>OW386166.1:16250000-17500000 GCA_936431705.1 Cheilosia pagana | reverse complement strand
TAATAATAAAAAATTCCACGTTAGAGTTGCTGTGCAGATTTTTTATTTGTGACTCTCAATATTTTTGTATCGGTTAGTTCCTTCAAAGATTATGGTAAACGAACAAGTACATACAATACACATAATTAAAAGAATAAGTATTCTTCGGATACAAACACTCGTTCGTTATCGGGAATGACTTCCTCCATTTGAATGGGCGCCCAGGCCCACATAGAGAATGTCAATGACTCACTACTATGTATAGTGTGTTGCTGATCTGAACAGTACTTGTGTATTATCGAACAGAACGGAGAATAATTAAAAACAAAATCGCATTTATTTTAAAGGAACGCAGCGCCTTTGTGGCAATTTAATTCCGGGTGAATTTGCGTATACACAATGGACACGTTCGATTGATTGCTGGAGCAAGTGACGCACTTTGTATATTTTTGTACTCATTTATGTACTTTCGTACTTACATATTTACGTCAGGCGGATCAAAGATATTAAGCCGATTTGAATGTCTCAAATTTATGATCATTTGACAGTGGGCTCATTAGCGTATGAGTACAGTCATCACTTGGCAAGAATGCTCGAATTAATTGACATAATTATTCCTTTTGGTACATTAGAAGAAATGACACTTGATTAAAAGTTTGGATCTATTACTAAGTCTGCCAATTGTCACATCTAATATCTTAAATTTTTAATAGTTCAATAAAATTGGCTTTCAAATATGTTTTTTTCTGTCAAAATGTTAAAAATCCCGAAGTGGTTTCTCTATGTTTTCTACGCTCCATTTCTAACTTAAACCGATGCTTCTTAAACGTCAAAGTAAATTTAACATTATTTAATTTGACACTAAATACGTGAATATTGACACAACAAAAGTATGCAAATGCATATTAATTTTCGTGGATCGTCAATAGCAGTAAGAACTGTCAAATTGACAGGAAGTGTCCTTACACGTCAGATCTAACTACGCGCCGGTGAAATTTATAAACAATAAACTTGTTCCTTTTTGTTCTGAAAAAAAAAACATAAAAATTAAACATTGAGATGGACAACCAGAAGTTTCAATTTTCCTTGTACATAATTAAACGTCAAACTTTGTAAAGGTCAAGTGAACGAAGAATGTATTCTTCTTATCTGAATTTAAAAAAACTTGTTTATCATTATATGAGTCTGCAGATTCGAGTTACTAAATGAACACTCATTTTCGTTTAAGCGTTATCTACGTCAATCATATCAAAGACAACATTATTTATAACTGTCACATATATGTATTCGCGTACATATAATCGTTTTCATTTTAAAAAACCAATCCATTTATTTTTAACAAATAACCTGACAGACAGCGATTGAAAATACTGTTACTTTTTATGGATATATTTTATTGACAAGTTTCTTTTTCTAGTTACACCAAGTGCAGAATTAACATTAGCACAGATTTCTTGTGGGCTTATGATTGGCATACGATAGTTAGGTAGCTCTAGCTAGTTGCCATTAATGGACATATTAAAATCACTGGATATATGTACAGTTAGGGGTTTACATTTCATTTACACTTTCTGAATTTGATTAAAATCATTTTTAAGTGACAGTTGGGGACTTTTTTTATCACTAATAATGTTCAGCAAAAAAAAGTACTAGATTTTACTAGATCTCATGTGTATCAGTAGATCTATCACATATTTCTAAGATTTATAAATCCTGGACTTGTCATCGAAATATAAAATTCAGCAAAATCAAGGAGAATCGCTTCCCACATCTGTTAATTAAAATTTTCTTAGCACAAGTTTTTTGTATTCGAGAAACAAATAAAACTGAATATTAATATCATTTAACAAAAACTACAATGTGCGACTATTCAAAAGATTTAAATGGTTGTTAATAGCGACGCAGACTTTCGTTGAAAAGTTTGACAGTTTATGTCAATCTCGGTAGAAATGTTAAACTACTTCCATTGCTTCTCGTTTCCTAAGTGGAATTAAATGTAATATTAACTTTACTTCCTCAACATAATGGTGCTACTTCTGCACAATAAACTTGAGATCAGCGAAACTGTCAAAAATCGAAGTAAAGAATCAATTTGGATGCGACTATTTCTTTCAATATAAACAAATTGGAACAACGTCAGATAAAGCAACATTCTGTTGCCGTTGAATTGAATTTAATATTTGTTTAAAATTTAACAGAAAGCGTTCCCGTACTTTTAGGTTTTTCTACCTCACAGTGAAATAATTCGTTCGCATTAACAACTATATCATTTAAATTTTAAAGCCAAAAGTGTCAAAAAATGTATGTCAGTCCATTTACTGACAGTTCTATGAACACGTTGCAGTGGAACATTTTGACATTCATTGTTGTCCTCCATCTTTTAATCGGCGTCGACACAATCGGTGAATTTGTTTTTGTTTTCTTTTCAACGATTTTTTTTCTCAACAAATACGTACTAATATTTGAGTGACAACTGAAAGGGATTTGCAAATAAAAGGGATTTGTTTCAAGATAAAAAAATAGGGTTTATAAAACTTTTTGTTTTTTCCTTAAGTGCACGCATTTGTTGAAGCTGTCACTTGTCAAATTCTATTACAATATTTAGCTCCCAATTTGCCTTTAATTTCTTATGTCGTTTTCCATTGGGACCACTAGAAATCTTTTTCAGATCTCAGATTTTACCTGGCAAATGGAACATGCAACGAAATTGCTCTGCTTTTGTAAATGTATTAGTGCGTTATTTGACAGCATTATCAGCTGTTCAAATTGCATTCATTTATGGAAAAATTGCAAATATGGATATAAATTTGAACAATTTTTCCCTTTTGTAGATAAAAATGGAATAGTTTTGGTGTAAAATGAGATGATTTGATTGGAGAATTCGACGACTAATAAAACAATTTATTGATATCCATGATATCTATGACTAGTATTTCTTTATTTGGGTTTTCACTAAACTTTGCACAATTGCTTTGAAAACAAACTTCCTAAATTGACGTAAAACAGCTGTGCAAAGTGTATTGGTGTTAGTGGCAGTATGTGTAGATCTGAAAAAATATCGAGATCTGCAAAAAGTGCTCCGAATCGAAAAAAGATCGATTTTTTTTGCCCAATGGAAAATGAAAAGTGATCTAGATCAAAAAAAAGATTAATTTTTTGTCCCAATGGAAAACGACATTAATTTGACTTGTAATCACATCAGGGGGTGACAGAAATGATAGTTAAACGTCAAATGTCGATCAATAATTTCAAGCAAGAAAATTGTTGATCGACAGATCATGTTTTTGCTGTAAGTGGAAGTAAGCTGTCACACATAGCTATTCTACTTTTCTATGTTGCAAATCAAGTGCTGTGTGCCAAAGTCTAAACTTCCACTAAGATTGCAATCAAATTTTGCTAAGATTCCATATGACACATAAGTCCAGGGGAAATGCCGGCAAACTATTTTCTGCCACAACTAAATCTAGTACCTTCACCAGTTTAGTCTAAAAGAGAGACCAGTTCTTTAACACGATTATCACGAAGGCATCCACATGCGAAATCAATTTTCTGCAACTCGTGACTGTCGCTTTAATGAATTCTAAACAATAATCCGGTCAATAGACTAGACTAACAATTTAGTCATTGTCCTTCAAAGCGAGACAGTCATATTCAGTTCTCCCCAAACAAAAATACATTTTCTTTCAAAATTTCAAAGAAAACACATTCACATTCCAAGAAAACGAATTGCGGATATACTTCAATCCGCGACTCATCTGCTGTATCGATAATATATGTCATGAGTCATTACTCCAAGCAACCGGCTCCTGTCGGCATTCTCGAAGTCGCAATGTTTTTTTTTTCTGTGTTGGGAAATCTCACTTCGTCATCGGGCAGAGTGCAAAGACTTCTTACAGTCATGAGTGTCAGTGATCCAAATTTTGTACCTCTACGATTCCCATTTCAATGTCCATCACCACTACACATTCGTGGAAACGTGCCATACACACAAGTTGATCGTAAAACTATACAGAATAACACTGTACGACTTTGAAGAGTGTTAAAACTTCCACAAACAGTTAAATCTGTGTTCCGTGTTCGGTGTACTGTATAGAAACTTTCGAAATATCCCCCCATATCGCTTCCTTTCAATTTTCCCCCACCATTCGTCGTTTCGTCGGTATTTTCCAGGTCAATGATGTTCTCATGAGACCGTTGAGAGATGTTGCAAATTGTATGCGAACAGAAACACACATGTGACATCGACATGATAATTATCTTTACAAAAAATAATAAAATAAAAACAGAGATACTCATCGGCCCCACACGCGCCACCATGTGGAACTAATTACACAGTAAGACGCCCCCAAACAAACGATTTGTTTACAGCGCCAATTTGAACAACCATTTTCGGACAATCACCTGTTGCGCCTCATATGCACAGTTGCATTCCAATAATTCTACAAACCTATGAGTATCAGAAAGACTGCGGAAATAAGCGCTAAGGAACCGATGCTCTTTGTTCTAAAATTCCACTTCATTGTTACAAATAATAAAAAAATACCGATTTGTTAATTATTACTCTAATGTGTCTTTTTTTGTTAAATCACTAGCACCCGACTTGCATACTATTATCAACTTGGTGGAGATAGTGTAATCTCCTCCTTTTGGCAAGAATTGTAATTTTTTATTTAAACGTTAACTGTCAGTTTGGCAGAGGAACAATCATCACAGTTTCCACATGTGTCAATGACAATGTTCGATTTTCGCAAAAGCGTTCTCCATTTACGTATCTGTATCTTTATAAATTTTTTTCTAAGCAAGCACACACAGATACGCGGCACAAAAGCGACAAAACTAGTTGGGGAAGGCACGAATCTTGTTTTATACTCTTTTCTCTTTTTTTTGGTTAGATTTTTGTTAAAATAAGAAACAAAGTTAATACTAGCACCCGAAAGCGAAAGAATAATGGAACACGAAGTGTATGTACGGTGTGTACAGTGTACACCCTCTCCTCACGAATGCTTGTTATCGCACTGAGGATGGAAAAAGAACTGAAACTCAACTGACTGAAGTAGAAGATTCAGCGAGCCAGCTGCCAGCCCCAAGTGTGTTGTTGGTTGTTGCGCATTGGAACATAGTATTCTCTTGGCGGCGCGGCTCATGCCCATGCCATGATGATGATAATTAAAACGACCAGAATCAACTACCATCATCACATAATTCGCGCACACCAGTTCAGCAGAGAACCAGAAGCAGCAGAAAAAGTACTCTTCCAGTGTATTCGTGTGTGGGTTTTTTTAAGCGCCACCAATACGGTAGCATACAAGGAAAGTAGTCAAATATGGCAACATTTTTATTTCTGCGATGGGATTGTGCATTTGGGATATTTGAGAGTAAAAAATACCTGGGCAACTTTAAAGGCTTCGCCAAAAAGAACGCCTTTTATTTTAAGATTATTTTAACGCTACGTTAAACCGCTGCGTTAGAGGACGTCAAACAGAAAGCTGTCATTAATGTACATCACTCTCGGTTTTCATTTTCTAACAAAATGTCAAGCAGCTCGGACCTCGGAGAACGAATTATTTTATTTGCCGTGATATGTTATTCCCGAAAAAGAAAAAGGACTTGGGTGCATGCACGAAATTTACAAAATGAAAAATGCTTTTGCTATTGCCTCCCATATCTGAACCTTTAAAACAACATTTTTATACGATTTATCACACATAACGTACAAATATGGCTAATTTCAAACACATTAGACCATTTTTTTCCGTTTTTAAGGATTTAAAATTATGACAAAATATTTCAAATCCGGCGCGTTATAAAAGGTCTGTTCCACACCGATAATGAGGACGTTCGGATACCTAGTTTAGTAAGTCTGACAACTGACTGACTAGATGTGTTTGAGTTTTCATTGGCCCAGATTGGTCTCGTCATTAGTTTATGCAGTTGACGTTTATGGAGGGGTAGCCGACAAATCTAGTCAAGAAATCCTGCCTGCGTACTCAGTTGACATTTTAAAGTGTCAAAATTTAAAAATAAACAACGCGTTTACAACAACAACTAAACTTACTTAGTTAAGGCGTACGGATACCTAGTCCCGACAAATCTAGTTGACGTTTTATACAAACTACGTATCCGAACGTCCCCAATGTATTCGAACACACTAGTCAAATTTAGTCAAACTTCGTTCCTTTACGCAAAACTTGGGCAGAAGAGAGCCACAAAGAGAGAACAAAACATTTCCCCTTCATAAGAAACCTGCAAATAATAGCCCAACAAATTTCTTTGCACGAACACGAACCGTACATACACGTTCGTGTTCCAAGATTCCGCTGTCAGGCAGAACGAACCATTCAATCTGGACAATGAAAGACAAGATTTCCGTCCACCCGACCAGAATGAAGTGAGGATAGCAATATCTAAACTGAAATCCAACAATGCTGCTGGACCAGACGGCTTACCTGCCGAGCTCTTCAAAGCAGTGGGAGATGACTTTGTAGAGTGCATACACTAACTCGTCTCCAAGATTTGGTCGGATCCTCAGCATTGTTTCCCTGATCTATAAGAAAGGAGACCCTCTAAACTGAGCCTTCTATAGAGGTATCAGTCTCCTTAATATTGCATACAAGATCCTCTCTTCTGTATACTGTGTGAACGCCTGAAGCCATTTGTCAACGATGTGATTGGAACCTATCAGTGAAACACCAATGAGATTCTATAAAAGGCCCTTATCATCCCAGTCCTGCTATATGGTGCAGAATGGTGGACCTTATCGAAGGCGGATGAGGATATCCTTGGACGTTTAGAACGAAAAATTCTTCGTGTTGACTCCAACATAGAGGGACAACGCAGCAGAGGAAGACCCCGCCTAAGGTGGCGCCCACAAGTGGAAGGGGACCTCAACCAACTTGGAGTGCGCAACTGGAGGCAGTTAGCCAAAGACCAAGCTTACTGGAGAGGCGTACTGGTTGAGGCCCAGGTCCACCCCGGACTGTTGCGCCGCCTAAGTAAGTAAGTAGTTGAATAACCATGATGTGCAGGAGGTCTGGTTTCAACAAGACGGCGCATGTCACACATGTCACACAGCTTGTTCCACAATTGATTTATTGAAGGAAACGTTTGGACCCGTAAATTGGCTTCCAAGATCGTGCGACTTAACGCCGCTTGACTATTTTCTGTGGGGATATGTCGCTAGTCTACGCCGAAAAGGCCGAAACGATTGACCACTTGAAGGAGAAGATTCGCCGTGTTATCACCGACATACGGCCACAAATGTTGGAAACAGTCATCGAAAATTGGACCTTCAGATTAGACTACGTCCGAGTCAGCCATGGCGGTCATATGCCAGAAATCATATTTAAATTATAATGCCAGAAGATTATTTTTCGAATAGGGTGCATTTCTTGTCAATTTAAAAAAATTATCTTCGTTTTATTCTATTTCAAAGTTTTACATCTCTAAAAACAAACACCCTTTACTTGTGTAGCTAATGGAACTCTCCACAAATTATTTTTCGCTGACGCTTCGCTGTCTATTAAGAGGTCACCGTAAAATTTCGTTCTGAAACAGCATCGTACTGGGCTTAGGTGAAAAATCTGGATCCACAATAAGAGACTTACTAAACTGTAAATAGTGTACCGAATGTAGCATTCCAAAACAATTTTCTCGAAAATCTTACCTAACTCACGCAAAGGCAACACTTCTCCGTGCGTTTTAAGAGCCCAATCTAAGAGTGTACTCCTAGAGAAATAGGTTCAATTTCAGTTATCATCCATCAAATCAACCATCGCTCATCATCATCAGTATTGTAAAGTTACATAGAGAATAGAAATAATGTTAATCCATTCAAATTACCATCATCATCATCTCCACATGTTTATAGCTTCTCTTCGTCGTTCACGCTATCCCCACTCATTCTAATGCGATTATGGTGATTTGTGTACGCATTTTGATGACGACACAGTCGCACACAGCCGAATAAATGTTCAGTTGGTAATCTCTTTAATTTGTTCACCATAACCGTCAGAGGAAAAACAATAAAATTGATTGGCACTCTTGTTGTCCATTTCAATAGTTCATACTTGGTCATCTTCGAATTGTATCTAGATATACCCCTTCATTTATTTTCTGTTGAGTTATCTGTTCAGCTATGAAGAAAATACGTGGAAATGCTGTCTAATGCATACTTTTGTTGTCAAGACAGACAGGTAGCAACTGTCTAAGGTGTACAAGTAGAACATTAACATTTCCGGGTTTTTGGTAACCGGTACCCGGTAAGGTAACCCCTCGCGACTGAAAACTGAATGGAATTAGCAAGCGAAGGCAATCGAAGATAGATATACTGAAATTGTAGCTTCTTCTGATAAATGGTTGGTTTTAAGTTGCTTTGAAAGTGTCCGGTTTCGTCTAGAATCTAGTTAGATGATAGGCGCGGTGTATTGTGCCCAGCTCCAATGGCCAGGCAATTAGCTAATGGATTGTCCACATGGGGAACTATTTTTGAACTCGTGGAATTATGAATAACAATGCTGGAAGCGGTGGTGTTGATTGGGTGTGCCAAATTAATTAAATAAAATTGAATTTGTTTTTATTAGATGAGCATACCGGGCGCCTAAATGGGCGGGAAAATCGACATTGTGTTCAAAAGGCGAGAATTTAAATTCATAACGTCTGAGGGGCATGGAATTTGTGTGATGAATTTTTTCGGCTAGTTATAGCGAATGCATAATTGGTTTAGTTGGAGGTCTATGCTTGAGGGGCTGAGCAGTTTACTTTATATTTCGCCTTCAAAGACACTTAAATCGCTATGTAGTCGTTCAATTGTGTGGAGCAACCCTATAAAGGTGAAAATGTCTTCTGAAAGCGAGTACATACATACAGTTCCAACTTTCTTAAGTGAAGAATCCGTCGTTCGATTCCTGCGTGTGTTCTTCACAACTATATTACTTATCGTCTTGATTTGAACATACTTTTTCGACATAGGAACCGTTCAAGTGCCTAGTTAAGTAAGTCTGACCTGATGTGTCAAAGTATTGATCGTCCTAGATCGATCAGGTGAGCAGTTCTAATTTAATTGACATCCATGGAGGGGAAGCCGAAAAATCCAGTCAAGAATTTCGTGACTGAGTTCCTACTCAGGTGGAAACCTAGGTTAGGTTGGGTTAGGTTTGAGGAAAGTGCACAGCTTTATGTGCTGTGCTACCACGGGGCCTTTTGGTTCATTGTGATCCCTTAGTTTTAGTCGTGGTCATAAAAATAAAATTTTATTGGACATCAAAAGCTTAAACACTTGACCTAACTGATTTCTTAAAGTTGTTCCTTGACGGAGGTGGCCTACCAAAACCAACTCGTACTTTTAACAAATTTGATAATGTCCGTCAATGGTACCTGCACAATTACCTCTAAGTCTCCGAAAAGTCTGTCTCCCAGATATGGAAGTCGACTGTTTTGGAGGTTTGGGCATTCGCAGAACAGATGCTTGATGGTTTCCGTTTCTTATATCTTGACAGCTCCTGGTGAGATGATTCCTAGTCTCGTGGTCATAGTACCTATGGTCCAATGGCCTGTCAGTACACCCGTTAAGATACGAACATTTCGTGTATTCATTTTCAGAATACACCTTGCTCTTTTTTTGTCGATTTTTGGCCAAAGGCTGGGAGATATAACACAGTCGTGTTTGTTACACCAGGTAGTGAACTGTTTCTCTTGATTTTTGGTCAATATTTCTTTTTGATGCACTAATTGGAATGTCTATTGATGTAATGGTATTTGTTGCACCAAGTTCCGATTCAATTCTTGTCAGTTCATCTGCTTTCTCATTTCCATCAATGTCACTATGTCCGGCAACCCAGCAGAGAGTGACCTTGTGTTTTTCGCCAATTTCGAAATGGGTGGATCGTCGTCGTCGACGTCAATTTGATGCGGGATATAATCTCACAAGATAGCTTCATATTTTGTCGGTTGTCAAGTATTCAAGTGGAATATATAATACAATCCGTTGGACTGACAATTTTTAAAAATGACAGCTGCTCTCTTCAGAATACGAACACTGTTTGATGATGCTCTCCGAGAGTTAGCACAACGTCTGTCCACTTACAAACAACTCTCAAGAAGTCGAAAAGTTAAGACCAGTAAACAAATGTCTGCGAGTTACTCTTGCGACCATGTCCACTTGCGAAACGGCTCTCTACAGTGGCCTGAGAGCGACTCGCAGTAGTTTTACTCTTAAGTGGACACAAGCCTTAAACCACCTACCTTCCCAAACAGACCTGTTGTTTTGTATTTTGTCACCCGCGGAACCGCCGTAAGGTATTAAATTAGCTTGCTTTATTATTGGAAAAAAATTCTCTTTCCGTTGACACTTTAAGGATCGCTGATTATGCGCACGTTAACGTTGCTTACAATGATCACGTTTTCGTCTCTCTGCGGCATGTAATTTACGATGTTATCGAAAGTGGCCATTCCCCAAATTGGTCCCGTAAAGCAAACCTGTCGGTTTCGTACCGTGGCAATTAAAGAACACGTGTTCCGCGTTTTTCAAAACACAATGTGGACAGTTCGAGATTGTTTACAGAGGTATTTTCTGTAACAGCCGAGACCCTTAAAGAACTGGGTCACATAGAAATTTGTTTCGCCATGAGTTCTTTTAATTCATGCATCGAAAACTGGTATGAGACGATCTGTCCATCTTTCCTTTAACGATGCGTTCTATGATTTCTTTCATAACTTCTTTTATCGTCATCTATACGGCTATTTCGGACTCGCTGGGTTCTAAGCGTTTTCATTGCTTTAGCGAGTAAATCGATAGGTAGCATTGAAGATACGACGAGTGTTGCGTTGCTGATGTTGGAGGAGCGAATGTTTCTGGAAAATAAATATCCTTTGTCCAATTTTGATGGATTTTATTTGCTGAAATAATTTCACTTAAATACATCGTTCTTCATAAAATACATTTTGTACTTACATTCCTAGACAAACTCTCCCTGACTTAATCCAACCTGCGGCAACTACAACTCCTTCAATGCTTTATTAAAAAGAATACATTATTTTACTGAAATTATAAAAATAAGAAACTAACCTTTTGTTCTTATTAAATAATTGGAGAAATACTCCAATCGACCGCCATTCAACTTTACTAAGAACAAATGACGTTTCTGACTTCTACAAATTTCCTTCTCTCAAGGAAAGAGACAACAGTATTAATTAATTTAACTAACTCTACTTCAGGATAGGAGCTGCCGCACACGTTTATAACTATAATAGTACCAACTAACTCTACTTCAGGATAGGAGCTGCCGCACACGTTTATAACTATAATGGTACCAACTAATTTTAAAGATTTTATCATTTAATCAGCTCGATGACATCCCGGGGCCCGTCTGAAACTACGATGAAGACACATCAAGAACAGCGAGCCGTCCAACTGATCTTTTCTGCTTGATAGAACCATTTGCTACTTGGACGTCAGCCGTCCTAACCACTCCATCAGGTCCAGGGTAAACTTTGGTCACTCGTCCTAATTGCCATGACGAACGAATCTCGTTGGGGTCTATGATCAGGACCAGGTTACCCACTTCGACGGGTTTAGTATTCTGATGCCATTTGCTCCTTCTTGTGATTTCAGGAAGGTATTCAGAATACCAGCGCTTTACGAATTGAGCCATTAGGTGTTGTGCTCTTCGGCTGTAGAGCTTGTTCCATTCGTCCTTCTCACAAAACACTCCTGGGGCGGTAACATCTGGACAATCTTCACCAAACAGCATCGAATTAGGGGTCAGTGGCTTCGGGTCTTCCGGATCTACAGGAATATGCGTCAAGGGGCGCATATTTATTTGCCCTTGTGCTTCCAGTAGCGCGTTGCGTAGAACGTCTTCTCGAGGAGTGACGCCTTTCAAGATGAAATCGATACTTCGTTTTATTGACTGTATCAGCCGCTCCCATGCGCCGCCCATCCAGGGGGAATATGCTGGAATAAACCTCCAGAGAATGCCTTCATATTTGGATGCATAATCACCCAAGGCTGCCTCCATTTCCCTTACGTCTTTGTCCAGCTGGTTGCTTGATCCCACAAAATTAAGTCCGTTGTCACTATACAGATAGCGAGTGACGACACGGTTGATGACGAAGCGACGAACAGCCATTGTGCACTGATCTAAGCTCAAATCGTTTAAAAGCTCTATTTGCACAGCTCTAAACGTTAGGCAGGTAAAGATCATGCCGTAGCGTTTAACGTTTCCTCTTCCGAATTTTACCAACAAAGGCCCGAAACAATCCACTCCCACATGAGTGAAAGGCCTTTTATGGAAAGCTAAGCGAGCCTCAGGGAGTTGGCCCATTAATGGCATCACCGGTTTGGCCTTCAGACGCTTACACGTATTGCACCTCGATTTGACCTTGTCGACTGCCACTCTAATACTTATAATCCATGCTCGCTCTCGGATTGCTGAAATGACTGACGATGTTCCCACATGTAAATTCTTCTCGTGATGGTGTGTGATAAACAAATCTACCAAAGGGTGTGTTTTTGGTAAAATCGCTGGATTTCGCGCTGCGTAGGAAACGAATGCCTTTTGTCCTCTGGAACTCATTCTAATTGTACCCTCCTCATCTAAGAACGGTGAGAAGTTGACGATCTTGCTCGACGTGGCGACTGTCTTACGAAGCTTGAGAGCGGCTACGTCCTCCGGAAATGCGTCGGCTTGAACTTTCCTGAATAGCCAATCCTCAGCTCGAGCGTATTCATCTGGGGAGACGAAAGCAAACTTTTCAGCGCAACTTTTCCTCAGGATGTCTTTAAATCGAAGTAGCAGAGCAATAACTCGAACCGAAGAGGACCACCTGGCACGGAATATTGGCTTCAGCTCGTCATAAATGCTGTAGGAAGCTAAGACCTGCCTTTCGTGCAACAAGACATTCATTAATTCGAAACCTTCTGGACTCACCGAACTGAGGGTGCTTTTTCCTGGTGTAACCGGCCAAGAGCTTATTGGTGCGCAGAGGAAAACAGGTCCTTTAAACCATCTAGAGTCGGTACCACCGACCGACGCATCTTTCCATCTCGTAGCATCGTCTGCAACATTGTCCTTGGTTTTTACGTGGTACCATTGGCGTGGTGTTGTCGAGTCCAGGATCTCCCCCACTCTCACAGCGACGAAAGAAGGAAACTTGAATTTGGTAGAGTTTATCCAAGATAACACCGTGGCAGAGTCGGAGAGGTAAAAACAGTTGTGAAAATGAATGGAATGAGAATTTTTGACTGTGTCTGCTAAGCGTACACCCAGAACTGCGGCCTGCAATTCCAACCTCGGCACCGATAATCTCTTTACTGGAGCGACCTTTGCTTTGGCCATAACAAGCACCACTTCTACATTCCTGTCGTTTTCGAATCGCAAATATGCTACTGCAGCGAAGGCCTGTTCTGACGCGTCAACGAAAACTACCAAACTCACCTTTGAGTCATCTGGGTTCCAAGAGAGGTATCGACGAGGAATCGTGAGTTTCTCGATATTGCGCAGTTCTGTGATGAAATCTATCCACGGGATCCTAATCTCTTCTGAAACTGGTTCGTCCCAATCGAAACCTTCACGCCACACTTCTTGAAGGGTAATCCGTCCTCGGATTATATAAAAGGAAATCAAACCGAGAGGGTCAAAAATTTGCATAACCGTCTTCAAAATTTCCCTCTTGGTGACTTTCGCGTCGGGAAGAAGCATCCTTTCTAGAGTTTCGTTGCGCAATATCTTGTACGTGAACTGGTCCGATGAGGGTAGCCAGTACATACCCAAAACTTTACTAATGATGGTATCATGATTGCTTGGATCTACGTTCACAAGTTTGGCGTTGACGTGGTTGTCCGGCATGTTCTGGAGAAAATCCTGGCGGTTTGACTGAATGCCCACGAGATCAAAATTCATAGTCTTGCATATACGAATTGCATCTTGAGTTACTCTGATCGCCTGGTCTACCGTATCGTGACTGTTGAAATAGTCATCGACGTACGTGCGCTGCGTCAACCCATCTACGGCTTCCGGACACTCCAACCGATACTTCTTCGCATGATGATTCTTGATAAATTGGGCGCAGGTTGGAGAACACCTTGGGCCAAACATCATTACCTCCATTATGTAGACAGATGGCTCACGACTGCTATCCCCGTCTCTCCACAACATTCTTTGGCATTGCTGATCCTCTTCCTTAATGCGAATCCTGTGAAACATTTCTCTCACATCGGCGTTTACTGCAACTGCGCGCTCCCGAAACTTGAAAAGGCCTGCGTGCAGGGCGACGAGGTTATCTGGGCCCTTTAACAGGAAAGTGTTAAGTGAAACACCGTTCACCTTGGCAGCAAAGTCAGCAACATCCCTCGGTTTCGGCGATAACTTGTTCGGATTCTCTATAATGAAGGTAGGCGCGTACCACACTCTATCCCACGACTTCTCCAACTCAGCAGCTGACGCTATTCTGGCATATCCCTTTGAAATAAGCTCTCGCATGTGGTTATTTTTCCACTCGAGTAAATGGGGCCTTTTCTTTAACGATTTTTCAAGCCCTTTTAGCCTACTAAGTGCCATAGGATAGCTATCCGGTAAAGTGACTCCATCCTTGTTCCACAGTAATCCAATCTCGTAATGATTATCGACTCGCCTAAGTGTTCTCTGCATGACATCGACTGCCCTGGCAACTTCTTGGCCCACTAAATCACCTCTGGGGGTTTTGACTCCGAAATCCTCCGTTGAAAAATGGTGTCTCACAAGCTCATGAAGATCATCTTCAGTCTTTAATGCATCGTGAAAAAGAAAATGCATTGTTGGTTTTGCTGCTTCGGTGAGGCAAGAAACGTTGAGTGCAGGAGCCGACTTACCATAAACCACCCATCCCAATAGCGTCTTAATGGCACATGGTTCTTCGTCCTTGCCATGTCTTTGACCATGACCCCACAAGAACTTGGCTTGGTCAAGACCGACCAAAATCTTTGGCTTGGCATTTACAAGATCCGATAAAGGAAGTCCTCGCAGGTGTGGGTACGAACTCTGCATATCAGCCACGTCGATTGATTGACAAGGAAGTTCCAGGTTCTTGACTGTGTACACATTTTTTAGCTGGTGACGCTTTCGATTGTGGACTCCCGAGACTGTCAACGAGGTACGAAATGAGTCTTCGTGTCTGGAAACACCTTTGGTCCACTGAAGAATCAAACTCTCAGAAACGCCAGAGAGCCCAAGCTCGTCAAAGAGATCCTTCTCCACCATAGACAGCGATGAACCATCGTCTAAAAACGCATAAGTATCAACGAATTTGTTGTCAATACCATAAATCCGGATTGGTGCAATCTTAAACAGAATTGAAGAATCCGTACCGACGTGCGAAGAATGAATATGTTGTGCAGGCACAAAGGGGCTTGCATTACTGCTCAACTCGGAGTTGTTGTTTATACCTGCCTGATGTAAAAGCGGATGATGACGTCCTGAGCAACTTAGGATTCCACACGTTGACTTCTGTCGGCATACCCTCCAATTGTGTTTCACCGGATCCAGGCAGGAAAAACAAATGCCCTTATCTTTCACAAACTCCAATCTTAGTGATGCTGACAAATCTTTGAAATCCGAACATTGATGCAGAGAATGCCTTTGACCACACCGCACACAGACGACTGAGGATTCACTTGATGACACTGGCTTATGAGTTAAAACTCGATTTGATGACCTTGGCGCCTTTGCAGATTTTCTCGGTTCAGTCGCTTCCGCATGGCTAAGCAGCTCCGGAGGAAGATCAATAACTTTCTCCGTCAAAAACTTTGCGAAATCTTCCAAGTTAGCACGCGAGTGTGCTGATTTCCTTTTTACCCAATCTTGGTAGAGACCGGCACCCAACTTGCAGCCCAGGGACGTGATGACATATCCATTATCAAGATCTTCATCCATTTTCAGAGATTTGACATCCGCCACAAATCCATTAAGTTTCACTGCCCATAATCGCAGCTTAGGATCACATTTCGAAGAAAGTCGCGGAAGATTAAGTAATCCGGCTGTGAGGTCATGTACTAAAACATCATGACGACCAAAAACCGCTCGCAAAGAATCCATGATGGCATCTGCATCTGAAGAGTACTTAAGGCGATCGCTCACCAGTTGATATGCTTCGCCAACTAATGCCTTGCGTAGCCGAGACACATTTTCTTTTGCGCTATATCGACCTTCAATGGTAGTCGATTTGAAAACTTCCTCGAAATACGGCCACTCCCGTTTGTCTGCTCCAGAAAACAATGGCAACTCCTGCACATTGTTCCGATTTAAAATCGTCAATAAACTTGCCATGTCGTCATCTCGAAAGGACGATTCCATCTGGGGCGGTGTTGTGAAACCAACATTGCGCACTGGGGTTGACTGCTTCTGCTGAACGTTCTCCACCAAGGAATTGTGATTTTCCTGGATCTTCTTTATCAATTTCATCCTATCCTTTACTTCCTCAGATTTTGTGTCCCTTGCTGTCTGTTCGGCAACTGATGTGGCCTTGGCCAACTGCAACTTCATATCCTGGATCTCCTTTCGAAGCGCTTGTAGCTCGCTATCCTTTTGCGCAACTACTGCTTGCGCTACAGAGGCTGCCTCAATGAGAAGGTCGACAGAAATTCCTCCCTCGTCGACACCTGAAGACGTGCGCTGAACATTGACCCCACCGACAGAAACCTTCCCTTCACCAACTACGGGAGATTCGCAACTTGCATCCTCACAAAACCAAGGCGTAGTAGTTTCGTATTTGTCCGGATCGAATTTAGCGCATTCGTAATGCCACCATCTCCTACATCGCTCACACGATACCATCTCATCATCATCCTCACGCTGGCACACCTTCGAGCTACAACTCCGTACCATCCTTAGCATATATGTACTTGCGAAACTTCACAAATTCCACGCGTTTGAGACCTAACCTCCAAAGCAGCTCGCAGTGCACTTCGTACAAAATGGCTGTTCTCGATTAGCACAAAAGGCGATCTCAAAGTTGAACCCGAATCAAATAAAATTATGTTGCGTTGCTGATGTTGGAGGAGCGAATGTTTCTGGAAAATAAATATCCTTTGTCCAATTTTGATGGATTTTATTTGCTGAAATAATTTCACTTAAATACATCGTTCTTCATAAAATACATTTTGTACTTACATTCCTAGACAAACTCTCCCTGACTTAATCCAACCTGCGGCAACTACAACTCCTTCAATGCTTTATTAAAAAGAATACATTATTTTACTGAAATTATAAAAATAAGAAACTAACCTTTTGTTCTTATTAAATAATTGGAGAAATACTCCAATCGACCGCCATTCAACTTTACTAAGAACAAATGACGTTTCTGACTTCTACAAATTTCCTTCTCTCAAGGAAAGAGACAACAGTATTAATTAATTTAACTAACTCTACTTCAGGATAGGAGCTGCCGCACACGTTTATAACTATAATAGTACCAACTAACTCTACTTCAGGATAGGAGCTGCCGCACACGTTTATAACTATAATGGTACCAACTAATTTTAAAGATTTTATCATTTAATCAGCTCGATGACAACGAGTATAGCATCGTTTGGAACATTTCTAAATGCACAGGCTACCCTTAATGCGCTAAGACGGTAGCGAACAAAAGACTTAACTTTCGTGGCTCTGGACCATATTTCTACTGCGTTCATGAACATTGAACCGACAGTTCCTGCAAGAAAAAGTCTCTTATTCTGTTTCGGGCCACCGATGTTTTTGACGACTTTTCGCATACATGCTTTGAAGCTTAGACGAGCGTCAATAATCACTCATACTTAATAAACGGGATTTTTTTGTAAACCCTCTTAGTAGTGACAAGGATTTGCCACAAAGTAGCCGACAACTTTTCGTCCGTGGTTTGGATAATATCGAAACCCTAGAGGTTTCCCAACATGATACTATTGCCTCCGTTAAGGCTCAACTCACTCAGTTCGTCGTCAACTGCGAAGGAAACGCATTGGTCAATGAACTGTGTGTAAGCAGCCTGTCATCCTTTGAATTGGATTTGACTGTACCACTTGGTGGTAAAGTGCACGGTTCATTGGCGCTTGCCGGTAAAGTCAAGGGACAGACTCCAAAAGTAGAGTAGCAAAATAAGAAGAAGAAGAAGAAGACTGGATGCGCAGAGAGGAGGATCCAGTTCAACAGACTCTTCTTAAATGTTGTTTATTTCTTTAAATAAAAAACATTTTTTTTAATACATCTACTTAATAAACGGCTAAAAAACTACTTTATGCCCTCCCACGCTAAATGTAATTGTTTCCCGAACTTTTCTACTCGTAATAAGCACTGCCTCCGTTTTATGTTCTGCGAGTTTCAAACTGGCGGTAGCTGGCCACTCGTTGCAGTGCTTTTCGACGTATTTTATTGTTTTTGCGACGTTGTCTGGAAACTGACGCTTTTCTTGGAAACATAACGTTCAACAATAAGGGACCTAGGACCAATTCTTGTGGTTTGTGGAACACCGCCAGCTTTTTCTTACTCTTTTATTCTCTAATCAGAGTCATAAAGCAGGGCTCTATTCGCAAAGTTACTTGCTACCATTTTACGGAAATATTCTCCCGGTAAACTTGACATCTAAGTGTTTTTGTCTGCACTTGAAAGAGTCAAAGTAGACCAAACTAGATTGGTCGGTTTACGCCACTGGGGACGTTCAAGTGTAAGTTTGACAGCTATTTGACTTGATGTGTCACAGTTTTGATTGGCCTAGTTCGGCCAAATGAAGAGTTTTTTTTCAGTTGACGTCTATGGAAGGGAAACCAACAAGTCAAGAATTTCGTGACTGGGTACCAAGTTGACAGTTCGTTCATGTGGCTTACGTAATAAAACCTAATTTATGTCGTCCAATCTAGTTGCAGCGTTCAAGATACATCTAGTCCAGGCCAATCTAGACATAGAATGAGGACGTTCCAATTTCTAGTTTAGTAAGTCTGACAGCTGACTGACTGTATGTGTTTGAGTTTTTATTGGCCCTGATTGGTCACGTTATAAGTTTTTGCAGTTGACGTTTATGAAGGGGTAGCCGACAATCTAGTCAAGAAAATCCTGTATACTCAGTTGACATTTTGAAGTGTCAAAACTCAAAAATAAACTGCGATCTTACAACCACAACTCAACTTACTTAGTTAACGCGTTCATATACCTAGTCCAGAATCTAGTTGACGTTTTACCTAAACTTGGTATCCGAACTTCCCCATTCATTCATTTTAATAATGAACAGTTCTGTATTTCATATAAGTATGGTTATGTCATCGACGTCCAATTGCAAAAGCGGCTTTAAAATCCATAAACTTTCCAGTCTCCCCCGTGGTTAGATTTGTAACCACAGGCTACTAAAGCTGTCTCAAGATCGAAAATTGCTAACTATCCCCATCTCTGTAAAACTCTGTAACTGACCACTATTACTTCATTTCAGCTCCCGGAACTTGTCAATAGTTTATCGCTGCAAGGTCAATTGCCATTGCAAATGGCCCTACTCGCCCGAAATTCGGCAATTTCAGAACAGCTAGTTAAGAATGGAGGTGCTAACGTAAACGCCTACGATGCTGAGGTAAGTTTTCCATTGCCACACACTAGAGTTATACGCCAATGACCTTGTCCTTGTTTGTTTCTAGGGATCCACACTCTTGATTGATGCTGTCAAACGTGCTGATGATTTTGCTGCAAACTTCCTCCTTGATCGCGAATGCGACGTAAATCTCCCGCACAGGTACGTTAAGCAGATTATTGTTTTCATAACATGAGTAAGAACGGTTCTTCCTTTCAATCAGGGTAAGCTCCGATACGGCACTGCACCTGGTGTGCAACTATTCTTCCAAAAATATTGACTCTGAAACATTCAACAACATGCTGGGAGTGGGTAAAAAGATTCTAGCCCTCAAGGCGGACGTTAATCTACAGAACTTGCGAGGTCTGACCGCACTACATTCCGCCATTATCTCGGGTCACACGGACATGGTGGATCTGCTGCTAGAAATGCCAGGAATCGATATAAACCTGCGGACTAACGACGATAAATGTGCCTTGCTGTTGAGCTTGACGCCACCACAAGCCGAAGGTGCTCCCTTTGAATTGGCAGAGAAACTCTTGAAAAAGGGCGCCCGCCCAAATCAGGTCAAATCCGAAACACACGACAGTCTGCTGCAGCTCCTCGCTATACAGGAGCTGGAAGATGCCGCTGTATATCTGGCAGATCATGCCAATTTGAATCACGTCAATGGCCAGGGACTCACCGCTCTGCACATCGCTAGTGAAAAGAATTTACCAAAGCTGGTTAATAAGCTTCTGAACGCTGGAGCTTCACCTAATCTCCAATCCAGTGTAGCCGAACTGAAGTCCGCCTTGCACCTAGCTGTGGAGGCCAACTGTTTAGAGGTTATTACAGAATTCGCTGACTTCAAAGAGCGAGGGGATGCTGGCCGTGAAGTGCCGGACTTTAATTGTAAAAACGCCTCCGGGGACTCACCACTAAGCTTGAGTCTTTCACTGAGTCGGACAGAGCTGGTGCCGATTTTGATACGAGGCGGAGCTGATGTGAACGCGCGCAACGGGCAGGACATGACGCTACTACACCAGGCTATTCTGAACCATGATGCGGACACAGCAGTTTTCCTTTTGAAGCAAGGAGCTGATATGAATGCCCTTACCGGGGAACAGGAATCACCCCTTCAGTTGGCCATTCATTGTCACCTGGCTCAGGTTGTGGACGCTCTCTGCAGCCTTGGAGTCGCGTTAAGCGCTCCCGACAACAAGGGCGATCCTCCACTTTGGACCGCACTGGAGCTCGAATACGACGATGTGGCTCAGGTGCTCGTCCGGCACGGTGTCGATACAGATTGCTGGGGCCCTGGCCCTGACGGATGCCAACAGACTCTCCTTCATCGCGCCATCGACGAGAACAAGGAAGCCGCTGCAGTTTTCCTCATCAAAAGCTGTTGCGACTTGGACTCTCCGCGTCACCCTGGTACGAACGGCGAGGGAGGCGACGAGGCAAAGGACAAAGCTTCTCCTCTGCACCTCTGCTGCCAGTGGGGACTCACAAAAGTTCTCCAAACTCTAATCGATCACGGGGCCAATGTGAACATACTCGATTGCGACAACAAGACGCCCTTGCACGTCGCCATCGAGAATCAACACAACGAAATCATAATGATCCTCCTCTGTCATCCAGGAATCGATCTAAAAATCCGCGACAAAAGTGGCAACACACCCTTTGCAGCCGCTCTCACTAAGCGTCAGAACAAAGCGGCTCAGAGTATTTTGGAACGTCTTCCGAATGCCGCCGAACAAATGGACCAAAGAGGAAGGAACTTCCTTCACACTGCTATCATGAAGGACGACTTGGAGAGTGTGCTCTTCCTACTCGCCATCCAAGTGGATGTGAACAGCCGAGTTCAAGATGTAAATCAGACGCCACCGCTGCACCTAGCCGCTGCGTCTCAAAACGAAATGATCATCAGAAATCTGATTCTGGCCGGAGCGAGGATCAATGATCGTGATGCGACGCAGAAAACTGCGCTGCATATCGCCTCCGAGAGGGGCAATCTGCCGGCGGTCTCTGCTTTGGTGCAAAACGGAGCCGACTTCGATGCAACCGATGGCGATGGTAATAATGCGCTGCATATTGCCGTTCGCGAAGGACATTTGACGATCGTGCGAGAGCTACTAACCGAGTCCAGTATAAATGCCGAGGCGGTCAACCTGAAGGGCAGAAATCCATTGCACGAGCTGTGCCGCACGGGCAAAGATAATACTGCGGCCGCAATTTGTGAGCTCTTCATCGAATGCATGCCAAAGTACCCAATCAATGTGCCCGACATGGACGGCAATACGCCACTGCTGTTGGCATTCATGCGAGGTCAGGCTCCGCTGTGCAAAGTGCTGGTCAAGAATGGTGCTTGCATGGGCACTGAAAACCGCGATGGAGCCACAATATTCAACTTTAAACTGGCCACCGATCAATTGTTGCACAAATTGCTGGATCAGCTGCCACAGGAGTCACCATGGGCCGAAGCGGATTTATGTCAGGAATGCGGATCGAAGTTTTCCCTCACAATGCGGAAACATCACTGGTAAGTGCTTGAAATATGACTGTAGGTTTAGACAGGAGGCTTTGTCTTAAATCAATTTCTATTTTACTAACATGACTTCCTATCTTTCACAGTCGCCACTGTGGCCGGGTACTCTGCTCAAAGTGCTCCAACAACGATATACCGATCCTGAAGTTTGGCATCAACAAGCCCGTTCGCGTTTGCAGTGTTTGCTTTGGGGTATTACACGTGGGCGCTGGTGGAATTCCATGAGAAGACACCGACCAAAATGGATGAACAGCGTTACACAACAACACATCCACAACATAATTCATTCCTTAAACATAACTAATATAACGTTTTATTAATTTACACTTGTATTCACCGAAAATGATCAACAAGGAGTCTATTTTATTATTTTTAATTCACATTCGGAATGTGTCTGTAGTTGATATTTATTCTTTGTAACGCTTTAAACTTCAGTTGTTTTATTTCAATCATCAATATTGTAGATTATTAAAATTTAATTTAATATTTTATATTTTTTAACACCTATACATATATATATATTATATACGAAATGTTAATTAGTATACAAATAAAAGAATGTGTTTACTAAATCTAATTTATGTGCCTCTAGATCGATAGACAGACAGATAGTGCACATGAGTGTCAAACAGCTCCAAGTAGAGCTGAAAAATAGAGGTCAAGCTGTCAGCGGATCTAAAAGGATTCTGATCAAAAGAATCCTTCAGTACGATAAACAGCAGGGAGAAGGCGGAACTCTTCGAATGGATGTTAATACCAGCGGAAGTTTGAGCGCAGCAGCTGAGCACTCTGGCACAAATTGTGAAGACCAGAATGTTACCACAATATCCGATTTATGTACACCCACAGATGATGATGAATGGGAGATTATTCGGAGGGAAAAATACCTTCTTGAAAAAGAGCGAATTCTGTTCAAAAAATAACGGGAAATAGCTGAGAAGCTGACATAATTTGGATCAGCCCGACAACAGCCGATTGCCTTTGTTCCAGACAAGCCGAGGGTAAATTGTACCGTAAAGGAAATTGCGGATACACTTCCAGTCTTCTTACCCGGTGATAAAAATATTCAATGTCGGCGGAATGCTGTGTCAAAAGAGTTGAGGGATTTGCGAAAAATTATAACTGGGATGAGATAGCGTTATTAATGGCAGAAGCATCAAAAATGCAAGTTCCTACAAGATACTGGTGGGATACAACCCAGACGGCGTCCGTAACCTGGACTCAGTTAGCATCAGGACTTAAAATTAACTTTCCACACAAATACAGTGAGGTTGAAATCCATCGGCAATTGATGAGGAAAATAAGAAATCCAACGGAAACACTTGAAGAATATTGCTTTGAGATGAACATGATGGGTAAAAGAATTGAATTATCAGACAACACTATTATTCAGTACATCCTCACCGGTTTGAACGATTCACAAATGAGTTTGAATTTAGCTGCAGGAAGTTTTAAGGATATGACGGAATTAATAGAAAAAATCAAATGGTATGATGGTGTTCGCAGTGATTATCAAACAATTAGTACTCCAGGAACGTCAAAACAAGTAACCGCAAAGCGGCCCCCAACTAGCGAATATACAACATGGCAACTTTAGCGACCTATGATGTCAAAAGCCTACATAACCTGCTATTTTTGCAATAAAACAGGGCACTGATTCCGTATGTCGATTATCGTTAGACGATAGCGTTTCGACGATAGCTTTGCTCTCCGTAACTTCAATAATCGTCTATCGTCCGGGTGATATCGTTTAGACGATTCAACATTTGCTTCACGTAACTCAATAATCGACATATCACTATCGTCAAGACGATAGCGTTTGCGCAATAGCTAAAGAGGTATCGTCTTGCATTGATTTGTGTATTTTTCCCGACAATTGGAATATTTTTCATGAATTTTGTTGTGAAAATTGACTTTGTAATACTTTAAATGATTATAATGTTCAAGATAACATTACGGCAATTTAAAACGAAAACTTGGCGATGACAACTACCTAAACGAAGAATGTGCAAGTTGGAATTGGAAACCAACCGGTTGAAGGAGTTGGCGCTAAAAATAAGGGATGAAATAAAAAATGCGTTGTGCAATAATGATTTCTTTATGTATTTACACAAAAAACAAAAACAATTTACTGCAATGTACTAAGAAACATAAATATCACTTTCTCCAAGCAGTCATGCCGATAGCATTTAAAATTGCAATTCATCCCACATTTTTTATCTAAGAAGTTTTAGTCAACGCTTTCATCTATCAGAAAAAGCATTTTTGATGGTTTTGAAAATAATAAAACTGACAGGCGGTTGCCGTCTAAGATACATTCGCCAAACACTTCAAGCGAAATCGTTTAACAAACTACAGTTTGTGAGCTACAGAGATACGGAAAGCTCACAAGCTTTGTGAAATAATGTTCTCAAACTTTATACCAAATAATCGAGAGACGAGACGATAGTGATATAGTTACGGAAAGCAAATTGGTGACGAGATCGTCGACTACTATCGCGCGGACGATTATCGTTTTAAAAGATACGGAATGAGTACCCAGGACACTACGCAAGAAATTGTCCGCAATCCAGGAAGAGACAGTGGTCAAATAGCCAATCAAATGAACCGTTGGATAGCATTAAATAAGGAACTCGACGAGGGCGTCGACGATGTCAGGACGTTCGAATCTGTAACAAAATGTAACCTGGCAGTGCCGTCACTTGAGGAGAGGGACATGTGCGAGGGAGATAGCCAGCTAAATGCTGTTATATAGAAGGAATAATGTGATGCATGATCGCATTAAGGATGACTACGGGTTGGATTGTCGTTGCGAAAGGATTACTAATAAAATACCATAATATTCAAAGTGAAATAACATCTTTTATTTGTCTAAAGGTTTAAATTCGTTAAAATAAATACTAAGAAGCATCTAAAGAAATATGTCATACTGACCAATATGTACAATCACGCACCAGAACTGGTGCAGTGGAGAGCGCTTATTTTCAAAAGTGATAACTATAGAAAAAGGCTCGAACTACAATGGGACAAACCGCCTATCAAAGCTATACCTACTCTTCATTGAAAGCGATTTACTACGAGAACTGAATTTCAGCGAAATCATCAAGGATTTTTCGTCGAAAGGAGTTCGCGAGGTTCCATTTGTTGGCGCTTTAATTTAATTTCATATATTATCATATTTTGGAACATAGGTAATAAGCCAAGGGCCTCCAAGCCTCTAACTCCGGCCCTGGTGCACGGGGTCGACTTAACAGCGCCTGCTGACCCGCTTTGTGCTCGTACCCGAAGAAAAGAAGGAACGCGGCTTATCCAGAGTTATCAATTTAACCCATAGCGATGAAAATTATGAGTTCGAGTAGAGACAAATACAAATGCATCGCGTACGCCATCCGGAGGGGTTAAATCTGAAGTCATTTTTGCATTTTAAGTAAGGCCCAGGAGCACCACGCTTTATTGAGCCATCTTAAGTAGGTATGTTGCATTTTTTGACAGCACGCGTCCAGGGAATATTCGTTGCAGAAACTGAATTGTGTCATTTGCCGTATGGCATGGCGCATCGTCTTGTTGAAACCTGTAACCGTCCAGACCTTTTTCACACATTTGTGGGTTGACAGAAAACAGAATGATCCAACATCCACCGATATCGACTGTTTCGCCTTCTCTGAAGGAAAATTTGTCATAAACGCCGTCTTGGTTGGTTGGTTTAAGTGGTAGCTAAAATTCCCTACAAGGAAAGATGTACAAATAACGCATGAGCTGTGTTTTGAATTCACAAACAAGCAGAACCAGAAGATGGAAGGGGGAGAAGGATGTTACAGAAGCTCAAAACCAGCCTGTAGAGTTGAGAAATTTAATGATTCTATTGAATTGGATATCATGGATGGCCGATAGGTCAACATAGAAAGGATTTCCTAGTGCCCTATGTCTGGTTTTGGCTAGGGCCTAGAAAGTGGAAAACCTTTTCACTAATGTTTGTGTCAGCTCAGCTACGGCAGTGGGGGTTGTAGGGGATGCCAAGCCTGGCTGCGTGAGTACCTAGAGGCCAATGGCCCGTACTAATCACCGCTAAGAGGTTATTAGTTCTGGCATCATCGTAGGTTGGCCAAATCTTCCTAGAAATGCCACAATTGGTCAGGTTCACCCACCTTGTCGTCGCCGTAGAGGTAAAATGCACGAGGTTTTCTCTCTTAATGAATCCAAGCGGAGGGAATACTTCCTTCTGCACTCGGTATTCGAAATTCGATAATAGATTTTCAGTTTAATTTAGGGTCAAGGATGACACCTAGATATTTGGCACTGGTGGATAGAGAGAGCATTTAGTTATTTAAGCGGGGAAGTGTGAATGTTGGTATTTTGGTTTTCGTGGTGAATAGCATCAGTTCAGTTTTACTTGGGTTAATGCTAAGGCCACAACTGGCAGCCCAGGCGCTAATCTTACCCAAGGCTTCCTTCGCTAATCAAGTCCGGAAACATCCCTGATATTAGGACAACCACGTCATCCGCATACGCAACAACTTTTATGCCTTCACTGTCGAGACTTGACAGGATTTTATTAAATACCATAATCCATAAGAGGGGAGAGATAACCCCACCTTGAGGTGTTCCTCTGCTTACTGATTTGGTAGAACGGGTGCTACCAAGTTTTGTCCGAATAATCCTTGTTTTGAGCATGGAAATGAACCATAACGTGACATGTGACAGGGCTCTCCACACTCGTACCCTCTACTTCATGCAGGGCGGTCTCCGTAGACCTACCTTTGAGGTAAGCATGTTGTTCCGTCTTAAACAGTCAGTTTGATCATGCAATGGTGTTTCACGGATCTTGTGCGCCAGAGATTGTGAAATGGGCCTCGTGGGTCAGCAGAATTTGCATTCAAAAATCAAGTTCAGTGTCAACCAATGGAGCGACTGTTTGGCCGTATTCCAAGCTACATGGACGGTCTGTCGGAAATATTCTTTTTTTGAAAACAAATGCAAGTCATTCCTTAAAATGCGATGCAAAGTGATTTCACTGATCCGCGCGCAGACGATACGACACGTATGGATTCTCAGCAAAACTCTCCTTAAACGCTTCAACCAGTTCATTGGAACGTCTTGAGCGTTAATGGAGAACGGTATGCCGACGATCAACAAAATTCGACACCAAACGACGAATAATGTTTCAGGGAGTGCTATGTAGCCACGTTATTTTCGACGGAAAACAGCTTGTAGGCAAATTTTCTTAAGTTGGCTGAGCTGAGCGTCTATTTAATACTTAGTTTATGTTTTCCACGCTTTGCACCTTGAGTAAATACACCGAATGAATTTTTGAATGTACATATACCTACAGCGTCACTATTTCGATGCGTTCTTCCGGAATGAATCGATTCATCGGTAAAATTGTGCGGAATTGAAGTTTCAAAAGATTGTCTAACGTCTACTCAAGTCAAGCGGTTAACAAGTTTACATATCGTTAGAGATATGAAACCTCCACAATGCACATGCATTAAAAATAATTAGATCTGGGGTTAAATTGACGCATTCGTGAGCAAAGAGCAAGCAATGCGTCGCTGATTACGTAGATTTTACATGCAAAACACGTAGTACTCGATCACGGAAGCTGCAATTCTTCCCCTGTTCAACTACATGCAGTGCGTGAGCTTCTAAAACACGGCAACTATTCGAATGCTTGTCGAATAGATTCAGTATTCTAAGAGTTGAATGGCCATTCCTACATAAACATCCTGAGATTGAATTGAAGACATAAATGCAACAAATTCTAACTTTAACTTTGGATATTTCATTATAATTCGTCCACAAATTTTTAGGTAATTTACATCAGAACTCAAATATTTCATATAGAAACATCTTTACTTCCATTTTGGTGTTATTTAGGTTATGGATTTTGTTCACTAATTGCTTCTTTCTTTTACTTCAATTTACTCCACAAGCTGTGGGATACACAATGATCCAATTCGCCAATGTAGTCGAAGAGTTCCTCGGCACAGCTTTCGGTAGTTTTTGTACGGCTGTTGACACGATCGTTGCATGCTTGGTATTTCGTGTACAAAGCTTCAATATGACCATCCTTGCTGCACTTCTCCTATAAAATGGATCAAAATGGAGTGAAGTAGGGAAAAGTTGTTTGGTGAAATGTACATACCCTCAGAGCAGTTTGAGGATCAACCAATTCTTCTTCCTCAGCTTCCTCCTGGGCTCGTACCGAGGGAATGGAGAAAAATCCAAAAAGACTTCTGTTGGCCATAATGCTGCTGGGCGATGAAAAACAAGGTTTTAAATGGATTTTAGTGTTTGACTAGAAGGGTTTCTTAAGTTTTTGTATGAAGTATAGAATAGGGAAGCAATTTCTAGTAATTTGAAATCATTTTCTACCTTTTTAATGCAGAGAATCCAAAATAAATGTGGAAAACTTCTCGGGACCTGTGATGCAACACCAAAATTTGACAAAGTCGAAAAATTCCCAAGAAGTTTGAAGGGGATATAATTTATGAATAGGGGGAATTATTTTTCGGAAATGCCTATTGTAATAGATTTAGTCATGATTGTGGGTGAATTCAGCCGAGGGGTTTTGTCGAAAATTTATAAAGGGAATGGGAACGTGACTTTGAATTCGAATTTGCTGTCCATTTATGGAGGATATTAATCCTACATTATACGAGGATCTTGTTTCGTTGCCAATCGCCACTGTTTTTTATTTCTCTAGTTATTTCTCAGGGGCCTTAGCACGTAACTTGATACAATCGAGTTCAGTCGATACAATCGAGCTCTGGCAGCACCTAATTTGTTTCAATCGAGGATAATCGGTTAAAGACAATCGATTGAAACAAATTAGGTGCTGCCAGAGCTCGATTGTATCGACTGAACTCGATTGTATCAAGTTACGTGCTGACACCCCAGGCCTTTGCGACTCTACGAAAGCAGGCCGTATATTCGAGTCCTGAAATTCGAATACTGAAAAAACACCAACATTGTCAGTACTCACATCATTTTGACTTTATTCATACGACATATTTCTCAATAGACAACTGAGCCCAATTGATTCTTAGAACCATCGGAAAGAAAAGGAAAAAAAGTTTAAAAAAACGCAACAAGCCAAATGAGTTTATTTACTTCGAATCCGCTATAAAGGCTCTCCCAAACTTTCGCCTGTCAAATTATAAAAACATGGCAGTATATAAGAATACCCACAATCGCGCGATCAAGTCAGTGCGACGGCGATTAAAGTGCAGCGATTTTTTTATATTCGCTGTTGGCAACGTTTTTGTCGTTGTCGCGTTCTAGGTAGCTGTGCGCATCTGTCATTTTTGTTCATTTTTTTTGCGATGGCATACACTGAAAAACTAATTGAGCTGGGCAGGCTTGCGAATTTCCTTGTCGCATTCAAAGTCGAAATTGTCGCCGTCGCTGTTGCTGCGAATAAGTTGCGTGGGTTTTTGGGAGTCTTAAAGCTAAAGCCTGGTACGCTGTTCGAGTGAAATCCAATTTTTTATAAAAATTTTTCACTGCGAAATGTCAAAATGAACTTTCCACATGAAAATTTCACCAGGCAGTACGCTGTTCAAGTGAAAAATAGTTGTTCAAAAATTGATTTGTAGCTGGCGCGTTACTTAAGCTATTTCACTTGGCTTTTATTGTCCGTGCCATTAAATTTTTGACATTTCGGCGTGAAAATTTCACTTCCAATTTCACAGCACTTTTTTGAGAGGAGTGAACATTTAATTTCACTCGAACAGCGTACCAACCTTAAACAAGGATTTAATTAAAAATAAATAAATAAAAATCGCAATTTATCATCACAATTTACATTTTCCCATTCTATTACATTCTCCAATTCATCTCAAGCGAGTTGGCAGTTCTGTCATGTTCGAAAAATGAAATTGCCTTGCAGGCAAAAACGCTCATTCGACAAGACTTGTGTCGCAGCAACAAAAATCACAATTTCCCTTCAAAACATGGCAAGTAATTTATCAGGACCTACAAGAAGCCTTTCCACAATGATTTGCAATCATTTTGATGAACTTGTTTGCCAAAGACACTGCCGCTGTGATTCGTTTTTCATCAATTTTTATTCACAAAAATCTAACCCAAAATTACTCCACAATGACCATAATGTTCGAAAACACCATCCAGCTGTCTCTGTTGCACTTTCGAAAGTGCGCGCGAAGGCACGCAACCGAACGACACGACGCAAATATCGAATTCTAATTTGTGTTGGTGGTGTGTCATTTTGAAGTTTCCCTTTGCTGGTGTTTGTTTGGCATTGTCTATCTCGCTCTGGCCGATATAATTTTTTTTTGCTGTACGGGCGAAACACAGGAACATTGATTTCAATAAGAAAATTAGAATTTATTAATTCGGAATTCTGCGTGAATTTGCATAAATATTAAACCAAAATCAGTAATAAACTAACGTTCAACATCGCGGCCAGCTTTGAGCGGTGAAATTACTTGTAAAACACTGGCTGGGTACAAATCCTATGCCATTGAAGTCAATATGAAAGAATTGTCACTCGCAAGACTTGTATTCGTTTTGAAAGCGTGTTGAGGTAATAAAATTGAATATTTTAAAATAAATTTTCGTCCATTTCAGATGGTGTTCCATTTAATTGGCGAAAATTTGCAATATTAATCAAAACGGCCGAGTAAACGTCAACTTTTTCCGAAATTCTTTTCGTTTTAGGTTAGGTGCTCTGGGGTTTGGGGGCACTTTTCTGACATTTTGCTTTGGTTTTGAACTTTTCGCGGATTTTTTTTTGTTTGTTCATCTTTCTACTAGCTGGCAGATTTGATAGTAGGCTCCGATGAACGGCAGTGGACTAATGGAGCTGCATAGTCGGGCGCTGTCTCAGTCTAGTGGTGGCGGATCGGGCAGTTCGATTCCTCCATCGTCGGCATTGTTGTCAGTGGGTGGCTCCGTTGTCAAGGCACCGAAGAATTTCAAGTTGCTAGCCGACCCGGCGATAATAAAGGGTGCAATCAAATTGTATCGCTACGATGGAGTGGTACCGAATGATCCGTCATATCCGCCAGTAGTTCCACGAGATCCGCGCAATCCGGTTGTGAGGATTCGTGCGAGGCCACTGGAGCCTTTAGTGCTGACGGTACCGAGGTGAGTTGTCTCAACGGTTTAGGGTGACTTTTGTAACTGATGTGTGTTTTTGCAGGCTAAAAATCGATCAGTTCTATGTGGGAGAACCGCCAGCGATTGAAATAACGATAACAAATCTAAATGATAACATTGATAGACAGTTCCTCTCGGGCATGCTGGACAAGTGCGGGCCGTACGATGAGATAACAATCTATCACCATCCGGCGAACAACAAGCATTTGGGTCTGGCCAGGATCGTCTTCGAGAATGTTAAGGCGGCCAGGATATGTATCGAGAAATACAATCAGAAATCTGTCATGGGGAAGGTAAGTCAAATTGTTTTTGTTTTTGTTTTTGATGAGGAAGTGCGCGCATAACAAAAGTGAAGAAAAGAGTGAATGAGGTTGTGAAATAAGAAACTTTACAGTTTTGTTCCCGAAAATGTAAGAAATGGCAACAGCAACGAGTTTTTGTTTGGAAAAATCTCCAATATCTACGGAATGGGAGTGAAATTTTGCTGCTGTCAGAGTGGGTGACATATCTTCAGACTCGGGTTCGATAAACAAGCAGCCAGTCTGAATTTCTTTGTGAATTTAGAGTGGGGAAAAGTGAAAAAGAGGACAAACTTAAGCCACACAAAACTTTAAGACACCAAGGGACCCGTAACTATTGCAATTGATGTAAAAAGCAAGACCGGTTCAGCCATTTCTTGGTGGCGTGCAACTTCATTCAAATTGATGTGTTGCTCCCACTCTTAGTTTCGATTAATTCACAGTATAACCTCTCACAGGTTTTCTGGACTGCAAAACTCATCTACCAAGTACCTCAGTGTTCATTGCCCGCTGACGCATCCTCATCTCATAGGACTCTTTAAAAATCCTCATCTCTTGCTTGATACAACATTTGACTTTTAATTTTTTCCGCTTTGCAGATCTTGAGCGTCTTCCATGATCCATTTGGCAATATTTGCAAAAAAGCCATCGAAGGATTGACAAACAAGAAAAAAGTTGCACCGCCAGTGCCGGCTGCAGCGACAACTACGGCACCACCACCACCGCCGCCGCCGCCGCCGACAACGTCTTCACAAATTCCAATACCGCCCGCACATCATTTGTCTGGGGAATACCTTCAGGATTACTCCAAAGAGGCTGTGGATGCCGTTTCGTCCACCAGCAGTGCATATTATCGCACCGATCGCGAATACGATCACTACTCGTCGCACAGCAGTCGAGATCGGTACACAGACGACGATCGGCATCGGGACAAGGAGCGAGGACGTGATCGTGAACGCGACAAGTACTACGACAAGAAGGAGACCAACCGACACGATAAAGATCGGAAGCACCATCACCACCATCATCATAAGCGCGATCGATCAAAAGATCGTAGCAAGGAACGTCGTCGTGACCGAGATCGTGATAGGGATCGAGACAGAGAGAGGGAACGCGATAGGACCCGCGATCGGGACATATCGAGAGAGCGTGAACGCAAGGAACGCGAGCGAGACAAGTACAGCAGCAGCAATAGCAGGTACTCTAGAGCTGACCGCAGCGACTACGATGAACTTTCGAAATCCTCCGGCACTGGGCACTCATTGCCGGCCCATAGCAATCACATGTACGCATCCCCAGTGACTGGCTACGCATTGCCAGCGGCTGTAGGTGGTTATGGCTATCATCATGCGCCTCCTTTGCCGCATGCTTCGTATCACGCATACCCACCGGTGACATCGCAGCAAAGCAGCTGGAGTTCGTCTGTAAATGCAAGGTCAAGTGCTGCGTGGTCAGCACCAGCACCTCCGGCGCCGCCTCCACCACCACCACCACCCGAGGCTAGCCCGAATTGGGACGATGATCCGGTGCCGGAAACACTGCCAAAGGAAGTGAAGCGTGTGTCGACACCAACAATCGATGATGAGACATCGTCCTCTATGCGATCGAAGGCCATCAAAACGCCCAGTGTGACGGAAACCGCTGAAAAGCCGACCACAGCGACTGCGGAGGCTGATCACACGACCGTAGATCTTGACACTAGAATCGCCATGATGTTCAAAGGCAAGTCCTTTGGGAATGCTCCGCCATTCCTGCAAATGGAGAGCAGTGAGTCTGAAAACGAGAAGGACAAATTCCGGGAAGACGGAGAAGTGGCTGGCGATTCGGATGCCTCCCACAAGGGCAAATCCAAGAGCTCCAAGTCGAAGAAACACAAACGCAAGGAGAAGAGCGAGAAGCAAGTGCATTCGCAGCACGGTGCCAGTGACATCTCATCGAGTGACGATGAAATCCTACTCAAGAAGGAGGCGAGCCCTGTGGGCGCGAAGAAAGACGACGACCGCATGTCTCTATCCAGCTTATCGTCTCACGATGGCAAAATCGAAGGCGAACCGCCGCCACAACCACCCTTGCCGCCGGACAATCCTCTAGGCGATTCCGGTTATCCTCCAATGGCGGGCATCTCGTATGTCTATCCAGCTGCAGCAGGCGCAGCCTACGGATACTACGCAGCCGATGGGTATGCGCAGTACCACCAGCAATCGCAGTATTTCCCGCATCCATCGTACATGCAGTCGTATATGCCCGGTTTCCCACATCTCTTGCCGCATGAGGCGGCCTACGTTGCCAGCACCGACGGCTACTACGACCCCTACAAGTACGAGTACAAAGAAAGCTCCTACAGCTACGACGACCCATACAAGCAGTCCATCAAGGAAGTCGTCGATCGAGTGAGCGAGGAGCTCAAGCAGATCCTCAAGCGAGATTTCAACAAGAAAATGATCGAGAATACGGCCTACAAGAGCTTCGAGGCCTGGTGGGACGAACAAGAACGCAAGAAGAACAAGAAAGAGGAGCCCGTCGTCGAGGCGACCATTGTTGGCAGCACCAAGCCGCTTGACAAAGCGCCAGACATCAACGCGCTCATCAACAGCAACCGCGACAATTTGGACTTTAATAACTACACGAGTCTGGGGCTGCGTGCAGCCATTCCCAAGATGCCGTCTTTTAGAAGAATCCACAAGCGCGCTCCTAGTCCAATTACCAAGGGCGTCGATGAGACCGAGAAGCATTTAAGTGATCAAGAGGAAATGGTGCAGGGATCCGATGAAGATGAGGAGAGCGCCAGCGCGCTCTCCTACAACCGTCGATCGGGTGTTGAAGAGCGAGCGGCAGGAGGAACGCCTGCTGGCAGGGAAGCCGGTGTCCGAACAAAACGCAAGGGCAGTTCATCGAGCTTCTTCTCCACCAGTGACGAGGACGAGGAGGAGGAGGAGGAAGACGGCGAAGACGACGATGATGACGATGACAGCGACGACGACAGCAGTTCCGCATCGGACCTTAGCTCAGTATCGGATATCGATTTGAAGAAGATCAATCGGGTCAAGGGCAAGGACACCCACCTCTACTCGGACTCGGAGGAAGACCGCGCGAGATTAAAACGAAAAGTAGACATCTACTCGGACTCTGAGGACGAAAAGATGAAACCCTCGCGACCACCAGTCGTGAATCGCCTGATGATTTCATCGGACTTTGAAGAGATCAGCATGAGCCCACCGCCAGACGCACCGCCGACACCGGGCGGTCAGGAAGAACCCGAGCCCGAGGAGGAAGTGAAGCCGCCCGCGGAGAAGGAACCGAAAAAGTCCATCTTCGACTATGATCGCATTTACAGTGACTCGGACGAAGAACGCGAATACCAGGAGAAGCGTCGCCGCAACACCGAATACATGGCACAAATCGAAAGAGAGTTCCTAGAAGAAAGGGAGCGAAATGCACGAGAGACCGAGGTTATGGTCACTCCAGAGAAGCCCAGTACACCAGCATTATCCAAGCTGTCGCTCAGTATCGCTCAGTCGAACAGTTTGGATGTTCCCCAGACGCCGGATATTACGAAGGTACCTCCCACACCGGGAGCATCACTGGCTGAATCCAGCAGAAGGCCGTCCACCAAAGCGACCACCGCTGAGGTGAAAGAGAAGCCCACGAAAGCAAAGAAAGCCGAAAAACTTCCACCAAAATCCAAGACTGAACCGAAGAAGACAAAAGAACCGAAAACAAAGAAGGCACAGCCAGTGGAAGCTGCTGCGCCCAAGCCTACCGCAAAGCCGGTTGAAAAGATCGAACCGAGGAGGTTGTTAACTGATCAGCCAAAGGAAACCGTCAACGGTTATGCGCCCGACATGATGATGATGGAGGAGAACAGTATACCCGACGAGGTGAAGATGTCACCAACATCGTCGGACGGTGGATCTAGTCAAGCGAGTCAAGCTAGTCAAGTCGCATTGGAGCATTGCTATTCGCTGCCGCCCAAGGCGGATGAGAACGACTCGCGAGCAAAGTCTCTGTCATTGGCCGCAACGTTGTCGTCCGCAATCACAGACACTTCGAATAACTTTTTGGCCCACGATCACGGCTACACATCGCAACCGGTTGTGAAGAAGTCGAAAATCCCCGAACCAGTCGCAGAGGTGATACCACCTACCGCGCCGATTAAGTATGGTCCTGGTCGACCCAGGAAAGACTCAATACGAGCGCAAAAGAAGAAGGACGAGGAGAAGTTGCTTCTCGAGAAGCCGAAGAAGGCGTCCGCTGTGAAAGCCAAGGCGAGTGAGATCCCATGGAAGACCTCAACGTCAGCCGCCCTCGAACTGGTACGCAGCACGTTTGTCTCATCGGAGCAGTTCAAGTCGCGCGACCCCACCCAAGAGATGATGCTGCTGTACGAGTTCCTAACGCGTGGCATTGACTCCGAAGACGCCGACTACATTCGGCGCAGCTACGAACAGCACTTGCAAGAGGACCGCTACGGGTATGTCTCTCCTTCAGATAGAATGTGTTTTGTATTAATTGAAATTTTCTTGCAGCTTCTGGTTGAACAACACCCATTGGGTGGATCACTGCGTCACCGATCGTTCATTTGTCCCACCACCCTTGAAGAAACGCAAAAAGGAAGACGAACTAAAGAAACACAAGACCGGCTGTGCTCGTACCGAAGGCTTCTACAAACTAGACGTCAAGGACAAGGCGAAATACAAATACCACCACGCCAAGGCGAATGCCAGCAATCTGTCGAAATTCGATTTGGAAGATCAAGCGCAAGCGCTCACCAAAGTCGTCTCAAAGATGCAAGGCATCTCGCGAGAAGCTCGCTCCAATCAACGTCGTTTGCTCACCGCCTTCGGTTCAATTGGCGAGTCTGAGTTGTTGAAATTCAATCAGCTCAAGTTCCGCAAAAAGCAGTTGAAGTTCGCCAAGTCTGCCATTCACGACTGGGGTCTGTTTGCAATGGAGCCGATAGCAGCCGACGAAATGGTCATCGAGTATGTGGGCCAGATGATCCGGCCGATTGTGGCCGATTTGCGAGAGCAAAAGTACGAGGCAATCGGCATCGGTAGCTCGTATCTGTTCCGCATCGACATGGAGACCATCATCGATGCGACAAAGTGCGGCAATTTGGCGCGCTTCATAAACCACAGTTGTAATGTGAGTATGCACGTAATTACAGTCTTTATTTGAAGTCCCTTAAACCATCCAATTCCACTTGCAGCCCAATTGCTATGCAAAGGTGATAACAATTGAATCAGAGAAGAAGATCGTCATCTACTCCAAACAGCCGATCGGGGTAAACGAGGAGATAACGTATGATTACAAGTTCCCACTGGAGGATGAGAAGATTGCATGCCTATGCGGGGCGCAAGGATGTCGGGGGACACTCAACTAAGTTGGACGTCTACACGGAAATGGATTTTATCTTATTTTACTCGTTTTTATTTAAATTTTGTTTCCAAGTGTGTATGCAATCACAAGTCGTTCCGAAAATTTCATTTTCCCCCCTCTCACTTAGATAGCATCTAGATGTTTATAGGTTTTTATGCGTAAGATTCCTTTTTTTTATATAAAATATGTATTTATATTAGACAATTTGTTTTAGTGTTAAACTTTATTTGCAAGCGGACGGATGAGCCATGCTTGCAACTCGTGAACTGTATAATTTTTTTGATTTACTTTCATTATAATTTTAACTGTAAGTGTTGATGGAGTGAACGTTGCTTTTCTATTGAATTCTTCTCCTTAGGAACGCGGTTCTTTTGTAAATGTGTATGCGCGTTCTCCAGAAAAAGAAGAGAAAGCCTAGTGCTCTCCTACACATCTGCCGCTTAAGCAATCAAAGATTTAAGAAAAATGTAATGTAAATAAATGTACAAACGAAATGAAAGTATATTAATTATGTAACTGGGAGGCTTGAAACAATCTCGATTGGCGCGCCATCCGTTAGTGGACATTTATTAACTGTAAATACCTAGTAGATATTACGTTAAGTGTTTTGAAATCGTACTTTAATAAAACAGAAAAAGAAAAGATAACTACTTCGTAAATACCAAGAAATGGATGATTTTATTTTTTTCGACTGCCTACTTAGTTTTGAATGTGATTTGCATGTCGAGCTGCGCCTGGGCGATGTCCTCTAGGGCGATTTGAATTTTTTCCAGCAAGAGCTCGCCTTTGTGGACGATTTCTTCGAGCCGCTCGGATGATTCATGATTTTCGACTTCAAGACGTTTCAGAGATTGATTTTGCAGCTCTGTGGAATTGTCCTCGTTGGGCAGCGATTCAATGAGAGTGTCGATATCCTTGGCGCAGCGAGAGATGAGTTGGGCAAACAGCTGGGCGAAGTCATCTTGTTGCTGGTTTTGAACGGGAGTCTGATTTCCGATTCTATCGAAGTTGGGAAATTTGCTGGGGTATGAGGTTTGTTGTATGATACCGATTGCGTTGCAGAAGTGCTCGGCTTGCTGGTGGATGAATGGGAAAGCTATAAGTAGTTAAAGAGTGATGTGGATAAATTGTACCTGATTAACAGTGTCCTGCAGTTGTGTTAATCTGTCGGCCATTTCTTCAGATATCGGGGTATATGTATCAATGTGGAAAGAAATTTTGGAAAATTTTATGATGACCGATGGAAAATAAACAAAGCTGAGCGAAATGCCAGTCAGTGGAGTGGGTGAATACTAAATTGTGAAAGCTGTCAAATGTGTTCACTGTCAGCTGTCAATCGAAGTGTGACATTTCAGTAATTTAATTCACCCATAACAAAGCAGATAGATGGGTTAGAAAATCGTTTTATTAGGCGGTGGTTACATTTAAACTAGTTCCGGAGATTTGAATTTAAATAGAGGCTGATACGCTGTTCGAGTGAAGTGAAATTTTCACTCCTCTCTAAAAAGTGCTGTGAAATTGAAAGTGAAATTTTCACAGCGAAATGTCAAAAATTTAATGCGACGGACAATAAAAGCCAAGTGAAATTGCTAACGCCCCCTACAAATCACTTTTTGAACAACTATTTTTCACGTCAACAGCGTACTGCCTAGTGAAATCATCACGTTGAAAGTTAATTTTGATAATTCGCAGTGAAAAATTTCTATGGAAAACTGGATTTCACGAGAACTGCGTACCAGCCTATAGGAGTGAAAAATTCACTTCAAACGTACAGCGCGTACCCCTAGCAGCCTTACACCCCGACTCCACAGGAGATAATTTCTCTCAAGCTAAATGCCTGGCATCCATCTCATGCAATTTCTTTTATCTGCGCTGGGCAAATCATGCCATGAAATTTCATTTCATATCGCAGCGGCACGAGAGACTGTACGTGAAGTTTTGGTTTTTTGGACAAATAAACTATTCAACTGTTTATTTTGTTACCATTTTAAAACAACTACTTACGCCACAAACCAAAATCGGCATGAGAAAACACTCAAATGAGCCAAAAAATTATATTTCCAGAAAAAAACAGAAAAAAAAACAAGTATCTGTCAAATTCATGTCAGACATCCATGCCAAGAAATAATTCAAGAGAGAGATCGCAGACATCCAATCATGAGATGAAATGGAGTGACTCCACAAGGCATTTCATCTCATGATAAGCATTATGCGAGAATTTATCTCCTGTGGAGTCGGGGTGTTATCTATGCACAGGTGGTCGAAGTGTCAAATTGAACAAAATCTGAAATAGAAAAATATAGAAAATCATACATTGCGATATTAGTAAAATTAGGAAACAGCTTTAGGCGAGTTTTCGTAACTTTTAGTAGCTACAATTAACATGAAAAAGTAAATCAGCAAAGTTAAATATGGCAGCGCTTTTTATCCTCCTCTCACCAAGCTCAAATTTATTTTTTCGGCGCATTGCCTAAGTGCAACATAAAATATTGATTTTTATAAAAGTTGCTGGAAGTACCTTCGTATTCCGAGAAGTATCTTCCTATGTACAAATATTTATTGAAAATACACTTTCCTATAAATTTGGAATATATTTTGTCAGAAAACAAAGACAACAACTGCTCGCGCACCAAGCTATAAATAAAAACAAATTATTGTTAGTGCATACGCAAATAATTATGTACCTACGCCCCTTTACATTTTTGTTAATTTTAGCACACTAAAAATCTACTACATTTTTCACTTGAAACTGAATATTATAGTTAGACCTGTTTAAAATGCTTTTCTGGTGATGTGGGTGGAATTTGCTATTAAACTGCAAACTAAAAGTCGAGACATACAACATTTTACAACAGTTTATACCACTCAAGCACAAATGTGCGTTTTGTTGCGCATTCTTCTACGTCTCTGGTCACGTCTATCACGAGAGTGTTATATGAACCTACTGGTATATTTTGTTGTGTTTATTTTACTTTTAGCTGGATTCTCCTGAATCTTACTCGCTGCAAGGGAATATGGCGCTCAAAGAAATTTACTGGCTGTTACAATCAACAGAAAGTGGGCACATTCAAAAACTTAGTTTAATAAAGTCGACGACACGTCATGGATCATTTCCATGCTCAAAACAAGGATCATTCGGACAAAACTTGGTAACACCCGTTCTACCAAATCAGTGAGCAGAGGAATAGGACGCATATCGACTAACTACACTGTACCCATACTCAACTTCCATAAAAACTTCTCTGTTAGATACCCCTCTAGATCAGAATGGGAGGAAAACGCGGTCGTTAACGATTTCGACATACCCATCTTCACAGATGGTTCTAAAATGAGCTGTGGAGTGGGAGCGGTCGTTTTCTCAACAGAATTAGACATCTCAAAATCTTTTCGCCTCCTCCCTAATACGTTCAGCGTCTTTCAAGCAGAAGTACTGGCAATTAAGGAAGCTTGTAGACTGCTTTTCAACATAGAGACATCCAGAAGCAAAATAGGTATATTCGTCAACAGTCAGGCTGCGATTGAGGCCATCCTTACTACCAAGTCAACGTCCAAGCTTGTTGTGGAATGCAGGGAGGTACCAGGACCAGGGCGTGTCATCTGTTCGAAATCACTCTCGTCTGGGTTCCCGGCATATGAACATAGAGGGGAATGAGAAAGCCGATGAACTTGCCAGACGTCGATCTGCTCTGTGCGCGTCTCAGGCGGAGGAAGTATTCCCTCCGCTGGGATTCGTTAAGAGAGAAATCCTCGTGCATTTTACCTCTAGGGCGGCGACAAGGTGGGTGAACCTGACCAATTGTGCCATTTCTAGGAAGATTTGGCCAACCTACGATGATGCCAGAGCTAATAACCTCTTAGCCAGAACGCGTGTAGATGTAGCAAGACTAACGGTGATTAGTACGGGCCATTGTCTCTAGGTACTCACGCAGCCAGGCTTGGCATCCCCTACAACCCCCACTGCCGTAGCTGCGCTGACACAAACAAGAGTGAAACGGTTTTCCACCTTCTTTGTGAATGCCCGGCCCTAGCCAAAACCAGACATAGGGCACTTGGAAATCCTTTCCAAGTTGACCTATCGGCCATCCATGATATCCAATTCAATAGAACCATTAAATCTCTCAACTCCACAGGCTGGTTTTGAGCTTCTGTAACATCCTTCTCTCCCTTCCATCTTCTGGTTCTGCTTGTTTGTGTTCACGTTCTGAAAATTCTACCCTACTTAACTTAGCTGGGATAAATGTCCAATAAAACATGGCTTTTGTGTAAAATAGTTGTTCAATAAAACAGGTCTATTGGTATATGTGATGGAATGGCATGCTTTTACTTAAGTTCGGGTATCTTTTTGTTAACCCAGGCCGCTCTTTCTGCTTTAATGATAAACTATGTTTATAATTGTGCTCGTAAGGCCCTGAAAATTGCAAACTTCTTGATATTTTTCTACTGCCTTTCCAATAATAGGTCGAGTTAGTTGCCTAATGGTCTTCCGACCTATTATGAATCTCCATTCAAGACACCACAGTCTTATATCACTAATTCCTTTGACATGCGGAATGAGTCGGTCTTTGAGACTGACGTTCGTTCTTCTCTGTTGTCTCTTCTTTGACAGATCTCAATTTGAGGAGTCCAAAAAAATGGACAAAAAAACGCCCAATTTTAAACATTTCTTTGAAAAAAATGTTATTTCTTAGGAAATGCCCATCTTACCGTTCATCCTCAATTAGAACTTTAAAACTTGCCCTCAACTTAGTTCTTGTGAGTGCAACTTACGCTTTGGGGTGACCGTGAAAAAACTGTCTGTTTGAGCAGAGGAAGCTTCATAATAAAAAAACAACCTCCGTATGTTTTAAACTTCTCAGGTTCCTATTACGGTCCAAATTATTTTGCATGCGCCAGAGGTTTGCTTACCAAAGACAGAACTGGTTATAATTTTATGTAGATACGTTTTAAATTTAGTTAGTGACTTTCGGACACCCACATTCGATGTACATATGTGCCATATGATATATATCTCGATTTGGTGGATACCCCTTTCTCTACATGGTCATGGCCGTTTTAGAACAAGTTTCTCTTCCACTCCCGCCATGTCAATTAAACATGTTTTGGTAGGTATCGCCAAATATTCTCCGTGATCTCAGCGGATTTCAATTATCATCAAATTGAAATCCAACTTTTGCATGTTTTCTTCGTGCTCCCATTCCGCAAAGCCGGAAAAGCCATGCAAAAACAGAAAACCGGAAGATGTAATCATGTTCGCGGTTAACTGACTTACTAATGGCGGCATCATGCGTCTTGCACTTCCCAGATGCACGCGCAGTTTCGTGAGGAGAACTCCACTACCTATATGCATTACGCTAGTTACTGCGTTACTGGTTCTTCCTCTATAAAATCCCGCTCGAGTGGTTCTAAAACCATCGCTCCCGAGGTGACACTAGTCGTCGTCGTACTGTCACAGTCACTGCGGCTGTTACATCCGAGTATATTTGTCCACGCAGTCAGCATTACTGAAACCGAATACTTCAACTCCACTGGTTCGTTGGTAGGCCAAACATTTGTAGTGTGAAATACAAGAAGTATCTCCGTCTTAAAACTGAAAACCAAATCGAAACATTCAGTTAGTACGTTTTGAGCCGTCATCGTAGAAGGTACGCTCTACACGAAAATTTAGCGCTTCTTTCAGAGGATAGGGATATACCAAGCGTGGTGAGAGCGAGTGCGGTTTGTTTTTGTGTCTGTGTGTGGATAAAGTGAAAGGTGCCCGGCCCCGTGGAAGTGGAGAAAATTTTCCAAAAAAAAGAGACCAACTCGCAGTGGTCGTTTATATCGATTTCGTTTTCATTTGAACCAACAGTCTCAGAGTACTCAGTGCGAGTTCGGTTCGCGTAGTACACGACTAATCTGCTTACGTGCGGCGACTGAGGATTAGGAACTCTCTGGTCATTGGGTGCAAGCCGAATACACGAAGTACTCGCATACTTGGCGAATAACGAAGCGTACTGCACGGCGAATTTGAATTCAAATTGAGACTCGGCGGTAACCCGAGATTTCGACTAAAGGCGGGCATTGTGTAGTGAGCGGCTTATGTGGTCACGGTGTTGACACAGTTTTTCTCACCAGCATAAAAGAAAACACCGTAAACTATTTAGGACATTATCTCCATCTAGTGGACTGTGACTGTTACTGCGTGTGTGGAAGTGACACGATCTTGTGAGTCTTTGGATTATGGATGAAAGGAGTCAACGGAAGCAGAAACCAACTTAAATGTAAGTATCCTTGAGTGGATCCTTTGACCTCGATCGTTATAAGAAGAGAGAGGCAAACATGAACAACAGCGACACAAAAAAAAGGAGTTAAAAATAAGTAGACTGAAACCAGTTGGGTATAGGTTTACAAGCTCTTTGAACCATCGATATGATGTCGCATCGATTTGTAGTCCGAGTTTTCCAATTTAAACAAACGAGTTACAGCGACGCTCAGACCTGTTTTCCCTTTTTTAGTTTCAGTTTTAGGGCGTCGCTTTTGTTTAACTAGTTTTGGTTCAATTTTTGACTATGAAATGACTCACATGTGACCAACGGGTTATATTGAAAAGTGACAAATAATTTTGGAAATGATTCGGAGCGAAGAATATGAACTCACCGCATCACGAGTTCCGCACGAAAATGCTGGTACAAAATCAAATTAATATGCAAATTATATCTCTTCGCTGAGATGGGTTTGCTTTTGGGGTTGTCTGACAGGTTTGGTGTTTGTTTTCATTAACATCCTTGTCTATGCTGGTCGGCCGTTGGAATCTTCCATGACTTTGCTGTGGCTGAGCAAATAACATTGAATGGTTTGGAGAGGCCACCGAGTGGATTTGTTGATGGCTTTCACCGGCTGACTAAAGTGTGGGTGTTTATTTCGAAATTGTTTGTTTAAACTACAATGTACCATTTTATTGTCTACTATAAAAGTTATAAGGTCAGTAAAACTCACTTTGACACTAAAAGGGCCTTTCACCGGGCGCCAGTTTTCAAATATTTTTTTCCGAAAAGGCTTTTATTACTCAAATTGTATTCGCTTTGGTTTTTTGCTAACGTCTCCTTAAGCCTTAGTGCAATATTCCCCATAGATAGAGGAAAGATGTCAGATTTGATCCAACCATCTCGTCCTAGTACTTTACAGAGAACGCCTTCCTTATTTCAGATTCCGTTTCAAGTCAAAGATTTTTTAGATATTTTATACTATATACGCATTTATTAAAAAACGTTCCAAGTGCTGGAACCGAACAGTGTCAGTTTCATGTTCAAGCTTGGATGTTTGTCCGACGCTCCCGAAAGGTGGCGCAGTGGAAAAAAACCTTTGTATTTGGTCTTTTTCCTGTGGGATCGAACCGGATACCCCTCGCTCATTTTATTAACCACTGAGCTACAAGCTCCCTTTGAACTTAGCTTCTTAAAACTTGACATTGACGGTTAAATTATTAGTAGCGAACAGTGGCGTGGCGTGAACATTTTAAAATGGGAAAACCAAGCAAAATAAATCACATACAAATGTATTCGAGTGAAGTGAAATTTTCATTCCTCTCCAAAACAGTGCTTACAAATTGAAAATGAAATTTTCATTCCGAAAAGTCAAAAATTTAATGCGACGGACAATAAAAGCCATGTAAAATAGCTAAGGTAACGCCTCCTACAAATCACTTTTTGAACCACTATTTTGCACTTGAACAGCGTACTGCCTGTTGAAATTTTCATGTGGAAAGTTCATATTGAAATTTCGCAGTGAAAAATTTGTGTGAAAATCAGATTTCACGTGAAACAAAATCATACATTGTACATTTGCTTTCCGCATCAACTAAGCAAAATCAATGCAAGCCACCTTTTTTTATACTTCAAGTCTTTAAGTCATGCACTGCAATCTGCCAACTGAATTTATTAAACCAAAAGACTTACCAACGTCAACATGCTAATTATCCACACAATGAGAAAAGTAGAACTAGAAGAAAATCGAATAACCTGAAGAAAAACGTCTTTCAAAATCAACTATCCAGTGAGAACTGTAACAACCCGACATATTTCGCTTTGTCGTGACGATAACGATGATAGATGAAAACGGATACAAACCATATTTAGTTGATGGCATACGTCTGATTACTATTTTGTCAATAACAAATTTGGTAGGGTTTCATGTACATTTGGTTTTTGATAGATAAATAACGTGGACTAGTGGAAATTTAAAAAGGGAAGTCGGTAGGAATCGGGTTATATGGACGCCACGCCACTGGTAGCGCACTATTGGTCGCACTGCTAGTCTCTTAATGCTTCCCAGCGGGTTCAGGAAACAATTTGGGAGCGAGAAATTCGTCATAATTCACTTCCTAAGGACTGCTCTCCCTTCACCTTTCCTTAAAACCGATAGTCAACAAATTACCAAAGGCCTTATGTCGGTTTCCACAACGGAAATTTCGCAATGCAGAGTGCTGCCTCATTCCAACTAGTATCGGACCATTTCGCGCTTGAAATTTCAGCCAAACATGCAAATCCAAATTGAATTCATACAAAGATAAAAGCCCAAAGACCACGCCGGCGCCGTGGAGGTAAAGCATGCAGTCGATCACGAACTTAGTTGTTACGCTTCCATCCATCTCTGCTTAAAAAAAATTTGGTATCATATACCAATACCAAATGCAATCCAGACCTCCTTCAAGTCTCATAAAAATGTTGATACAGTTAGGCATTGCTTTAATTGAAACGTCAGAGCAGCGAACTACCTACCGTTTATCCATGCAGACAGCTTTTGGTCGGGTCAATACTCTTTGTTAAATTACAGACCGGTTAAACACACACAGTTTTGCAGTTGACGTTAACTGATAGTTGTAAATATTTTCATTTACATAATTTTTGCTAGACTCGCTTCAGTCGGAATAGGAATATGTCATGAGTAGAGTTTTATTTTGAAATTTCATTAATCATAACTTTTTCGTGCTTTTAACTTTTCTCTACGACCTTGATCACGAAATGCTTATTGGGCTTGCTTTTTTAAGCTGCTAATTTTACTGACTTAACCAGTTTATACAATACGGATTTGGGGAGTGATTGTGTTTAGTTTTTGTTCTTTTGTTCACACCTGGTAAATGTTAAATGGCAACTGTTTGATGATGCATTGGAACAAAAATGATTTTAAAATTGAATGGAATAAAGAATGAATAAAGAAATGTAAACGTATGCATATTTCTAATTTTAAAAAGGGATTCAACGTCAAGTACATAATTCAAGTTAATCATTTTTAATATGGTTCTACATAAATAATACATATTTTTCAACAATGGATCACAACGCAAAAGGGGACGTTCAAGTTTCTAGTTTAGTAAGTCTGACAGCTGACTGACTTGATGTATCTCAGTTTTGATTGGCCTAGATTGGTCACGAGGGCAGCTGTTTCAGTTGACGTTTATGGAGGGGTAGCAGACGAATCTAGTCAAGAAATTTGTGACTGAGTAATAATAATAAGACAGTTGACGTAGGAAAAGTGACGTTCCTGATCCAATTTAGTTTTTGCGTTCAGGTTACATCTAGTCTAGATCTAGTCGACCTAAGACAACTAAGTTTTGAATGTGCCGAATAAATGACTGAATAAATAAATGACAGCTAATTTTTGACACATTTTAATAGTTGGCGCAACAGGTCCGTGGGACCCTAGACCTAGTTTCTCTAAGCCATTCGTTTTGTGTGAATTTTTCAAATGACAGAAGTAGCTTCAACAACATGGCTTCTATCAACTGTCAAAGTTCGGAAGTATTCTCCTCCCATCAATACAATAATAACCAGTTCTGTTCCTTGTCTGCAAAACTGTGTAAGATGAAATATGTTTCCAAAAAATGTAACCATTCGTTTTGCATGAGTTTTCCCCTGAGACTCCTCCTTTATTAGTTTAATGGAATAATCACTGAGCCACTACCCCAAAACTTAAATTGCATCATTTTGACAAGAAGTCAGTTGGAAATAGAGGCCTGCTTTATGTGGACCCACTGTTGCCGACTATGAATATGTCCAGTCAACCTGATCTATTTATAATCTTGTAAGGATTCGACAGTGCGAGACTTCCCACAGTTTCTGTATGTCATGGATGGAACATCTTCCAAGCAGGGACAATACTGAGGCCCCCAACTTCGGCCGAGTTACTTGCCTAGAAGCTATATTTTAGCTGCGGTATTATTGTAACATAGAAACATAAACAATAAGTTGACAAATGTCACTAAACTTCAAAAATTCCGACTGACCAGCACACTCGCACGTAATCTTGCAATTTCCGCTGTGGGCAAAAATGTTGGCAGCGTTCATAGAATTTTATTCGTTGAGTTTGAAATAGATAATTCGTTACATATGGATTGTAGTTTTTTGAATAAGTGTAGATTTGCTAAAACTTTTTTGTGAAAAATGTTGTAAGAAAATAGTAAGAAAACAGTAACATTTTGAGCCAACTTTCATCAGTTATTTAAGAAAAATGTAGGTACACATGCAGTCCATTTTAATGATATCGAAAAGTGGTAAATAAGCCATCATGTTTGTCCTTATTTGGAAGGTCGTGGCTTGATCGACTTAAGCGCTCGGTCTTGTTCCATTACAGGTCCATTTCTGGACAGTTTATCCGCCATCTCATTGGCGGTTTCGTTTCTGTACCCATCAAAGATATAGGTGAACAGAGGAGCTTAAGCACAGCAACGTACTAGTATTAGGTATGTTCCTTTACTTTTGTAGTAAAAATGAAAAAGACTGTCAAAATGACAGTGCAGGATATGAATTCTCTTTCAGAGTCAGAGAGGGAAACTTACGCAAAAGTTGTGAAAAATAGCAAATAGTTCATAAATACCAAATGCCAAATAGAACAACAAAATTAAATCAGCTGTCGATTTTCAAGCGACTGACAGTTGTTTCAATTCTTACGCAAAGAAATTTGTTGAGAAAAAACTAGTAAGAGGGGAAATATCTTTCTCTCTCGAAGCCGCTCTCTTTTACGAATTTTTCGAGTTGAGGAACTACAATTGAGTAAAATGCGTAAGAATTCATAAAAATTCGTAAGATTCAAAGGTAAAGGAACAGACCTTTTTACTTTATTTCAAAAGCAAAGACTGCTTTGATACTGTAATATTGAGGGCAGCGAAATGGCCGACGGTCTGGCCGAGCATGATACTATTGAGGGCATAAGACCGCCATTGGCCGTGGCCAAAAGAATTATTCTTGAGAATACCAGGAACAGGGCAGACCTAAGATGGTCACATATAAAAGGGCACAGGGTCTCAAATGCTAGAAAATAGATCAGAGTTACGACTGACAATAGGAATACTATCGGGGCGTTGCCTTTTGACGAAACATGGCAGGATGTTAGGCCTAACAAACACGGATACATGTAGGTATTTTAAGCTTGTAAGGACTTACATGTCGCCTAGGATGTTACTCATATTCTCTGTGAATGTCAGGCTATTGCTCGGAAGAGAAGGAAACACCTTGAAAGCTACTTTTTCAATAATTTGGAGAAAGTTGGTTGAATCCATCTAGGTTCTGCAGGGTTATTAAGTGCTTGGGCAATTTGGTTTAAGTTTTTGACCGTGAAGGTTCCTTTAGAGATGGCGTTGGGCCCAATATTGTGAAGTCTTTGTATTTTATTTAGTCATTAACTCAAGATTCGATTACTTGCTTAAGCCTCAAGCTCATGGCTTGTAACCAGACTTTACCCCCATATGTGAGTATTGATCGCACGACAGTCGCATACATCTACAGAGTTATTCTAGGGTTAGGTCAACACATTCGCCCGAAGATACGTAAAAAGCATTTGTTGCTACATAGAAATTATACTAAATCAATTAGAAAATGGGAAATTTTTGAAACAAGTCGTCAAATTGGTTAAATAAATAAAAATAAATATTTTGGCGCGACGGGTCTGTGGGACCCTAGGACTAGCTTCTCACAACCATTCGTTTTGTGTGGGTTTTCAATTTTTTGGGACGAATGGAAGGGATCTACAATTTTACGCCAAGCGGCTAATTGAGAAGCTCTTTCATGACAGTTTTACTCTCGGATGTTTGTCAGACGTTAGCGAGAGGTGGCGCAGTGGAAGAAAACCTTAAGATGTAATTTGGTTCTTTCGGGATTCGAAGTCAAAATTGGTTAGATGATCATAAATTGGGACAAGATCGGTATAGTTTGGTAAATATCTCCTAGGATCTTAAAAAAAAGACTCACACCTCAAACTCTATTCAAATTTAACTGAAAAGATCCGCAGAATTATGCAATAGAAAGGCAAATGTATTAAACAGATCATTTATATTCAACAAAAAATATTAATCAAATATTAATTTTAAAACTTTCCTATAAAAGAAACCTTCTCAAAAATTAGCATATTTATCTACATCGCACCAGAAACACCATGTTTACTTTAATATTATCTCAAATTACCATTTCTTTCGGTGTACCTACCTGTTTAACCGGAAGACTCATTATCGCGCCCAAAAACAACCGCAATGCCATGCGTCACTCTCAACCTTCTTAGAACTGACGTCCAACTCAGAATTCACTCTCAATTATGTCAGTTTATTGTTTAATTGTTTTCTTGTCACTTTTTTAATACAAATTCGGTTGTTGTCTGGTCTCTGGTCTATTATATAAGTAGCACGACCATTTACATATATAAGATAAACAATTTCACCTTTCTCTTTGTTTTTATTCCTCTAAAATAAAAAAAATTCCACGCGTTTTGAATGCTAATCATCTTGGAAGTCGTCGCCGTCGCTCGTTGTAGACAAGTTGGACTTTTGTTGATGATGGCGGCGCCATCACACACATCGAAAACGCTTCCTAATTTCTAATCCATGCAATTTAGTACAATTTACGTAATACGAACTGTTTTACATGTTCCGCCTTAGATAATGACGCGCGCCGCCAACGAGTTCGTAATCGTAAATCGTAATTCGTTTTCCGATTTTGATTTGTTTACCAAGGCGCGGAAGGTAGTCGCTAAAATAAAAATAATTGGCCCCATTAGGACCAGCTGAGCAAAGAGAAACAACTCGATTGAATTTTGTGTTGCATTATTATGAAGGTAGCTACATGAACATGACATGTATTGTGGACAGTGGACATGAATCATTATTGGATCGTGTTAATTCGGTTCCTTACCTCTTTAATTAATCCATTAAATCCATTCGACAATTTTGGCAACACTAATCGATTGGAGATTTATTTTCTTTGATAATTTATTCGAAAAATGAAAGTGTGCGTTGAAGATTTAACTTTCATTTTCGACTTTTACTGGCGAATTAAAATGACAATGCGAAACCGACCCGACCGCAAAAAAAGCTACCGAATGCAAAAAAAACTTCTCTAAATGTTACGCAAGAGGGTTGCCTACTTCCTTCAATATTTAAATCTATTATAAGCCCCGAAGCGCTCTTGAGTTTCCCTGAGCTTTAAAGTGGGCTGACAACAGATTATACGGTGAGATTTATTTTTTTCGGTTTCACCTTCACAAAGCGATTGTGATGTGTGACTCTGTTTTAATAAATTAGATCATTTCAAACACTGGCAAGAATTTATCCATCCCATCTCAATACATCGCAAATCTCTCACATAAATTTTGTGGGCTTACGAAACGCGAAAGTCTGGCAGAGAAACTCAACAAGCCAGATACAGTGGAGGCAAAAAGTTGAATGTCAATTGGCTAATTAGCCAATTTATTGGTGAGACAGACGACCATCGTGAATAAAACTTGACAAGACAATCAAAGAATTACAGTTTGCCCAATCTATTGCTATTTTATAACCTGGGTTTTGGGTGTCGTTTTTAATTGTTGTCAAGCTGCTCCTACCGAAATCGTAAACATTTTTAACTTACTTTTTTTTGATCAACTAACTTTACAATTCATGGGCAACATTTTAAGACCAATATTGAGTTCAACTATAAAGTTTAAGTTGTTAAAAAAGCAAAAGAATTTGTTTACGGTTTCGTTTTTCGTATGGCTATAACTGCATCCTTAGGCAGTTCTTTTCTAAAAATTGTACAAAATTTATGTAACTTGTTGATGTCAAAAGTAGTAGCATTTTGAAAGTCCGGCTGAATTCCAAAACTTCAAAAAAATTCGCATAACAACTGCGTACTGCGATGATGATGCGTTCAAATGATGCTTTCATACTGCTTTATATCAGCGATGCTTTTTAATATTTGATGTTTTGGAATGACATTTTGATAACAATGATAGTTTTAAATAATTTAATTAATTAGTTTGGTTCATAGAGTGGCAATATATCTAAGCATATTGTTATTATGAAGAGAAAACTCTTTTATCGGAGAATTGACATTTGCATCATAGCTATTCATGATGCGTTGTTCGCCTTAATTTGCGCAGTTAATTCATTCACAATGCATTTTAAAATTGTATGAAATGCATCACTGTGATCAATTTATGTTTTAGAACACTTGACGTTGCAGTGCTGCGGCAGTACTGCGTTTTGGAATTCCGCCTCCACATTAAGTTTGTTGCATTGCATATAAAAATCATAGCGCAGCAAAGTGAAGTAGCATTTTATGTCTGTTACCGGTTGACCTATTTCGATAAAACTTTTCCTAAAATGTTTCTTAAGTCTCCGATAAGATTTTACCATATCTTATTGGAGACTTTTGACTTCACATCCTTTACTAAAAAAATATTTAATAAACAGGTACCTACAAACAAAAAACAATTTTAAGGGACCAGCTCTTGCTCATTAATTTTAAGCTATTAGCTTTCTGCTTTATCCAGAAGCTAAGCTTTAGACTAAAAAATAACTTGATGAAATTGACCATAAGTAGTTCATTTTGACCGAATTTTTGTAAGGACGATTTTTGATATTAGCTTAAGTTGACAAAATGGTTGAACCTTTTGAGTCTTACTTATATGGCGTGACCATCAGATGACAGGTCAGGACGGAAACACCATAGGCTGGCTTTTTTCATTCTTTGTATGGCTTTTGGTATTTGATAAACTATTAAGGGCCGTTTAATTCATTCTTGTTCAACTTGCCGATAACTCCGAGGTTGACCAAATGGAGTTGATTTGAAAGAGAGAGTTGAGCTACAGTTGAAATTCAAAAGTTGTCTAACTTGGAGATTCTATAATATCCCTGGGATATTTGTGACACATTATGTCAGTGTCAACTTTAGGTTTGTATTTCGCACGTCATTTTCATCATAGACAGAGCATACTTTGTTTTTTCATTTATTAATAAATTGTGGCGCAAGATTGGAGCAATCGCCTTCTACACGCATTTCAGCATATGCTTACCCCAATAAAATCGTCCATCGTCAATTGAATTGATCCGAGTGCATACCGTCATACGATTAATAATGGGGTTATTGGCTGTAGTTTACGCGATCTTTAAAAAATGAAAACCACGTAACCACGCTGCCCGAATCAGACGATGGCGAATCCTCGCAGATATAATTTGACCGATGCATTGTTTAAGTTTTAAAAATTAATATTTGAATATTTTTGCCACTTGATTTGTAATGTGAAAAAAAATCTAAGATTTGACGCTAAAAATCCCAAGTTTGCTGTACAACTTCTACTATTTCGGGGAGTCGAGCAAAGCCAAAGTTGAGCTTGTCAACTTTGACTGAATAAAAACAATTTTTCAAGTTGAGAATAAAAATCCCCGAGATGTTCAACTTCAAGTGAATAAAATGGGCCTAAGGGGCCAGTTATAGTGAAACGAAAAATGAAACCGAAAAAGTTTTCTTTTGCTTTTTTGGACCACTTAAAGCTGCTTGAACTCAGTCTTGGTCTTAAAATGTTGCTTATGAATTATAAAGTAAGTACATCACAAAAATATAAGTGAATGATGTTTAAATTTTCTACAAAAAGAATTAACTCAATTTTCCGGACGAAAAAGTTTTTCTGATCAACATCTCAGTTAATTCCACACATAAAAACCAGATCATTTCACTGTTTTGTGTCATTTCTTTACTGTTCCATCCGTCAGGAATTTTTTTTCTGATGGAATCTAATCAGTGGTGGTTGATTTGTTTGTACTGACAACACAGTTTTTCTGAAAGACTTTTTTCTGTTTGCTATAACCGCCTAAACGAAAAAAACTCATTTTCATACTGTTCCAACTTTTTCGGTTGCTTTTTACTGATCGCTATAACTGGCTCCTAAAGCTACCAGAAAAGGAAGGTTTTCTTGTGAAAGAATGGAGAATTCCTGCTTTAAGCTCCCGATTCAAGTGGACCTGCCATATCGGACCATTGTGACCCATCTACATCTGCAAAGCAAAATGTGCAGACTTAAACGAGAAAAAGTGCTCAAAGCATTGACATATACTATGTATATTATGGACTGCTAGTCAAATGTCAGTTTTAAATAAACCTGGGAGAAAAAATGAAAATTGGTTCAGTGCGGCGAAAGTAAGAAACCTCTGCACGCCATTGCAAAATTTTTACATAGAACAGTGTTATCCATTGTAGAAACATTGCAACTGCGCAATATAACAATTAATTCAAACTTTCTACAGCAGATGGCATACTCAGCACTTACACAAAACCGCACGAATTGCTCGATGACATTAGAGTGTTTCCTATTCTCTCCACCGTGAATCAAAAGAGCTAGTATTTGCTTCAAGTAAAAATTGCTTGCTAGCAGTCCATATATAGCATGTCCGTGGGTACATTTAAAAATTAGTTGTCTTAAATCGACTAGATTGGTCTGTAGTAAATGTAACCTGAACGCCACATATTTGAACCGTGTGGACTAGATTCATCGGCTACCCCTGCATAAACGTCAACTGAAACAACTGCCCATGTTACTGATCTAGGCCAATCAAAAGTGAGATAGGTTTATCAAGTCAATCATCTGTCAGACTTACTAACGTCCCCAATGGCTCGAAGCCAGTTGTAATAACGACTCTGTTGCACTGGGCCATGAAAACTGATTTAAGTTTATCAAATGGTTGCAAATTAATAAAAAATCAATTGTTCGTAATCTTTAAAAGGAAGATTCGAATTCCATAAAGATAATAAGTTGAACTTACCAATTGGGTCGGAGTAGGTATCTACCTACGCTACAAAGCAAAAACACTTAAACGTCTTCACGTAGGGTTTTTATTTTAGGCGAATCTTACAAAGGGCTTGTCTGTTGACACTGTGGTTCTCGCATGACTGTAAGTGTCATCTTAAAAATGCAACTGAAGTACGTAGTTGTTTGTCAAAATGAGGGAAGATTACTAGAACATATAGAACATTTGTTAGTAACCCTCTAGTTGTATAAAGTCGACGATTCTATAGGTTTGGACACCTACAATAATTGTTTTGATTAGCTTGACCTTCAAATTTACAAACCCTCGTTTCTCGCTGCCATGCCTTGCATTCATTGTGGAACCACGGTCGACTGGAAGCGTAGTTATTTCTAGTAAAATGCGAGAAATGCTTAACTTTATATGAAGTAGAACTATTATTGGTATACCTACATCTTCTTTGACCCTTAAACAGCCATCACATATTTTCAATAAGTCTCTTTAAAGTTTCAAATGACAATAAACACTTATATTTGCACATCCATCTCCATATTGGTAGTAATTGTCGTCAAATTCATTGCCGTTTTCAAACATTTTTAGACTTCCAGAGGTTAATAGAGTTTAAAAGCCATTTTCAACTTCAATAGGCACGGCGCATACCTATGTTCTCCATCTACATACACTCCATTCATATAGCCGCAAGACATCAATTACCCGAATTTCAACCTTGATCAATCGTTTAAGGAAGTAATTCTCTTAGTGGTGTGCACATACTTGTCACACAAATCGAATCGAATTAGACCATAAAAAAAAAACTCTCCAACTCGTCGAAAATATTAAATAAGCTTTGTTTGAGAAACTCAAATTAGCCAAACTAACCTTCGTACAACAATGATCATAATTTTCCACACGTACATGTATTAATTGCTTGGCTCTTGGCAGCTAGGCATTTAGCCTTCTAGTGGAGACTCAAAAGAAACTACACCACAGTTGGTTGATGTTTTCCCCCATAGCTTTCGGGCTATAAATTGCATTAAATGACTATCGCGATATGATACCAACCAACGACGAAAAGCTGAATAGAAACTATTGCCAACTGACTCAATGGCCTACAGCAGCCGCAGCAACAACTGCAAGATGAAGATATCTCGTCTTTAGCGATCATCCAAGTTGATGGATACGGTACGGATGCAATGGCAATCTCATGGGGAAACTTTCCCTTCGAATAAACAAAACCACTGACAAAGTCGCACGATTGTTCCCATTTTTTTTTTTTGTTAAGATAAAATTACTTTGCTGGCATATGCCTACACAAAAGCAACAACAATGTTAACATTTTGTGGGACTATGGGGTGGTAACGGTTGCTACTTTTGCGGAATGGCAGTTGGGTATTGGGTTGTGTTGACAAGAAGTGTGTAGCTATTTGCATAAATAATGTGAGTTTGTGTGTGTTTTAAATAAGATTGGTTCGTGTCGAAGGCTCGTACATTGAAGTTGTTACACTTATTTATCTATACCCAGACATATAGCTTTGTCGAGCACCGTAATGAGAGTTGTACGTACTTGTTAAGTACTTGATGGGAATGGTATTTCTGTAAAGGTACACAGCAAAGGTGTTCAGGGTATAATACACAGAACAGAAATTAATTTGAGACCGTACGCGGCAAGGATTTTAAAGAACAGCTTCTTAGGTTAGGTACCTATTCGAAAATGTAAACGTAATGTTTAAATTCAGGAATAATAGAAGAAATAATTGCGGTCTAAAGTCTTAGTACAAAGAACCTCAAAACAAAAAAACAAAAAAAAAAATAACAGAGAGCGTGCTTGTGACCACACGCTAGATGTAAAAATTTCTCTCGCTAAATGTGAATGTTAGATTGAACTGTGTCTGTGTTGTATGTAGTTGAATTTAATTAAGAAATTTATTTTAAAAACCAAACTTATATGTAATATTATAATCTTAATGCAGCACAGTAGATAATTATGTTCATTAATTTAAAAAGTTTTCATAACGCAATCCAATCCAATGTTTTCTATTTCTATTTCGAGAGTTTTTGGTTACATTTTGTTTTCATAGCATCAACTGATTCAGTAGTCTAGTGTCTGTCTAAAACCTGGCTTCTTCAGTTCACTCCAGCGTGTCCATATAAATATTCACTTCGAGAATTAAGTTGAAAAAATTCAAATCTTTCACTACAACCATACAAACCCACAAATTTTCATTGAAATCGGTTGAATGGTTAAGATGATCGACAATAGCGCCACCTATCAGGTCCAAAACTATCCTGTCCATCAAATTGAGTGGTTACGGAGTTTAAGCGGCTTTTAGGAACTTAATTGAATCTTCTTCGTAATTGACGTGGTGAAACTCTTACAAAAAGCTGGAGATAAAACTTGCATAAAACAGATTGAAGAAACTTTGTTGAATTGGATTGGTCTTGATTGGAATTGGACTTGATTGACTTGACGCACCCTCTTTTGAGCTTGATTTAAAATGTATGAGAGAACTCCTTCCTTAGCTCGAGGTAAATGCGGGGTTAAGTCGTTACATTTTACATTCAATAAAATGGTTAGGTTCCATGTTTCACATACAAACTTATCGCTTAAGCTGAGGGCGAGAGGGCGAGCTACGCTGATGTGAACCTCTGAGTTATAGCAAGGTCTTTTAAATTTTACGAAATACCTTCTAAGGGATTGCGTTACCTCACATTCAAAGGGAAATAAAACCACTTTGAGTTTTTGGAATTTATTTCCCATCTTAAGCCTAGTACGCTGCTCGAGCTTAATTTTAGCTACCATACAAAATTCTCTCCAAAATTTAGCTGAGCTAAATTTAAGCGAATCCCCTTAGCCGAGTGGTACGCAGCTCGAGCTAAAAATCAAACTTTTGTTTCCGAGTGTCCTTCATGTATCTGTCAAAATTTAGCGCACCCATTTAATGGAACAGCTGTTTTTTGTGACATTTACCCACAGGGCTCTCTATGTCAAAATTTAGCTAGTATTTTAGCTGATGTTTGGAGAGAAAAGTTGGAGAGCAGCTAAAATTTAGTTTAGCTCGAGCTGCGTACTAAGTTTTACATGGGAACTAAGTCCACTTCACGAAAGTGGTATTATTTCCCACTGGGTGCTATTTCCCTGCACCGGATTGCTCTTACATACACATGTAATATAATTTCAGACTTCTTTGGAGATACCAGCGTGTGTCACTTGCTCCACTTTCTAGTACGTCAACCAAGTGATGCTCGGTGTGGAATCCTATTACGTACGTCTTTCAATTATAAAAAAACAGAAAGACATTCCTGGTCTGGACCGCAATCTAGCCTGCAGCCTTTTTAAAGCAATGAAGGATCATAATAAATTTGTTCAAATCTTTTATATCTAACATCCATAAGCGTTGTCACGCAAAAACAAAAAGTCGTAGTTTAATTTTAAAGGTAGGTTTTCGCTTTTGCTTCTTTTTGCTTTTGGCTTTTTACCTGAATTTAAAATATAGGAATGGGACTGTTTATTTCAGCTGGGACTCTTTTTTGACCTTCACTGCTTTCAATTCATTACTGCATTTTGCACAGAAGTTTGCATATCGTCTCCATAACGAGCGATGAAATCGCAGAATAGGTTAGTGTAAGCGAGGGGTCCTAGGTTCGATCACAGGAAAAACACAAATACAGTAAATTCCTCCTAATTGGGACACTCTCCAATTGGGATAACTCCCAATCGAGACATATATTTTGGTAACCCTGAGTGTTTTAATACGTCACACCCTCTGTAATCGGGACACCTACCAATTCGGACACTAAACGTAACACTCCTAGAACCTCAATTATCGGGTCAAACCTGCTAATTGGGCATTCTAACAAAAAAAAGTCATCAATCGTGACTTCTCTAATAGGGACAATTCAATTCATATCACTTGAACAAAGCTCTTCGGCAAATCATTCTGCTTTCAAATTTCCCGCTCTACAACAATCTTGCTGATGTAGCAGAAAATTTAAACAGTTGCCAAGTGTTTTTGAAGAAGAAGATTCTTACAAATAACAAAATGCAAACTAAATTAACCGACTTTCTTGGAAGTTCTTAAAATGCTACTAATACCTTTTTTTTATGTACATAAAAATACAACTTTATGTCAGTTTGGTATGTTTTTGTAAACGATATATGGAATTCTATACTCTTTTTTAATTAAAAACAACGCATTTATTCTTGGAAGTTGGGTTTTTGTATATTTTTTATGAAACCCCCAATAAATGGGGACAGCAAAGAGTCGTTCCCATCCTCTCTAAGTGGAGAGGTCTTACTGAGGTTTTTTTTACTGCGCCACCTCTGCGAACGTCTGCCAAACATCCGAGAGTATACCTGTCATAAAAGAGCTCATCAAATTTTTGTTTGATTTTTATAAACGAGCAATGACAAGTTTTCCTGTAGCAGGGTATATTTTAAGACAGGAGGGTCAAACGTCAACCTTTTATCAAAAAACAAAATTTGCTGTCAAAGTTAAGTTTTGTATCTTTAACCAGTGTTTTTTTTTTATTTTATTTACATTTATAAAAGAATATTGTTTCTTAATAAATAATAATTAATTTTGGGAAAGATTGCAAGCCCAATTTATGAAATTTGAAACAAAATTGAACACAAACGTCTATAACTCAGAAGCAGACAAGCAGAATAATTTGACAGCTTGCCGACACCGAATTGGGATCTTCTTTTGTGGCGTATGTACGCAGAGTTAGAGAAAATGCAAAATACTTTTTCTTTAACACAAAGCATATTTTTATGTTTTCACTTCTGATCTCGACATTTTTTATGAAGGCAACTTATTTAAGGGCCATTTGCGTAAACGACTCATAGCGAATTAAGTGCCACATAAACTCTTATGTGACAGTTTATGCCCTAGAAAAAGTAGCCCATAAGTATTTAAGTAGAACTTAGATCGTTAAGAGTCGTATGAGCAAACGGCCCTTAAAAGAATTTCATTTAACTTGAATTGTTGCAGGGAAAGGTTTTAAACAATCCAAATCCGAGCCTTAGTTTACAGCATGCGTTCCAAAATAAGTGTACTGGAGTAGAAAGTCATTGCCACGAGCGAATAGTGCCACCCACCTCGAAAGTGACCAACGCAACATCTTCTCCATATGACCTACTTCCATGGATTTCACTGGGAGAGAAGGTTATATGCGTCTACTTAAGTTTAACAAATTACTCATCCTTCGACCTTTGTTATTGAATGAATCAAAAAGGGAACACACAAAGGAACAGTGAATTAATTGATTGATGATGCACCTAAGGGTTCGCGACAAATCCCTGTCTTATAGTAATATTTTTTTATACAGCATTCCCGATGTCATGTGGCTATGTTGTGCTTAGCAGTGGGAAATCGTTATAGGTGACTCAGTTCCTGTTTACCGAAAGGAATCTGCATATATTCAAGTTGCACTTAAAGACTTGCGGGGAATATAGACACACAGGGTGGCGCATAAGATAAAGTTACGATTTATTTGAGGAATAACTTATTTTCTCTCTGATTTTATTTAACTTTGACTTTATTTATTAAAGTTTAGATTATTGTTTAGAATTATCTTAACATAACAAATACTGTCCATAGCGTTTTCCATCACTTTTCTTAAAATTTCAGGTCCCATTCCTCACTTCTTTTTGAATATTGACCTTAAGCTGTTGCAGGGTTCTTGGTTTATTGTCATATACCTCACCCTTTAGGTAGGTCCAAAGAACAAACTTGGAGCCGTCAAATCGGGCGAACGCGGTAGCCAGTTAATATTTATATAAAAAAAAACGCTACGAGAATAGCCTAAAACTATAAACTTAAACCTACAACTTAAATCGAGTACGGATGGTAAAGAAGATCGAATTTAAGGAATGGAATGCTGCGGTTGAAGTCGAAAACTGTGTGGGAAATTGGTTCGGTTGAGCTGTACGAGGTGCGGTGGATTGGTAGATAGAAGAGACGGGGGCAACGGAGATTTTAATGGTTAGTGCAAAAGGAAATAGAGTTGTAAGGAGACTTGTTGTCGATGGAGCCTGAGAGGAGTCGGTGAATGAAGAGAATGTCTGCTACATCCCTGCGTTCCTTAAGGGTATTCAGCTTGATGAATTTGAGACGGCCTTCATAGGGAGGTAAAATTAGAGGATCATTCCAGGATAGACCCCGAAGAGCAAGACAAAGAAAACGACGTTGGATCTTGGATGCCCTCGATTCTGGATATATTATGAACTCGTTGAAAGGGGGACCCCGCTTTGCTAGCGTATACTTGAGCAATGGGCAAACGAAAGTGATACACAGAGATCTAGTCACGTACGGGATGGACAATTCTTTGGACCATCTTTAAACGAAGCCAAGTGATGAGTTTGCTTTAAGACTTATCTCATCAATGTGCGGACGGAAATTTAGTTCCCTATCGCATAATATGCCAAGGTCGCGAAAAGAATTAACGATGGATATAGGTTAGAATTGGAGATGGTAAGTTCGAGGAGGAGAATCATTGCACTTACGTAAAAAGTTAATAGATTGTCATATAGTGACATTGAGCTCTAAACAGTTTTTGAGGCACCTGGTTCTTTATATCGGGAATTAGACTGGTTTCAGTGAGAGCGTATAGACATCGAAAGGGAGAGCGTCAGATTGGCGCAAAACTGCAGGAGTAGAAACTGTAGAAAGTAAGGGGATTATTATTGCGAAGAGGCGATGGACTGGATGGTTGAAGTGTTGGATTTTGTGGCAGGGTAGGATCAAATGACAATAATGTAAGGGGCGAAAATAATTTTTTTAGATTGCTGCGAGTTTTTTTTGTAGATATGAAAAGCGTTTGGATTTTATATGGGATGCAAAAGCTGCTGAACCCTTAGCTACGGTTGTCTGAGAAATATTGTAGCTTTCATGAAAACGGATATATAATTCGTTCAAAGCTTGTGTATCGGTGGGCAGACCTTGCTTTGAATCGAAATTTGTTCGTTGCTTTTGGTCTTACCGTCGATACAAACTGATTCGGGCTTACCATATGTAAATATGCAGGGAATAACCGGACGTTTTCAACGTGCCTGTGATCTCTTAGACGTGCCATTACATACCGGCCATTGAGGTCTTTGATAACCATATTAAATGCGTTTTTAACTCTTGAACAAATTTGAAGCCTTTAACTGCCATAAAATTCCGTGCCAAAACAGCCTAAACAGCCTCTTGCTGCTGAAAACGTTAAACCAATCGGCAAATTGTTGAATCACTGAGCACATGTCGAACATGAAGGAAATTTCGTTGTGATCTTTGCGCCTGAACGATCGAATGTCGACTTTTAATATAAAATTGAGAAACTTTGGTTCTTTGTTCTGCCCTAAGACTTTTCATCATGAACTTCCCGAGTTTTTCAAAGTAGATTCTTAAGAACATAGTTTAAGCCCTGTCCAAAACTGCGCTTCTTTTCTGTCACGGTTGCTACCGCTTCTTACTGTTTTCCTCTTGAATATTTTTGAATTTTAAGCTGTGCTTGATGTCTGCTTTTTTGGAGGTTTACCTCTTGCTCAAGTAGCCTTAAGGTCAACCCTGACCTATTGTCATTATAATGGACTGAATCTGATTCCCAAAGACATGAGCTTCAACACCAAACTTCTTTAAGACTTTCTCTGTATAAATTTAGCGGAGGAGTCGACGCTTAGTTATTGCAAAAATGTTTAGCTCTTGGAAAAAAGGTGTTTTACAGCGAAGAAGTCCTTCCATTTTCACAGTCAATTTCTTACACCAAGAAAGCAATTTACTCAACTACAGGGGCAGTTGAGAAAATGTATAGGACCCTTCGGCGGTTAAACTATGACCAGCACCATAAACTAAGTATTAATAGCAAGTTTATGACCACCACAGTAACCAACTAGCCATGATTTATTAGTTCCTTAAATACCACTGCCAAAAGTTGACTTGTAAAATATTAACGCCAAAAAAAAAAATACATTTCCGAACACGCTCAAATTCCCCGTACTATTACTTTCCACTCCAGTCGAACATTTCTCTTCGTTTGATTTTTAAAACCGTTTTTTTGATATGCAAATAGGAAAGGTTCCCCCAAATTATCTCCGCACACGCAACGCCATTACCACGCAAATCAACCGCATACAGAAAAAATATTCACTCTCATGTGACTTTGGAGCTTTCTCCAAATTAACACCCATTGAAGAAAAAAAACACGAATAAAAATTACTAAAATAAATAAACAAACAAATTTCGATCTCAACGACCTCTAAAAACTTTTTAAGAGGCTTCAGTTGAGCTTGAGATGAACAAACAAAAATTTCATTGCAACATTGCCTCTTCTATTTCAGAAAAAAAAAAACACAAACGTCACCACAACCATCATCATCATCAACATCATGTCACAGAAGGTCTCCTCCCAGCAGACATCAGCATTCAATGCAGTCACCATTGGCCTATGCCTGCTATACACCTGCTGCACTCTGTTCACAACCTGTTCTGGTCATGGAAGACTGATTGAACCACCAAGTAGGGCGTCGGCATGGCGTTATGGTTTCCAAACTCCTCCAGACTATAACGACCATGAATCGTATTGCGGTGGATTTACCCGCCAGTGGAAAGCCAACGGCGGCAAGTGCGGAGAATGCGGTGATGCTTGGGACCTGGCCGAGCCGAGACCGCATGAGTTCGGTGGTAAATGGGGGCAAGGGGTGATTGTCCGGCGGTACAATCCTGGATCGGAAATGGTAATAAGGGTTGAATTGACCGCTAGTCACATGGGGTGAGTAGAAATGTTTTCAAACAGTGAGGGTGAGTTATACCATGTCTTTCGGTAGATATTTCGAGTTTCGACTTTGTCCAGAAGCTGGTGCAAAACAGGACTGCTTGGATGAGAACTTGCTGAAGATCTTAAGCGGATCACCTATCATACCGGCACCTGATGATTTGGACACGAGATTCTATCCCAGAAATGGAAGCCGCATCTACGAGATAAAGGCGCAATTGCCAGGTAAGTTCAAGAGAAGACAGTTGTGCAACAGTTGAAGGTCAGTCGGTGACCTTGTTTTGTAACGCGGTTCGCCGTTGGCAATTTGGCATAAATTAAGCGCGTGCCTAACGAAGTTTGTAACAGTTTCTGCTTGAACGTATAATTAAGACATCTCAATTAGCGGTCATTTGGCAGCTTTTTGCAACTTTGGTGGATTTTACGGTCCGTCACTTGTTAAGCAAATTTTTTCTTTCCCTCCGACAGATTTTAAATGCAGCCAATGCATGCTACAATGGCGCTACATAGCAGGCAACAATTGGGGCATGTGCGACAATGGAGTCGGTGCCGTTGGCTGCGGGCCCCAAGAAGAGTTTCGTGCCTGTTCCGATATCGCATTGGGAGAAGGTGGCAAAACAACAATGCGTCCGTTCCGGCCGACGATCAAGACGAAAACAACCGCCAAGCCAGCATCGTCCACAGAGAAGACACAAACACAAGAGACGACAAAAGACAAAGAGCCACTGCCCGAAGCTTCACCATATATTGCTCCAGTTATTATTGCAATCACTCTGCTCATTGTTCTATGCATCTTGGCCACAATTTATCTGTATCACTATCATGGTCAACGTGTCAAACAGTTGTTGCGTTGGAAGAATGCAAAAGATGGCAGCAGTCCGAGCAGCGGCAATGCTACAACCAACATGCAAGAAGCTGCTGCCGCCACAGCAGACATCAAGAGTTCAGTATTAGCTGTGCCACCAATTCCACCACCCAGAACCAAAAGACTGTCTCAAGTGAGAGAGATTTCCGCTGATCAATCTAGCGTAGCATAAGTAATACATATATTCGACTTATTTATACATTAAATACTATTTAGTCTGTTTTTTTAACTGCCTATAGTTATACCACGTCTATAACTATGCAATTTATAACAAAAAGAAAACCTCCAAAACGTATCCAATACTCGTAGGCGTAGGTACAGTGAAAACGTGTTTTTCTTAATTTGCTTTTCTTTTCTTTTTTAAGATTTATATACCTACTATATATGTACATGTATATGTGTGATACGAAAACAAATAAAATAATGATCTTCGATTTATTTATCAATAAAAAGTAAAATTAACAATAATTTACAGTTGGCATTCTTGGGGAACTGGTTTACCACGTTGGATGGACCTAAAAGGGGACAATATTCTGAATGGGTGTGATAATAAAAACGACCTGGGTCAGAGATGACGGAAGGCGAGAATGAATTTCATTAACCTGGCCCTGTTGGGGGTAAGCAAACGGTCAGTTGATGTTCTTCCGAAATAACAGGCTAAGGTCAAACGTCAAAGAAGTCAAAAGCACGGCATGGTATTTTTAAATTAAGCTCATTAACCTTTAATCACTTGGGAATAATCAATTGGGGATAGTATTTTCGCTGGAATGTATTTTATTCAGCAATCTGATTTGATTTGGGGTCGAACTACCACCATCAGTCATACGTGACTGATAAAAAATGTTGACTTGGTATGATCGCACATGAGATCGAGTATCGAATTTTGGTTTTCTGTCATCAGTGATCGGGCATATTTTCATACGGTAGGGTTTTTGCTGTCGAGTGGATGCATTGGCGTTAGGTCTTATCGCCCAAAACCATAACGCCCAAATTGAAAAATATCATAACGCCCAAAACATTGCTAGGCAATTTGTTGTTGTAAAATTCACGTAAATTTGGGTGATGTGACATTGATTTTGGGCGTAATGGCATTATTTTTGCGCCGCCCCCCCCCCCCCTTCCGGGCGCGGTAACTGATAGCATTACCTTTCACAAACATTTTCAAATATTTTTCTAGTGCGACTTGAAGAATTTGTATCACTTAAAAGCATTGCAGGACTAGAACATTGTTTTTAATTTATTGTATAACTTTAAGTTCATTTTACATATTTTCTTGGTCACCATATGTTTATGCTCAAAATTTTTGAATTTCGTGCAATTACTATCCGATGTTACTTTTGCAATTGTTGGCATTACATAGGTAAAATGTATTACCCTCATACACCGAATTTTTTTTTGTATAATTGCTCTTCGTTTTTTAAATAAAATGATTTGGAATTAACTCTTTTACCGCTAATATATTCAAAATTTTCACACTCCATTTCTTTTCGTTGCACTTACGACCGCACTTCACAGGCTAATGATGTTTTCAACTGTTTTTCTTAGCGTTTAATTACATAGCTTGTAAAAAAGACTGGAGTGAATTAACAGTTTTTGTAGAAAATGACAAAAATAAGAAAATGTCATAACGCCCAAAAGTTCTATCGTAAAACCCAAACTTAATAACAAGCAATATTTTGGGCGTTATGACATTTACAGATTTGGGTGTTATGACGTTATATAATTACTTTGGGCAATATGTCATTCGATTTGGGCTTTGCGACGCTTTATTCCTTTAAATTTTGGGCGATGTGGTGGTTTTTGGGCGTTATGACATTTTTTAATTTGGGCGTTATGGTTTTGGGCGATAAGACCTAACGCCGGATGCATTTTCAGTAGAAAAAGTGTAAGATACTTTTACTTTGTTATTTTCACATTCCGATTAGATAATCGTTACCTTCAATAAACAACGTTTGTTCAGTGGTTTCACAATTGAAATAATAGTGAATAAGTTAAACTACACCAAACGTAATGTTGATATCCTCCACTTTCTTGTAAGGACAAAATTGCAGATAATTGCATTGGAGCTATATGAATGCATTCTTATTTGCTCTGTAACTTTTAATAAAATGTTAAGTTTAAGTTATGAAAGATATTTCAAGAAAATTATAATTTCATTGAATAAACGTCCGCAGAGTTTTGTAAAGACAGCGAATTGCTTTATTTCTCTTAAACATTTTCATTCAAGGGACTTACAATGCCCATCTTCTGACTCGGAATACAGCAAATACTCTACTTGATATTTAAGAATATATTTTTCTTTTCGAAACATTTACAGAAAAACAGTACATTTGACATTATTTGTCAGCGATCAACTATGAAAGTACCAGATTTATGCTAGTACAATTGGTACAATGGGTAATCTTATCTATTAAAGAATACGTTTATTGTTTGTTGTTTTTATAATTTAAAAAAGCATTTGTCTTACAAATAAATTCAACTTTAATTTCTTTTAAATAATTAATTTGATTATTTTGTAGGAACAAACATTTTTCAAAGTACCCTTAGGTTCATTTAGCTTTTCGATATTGCTTTTTTTAAAAGACTTGTTGCGCTTTTTGTAATCATATGCCAATAGAATTTTTTCCGTTGAGTTTGAAATTATTCGTTAGGTTTCATGAGGATTGTAATTTTTAGAAATAAGTTTACATTTGCTTAAAATGTTTGAGAAATATACGGAAAAATATTATGCGTCAGCAATTTGTGCAGTAATAACATCGCGCATGGATCGCATAAACCGTGCGCATGGTTGTAATAGGAAATTGAAATTTGCAGAGAAGTAGTGATTGCAAAGCATACCTACAGATAAAAATTAAAGAATTTCATGGGAAAGAAGAGGAATTTGGTTCATAACAGTTGGTACCTAGCATTTTTTGATGTGAAACATCTTATGGCGCGACTTGGGAGTAAAATCGATACTTCAAAGCGGAAATGACCAAGCGGAAGTGCGTGACGGAAATTGGCCTGTCGCCACCACTCGACCGATTTTAATGAAATTTTGTGGGTGAGTATGGTTGGTTGTAACTTGATGGATAGGATAGTTTTGGACCCGATAGGTGGCGCTGTTGTCGATCTTCTTTACCACTCTACCGATTCGAATGAAATTTTGTGGGTTTGCATGGTTAAATGGAAAGATATATTTTTTTAATTTTTTCAACTTAATTGTCAAAGTGAATACTTGTATGGGCACGCTGAAGTGAACTGAAGAATCTAGGTTTTACACAGACACTAGACTACTGAATCAGTTGACGATATGAAAAGAAAATGTAAACAAAAACTCTCGAAAAAGAAAACTTTGGATTGGATTGCGTTATGAAAACTTTTTAAATTAATTTACATAATTATCGAATCTGTCTATCTACTGCGCTGTATTAAGATTATAGTATTATAAAGATTAGGTATGGACTACTAGCAGCCAATTTTTCCTTGAAGCATACATAAGCTTTAGCTCTTTTGGTTCACGGTGGAGAGAATCGGAAACACTCAAATGTCATCGAGCAATTTGTATGATTTTGTTTAAGTACTGAGTATGCCATCTGCTGTAGAAAGTTGGAAATAATTTGAATAAATCATTATTTTGCGTTTTTGTGTTCTAATGTAAAAAATAGCAATGGCGCGCAGAGGTTTCATACTTTCGCCGCACTGAACCAAAAGGGCTAATGCTTATGCTTGCTTCATTTTTCCTCGCATTTTATTAGCAGTCCATGCTATTAGAACCACCAAGATTTGGAAGTGGAGGGAGGCAATTTAAAAAGGGTTCCATAAGTGAATGTCCTTTCAAAGACGAGTCTGTATAAATAAAAATAAACAACAATAAATAGACGTCTGACTAAAAAGGGACTGCACTTCCTAACACGCAAAAAACCGTGAGACGTTTTTGGGTCGGCCATCTTGTTAACATATTTTTATAGCGATGGCCTACGGAAACCAAAATGGCTTCAGGAAGTTATGAATGAACAATTAGTAATTTATTTCGTGTAATTCGTTGATGATTTGTTGCTTACATTGCGTGCGTTAACAACAACAATAAAACCACTTGGAGTTCGGAAAGCAGATTTATCATTGTTACGATACAGAATGGATTATGAAACGTCAAATCGCAGCCATGTTATCTATTGTTAAGAAACCGAACGCGCTGTGGGCTTCATCGACAAACTCCACTACCACTTTTATTTATTTTTCAAAATTCGATTACTTTTTATCAAATACCTAAGGGTGACAGCTGACGGTTCGTTTATTTTTCTTAACGTAGCTAGTAATTGGGAACGTTCGGATACCTAGTTCATGAAAAATGTCAACTGTCAAATGCGTTGTTTAATTAACTTATTAATTAAAATGTCAACTGAGTCAGGCAGAATTTTCTTCACTGTGTTTGTCGGCTACCCCTCCATAAACGTCAACATAATAAACTACTCACTTGACCAATCTGGGCCAACAAAAAAGGAAATACATTACGTCAACTGTCAGACTTAAACTAGAAATCCGAACGTCTTCATTTTGCTATGTAATTTAGGTAAACATTTGTGCTAGATTTCTTGCAGGTAAACGTCTACGGAGTCTGATCTAGCGGTAATTAGTTGGAACGCGGCCATTTATACGTTTCAAATTAAGTGACTCACAAACGACGAATATTTCTAAAGCTAAGATTAGACTGTATGCCAATTTAGCATATGAATGCCAACAGGAAAATGACCAGATTAGCTGTCAAATGACCAAAATGCCAGGATTATCAAAACTGTATATCAGACTATGTGACCAAAATTACCAATATGGTCATATTTGCCTTGACGGTCATTTAAGGCATTTGTTATTTATTACCAAATGTTGTAGTAGGGTAATGCTGTAAAGAAAAACAAAGCAAAAAAAGGGAACCGATGTGTACGACTTCTGACATCGTAAAGTCCGGGTCGGATCTCGACAGCCGAAATCAATTTGCGGATGAGATGGTCTGACCATTCGCCTTTAATCGCTTTGTCGGTCTCTTCCTCGCCCTGTCAGCTATTGCTTCCTCCATAATCCTGGCATCGCTAGCCGCTTCGGTTGAGCTCCCCAAAAACATATAGATGTGTGTATCACAAAACGAAAAGGAAACACACAAGAAAAACTTAAAAGGGTAAAATAACAAACAAAATAAATACACCAAGTAAAATTTATTCAAACTCATGAAAATACATAACGAATATTAACAAAAATGCATATAACTATATCACAAACCAAATACCTAGATAACAAACAATTTCTTCACAAACAAAATTTCACAACAGGAGAAAAGTATAAATACCCACAACTACTAGAAAAGGACAAAACCAGAAAATAAACTTAAACAAATTACAAAGAAAAGACAATTAAATAATTTATAAAAATTTTAGATCATTGATTCAGTAATTTACAAAAAAAAGAGAACGAAAATGAAAATTAATCCCAATTGCACAATTCTCTATCTCTGATGACAACAAAAAAAACTTGTTCCATCAAAAATGCCAGAAATGCCACAACGAAATTTCAATAAAGTGCATATGGGCATATGTTGTACTGCTGAGTGCTGACTGCTGACGAATTGGTGGCGTTGTCACTGATCACGGCCATGTCCTGGCGCATTTACCTCATGTCAACACTTACCTTCTACTTCCAAACGAGATTTGAAGTTTTCGATAAATAAATCAACTCAATTGGTCTTTGCCAGCGCAAATGTATTTCTTAAAAACCATTAACTATCCTCATAAATGTAAAATGTAACTTCATTTCTAATTTCTATACATCACAAGCTCTTTCTCTTTTACACAACAAGATATCTCATATATACTCTCATGACTGATCCGATAGCAAAAACTCATTTATCAAATGCGGCAGCTGTTGATTGTCCAGAATTGTAGAATGGTTTCCTTCGAGCACATGGATCGCCACCTCATTGTTCGCCAACGTACCCAGGTCGTAGTCGTTCGAAATACTCGTCAAAATTTGCACCGTAGGTTTGACCAGGCAGATCGGTGAATTGATTCGCTTAAAGGATTTCAGATCCATTTCCAGTATCAGCCGAATGCGCTGCAGAACAGCAGCTCCTTGGGAAGTAACATAGTGCTCACTAAAGTACTCTTGACGCTTAGCGTACTCTTGAATTAACAGCAACTTGTCTTCAAGCGAGGCCCTGCTCTCGAATGCAATTCGAGCACTCTCCTCAGATTCTTCGGGTAATACCATGACAACAATATTCGCCAGAATCAAGGCATCCAACATATGCCCCCCGATATGGTCTACGTTCATCTTGTGCAGGGCAAACATTAAGGCTGGTGATCCGTCTATTAAGAGGACTTTTCCCGTGTGACCGAGTTCCTCAAGAAGGTGAGCGATTTTTGCTACTATGACTGCGCCAAAGGAATAACCCACAATACGGAAGCTCTCGGCTGGCTTCAACAAGGACTTGATTTCCTACAAGAAACATTCAATCAGAAAAGTTAAATTTACGGTTTCACATCTTACCTTCAGTGCGAATTGGGCAATCTCATCGAACGAGGACATTTTGCCAGTCTTGTGTAGTTGAATGATGTACGCAGGCGCATTGATGCCCTTGGCCAGTTCTTTCCAGGTCTGTCCCGATGAGCATTCAATACCAGAGAAGAAGAAGATCGGCGATTCTGCCTTTTCGTTCTGGTTGATGGGAACAATGACGTTTTCAAAGTTCGTTTCATCGCCCAAGTTGTGTATCATCGTGGTCATCTGCATCCTTAGAACTTGAACATCGAATTTAATACCAGTGTCGCCGTGTTTTTCACGATCATGAGAGTGATCCAGAAGCTTTTGCAGGGTGAGCGAGCGCAGATCTTGCGGGGAAAGGAAAATATCAAAGTCTCGCTCGAGCGTCTGCTTGATGTCGACACCTGTCATCGAGTCCATTCCCAACTCTGGCAGTGACGCAGTGTACGATACTGATTTGGGGTCTCGAATGCCCATAATGTTCAAGACGGTTTCAATAAGGCTCGCAGTACTGGAGGTGCCCAAACGCTTCTCGGCCACAACCATGCTGGCGACAATTGGATCCGGACACGAAATCAGAGTGTCCAGCTCTTGCAGGCAAGATGAAATCCTCTGCTGCAGCGTTCCTCCGATCTCAAGATCGATCTTATCTTCGGCCATGTTGGCTACCAAGCCAACCTCTCCAACTGCACCCCATTCGATGGCTTTTCCCGGATAGCCACTGGCAACCCTGTCTTCGATGATTCGTTCCATTATAGAGTTCGCCATGCCGTAGTTAGTTTGACCGACATTACCGCGTCCGCATGAAACGCTTGAGAAAACAACGAAATGATGCAGACTCGGGCATAGTCGTCGCGACAGTTCATCTAGGTGCTTGGTGGCGATAGCCTTTGGTGCTAGGGACTCTTTGAAGGACGCATCGCTTTGATTTTCGAAAAGACCGTCTTTCAGGACCACGGCCAAGTTGAAAATACCTCCAACTGGTGCCATGATCATGGCTCCCCTGAGCATCGCCTCACAGCCATGCTTGGTGGCAATGTCAGCCGTGCTTATGCGCACATCACAGCCGTAGTTCTTCCAAGTTCTGAGTGGTTCAACACGTTAGTTTTCAAACAGGGTCTGTAAAAATGAATGTACTCACTGTATTCTGTATTGCTGATAGTTATTTGAAGTTCCACGACTGGAACTTAGAACAATGTTGCGGGCACCTCTCAACACCATCCAATCGACGAGTTCGACGCCGAAACCCCCGAGACCACCTGGTACTACGTAAACCAGGTCTGGCGAGAAGTATACCATTGGCAGCACTTGCATTGGCAGTGTGGTCTGGGAATTGTCAGACTCGCTGACTTGAATGATTACTTTGCCAATGTGTTTGCCGCTTGCTAGATACCGGAAGGCTTGTTCCATCTCGTGCGCCGGGAAAACCGTACTTGGGAGCGGTTGGATGATACCGTTGTCGATGTCTCTCAGCACAAGCTCGCACAGTTGCTGGAATAAAAGGGGAAACAAATAAGAGCACAGGGGAAGATTTAAAAGACGTCTTAATAATATTCCGATTTTTTCCTTTTTTGACACTTTGAAATGTCAACTTGCTATATTTTTCGGCTGCCCTTTAGCGTGGGCAAAAGTGGGCACGGAACCAATATAGTCCAATCAAAAAATGGATAAATGTTTTTTGACTACTGTCAGACTTATTATAAACTAGAATACTGAACGCGCCCAAGTCTATTACGCATTTGACGTAGTCAAAATGTTATTCGGAACGTTCGGATACCCAGTTTGTGTAAAACGTCAACTAGATTTGTCTGGACAAGTTATACGAACGCATTAGCTAAGTAAATTGAGTTGTAATTGTAAACTTGTTTTATTTTTGAATTTTGACACTTCAAAATGTCAACTGAGTATACAGAGAGGATTTTCTTTAGATTTGTCGGCTACCCTTCCATAAACGTCAACTGCAAAAACTATTCACGTGAAAAATCTGGGCCAATAAAAACTCAAACACATTTATAGTCAGTCAGCTGTCAGACTTACTAAACAAGAAATCCGAACGTCGTCATTAACAACGAATCTAGCTTTCGCGCTTAAGGAAAATTCAGATAAATCTAGTAGGACTTAAACGATAGGGGACCTTTAAGTATATAGTTAAGTAAGTCTGACTGCTGTTTGACTTAATAGGTCTGTTCCTTTACTTTCAAATCTTACGAATTCTTTTGCATTTTAATTATTGTCGTTCCTCAACTCGAAAAATTCGTAAAAGACAGCGACTTTCGAGAGAGCAAGATATTTTCCGTCTTACTAGTTTTTACTCAACACATTTCTCTGCGTAAGAATTGAGACAACTGTCAGTCGCCTGAAAATTGACAGCTGATTTGAATTTTATCACTCCAATTATGAACTATTTGTCATTTTTCACAGGTTACTACAAAAGGGTTCCTTTACTTTTGCGCTTCCCTCTCTGAGAGAGGGAACTGTCATTTTGACAGTCTTTTCCATTTTTACTACAAAAGTAAAGGAACAGAAAAAAGTATTTTTTCAATTGACGTTTATGGAGGGGTAGCCGACAAATCTAGTTAGGAATTTCGTGACTCAGTGCGCAGTTGACAGTTCGTATATGTGTCTCCTGTCTGAAAGTGACGTTACCGAACAATTAGCCTTTGGAATGATCTTTTTGATGAAGAACACTCTGAATATATATTTTGTACTTACCCTATTCAAAACTGGATCACCCCGAGACATTACCAAGTCCAAGAGGACAGCGACAAAAGACAGTTCCTTTAAAAACGGACCCATTCCCAATGGATTGTCACTCGCCATATCGAACTTGCCAATTTCCAAGAAGACACCGCCCCTGCCCAAACAGTTGATCGATGCTAGCAGTTTCTCCTCAGCCAAGGAGTTCAGCACAAAGTCAACACCCTTGCCATTGGTCTGATTTTTTATCATACTTTCAAACGAGGTGTCTCTCGAGTTGCCAATGTGACTCTCTACAAACGGAGTTTAACAACATTAATTAATATTATGTAGCTGGGTTTTTCTTAAAGACTTACCCTTCAACTGTGGGAATGTGCTCAACAGGAAGTTCCTCTTCTCGGTCGTACTCACAGTTGTAAAGACTTCCAAGCCATATGCCAGCGCTGTCCGAATCGCCGCCAATCCAATACCACCAGTGCCCGCATGAATAAGGATACTTTTCCCCTTGCGAATGTCGGTACGGAAGAAGAACGAATAGTAAACCGTAAAGTAGACGCAGGGGACCGTGGCAGCTTCACGCAGGGACCAGTTCTTAGGTACCTCCATCATTAAGTCCGTTGGAACTATATGACTAGCGACAGCTGCTTTCTCCACTAGGCCCATAACATGTTTACCAGTTCGGGTATCAACACCGGCGTACTCTAAGCCTAGAACACATTCCTGCTGTAAACGGTTTTCGCCTAAAACATCGGCCGCGAGACGTCCAGTGGCCAACATAACGTCCTTGAAGTTCAGACTGGAATACACGACCTTGACTGGTGGCTTTTTGCTGTGCTCTCGTGCCTGTAACCACTTGAGCGTGGACAAGTCACTACGATGGAGGATGTTTCCGTATACAAAACCGGGATATGGTGCTAGTGGGTAGTTCGCCACAAGCTGGAGATGCCGATAGGTACCCCAGTGACCCTAGAAAAAGAAGAACAGTCCATAATTTCAGGTCTTTCATAAAACCGGTGACTTACATTTCTGTATATGTTGATGGCCATGCCTAGTGCCAGTTGGTTGGCATAGAACGGGTCCTGCGGATCAAATGCGGGAGCCTTAGGATCGTCGATCAGCACACACCGTACGACCGTTTTGATGTACTCCTTCCGCAGGCAGTTTACTAGACCCAGGACGCCACTGAACTTGTCTTTCTCTGCGACAAGGGTTAAATCTTTGTCTACAAGAATCTCCTGGGCTGTCTTCACCCACTGGAACTCGGTGTCATTCGATGATATGTTGAGGTAGCTCGTTTCAACGGAACGAGTGGTACCCCTCTTCCGGAGCAGTGTTAATTTCAGTCCACTCTCGACCCAGGGACAAGTTGCCAACACTGAGAACTCCTCTGGCTGAGCGACGTTCTCACCCACATTCGTTATTAACACAATATACGAATTTTCGGCCAAGTTTGACGCGTGGTCTTTCATGACATCACCGCCCGATTGGTCGATAATTAAATTGCAGTCCTTGCACGCACTGACGTCGCCATTTTCAACCGTAACAACTTCAGGCAAATCCTCATAAGTGCTGTCGCTTAGGATCTTGAACTCTCCCGTTATCAGTGGCAAATCCTCAATGGCGTTCAGAAAGTGCTCAGTTATGGGAGTACCCTCATTCTTGCCCATTACTTCCACAACCTTCAGTTTGGCCAGCGCATCATTCTCGAGGATAAGCTGAATGACAAACCTACCGATATCTTCCACACGCAACGCTGGCGTTGGGAAATGTGTAACAAATTGATACCGCTCTAGAACTGGCAGGCCCGGGGGTTTTTTGCGCTGTACACTGCTCACCTGCATGCCAACAATCTCAATGCCACCGCCTACAGCCCTGCCTTCAAGGTCACTGGTGTAAATGTCCACAAGTGGCTGCTCAGCCACAGTTGCCAAGTGATGGTTGCCAAAAATTCGAAGTTTGTGGATTTTCGTCGGCAAGCACAGAGTTCGCGAATCCTTTTTGACAATCTGTGTCTGTAGCATGCAGTCCATGAACGTCACCCAATTGGAGTCCCATTTGATGCGAGCAATATGGCCGTCGCCACGTACTGATTCGACAGCCTTGAAAGCGCCGCTGTAATAGTAGCCGCGTAGCTTTAGTTCTTTGTATAAATCTTTGGCGGACAGGCTGAACTCTTCACCCATTGATGTGTCAAATGGTTGGTGGGGAATGTCAGCTGGTTTTTTAACATCTTTGATTTCTCGAATCGTTCCGCTCGCAACTAAACTGTCGCCTTCGGTAATCTGAGGGAATAAGTTAATTAAAGTATTGCTATGGATGGAAATTTGAGTTTAACGATATACCACTTTGGCAAAAAGTCCTTTTTAGGATCTCAAGGAGGGACAATAACAATTAAATTATTAGTGTATGAGATTTCATCAACCACTGAATAATGCATTCATGAAGCATACCAAAATCTCTTGGTAATTGTCAGGAGAACTCGCAATACTCGAATACGAATACAGCCATGACTGACTGTCACTGTGCCTAACCTATGCTTCAACGCTTCAACCAATCGTCTAAAAGTTCACGAGAAGTCGTCACTTTCTCGACCATTTTGATTATGTCACACAAACCTTTCACGCGCGATGAGTCAATGCTGAATATTAAATGGGTCACAATCACAAGTGCTTTAGGTGGCCATCTAGTTTAGCACAAAATATCTTCCAGAAGTTGTGAACAAGCAATAATTTGTTTACTTCATCAAAAATTACTGAATCTTAATTCTCACTCGCAGACATGATCTGTCAGTAGGTACCTAATTGAAATGTTTTCGATTGATTACAGGGATGTTTTCAGCCGGAACTTGTGTTTGTTTCCGTTTTATACATACAATCGTCGGCATAAGTATTTTGACAGAAATGCAATGCATAACTCCTAAAACTTACGAATTTTCATGTAGGTATCGGTTTTCACTGAGTGATTGCATATGTTGTGGCTTATTATAGCGTGTGTAGGAATGAACTCAATTACGTCCCATCACTGAACAAGTCAGGCCTTTTTGTGTTTTAAGTGCGATTTTTTGACTCGAATAAGTATTTTGACGCAATCATATTTTACGGTTATTTTAGATGTATTGTATCAGGTCTATTTTGATTTAAATGTGTGGAAAATGAAAGAGTAAAGTGTGGTAGATCGAACATCGGTTATCCTGTAAAATGAATGTAAATAATTTACCTACCTCGCACTGGTAAAAAATGAAAAAGTTATAAAGGGTGTTTTTTAGAGGTAAATGACTTTAAGTAAGCAACACTATTTTTAAAACTGGCGGCCATTTTTTCAGCTGTTAAGTGATTTATTTTTAGTTTGGTATGGTATGGAAGTCATTACTGTTGTAGAGTGTAGCGTAGAGAAAGACCGGAATCAGTCCATACGCCATGGTGACCGCTACAGAGCAATGATTACTGACATTTTCGTTCATCAACTGAACAACCATAATGTGCAGGAGCTGTGATTTCAACAAAATGGCGCAACATGTCACACAGCTCGTGTCACAACTGATTTATTGAAGGAAACGTTTATTAACCGCATAGTTTCACGTTGCTTGGCTTCCAAGATCGTGCGATATACCGCCACTTGACTATTTTCTGTGGGGATATGTGAAGTCGCTAGTCTGCGCCGATAAGCCCGAAACGATTGACCACTTGGAGGACAACATTCGCTGCGTTATTGTCAGAAAACATATTTAAATTATAATGCCAGAGATTATCTTTCAAATAATGTAAATTTTATGTCAATTTAAAAAAAAAAATCATCTTTGTTTTATTCCATTTAAAAGTTCTATACCTCTTAAAAACACCCTTTACCAGGAAAGATATATTTTGAGGGACATTATTAAAAACGCAGATTTTACTCGCAAAAATCTTGAGCTAGAAATAAAAAAAAATTGCTGAAAACCCAATTAGTGATGACAATTTAGAGGCATTTAGCTGAATTCGATTTAAGAACATGTTCTGTAAAGCACCGTATAAAACTCACGGAAACAAAATCAAAAGCCTCCAATTCTGCCAGTAGTGTAAAAGTATAGACCAATAAGCTTCTGGAGCCGAGTATGAACGAGTATTTATTTGAATTTCATCGATCATCAAAAAAGGATCTGGTCGAATGACGTAAATAGCTCGTCAGAAACGCGTCAATTGTTTAGATTAATAAGCCTTATGGCGGGCCAGTAATGCCCAGGGGTTGTATCTCGCCCAGATTTGATTCCAATAGATTAAACAATGAACCAGCACGAATGGTTTAAACAATTCTGCTGTCATTTATTCTCCAACAAAGATAACATTCCTTGCTGAAAAAGCCGAACGATGATGTAACTTTTGTGGCACATTGAACTAGAAACACACAGCTGTCCACTCCAAACTAAAAATGTATAAGTCTACATTAAAGGCAAAAGAACGGTTTCTCTGACTCGACGAAAAGAGTAGTGCATTTCTGAATTAATAAAGGTCTGGGATGAAGTTCCTGCAAAAATTCGTCGAAATTGTTTTAGTACCTTGCAGACAGTTATTGAAGTTATTTATTATTGATATAAAATAGTTTTGTTTTGTTTCGTTTTAAAAGTTCATATTGTAATTATTTTAAGTAAAACTGATTTGTCAAAATAATTAATGCCAAATTAAAAAGTTAATTTTATTAAATTTAATGAATTTAAATAAATATATTTAAAAATACAAAAATTGAGTATGTTCAGCTGTTTATTAGGTAAACAGACCATGCATTTATTTTTTTGAGTTCTTACAAGAATTAAAAAAAAATTAACTCTTGATCTCGACAAAATACTTATGCCGATGCGACGATTGTAGTTTTGGGTAAGATGTCAATGACATTTTAATCTTCCCATTTGCGGTATTATTTTATACAACTTGAATATCTCTCTCTTAAATAAATAAATAGTTCGCCCAACAGGTCTGTGGGACCCTAGGCCTAGTTTCTTACAACAATTCGTTTTGTGTGAGTTTCATTTTTTGATAAGCAAATTATCTTAAATTTTCGCAAAAAAAACATTTATTCATTTTTCTTTACGTAAAATTTCTTTCGTACAGAAAAATTAATGAATTCTTTTTCTAGAAAAATTGAAGATAATTTACTTACTTTTTTTTGATAAAACAACTTTACAATTCCTAAGCAACATTTTCAGACCAAGATTAAGTTCAACAATTAAGTTGAAGTGGTTAAAAAAAGCAAAAGAATTTCTTTCGGTTGCATTTTTCGTGTCGCTATAATTGCACCCTTATGTACCTACATTTAATTTTCTTGTCAGTGAGTCTAGTTCGAAAGCCGCCAAATTAAGTTCGTTAAGTCATTTAAGTCGTTAAGTTGCTTTACATTTTCTCTTTTTTTTAACTTTTTCTATTTATACTATTTTTATATATGAGCCATGCCTGAGGTAAAAATAATTAAAAATGAAATCGAAGGACGTTGACCTTCTCATTAAACATTCATCTAACAGTTAACAAATCAATTTGATTTTGTATAGTTTATGACCAGAAAACTGTTATTTGTACTATTGCCAAATAATTGTGTTAAATTACACAAGAAATGTCAAAATTTACAAAAAAAAATTAGCTTGTTCGCCGTTCGCTCCAATTTGAATAGTCCTCGTTACTTTACTTTCGTAGGAATTACACAAACTCAACTTATTCATTATTGGGCTCTTTTTGATTTTAATTGAGCAGTTCATTTCCCGTGTATAATACACTCGATTAATTTTCTGACAGATATGTCTTGAAAAACGCAATAAAGCAATAACATCTGTCAGAGACAACATATGTGGAACAGCATATGAAATGCAATGAGAGTGGAAATTTTGACACTGTGCGTTTGCTTAACTTAAGAAGTCAGAAGTAGATGCAGAAAATATTGTACCAGTTCAGCCTCATGAGAAAGGAAGTTGACGACTGCATTTCTATACTTATGGAACGCTGACACAGCAACAGCCGGGGTAAGTTCATCAAAGCAACAGACGAACATACCTCTCTCTCAAATGAACCTTTCCTGTGTATTTTTCAAATTTAACAACCAACGGTCGAGGAAATTTCGTACCAAATCTAAGCCAGTTATAGAATTTCATACTCATCTCAAAACTCACCTCGAAATTTCCTGTAGAACGATGGATCATGACATTCAGCTTAACAATGGCGTCCATAGTCAGTGTTGTTGCCCTCACAAATTTCACATTCTCCATTTCAACAGATCGTTCTGTTGGCCCAGTGTCATGATTCATGTATGCAAATGTTTTCCAAATGCACTCTAAATAAAACGACGCCGGCACCAAGACCTTTCCATCGATATTGTGTCCCTCTAAGAATCGGCAGGCTTCTGTCTTCATACTGATGTCAAAGCTCTTTTCGCCGCTCCTTTCGCTCATCAACTTGTTGTAACTGAAGACGTCCCAATCATCACGATGATCCAGCTCAACGATATCACTGATAGTATCAGTACCACATGACACTGGCCATTCCACTTTTGGATACAAAACATCCACTGGCACATTGAGCCCATTTTGATACAACCTGAAAAGCATTGACATTATTTTCTGTGTGCAGTTTTCTGCTGACTATACTCACTTTCCCAGCGCGGTGAGGAAGAACAAATGATTGTCCTTGTCGTTCCTTTTGGTCAAGGCGACGTGAATACCATTTGGAACGCATGACCTCATTATTGACTGCAACAGGCCGTGTGGAGCGATCTCAATTGTCAGTGAGTTCTCCGGCAGAAGCGCTGACGTCTCCTCGAAGAGCACACTGCTAAGCAAATTATTCGTGTGATATTCGGCTGACGAGAGCAGTGACTCGGGCCGAGACCAATGCTTTTGCGGAACGCTTGTGCTCAACCACTTTGCTGATCGCGGCTTGGGGCTGGGCACAATGTGCTTGAGATACTTTAGAAAGTCGCCACCCAAATGGGCGATGTACCGCGTGTGGAAGGCAATATCTGCGGATGGCACTTGTCTGACGAAAATATTCTGAGCATTGAGTTGCTCGATAAATTGCGCAACATCCTCCGCGGGACCGGAGATCGTACAAGACTCTGGCCCATTGTGACAAGCAACTTCAATCGATTCAGGCAGCATTCCCCGAATGTTCTGATATGACAGTCCCACTGCAGCCATTGAACCCTTAATCTTCTCGTTCTCTAAGCTCACTTTCCCCCTGTAGTAAGCGGCTAGGATCATTTGCTCCAAAGTGAAACAACCGTCGGCGTAGGCACAGCCCAGTTCGCCCGTCGAATGGCCAATAATATAGTCCGGCTCCATGCCAAATGCCCTAAGCACATCCACTAGCGCTATCTGAATGGATGCGATGCCAATGAACGAGTGCATGATATTGTCATACGTCTTGGGGTCATCTGAGGTCAGGACCTTTATCAAATCGACACCTGCTGGCTTGAGGGCATTGTGACAGCGCTGAATCGACTGTGCAAATTGTGGTACTGCCATCAGCGCTGATCCCATGCCAGTCCATTGAGAGCCCATTCCGCTGAATACCCAAACGATGGGCCGCTCTACACCGGTGTGATGTTGAACGTCCTTCTTGAACAAAATTGGCGCCTCCGCACCTCTTCCACCAAGGACACTGTAACCTCTGAACACCATCCCAGGAATACCACCAGCTTGAGCATTGTGCAGCAATGCGATATATTCCGGATCCAGCGGTTTGCTCTCAAGCTTTGTAAGCGCCTTGTCAACGCCCTCCTTTGTGCGTCCCGACCAAATGCACAGCCGCGGCAGACTTCCCTCCAACACACCGCCAGGTACCTTTTTCTTTCCGCACTGCTTCAGAAGGATATGGGCATTGGCGCCGCCAAACCCGAACGAGTTCACTCCCACATATGGCTTCTTGAGGTCCGTAACCTCTGTGACGACCTTCATGCGACCCTCCTTGAGAGCCATAATACCTTCCCTTGGCTCCTTGAAGTTAAGGTTGGGCGGGATCTGTCCATTCTGAAATGCGAACATAGCCTTAATCACAGAGCAGATGCCCGAAGTTGGTTCCGAGTGGCCAATATTCGACTTTACTGATCCAATGAGCAGTGGCTCTGAGCGCTGCTTACAGAGTGCATTGTCAATAGCGCGACACTCCTCCGGATCACCGACAATAGTACCAGTGCTGTGCGCTTCCATATAGCCAATGTCGTCCACAGATATGTCCACTTCGTTGTAGAACTCCTGCAAAAGCTTCTCCTGCACAGTGCCAGAGGGGTAGGTTATACCCTCGGTCTTGTAGCCATCACAATTGGTTTTGCTGTGTACGAGAGTGCCGTAAATTCGATAAGCATCACACCTGCGCTGCAGATATATCGCTGCGACGCCTTCAGCACGTACATATCCATTGGCGTTTTGGTCGAACGGAGAGCAAACGCTCGTCATTGAGACTATCCCGAGTCGGGCGAAGTGTAAACTTGTGTTCGGGTGGAGTATAAGATTCGTTCCAGCAACAATAGCCGCGTCTATCTCACCGCTTCTCAAGGCACCGTACGCCAGATCGAGGGCGTACATTGAACTGGAGCAAGCTGTGTCTACGTACATTGACGGTCCCATCAGACCCAAGGTGTATGAGATCCGATTCGCATACATAGCTCGGCTGACACTGTAATAATCACAACCCGAAGAGAAGAGTCGGTAAGTTAGTTGGAAGATAAGTTCAAAACTTAGGTTACCTACCCAGTGATAGCAAACGCACCTTGCGATGCCGGATCCGTGATAACTTGCTTCTCCGATTCTGAGAAGCACGAGGCTACGTACACACCCGTGCGGCTGCCCCGAATGCTGTTGGGATTAATACCAGCGTCCATTATTGCCAAGTAGGATTCCTCTAGAGCCGTACGGCACTGTGGATCCATTGTGTGCACTTGTACGGCATGAATACCAAATAGTGTTGCGTCAAATTTGTCAATGCCATGGACCCAACCGCCTCGCTTTGGTATATCCAGATCTGTGTGCTTCCAGCGCACGGTGTAGTCTTCAAGCATATCAAGCTAGATATGAAATGTCAAAAGAAATGTTTATAAAATTATTGTAGGTTAAATAATAGGTCTGTTTCCTTACAATAATGCATTCGAACACATAAGCCAAATTCAGTCAACGTTTGTTCCCTTCTATACAACTTTTGGGTAAGGGAACAATGTTTGACTAATTTGTTCGAATGTAAGGGAACAGACTTAACGTATAATAGGTGATATCTCAAGGTCAAGGTGTTTAAAAACATGTGCCAAAAAAATCTGTCAATAAACCTATCCATGAAAAAGGTAAAAAACGCGTCAATAAATGGGACGAAAATTCACCCAAAAACAAATCGAAAAGCGGCAAAGAGAGCATTTAAATCGTATTAAAAACCTAGTCAAACATGCACTGAAAAATGCACCCAGTAAGGCCCGAAAACTTGTCAAAAAACGTCATAAAATAAAGCAAAAGGGGGGTTCCACAACGTCTCAAAGACTGAGCTAAACAAGTCTCCGATAACTCGTTGGAAAACACAGAAAAACTCGTTGAAAAAAGTCAAAAAAATACTCAGAACAAGGCCCGAAAACTCGCCTCAAAAAAATCATAAAAAGTGGCAAAAGTACCGTGCCATAACGTCTTAAAGACTGAGAAAAATATGCCCTCGGAAAACTTGTTGAAAAACGTTTAAAAATACGCCCAACAAGGCCCGAAAACACATCCCAAAAACATAACAAAAAGAGGCAAAAGGAGTGTGCCACAACGTCTTAAAGACTGAGCCAAATATGCCTCGTAAAACTTGGTGGAAAACGTAAAAAAATGCGACCAACAAGGCCCGAAAACCCGTAGCAAAAACATCATGACAAGAGCCAAAAGTAGCGCTCAACACCCATAAAAGATTGAGCTAAACGTGCCTCGGAAAACGCGTCAAAAAAATGTTGAAAAGTTGAAAAACGTGTCAAAATTAAATGTGCGAAGTTAAGAATTGATCCCTTCAACAAATTTCATTTTTGTATTAGTAGGCAGTAATCACACATGCAAAATGTGTCAGATTTGTTTTTCTTTTTTATTTAAATTTCCCAGCCATAAGCCTTGTTGCTAGTGCTGCTTGTTTTAAAATTAACCTGTATATTTACTGTAATATTTAAATGTTGTTGGTTTGTGCAACGACGAAAACGAACAATGGAAGTTCCACAAGAAAATGTTGAGGTGTACTATTCCGATGATGGATCAATATTACTGGTAAAAGACGGATTTTGTGAAATTATAATAAAAGAAAGTGAGTTTTTAAATGAGTTTATTTTATCGAATAGATATGAGAAGTTGGGAGAATGCTGTATTCAGAATGCTTGGTCATGAAGTTGTTTACTTTTGAAGAAGGGAACATTAATTGCGAAAATATTGACAGTCCGGGAACAAATGTTGAGAATAACGCAAATATACTGGCACACATTCCTTCCACTTCCAAAACAATGCGGTCTATTCAGTTATGGGGAGATGTGGAAACAGCAATGCTACTATAGAACTTGTAGGTCCTCAAAAACCTTTTAATACCAAAAAGGCTATGTGGGAGCATATAAGATTGATCATTAATAAGGAATGCGCAACAAACTTTTCCATAGAACAGGTTAAAGGTCGGTTCAAAACGACTATGAAACGAACCAAAAAAAAATTTTAAAATAATAAAACAAGTGATTCAGTTTGAAAAGCTACACCTTATGACTGGGAAGGAGAAGAAACCATAAATATAGATGACTTAATTATCCCCGAAGTAATGATGACGGCAGGAAGCATGACAACGAAACGTTCGGTGGGTATTGAAAAAAGAGAAAACATTTCTCCAAACGGAAACCTGTCCCCAACACCTAATTCATCCAGAACACCGCCATCATTAGCCCGATCTAAAATTTCTACTGACGCACCACGATCACGAACAATATTTAAAACATCAAAGAGAGCAGAATCAGGAAATCAGGAATCAATTATATCTATACACATCTTGTGCAATACACAACAGGAGAGAATAAATTTTGACACGACTTCAACTTTTAAAAACTAGAGTCTGAGCAGCTGCTGTCGAAACCTATTCTTCAAAAGTCTAAACGAATCCCTATGTGAAATGTGCAATTGTCATTTAAACATCTGACAAGTGTCATATTCTTTGCATTGGTGAAGGTAAGATTAGACGGTATGCCAAGTGGTCATAAAATGCCAATTTCTGACGGTTCTTCTGTCAAAATATGGTCATACAGTGTAATGGGCATATCTCATATGCTCTAATGACCTAAATGCCACATATGACCAGACTGATTTTGACAGATAAAAATGCCAAAATAGCATATAGTGCAATGGGACAATAAGCACGAATGCCAGCATAAAGCCTATATGCCCATATGCACTTTATTGAAATTTCGTTGTGGCATTTCTGGCATTTTTGATGGAACAAGTTTTTTTTGTTGTCATCAGAGATAGAGAATTGTGCAATTGGGATTAATTTTCATTTTCGTTCTCTTTTTTTTGTAAATTACTGAATCAATGATCTAAAATTTTTATAAATTATTTAATTGTCTTTTCTTTGTAATTTGTTTAAGTTTATTTTCTGGTTTTGTCCTTTTCTAGTAGTTGTGGGTATTTATACTTTTCTCCTGTTGTGAAATTTTGTTTGTGAAGAAATTGTTTGTTATCTAGGTATTTGGTTTGTGATATAGTTATATGCATTTTTGTTAATATTCGTTATGTATTTTCATGAGTTCGAATAAATTTTACTTGGTGTATTTATTTTGTTTGTTATTTTACCCTTTTAAGTTTTTTTTTTGTGTGTTTACTTTTCGTTTTGTGATAGGTACCTACACACATCTATATGTTTTTGGGGAGCTCAATGTAAGCGGCTAGCGACGCCAGGATTATGGAGGAAGCAATAGCTGACAGGGCGAGGAAGAGACCGACAAAGCGATTAAAGGGAATGGTCAGACCATCTCATCCGCAAATTGATTTCGGCTGTCGAGATCCGACCCGGACTTTACGATGTCACAAGTCGTACACATCGGATCACTTTTTTTGCTTTGTTTTTCTTTACAGCATTACCCTATTACAACATTTGGTAATAAATAACAAATGCCTTAAATGACCGTCAAGGCAAATATGACCATATTGGTAATTTTGGTCATATAGTCTGATATACAGTTTTGATATTCCTGGCATTTTGGTCATTTGACAGCTAATCTGGTCATTTGCCTGTTGTTCTAATCTTACCTTGAGTTCTGGTGAGCTCAAAAGTCATTAGCTGTCAATTTTTAAAACGCTTTTAAAACAAATTACCCACATAAATATTTCTTTTCAAAATAAAACTTACCTCTTTTTTGGAATTAGATTCAGATATTTATTCAGATTCTCTTATTTATTTTTATTTTCATAATTGTTTTGGCGTTTAATATTTTGACATCCACAAATGAACACAAAATAAACCCAAGTAGGCTGATTCGGTGTGTTAACCTCTCACGGACGGATGAACTCAGTGGGGTTTCAAATGAAAACTCGAGGTTTTGACACCTCATAAACGTATGGCGAAAACTCGGAGGTTTCGGAAATTTCTACGAAACCGTGCAATGGAAATGTAGGTATTCCTTTCATCAGCGGTGTCAACATTGAGATTATGTTAGCCGCGTTCCACTGTCCGCTAGATGACTAGCGGCATGTCAAAGTTCTTATAAAAAATATTAACATTTCAGGTAAATTTCTCAATCTAGCGCAAAACTACCCTCTGCATTGAGAGAGAGGGAGGGAGAGAAACTCCCCTGGTAAAAATTGATTTGAAGAAACTTGAAAACTATTGGTTGCATTCCTTCAGGACCGAAGATTTGAAAGTTATATGATCTAAAAATAACTCATAAACCCAACCTAAATATTTTATTTATTATATTTTTTATTCAATTTATATCAGTTATCTAATAGTTCGGCACATATTATCAAGCTAAATTTTGGCAGGCGTTGTGTTCTGTTGATCTTTTGCATTTTTGCTTCAAAATATCCATAATCTATTAATGGGGACGTTCGGATACCTAGTTTGAGAAAAATGTCAACTAATTTTGTTTAAACTAGGTACAAGAACGCGTTAACTAAGTAATTTGAATTTTTGTTGTTAACTTGTGGTTTATTTTTGGATTTTGACACTTCAATATGTCAACTGAGTATACAGGCAGGATTTTCTTGACTACATTCGTCAGATTCATAATCACGTGACCAACCTGGGCCAATAAAAACTCAAACACATCTAGTCGTTCAGTTGTCAGACTTACTAAACTAGGAATCTGAACTTCCGCAATGATTAATTTTCCATTTTTGCTCACTTGAATTGAATTTTTGAACGAAGTCAGGTATTTTCAAAGAACAGGTGATTTCTGTGACACTTAATTTTTTTTTAGATTTTAGCTAGGATTTATTTTTTAGAGAAAAGTTTGTGAGCAGCTTAACTTAACGTTTGACGGCACTCCTATTTTCAAGGTTAACACACAATTGACAAGAAATCAATACTTATCGATGCACTTACTTTATTATACAAACCATTTGCGTATTCGACAACATTTTTCGACTTTGGAAATCGTCCTGCCATTCCACTAATGACAATTTCGTCGTCTGCGCCGCAAGCATGTGATCGGTAGTATTGTTGTCGCGACAAATCCGGCCGCGGAACCTGACAGTTCTTATCTGATTTTGATGCCATTTTTCAAATCAAATCACTATTTTCAAACACTTGTCACTCGAAGTCAAAGTCCTTATTTGTCCTTATCCTCTTTCGCGTAGGACTCACTAACCAAAAAATGCGCACTCTTTTATTAAAACAACCGTTTTCGACTTCCTTGTGAATAATGCGCTATTGCTAAGGTGCAAATGAAAGCGAATCAGGTGAGTTTTGGCTTTTATTGTTTCTCAGACTGTTGCATTCTTAATGAGCGGAATGTAAATTAATCAAAAGTAAATTTGTATGCATTTAATTCCCTTTTTTCGAGTACATTGCGCATGGTGTTGTAATGGGTGCAACGGGTGGACTGGACATTGCCATTGAATATTATTATTTTGCGTAATTTTTTTTTGCAAATTTAATGGAAGAATTCGATTACAGTAGTTGCCATGGAATGTTGAATGGATAAAAGTTATATGTTTACTATAAAATAGAATTATAGTCTATGTTTATGACACTTTGATGTGACATTTGTGAACATTAAATGAAGAGGAACAGTTAGGTTTAGGTTACTGTCAAAGTCTGGCTTACTTGAAACTTGGGAGTAAGGTTTTTGAGGAAATATGTAAATTCAGCATTCATTTCTGTTTATAACCCTATTTTTAAGTTGAACAAACTTTGTGTCTACTTCCCTGTATAAGCATAAACAGTAAACAACAACTGAATTTGAAACATCCCACTTGACGTTTCGATATATCAAATATGTATATACCTAATTACCTACAAGTGAAATGCACATAAGTAAAGTCATGCAGCAACGAAAATATTCCTATAAATATTTAAAACTTTTGTGTTTTGTTATAAATTACGAGCGCGACAAAACGGAAATACATTGCCCTTAGTAAAGAGGTCAGTCCAGCGTGATATGAATTCTTTGTTGAAAAAAAGAAAATAATAATTCCGTTGTAGCCAGAGCCACTTAAATGTAAACAAATGGGTTTAAGGTGCGATGAAAAGGGGACCTAAGTCTAATGCTCTCGTTATATGGCTGAAGAGTTCGCACCATTAACAGCGTCGTCAATATTCAAGATGGGATATACGATACCTAACGTGAGCTAATCTGAAATTATAAAGATTTGCTGTGACAGCCCCTCAAAGGGAGAACGAAAAAACAAACCTTGTACCGTGTACCGTCAAAAGTATGGAAAACTGTGACATCTACTAATTTGTATTTTTTTTAGCTTGTTGTGTGTGATATGTTGACTTACTGTCAAGTGTCAACTCAAGTATTTACATTTAAAACTTGTTGTCATCCTTTATGGGGGTGTAGTCGATAAATCAAATCAAGAATTTCATGTTTACATTTCCTGCCTGAAGCCTAGTACGCAGCTCGAGCTAAACTAAATTTTAGCTGCTCTCCAACTTTTCTCTCCAAACATCAGCTAAAAGCCTAGCTAAATTTTGACATAGAGAGCCCTGTGGATAAATGTCACAAAAAACAGATGTTCTTTGAAAAAACCTTCCTTTATTCAAAATCTGCAAGTCTTCATGTCGATGGCTGTTGCTTCACCACCATCGCTAGCTTTTTCTGAGGACTTCTCTGTTATTTAAATAAAAGACTCTAGCTCCCGGTACTCCTCATCGATGTATTCATTAAAAATCACTCATCTTTACACAGCAGAACAACAGAGCAAAGCAATCTGTCAAAATTTAGCTTGAACAAAATGTGCCGACCCATTAAATGGGTGCGCTAAATTTTGACAGATACATGAAGGACACTCGGAAACAAAAGTTTGATTTTTAGCTCGAGCTGCGTACCACTCGGCTAAGGGGATTCGCTTAAATTTAGCTCAGCTAAATTTTGGAGAGAATTTTGTATGGTAGCTAAAATTAAGCTCGAGCAGCGTACTAGGCTTGACGTATTAAAATAGACGTTAACAACTTGCGTTTAGGGAAGATGACTGCTCATTAATTTTTGCGCTAGATTGAAAACCTTAATTGTCTTAAATCGAATAGATTGATCTGGACTATAGTTGTAACATGAACGCAAAAACTAGATTGTTCGGGAACGTCACTTTTCCTACGTCAGCCACATATGCAAACTGTCAACTTAGTACTCAGTCACAATTTTGTTTGACTATAATATCCCTCATCTGAAACAGGTGCTCATGTCTCCGATCTTTGCCAATCGAAAATGAGATAGATGAAATAATTCAGCTGTCAGACTTACTTAACTAGATACTTGAACCATTGACTTATTATATATGGACTGCTAGTAACCAACTTCACGTTGGTTCCAACATTAGCGCTAGCTCTCGTTATTCAGAGCATCTATTAACATCTGACGTTTCTAAAAAAATAAGTGTTGTATAATTCACGCCCAATAGGTGGCTCTAGCATTCTATGGAGAAATCAAGGATGGTTGTCAATTTGTTTCACTTATTTGTCGCATGGAACCACGAGCGCTAGTTATGTTGGCTTCTTTTTCTGGGCAGAGATTGTATGGAACTGACATTTCACTAGCAGTCCATGTATAGTGTGTCAATGAATTGAACGTCCCCAATTTCATCAATATGCCAAGTGTGCCTGAAAGCTGCAACATCAACTAGCCTTTATATAGGTTGAGTATTCCATTCTGCACCACAGATGGCGCACCCGCCCATTACAATATTGACACTAAAGATGTGAAATGGAATATAGGTACATTCCAAGCCATCCATAGCCGCTAAATAACATCCCTGTTAAATGTGGTTCTCAGGTCAGAATGACCTGATGATTTATAATTGTAAAATCACAAATAGGTATAGCCTTGATATATGAGCAGCTTCTATTGGACGCTAAATATTCATTTGAATTTTTAAGTGCCCTTTAATGTATGAATATGCATTGCACCTGCATTACTCGTAATATAGCGGAAAAAAGCAGCAATGAGCTTTAATTCAACTAAGAAATAAACAGAATTGAAGTGAAGCTTTTAAATTGTTTGCTCACTGACTCGGAATTGTTTTGCAAAATAAGAGAAAATTTGGCAATGTCAGACGCCATATATTGAAGAGATATAAGCCTGGTACGCTGTTCGAGTGAAATCCAAATTTTCATACAAATTTTTCACTGCGAAATGTCAAAATGAACTTTTCAAGTGAAAATTTCACCAGGCAGTACGCTGTTGAAGTGAAAAATAATTGTTCAAAAAGTGATATGAAGAGGTCGTTGCTTGCTATTTCACTTGGTTTTTATTGTCCTTCGCATTAAATTTTTGACATTTCGGCGTGAAAATTTCACTTTCAATTTCACAGCAATTTCTTGGAATTTCTTGGAGAGGATAGAAAATTTCACTTCACTTGAACAGCGTACCAGCCTATACCTACAAACAACAGAAATATTGTGACAAATATGAAAACATTGTTGTTTTCTTTTTACCCGGACACTGGACCCAGAAGGAGGGTAATGCGTATATGTTTTTGTGACCTCTTATAGCCAAAGAATCAATAGAATAATTTTTTAACTTGCCCAGGAAGGAGCAGAATCATTTTTTGATGGATTTTCTGCATACGTTTTTTATCATAACAGTGTCAAAAATTTTGTCTCAGAATACAAATTATTATTTAGCGCAATACAAGCGCAGCTTTATTAGCTTGTCATACAATATTAAATGTATCAAAAGCTCTGCTTCCATTGGTTACTATTGTACGCTGATGGAATATGCCAATTGTACTAGAATTTTGAATTTGTTTTGGTTTTAAGAAAAGTTATTACAATTTACAAGTCGCTGATACACTGGTCTGCAAAAGTATTTTGACACAATTGCAAGTCGCTCTTCAAGGCGAATAATTCCTAACGCCTACGGATTTACCGTTTACAGTTCTCATTTCTATCAGGTGCATTTTGATTAAAATATATGGAAAACGTTAGAGTTAAATATGGAAGATCGAGTAGTATTTATCACAAATTACATTTCCAGGAAGGAAGATTTAAATTTATCAAAGCAAACTTTTAATTTCCAAATTGATAAGCACAAAAGAACAATCTCTATGCTAAATTTACCAGGCACCGGTAAAAGTTACACCGAAAAATACAGATGTATTTTGCGGGAGTATATTAAAATTCCAGGTTTAACTGCTTAAATTTCGAGCTTGAAATAAAAAATTAATGCTTAGAACCTCGCCAGCATAGGATGACGTTGCTGCGAAAATGCTTCAAAAGCTCGTCGGAAGCGATTACAGAAACATATTGAGGCTTAAGCGGATGTATATTTTGTTAAATAATATTATTTTGTTGCCTCCTACATTTTCCATTATGTATCTTTTGTTTAAGCAATACTTATTTGTCCAAATAATTATGACAAAGTTTAAAGTTAACTTTATTTATTTAAGTAAAGTGACCATACGTCCCGCTTTTAGCGGGACAGTCCCGTTTTTGAGGTCTCTGTCCCGCGGCCATAACTGTCCCGCTAAATGTCCCGCTTTTCCTACGTTTGTTCAAATGTGTGTCTGTAGGTCTCTACAATTCTCAAAATGAAGCAATTATCTAAATATGTACTACTTTACATCGTTGTGCATACAAATTGGCGTATATAAAACAAACGTAAGAGCTGTTAAAGAAAGAAAATGAGCCCATGTATATTCTCTGTTAATGAATTGTCAGTTTTGCTTCTAGTGTCTAATGCTAATCTGTCATTTTTAAATGGGCACATTCAAAAACTTAGTTGTCTTAAGTCGACTAGATTGGTCGGGAGGCGATGTAACCTAAACGCAAAAACTAGATTGGTCGGGAACGTCACTTTTCCTACGTCAGGCTAATATGCGAGCTGTCAACCTAGTACTGAGTAACCAATTTCTTGATTAGATTCGTCGTCTACCCCTCCATAAACGTCAACTGACACAGCTGCCCATGTGACCGAACTGGGCCAATCAAAACTGAGATACATCAAGTCAGTCAGCTGTCAGACTTACTAAACTAGATACTTGAACGTCCCCAATGTTTGGAGATTATTTCAAACATTTTAACTGATCTCTGTATTGTTATGAAGTCTGATTTTTTATTTTTATTTTTTAAATAAATGTGTTATTTGTCGTTTGTTTTGCGTACTTTTTTATGTTTTACTAAAAAAAATCATAATTTCTACTCCCTGCGAAGTTTTAAAAATGTGTCCCGCTTTTACTTGAAATAAATCTGGTCACTTTATATTTAAGTAATTTTAAATAAATGATCTCTATATAAAAAAATTAATTGGTGTTCGTAAAGGCTGGTACGCTGTTCAAGTGAAGTGAAATTTTCACTCCTCTCCAAGAAATTGCTGTGAAATTGAAAGTGAAATTTTCACGCCGAAATGTCAAAAATTTAATGCGACGGACAATAAAAACCAAGTGAAATAGCAAGCAACGCCCTCTTCATATCACTTTTTAAACAATTATTTTTCACTTCAACAGCGTACTGCCTGGTGAAATTTTCACTTGAAAAGTTCATTTTGACATTTCGCAGTGAAAAATTTGTATGAAAAATTTCATTTCACTCGAACAGCGTACCAGGCTTGTGTAATGACATCAGGCTATGTGCCACAGAGTTGGGGAGGAATATCATAAAGACCACTAAAGGAGAGTGAACTTTGATTCCACGGATCCCAATTATACCAAATAATTTGCCCTTTTAATTTAAAAGACTGCAATATCCGTTAAAGTTGGCATTTTGAATGAATGTAAATAATTCCAAGAGCCAAACGCTCAAAGTGTCAGGAATTCATCTGGGCACTCCGTACTTCTTACATGCTCGAATCGAGAGTATCGAGTGTCCAAAACTTACACATAGGGTAAAATAGCCTATTGTTGGCACCCCTCCATTGATTGGCACATGAACTTTAAAACAGTGTTTCACATAGTTTTTAAAGATTTTTTCCTCAAATTCGCATACAGTATTATTCCTTGAATATATTTTGGTAATCTGGCATCACCATTGTATTTCTTTATGTAAGTAGTACTAACATAAATACATTTAACCAACCGTCATAAATCTTTCCCGCCTTTTTGCTATAAACGTTAACGATATCACAAGGGTGACAGTGAAGTAAAAGTGGCTGTTTTTTTTTTTTTGAAGTGACAATTTTAGCTGTTTTTATAAGTTTTCCTGTAATTCAAAGACTATATTTAAGGTATTGTTGTTTAAAACTCATTGAAATATATTATTTATAACGTTTTTAATGGTGCCAATAATTGGAAATATAATCAACAAATTTCCAAATATTGGCACTGTGTCCATCATTGGTTGCAGTGCCGATTACCCGGTTAAGGGCACTGTGCCAATCATTGGGTTGTGCCAATTAATGGCACAAAGTACACTGCCTATCATTGGAAAATTGAGAATTGAGACACTGTTTGCCTGTTTTTTTTTATTTTTTTGTTATTTTATACCACAATATATTGGTGCCAATAATTGGACTGAGGAATGCCAATGAATGGAACGAAGTGCCGATAATTGGTGAAAATTGGCTTTGCTTTGTTTTACTGTGTTTTTGTTTATGTTTTTTAAGAAATTTTATGTTTTGTTTTTGTTCTTTATTAAAAAATACCTTAATAAAGGTAAATGAATTACTTTAAAGTTATTTGAATGTTTTATTTTATATTTACACACACATAAAGACTCAAGTTTTCTTAAGGTGCCAATGATTGGGTGTTTTACCCTACTGGCAGAAAATATTAGGGCATACAATATTGTATAGGTACAAAAGTGTTTTAAGATGTATTGAAATATGTATTAAAAAAGGTTGTAATTAAATAATATCAATATTTTTTCTGTGTTCATTATTTTCTTCCCGTTAAATTTTTTTTTTAATAAATACTGCATAAAAGGACAAAGGATTTCTTAAGTGCACTTGAAATGATTGACAAAATCGGCATATATGCGAGCGAAGCCGCGGGCAACAGCTAGTTTTAAATAAATATATATTAAAATACAAAATTTAAAATTTACACTCCTGTTAATAAAGTAAACGTATATTGTTACTAGAAAATGGTTACAGAACGGCAAGTATTGTGAAAATTCAGTGGAAATTCACTTTGCAATTTATGCAATTAAAAAAAATTAAAACTCCGCCATTGTTTTGCTTCACTGGTAAGAATTATAAAAAAATAGATCCTTTTCAGAGTCTTTGTAAAGGGCAAAAAAAAACCAAAAGTTTAATAATAAGTAGATCCAACTAGCTAACCTGCAATAATTTAAATACTTCTCGAATTTTGTTTGTGTTCTTTTTTTAGTTTCCCGCTTAAATACAAATCTAGGGATCTATTTTTTAAGCTCATCTCTGGTGAATACACAGGGGGAATCGGTTCCTCGATACTCGTACTTGAAAATTGACTGTCGAGGCAGAGTTAAAAAAGTTTTTTTGCAGGATACCTTCAAACGGAACTCTGTGAACCGCAAAAAATTTATGTGTTATAGAAAAACTAAAATACTTTCAATTATTTAAACGTAATTGTTTATTTGCATAAAAATATTATATACCAACATTCGACATAAATATATTTTAACTGTATTTTTATATAATATTAAAATAAACAAATTTGAATAATAATTTTGAGTAATTTTACAACACTGACACCGGTTTGACATCCTTGATGTAGTTGACAAACATTTTATCATCCTCCTCCGTGGGATCAAAGTCATTGATAATCTGCGCCAATGCGGGATTGTCCAACATCGTTGTGTGATTGCCTTCGACGAACTTCAGTGTCACCTTATCTTCAGTCAGTTTGGACAAACAGTAGTCCTCCTCAATTTCCTGCATTGCTATTTCGGATGGTCGCACCAGTGTTATGGGCGACTTTAAAACATCCAAACTCTCGAGATCGACTGTAGCCGCCATTTTAACTCGATTAAACATTGCCCGGACCATGACTTCGGCGTACTCTTTGCTGTAGAGTTTTTGTTTTGATGCATACTCCATGAACTTGGCCATTTTCTCATCAATTGTTTTTAGTGGTGTGAAAATCTGCGCCGCTGATTCTTTGCTTTCATCGGGGAAGATTTGATTCACAATACCGGAAAGGATCAAGTCGTAGAGATCTTCGTCTTTAAACTCTTCACCCAAGTGGCCCAGAGTTAGTTTCTTGAGGAAGTGAGGTGCACCGTCGATTAAGAGAACTTGTCCTCGATAGCCAGCCTTCTCGAGTAGACTGGCAACTTGTAGGGCTATAAACGTGCCGAAGGAATAGCCAACGATGTAGAAACTCTCAGATGCTTTGAGCACCGATTTGACACTCTGAAAAGAGAAAAGCGGTCATTTTTTCATGGATTAAAAGAAAACAAAATAAACTTACCTCGATAACTGCTTCTGAGATCTCCCTAAACGAAGTTAGATCGGCTGTTTGATGAAACTGAAGTACGACGGACTTTGATATCAGAAGCTTGCCAATGTTATACCAAGCTTGACCGCCTGTACCCTCAAGGCCGGGGATAACTATACTGGGATTTAGATTGAACTTGGTAGCATCTGCCGATGTTGCCATCGGAACCAGGACCTTATTACAATTCGCTTCTTCGCCGAGATTCCGAAGGAGCAGTTCCATTCCCAAGGGTCTATTTTCCGCGGCTAGAATCAGCTTAACAGTTTCTGCACCTTCCTTTTCTCTGGCCTCAGTGTATTCCTGCAATTTGTGGAAGGTGAGGGACCGCAAGTCTTGCGGTGACAGAACCAGTTCAAAGTCCCGCTCTAGGGTCTGTTTTATTTCGACGGCCATTAAAGAATCCATTCCCATTTCAGAGAGTGTTGTACCTAATGAGACTGACTTCAAGTCTCGAATACCCATGATGTTCATAACGGTCTCTGTAATACTTTCATTGCCACCGCGTCCAACGCGCTTTTCAGCTACCACCATACTGGCCACAATTGCCTCAGGAGACACCAGCAAAGTGTCCAGCTCCTGAAGGCATGACGATATCCTTTGCTGTAAAGTGCCCCCAATTTCCATGTCGATCTTATCCTCGGCCATGTCAGCAACTAAGCCCACTTCTCCAACAGCACCCCATTGAATGGCTTTGCCGGGCAATCCGTTGGCCACGCGGTCTTCAATAATTCGCTCCATTATGGAGTTGGCCATTCCGTAGTTAGTTTGGCCGGCATTGCCACGTCCACAGGACACGCTTGAGAAAACGACAAAGTGCTGCAGGTCTGGGCACAGGCTACGGGACAGCTCGTCTAGGTACTGGGTTGCGAGCGCTTTTGGAGCAAACGATTCGGCAAACTTCTCAAGCGACTGATTGGCGAAGATACCATCCCGAAGGGCTACAGCGAGGTTAAATATGCCTCCCACTGGGCCCAGCTTTGTTGCCTCACTGAGGAGAGCCTCACAGCCCTTGCGGGTTGTAATATCCGCAGTGCTCACTACCACAGTGCAGCCGTAGGTCTTCCAGAGTCTGTTTGGAAAGAAAGACGTTACCATACTACTGCCGGGGATATGCCATTCATACTTACGCGATCCTGTACCGTTGGTAGTCCTTAGATATTCCCCTACTAGAGCTTAACACGAACTTCCTGGCTCCCCTTATAGCCATCCAATCGGCCAGCTCAAGTCCGAATCCTCCGAGCCCACCTGGAATCACATACACCAACTCAGGGCTGAAGTAAACTTGCCTCAGGACAGGCACCGGCGTTGTGTAAGCAGAGTCTGGATCATCTCGAATTTGAACCAAGACCTTTCCCATATGCTTGCCACCGACCAGATGTCTGAAAGCCTGCTCGATATCACTGGCCGGAAACACTCTGGACGGCAGGGGCTGAATTACATCAGAAGCTATGTCTGTCTCTATCATTGATTGGATGCACTGAAAAGAAATGCATCAGTGGCTGCCTTGAAACAAACTAAAAGGGACCAACCGCAATCGCTTCGTCGGGAGCGATTAGTAAAGTATCGGCCAGGACCGCATGGAAAGTCAGTTCTTTGAGGAAGCATCCCATGCCCAGCTTCGTATCGTTGGCCATATCGAATTTACCAATTTCCAAGAAGTGACCACCTTGACCGAGACACCGCACCGATGCCAAGAGCTTGTCTTCCGACAAAGAGTTCAGCACAAAGTCGACACCTTTTCCGCCGGTCTGCTCTTGAATCATATCCTCGAACGAAGTATCGCGCGAGTTTCCAATATGAGAGTCTGCCAAGAGTTTTATTAAACTTCTGAATTTCAATTTTATATATTTTCAAACTCACCCTTTAACTGTGGGAACTTGTTCAGCAGGAACTCCCTCTTCTGTGGTGTACTCACAGTGGTGAACACTTCTAAGCCGCGCGACAGTGCAACCGTGATCGCTGCAAGACCAATTCCACCACTTCCGGCATGGATCAGGATGCTTTTACCCTTTCGAATATCGACAGCCATGAAAAACGCATAGTACACCGTTATGTATACAACTGGCACAGTGGCGGCCTCCTGAAGTGACCACTTTTCTGGAACCTCCCAAATCAGTTTGGAAGGCTTGTCTACATAGGAGGCAACACCACCCCATGGGACCATACTCATGATGCGCTTTCCGGTGCGCATATTGATGCCGGAGTACTCGAAGCCCAAGACCAAGCTAATGTCAGCTCGATTGCTGCCGTAAAGCTCAACAGCCAGACGACCGGTAGCTAGCATTACGTCTCGGAAATTGATGGATGAGTATACGATCTTTATTTCAGCATCCTTGGGTTTCAGCGGACCTTCGAACCACCGAAGAGATGACAGATCGCCGCGGTGAATGACGTTTCCATAGATGTGATCGGCACGGGGCAGGATCTTAATTTCGGACACCAACTGAAGATGGCGGTAGGTTCCCCATTGACCCTAGAGAGAGAAAGGAGAAGTTCAAGTATCTAGTTTAGTAAGTCTGACAGCTGACTGACTTGATGGATCTCAATTTTTATTGTCCTAGATCGGTTACATGGGCAGTTGTTTCAGTTGAGGTCTATGGAGGGGTAGCCGACGAATCTAGTCAAGAAATTCGTGACTGAGTACTAAGTTGACAGTTCGCATATGTGGCTGACGTAGGAAAAGTGACGTTCCCGACTAATCTAGTTCTTGCGTTCAGGTTACTACTGAGTTTTTAAATATGCCCAAAGTTATGTAACACCGTACTAAACGAAAATATTGCGAGGTTTTGATGACTTTTTAAGTCTGAACTGTCAAAAAAGACTCGCAGCATCACAGAGCGCAACACATTTTGACAGCTAATGCTGGTACAACAAAACAAAATACAGTAAAATTTGAAAAAGTGTTATAGATCGACAAAAAGTGAGGAAGAGTAACAAACAACAGCAAGTACTGCTCACACACGGTGTATTTGTACTGTTATATGACAGCTACTGCTCAAATGGGTTTCAAAATTTATACAGATCGCTCTAAATACGCTCAACTATGAGTATACTCTACAAATAAAATGGAATAGCGTTAAAAATGTCAACGATGCCACAAACATCCGAGCTGTTCCTTTACTTTTGTAGTAAAAATGGAAAAGGCTGTCAAAATGACAGTTGAGGGGATGAATTCTCTCTCAGAGAGGGAAACTTACGCAAAAGTCAAGGAACACTTTTGTAACAACCTGTAAAAAATGACAGATGCGAATATTCCACCCAAATGCCAAATAGAACAACAAATTCAAATCAGCTGTCAATTTTCAGGCGACTGACAGTTGTTTCAATTCTTGTTAAGTAAAAACTAGTAAGCGGGGAAATATCTTGATCTCTCTAAGATGAGGAACGATAATTGAGTAAAATGCGTAAGAACAGACCTCTGGACTCTGGTAACTGTGACAGTTGACAACCAAAATGGAGAAGTCTTCTGTTTGTCATCGGAGCCAAGAGTCAGCACACTGTTTGAAAAGCGAAAATGTGTCGTCTAATCAATTTGAACCATTTCTTCTTAACTTCAATTGGAAAACTAGTTGAAAACCTAACCTTAAACTTAAGATCTGAATATTCTTACTTACATTGCGATACACATTGATGCCGAATCCAAGCGCCAGCTGGTCTCTGTAGAAGGGATTGCTTAAATCGAAAGATGGCGCTGTCGGATCGTCCACAAACACCGCTCGAACTAAATGGCCGTCGGGCTCCTTCCGCAAGCAGTTCACCAAACCAATAAGTCCACTGAATTTCTCATTCTCCGAGTAGATAACCATAGGACCCTTCGTAAAAGCGGCTTGCACCGATTTAATCCACTCAAACTTGGTGTCTTCGGCTGAAATCCTGATGACGCTCGGTTCGCCGAGGAACTTTCCCTTCTGCTTCTGAAGCAGCAAGATCACTTCGTTCTCCATTGTCGGAATGACCGCCACCAGTTTGTACTCTGTTGGAATTTCCAGACCCGAATTGGAAGCCTCTCCTTCGGTCTGACGGGCCACCAAGAAACCTCCATCTAAAAGGCACTTTTGCGCTGTAGCAAATATATCCTCCTGACTCAATAGATTCTTGGCAATGATGAAGTAGCAGTTTGTCTGGGTGGATAGTTTTCCATTTTCCACGTGAACTCCGTTCAGCTCCAGAGCCTGATCGCTCAGGAACATAAAGTCACCGGTCACCAGAGGCAAATCCTCGACCGCATCGAGGAAGTGATTCACAATGGGTTCCACTGTTCCAGTATCCACTTCAACCACTTTCATCTTCAAAGCCGGCACATTTTCCAGTCCAAACTGGACACAAATTCGAGCGGCATCAGCTGTCGTCATCTTTGGCGTTGGAAAATGCGAAACAAACTGATATTTCTCCAGAACTGGAATACCGGGCGGTTTTTTCCTCTGAATCGGGCTGGCGTGCATGCCGATCAACTCGATGCCGCCGGCTACAACTCTGTCAAAGGTTTTACTAGAACGAACCTCAAACACCCGGTCTTCGGGATCCATCTTTGTCATCATGTCAAAGTGATGCCTGCCATTGATGCGGAGCTTTCGAATCTTTGTCGGCAGTAGAAGAGTTCGCGAATCCGTGCCAATTATGTTAATTTGCAACATGGCGTCGATAAATGCCACCCAATTGTATTGCCATTCGATCTTGCCATAGAGACCGTCGCTACGGGCCGCACGGACCGCTCGAAAAGCGCCATTATAGTGATAGCCTCGCAGTTTGAGTTCCTTATAGAAGTCCTTCCTGGTCATCATGGGGAATAGTGACTGATCCTCGGTGGTCAGCTGCATCGGTGGCGGTGGGTTTGACAGCTCACGGATGGTTCCCGTCACCACTAAACTGTTGGACTCGGTGATCTGTTGAAAAACGATTTTAGTCTGACATGGGAAACCGGGAAAAAAAAACTGAAAAATAACCTCAAAATTGCCGGTTCCATAATGAATCATGACCGTCAGCTCAACATTGTCACTCAGCGAGAGATTGGTGGCGCGCAAGAATCTGATATCTTCGAACTCAACCGGCACGTCCATGTAACTGGGTCCGTGGTACATGAGGGAGAAGGTTTCCCAAACATATTGCAGGTAGCACGTGGCCGGAACCAAAATTTTACCATCAATGACGTGCCCGCTCAGGAACTCTTCGTCATCGCTCTTTAGATTTACCTTGAAAATACGCTCGCCACTTGATCTGGTCTTCATGTTCTCGTACTTGGTGACAAACCAGTCCTCACTGTGATCCCACTTGATAAGCGACGAAATTCCCGGCGTTCCCCGAGACACCGGAAACTGCACCACTGGGTAGAGGTTTTCAAATGGCAGCGTCACACCGTTATTGAAGAGTCTGCAACAAGGAGAGTTATGTAAGTGTAATTTAAAAAGGACTCCAAAGCTTACTTTCCGAGCGCTCCAAAGAAGAACATCATGTTGTTCTTGCTTCCACGCTGAGTCAGTGAAACGTGGACACCGCCGGGCATCGATCGCTTCAGAATCGCCTGCAAGAGACCATGCGGGGCGATTTCAATTGTCAAGGCATTCTTGGGCAGAAGGTCGAATGTCTCCTCGAACAAAACACTGCTGAGGAGATTGTTTGTATGATACTCTGCCGAGCAGAGATCCCGACCAGTTTGGCCCCACTCAGACTTCGGTACGCTTGAGCTGAGCCACTTTGAAGACCTCTGCTGGGGATCCGGTATAGCTTCCTTAAGATACTTGAGGAGCTGCGGACCCATGTGGGCAATGTACCGCGAATGATAGGCAATATTCGAGCTGGGAACCTCCTTGGCGAATATACCCTTGGCCTTTAGCTCAGCCACAAACCGCGTAACATCCTCAGCGGGGCCGGAAATGGTGCTGGAATCGGCTCCGTTGTGGCACGCCACTTCAATACTGTCCGGCAATAGGCGGACGATTTGTTTGTAGCCCAGCCCAATGGCGGCCATCGAGCCACGAATCTTTTCAATCTCCAGGCTGACCTTGCCGCGGTAATACGCCGCCAAGATCATCTGCTCCGGCGTGAAGCCGCCATCGGCGTAGCCACAACCCAGCTCACCAACAGAATGTCCAATGATGTAGTCCGGTTCCAGATTCAAAGCCCTGAGAAGATCAACCAAACCGATTTGGATGGCGGCGATGCCCACAAACGAATGAAGGATATTGTCAAAGGTTTGCTTATCGGTTGAGGTTAGGATTTCAATGAGGTCCAGACCTTTCGGCTTCAGTACTTTGTGGCAGCGGTCTATTGAGCTGCGGAATATCGAAAGACCCATAAGAGACGACCCCATCTCAGTCCATTGGGAGCCCATTCCACTGAACACCCACACCAGAGGTCGCTTAATACCCGTAAAGTGCTGCACCTCCTTGGTCAAGCATTTGGCATTGTCCGGACCGTTCTTATCGAATATTCCAAAGCCGCGGAAAACCAAACCAGTCACATACTCCTTCTGAATATTGTGCAAAAGTGCCAAATACTCAGCGTCAAGGGGTCGATTTTCGATTGAGTTCAAAACTGTTGTGACAGCTTCCTCGGTTCTACCAGCCCATCCTACGATTCTAGGCACATCATCATCGGGTAGACCGTTGTTAATCTTTTGCTTATCAAAGGCCTTTAGCAGAGCGTGTGCATTGGCGCCACCAAAGCCGAACGAGTTCACTCCAATATAAGGCTTGTGCAGCTCGGTGACGTCCTTGACCACCGTCAACCTTCCTTCGGCCAAAGCTGGTATCTCCTCTTTGACAGCTGTAAAATTAATATTCGGCGGGATTTTGCCAGTTTCAAAAGCAAAGACTGCCTTGACCAAAGAGCAGATACCCGACGCCGCTTCCGAATGACCGATGTTGGACTTCACCGAACCAACAAGCAGCGGATCGTCGCGCTGACAACAGAGCACATTGTCGATGGCTCGACATTCCTCGGGATCGCCCACTATAGTGCCAGTGCTGTGAGCTTCAAGGTAGCCCAAATCCTTTGGGGTTATATCAACGTCGGCGTAGAACTCCCGCAGGAGGGTCTCCTGCGTCTTGCCAGACGGATAGGTAATGCCCTCCGGCTTGTAGCCATCGCAGTTGGTCTTCGAGTACACAACTTCGGCGTATATGCGTTTTGCGTCACGTTTACGCTGCAAGAACAGGCAGTTGATTGCCTCAGCTCTGGTATAGCCAGTTGCGTCTTTATCGAAAGGGCGACAAAAGCCGTTTTGAGCTAGGACTCCCAATCTGTAAAGTGAAATAAATTCAGTTACTGAAACCCAACTCAAAGTACCACTTACCTTGCAAACTGCAACGTCACAAATGGATGCAACAACAGATTGGCACCGCCAATGATTGCTGCATCAATTTCACCATTCCTCAGCGCAGTGAACGCATTGTCCAAGGCGTACATTGAGCTAGAGCAGGCTGTATCCAAAAGGAATGAAGGACCGTTTAGGCCCAACGCGTACGAGATTCGATTTGCCAACATAGCTCGACTGCATCCAGTGATACCAAACCCACCCGATGAAACTTTCTCGTAGAACCATGTCTTTTCGGACTCGGAGATGCAAGACCCAATGTACACACCAGTGCGAGAGCCACGGATCTCTTTTGGATTGATTCCAGCATCCATGACTGCTTCATAGGCAACTTCCATTAAAATGCGGCACTGGGGGTCCATGGTGTGGCCCTGCTTGAAATGCACACCGAAAAACGTCGCGTCGAATTTCTCCAAATCGTGAAGTTTGCCCGCACGTTGGGGAATCTCCGGATTGAAATGCCTCCATCGGCGTTCGTCATCATCAACCATGTCAACCTAGAAATAAGAAACAATACGTTCAAAAATGCTTGCACACGATTAAAACTGTCAGTGGTGCCAACTAACAACTTGCTAGGCGCCTAGGAGATAGGAACCCCATAAGCTTTGATCCCCTGAATATATAGCAAAAGAGCACAGGATCTAAATGACTACCCTGTGGTACCATCGACATTGAGATTGAGTATTTTTATTGCGCACTATACACACGACCTTTCAAAGGTGACTTGAGACTCATCAACGTTTGACAAACATCAAAAAGTGAGTGAGAATGGTCATAAAAAAAAGCTTTTCAATCTAGCAGGTCGGACTTGGGATAAAATTCTAGGTATACTTTCCAATTATCCAAAAGAAACTCACACTGGACTTTCAAGCTTAATCCAAAAATATTTAAATTACTTACATAAAAAAATAAAGATACCCTAATAAAGGTATGAGAGAAAACTGTCGGAGATTATCTCATTATAATAGACATTGGTATGGATTAGATGAACGCAAAGAACTAGATTATTCGGGAACGTCACCTTTCCTACGTCAGCCACATATGCGAACTGTCAACTTAGTACTCAGTCATGCATATCCTGACTTGGTACATTCGTCGGCTAGCCCTCCATAAACATCAACTGAAACACCAATTCATGTGACCGATGTATGCCAACTGAGGTACATCAAGCGCAAGCCACCTGCCAGATTTACTAAACTAGATACCTGAACGTTACCCATCATTTCAGGTGAAATTTTTATTTGCAAAACACATTTTCCGATTCATAAACGTAGGGTACAACAAACTGCGTTCAACTATTGTTTTTTCAATTTATTAATTGAGTAAACAAATTCATTGCGTCATAGCGTTGAACTTAAAACGTTTGTGCTGACAGTTTGCGGTACAAGCCCCTTGTTGTTAGTTGGTACAGGAAAGACCAAAAATAAACAAACATACATTATTAAAGCTGAAATCGAAAATAAAATAGTTGACGCATCATTAGCGTTCGAGCGCTAGACCTCCAGCGAACTATGTGCTCGATAAATAAACGCCCCCTAGATTTTAAAAGCGAGTAAAGGCCTCGTCAAACGGAGCACGTTTTAACACCGCGTTTTACCGCCGCGTTGTAATATACTGCAATAGGTACATAAAAACCAAGAGCCATGGACATTAATGACAGCTTTGTGTTTGACGTTCTCTAATGCGGCGGTTAAAACGTAGCGTCAAAATAATCTTACTAATTATTATTACAAAATTAATTTCACCGCGGCGTTAAAAAAGCGTTCTTTAACTTAAAATTAAGCATCAACGAAGTCCACGCCCACTTTTGTTTTCAATTTTATTCAATTTCAATTTCAATACAATTTTCGATTCAATGTCCATGAAAAGTAAATAAAACTAAAAGGAAAATCAAAGCGAAATGAATGTTAAGTTCAACGTGCGAAATTGAATTTTTTTTTACAGTAAAACTTGCCCAAATGTCACAAGAGAATTGGCACGTGGTTACGAACACCCTTAGGTCAAACGAGGCAGCAGTGCACACTATGAGTATGAATCTTACAATACCCAATCACAATAAGGGAAAACCAACATTTTTAGCCCGTGTTGCTGACCCAACACATTTAAATAATTATTATTCATCGGTATTTTGTAAGTGAAAATTGAATACCTAAGTAATAAATGGTGCGAGAAGCTCTGGGCCTGTGGTGCGTTAAAAATTGTATTTATATTTCAAGGCTAATAATATTTTCAAACAATTTGTCTTCGGATAGGTGACCGAAACAGTCGATCGCTCGTTTGTAGTCCTTCAACTTCTCGGTAAATGAGCGAAGACTGCTTTAGGGCAGACGCAGTGATTTAGTTAATCAACCCTTTCTTTGCGTTTCTTACTTGGGGTTTATCAAGTTGGTCAAAGTGGAGGTGACAGGTGACCGGCGAGTAGCGATCGTTTAAATAATACAAATTCGTGAATTTTGTAGTGATTGGTGCAATCAACCGCACACAACTACACAAAGCATTTATGAAGTATACTGAGTTGATCAGAAGATGAACGTCTTCGTATAAACGAAGGGTTACCGAAGGAGTCAGCGATCTGCCCCTTGCCTATATTGGGGCGTTCAAGTAGTTAAGTAAGTCTGACAGCTGACTGACTTGATGTAGGTATCTCAGTTTTGATTGGCCTAGATCGGTCATATGAGCAGCTGTGGCAGTTGACGTTTATAAACTCGTATAAAGTGTCATGTGTCTCAACTTTCAACATTTCAGCTGCTGTTGTCAAGTCACTTTCACTTGTGATAAATACTTAGTGTAAGTCTCGGAAATGTCAAGTTGGACGTAGTTGTTGTTGTTGCGTGCTGAAAATCTAACTTGACTTTGATTTGCTGAGATAGAAGCTTAAAAAAAAACCACGCCTTAAGGACTGTTCACATAAGACCGAACTGCGAACATGGAATATTCGTAAATTTTGACATTTCATTCACATGAAAAATGTGTAAATTGCGCTATTTAAATCAATCGAGACTCAGTTTTTTTAGATAAAGGCTGGCACGCTGTTCTAGTGAAGTGAAATTTTTACTTCTCTCCAAAAAGTGCTGTGAAATTGAAAGTGAAATTTTCACGCCGAAATGTCAAAAATTTAATGCGACAGACAATAAAAGCCAAGTGAAATAGCTTAATTTACGCCCCCTACAAATCACTTTTTGAACAACTTTTTTTCACTTCAACAGCGTACTGCCAAATTTTCATGTGGAAAGTTCATTTTGACATTTCGTAGCGAAAATTTTGTATGAAAATTTTCTTCGTCTATTTTTAATAATATCCCGGGTACAACATCCTAAATAATTAAAAACAAAAACATTTGACTATCGGGTGCATTAGCTATGACCATTATTTCTTACATTAATTTGGAAACTTTGGCAACAATTGGTCCCCAAAAAAAGAAGCTTTCGGTTTAAGACCAAATTTCATTACTCACCTTATTAAACAAATTATATTCGTATTCGTCAATATTCCTTGAGTTTGGGAATTTACCCGACATTCCCGAGATAACCACTTGATCGCCATCACTCTCCGGAAAGATTCGCGAAAACTTCTTATCCTTATTGGGTGAAACTGTTTCGGCAACTGGTTTGGGATTGGGTGTCATATTTAAATTGTTTATCAACTTTGAATTCGTTTTTCCCCACTCAATTAATACACACTTCTTCGCGTTTATTTGTTCGTTAAGGTCCTGATGCACATTCACTATCACAATATCTAGATTCGCAACTGAACACCACTCGTATAATATCCAAAATTAAGTGTTTTGTTAATCCACGTAACCAATGCGAACGAATTGCTAGACAGAGCGCAATTGCCTTTACACTGTAGGCGCTAACTCATTTTATAATTTGCCCCAAGCCTAATTAACGATTCTCAATTGAATACAAAACGTGGAAAAGAAATGACAATATCTATTGGAAGCAACAAATTTATTTGGTTTACAAATATGTAAACCTACACGTACTATTTTGATTTAATTCCCTTTAGGAATGCATTCAGTTGGAATGATTATTAAACAGAGGGTTATATTTAAAAAAAGAGCAATGGCTCTTTTTTTTGTTAAAGGAAGGTCAATGATTCTTTTTTCCAATTTGGAGGTAGCTTGTGTCGAGTCTTGAAAAAATGTTAAAGGTTCACAGACGAAGAACATTCGACATTGATTTGAATACGTGTACCTGCACAAACATTTTTAAGTAAGTACTAGAACAATGCTATAGAGAATGCAGAAAGAAAAAGTGAAAAAGAACTGACCTTCGACAGCGGGATGTATATGACTTTTGTACTGCTGAATTTTTATTACAATTTTGTACTTGGGACTTTCAAGTATCTAACTTAAGTAAGTCTGACAGCTGACTGACTTGATGTATCTCAGTTTTGATTGGTCTAGATCGGTCACATGGGCAGCTATTTCAGTTGAGTTTATGGAGCGGTAGCCGACGAATCTTGTCAAGAAATTCGTACTAAGTACTAAGTTGACAGTTCGCATATGTGGCTGACGCAGGATAAATGACGTTCCCGACCAATCTGGTTTTTCAGGTTACATTTACTCCAGACCAATCTCTGGTAAATGGCTTTAAGCCCGCTACATCTGGTCGAATCCCAAGCAGCTTTCAGGAGCCTATGATATTTTTCGAAGTCTAATATGCATAAACTAAAAAATAAATAAATTGTTGGCGCAACAGGTCTGTGGGACCCTAGCTTCTCACAACCATTTGTTTGTGTGAGTTTTTTTTTTTTTTTTTTGGGACGAATGGAAGGGATCTACAATTTTACGCTGAGTCCAAACGGCTAATTGAGAAGCTCTTTCATGACAGTTTTACTCTCGGATGTTTGTGAGACGTTCGCGACAGGTGGCGCAGTGGAAAAAAAACTTACCTGGGACCCCGCGCTTAGTAGTCCAACACACTCACCACTAAGCTTCTGCGAAACCAAGCACACTTCTGTAATCATAACACAAAATGGACACCTGCAACCTTTAGCCGTCGGCAGGATCAAAAATATGCGCATACCAACATAGTACAATAATTATATTCTGTTTTAGGATGAAAACCGAAAAACATCAATCACACGAGAATTTCATAGACATATAACGGGACAAATATTACGACCTTTCAAAATGCATCATTAGGCGTGTTTTTCTGAACATCCATCTCAGCAAAGTAAAGTGAAGTAGACAAATACGCAAAAAACGGTTCCAGTTACATTTGTGCTTGATTGGTATAAAGTGGTATAAAAATGCTTGTCTCGACTTTTAGTTTGCTGTTTAGAACGGTTATGAGCTGTGAGTTCTGAAACAGGCTCAGTTTCTGCACAGGGAATGAGGGCGCGGCAAGCTCGCTGGTGTTCGGCTAAAGCTCGTCGGACGGGGGTGTTTCCTGCCCTCTCACCATACGCCAGCTGCTCAAAAAACATTCATTCATGCCATGCCAATATAAAAAAAAAAACAGAAAAATAGAAGAAGCTAATATATACAAACGGAAACCTGTCCCCAACACCAAATTCATCCAATACACCGCCATCATAAGCCCGATCTAAAAGTACTACTGGCCACAAACTGACGCCCCACGCCACGAACAATATTTAAAACAGCAAAGGGAACAATTCGATGTGGAACACGGAAAGACGGCATACAGAAAGACTGAAAATGGTTGCCAATTTAATTAAAACAGACAATACGATTTTTAAATAATAATTACTGATTTAAGTTTCAATTGCTTACACTTTATTTATTATTATTATTTTGTTAATGAAAACGTTTTTTGTTATTTTTTTTAATTAAATGCTTGAAGTTATTATGCTATTATTTTTAACTTCACCCAAATTACGAAGCTGAGCTTCTCGGTCTGTTTCTGTTAAGGCCCATTCAGACGATCATTTCAGTTTCAGTTTCAGTTGAGCTATCAGTTAAGCATTCAGTTAAACTGATGTTTAAATGCAAAAATTGAAGCGTTTAACTGAAACTGAAACTGAGACCGAAACTGATGGAATTCCCATAAGTTTTCAGTTCAGCTATCAGTTAAAGTGATGTGTAAATACGTTTCAGTTTAAATACCAATCTTTGCTCCATTTGCTTCTTATTTTTTGTGATTTATTAAGCGACAAAGCTATAGCCATTGCAATTAGGTTTTCTTCGTCCATTACGCAATATATTTCTTCTGACTGCTCACGAGTAAAATTAAAGCTGAACTGAATACCGGACTGACGTCTAAATACAATGCCTTTTTTAACTGAACTGACAACAGAACTGATAACTGAACTGATAACTGATCATCTAAATGGGGCTTTAGAGAAACTTTAAAAAAAATAATAAAAAGAAATAGGTATTGAGGTAAAAAGCGGAAAAGAAAAACGCATGGACTTAAGGACTTTTGCCACCACACTTGAGGAAGATCGGGGAGGAACTCGCGAACTAACCCTAGATTAGACTGGATTAGGTTAGGGAGTTAGGTTAGGTTACTGGGTCCACGTGGACCCATTGTGATGCCCTTGTTGGGGGATCGTCCGATGTTGTTGGCGATAAAAACTCTTCCCTTATTTGCAGCTATTCGACCTTGTCCAGCCCAGGTTAGGGAGTTGGACATCACTGCGGCCACAGGTGGGCCTATTGTGATGTACTCCAATTAGAGCTCACTTTGAGTGGGCTGTCAAATATGTCGTCTGCCTCAAGGTAGTATTTTCCGACGCAATCTGATTAGGCAGTTACAGTGACACAGGATGTGATCTGCTGATTCTTCGTCTTCGTTGCATAGTCTGCAAGTGTTATCTTAAGTTATTCCCATAGTCATGAGGTGTTTTTTGACTAGAAAGTGTCCTGTGTCCAGTAAGGAACCCTGTGGCGGTTCAAATCTGACTCCTAGTTAGACGTAGGAGTTGTTTCGTTCTTGGGAAGTGTTTGGCATGAACATTTTGGCTTGTCTGTTACCTTCAGTATTAGTCCAGTAATGATTGGTCCTGTTTTTCAGCCATGTTTTAATACGGAATTCTGATTCTGACGATTTGGGAATTTAACCTTAAAGTTTTGGCTGAAGTTAAATTTGTGTAGACAGTAATCTGTCATGGTGATTCATCTTTATTCAGTTCCATAACAATTTCAGAATGGATTAGCTTGGAGTTATCAGCGTTTGGCATGGCTTTTTTCTGTATCTGACGATGTAGGGATATAGAAGGTTTAGGATAACTTCCAGCGCTGCAGTGGGAGTTGTTCTCAATGCGCTCGTAGTTCATACACAAGCTAGTCTTTAAAGATTATTGAGCTTGTCTTGTGTTGACTTTTGTTCCGTTATTTGCCACCAAGCGGGAGCTGCATATGTGACAATTGGTCTTGTTATGGCTCAGGTATTTGGCTTCTTTAGGTAACTCTATTGTTTTACCAAGCAGAGTGGGGTTTTTTTTAGCTCATCCCGATTCCGTCTTTTCGTGAATGCAATTATGGTAGGTACCTTGGGGTTAAAAGTTAGGCCAGCGTTTTCGCACCAGTCAGATTGCGTTGCAATCTGGAGTAGTTCTTTTATATGAACTGCTGAAAATTGGCAAAATGGCTTTTTACCTCATTACCTATTTCCCTGTTGCCTCTTCGTCTAGATGTATTACATTTCCTGCTGATTTTTGTCAGTTCACTGAATCAAGGACTCATCGAGAAGGTGTTCCCAAACATTGCTCAAGATTACAGAAATAAATCATGTTTGGTTATATATCGGCTGCAAACAACGATATAAACTTTTAAATTCGACTGATGACATTAATTCGGTTGATTCCATTATAATACCCAAGATGGTGTCGTTCACCATCAAGCGTAATTTTTAAACTCACTGGAATTGGCCGGATTACCGACTCATAATCTAATCGGATCGGTAATCTTTATGTTGCAAGATATGAACCCAACCACGGCTTTGTAATGGTACTTGGGGTGAAGAGACTTTAGAACAACGTCATCGATGCTACACCATCATCAAGGAAAAATATAAAGAAGATTGCGCCCGAGATGACATTTGACTTTATACGGTTGCAATTTTCAGTCCGGCTTGCATTCGCAATGCCTTGAGGTTTTTGAAAGTAATTTTGGGTCGCTGATTCCGTATTTGCAATCCGTTTCACTCGATCACGTTTTCGAAATAAATGCTTAACTGAAAACATAATGAATGAATTATGCGTAAGGTCTAAGTGGTTGCAATTATTTTAAGGTACCTACCTACATCTTTAATATTTTTGTAGAAGTGTGTTCTATTTCCATAAAGGAAGTTTTTCGAAAATGTGATTGCATTTTTATTGGCTGTGCGGTAGGTATCTATGGAGTTTAATAAAAATGTACCCTGTGTGAACATAGGTCAGGATTTGGGTTCCAACAGTTCCAATTCGTTACTATGGAAACATGACGGCGACAAATTGAATGGCAACAAAATGCTTTCGATTAACTGCTAAGCATTTTGTATGGGATATTCTTTACTTCATTTTGCCAGTCTTAGTGGCGACATATACCTACGATTTTTTGTTTCTGCACATCTATGGCACAGTACCTTTCTAATGATATAAGTTTCATTCTCCTCATTTCATGATAAAAACTTAAAAAGTGCACGGAAACTTTTGATGTTTACGTATTGAATGCTTATGTTATCTTAAATATGCATTTTGATCAAACTCTTTAGAGCTCTTTTTGGAGCGTAGAAAATAGTAACAAATATTGTTTGAAAAATACTCTTGCTCAACTATTTAGCTGAAAACTAAGTATATGGTATTGCTAAAGACGTAAGCATTAGGTACTTGGTTTTTAAAGTTGTATCCAAATCGAAAATCGAAAACAGTTTTCAAAATTAGCGTTTATGGTGATTCGAATCGAAAATCAAGGATGCAATAATGTTGAAAACGTCAATGTTACTCCAAGTATGCATTTTGGTCAAAATAGTTTTAGACGTTTTCATGAAAGTAAACCAAAGAGAACCAAATTCTCAAAATATGCCTTTTTTTAAATCCATTATAGACCATTTAGAGAAAAACTGAGCTCATGTTAGGCAAAGTTTACATTAGCACACTTGCGCCTCGGCTCTGCATTCGTCATGCATCAACCCTTTCTCAAGTTGTTGTTGGCACGACCTTCCTTCTTTTCCTACAAGTGGAAAAAACCCTTTAAAAAAAAGTTAGGAATAAGTGACAGTCCTAATTTGAGAAGTTGAGATCGTTTATGTGAGTATTATTTATGAAACAAATGCATAGAATGGATCTACAATTTCGTTCCAAATGCGATGAATTAGGACATCGGGAGCGTTGGAAAATCCTTAAGAAGTCATTTGTGTTTTTCAGGTGTTGAACCTGGAATTACTCACTCAATAGTCTAATACGAATGCACTAGCCACTGAGTCACTGTCCACTAAAACAGCTATAGCCAATTTTTATTGACCTTTTTCAACTGAGCTATCCAAATGAGAGCTACAACTGATAGTAAAATCCAGCACCAACTCTTGTCCCAGCTAAATACCTAGGCTCAGCACAATGATCAACCAGTTTTTCAATTGTGATCTTACCTTCACTTTGCGTATCATTACATAACCCGAAATTGCCTCAAACAAACAGATTTAACCTCTTTTGACTTCTGTTAAATCGATAATATACATAGACAGAGAGCATACAATTACAATACAATTTTAGCTTTTAGTTTCGTTTACGAAATCATTTGCATATACGTTTCTGTTAATTGAAGGCGTTTGACCACCGAAGGGTTATTTAGCATTTGAAAGTCAAGTTCAATGTGAAACACTATTGTAATGTATTTATTAGGTTCATTTACCTATTCACGTCGATTAACAATTTTAGCTCAACAAACAACAAGTAGGTATGTATAAGTAGAAAGTTGTACTTGGTCATAGCTCGGACCGTTCACCGCATAGGGTTAATACCTATGGAAAGGAGCTCTGTCTGAAATAAGAATTTTTATTTGCTTTTATAAATGAGTCTTCAAGTCCGTTCGTCATCTGTGTAAATAGCAACAGAGGCTTATCCAACGAAGCTTGGTCGCAATGACAGTCGGACACACAGTCTTTAATTCTCTTTCCAACTGCGCATAAGAAGCATACCTAGTCTTATTATATAGGAATGTGTAGGTGAAGTGTTAAACCATCCTTTGAAATTAAGCAAGTAAATGTTTTCGAATGTGGGCCTGAAATGTATGAAAGCAACGGCTTCAGCTTGTCTAGTGCGTTTAGATTTAGGTAAAACTGATCCGAATTCGGATATTTTCTATACAGAGTCCACCTAACCTCTGAACTTAGAGAACGAGTACTTTCTTACTTACTTAGGTGGCGCTACAGTCCGGGGTGGACCTGGGCCTCAACCAGTACGCCTCTCCAGTTAGCTCGATCTTAGTCTAACTGCTTCCAGTTGCGCACTCCAAGTTGGTTGAGGTCCCCTTCCACTTGTGGGCGCCACCTTAAGCGAGGTCTTTCTCTGCTGCGTTATCCCTCTGGGTTGGAGTCGAAGACTCTTCGAGCCGGAGCACTGTTGTCCATACGCTCTACATGTCCTAACCGTCTCAGACGGCTGATCCGCACTTTTCTGACCAGGTCGATGTACAGCTCGTAGAGTTCGCTGTTAAATCTCCTCCTCCAAATCCCATCAACGCAAATGGGACCAAAAATCACACGAAGAATTTTGCGTTCAAAACGTCCAAGGATATCCTCATCCGCCTTCGATAAGTTCCATGCAAGACTGGGATGATAAGGGTCTTATATAGAATCTCCCTGGTGTTTCTTGACAAGGCCTTACAAATCCTTCTTAATTGCCTTCTTAGGTCAAAGAAACAGCGATTGGCAAGTGTAATTCTTTGCTTGATCTCTTTCGTGATGTCGTTTACAGAGTTTATAGCGGAACCGAGGCAGATAAAGTCCAGTCAGTTGAGGAACAGAAAACTTGGAAGATATTAAACCAAGACGTACAAAAACTTTCTGATGTCTCACTTTCTGATCTTTACAGGTTTTTGAGGACATCGGGATGGCGATGGACAGCGTCTGGTACCAACAATAAGGAAAGTGATGAAGACAACCAATACAACACCAACGGTTAACCCCAAAAAATGGCATCACAATAGGTCTGTTCCTTTAAATTTAAATCTTACGAATTTTTACGAATTCTTACGCATTTTACTCAATTGTCGTTTCCTAACTCGAAAAATTCGTAAAAGAGAGCGGCTTCGAGAGAGCAAAATATTTCCCCTTTTACTAGTTTTTACTCAACAGATTTCTTTGCGTAATAATTGAAACAACTGTCAGTCGCCTGAAAATTGACAGCTGATTTGAATTTGGTGTTCTATTTGGCATTTGGGTGGAATATTCGCATCTGTGTTTTGCACAGATTACTACAAAAGCGTTCCTTAACTTTTTCGTAAGTTTCCATTTTTGAAAGAGAATTCATCCCCTCCACAGGCATTTTGACAGTCTTTTCCATTTTTACTACAAAAGTAAAGAAACAGACCTAATGCGTGCACGGAGACCAAAGTGTGGTATTGCAGGGTAGGCACTGCTCTACCTACCCGTCTACCTAACTTAACATAAGCTCTGCCCTTGACATAAATTATGTAGGTACATAGAGATATCTTCACGTACTCTAACCACGTCTGACCGTTTCGTTGACACTCTCATTCCCCTCTATGTTCATTATGCTTTATAATTTATAGGAAACTGGTCTTTAAGCAACGGGTCAGCCATTTAAATAATAGAGTTATAAAAAAAAAGGTTTACTCCAAATCCAAACCCCTCTTGTAAACCCGCTTCTAAATTTAATTGCCCGAGATTTTGTTCGCCGGCGAGTTAATCTGAGAACAGTAGCGGCCTTCATCAAATTCCAAGCGCGGAAGCAAATGAATGCATACAAGAAGGTTACGCAGATGGAGAATAGTTTCTTCTTCCTCCTCGTCAAGACAGCTTCTGCAAAAATCGTTTAAAAATACGCCAAGCTTTGTTGCATGCCTGCAAGTTTTAATCAAACTGTAATATTGGTGTAGTCGATGTTTCCTGGAAGGTTATTAAAATCGTATGGAGCAGAATGGCCAGTTTTTTTTACTGGTCCATTGTGAAGTAGCTTTTAGGCGTACGGCTGCAGAAGCTGCAGGCAAGCTGTTCTTTGGACTTTGCTAAGCTTATCGCGATTAATCACTTTGTCCAAAGCAGTCCACCAAACAACCACACCGTATGTGAGTATCGGTCTTATGTCAAAGCCGTATAGCCAGTGAGTGATACCTGATACGAGGCTTTAAGCCCCATTTGTTTCCTATGGCTTTTTTGCAAGAGAAAAGTGCCACGGTGGCTATTTTAACTCTTTCTTGAATGTTAGGTTTCCAACTTAACTTTCCATCAAAAATAAGACCCAAGTATTTAGCTTCATTAGAGAATGTCAAACTAATGCCATTTATAGATGGAAGGTCAAAGTGTGGAGTCTTGTATTTCCTAGAAAAGAGGACAAGTTCAGTTTTATGAGGGTTCACGCCTAACCCACATTTATTTGCCCATTTTTTGTGTTGACCTATACATATTATGAACTTGGGCGTCAATAGTCCAACAAATGCCTTGTGTACAAACCCCGATGCCCCTTTTGGCTTATTTAGAAAGATAGGTGTGGCTGTTGTAGGCCTGATGCCAGCACTGATGTTATTGCGCAAAATCTATGTAGAGAAATTCTTTAGGTACACGCAGAAAATTTGTAAAGGCACGGATCGCCTTTCCAATCAATCATTTTGTGTGCTGTTTGATAAAATTGTTGTTGCCACATTTGGCATTTTCTTTACACATCAACTTTACTAGTATTTCGGGGTAAATCGCCCGATTCAATAAGCTTCCCTGCAAGTTTACTGGACAAGGACATACTGGATATTTAACGAGTTATTCAAATGACACAAAAGTAATCAGTAGAAAATAACAACCTAAACATATCGATGGGTTTTAATTACCAAAGCTGAAAATAAACCGCACCCATGATACACATCTGCAATCAAAATCACTCTCGCTACGTTTGGCTTCATATCTGCGTCATCGAAAAGCGTGCGTTACTTTTAGTGATTCCAGCTCATATAAAAGTATACCATACACACAAAACAGATCTCTAACAAACCATCTTTGCATCGTTTTAGGAGTCAACACTTTGACCGCGCCTTATCAGAGCAATGAGCAACAATTCAAATAAAAAAACAAATACGATTGTGTTTACGTTCCTTTTCACCTTTCAACTTTTATTTATAGATTCAACTAATTAATCTAGCTCGGAGAGAATATTATTATCAACAGAAACAAATGTTTTTTTTTTTTTTTTGCAACAACGTAATCACTTTAAGACTTGGCGACAAAGTCAACACCCTTCTTGATGTTCTTTTGCAATTCGGGCAAAGCTTCGACCAACAATTTCTTCTCGTAGTCGTTCAGTTTTGGCAAGCCAAGGTTCTCCTCGAGTCCGTTCTTGCCCAAGACCACTGGAGTGGAGAAGAATCTAGCCTCTGTGACGGTTGATTCCACGTAAGCACACTCGATAACGTTGCGTTCGCCATTCAAACCTCTAAGAAGGGAATTTGCCAAACGGGCACCAGCATAAGCCATCGATAGAGTGGCAGAGCCAGCTCCAGCCTTAGCCTTGACAACCTCAGTGCCGGCATCTTGGATTCTCTTGGTCAGACCTTCGATGTCTTGTTGATCTTTTTGGTATTTGGGTTGACTTTGGGACAACACTGGGATGATTGTCACACCAGAATGACCACCAATCACGGGGATTTCGACTTTTTGTGGATCCACATTCAGTTTGTGTCCAATAAATGCGCGAGACCGAACAACATCCAATGTGGTGATACCGAAAAGACGTTTTGGGTCGTATGTACCGTTCTACAGAGAAGAAAAAGAAACACGCAACGTTTGAGTGATGATTATTGGAAAATTAAAAAAATATATAAAATACCTTCTTAAGTACTTCGGCAGCAATTGGAATAACAGTGTTGACGGGATTGGTGATAATGGCAAGCATTGCCTTGGGGCAGTTTTGAGAAACGGCAGCAGCGATATCCCTGACAATACCAGCGTTCATGTTGAACAAGTCGTCACGGTCCATGCCTGGTTTACGGGGCACACCGGCTGAGACCACAACAACATCGGCACCTAAAAGAAGAGACGTTTGGTTGTCACTTCATGTTATTTAGTTCATGTATTCGATCTAAAGACTGTCAAGTAAGCTAGATCATCCTGGTGAAGATGAACAAATTAGAAACGATTTATTTTTGCTAAGGCATGTTGAGGGCTCTCGAAGCTACAGTGTAATGCATACGACTATAGACTGAAAGACGTCGTTTAAGGCCAGGCATTAGGAGCCAACGCTCACTGTTGATAGCAGCAGTTAGTAACTCTGTATAGGATCATTGAGTTTGTAACTAAAAGCCGAGCCTCTAAGCACTTGGCGCTCTTCAAACGCTCAATCCTGCATTAAGACTATTTAACTTTCCAACGATTCGGTAGAAGAGCTTGAAGGGATGCAATGAAGAGCAAAAATAAGTCATCTCTACGAACAACATGTCAAACAGCGCAGGGGAACTGTTCACTTAAACACACTGGTTGACCAACTTAGAAACAAATGTTTTTATAGTGGATTCTCCATCGACTAATTATTTAGTACGTCGCTGCTATCTCGTAACAAATTATTTAAAAAATGCTCTGTGATCACATGACATGTCAGCCTTTTGTTTCCGAGTCTTCATCTCTCGGTGGTCAACGATTGCATGCACCACCACTTTAGTTTGTTTTGCGAATAATTATTCTAGATACATGAAAAGTATAGGTACTCAAAACACGCATCGATGCTACGCTTATCTTATCTAATCGTAGTTGTTAATTATTTCTTGAGGTGTTATAGCAACCGACATGATAACCAGAAAACGCTTCTGGGTCGCTTCCAAAACAGGTTTGCAAATTATATAAACTTATCTCAACTTTTAAGAAGTCAATTCACACCTTAACTCAAAGGAACCTACCTTTCAAGGCGGCTCCCAATTCCTCGGGACCCTTGAAGCCAGCAGTCGCGCTTCCAGTATCAATATGAGTCAGATCGGCAGCCACACCGGGTGTACCCACAATATCGTACAAGTTCAGCTGTGTCACCAATGGATTCAGCTTCAACAACAGCGACAAAGGTTGTCCAATACCACCATTGGCACCGCATACAGTAACTTTGAAGTTGCTCTGGAAAAGGAATTTATGATTTAAGTATGAAGAGAGACTGTCGAGTTTTTAAGGAGTGCGTAATGATTTGCTTGTTGACAGGAGCTTAAGCTTGAAAGCGCTCCCAAACTCAACATTACAACAAGTAAACTGTTTTTGCCAATTTTCTTTCTTTGCAAGATTACGTAAACGTGTAACGTTTTCCACCCTCCACTCAATGTTGCGAAGGTAAAAATATGAAAAAAAAGAAAAACGTTCTTCTTACCTGTTTGCTGGTGGAGAAGTTCCTTGTAGCCTGGAAGGCTAACTGTTTGCTGACTTGCTTGAACATATTGATACCGCTAGAATATTCTTTTAACGGAAGCTGTTGCGAAAAATTTAGATGCACTTGCAAAGTGATACACTCGACGACCGACCTTCCCAATAGAGGTTATGCGAAAAATGATAAAGATTGAAGTGGAATGGAAAATTGTTGGCGATGAACTTCTGATTGACGTTTCAACGTCGAATGAATTTTGGATATTGTTTATTTTCTAGTAAATACAAAAACCTCCAAACGACTGGTGTGGAGATTAACTATGTAATGGGTTTGAGAAATTTGTGGGGAGGATTGTGGACTTTTTAAAAAATAGGAAAGGGAATAGGCACAGATGTACGTGGAGCTGCAAAAATCTCGAAATGGGTTCGAAAATTGTTTAATTTTTGTATGCGGTCCACTATACCAATTAATTAAGTCCTTTTGTGTCTGTGTGCTGAAGATTTTTATTTACTTTGCTTGGCTGAGATAGATGCTCAATAAAACACAAATTTAATGAACAATCTGGACTCTGGAGTTTAACCAGTTGTTGCGACTAGAAAAATATGAAATCTGAGTCCGAGATTGATAGGCAAAGTTGAAATTACAGGAATTGTATGTGGTATTAGGCCTGTTTTATTGAGCTTCTATCTCAGCTGAGTAAGATTTTGAGCACGCAAGTACAGCAGCTAGGTAAGTACGTCCTACTTTGACGAGAAGGAAGTAGTTGTTTCGATTTTGCTGAGATAGAAGCTTCAAAAACAGGCCTTTGTCAGAGACGAGAGAATTTAAAATATTATTCACTTATCTATTGTATAGTCCAGTTTATACCCAATCCAATAATGGTGGCGGGTAACAGAATAAGCATCTTTAGGGCCAGATTTTAATAGATGACCCTGGCCCAACGAGTTCAACTACTCCTCCTGCAATAAAAACCTGTTTAAATTAAATAATTGCAAAATGGAGTTGGCAGTGATGTCTACCCTCTCTGTGATTGTGTTTTTTGAAGCCGCAAACCATTTCGTGGGAAATACAGACCTTTGGCACCTCATACTGTTGTTCTCAAATTTTGAATGGTCGTTGGCACGCCTGAATTCCGTTCCGTTTGTTTTGGACCATCGGAGAGTCGATAAAACTGATAATCGAGTGGTGAATTTTTTTCTAAATTTCAAAAGAAGGAAACGTACGCTGAAGTTTAACCTAATACTTCATTCGAACATGTCTAGGGAGAACAAAACAAATTAGTTGACTTACTGCCAGACCGTCCAACTGAACATACCTAAAATGTCAACAACAAAATTAAAATCACACACTTTAATCCCTCTCCATTTTTGTGCTAATAAAATAAAAATATAACAAAAAGGCTCGTGTTTAACTTTTATTTGTTGAATATTTTATAATTATGGAGTACATAGAAAAAGAACTGGGTTATTCCGAGCCCGAAGACGATAGTGATTGCGAATCCTCCAACAGTGGCGAGAGCTACATAAACGAAGACGACACTTCCAATGATGAATATGCCGACAACGACGACAAGGAGGACGAAGAAGACGGCGACAATGAAAATTTGTTGGATGAAATGGATATTGATTATATGTCGGAAGCAGTTAACCTGCTGGAGACACATGCTGAAGTCAATACAGATAATGCTATTGCCCTTAATCTGAAATTGCAGGATATGCTCGAGACCGTTCGTCGTAAAATAATATCTATGCTAAATAAATGCCGGCAAAAATACGTCGAAAATCAGGAAAAAATATCAAATCCCGTGGTCATTAGCGCATCTTTGAGAGGCATCGGCAATTGTGGCAATCCTTTCTTTAAAGACGCTGAGGGCAAACCTTGTCCACCGAATCCAGACTACACATATCGCAGTGAAGTCGAAAAGGAATTCTTTCCAACTGACTTGGCGCTCTTTCCGCATTACGTTTGGACAGCAACGGATAAACTGGGCATCCTTCAGGGTATCAAAGAACAGGTAAACATATTCAAAAACGATTTCAAGTACCTAACTATTCGTTTTGTTAAAGGCAATTGAACATATGGAACGAAAAGTGTCTTATCCCTCGACCAGTTCGGGTAGAAAAGACCACAAAATAAGTAAAAATGTAAAGCTACATTCACTCAAGCTCACTGATTTGCTGGAAAATGTTGATGATGACTTCACAATCGATTGGAATCAAATTTCCATCTACAGTCTGAGATCCCGACACACGGCGAATAGCTGCTTTGCCCTTTGGAATGTGTATCTTAAGCCGGATATAAACCGTGATGCTTGGACAGAGGAGGAGAATGTGAAATTGAATTCGCTGGCCAAAAAGTACAAGTTCCAAGATTGGATTGCCATAGCTGCCGAGATGAAAGGCCGATCCGACTATCAGTGTTTTGTTCAATACCAGACGGTTGTGTCGCAGAAAATGCGAGAAGACAAAGGCGAACGCTGGACAAAGGAGGAGGATGACTTGCTGCTGAGTTTGGTTGAGAAACATCGAATGGGCAATGTGATACGTTGGAATCCAATCTGTTCGCAGTTGCCCAATCGAACCAAGCAACAGTGCTTTGCGCGTTACAAATACGGTATTAACCCGGCTATACTTAGGGGTAAGATTGCTTCTTTATCGCATCATCAATCAACGCCACTAATGTGTTTTTTCCACTCTTTTTTTGCAGCACCGTTTACCCAAGAAGAAGACTGCATTATTTTGGCCGCTGTTGAGGAGTACGGTGAGAACTTCACTTTATTCCCCAAGGCGCTGTTCCCCAATCGGACTGTCGTTCAAATACGCAACAGATACAACAACTCCATTAAACACCGAGAAAGTACACGCAACTGGACACCGGAAGACGATAAAATTCTTCTCCAACTTGTAGCCAAGCACGGTAAAACTGACTGGAAGTTAATCTCAACACAAATTGAAACTCATTCCCGAACCAGCTGTCGCACCCGCTTCCTTGTGATATCGAAATTTCTAAAAGAAAACCCAAATGCCACCATTCAAGATTTGCCGAGAAAAAATCGAAAACCACAGTCGTCTGTAACGAAACACAACTGGGTGAACAAAATAACCGAAATCAAACAAAACCCAGAGCCGGTGGCAAAACCAAACAAAAAGGATGACTATCGTTTCCGATTGCGTCGCCAAGAACTCAAATGGTACAACTGTTTGAAGTTTAGTTATGACTTTAAATTTGGCCAAGGGTACAGCAAAGCGCCGGCATCGTTGGCTGGTCTGGAATTTGTTCGAAACGCCTTGAATGTTCATGTGCAGCTGCCAATCATCCTCAATAAACCTTATGCAAGTGGAATTGTGTGCGTGTGTTTGGAGAAATTGGCGCGATTGCATGGCGAAGACAACAAGTTTGTAGTCGCCGATTTGCCTTACATCGGATATAGGCTTCCGCCGAGTTATTGTACAATGCTAGCATTTCGGGGACTTTGCATATTGACGGCGTCCTGTGAGGAAGCGAATTCTAGTACAGCAGTTGAGGTGAAAATGCATCCCGAAGTGCACACCGCCAAGAGCAAATTCCGTCAGCGACTGAACGCCCTTCTTTACAGAACTGCTCTTCTGAGCCGACTTGAGCCGGCAAATGTGGTTGCGACGGATCATTTTGAAGTAATATTTCATCACGGCACGCAGGCTGGTGAAATCGCTAATCGCAGCATGGCCGAGCTTAAGGTCGCTCAAATAAACAACATCGCCGACAACATCCTCATAGCCAGACAGAAGGCGAAGAGAAAATCGAGTGTCCTGGGTGCGCGCTCCTCATCGCCTGAGAGTAAAATGCCGAAATGTGCACCAGAATAAAATGCATTTTCAGTATATATTCGTTTATTTCTATCTTATCATCGTACAGCAGTTATTAGCTTGCCTACCAACCCGTTGTAGTATTGGCCAAGCGCCGCATTCGTCTCGTATTCCTGTCCTGGTCGCGAATCTTCTTCTCCATCTCAGCGTCGGTGAGTGTCTCCAGGAATGGTGCCCATGCGTCGGCGTCACTGGGATTACGAAATGGTACATCGATCGTTGAAAGCGGAGCCTCGGAGAATGCGTACGTACGCAAATGCCAAGACAATTGGCCGCGAATTGAGTAAGCGATGGCAGTGACGAACTCTCCTCCCAGACCCAATTCGGCGCAAAGTTTCATCGCAAACTCCTCTGGATTGTTGTTCTTCTCCGACATATCCCACTCGACTTGATCCACCAGTGAGGTGTTGCCGACGTGAATATTTAGCTTCACGATGACACGCTGATCGCAGCTTTCCTCCAGTATTGGTGGTTCGTTTGGGAAAGCTTCGATTTGCTGGCGTATAGCTTGTGCTATGGCCGGCACAAAAGGAACCGGATTTAGGTCCAAATCATCGCACAGTACTTCGGCGAATTGTTCAGGACTGATCATGCTTTCTGCAATTAAAAAGAGAAGCAAGTTTCATATATTTGAATGCGTTTGGATTTTGAAAATGTCAAGCGTCGTTTGACAAAAACTTATTTCACCTACCATTTTTATTCCAAGTAAATGTGTCCCTCAGTTTCTGACCCTCCAGTTCCATGTCCAAACGAATTGGCACCAGACACTCACGCTGGGCTGCATTTTCCATATTCACAGTTGGATCGGTATCATCGAAGCACATCGGAAATGTTCGCACCTTTTTCGTATGGACACGATTGCGATTGATTGGTGTCGCCTGTGGCACAGCATCCAAGTGACTTGAATTGGGCATTGTTGGCACCCATTGCGGTGGTTTCTTAGACTTACTTTCCCTGGGCAGTGGTGGCTCGGACGTGTTAACTGATATAGCTCGATACCTAATTAAATGCAAATTTATAGAATTCGATGGATACAAGCTAAGAAATTAACAAATACATACTTTTCGTCGTTTCCCGATATGATTTCGTCAACTTCGGATGCTTTTAACAGCGACACTGAGCTGGCTAGAATATGATTGCTTAGCCCTGCATCGGATAGTCGTTTTCTTTCATCGTTGGACAAAACAATTCTAGTCATTCCGGGGTATTTCTTGTACAGAATACCACGGAAAAGTCGTAAGTAATTTCCAACCTCCGAACCGACGTAAAAGTATTCGCCACCGTCTTCCAGTTGGAAGCTGACCGGTTTATCGCCATAAGTTGGAACAGCCATCGGAAGAATTTATTTTTGATATAGTTTTTTAATTAAATTTATTATGTAGTTATTTTTGTTTGAGGAAACAAATAAAAAGGCGTCCGTCTAGTGTATTTGACAACTTTTTTAAATGGCGCCTTAAATAGAACTGTTTGAGTTTGAGTCGATGACAACAATAAGGTGTGTTTGTTTGTAGAACCTGAGAAATAAAAGGAGTGGAATTAATTGGTAACTAGTTCAAAATGATATGAGAAGGTGGGTAGGTAGGTTAATACCTACCATGTTCCTACCAACGTGATTAAGCTGAAGTAATTTACAAATCACGATAGGCGTTCCCACCGAACTTTTGAGTGTTTAAGTGTGACATTTGAAATTAGTTGGCAAACTTTCAATATCGTACATATAAAAGTATAAAAGAAAAATTACCCGCAACAATTTAAAATGAGTTCAAATGCTTTGGATATAATTTATATCTACCAGAATAAATCCAAAAATGATGTAATGCCATGTTCTCACCAAACGAAACCTTGAGGTTTCGTAAAAATTCTCCAAACCTCCAAGGTTTCGCCATACATTTTTGAAGTATCGAAACCTCGCGGTTTCAGCGAAACCTATTTGAAACCCCATTGAGTTAATCCATCCTTGAGAGGTTGTCAAATCGAACAACCCTACAGCGTGAACTTAGGTTTATTTTGTGATCATTATTTGTGGACGTCAAATAAGTAAACGCCAAAACAATCGAAAAAATATAACAAATCATATTTATCAAGTGTTTCTGCAGGCAAAATAATTTGAATAAAAAAACAAAGTAAGTAATATTTTCAAAATTGACAGCTTATGACTTTTGAAATCACTTCAACTCGGTGGGAACAACTTACGAGGTTTCAGTAAAAGTTAATCGAAACCTCGCGATTTCAGTTTGGTGAGAACATGGCATAAACAATCACTATCTGCATGTTTAATTTTAATTTTTTGACAGTTTGTTTTTGCGTGAACAGCTGAAGTCGATAACAGGTCTGTTTGCTTTTATTTGTGGCTGTTCGATTCTATTTTGTGTATGTTCGATTTTATTTTGTGTGGATTTGCACGTACCTAATTAAAAATTAAACAGGTACAAATCACGTAATTAGTGAACACGCCGACTCCACAGGAGATAATTTCTCTCAAACTAAATGTCTGGCATCCATCTCATGCAATTTCTTTTATCTGCGCTGGGCAATTCATGCCATGAAATTTCATTTCATATCGCAGCGGCACGAGAAACTGTACGTCAAGTTTTGGTTTTTTTGGACAAATAAACTATTCAACTGTTTGTTTTGTTTACCATTTTAAAACAAATACTAACGCCACAGACCAAAATCGGCATGAGAAAACACTCAAATGAGACAGAAAATTATGTTTCCAGAAAAAAATCAAAAAAAAACAAGTATCTGTCAAATTCATGTCAGGCATCCATGCCAAGAAATAATTGCAGAGAGAGATCGCAGACATCAAATCATGAGATAAAATAGAGTGACTCCACAAGACATTTCATCTCATGATGAGCATTATGAGAAAAATTATCTCCTGTGGAGTCGGGGTGTTAAGAAAATGTATGGTAAATCACATCATTAACGAGGTGATTTAGCTAAATCACGTTGGTGGGAACATGGTATTAAACACGTAATTAGTAATCATGAAAATGTATGATTAATCACATCATTGTTTATCCCTTTTTCTTAATTTTAATAACGTTGATTTTTTGACAACAATAGATTTTTATATTATGACGTCCAGCATCATAGCGAGTTTACATCACGGCAGGCATTAACTCTTTTCTTTTAAGCTTATTTTAGCTTCCACACTAGATTCTGTCCTAAATTAAGCTAAAGTTTATTTTAACCGAGTGTCTTCAGCCGAGTGGTACGCAGCGTCGCAGCTCTAGGTAAAAAAGTTAAATTTGTGTCAGAACTAAATATTAGCTTCTCTCCAACTTTTCTCTCCAAACATCAGCTAAAATCCTTGATAACTCTTGACCACTTTGTTAAACTTTTTCTGAGGACTTTCTTGTCAATTCATTGAAAGACTCTAGCTCCAGGTACTCCTCGTCGAGGTATTTATTAAAATCAATCATCTTTTTAAACACATCAGAACAACAGAGCACAGCGATCTGTCAAAATTTAGCTTGAAAAAAATGTCCCGACCCTTTAAATGGGCGCTGTTTAGTTTCTTTTTTGTTCACATCAATAAAGTTTATAGAAATGAAGAGAATAACGCTTAAGGCACCAAGTGACAAAGAACAGAAACAGAAGCAGAAACTGAAACAGAACAGAAAGTTTTATCGTTCTGTAGTTAATTCTGGTTCTGTTTACGTTGTTCGATCAGCTACAAAGAACTGAAACAGAAACAGATCCATAAAAACATGGCACCCGCCTATTCCGTCAAATTGTATGTCGTTAGCTTTGACTTCAACGAGAAATATGGAACAGAATAAAATTGAATAAAATTTGGTGATTTCTTACGAAATCTATTATTCTCTCCTCTTCGTCTACTAAAAACAATAGTACGATGCGAAACAAACAGATGCAAAAAAAATCCAAACAAAAAACCCGCCCCCCACGATAAATTTGAATTTCTGTTGCTGGCAGCAACAGAAACAATCAATAAAGACTTGTTTGCGTCCTCAAACAGCCATTTTTCTGTCGCTAAATTCTGTTGCTGAAAAATAAATTTTCTGTTCCCAATTCGGTTTCTGTTGCAAATGTATGGGATTCTGTTTCTGTTCCTGTTTCTGTTCTTTGTCACTTGGTGCCTTTAATCTCATTTAAAATTAAACATTATTCCTTACAATTTACAAAGTTCTTCTCAATAATTCACTTTGGTTTGCTCTATATCCAGATTATTTTGCTCTACGTGTATGAAAAACTCAAAACTTGAAACTAAACTGGATATGGAGTATATCTGCTAAATTGTCAAGCATGGATGATTCAAGAGTTGTATTCTAGTTAGTTATAACCAAAGGAATGACTGCTATAAAGTTAGAGAAATTCTATTGGACAGTTTTTGAGAAAAAGTCTCGAAAACGACTAGATGGCGTATGGAGCAAACTTATTCTCAGGCGACGATAGACAAAAAGGACACTTGTTCTCCGTTTTCATGTTTTAATTAGACATTAGAGCCATTAAAATTAGAGTCTGAAAACAGAATTCAAAATTCGCGACCTTGATATTTGTGTAGGTAGCTTAAATAACTTTCAACTTAAAAGCTTGCGAACATAGTCCAAAAGTCAGTTTGACACATGACATTTTCACAATTCAGATTACATACATCGAAAATGCAGTGGCGACTGTTTGTAGGTTTATTGAAATAATTTTTACTTTTTCTTCCTTCAAAAAATTCAAATACACAAATAAATATTTAATGGGTCTACTAACGAAAACCGCCAGATTCGGACGCACTGCATATTGTGATATATTTATTCGGACAATATCTACACGTAATGCAAAACTAACAAAGTACGTAATAAGTGCATAGTTTAAAAATAAATTACTCGACTACCCATTTTATTTCTAGAAACCCGAATATTGCGCTTTTATTATTTAATTTTGTAAATAAAATACAGTTGCATAATTATATTCAACAGATTAGCTGAAGTCGGACGACTTGAAAATCCAAAACTCGAGGGAAAATACCTAACCGGCCAATTGTTCCTCCATCGAATCTTTGGCTATCGTGGTGTTGTTTTGTTTCCCTGGTTGGCTCGCGTATACGATCGTGATTTACATGTACCAGGGAAGGTGCAGGAGAACGACATCGTAGAGAAGCAACAAACAACTGGTGATGGAAATTCTGGCACTGCATCGACAGTTGGAATTGAAAACTCGTCGAAAGAAGTCAAGGGTAAAGTCAATACATTCTATCAGGTGCTGATAGATTCCCGCGATTGTCCATTCATTGTGAGTTTTAGTGGTTATAGCTTTAATTCAGTAATTAAATGTTTTTTGTTGTAGAGAGCTCAAACAGAGGCTGTGACTTTCCTTGGTAATCAGGATTCAAATCGAAGTCTATATGCTATACCGGGCTTAGACTACGTGTCACACGATGACATAATGCCATATTCGTCGACGGAAAAGAATCCACTACATCATGAGTTGTTTGACAAATTTCTAGCCAGAGTTGAGGGCAATGATCCCGCTTTCGAGGCTAGGGATACTCTTAAAGCATGGCAGGAGAAGAACTATCCATGGTTGGAGCTGTCTGATGTTCACAAAGAGACGACCGAAAATATTCGCGTTACAGTTATACCGTTCTATATGGGATGTCGGGAGACACCAGCTTCGTCTGTTTATTGGGTAAGGATAGTTTTTTTTTCGGCTTTACAACTTTAGACTGCTCGTAAGTAAAAAGTAGAGAACGAGTAAGCCAAAATGAAAGCCAAGCAATGTCATTTATGACGGCCAGAGGGAAATTTGAAACTTCTTTCATAGAATTCCCAAACGTAACGATCTAAGTTTTAAGTGGGGTCGCCTCATCATAATTAAAATCCACATAGTTCGCAGTCTTTCTGCACTCTATTGACAGTTAATTCTGTGGTTATACCCCCCTAAGATCTAACAATTAGTAATCCGTTCTAGCGGGTAGTTGACTTGAAAGTTCTAATTCAATTTTAACCGTGTTCCATTTTTAGTGGCGATACTGTATTCGATTGGAAAATCTTGGTGAGCTCAGCGTTCAACTGCGCGAACGTCACTGGAGGATATTCTCCTTGTCGGGCACTCTTGAGACGGTTCGAGGACGAGGTGTAGTTGGACAGGAGCCTATACTTAGTCGAAAATTGCCAGCCTTTCAATACAGCAGTCATGTGAGTTTACAAGCTCCCAGTGGGCACATGTGGTAAGTAGAGAGTTGAAACCCTTTTATTTGAAATACTTTCACTGCATTCATTTCGATTGAAGGGGAACGTTTCGCCTCGAACGTGAAGACGGTCACTCATTTGATTGTAAAATTCCGCCCTTCTCGTTGGAAAGCAAGCCAGAGGAGACTCCAGCGCCTGCAGCGAAAGGAACAAAGCCAAATAAACCAGAAAGTGCGCTGTGAAAGACAGGCCATGTAATTGAAGAAAGGCCGCTGCGCATCTTAGATGTCTGTTGTTAGTTTATCGTTTTGTTTTTATCTAGGAAAATCAAATTTTGTTTAGTTTTACGCCCCAGGATTGTAAAGAAACAGAACTCGGTTAAAACAGAACACGAATGATTTGACTTTTATTTATGGTTCTACAGCGGTGCGCGTTTGTTTGCCTTGATGCTGGACTAGTTTGTCAACTTGTACAGTAAAGTCGAATGGTTTGATGTTATCCTGTATGCCAAACAACGACCGCAGGGCATTGAGGGAGGCAATTTCTATTGCTGTTTCGACATCCTCTCCAACGCCTAAATACAAATTGTGCATTAGCTGTGGTTAACTTAGTTATGTAATGCTTACCTTGTCCAATTTGTTTCTTGTTTGAGTACACGGCAACATTGTACGCAGCCAGCACTGTGTTCTTGCCAACATCGCCGATTAGTCGTGGTTCGGGTTCAGCGAGTTTCAAGTCCCGGCAGATTTCCTTTAAGTACTGTGTGGGGTTCTTAATGTCCCACAATTCACTCAAGTCCTTCTGATTAAGTTGTGTGCATATGAAATCACGAATAAAATTAAAGGCCGTCTGCGCGCCTGTTGACTCTTCAAGTGATGCGATTACAGCAAGCAGACTTTTCGCCATGGTATCATTTGAAGGCGGATATTCAGCGGAGAAAACCAATTCTTTCAGTCCCAAATGATTGGCTACATGGGCTAGGGTTTCTTCGGAAGTAAGATACGCTGAGAAGGCCTTAATGCCCTCTTCGGGAACTTTGGGCAGGGAATACCGTAGATAGGCATCGACATAGTCTATCACTGTGCGAGCTCCCTTTTCAATGAGGTTTGTATTATCAGACATGTTCAAGTCTGGCTGTTCGACACCCAGTTCACGTTGTTTCTCCTCTTCCCTGATAATGTAGGAGCGATGGGTAAGTGCCGATTGGAGAGATGTCATATTAAAGTTCTCGTTTAAGCGTTTGCCAAAAGCAAATAGCTCCGCATTGTAATTCCATTCAATGAAACCCGACCTAGGCTGTTGTGGTGTGGGACCCATTTTTGTTTTGCGCCGCGTAAGTTCACGTAATGTTGGGGCGACCCATCGTTGTACGTGCCGCACATTTGCTGTATGTAGGTAATATATCTTTAGATGGATATTGTTTCACATCTTTTTAATTGCTTACTAAGATTTGTGTTCCTGGCTAATTGGGATACAACTAGGATTGTGTTTAGTTTGTTACGAATTAGAGACATTTCGCAAAGAAATGTTTAAAACTTGAAATGAACGATTTTGGTATATTTTTCTCTATTAAAATAATCACGTTGACGTTTGGTCGGCTGTCAAGTGTCAATTGTCATGCGTCAAAGTGGAACTGGAACTCGTAGAAGTGGAATTCATAGTAGAAGATCTACATGGGCACTTTTTGTGAACTTGTATGAATACCTAACCTAGGTACTCATAATTCTGTGGTCACAAGGCATAACCGCCTAAGGCCCCAGTTATAGCTATCATTGAAATGCATCATTGGAACAAATCAGTGGAATCGTGATTTCATTTTAATGACAAGTCAGTTATAGCAATCATTGAAAAATTGGTGTCAGTGGAAGGACCTGTCAGTGAAATTGAACAGAGGTTTGCAGGTTTCGAGGTTAGAGTTGATCATTGAACGCACAACTGACAGCTGGGAATAGAAAGAGAATCGAACACATCAGTGAAACGATTGGGTTTCAAATTGGGGAAACGAAAATCAGCTGTTCATTGAAATCGATTTCAATCAGTGAAATAATAAAAGTGGATTTAAAGAAAAGTTTTAATCAGAATAAAGTAATTTCTTTTGTAAAAAAATTCTTAAATTGATTAGCTTTATTTTGATACCAATTAAAGCCAATATAGTTTGATAAATCGTCTTAAAATCGAAAATCAAAATTTTCAATGATGCATTTCAATGATAGCTATAACTGGGGCCTAAGTCGAGTTATGACGAAATAGAGCTTTTAATGGTATTTTAAAAGCATTTTTCTGCTCTATCTTCATTATTTTTTTTAGATCTGTAGCTTAGTTACTTTGGAAGTTATGCCCTGAAAACCAAACCGCCCAACAGAGGGTTTTCACTTATGAGTCAAACTTAAAACTGCTCTCCTGAAAAAAGTGCAAAACAGACTTAGGCGGTTATGCCTTGTGACCACAGAATTATAAACTTTTGGTAAATGCATCTATTACCAACATGTTGGGAATACAGGGAGGATTAAAGGTTTGCAGATACTATATCTGTGGCCACAAGGAATAACATCATAAGTCGACTTATGTCGAAATTGAGATTTTTACACAATCTGATGCGCAATAAGCGATTTTATCTGTCATTACTTTTTCATACTTTTATCTCTTACGGTTTATGAACTACACACTAAAGAGTTTTTGTTTTGTACTTGATTTGTAATGGCAAGCCAAAGATTTAAATGACTCTCCTGAAAAGTTGCAAAAACTGACTTATGTCGTTATTCCTTGTTGCCACAGATATAGACGCCTGATTGAAAAGGTCAACACTACCCAATACGAAAAATTAACCATGTTGACACTTTTAATAGCGATGGACGAAGGCTTTTCACTTTCCTACAAAACAAAATGGCTTCCGGAAATGGTAAACGGATATGTTATTGGGCACATTCAAAAACTTAAGGTCTCGTCAAACAGAGCGCGTTTTCAACGCTGCGTTGAATTCACCGCGACGTTGGAACGTGGCGGTGAAAAGCGGGTTGTCGAAAATTACAAATTATTTTATGACGCGGCGCGTTTGAAATAATTTTTCATGATTTATATTCTAAAAAACGGAAAAATTGATCGAATGCATTTAAAATTACCCATATTTGTACGTTATGTGTGATGAATCGTATACAAATGCAGTTTTAAAGGCTGAGATATGGGAGGCAATAGCAAAAGAATTTCATGCACCCAAATCGTTTTGCTTTTTCGGGAATTACATACCACGGCAAATAAAATAATTAATTCTTCCTCCGAGCTGCTTGACATTTTGTTAGAAAATGAAAACCGAGAGTCATGTACATTAATGACAGCTTTCTGTTTGACGTCCTCTAACGCGGCGGTTAGAACGTAGCATTAAAATAATCTTACCGCAGCGTAAATTAAACTCACCACGGTGTTAAAAACGCGTTCTGTTTGGCGAAGCCTTTAGTTATCTTAAGTCGACTTGATTGGTCTGGAAGACATGTAACCTGAACACAAAAACTAGAATGGTCGGGAACGTCACTTTTCCTACGTCAGCCACATATGCACATCCGAGAGTAAAACTGTCATGAATGAGCTTTTCAATTAGCCGTTTGGACTCGGCATAAAATTGTAGATCCCTTCCATTCGTCCCAAAAATTTAAAACCCACACAAAACGAATGGTTGTGAGAAGCTAGGCCTTGGGTCCCATAGCCCTGTTGCGCCAAAATATTTATTTTATTTATTTATAGAACAAGGAGAGGCAAGAAACGTTTCTGCGGTGTTCGAGCGGGTCAATTGACTCCGCTATCGACTATAAGTTTTATCACACGCTTTTGGATACTGTCCAGCAGGTGCAGTGTAGTTTTTGGTGCACCTGACCAGACATGAGCGTTATACTCAAGTTTAGGCCGAATAAAGGCCTTATAAATTGAAGCTAAATCAGTAGGTGTAAAGTCCTTCTTGCATCGATTTAGGAAACCTAGACATTTCGCTGCATTTTTGTCTTTTGGAAGCATTAAATTCCACTCTATTAGTTGTACCCCATTTAAGTATACTGTCAAGATCGGAATTTAATGTGTTTGCAATATTTGGCCGTTTCAGTTCTACGGCCGAAGAGCAGGGACGTGAATCAGGAAACGAATATGAAAAACTGAGGGTGCTATCATCAGCGAAAGAGTGTATTGGATTAGAAGTGGCAGACAAGAGATCATTTTTATAAATATAAGAAAAAGTGTCGGATACAAAACCGAGCCTTGGGGAACACCAGCATTTAATCGGTGAGTTGCAGACTTTATTATTATTATTATTATTATGCCAACGCCCTTACTCCCCGTCTAAACCACGCGTGACAACTTGAATTGACCGGCCAGAAAGGTAGTTTCTAATCCATTGAAGAAGAGACTCGTCGAGCCCATAGGCACGCATTTTCGACAAAAGAACTTGATGCCAAACTCTGTCAAATGCTTTCGAAATATCAAGCGCAACAATCTTCGTTTCACCAGAATAGTGTAGAGATTAGGTTTGTTCGACGTGGCTAGCACTATTGCCCACTAGTGCGCACTGAGAAGTGTCAGCTAATTTTCCCGCCTCTTCAAAACCCTGCGTAACCCTTAAAATTCGGCTACTATATCGAACACAAAATATCCTGCCCTGAACTTTTGCATTGAAAAATGAATGACAGCAAGCAAAATGACAGTAAAACTCAGAACTGAATTCTTGCCCCGACAAATTAACTGGGGTCAGTTCAGGGCACAACTAGGGCGTAATAAAAGTCATGCCGAATGCAGGTTTTCAGTACCAGGGCGAGTTGAGTGCTATATCGAACACTTTAGGGTTAACCCAGTCGAACAAACCTATTGGTTCCACTTTTCGGTGAGTTAAGTCATCCAATCACCAGTGGACCTGCTGCTACGAAAACCGTATTGCTGGTCATTGAGAAGCTTTCGCGATTCAAGATATTTCATAAGTTGACGATTTACCAGAGTTTCCATGACCTTGGAAAGAATGACATAAGTGCTATGGGTCGGTAGTTGGTGGGAGAGGAGGAATCTCCTTTTTTTTACCAATTTACAGTATAAAGGTGTCATAGTTACAATGCAGTCAAGGACAGTTCAATGAACAATTTGCTTATGAAGCAGCATGCCATTATTACAGTTTTATAAGGATTAGCGAAAGAATCAACAAATATACAAAGCCCCATAAATAATAGCTTCCATCTCGCAAACTTCGCAAGAGAGTCGCGTCGTACATCTTATCGCTATCGCTATAACTAATGCTCATCTCTAAACTTATCACAATAGAAGATATGCATTTATAAATAGAAGCATTGAAATGATTTTATATTCACAAACGTACTGAAAACCACCGCAATCGTAATGGTATCTTCGAAGTTGTCAGCAAACGTTGTTGAAGATCTGTGCAAGCGTTATTCGCGTCATTCTGCCGAAAACGCGTTTGAAGTTATAAATTATACCCTTAAAGAATCGAGTGATGCGCCAGCTGGTTTTCTAGGACGTCACGAAACCCTGTGCTTGCAAATTCGGCGAACTTCATCCGCCATACCGCAGGAATTGATCTTCTTCACCAAGTCAGTTCCCAGTGATGTAGCCTCCCGCGCTGAATACATAGAGGAGTTTGGTGTCTTCAAGAAGGAAATATGTGTCTATCGAGATTTGCTGCCCAGATTGCAGAGTGGATTTCCTGAATTCGCCGCAAAGTGCTACTACGCCAAAGGTGATCTTTTGATATTTGATCACCTGGGTGAGATGGGGTTTCGCATGGGCGCTGATCGATCGGGAATTTTAGACTTCAATCACCTCCGATGCGCGTTGACGTCATTGGCTAGCCTGCATGCCTCATCGATTGTATTTGAAGCAAAGAATTTGAAAAAGATCCCAGCAGTGTTTCCAGAAGCTGTACAAGAGAACGCATATCCCACAATGGCCAATAGTGTTCGCTTAGTGAATTTCAATAACGCCACTGGCTCCATCTGTGAGCTGATCAAGATTATGCCAGAATATAGAGATTCCGATCGATTGGAGTACATTTTGCAAGAGTTCCCTATAAGGATGAGGAAAATCTTTGACCTATGTAAGCCGTCTGCGAAATATTACAACGTGTTCAGTCACGGTGACTTGTGGGCGAATAACTTGCTCTTCAAGTACAAAAATGATTGCCCAGTGGAGAGCAGACTTGTTGACTTCCAACTGACACGTTACGCGCCACCCATTTTGGATGTTATCACTTTGCTGACAATACCCACCAGTAGAGAGTTTCGTTTTAAGCATTTGAATACGCTGCTGGAAGGCTACTACAGTGTGATGGAAAAGCTGTTGGGGCAAAATGGTATTGACATTGACCACTATATTCCCAAGGAGCAGTTCGTCGAAAGTGTTGCGGAGTTCAAGTTGTGTGGATTAATTGAGAGCTGTTTGTTTTCACATTTGACGATCCTGCCGCCAGAGCTAACACAAAACCTTACATCTAATACTGAGGGTTTTGAGGATTTCTTTACCAGAATGAGGAGCGAGATTTGTTTGAAGGCATTCCAATCAGATGAAGTTTATCGGAGCCGATTGACGGACATGATCTCAGATATTATAGATAATTACATTTTAGTTTGACCATATTGCAAGGATAATAAAACAAGTTAAAGAGGGTTTGTTTTTGGATTTTATTATTTAAAAAAGTTCGTGACTTTATCAGAGAATTTAAGGTGATACTTATTTTGTATGAAATGGTTGATGCGGTACCCTGTGGAATTCATGTAGATCAATTTTATTAATGTCCGTGCTAACAGCATACAATCGATGGAACGCATTCCTTATTTACATTGGGGAAGTTCAAGTACCTATCTAGTTTAGTAAGTCTGACAGCTAACTGACTTGCTGTATCTCAGTTCTGATTGGCCTAGATAGGTCACATAAGCAGCTGTGTCAGTTGACGTTTATGGAGGGGTAGCCGACGAATCTAGTCAAGAAATTCGTGACTGAGTACTAAGTTGACAGTTTGCATATGTGGCTGACCAATCTAGTTTTTGCGTTCAGGTCATATCTACACCCTACCAATCTAGTCGACTTAAGTCAACTAAGTTTTTGAATGTGCCCTTTAATTCTCTACGTTCGTTGGAAAATAATTGTCAAATATCAAACATGTTTCTGTGGGGAGTTCTTCAATTCTTGCTCTTCAATTCTGACTACAAACTGTAATCTATTGGATTCAGATCTGGACTTCCCGAAGGCCAATATACTCTGCTGCTATAAAAGCAGGAATATTAACCCTGAATCACTTCTGCGTGGTTTTGGCTGTATGGGCCGGAGCAGAGTCTTGTTAAAAGACTCATCGGTCTGCAATAAATAGAGTATTTGTTATCGTCTTTAAAACACCCTCTAGCACATCTTCCTGATAAATTGTTGTCCCATTTTTAACACCCTTTTCACAAAAATGGAGGGATGTGAACCCTTGGTGAGAGACCCCCCAACAAACCATTACGGAAGCAGGATGCTGAACCCTTGAAATAACTCTTTTCGCTTCCCTTTATGACAAAGCATAAACTTTATCATTTTGCTGGTTATAAACTTCTTCCACGGTAAAAATTCCATACCAATGGTCTCTTGTTTCTCTCTGCCCTAATTTTTTTAGTTGAGGAGTTAAAGGATTACCTGTTTATCGACAATAGGCTTTCATATAGAGATCATCCCGAACCAGTCTAGACATCGATCTTGATTTCTTATAATTTGTTCACGTCCATCTTTTACTACCGCACTCGTACGTGCGACCACTTCCTGGCTTGTCCTCCACTTCCGACAATTCACTGAAGCCACCAATAGCCCGATAAACGAACATTCTCGATATTCTGAGAAGTTTCAGCAAGTTAAAAATTTTACCAGCACTCTTTCCCCAGTATGCAACGCTATTAGGTACCGCGATTCTATTTTCTTTGGCACCCCACTGAATGTTATGTCGTTTTCCATTGGGCAAAAAGAAGCGTCCGGGAGAGTCCGGAATCGAAATAATCACTTCTGAAACCGTTCCATTGGCACAAAAAATACTCTTCTGGTGATTCTGAGAAGAGAAATTCGCTTCTGGATTTGAAGTCAGAATCCACTCAAGAAGCACTAACACAATTGTAATTTATGTATTTTATACAAGCCAGCTGACAGCAACCGTAGATTATTTGTTGGCACTTCACCAATACATTTGTGGATTCATCCAGAAGCAGTTTTCTTGTTCCATTGGTTTTCAGAATGAGTGAATCCCCGAGTGAAACCAATGGAAAACGACATTAATTTACTGGAAGCTGAAACCAAACTGGCTTCCAGCGTTGCCAGACTTTTGGCATGTGGATTCCCTTTTCTTCATCCAACATTATTTTTTTCCCTTTTTTGAAAGATGTTTTTTCCGTTTTTATTCCTTTTTTTTTGTTCACAAAAGTTAAAAAAAAATGCAGTTGTTTAAACATAACAAAACAAAAAAACAGAGAGCGTGCTTGTGACCACACGCCAGATGTGAAACTTCTCTCGTTAAATGTCGATGTTAAATTGAACTGTGTTGTATGTAGTTGAGAAATTTAATTTGAAAATCAAACCTTCATAATATTTTAATCCTAATACAGCGCAGTAGATAATTATGTTCATTAATTTAAAAAGTTTTCATAACGTAATCGAATCCAAAGTTTTCTTTTTCGAGAGTTTTTGTTCACATTTTGTTTTCATATCGTCAACTGCTTCAGTAGTCTAGTGTCTGTGTAAAACCTAGCTTCTTCAGTTCACTTCAGCATACCCATATAAGTATTCACTTTGACAATTAAGTTGAAAACATTAAAAAAATATATCTTTCCATATAACCTTGCAAACCCACAAAATTTCATTGAAATCGGTTGAGTGGTTGAGAAGATCGACTACAGCGACGTTTCACATCAAAAATCATCAAACAAAACAAAAATATCTTACAAATGTATCAAACTCAAAGGCAAATAGATTGGAAATATTTTTATAAGCAGTGGTTTCCAGTGTAAAAATTAAGTTGGAAGCGCATAGCAAGTCTATGTTCATTAATTGCCTTTTTATTGAATTTATCATGATGTTTCTGGTTTCTGAACGTTGAAAAAAGATGTTTTGTTATTGAAACTTTATTGATGTGCTGATATTTTTTTTAAATGCTTATAACTAATTTTATTTGCTTATTAATTTGCAACCAAAATAGTTTACACAGAAGTTTCACGATTAGTGCCCACAGCTGGGGTCGAATCGCTTCGTCCGTGAACGATCATTACGTGAAGAAAAATGTTATTGTTTCACAAGTAAAATCAACTTAATTTCGTGAACGCAATGCTCGTTCATGGACGACGCGATTCGACATTTGATTGAAAAGTCAAACGAAAACTAGTTAACTAGTTAACACGGTTTTCGGTGCGGTGTGACGCCTAAATAGGGTATAAGAGGCAAAAGGGTATGGTTCCCTCTACCGCCTGTAATATTAAACTAATTAAGTTGTTTTTTTAGTGTAGGTAATTACGATAAAAAGGTAATAGAAAAAAAATTACAAAAATATTCAAAAGCAATAAAAAATCATAAAAAAAAGTTTTTATAATGCCTGGTGAGGCTGGGTGGGTTTAAGCTAGTATTGTATACGTATATAGCACCACTTATAAGACTTATAATAATAAACAAAAATACCAACAAGTAAATATTATGTATGAACCGACGCCGACGCAATAAAAATAAGCTGCTTTTAAACCGACAACAACGACGCGGCGGGTGTAAATTGTAAAACTAATCCATTTACCCATCCGCTGGCGTTATCACCTCAGTCGACACGTCTTTGTTTACCTGACGAAATTCGTCTTTATTTTAATAGGTATTTTAATATTCATTCTACACAGCAACAACCATAGACAAACCATACTGAGGACCACCAAATCGCAATCCGCCTTCCGCTGACCCCCTAAATTTTTTTTTTTTTTTCAAAAATCAATAAGTCAATTAGAATTTCTGCTGCGAGTACAGTACGAACTTAGGTACATTCAAAAACCTCTTTTTAGTCGATTAGCTTACTCCTTTTCCTACGTCAGTCACATATGCGAACTGTCTTGACAGCTGTTCATGTGATTAATCTGGGCCAATCAGAACTGAGTCAGCCAGCTGTCAGACTTAATAAACTAGATATCGATCATCACCATTAAATTGGATGCACTTGTCATTTCATAATGACATACATATTTTTATTTTTATATATTTTTAAAAAAAAATTCCTTAAAAAACTATGCAATTAAATAACACTTTGTTAAAGCAACATATTTGACTTGATCCAGTCTATAAATTTCGCAATGTCAGCGTACACCACATACTCTTCTAAATTACACTGCTGTGCACTGCTTGCTAGGGAAGCCGATACTGTTCCCCTTAGCATCCATTTGTTTCTTATTCGCACCATCAGACCGCTTCCTGAGTCGCCCATACAGGGGCCGCTTCCGTCCCTGTTGCCAGCGCACAGTGTTCGATTTGACGTTAAGGAGTAGAATTTCTCATTCGATCGTATACAAGTCAACTCGGAGACAATTGTTGCATTGACCAGCTTCGGAATTGAGACAACGCCTGTGTGTGCTTCATCCTCACCCCAGCCAACGACAATGCCATTGCTGCCTTCAATGACACGAACATCTGTAGGTCCCTGCCATAGGCATACTGGCCTGATTGCTGGCGAGAAGCTAAACGAAAATAAATAATTGTTTATGTTTTAAAATGTGTTAGTTATAAATTGTTGGTAGAAATTTACTATTAGTTTCGCAATAAAAGTTTAAAAAATTTAATAAAGTTCACGACTGAATCGCACAATTCTTTCTCTTTTACTACCAGTTTAGCTGGAACGCTCGTCTAAAGTGTCAATTAACATTTTTCTTGTTGGAAATACGCCCTACTCTACAAAGTGCGAACACAGCCTTTGCTAAAAAAAACCCACCCAAGAAATGGACACGAGTGCCCAAAAATAGGTTAAACGACAAGAGACGGATTCGATTATTGATCGAAAAATGGCTTGCATTGACAGTCGATTTTTGACGTTACTATTGCGATTCTCGAACAAGATCAACATTATCGACTTGCGGAGACTAAAAATTATTTGTTTATTTAAACATTAAACAAGTAAGTTGCAAAAATCTAGTGAAAAAAAAAGTTTGAAACAACTTAAAGTCAATTTTATGACGAATGGATGGAAATCAAAGTGTTTCAACTGACGTTTCTGTCAACTTAATGATTTAGTTATAAATACGATACCAAACGAAAATTAAATAATTGATACAATTGACAATTATTGAGAGTGAGGTATGTTTAAAAATTCAGTTTACAAGCAGCACGAAGCTTAAATAGATTTGTATTTTTGTGAAGGCGCGGCGCCTTTCCATACTTTCTACGGCGAACACTTTGGGAACCCGAGTATAGCCTATCGACAATTAAGATAGGAGTCATAAAATAATTTTTCAAGCGATTGCCCTTCTGCATTTCTTTTAATAAACCGTCCAACTCGGTGTCTTTCCAACTTTCACAAGTGACAAGTGGTGGAGTGGTGGACGCTTGGTTAACTGACAGTGAACCCAGAAATGTATTTTTTCAATAAGGGCATTCACTTAATCTAATAACTTTGTGCAGCTCGTAAATTCATAAACTTATGCGGTGCTTTAAGTAAACACCCCTCGGAAATGTCAACGTGTATTTCGCGTAAATCGGCTGTCAAGTCTCTTGTCAAACTGGAAGTTTTTGGTGAAAATAAAGGCTAATACACATTTCCATCAAGTGTGCTTTTATAATAATCGATTGACATAATTTCATTGATTTCGATGCCATAAACAAAAAAAAGAAGAATAATTCACACGACCGCTTGTCAAAGTTTGACATTTGAAAATTTGCGTAATTTTCTGCAGTCGATTTCCGAACCAAATTGATCGCGGAAAATTATGAGGCCTGCGTAAACTATTTTCTATACAAAATCTGACAGTTCATTTATGAGGTGGTAAATTTCTGCACATTACGCAGGTTATGAGGGTTTTACGCGTTAAAGAGAATACCCTTAATGAAGTATATACAGAGACTTATAGAATACGACCATAAAAAAGATAAAAGTTTGGTAATATAGAAGTAATGCAGTCGGAAATAGCTATAGCTCGTTTTGATCTTTAGTGTAAGCTTGCACGGATCTGTCACTTTTTCTTTTGAATTAAATTGATTTCGTTGCCAGTTCCATTGCCGTTTTGACGGAAAGCAAAATATCTTATGAAGAAATTCATACATTAGTAGACATATCGATGTGTCAAAGAATCGTCATCGGCAGTGTGTTCGGTTTGTTAACCATTGATTTAGGTCATGTTCCTTTACTTTTGTAGTAAAAATGGAAAAGACTGTCAAAATGACAGTGTAGGGGATGAATTCTCTCTCAGAGAGGAAAACTTACGCAAAAGTTAAGGAATGCTTTTGTTGTAGCCTGTGAAAATGACAAATGCGAATATTCCACCCAAATGCCAAATAGAACAACAGATTCAAATCAGCTGTCAATTTTTAGGCGACTGACAGTTGTTTCAATTCTTACGTAAAGAAATTTGTTGAGTAAAAACTAGTTAGAGAGGAAATATCTTGCTCTCTCGAAGTCGCTCTCTTTTACGAATTTTTGTAGTTGAGGAACGACAATTGAGTAAAATGCGTAAGAATTCGTAAAAATTCGTAAGATTTAAAAGTTAAGGAACAGACCTAATAATATGATTTATGTGCCGAACTGCAACAGTCTCTGCGGAGAGTGCGAAGAGCACACAATGAAAAGACATGTCAACTGTCAAGTGCAGTCATCTACAGTCGATTAGTGTCTGCCATCGTGAAATGTTGACGTGGACCTTGGTTTATGTATTACGAATAATTATTATTGTGAAACATAATTGAGTTGTTTGGAAAAGTAAACAAAAAGGATTTCTCATTATCCATGTGAATTTGACCGGGTAGTCCAGTTTCTATTGGCGTTTCATACTCCATTCCTATTGTGATCTACAAACAATGATTGAAAATGTAAGGAAATGGGAACATTCAAAAAGTTACTTATCTTAAGTGGGGATTAGATTGGTCTGGAAGAGATGTAACCTGAACGCAAACACTAGAATGCTCGGGAACGTCACTTTTCCTACGTCAGCGAACTGTCAACTTAGTACTCAGTCACGATTTTCTTGACTAGATTCGTCGGCTACCCCTCCATAAACGTCAACTGACACAGCTGCCCATGTGACCGGTCTAGGCCAATCAAAACTGAGATACATTAATTCAGTGAGCTGTCAGACTTACTAAACTAGAAATAAAAAGCGGCAGTGTGTATGAGGGGTGAAACCACACAACTGGATGAATATGTATAAATTCACTCGTATAGTGATTTACATTTGATGTACATCACAAGTGACTCAGTAAAAATCCCGCATTAGCTTTGTATTTGACAGCAAGTTCGCCTCTCGTGATAATAGATTGACCTATACCTATCTAAAAATTTACCAAGTCTACAGAACTTTGAATGAATCAAAGCTGATTGAAGGTGAAGTAACACCCCCTTTTAATCAAAGCAAGTTTTAGATTTAAGAAAGTCCTACATGCTATTTGAATGAAAAACTTACGCCACTTTCTCCAACAGATGCACAATAGCTACATCCGCATCAAAGTTTTCAATTTCCGGACGGTAATCCGGATGCCTGATGAGTTGCTGCACTCCCAAATTGACGGCGTTCTCCCATTCGTTTAGACTATGTCGCCCCATTGACAATAGTAAATTCTCAATTTTAATACCATCCATTCCATCTTGGAAGCAGTGAGCAGCACTAACCACAGTCCGTGCTGAGATGAGGCTCCCTCCGCAATGGAAAGACAGCGTACTGATATTTCTCTTATAAATAGCAACAATCCATGGGAACTGAGATCTTTGAATAGTTTCACCATAGACCGCCATTTTTTTAATGCTTAAGTTCTCTACGCCACAAATCGAATCAATGTAACTTGATACAGATATCGGAGTGACTGCCGCAGTGATTGGCTTTGTAAGGAATATATTTTTCAGGAATGGATTAACTTGACTGACAGGACCTGTTTTAGTTGGTATTGGCGGTGCTGCAGTGGGTGGCGGATTTGTCGGAAATAGACTTCGCATGTGAAACGCATTATTTATGAATGGATTTGATTTGATGAAAGAATCGCCCATGAATGGATTATTAAATGTCTGCCTTGGTAATATCATTGGTTGACTCTCTGTGTTTAAAAGGTAAATAAATTAGTAAATGAACTGAATCGACTTGTTTAGAATCTTTACTGAGATCGGCATTATGATTAATAAACGGCCAGTTTGAAGGTCCGCGGAAATTTGGAAATTTATGCGGTGACTGTGGTTGCCCTGATGGTAGACTAGTCACTAGGGTGTGTTCCAATGTGACAGTGGTTCTTGGCGGAGGATCTAGGAAGAGATTCGAACGATGAGCATACATCAGAGTTATTATGTGAACAACAAATTCGAACCTTCGGGACCAGAACACTTTCTGACATTGTTGACACTGATGCCGGTAACTCGAGGCACAACATTTTTAAGTGGAAAATCAACTCGGTAAGTGACCGGCATTGCCGATCGGATGTAATCGAAAACTCGATCCTTGTCAATCATCAGGGATAACTTTCCTGAGTATTCCTAAAAAGATAGCAAGTTATACAGTCTGTCGTTATTCATTATCGTAAAAGGAACAACAAAAAATACAAAAAATGTATATCTAGGGTAGTTAAGGGTAAGGTTGATAGTTAACTAAGACCCTGAGATTGCCAGAAGAATTTCTCTAAACCTTTTAGGAAACTCAGTGCCACCATATTTATTTTAGTGCAACCATAGGTAGAGCTGCAAGGACCTTTTTAGTCCAAGTTTGGGGGTATAAATTGTTTACAAAAAATGTCTAGCATTGGCGCAATATGCCGATGAATGGGTAACCAGGGTGGGATTCTGTAAAAAACGAAACGAAAACCACTTTCGCATTTAAAAAAAACGAAAGAAATCACGCGAAAGCGAAAATTTGCTTCATATAACTGCTTTCGTTTTCTTCTTCTTGTTCGCAAGGGTTTAATAAACGGTGTGACAAAAAAGTTAAGGTTTGAGAAGCTGTATATATCCAATATATTGTTTTGACGGCTCCGGTGACCGCTTTCAATGTAAATATTTCGTTTGTTGATATATTTGTCGTAACAAAAAGTTAAAGTTAATGAGAAACGTCAAACAAATAGCATTCGCTGTATTCCTTTCGCATGAAACGGAAATGTCTTTTGTTTTTGGAGTAACATGAAGCAAAGAAAACGAAAACGTCGATGAAATAGCTTTCCCTTTTTTTGCTTTCGAGCAAATTAAATTTCCTTTCGTTTTCGAAGTAACAGGAAGCAAATCGTTCGTTTAAACTAAAACGATTGAACGTTTTCATCTTACAGAATCCCACCCCAGCTTCACAGTCCTAAGACTGACTAGACATTACAACCGAACTTAGCTGTTATATATTCAATATTGCATTAGATGACATGTAAAACGCACTTTAGGCTCCAGTTATAGCGATAAAATGCAACAGAAAAAGTTGGAACAGTATGAAAATTTTAAAATTAATTTTTTTTTTTTACGCGGTTCTAGCAAACAGAAAAAAGTCTTTCGGAAAAACTGATTGCCACTTTGCTGGCAGTACAAATAAATCAACCACCAGTGATTAGATTAGATAATGACAGAAAATAAAATTTATGACGGATGGAACATTAAAGAAATGAAACATTTCAGTGGAATGATTTGGTTTTTTTGTGTGGAATTAAGGCCCCAATTATAGCTATCATTGAAATGCATCATTGGAACAAATCAGTGGAATGGTGGTTTAATTTTTTTGACAAGTCAGTTATAGCAATCATTGAAAATTTGGTGTCAGTGGAAGGACCTGTCAGTGAAATTGAACAGAGGTTTGCAGATTTCGAGGTTAGAGTTGATCATTGAACGCAAAACTGACAGCTGAGAATAGAAAGATAATCGAAAACATCAGTGAAACGATTGGGTTCCAAATTAGAGAAACGGAAATCAGCTGTTCATTGAAATCAACTTCAATCAGTGAAATAATAAAAGTGGATTTAAAGAAAAGCTTTAATCAGAATTAAGTAATTTCTTTTGTAAAAAATTCCATAATTGATTAGCTTTATTATACTACTAATTAAAGCTAATATTGTTTAATTAATCGTCTTTAAATCGAAAATCAAAATTTTCAATGATGCATTTCAATGATAGCTATAACTGCTGCCTAACTGAGAAGTTGATCAGAAAAAGTTTTTCGTACAGAAAAATGAGTTAATTCTTTTTCTAGAAAATATAAACAGAATTCACTTAAATCTTTTTTTGATAAACTAACTTTATAATTCATAAGCTACATTTTAAGAGCAAAATTAGGTTCAAGCATTAACTTTAAGTGGTCAAAAAAAGCAAAAGAAAGTTTCTTTTTGGATGTATTTTACGTATCGCTATAACTGGGGCTTTATACAGAATCTTAGCAATGGAAAAGAGTTAAAATGATGCAAGAACTCAAGCCTAATCTTTTGAATAGAGATTTTTAAACTTCGAAACTATGAGCACGCATCAGTCTCATTAAAGAACTGTTACCTAGAGCGCGTCGCCTAGGCCAATGCTATAGAGAAGGGAACAAAAAAACTTTAGGGGGTCACATTGGACCTCAAGTTACACAAGCCAGCCCAAGTTGCAGCAGTCAGTGCAAGTTGAGTCTGATAAACTAGTTTGACGAAAAATTAACAAAATGGCTACAATCATTGGTATGACTAAAAAACGTATTCAAATAAAGCTTACGTTTCGATTGCAATTAGGAAAATACTTAATGTGAGCAATACAGAAAAACCCAGATAAGGCTATCAGCTCTATCCCCTCCCCATTACATATGTCTGGCTTTGCAAAATTCAACAAATTTCCGCAGAGCCAATTTTAGTTGTTCCTTCTACTCCATTAACTTTCTAAAAAGTATCTTGTTATAAAATAGATATATATTCATTGGATAGACTGGCATTCAAACACAAAGAAAATACTTCGATTATCTGGTTATTTGCCAGCTTTGAACTTGAAAAGATCTAATTAATGACTTAGAAAATATCATTTTCTTTGCGGTCCAATATTTAGTTGCTTACTAAAGCACGACTTTAATATGAAACAAAAAAGTAACAACCCTTTCACGGTTTAATGGAGCTCAATACTTAACTTATAAAAGTCAACAAAATTCGACTAGACATCCCCTGGTCATACCTGATTTAAGATTCCATTCTGAGAAAGTTCGATTTTAACTGTTGTCGTTCCATAGGAAATATCTCTTAGCGTTATTTTTCCAAAGCTACCCTCTCCGTCGGCTGCATATTCGAATATATTCGGGCAGGGATTCTCCGGATTCGACGATCCATGGCCAACTAATACAATTATAACAACTAGGGCCGCCGCGATCACCTTTGACACTGTTCGCATAATTACTTTTCAATTTGAGTACTTATCTAACTATTTTTGTCCGCGAAAAAAACAACAATAAAACAACAAAGTTCTTATCAATCAATAACCAAATCCAAATACAAACAGCGGTTTTCGAAATCGAAAAGAAAAACGTGCCATCAATTTATGTTCGATCTGTCATCAGAAGTATTATCGCTGCATAGTTAAAGTGATGCCAGTTGAACGTCAAAACTAATTTATAACCGCCTTAAACGGAGCGTCAGACCGTTTCCACCGACACTATGTATACGTCTAGGGAGGCAATAAAAACAACATCTGTACGACGAGAAAAAATCGTATAATCATCGGCGATCTCTGAGAGGCTAAAGTTGGGGTAAAATATAATCGTAAAGCTGGGAAAACATCAACCACTCAACACGAGTATTATAGCGAGTTGTCTAGATATAATATGTTCCTTTGATGTATTGGAATTTACACATGTTTTCATATTTGAAAAAACGTTCGGTCTCAAAATGATAAGCGAGAAGAGATAAGTAGCAACGCTGCGCATAAATTTGTGGCTTGTGGGCATTAAAACCAGTGCTTAGGGATCATGGGGAAAATTCGTACGAATTTGTTGGAATTTGTCATATTTATATATTTATTCTATTATATTCGATAAAATGAAATAACCACAAAAGGCCTCATCGATTTACAGTTTATTTTACTTACCTACCCATTCCATCTCGTTAAGGCTGGTACGCTTTTCGAGTGAAGTGAAATTTTCACTCTTCTCCAAAAAATTTCTATGAAATTGAAAGTGAAATTCATGCCGAAATGTCAAAAATTTAATGCGACGGACAATAAAAGCCAAGTGAAATAGCAAGTAACGCCCTCTACATATCACTTTTTGAACAATTTTTTTTCACTTGAACAGCGTACTGCCCGGTGAAATTTTCATGTGAAAAGTTCATTTTGACATTTCGCAGTGAAAAATTTGTATGAAAAATTGGATTTCACTCGAACAGCGTACCAGGCTTAAGTATAAAACTAACGAATAAGCAAGTAATTGCGTTTGAGGCCTAGGTTATTTCTCTTACCTACTTTTGTTTTTCCTACACTTTCTTAACTGTCAATCAGCTTTCTTTTTCATTTAGAAGCTGAGCTAAAGATTAAATGTAACATAAGATATATTCCAATATTGGCTACCTGTCACATTTCTCTTAGTGCGAGAGAATTCTCTTACAAAAAAATAGAAGAAGAACGCTTCTTTGAACACAAATGTACAAAACGTGAAAATTCAATCATCGGCAGACAGCAGAACAAAGTTCAAATTCATATTTGACAGCTTATGCACGCCAACTTTTATTAAAAAAGTTATTATACCTAATGAAATCAAATAATCGGTCATTTACCAACGATCATTTAAAATATTTGACAACCATCTGTCAACTTTCATCAAATTTCCCAAAGCAATTTCTTGGGCTAAAATATGGAGACATTTTTATTAAGCGAGTGTTTTTCTTTCTTGTTCTCTTTGCTGGAGTCTTACATACGAGAATCGAGAACTAAAGATTTCATGCTCTGTCAAACAGATCGCATTTTTAACGCCGCGGTGAGCTTAGTTAGGTATACTTTCTGTCATTATTTTTTCGCAAAATGTCAAGCAGGTCGAAGACGAAGGCGCTCAATGCCACGCTGAATTTTACGCGAAATTAAAAACGCGCATTGTGTACCAAGACATAATTATGTATTTGTATTGCAGTAAATGGCAATATTGCGGTCAAACACGGTGGTGAAACACGCTCTGTTTGACGGAGCCTTAAGAATTATTAAGTATATCTGTCAAATTTGACTAAAATGTAATTGATTATTTATTCTATTCCTATGTGAGCTACCAACTACTAAGGAGCCAACAAACATTCGCAAAAATGTTGTCAGTACATTAACGTGATATCCAATGGCATTTTGGTTTTGAGGTTAAGTGACATTGACAGACAGGTCAGCAGCCAATTAAACGTTAAAGCAAACAAAAGTACCATCTCTTTTTTAGTTCAATGTGTAAGGAATCGGGAATACTCAAATGTCATCGAGCAATGTGCTGAGTATGCCATCTGTTGTAGAAAGTTGGAAATAATTTGAATAAATCATTATTTTGTGCAAAAAATAGCAATGGCGCGCAGGGGCTTCATACTTTCGCCGCACTGAACCAAAATGGCTGGTGCTTATATTTGCTTCATTTTTCCTCCCAGGTTTTTGTTTTTATGAAACTGACATTTCACTAGCAGTCCATGTATAGTATGTCAATGTTAAGTGCGAATGAAATTTTTATTAGCTCCTTTGTGGAACGCGTTTTATTGTTGTGGATTGTGAATAAAATGTTACAATTCGCTTTCGTTCGGGGCAAAATGTTTTAAACTCTAACTTTCGTTATTTTTAAAATTTGTTTTTAATTGACTAATTAAATATTCCACTGCTAGAATAGTAAAATGAACAGTTATCTATTTTTAAATCGATTAAAAGTGCGAATGCAAACGAAGTGCAAGTGTTTCCCAAGGCTTTTGAGAGAAAATAATATTACTTTCGTTAAGTTTAACGTTAACCTCACCACTCATATGCTCATATGATTTTGAGTGAGTGTGTCTTTCCACTACCATCATTTTCATTCCGAAGTGGCTATTCGCACGTAAATTTTATACTGACTCACGTTTGTTGGGCTTCGGGACACGGTTCCAAATTTGACGTAACGTAATGGTATTTTCATTCAAAATAGTGATTTTAGAAAAAAGTTGGGCCTTAAAACGTACAGGATCATGCCCGAAAATGAAATACTGTAGTTTAAAGTCATATTTGCGAGCGAAGCGAACCATATACTCCTATTTGACGCGGTTTAACTTTGACGTTTCATTACGTAGTCGTGTCTCTAACTACGTACGAATAGCATCTTTTATATCTTTTATATCTTTTAAAGCAAAATAAAATATACTTACGTTACACTGTCCTTGAGCTGTACGATAGCCACATCGGCATCAAAGTTGTCAACTTCCGGCCGGTAATCTGGATGTCTGATGAGTTGCTGCACTCCCACATTGACGGCGTTCGCCCATTCGGTGAGACTATGTCGGCCCATTGACAATAGTAAATTCTCAATTTTAATAGCCTCCCGTCCTTGTTGAAAGCAGTGAGCAGCACTGACTACGGTCCTAGTTGAGATTAGGCTCCCACCACACTGAAACGACAGTGTGCTGACATTTCTCGTGTAAATAGCAACAATCCATGGGAACCGTGATCTATCGATAACTTCCCCATTGACAGCCAGTTTCTTAATGCTGAAGTTATTGTTCTCTTGGCCACAAATCGAATCAATGTAACTCGATGACGAAGGTCCTGTTGCAGGGGTTGGCCTTGATCCAGTTTCTGTCGCTGGGACAGTGGGTGGGGGATTTCTTGAACCGAATTGGTTGGGTATACGAAATCCGACATTAGAAAATGAGTTTCTGTCGTCGAAAGCGCTTTCTCCGGCGGGTTCATTGAACGCTCGCCTAAAGAATTCCATAGCATCAAAGGGGGCAGCGTCTGCATTAAAAATATAAATAATTTACTAAATGAAATGCTGTGAGTTAGATTAGGGGAATAGTTACTGAGATCAACAGTTGGGTTGATAAACGGTCGGTTGACTGGTCTTCTAACACTTGGAATGATATTAGGCTGCTGTTGTGGGAACTGTGACTGCGGTGGTTGTCCTGCTGATAGACTAGCGTAAGTTCTGAGCGTATGCTCCAGGTTAACAGTGGCTCGTGGTGGCGGATCTAGGAAGAAATTTGACGGATAAACATATATGCTTCGCTATTATAAGGCCAAGAAGTTCCAACCTCTGGGACCAGAACATATTCTGTTATTGTTGACAGTGATGTCGGTAACGCGAGGCACAACATTTTGCAATGGAAAATCAACTCGGTAAGTAATCGGCACACCCGATCTGATGTAATCGAAAACTCGGTCCTTGTCAATGTTCAGCGATAACTTGCCCGAGTATTCCTGAAAAGATAGCAAAGCTGTTGTTACTTACTGTACAGTTAAATTTACAACAAAAAATATATAAATAATTTTCTTCGCGGGTAATTCCAGTATTTTTTTGTTATTTCCCATTGATGCTGTTGAAAAAAAGCAGCGCTATTTATACGTACTGTGCAGATAATTCGACGGGATTCCCCAAACAGACTTTCCTGTGTGTGATTAGCTTATAAGTACTTGTACATACATGTAAAGCAAATGTCAATATCAACATCTTCTTGAATAAGAGGCTGATTAGTATTTAACTTGATTTTGCAAACAACGATCGATGGTTGGATTCATTTTGCACGAATGCATTTTTGCTTAGGTACGTGTGGAATGGACGACCTGTTGACTTTAACCGATAACCCGTACCTATGTGCTTATTTTAAATTAATTTTACTTTGTGTTATCGATCATCGAAAATATATAAAACACAAATGTAATGTCCGACATTCATTAAGGAAATAAATCTGACAATAGCAATGAAAGCTCAAAAGATATATAATAGAAACAATCATCTGCTACTATTTTTAGCATATTAGCGAACTTTTTGGGAACTTTCATAGATGAATCAATTTACCCACATACATCCTCCCCTTTTAACATATGCCTTGGGATTGTTCCAAAACGATCGTCTAATGAGCGGAAGGTTTAAAACAAAATGGCTGTAAAAAAAGGGAGAAAGTACCTAAACTTAAATACACAATGGGAACGCTTGCAAAAATTTTGTGGCGAAGAAGGTGTTGCGGTGGTTTATTCATTCATACGTCTGGTTTATATGTTAACACAGTTCATACTCTAAGTATAGCGCCATCTGTTTGGGTTCTCTGCAATATCGTGTGGTTTTATTATTCACAGGCGTGAGGTATTGTTTTTCAGTTGTTTGACTGGAATTTAGTGTCCGGTCCAGCAAAGTGCTTCTTGCAATTTAGGAATGTTCTTGACCGGTAATCACGATGGGGGAACAAAAGTCTATTGTGATCTTTTTTTAGAAGAATGTAACTATATTTATGTGAACTATGCAACCAATCGTTTAATTGAGTAGAAAAGCAAATTTAAAGCAGTCTTTGGTACATTTTACAGAGAGTTAAAATCATTAACTTTCGAGGATGTTAAAAAGGCGCCAAAGTTAAAAAATATCTAGTACTGAAAATACTAGATCTGGATCACGTCTAAGTGCTTGGCTAGCTAATTGTACGTCCAGTATACAGATCTCAGGTTTGATTGCCGAAAAACAGCGTTTTTCTACTACGCCACGTCTTGGGAAAGTTCAATGCCTATTATTTTCTTTTCCAAAACCTAGTAGGTATACAAAATCAACATTATTTATTTATTTTCAATGTCCCATCTGCCATCTATCAGTTAAATGTCCGCGGGGATTTTCCTTTATTGAGTCTAATTATTTAAAGATTAGAGGTGATTACAAATTTGAAAAGAAAATTGTTAAGAAAGGCAGAGGAACCTCCATCGAAAACTATCTACTGATGGGCACATTCAAAAATCCAGTTGTCTTAAGTCGACTAGGTCTGGACTCTGGACTAGCTTTACCTTGAACACAAAAGCTAGATTGGTCCTAGACGTAATTTTGTCTACATATATGAAATGTCAACTTAGTGCTAAGTCATGAAAGTTTAAAACAGATTCGTTAGTTACCCTTTACAAACGTGAACTGAAAAGAACTGTTCACGTGAGGAAGAAATTGAAGTATATCAAGCCAGCAAGTCAGGAAACTGTCAGGTTTACTAAACTAGATTTTTTCTAACGAACCCACTGTGGCATTGACGTTGATGGTTCTTTTCCCTTTGTTCATTTTAAGCACAAAACCAAAACAGCTTTTTAAACTGACTGCTGTTTCTAATTCTGTATTTTCAACCACAAGTCAAAGTTCTAATTCCTATCATAATTAAAGAAACTTACTCCTTACTTATTATTCAAAATTCAACAATCAACAGTAACAAATATTCGCTGTTACTTTTTACAACAGAAAACAAGTACAATAGGTTTTTTTCACTAACGAATAACGATAGGTTTCAAAACATGACATTATATTCACAGACTAGCTGTTGCCCGCGGCTTCGCTCGCCGATTAATGCCGATTTTGTCAATCACTTCAAGTACACTTAAGGAACCCTTTGTCCTTTTCTGCATTACTTATTAAAATGGATACAAAATTAGTTCAACTCAATTTCAATAAATTATTATTCTAACTAAAGCAATAGTGCCAATAGTGGTCTAGAAATACCTTTTCCAAAAACAAAAAAAATTTGAAGATCTGCATGCACATTGCTGTCGTTTATTACACATATACAAAAAAAAAACAGAGTGTGCTTGTGACCACACGCCAGATGTGAAACTTCTCTCGCTAAATGTGGATGTTAAATTGAACTGTGTTGTATGTTGAATTTCATTAAGAAATTTAATTAAAAAACCAAATCGTTATACCTAATATTATAATCTTAATACAGCGCAGTTGATAATTGTATTCATTAATTTATCCAATCCAAAGTTTTCTATTTCTATTTCGGCAGTTTTTGTGTACAGTGTCTGTATAAAACCAAGCTTCTTCAGTTCACTCCAACGTGCCCATATAGGTATTCACTTTAATGAGAGTTTAGTTGAAAAAATTAAAAAAATATATCCTTATATATAACCATGCAAACCCACAAAATTTCATTGAAATCGGTTGTGTGGTTAAGAAGATCGACAACAGCGCCACCTCTCGGGTCCAAAACTATCCTATCAATCAAGTTACACCCAACCATACCGACCCACAAAATTTCATTTAAATCGGTTGTGTGGTTAAGAAGATCGACAACAGCGCCACCTATCGGGTCCAAAACTATCCTATCCATCAATTTACAACCAACCATACCCACCTACAAAATTTCATTCGAATCGGTTGAGTGGTTAAAAAGATCGACAACAGCACCACCTATCGGGTCCAAAACTATCCTATCCATCAAGTTACAACCAACCATACCCACCTACAAAATTTCATTCAAATCGGTTGAGTGGTTAAGAAGATCGACAACAGCGCCACCTATCGGGTCCAAAACTATCCTATCCATCAAGTTACAACCAACCATACCCACCTACAAAATTTCATTCAAATCGGTTGAGTGGTTAAGAAGATCGACAACAGCGCCACCTATCGGGTCCAAAACTATCCTATCCATCAAGTTACAACCAACCATACCCACCTACAAAATTTGATTCGAATCCGTTGAGTGGTTAAGAAGATCGACAACAGCGCCACCTATCCGGTCGGGTCAGGAAGATCGATCTCGCCTACTTCTCTTTCGTTTACTTCGGAGAAAATTGATGACGCAGTTGTTGTTGCAATGTATGTGCTTGTGCGATGTGCGCCACCCACCACCCCCAAGCAGAACAACGTTCAGGAACAACGGTTGTGGAAAATTTTCGATTTGAGGAAATAAATTAAGTCTTTTTATATTAGACTAGCTGTACCCGCCCGGCTTTGCCCGTGCAAAATGTGGTTTCAGAACAGTAAAAAAAAATAATAACATTTTGATCCAATTTTCACCAGTTATTTAGGAAAAATGTACACATTCAATCGGTGTTAATGATATCGAAAATTGGTTTATAAGTAACCATGTTTAAATGAATATGCTTCAAATTTGTAAAACCTCTCTTGTAACCAGTTTTATTAATCATAAAAATCAATATCCAAATACTAACCAATAGCATTGATTGTTGTTTAAAGGTAGTATTCCCGAACTCTATCACATCCACAGTTCTCATAACGCTTGGCTGGCGAATAAGAGAAAAAGAAATGTTCTCTCAAAGTCAACTATCCATCCAGTGAGAGCAAGAGCTTTAATAAAGCGACCGTGACGATGACGATGAATGATGAAAATGGATACACACAATATTTAGTTCATCGCTTACGTGTGTGCACCATTTTGTGAATATTAAATTCATTTAGTTGCTTTCATGTATATTAATTTGGTTTTTGGTAGATTGTGTTCACTGGTGGAAATTTAAAAAGGGAAGTCGGTAGGAATGGCCACGCCACAGCCAGGTTGAATGAAATAGAAGTTGAGCAAGAGAGCAGACACACCACAGATTTCCTACAAATTTGGCATTTCTTTTATAGGTTTCCTTTTTTCTTAGCAAACCAAACAGCATACTGCATTGTGTCACAGGGAGATGCCAATATATTGCGCGGTTGGTTTGTTTGATTTGAGAATGAAAAGCATATCGAGTATCCACTTACCCAGGTGAAAATCGTAGAAATGTTTCAAATGTTGCCTATTTATTTAAAAACCTTAAAAGATACCTAGGTATCTAGTTAATAGTTATCCTAAGTGGTACCTTAAGATTTCCTCTTAAGCTGGTATTTACTCTTTTTTTCGGACGCAAAACGTGAAAAAGAAAAAAGCGAAACGAAACAAAAAAAATTAATTAATCTATATGGGATATGGAGTTGAAATAAAGTTGGGATTGTAGGCCTAGGTATCCTCTATAGTCTATAGGCCTGTGAAAAATGTACCAAAATATATTCAGCAATTTCTAAGGTTTTTGCATTTAAAGATGTGCAGTCAAATTCAATTTTAGTCGAACAGAATTACACCATTTTTATTTATAGATATGATTTAGCATTTTCATTTTTAAAAGTCTGGCAACGTTGCTCACAATCCTTAACACTTTACACTTCACATGTCACATCCACATTTGGCCCTAGCGAGGTATCCGTCGGAGCGGAAAATTCCCCGCAACGCATACCTACTCTGTCGGAGGCTCAAATCCAAATCGTTAACAAATTCCGCAAGCAATTTCTGTCGGATTATATCGGAACCTAGCTGTTAAAAATTGAAGAAAAAAATGCACTTCATCGCACTTCAACGTAATTCGCCGATAGGTATGCCTTACAAATTGTCGGAGAAATATTCCGAATAGATGTTCCGAAGAACACCTCGAAGCAAAATTCCTGCGAATCGTATAAAATCGGAGAATTTTCCGTTCCGACGGATACCTCGCTTGGGCCGATTATCTTATCTGTTATCACACTCAATCTCGATTCTAGGTCCCATCCTCCGTCCCACTCAAATGGACAGCACACTCGCCACATTCATATACATACTCTATATCTACCCAACTAAAAAATAACTCACTCAGCGCAACCTTATGTCGTTTTCCATTGGTTTCACTCGGGGATTCACTCATTCTGAAATCCAATGGAACAAGAAAACTGCTTCTGGTTGATTCCACATTTGTGTTGGTGAAATGCCAAAAAATAAACTATGGCCGCTGTCAGCTGGCTTGTATAAAATACACAAATTACACTTGTGTTAGTGCTTCTTGAGTGGATTCTGACTTCAAATCGAGAAGCGAATTTCACTTCTCAGAATCACCAGAAGAGTATTTTTTGTGCCAATGGAACGGTGTCAGAAGTGATTTTTTCGATTCCGGACTCTCCCGGACGCTTCTTTTTGCCCAATGGAAAACGACATTAAACGCATGAGCTGAGCAGATGCAACATGCAAAGCACTTGAGCATGAGCAGAACAAATCCATTCGACTACAGTTCCGATTCTGAGTATTAATATGCAAAAAAAAACCCTCCCGCTCTCTCAAAAAATACGAATATACCTTGAAAGAAAACTAAAAAAGAAACCACCACTGAGATCGATTTGAAAATCTTGGTCAATTATCAAATTGATAAAAAAGGAATTTCGCAAAGGATTTTTTAATATTGCTCAGCTAATATAACGAATAGAAACTTAGTTTTGGACTTAAAAGATGCGCGATTGAGGTATCTAAAAAATGGAATTAATTTCATTCAAATAGACGAAGGAGAAGTTCACTTTTTTTGTGTTCAAAGTCTAATTATTGAATTTCTTAGACTTCCACAACCAAAATGAAATATTTTTAAATGCACGAACTTGCTCCTCATAAAAAGCTAACAAATAAAAAAAAAATTGTCAAAATCCGTTCACCCGTTTGTTCTGTAGCTTCACACAAAAAAATATTCACTTTGTTTTATATTATTAGGGATTTTGGGTTGTAGCTCAGCTTCTAGACGACGCAGAAAGCTGATTGAAATAATTATGGAAGTGTTGGCTTTCTTTAATTTTTGGTTTGGTTTACATTGATTAAGAATTGATTGAGTAATGGCGAGCTAAAGGCAGTAAGGTCAGAAAAAAAACAGATTTTGGCTAAAAACGCTGCCAAAAAATAAGCGTGGTAATAAAAGAAATAGCCTATTACCGTCTCAGAACCTTAACTAACATTTTAAAAAAAAGTTTCATCGAAATCAGTACAGTAGTTTTCACGCCAACTGCGAACATAGAAAACTGCTACAGTTTTATTATATGTATAGATAGATATGTTTTACAGACAACTTTCGTATCATGGAAAATTATTTAAAAATCGTTTTCATCGGAAAATCGCGTGAAATGATCAAGTTTGTCATATCTAGACTTCCAAATGTCAGCTGAATCATGTCTGTTCGTAAGGAGCGTGGAACGCGGCCACTGACCTGTCAGATGGCTCGGGATTGAACCGCTGAAGTCGAGCGGGAAAAATTAAGGGTGGGCATTTTTTAAATGGAGTTAGAAATAAAACGCATTAACGAAAAGTCGGCATTCTTTTGTTTTTTTTATTTAAACAGTTGAAACGCAGCTCGACACAAAAGTGAAGTATTTGGTGTGTTATTTCAGGTTCAGGTGTGTGAATTTATTTAATGAAAAGAAAGCATTTAATAAAAATGACTATTAACAAAAGGTGTGGAAAGTCTCTTTCGGACAAAGACGAAAATGATTTTGAATAACGCGAGCACACATGGCTCTTCATAAGTAATATGACATGCGCCTCTTTGAAAAGATGATGACCTCGCCCTTGAATTGCTAAAATACAAATAATAGCTGAGTGCCATTCTTGCTGTTGTTATCCTACCGGTTTTGATCCAGTCTGTTTTATACAATTTCCATGAACATAAAACTGGCTAGATGTGTTGCATTGTACGAGCATTTGCTATCTATCTGAAGCTTGTGTTATGCTAATGCATCTAATAAGTTAACACAATTGACTATACAAAATTTCACGTGAATCTATTAAGTCAGTAAATACATAAACGAATTTGTAACATTTTTTGTTGTAAATGAATGAGGACGTTCAAGTTTAGTAAGTCTGACAGTTGACTGACTTGACGTATCTCAGTTTGGATTTGCCTAGATCGGTCACATGGGCAGCTGTTACAGTTGACGTTGATGGAGGGATAGCCGATAGTAGAAGTAGGAATGACTATATATTCTTATCAGCTTACCAGTGGTGGAATAAGTAGCATTCTAGAAGTGGCCGATTGACGAAAGATGGTTGGATATTTGGGAAAGTCGCAGATTAAAGCAACAAAGGAGTAAAAATGAAGTGATGAAAAGTTGCGTTTCAGTTTCGCAGAAGTTGGTTTCATATATACTATCTAGCTCGGAGGTCTGATGTTGGAAACTCCACATGACAATTTGTTCGTTTTATTTAAGATCTATCTCAGCAAAGCCAAGTAAAGTAGAAAAATCCTTGTTAATACTGAAACTGTTTCCCGAATGAAAGGTGAATGTCTAGAATAGAAACGTGTGTGTGCTTTACCATCTTTCGATGAGATCTAAGCTTCCGGCTCCTAGCCTTGACCGATTAGGATAGTAATTCTTTCATTATAATTGTACGGTTTTTTATTACTATTTTTTTTTTATTATAACTGGCGCCTGAGTGCTCGTCAGATCTATTTGAACACAAATGACTTCACGCAGTAAGCTTGAAATGTATGTGTAATGCTAATGCTACTATTGGGATTTGAATTTAAGAAGTGATAGACTGGCAAAGCGAGATGAGCGCGCATTGACTAGTTTGCTTTTTAAGACAATTTCCAGTGACTTATTCCTCGTAAGTCCCAATTTTATGAAAAATTACATTTAAATGTCATGAAATGAAAAAAATCACAGAATTTAAATATCAATACTTCGTAACTCCATCATGATTCCTTTTGCCTCTATTAAACAGTTTTAAAACCTTCTAATAACAAAATATTAAATGAAATATTATTAAACAACAATACTTTAACGATTTCCTTTTCTTTAATTGTTAAATTCCGTATTTTGCGCCTCTTGAAAAATTGAATTTGAAGATTTTAAATGGATTGAACGACAGGTCGAAAATGGTATTGAACATCTTTTAGAATTTAGACAAACAGTGCAATAAATGCTTACACAGTAATCCCCGGATTGTTACGCCGGGGAAATATGCACAATTTTCAACGCATTTATTAGTGAGATTAGTGTCGACGCAATAAGGAAAAGCCCGCTTTAACGCATTGCAAACGCAATAACGCATTGACCATGTCCATAACCATTGATGTGGCAAGTGTCTTTTAATGACTTTTAATGGAATATTTACTTTTTGTAGCGCAATTAACCTTACGCATTTAAGTGGGACGCATTTAAACGGGAAAAGTTATGCACATTTCTTATGGAATATTTTGTTTGCTCGGTTTTCGGATGAATTAAACGAGCAACACAATTAAGCGATCTTATATCTTATATGTTATCGAAGAAGTTGCCTTAGCATTAGGTGGACGTACCATTAGGGAATATGGCTTACCACAGGCAAGTAGACCCTGAAGGAGACTAACTATGATGTTCAGGCTTTGTACTACTACTGCCACTAAAAGTGATAATCCTATAGAATGGTCTTGAAAACGAGCAATTTTGACCCCAAAGAATGGTCAATCTGCGTACATTAATGACATCTTACTTAAGTCATTTGACGGGGGAAAAGTGGTCTACAAATCGAAAGACACTGTTTACAATATAGATGAAGCCGTTAACTATCACTATCCAGTAGAGTTTTTAAATTCCCTTAAGCCCTCGGGTATTTAATATCATAGACTTACTGTTCAGAAAAGCACTCCTGTAATAATCCTTCAAAACTTTAAACCACAAAAACTATGTACCTAATGGCACAAGACTGCAAATCAAAGCTTTGCATACAAATTTAATTGAAGCTATTCACCCCTATCGAGGTATCCGTTCGGAACGGAAAATTCTTCGATATTATACGATTCGGAGGATTTTTGTTTCGAGGTATTCTTCGGAACATCTATTCGGAATATTGTTACGTTGAAGTGCGATGAAGTGCATTTTTTTTGTTAAATTTTCGACATCTAGGTTCCGATATCCTCCGACAGAAATTGGTTGCGGAATTTATTTACGATTTGGAGTGAAGTGTTTTCTTTTCCGAAATAAGATACCTTGAATGTAATTTGAGCATCCGACAGAGTATGCGTTGCGGAGAATTTTCCGTTCCGAACGGATACCTAGAAGGGGTTATTATATTGACCTGAGTTGTAATATTACTGCTATCTAAAATCCTTTTAGATAAAAAAACAATACATTTTAATAGAGTGCCACGTGGACGAAGTCGCGGGTAACTGATAGTTATGCACATGAAACTACAAATACAGGTGGAAAAAATGACAAAAATCACAAAACTTTCGCTACAAACCAAACTAATCCGGCTTAACCATTTTTAGTTTCGAATAGTTATTTAACTAGTATAGGTATATATGGGTATATATTTTTTATACAACGAAAACGTGTTCTTAATAATACGTTGCCATTAATCATATTTCCATTTATTAATTTGTTTGATTAAGTAAATGAAGAAGAATATATTAACATTTCGCTATTCACCTCAGTATCTTGCTGACTAATAATATTTATTTACATTTTATACAACTTGAATAAACTATTGCATAATTTTGGTTATATAGAATCCACTTATACGGACGTGTCTTAAGCGTAAATGCAATACTGCTTTGTTTGATCGCACTTTGTAATGTCCAGCAATAAATGGCAAAACGTTACTCATACGCCCGAGTGTCCTTAAGTAAATAAAACTTCAAATTGACTTCACGGCTTCAGTCCATTAGTATGTTTTTGTTTTTATTTATAAAGAAGGTGAAAAATGCCGAATGCATGGTCAGGTAGTCGTTTACAATAATTAAGGAGGGGGCCAACTTATTCACTGTTGCTTTTCCGTTCGCACAGCTCTTGATATGAGTGATGGTTATATTCAATAAAGCGTATTGAGTGAGTATACAATATAGGTAAGGGTGACTTTCTTGGCAATACCTAATCTACACGAAACTAAGTCCGAAAGTGACTTAACGAACCGGTGTTTATTAGGCTTCAGAAAAATAAAATAAAAATGTTACTCCTTAAAGTAAGAGTTGAAGAGGTTTTTGAGTCTTTTATTAGCTAGACCGAGGTAATTAGAGCACCATCGTTTAATGCGTTAGTCCGCTTTGCGCCCATTTTATGGCAAACGCGGTGGCCCTTTTAAATAAGTCTACCAAAGTTCGGAAGTCAACAGAACATTGCCGCAGTCCGTGCAGGTGAACCGGGGAAGAAGTCAGAAGTCAGAGTTTTGCAAACTTTAGCTTGGCGATTTTTACGTCCGGACTTGGGCCTTAACCCGTTCAAAATCAAAGTCTCCTGGGTCAAAATTAATGACTTTAGACGTCGCTGAAGGCTACCACAACTTTGGGGACAGCAAGCCAAAAAGAAAACAAAATTAACAACTTCGCAGATCAGCCGCCGCGAAAGTTGCGTACTGCGTCTAAAACCGAATAGAAGCCCCTCGCTGATTGGCTAATATATTATACATTCATCGCAGCTTTCAAGTCAGTCGACAACGACAATTGGAGATTAAACCGCCAGCAGTTAACAGAAAAGAATGAATACAAACACAATTTTTAAACAAGCTACAAATTGATTCAATCAAAATATATACTATCAGTTAACAAAAAGGTATCTCGCGTATTTATTTTCAACCGTCGGAATGGAAAATTCTCCGATTTCATACCATTCGGAGGATTTTGGCTTCAAGGTATTCTTCCGAACAGCTATTCGGAATATTTTTCCGACATTTTGTAACACACATCAGCGAATTGCGTTGAAGTGCGATGAAGTGCAATTTTTTGTTAAATTTTTGACAGCTAGGTTCCGATATCCTCAGACAGAAATTGGTTGCGGAATTTATTACGATTTGTAGTGAAGCGTTTTCTCTTCCGAAAGCGTATACCTACCTCGAATGTAATTTGAGCCTCCGACGGAGTATGCGTTGCGGAGAATTTTTCCTTCCAACGGATACCTCGCTAAGGCCGATTGCCTTTTGTTTGCTCACAGCGATTCAGAGCGTTTGGAAGAGGTCCACAAGTATATAAAGCGACGCTAACCGCAATGAGGTTCACCAAAAGTTACTGTTTCATGTAGATTTTGGGAAGATGGCGCCATTGTTCCGCACCTAACGACAAGTGCTACAGAACGACGCTTACCAATTTTTGTTGGGCCCAAGTTGAGCGATATGGAGGTAGACCGTAGACGACATGTGGTTCTAGCAGGATGGGACTACTTGTCACTACGAGAGCGTATGCTTATCTGTCACAGAGGTGAAGTGAATAGGCCACCAAGATCATGCGATTTGACTAAGCTAAACTTTTTCTAATGGGATTTCCCAAATTTCCATGCCAATAATCTGCAATCTGCAATCGACCGATGCAATTTCATCGCTCAAATCCAGGCGGAAACATGCGGCAGAGTTATTAGACACGATGTCATATTCCACACATAATGGCGTACATGGACCAAAGATTTTGTAAATACCTCACACACGGTTTGTTTTATCCCATTTCAAAATCGACCCGTCTTTATAGAAAAATCTTGAATTTTTTTACTCAAACTTAAACATTTTAGGGATTACGGACTAATCCAGGGATCTGTATTTTAAAATGTCGATATTTCTTTTATTTTATTTATGCCCAATCTGGATTTATTTAGCAAAAAATGTGGGTGGTTGGTGTTATGACCCCCAGTGGTCAATTTGATATGCGCACAGCTCCGAACAATAAGAAAAAAAGGATTGCTTAGCTATATCGTTGCCAGCTTAAAGTGTGTGCCGCCCAAAACTGTAGCACTTGTAATGGCTTATTGAACTCTCCCGCCGAAACGTATTAAATATATTCGTACAGTAGAAAAATGTACAAAAAAGACTGGATTTATGAGGCTAGGACTAAGCGGACTTGTTGCGCCACCTATTTACTTTTATTATAATATCAAATCTGCTAACAAGTTTCACCTCTCACCACCTAGTTTGCAGACAATTTAAAATTCTTAAAGTTAGAGCACGTAAATAAACTAGTTACTCGCCGGGTGTTGAGCTTGATGAAACCCAATAGGCAATTAGTTTCGAATTAGTTGCCATTTTCTGCTTATTCATTTTCATAACAAATTTCACTTACAATGTTTAACTCTCTTCGAGGTTCATTTGTTTGTTAATTGTCATACCTGATTTAAGACTCCAGGCTGTGTCATTTCGATCTGCACTGTTGTCGTCCCATAGCCGACATCTCTCAACGTTATTATCCCAAAGTTGCTATATCCATCGGTTGCATATTCAAATACATTCGGACAGGGAACTTGCGGCGTCTGATAATACTGAGACAACGATCCATTGCAAATTAACACAAGTATAACCACTAAAGCCGCGATCGCCTTCGACACAGTTCGCATAATTATTTCTCAATTTGAATGTCTTTCCCCGCGCGAAACTACAATCAAATCCAAAGTGGTTATCAATCAAAATTCTCTAAACAAAATTTAGCACTTAAAATTCAATTTCAAAAATGCGAAAAACAAACAACCGATCGGTATGTTCCGAGCCGCCAATTACTGTCCAACTGATGTTTTTTATTAATCAAGTCTTCCGCTTCGCTTAATCTCTCGATTCATCAATAAATAAATAAACAAACAGGAAAAAAAAACTTATCTTCCATGCGAATTCCCCGATCATGAATCTAAAAAAATAAATTACTATTCTGCGATTCGCGGAATTAAAAGCTCGTCGTTAAAACTAATAGTTATGGCAGTTGACTATCAAAAAAAATTATGTTCGTTCTTAGATCAATAAATTAACGTTGAAACTAGTTTTCGAACCACTCGACGGAAGCGTTAGACCGTCTTCACCGACACTGCGACTATGTCTATGCACGCCATAAAAACAAATATCTGCGCGACCCAAAAGTCTAATCATCTGTTAAGGTGCGGATCTCGGAGAGACAAAAATGGCGGAGATATTATCTCAATTATTGTGGAAAAAAAATCCCCCCGGCGCGTCGTTTTCACAAATGGCTTTTATTTCGTACACATGCTACATACAACATTTATATAAAATCATAACGTGATTTAGTTGTAATCAGAAAACGAAACAAGTCGGTCTCAAACTGATAAGAACAAGTGTGGGGGCGCTTGGCTTGAACTCGGGTTCTTTTAAAAATTTCACTTTAAGGTATTCTCTCAACACTGGTGGGCTGAGTAATGCCACTCTGTGACTAATGTTTTATGTTCTCAATGCGGTTTGGAATTAAAAATCCCCCGGAAGACTGGGTTTTGTTCGGATTGAATATTTTGTGAAAGTTACACCTAGTTTATACCTACTCCCTCGACAGTGGTGTTGCAAAAGCACACGCTGTTGCAACATGATGGGTGGGCGCATTCTCGACAATTCGCCAGACATGTTTTTAAAGACAAACAGGAACTTGCCACTTATCTACAACAAACCCCAATCGGTGTAATAGTAGCTTAACAAATTCAATGGGTAAATGAATTCAAGTTGATTGTTCTTAACAGATGATAATTGTTATATAAGCCGAAAGAAAGAAATGCCGACCGGCTGTATAACATCTTAACAAACTCACATTGTTGAATTTCTAATAACTGAGGCAGAAACCGGTATTGCGCACAAAGGATGATGTCACTTAATTAATTATTTTCGTATATACAAAAAATTAATGTTTGCTTATCAGCAGTCAACTTAAGAAATTCATCCGATTATTCAAATTTACTGGTTTGGCTGAAGACGTCATTCAGACGGGGCATGATTTTGTATTTGCTCTATTGGAAATAGAAAAATTACGCCGTATCGTGAGTAGTGATAGTGAAATGTATAGTTATATATACTTGGTCCTATGCAATACGCCACTTCCTCCAGTTGTAGTAGATCCCCTCGTCCATAACCCATGATCTGACAGCTTGCTGTAATGATGTTTTGACCTGAAACAGAGCTGAAAAAAGTATGAGTGAGGATAAAAGGAAACAAATTTAATTTTTGTTATCCAATTATCTTAACACGAATCATAGAAAAATGTCTGTTCCTTGTCAAACTTTGTGTCATACGAATAAGATAATAGAAATATCATAATCAAAGCATTTTATAAACGTCATTGCGTCGACGGATATGTAAACGATAACTCATACAATGACGACGTTCAAGTATATCTAGTTGAGTAAGTCTGACAGCTGACTAAAAGTTTTGATTGGCCTAAATCGGTCAGTTGACGTTTATGGAAGAGTAGCCTACGAATCTAGTCAAGAAATTCGTGACTGAGAACTTACTTGACAGTCCGCAGATGTGGACGTTTTCCGATTCAACTGACATTTGATTTTAACTAAAGAATGTTGTACTTTAGGTTCATTCGCTTACGCGGTTTAAATCGAACGCAATCGCACAAAGACTATACACGTACTCATCAAATGACAGAAAAAGAGAAAATTACCAAAATAACGAGTAACGAGCATCCTCTCTTGGCTAGAAACAGCTTAGAGAATTTCAAATTTTCAACCGGCAACCGGCAGGGCGGCAGGTTCTGGTAAGTATGTCAAACCCACAAAGTTAACAAAACAAAAATCAAAAATCCGTCAAACGTCGTGCACTCAAATAAAGAAAATGTTTTCTTTTACTTTTTAACTTTCTCGCATTACGTAGTAAGAGAAAGGTATTGCAATCGTACAAAAAATCGAACTCGAGATTTTAATCAAATCTGACATTACGATGATAGAGGAACTCGAAAAAGTGGGTCTCGCAATTCTGTCCGTCTGTCCGTCTGTCCGTCTGTCCGTCTGTCCGTCCTTCCCGAGCTCTACAGCGCAATCGGCTGGACGGATTTCTTTCAAACGTCGGATTTGGAGTTTGTGGGCTTACAGTTCGGGGCCATTTTTTATTTTGCACGTTAAGAGTTGCCGTTGTAACGATATTCAGCAATTTTGAGTTTTTCGAAAACGGCTCTAACGATTTCAACCAAAATTGTTATATGGGCTTAGGTAGGTGTAACTAAGATGGCTGCATACTCAGTTTTTCGCAGAAAAGTCGAATAACGGTTATTTTGAAAATTGGTCATATCTCAAAAACGGTCAAAACTATTTCGACAAAAATTCATATTTAAGGTAATACTGTCATTCCCAACATGATGGTAAACTCAGTTTTTCCCTCGGTTTTTCCCTAAATTATCGTTCAACGGACTATTTTGGAAAATTTTTGTTTTTTAAGACTTTATTTAATTATGGTTTACTTGAAAACGAAAACGATTTTAGCCAAAATGTATACCTGCACTACAATATACGGGCTTAACATGGCTGCATACCCAGTTTTTGGCTAAAAAAGTCGAATAACGGTGCTTTTGAAAAGTGGCCTTATCTCGAAAACTGTCAATACGATTGCAACAAAAATTAATTTTGTATGTAATATAGTCATTCCTAACATGATAGCAAACTCAGTTTTTCTTTTAACTGTCTATAATGCATTTTTGAAAAAAAGGCATATTTTGAGAATATGATTTTCTTTTTTTTACCTACATGAAAACGGCTAAAGCGATTTTGACCAAAATGCATACTTGGAGTAAAATTGACGTTTTCAATATAATTGCGTCCTTCATTTTCGATTCTAACCACTGGAAACACAGAAAACAAACCTCTAAATTCTTTCATCACAAACCCTACTTCGAGTCATGGCCATCTACCAGCATCACCAATTTGAAAAATCTGGTTTTATAGCCTATAAACAATAAAAATAGAAAAATAAACCAACCAAACTGATGATATGAACGAGAAAGTTTCGTGCGATCAAGTCGTGCACTTTATTTCTGTAGGCACACCTGAATAACATAGACGTACAAGGTGGGCCAAAAGAAGTCATCCGATGTTGTTTTGGCTCTAATTTTTTTCTAAATAAAAAACGTTATTTCTGTTTACTGATTATGTTTATTAGAACCATTAGAATTTTATTGGTCAAGTCGAGGAGATGATATCGGCCAAATGGTCACAATTGATTGTCATACGTGATCTTTTTATGGCATTTTTCATCACTTCAGCGAAAACTTCGGGCGACAGATTCTCGCACTCGTGTCGAATGTTGTCCTTAAGGGCTTCTAAGGTCTCGGGCTTGTTCTTGTAAAGACGGGACTTCAAAAAACCCCACAAAAAAGTCTGGAACGGTTAAATCGAGCGACCTTACGGGCCAGTGGCAATCGCCAAAACGAGAGATGAGGCGACCCGGGAACGCCGCCTTCAGAATATCGGTTATGGCTCGCGCAGTGTGTGCTGTATAGCTCCGTCCTGTTGGAACCACATGTCCTCTAGTCCTTATTCGCCCAATTGCGGCAAAAAAAATCGGTTAACACGGCCCTATAGCGGCTGGTCGATGTTTTCGGCGACAGCTCGACATCCTCCTCAACAGCGGCGCTGTTCTCAGCACAACTGGCGCTCCGGGGCCGGCCACTCTTGGCAACGCCTCTTGTGGTCCCATACTCTTCAAGGCTGGTGGCCAAACAGCGCAGTGTTTGCGCATGGAATCGGCCGTGGAATCGGCGACGGAATTCGCGCTGCACCAACGCTACAGACGAATTGTTATGCAAAAAAATAGACACGATTATTCCGCGTTCTTGGGGAGTGTATCGCTCCATGGCTTGTTCACTTGTATTCTACATCTGTCTAGTCCACAAATGTCAAAACAGATTTGACATTGGCGGCCATTTGCACAAATTAGAGCATCTTCCAATAGGGTGATCTCTTTTGGCCCACCTGTTACATTTTGTTTTCTTTTTGACGTAGTGCGGAGGTCAAAGATGTAAGTGGCTGAAAGTAGTTCGAAATCTATACCTACACGTACTTTTGAGTATATTTTTCGCTCTCTGAGAGAGTCTCGCTATCGCTAGTTTTTTCAGATTGTGCAGAATGACAATGGAGAATTTTTTCTGCTCCATTAAGGTCGGAAACAATCTCACCGAGACCTTTGATGTCAAAAAAGGATTTAGACAAGGTGACAAGATGACAGCGCATGTGACTTTTTCAAAATCATTCTTGAGAAAATTGTGCGAAACTCGCAAGCCAACCCCAGAGGCACAATTTGTTCACAAGTCTGTACAATTACTTGCATAAGAAGATAACATTGACATAATTGTTAGAACACAGCGAACTGTCACTGGTGCGTTTGCATGTATAGAAACAGGAGCGGCAAAAATGGGTTTAGCGGTTAACGAGGGCAAAGCTGTCGACAAGAAGGGACACACAACATCGACGAATCGGATAGAACGTCACGAAAGACAGCTTTAACTTTGATGGCTTTATCTACCTCAGTTCCGCTATAAACTCTGTAAATGACATCACAGCAGAGATCAAGCGAAGAATTACACTTGCCAATCGGTGTTTCTTTGGCCTAAGAAGGCAATTAAGAAGTAAGTAAGACCCTTATCATCCCAGTTCTGCTATATGGTGCAGAAGCATGGACGTTATCAAAGGCGAGGATCGATGAGGATATCGTTGGCCGTTTTGAATGCAAAATTCAGCGTGTGATTTTCGTTGATGGGACTTGGAGAAGGAGATATATTTATAACAGCGAACTCTACGAGCTGCACAGCGACATCGACCTGGACAAAAAAGTACGGATCAGCCGTCTGAGATGGCTAGGACATGTGGAGCGTATGGACAATAGTGCTTCGGCTCGAAGAGTCTTCGACTCCAACCCAGAGGGACAATGCAGCAGAGGAAGACCTCGCCTAAGGTGGCGCGCACAAGTGGAAGGGGACATCAACCAACTTGGAGTGCGCAACTGGAGGCAGTTAGCCAAAGACCGAGCTAACTGGAGAGGCGTACTGGTTGAGGCCCAGGTCCACCCCGGACTGTAGCGTCACCTAAGTAAGTAAGTAAGCTCGGGAAAGTACGCGAATAGACCTTTTGTCATTGTCCGACGGCCTCTTCTTCTCTCTTCAATGATAGAAAACATTGAAAAATGAATAAGTCGCTTAAATATATGTTAACATAAAAATCCATTAAAGTTACTTATGATGTTATATCATTCATATCTGGATGGTATTCTATGGGCAGGGGCCCTGTCTTTCGTATAAATAGGACCTCATATAGTTAACTCTCATTTTGGCATCTTCAAAAACGGCCGCCTTCTACTACGTTTCCACAGGAGATAAACTCCGAGGGTTATATTAAATTTCTTTAACTCTGTAAGTCTGTACGAATTTTTGAAAAAACTTGTTTGATAACAAAACCAATATTGTTGAAAAGCGCACGATTTCCATTACTTTAACTTTTCAGGTTTTACAGAAAACGTTTGATAAACATCTTTTTTCTACTCTTCAATGATTTAGTCCTGTTTTTTGCACTTTATTACAAACTTTTCAGTAATTATGCTACAGCCACATCTTCACATTCTCATGGAATGTCCGGGCCTGTTCCGTCTCAGGAAAAAATTCATTGCTGAGGAAATTTTTACAACGGCAATCCTTGCTGAGATCCTTCTAGAGAATATTCTCGTCTTCGTGACTGCCTTCGGAATGAAAAGATGGCTCTAGGACTTTATCAGGGAAAGCCTCCTTTGAAAGAGGGCGCAGTGCCCCAAGATGGCTCTCCCGCTGTAATATCTATCTATCTACAGCCATATTAAATCTCATTTGTTTTCCTACACCTCTTGCGAACGTCTGACAAACATCCGAGAGTAAAACTGTCATGAAAGAGCTTCTCAAATTAGCCGTTTGGAATCGGTGTAAAATTGTAGATCCCTTCCATTCGTCCCAAAAATTGAAAACTTACAGAAAACGAATGGTTGTGAGAATTTAGGCCTTGGGTACCACAGACCTGTGGCGCTAATATATTTATTTATTTATTTATAAAACATTAATCGCTAAAATCAAACAGGTAGAGTCCGGTTTGTGAACCCCACAGTCAGAGATGTCAGTCAGTTGTCAGACTTACAAAACTAGATACTTGAACGAACCCACTTATAGATATTTTAGCTATTACCTTAACTTTTGAAGCTGCTTCTTTTTTTACATCATTTGTTAGCATCTGGTGAAACTTCAAATTAATCTTGATTTTTTGGGTGGATACACTTCAAGATTAATTTTAATTTTAATTACGAGATTCGTGTCCGATGGAAACGTAGCATTAGATTAATGACGATTATAATTGTGTAAAGCTGTAAAACTATCCAACAAATTTTAATGTGGCATAAAACACTTATTTCGAAAATCAACCAGGTTTGCATGTAGAGTTCGGTTTGTGTATAATCTCTCCACAGCCAGCGATGTCAAAAATGCAGAATAAACAGAACTGATTTTGACATTTATGTCATTGCGTGAACGAAAAATTGCTCGTCAAATTTTCTAATTAGGTTCTTTTTCGGAAAAATCGACTTCTCCTAGCCAACGCCTCCATTAAAACTTATAAATTAGTTTTGCCCTGTCAAGCAGGAACAAGTGACTGTGATGAGTCAGACGCATTGAGTTAAAGTCGATGTTCGTGTATCGCATCTGACAATCAATGGCGCTTAGCGAGTTCGCGCAGCTAGTTGCCATCGTTAGTTTGTAAAATGTAACTTTTTATTTGCTATTTTATAATTTTAATAATTTTTATCTTTAATTATTCTCAATTTTGTATAAAAATTGTTAGAGTACAATGTGCATGACAACATTTTTTACAGCCACATGTTTGCATTAATCCAGGTGATAAATTTCGCAGCATCATTGTATAAAGCATACTCCTTTGAATTACATTTTTCACTAGGACTTGCTGCTGAAGCCGTGACAATTCCTCTTAATATCCATTTGCTTTTTTTTCGTACCATAAGGCCATTACCCATTTCGCCAAAACAGGGGCCACTGCCATCTCTGTTTCCAGCGCAGAAAGTCCGATTTGATAGCAACCCCGAAAAAATCACATTCGAACGTATGCAATCCAAATTTGAGACTATTGTTGATCTTACTAGTTTTGGGAGAGCGGACAGGCCCATTAATATCTGATCACCACCCCAGCCTACAAGAAAGCCAGTAGTTCCTTCAATTAAATCTAGATCTGATGGTCCCTCCCAGAGGCATATCGGTCGGATTTGGTGTGAAAAGCTGGAAAGGAGGAACACAATGTACATTTCATAGTTCAATATACATTCTTACTTATATATTAATTAAAATATAATTTGTATGTGCGCAAAATGTTTATGCAGATGTAAAAGACACGAGCCAACATCATTTCAATGCAACATCACCCTTAACCCTATAAGAAACTGGTGGGATTAATTTTAATCACCAAAAACAACATAAAAATCATGAACGCACAATAATTGGCCGCGTTCTTTGCCTACTAGACGTCTAGCACAAAATATCCCAGTTGTCAAATTTTTTTATATGAAGTTTGAGTAGCCGCTTGTCATCTAGCGGGCAGTGGAACGCGGCCATTGTATCGCACCATATGCAACAGATGTCATGCTAAGGTAACCAATTTAAATTTACTTGCCATAACCCATATAAATCAACATAATAGATCTGTGTCTCCCAAAATTACGGTTATATTTTTCGGGCACCGAGCTGCCAATCTGTCATCAGTAAGTGACAAATGATGGGGAAAGCAGGCACTAGTATACCTACGTGTTAAGTCGGTAGGAATGGAAGGAGCAAAATAACGAGTAACGAGTAATTGTTTGCTGAACTATAAAAAGTAGAGAGAGATGGGTGAGAATTTTCTTTCACATTTCTTGCTTTATTTTGACGTTTGTGAATTTGTTATTCGTGAAATAAACAAGCAATTTCTTTCTGAAATAAGGTGACGAGTTGTATTTACAATACTAATAGACTGAAAAGGACAGCACTACCTACAACTTATCGGTCATTTTGTTTAGGTTATACGAATTATTAGAAAGACATTTTTAAAGCGATAGCCAGCGGAGTTTCGCTTTCCTGCAAAACAAAATGGCGGAGGACAACTCATAAAAAATTGTTTACTTGGTTTTATTTGTTTACTTACTGAAACTTATCACCAGTCCCCACTCTTATAATGACATTTTGAAAATCAGTTATGGAAACGCTTTTAGGTGATTGCAGAAGTGTTGTTCCCCTGAACTCTGCACGATTACCATCATCGACGTTCAACACTAATAATGAAGAAGCCAAATTTTGACAGTCAACTTTCAAATTTTCATTGCGACAAGAATAAAATATAATGTTCGTTTCATAGTTTCTTAACCACTTGTTTTGTTATACTCAAAGCAGGGTTTGACGGCTAAAAACTGAGTACTTCTACAATGCCGCAAGCGATCGAAAGGTGTTCATTCAGGACATAAAGTTGCAAAATGCGATAAAAAAAGTATCTATAAATACTGTTAAATTAGTATATGATGTCATGATTTAGCCATGCTTTAGCTCAATCAGTTAACTTAATATAACATACTCACGTCACTCCCTTTGCCAGTTGTAAAAGAGCTACACTCGCCTCGAAATTACCAGCCTCCACTCCGTAATCTGGATGAATGATGATTGTTTGTACTCGAATATTTTCACCATCCCAATAATCATTGAGGTTATGGTGGCCTAAACGCACTGATAGTTCATCGCTGACACAACACGGCAATGTCAGGCAAAAGCAGGCAGCAGCACTTATTACTGTCAACTTGGAAATAAGTGTTCCTCCGCATTGGAAAATTAATCCACTGTTACTATTTTTGTATACAGCTGCAATCCATGGAAATCTAGATTTTTCGATAACTTCTCCATTGACACCATTGACAGCTCGCTTTCTCAATCTAAGACTAGGTTCATTCTCTTGGCCACAAACTGAGTTAAGAGCTTGTAGTTCTCGGGACTTTGTGTCCTCTTGTAGAAGAATCGTCATTTTAATATCCGCCCTTGGTGAACTTTCTACATAGTGCCGCGGATTAGCTAGAAGAATTTCATAACTAAATTTTGGACCAGTGCAGGTTATAACATCGTTTTCTGTTATATTCGTGATTCGAGGAAGAACATCCTGTTGTGGAAAATCAACTCGGTATGTAATTGGCAAATCCAAATTTATGTATTCGGAAATTCTTTTCACGTCTATGTTGGGCGAAATTTTTCCATTGTGATTCTGAAAATATTAAAATGACTGCTTTGGTTACGTCATACTTTTGATTACAAAAGAATGGCCGCGTTCCACAGCGGCATGTCAAACTTCATATAAAAGCAATTGACAGTTCACCATTGACGCTTTCAGGGAAATTTCTCAACCCAGCGCAAAACTACCCGCTGCATTGAAGAGAGAGAGAGAAAAAAAACGGTCAGTCAAAGGAAAATTGTTCCTTCATTTGGGATATTTTGTGCTAGATGTCTAGCGGGCAGAGGAACGCGGCCAATATAATAATCAATATTGTTTTCAAAAATTCTTTTGCTTACCTGATTCAAAATTCCGGGGTGTGTCATTTCGATAGTAATTTTTATTTGCGTTTGCGCCTGCGGTGTATACCTCTGTGTTATTATACCGTAAAATTCATGTCCGTCGTATACGTATCTAAATACATTAGGGCATGGATTCGGGGGTACATTTACCAAGCCATAGGAAGACAGCACAAATGACAGCATAAATATCGCGATTATCCCTTGTAATCGCACAGCCATGTCTCAGGATTTAAAAATGTGTCAGAATGCAGAATAAAACGCGTTCATCTGTTCAAGTACTGAAATAGGCCTTCGTCTTGTTGACAACCACCTCGACCCAACCTAGCATATAGGTGTCAAATAAGGAAGATGCAAGCAAAAACAAATATGCTATAAAAATTGTGTCTTATAAGTAATAACAAATGCACCGAATTATAATTACTAATGCGATCGCAGATTTAAATGTAAAAAACGCAACATTGATTAACAATACATTTCAATTGTGAATTGTGATATAAAATCTGATTTGATTGTCACTTGGTTTTCCCCTTCTCATTCTAAATGGGGACGTTCGGATATCTAGTTTGTGTAAAACTTCAACTAGATTCGACCACACTAGGTATTTAAACGCGTTAACTAGGTAAGTCTTAAGTCGACTAGATTGGTCTGGAAGAAATGTTACCTGAACGCAAAAACTAGATTGGTCGGGAACGTCACTTTTTCTACTTCAGCCACATATGCGAACTGTCAACTTAGTACTCATTCGCGAATTTCTTACCTAGATTCGTCGGCTACCCCTCTAAAAACATCAACTGACACAGCTGCCAATGTGACCGATCTAGGCCAATCAAAACTGACAGTCAGCTGTCAGACTCACTAAACTACATACTTGAACGTCCCCAATGTAAGCTCGCTTTCATGTATAAATTATTGAAAATTAATCTAAAATAAGTTGTACTTGTAAGATGAAATAAATAAATAAATAAATAAATAAATTTTGACACTTCAAAATGTCAACTGAGTATACAAGCAGGAATTCTCTTTGCTAGATTTGTCGGCTACCCCTCCATAAACGTCAACTGCAAAAACTAATCACGTGACCAATCTGGGCCAATAAAAACTGAAAGACATCTAGTCAGTCAGCTGTCAGACTTACCACACTAGAAATCCGAACGCTCCGAATACGCTATTAGTGACAGTTCATTTGAAAGTCGACAGATGGTCAGAATATTTTGCAATTTAACTATAATAAAACTCACTCGAGAATTTCGAGGGTACAAAATGAAAAGAAATAATCAAACCATTAGAACCACCTATAGATAAAAATTCCCGTCACAAATGGATTTCTAAAGATCAGTTGTCGTAGTAACCGATATTATGCTTTTATGTACGACCCGCCCTTGCTTTACATGCACATAATGTAAAATAAGAGCACATATCAATTTGCATGGCCTCTCTGAAATGCAGCTGTCAGCGGTCAGTATGACATATTTACAAAAACTGTTATTGATGACTTTTACACTTGAATATCAAATCACTGTAGACAAATTGCCTGCCAGAAATAAATCACAAAACCGACGCGACGCACGTAGGTTAGGTAAATTGAAAATATCTGATCAAGAGCGAACCGAATGTAGGAAATACTGTACCACAATGGCGAGGAGTATATTTAAAATTATTCTTTGATCGCAAGAGTGATGGCAGTCGCATTGAAAAAACAAACTGATTATAGCACTGGAGTCCGCAATAATTGTTTGACATTTCACCTCAACGTTAATAACACGCCGGCCGTGCTGCTTTCTTCGATGAGATATAACCACTGTTTATTATATGCTACGCAGAGACTCTCACTAGCACTGATGAGAGTCTCTTCATCGATTTTTTTTTTTTAATATTATCATCTCTGGATTGGAAAAGAAGCATAAATAAGATTTAAAAAATGGAGGCTCTTTATCAAGCATTTTGTTTAAGCTTTTTGAGTGATAGGTATTGGGTTTGCGATAGAAGCAGTTCCTTAGTATTATTATTCGCCGCCTCGAAAATGGCGTATCGCGCATAAAACCAATAAAAGCGCTTCCCTGATTGCCTGGTAAGCGAACTGTCAACTAAGTATTTATGCCTCCATAAACGTCAACTAAAAAATCTTCATATGAACGATCTAGACCAATCAAAACTAAAACACATCAACTCAGCCAGCTGTCAGACATACTAAACTAGATTCGAAAACGTCTCTAATGCCTTGAATGTTCCTCTATCCATTTCATTACCCCATTTCTATGTATTGACACTGACTGAAAAATAGCCCCAGCCAAATTCTATATTCTAGTCAAAAAAAAATATTTTAAACGCTATTTATTTTTATTAATTTTTGCACACAATTCGCTTAAAAAAATGCAAACAACTAAACACAAAATTTTCACAACAACATAAGTTCCTTGATCCAGTCTATAAATTTTGCAACGTCCGAATACACTACATACTCGTGCAAATTACATTCTTGAGCAGAATTTAATAAACCCACTGATGCTATTCCCCTAAATACCCACTTGTTCCCCCTTTTAATCATAAGGCCATTTCCTAAATCGCCTATGCAGGGTCCACTTCCATCTCTTTTTCCCGCACAAAGTGTTCGATTTGATGTCACATGTACAAAGGCTGCATTTGATCTTAAACAATCCACTGTCCGGGCAATTGTCACTCCTACTAACTTTGGAAGAGGAGAAACGGCTCTTGTCTCATCCACGCCCCAGTCTACAATAACACCAGTAGCGCTTTCAATCAAATCCTGATCTGATGGTCCTTCCCACAAGCATATTGGTCGGATTGCATGTGCAAAACTGAGAAGAAAATAAAGTGCACGACTGGATCGCACGAAACTTTCTCGTTCATATCATCAGTTTGGTTGGTTTATTTTCTTTTATTATTGTTTACAGGCTATAAAACAAGATTTTTCAAATTGGTGATGCTGGTAGGTGGCCATGACTCGAAGTAGGGTTTGTGATGTAAGAATTCAGAGATTTGTTTTTGAATTTGCACGTGTTTGGGGGTAAATGAAGTGCGGGTTTCTGATAATGTAGACTTTAATTGGTTGGAATTATTTTAATGTTCATGATTAATATGGTTGAAAAAGAAGAAGTGGGAAATATTTGCTAAGAAGGAGTTTCTAGTAGTTGTGATTGTAGTGCGGTTATGTTTATAAGACGGCATTATTTGCATTTTTCTAAGTTAAACTAAGTACGGGGTTTAATTAAGAATACTTATGTTATCATAAATAAGCATTTTAGTCAAAATCTTTAAAGCTGATTTTGGAAAATAATGCGTACAAAATAGTAACAAATATGGAAATTTTGAGTTCGAAAAATAATCTTGCTCAACTATTTAGCTAAAAATTGAGTATAGGGTATTGTTCAGGATGTTAGTATTTCTTTGTTGTTAAGGTTTTATCCAAATCGAAAATGACGTTTTCGAGATATGAACAGTTTTCAAAATCAGCGTTTCCGGTGGTTAGAATTGAAATTGAAGGACGCAATAATGTTAAAAACGTCAAATATACTCCAAGTATGCATTTTGGTCAAAATCGCTTTAGCCGTTTTCATGTAGGTAAAACAAAAGAAAACCAAATTCTCAAAATATGTCTTTTTTTAAAAATCGAATCTAGACAATTTAGAGAAAAGCTGAGTTTGCTATCATGTTAGGAATGACCATATTACATAAAAAATTAATTTTTGTTGCAATCGTATTGACCGTTTTCGAGATAAGGCCACTTTTCAAAAGTACCGTTATTCGACTTTTTAGCCAAAAACTGGGTATGCAGCCATGTTAAGCCCATATATGGTAGTGCAAGTATACATTTTGATTAAAATCGTTAAAGCCGTTTTCAAGTAAACCATAATTAAATAAAGTCTTAAAAAACAAAGTTTTTCCAAAATAGTCCGTTGAACGATAATTTAGGGAAAAACTCAGTTTGCCATCATGTTGGGAATGACCGTATTACCTTAAATATGAATTTTTGTCGAAATAGTTTTGACCGTTTTTGAGATATGACCAATTTTCAAAATTACCGTTATTCGATTTTTCTGCGAAAAACTAAGTATGCAGCCATCTTAGTTACACCTACATAAGCCCAAATAACAATTTTGGTTGAAATCGTTAGAGCCGTTTTCGAAAAACTCAAAATTGCTGAATACCGTTAGAACGGCAACACTTAACGTGCAAAAAAAAAAGTGGCCCCGAACTGTAAGCCCACCAACTCCAAATCCGAAGTTTGAAAGAAATCCGTCCAGCCGTTTGCGCTGTAGAGCTCAGGAAGGACGGACAGACGGACAGACGGACAGACGGACAGACGGACAGACGGACAGACGGACAGAATTGCGAGACCCACTTTTTCGAGTTCCTCTATCATCGTAATGTCATATTTGATTAAAATCTCGAGTTCGATTTTTTGTACGATTACAATACCTTTCTCTTACTACGTAATGCGAGAAAGTTAAAAACATATACAATTTGAAAGTTGCTTCCATATTTATGTAATATACTATATGTTCATGTGAGACAAAAGGTCTGTTCCTTTAGTTTTGAAGTAAAAATGGAAAAGACTGTCAAAATGACAGTGGAGGGGATGAATTCTCTCTCAGAGAGGGAAACTTACGCAAACGTTAAGGAACGCTTTTGTATTAACATGTGAAAAAAGACAGATGGGAATATTCCACCCAAATGCCAAATAGAACAAAAAATTCAAATCAGCTGTCAATTTTCAGGCGACTGACAGTTGTTTCAATTCATACGCACAGAAATTTGTTGAGTAAAAACAAGTAAGGGGGAAATATCTTGCTCTCTCGAAGCCACTCTCTTTTACGAATTTTTCGAGTTGAGGCTTAAGGAACGACAATTGAAAAAATTCGTAAGATTTAAAATGAATTTTTTTAAATTTTGAAATTGAAAGAAAAAGCGGAGGGAGCAAATGGGAATTAACGAGTAATTTTTCGCTAAACTATAAAATGGGGTGAGAGAGTGAGAGAGAGAGGGAAGGGTGAGAGGTAGAGTCACATTTCTGGCTTTATTTTGACATTTGTGAATCGTAAATCGCGATTTTATTCTGAAATAAAGTGACGAGTTTTGGTACATTTAAAATACTAAACAACACGTCGGCCATTTTGTTTAGGTGATTAGAAGAAGAAGAAGATAGCCAGTGGAGTTCCTCTTTTCTGCAAAACAAAATGGTGGAGGAGTGCCCACATAAAAAATTATCCATAAAAATGGTTAGACACTTAAAGCGTTTCACTTTCGAACTCATTCTTATGCCATTTTGTTAGCATTGACAGCGGACAAACGAATCTCATTCTCTTTTTATTTCTGGTGTATGACGGAACTGATTATAGTTTGTATGTTGTTTAGATATTAGCCATTCTGTGTAGAAAAAAGTGCTAGAGTGTCAAATAATTCGGAAATGAAGTCAGCTGTCAAAGCAAGTTTATAATTTTTAAACTTTATTTTCAGCACGATGTGTTCAGATATTTTGTTCTTTTCTTTATTCCCTTTCCTTCTCCTTCTCCCACGGAATGCCCGACAAGATGGCCGACCTCCTTCTTCCTCTCTCTATCTTTTATTTTTTGGGCCTTTAAGTTGGCTACAGTTAATGCTTGCTAATCTTCGATTGTAGATGTCGCTCTCCAATGTAATGAAGAGTAAGTTAGTATATAATTTTGTATTTCACTCATAGATATGTTTGTACTTACGTTACACTCTTTGCAAGCTGTACAATGGCTATACCTCCATCTATATTATAAGATTCTGCTTTGTAATCAGGATGAATAATGACATTTGAAACGTCAATATTCACGCCACTCTGGTAATCGTTTAAATTATGCCGACCCAAAGACACTAAAAACTCTTCAGGCTTAGAGCATCTTGGTCCCTTGCAAAAGCATAAAGGTGCGCTTATTACTGACCGCTTGGAAATTAGGGTTCCTCCACATTGAAAAATTAACCCGTTGTTCTCTTTCTTGTATATAGCGGCTATCCATGGAAACATTGACTCGCTTACAACCGCCCCGTACACAGCTCGTTTCCGCAATTTTACTGCATTGTCATTCTCTTTGCCACAGACTGAGTTAATGCTCCTTAATTCTGGGGATTGTATATCCTTTTCTAGGACGATTTTCATAGTGATCTCTGCTCTTGGCGAACTGTCTAGCAAAGGATATGGAACATAATTAACTGGATGATTTTTGGGATTAATTGGGCAAGAATTTCTTACCTTTTGGACCACTGCAGATTTTAATACCGTTATCGGTGATATCAGTCACTCGAGGAAGAACATTCTTTTGTGGAAAATCAACTCGGTATGTAATTGGCAATCCCAAGAAAACATAATCGGACATTTTATTTAAGTCTATGTTTAATGATATTCGTCCTTTGTAGTCCTGAAAATAAAGAAGTCATAAATTAAAGCAGAAGATGCAAATGGTTGATACTGACTGTATATATCATAAAGTGGCAACACTTGATTCGACCATATGTGTCTCAACGCTTAGAGAATTTTCTTTAAGTATTTAAGATTAGTTTGGTTAAAATTAAAGTAATTTCGAAATATAACTGTTCAGTGTATATTTGACAATTTTTGCTTTGAACTTTGACAAAGTATTTCCTAAATTCAGTTTTGTCGCTTTTATATTCCAAATAATAAATGAGTTTGCAGGTTCACCCCGTCCTCTTTTTAATTTATGTAAAAACAGGTCCGTAAATTGAGCTTGTCAAACAGCAGGACCGTGGGCCAGCTTTTTACACTTCTTTGATTGCATGAGTTCTTATGTTTGGGAGAAATGAAATTCACTTACAATTGTCTAAAGTTTGTCAAATGCTTACGAGTGCTTGTAATATTTTAATTGCAATAACAACTCTTAATATATTTATTCATCATCCGAATCCTTAAAGTGATTGGGGACGTTCAGATATCTAGTTTGTTTAAAATGTCAACTTCATTTGTCTGGACTAGGTATTCGAACGCGTTAACTAAGTAAGTTAAGTTGTTGTTGCAAACTCGTGACACTTCAAAATGTCAACTGAGTATACAGGCAGGATTTTCTTGACTAGATTTGTCGGCTACCCCTCCATGTCCATAAACGTCAAGCAAAAACCAATCACGTGATCAATCTGAACCAATAAAAACTCATCTAGTCAGTCAGCTGTCATGTCAGATTAACATTAGATCCTTTACTTTTGTAGTAAAAATGGAAAAGACTTTCAAAATGACAGTGGAGGTGATGAATTCTCCCTCAGAGAGGCTTTTTTAGTTATCTGTGAAAAATGACACTTCATAAATTGGAGTAATAAAAAAATGCCATATAGAACAACAAATTCGAATCAGCTGTCAAATTTCAGGCGACTGGCAGTTGTTTCAATTCATACGCAAAGAAATTTGTTGAGTAAAAACTAGTAAGAGGGGAAATATCTTGCTCTCTCGAAGCCGCTCTATTTTCCGAATTTTTCGAGTTAAGGAACGAAAATTGAGTTAAATGCGAAAGACTTCGTAAAAATTCGTAAGATTTAAAGGTAAACGAACAGACCTATTGATATCTGAATAGTTTTTTTTTAATTCTGACAATTAATTCTCGGAATCTCAGTGCGTTGTTTGTTGCTACAAGGTGTTTTGGTTTGTTTCCCACTTCCACTTGATGTTCTCTTTTGGGTTTTTTTTCGTCGTTATTTCCTTCCTTATCTCCTTTATTTTTGGTTTGAAAAAAAACTTTTCCGATACATTTGATACATTTCCACAAAAACGGAACAAATACTGAAAGGTTTCACATTAGGTCTGTTCCCTTATTTTTTTGGCCAATTTCGGCAAAATGTCAGATATCAAAGAGTGGGGATATATTCTCTCAGAAAAAGAGAATATAACCAAAAAGTACTGGAACGAAAGTTTTGCATGACGTTTGTTAAAAAGATGTATACGAGAAAAAAAAATAATACTCAAAAATAAACGTCAGTGGGTTTAAGAAAATTGACAGCTTGAAGACGTTGAAAAAAAAACGGATTTAGTTTTGTTTTTTTTTTTGCCGAATTATCCATTTTCAATTACAAATTTTAGCACTCAATAAACCAAACCGAAAAAAACAGCCAATTCAAATCGACTTTTGAGAGATTTGACAGATAAAGTCAGTTATAACAAACAAGGCCAAAGAAATTTCTTGAGCTATTATTTGCGGGTTTTTTTTATGGAGGGGAATTGTTTTGGTCTCTCTTTGTGGCTCTCTTCTACCCAACTTTTGCGTAAAAAATGAAGTTTGACTAAATTTGACTAATGTGTTCGAATTCATTATCGTTAGGGAACAGACCTAATTTTTTATTCTTTTCCATCCATCAGATAATAGAATTGTTTTGAGGGTTACGGTTGCTTGTATTTACTGAAAGGTTTTTTTCAGTCGCGTATACGCCTTTCTGTAAACCAAATTTTACCTAACTGCTAAGGGGCCAGTTATAGTGATACGTAAAATCCAACCGAAATAAAACTCAATCATGGTCTTAAAATGGTGCTTATGAATTAGTTAGTTTATCAAAAAAAGAACAAGTGGAAATTATGTTTACATTTTCTAAAACTCATTTTTCTGCACGAAAAACTTTTTCTGATCAAATTCTCAGTTAATTTCACACAAAAAACCAAATCATTCCACTGAAATGTTTCATTTCCTTACTGTTCCATCTGTCAAAAAAATTTTTCTGATGGAATCTAATCAGTGGTGGTTGATTTGTTTGTGCTGACAACACAATGACAATCAGTTTTTCTGAAGGACTTTTTTCTGTTTGGTATGACTGCCGAAACGAAAAAAAAATAATTTTCATACTGTGGCCCAAATCCAAAAGTTTAGGGTAAATCAAGTTCTGTATGACTGTTAACTTAAACAAAGGCAATGTATGCCGGTACTTTATATTTTGTTAAAAAAAAAATCCTTTTCCTTACCTGATCTAAAACCCCGGGCTGTGTCATTCCTATCTTTATTTCTCTTCTCGTGTCCGATGTATTCCTTTGGGTTATTATTCCATAGTATTCATAGCCGTCGAATATATATTTGAACGTATCAGGACAGGGATTCTCTGGCGTCTGTGAATTTTGAGACATCGTCCCATCGCAAAACACTAAAACTATCACTACTACATATACCGCGGTCAATATTGGTGCAGACATCTCTCAACTTTTAGAAGATCGTAAGAAACTATCAGAACAAAGCTTTGATGTGACTGTCATCGATAAATACTTGCAATCAAATCTGAACACAACTAGCTACACACAAAGTAACAACAATTAGATTCGGGTTGCTCTTTCTATAGTTATGTATTGTCAAAGTGCAGTCACATCGCAATAGAACCACGAAATGGTCTTAGCCACTTGAAATAAACATGTTTCCTTCATATCAAAAAAAGAAAACCTCAAACAAAGTTGCTTGACGTAAACAATTCACAATAGTGACACAATGGCGACGCACGTTGGATAATAAAGATAGAAAGAGCACCAAAATGGCGAGGGTTGAATTCAAATTTGACGTGAATCTTTGATAGTTTGCACTATTCCGATTAGACGATTGACAAGCAAACTAAAAATATAACTGAATATCACTTGATTACTCAATTAATTTCCGACATTGCATCTATGTAAGAGACGTCAATGAGATTATTTTCTGTGATTAAGCAGAGCAGCTTTCCGATACTGATCTTTTCATCGATTTGAAGCCCATAATGAATAGCTGATCTAGGCTGAGAGAAATACATGAATCCGGTATTAAAGCTCTTTAAGCAATCTTATTAAAAGCTTTGCTTAAGTGCAAGTATTGGTTTGGCGATAGTTGCTGTCAAATAGGAGTATATCTACTAAAAAGTTATTCAGTTGATTTTATTTCTGAATATTTAGAAGCACTTTAGTGTCCTCTGCTAAACAGGAATTTATTTATTTAGCTTCTGATGTCTGCAAAACCTTGCTTACCATCAAATCCACATACAAACAGAAAAACAACTTTATTAGATGACGCTTATTACAACAACATATTTGCCCTGACCCAGTCTAAATATGCCGCAACATCAGTGTACACTGTTTCCTCAAGTAGATTACAAATATTAGCAGACGTTGTTAATCCAGCCGATACTATTCCCCTCAATGTCCATTTGCTTTGTTGTTTTATCATTAGGCCATTTCCTGAATCACCTACGCAGGGGCCAGTTCCTGCGCAAAAGGTTCGGTTCGTTGTCATTTCAGAAAAAGCTAAATTCGATCTTAAGCATTCCACCATTGAGACAACTCTTGCTCTGACTAGTTTTGGTAAAGAACGTGCTTGAAAATCCGCACCATCGTCACCCCAGGCAACAGTAACACCAGTTATGCCTTTAATTAAGTCCTGATCTACCGATCCTTCCCATAAGCATATTGGCCGGATTTCATGTGAGAAGCTGAGGAGAGAAAACAAATTCATACATTGGGGACGTTTCAGTATCTAGATTAGTAAGTCTGACAGCTGACTGACTTGATGTATCTCAGTTTTGATTGGCCTACATCGGCCATATGGGCACCTGTGTCAGTTGACGTTTATGGAGGAATAGCTGACGAATCTAGTCAAGAAATTCGTGACTGAGTACCAAGTTGACAGTTCGCATATGTGGCTGACGTAGCAAAAGTGACGTTTCCTACCAAGTTTTTGCGTTCAGGTTACATCTGTTCCAGACCAAACTAGTCGACTTAAGACAACAAAGTTTTTGAATGCGCCCATTAATACGATGATTGTCATAATAGTACCATTGGGCATATTTGAAAATCTTGTTGACTAAAGTCGATTAGATTTGTCCGGAATAGATGTAGCCTGAACGCAAAAACTAGATTGATTAGTAATGTCACTTTTTCTATACGTCATTCTTGGTTTGATTCGTCGGCTAGCCTTTCATAAACATTAACCGAATAAGCTTTGTATGTGACCGATCTAAAACTGGGTTACATTAAGTTGCCTAGCTGTCAGATTTACTAAACTAGATTCTTGAACGTTCCCATTTAAAATTAATAGACAGGTAACCTTTAATTTAGTCCTATTTTTATGAGAGCGACCAACTACATAAAAATAAACGTTTCAGTCACAGGTACCCGCGAATTGCAAAATATTTGCAATGACATTTCGATTTTAGAGTTGTGTTTGAAAGAATTTTTTACTCGCTCGTTTGTGGAACGAGTTTTAATGTTGTGGATCATGAATAAACTGCAACAATTCGGATCAAGACCATATTTTTTCGCAGCAAAGTTTTTAAAATTGGAAATTTCGTTACTTAAATTATTTATAAACTTCGATTAAAAAATTAAGTTTCCTACTTATAATAAAATACACAATTTTCTGGTTGCAAATGCATTCAAACTAAAAGGGATTAGTTCGCCTTTTTCAGTTCGTTTGCTCGCTCTCATATGAATATGCATTTATAGATACTGAGTAAAAATACATAAATATATATCGTTCTTATTTTTTCTAGATAAACTAATTTTTATTGTTGAAACGTCAAAACAAAAAAAAAAAAAAACAACAGAAAGCCTATAGCAGTTTCAGCGAAGTTTAAATATTGTTTAAAAATGCACAATTCTTATTGAGTGGTGAGAATCAAAAATAAAATTTTTCTTTGAGCAAAAGGTTTAAGCAAAGTAAAAGCCCTTAGCAAATGCTTTGAATCGGTATGAATAAAAATCTCGTTTGCTAAAGTAAGTTCGAAAATTCGAAAATAGCTTTTACTTCACTGTACGTGTACTTGCCAAGTGACAACAACTGTCCGGTGGTTTGTTTATTTTGAATTTATTTTCAAATTTTTGTGGGGAAAAACTGAAAAGAAATAAATAAAAAAGAAAAAAAAAATATGCTGAGCGACTCTTCTGAATTGCAGCAGACGATGAGGAACTTCCATCTACCTCGTCAACCTACTCCCAAGCGGCGTTTTTTTCAGGCCATAGAAGCTGTAGGAAAGATTTTGGTAAACAAATCCCAAACTCCAAATATCAAGACCTTAAAAAAATGCTGCGCTTAAAATGTGTGATTTTTTATTGTCTAGGTGCTCAATTTTGTACACGCCAGAAATTGTTTAAAAAAAGTTGCAAATTTAAAGCAAAGGGTGAAGAAGGAATCTGACATGAAGGCAACGGGAAATACACCCATTAATTTGAAGGAGTCCATTGGTTTTCCTGCACGAACAAAACTTAATTTAACTATTTATAAACAAAACATCGACAATTCTCAATTCTTAAATTGTTTAATGTTAAAAAGTTGCGTACAAAATATTTAGCAAAAGGTCTGAGTCAAATAAATAGCAGACTCAGTCAGAATTTGCATAGCATTTGCTTTTTCTGATAAGTTTTATTCATACTGATCTGAGTAAAAGGTCAGTGCCGCCGCTTTTCGAACATGTCAAAAATTGGAACTAACTCAAATTGGTTTTTATTCATACGAAACGTAGCAAATGCTTCGATTTTGACATTTCTCTTAAGTAAAAGCAATTGCTACGTTTTATTTATACGTGTTCATATGTGTTTTGGGAAATGCGTTTGACAATCATCGTATTTGAATTTTGCAATGTTTTCTTTTCATTTTTTTTTTCACTTTACTGTAAACTTAACAGCAATTTGTAAACAAAACTCAGCTAGTTTAGTTTAAGTAAGTCTGACAGCTGACTGACTGGATGTATTTGAATTTTTTTTGGCCCAGATTGGTCACGTGATTAGTTTTTGCGGTTGACGTATATGGAGGGGTAGACGACAAATCTAGTCAAGAAATCCTGCCTGTATACTCAGTTGACAATTTAAAGTGTCAAAATTCAAGAATAAACCACAAGTTTACAACAACAACTCAACTTACTTAGTTAACGCGTTCGTTTACCTAGTCCTGACAAATCTAGTTGACGTTTTACAAAAGCTAGCTTTCCGAAAGTCCCCATTCACTTTCTTTTTCTTCAAGTTTTTAGCTGTCACTTGGTTGCACCTTCTTCGCGTTTGATACTGACATTGTGAGGAGATACTCTAATCGTAGACAAACTAAATATTGACTGCTAGTGAAATGTCATTTTCATAGATTTCTGAGAGAAAATATGTTTTAAAACATCATCTCATTAATTCAAAAGGTGCAAAGCTACGATGAGTGATTGAATTAATTCTGTACCTAGTGTTTAATATTTTGAAAAAGAAAATAGATGCAAACTTCAGCAATTGGCTTATTTAAAATCGTATAGCAATGAATAGTTTCCAGATGACAGTCAACTTGGGCGTATTGAGTTTATTTTGGTTTCCGCTGTAAAACAGTAGCGCGTCAGTAGTATTGGAACATACGCGAAGTTGGCTACTAGCCGTCCATAACAACAACAGGTCAATGACTAATGAATTGTAGTAGTCAATCTGTCACTTTACGTGGTACAAGCGCTTAGGGCTGAACACGAGCGAAGAAACCAAGCAACAGACTATAACTATTCGCATTTTTGAGGTGATTTCATTTAATTTAATTTAATGGCAGCTCTTGTCATAAGTATGTATAATGAATGTACTTACGTTACGCTAGTCTTCAGCAGGGCAATGGCTATACACCCATCAGAACTATGAGATTCCAATTGGTAATCTGGATGAATGATAATATTTTGAACGTCAATATTGACACCGCTCTGGTTATCCATTAGGTCATGGCGTCCCAAAGCCACTAAAAAGTCTTCACTCTTAAGAAGTTTCGGTTTCTCATAAAAGCAGAAAGCTGCACTAAGTACTGTCCGCTTGGAAATTAGAGTTGCTCCACATTGAAACGAAATTATATTATCCTTATGTTTTCTGTAAAGAGCCGCAATCCATGGAAATCTTGATTTCTCAATAAGTTCACCTAGGCGAGCTCGTCGTCTCAATCTAGTAGATGATTCATTCTCCTGGCCACAAACTGAGTTTAGAGTCCTCAATTCTCGTGGTTTTCCCTGTTCTTCGAGGGTAATTGTCATCTTGATATCTGCACTTGGAAAAGGATCTGGGAAAGGAAACAATTTAACTAGAAAACGTTTTATATTATACGGGAAACGTCTCTAACCTCTTGGAGCAGTGCATATTCTAATACCGTTTTCTGTGATAGATCTAACTCGAGGTAGAACATCTTGTTCCGGAAAGTCAACTCGATATGTAAGTGGGAAGCCCATGCTTATGTACTCGGAAATTTTATTCAGGTCTACGATGGATGATATTTTTCCTTTATAATTCTGCAAATATAAAAGTATTATCCATGGATCAATAAATTTAAAAAATGTTTCTCTTTTTTGTCCTTAGTGGGAAAAATAAATGAATTTTCAAACGAAAAAGGCGGAAACCTCACAATAATAACTTACCGGATTCAAAACCCCGGGCTGTGACAATTCGATCGTGACTTGATTCCTCGTCTGAGATGTATTTCTTTGTTTTATTATTCCGTAATTTTCATATCCATCAAAAACGTATGTGAAAACTTCGGAGCACGAATTAGGTGGCTTTCGTGGCCTCTGAGACAGCACTGTGTAGCAAGGCAACATAACCATTGCCACATATAAAGCGACGGCATGTGACAATTTTGGAACACACATCTTTCAAGTTAGATAGGTGTCAATTTAGTTACCTTTAGTCGACTAGATTGGTCTGGAATAGATATAACCTGAACGCAAAAATTCTTTCGGAATATAAAAACTCAATACTGTTCACATTTTTACAAAAACACCATGGACTTCTTACGAAAACAGTTACAATGATAGGTGATTACTATTTTTTTTTTTAAATAAGGAGCCTTGATCGGGACCTGGATCGGGGTTTGGATTCTATGTGTTATCCCAGCAGAATGACCATAAATATAAAAACTGAATTAAATAAGACAAACTGTCAACAGGGGTTTTTAACATCACATATTTTTAATCACAACCAATAGATTTAATAGAAAGAACACTGATTCTCTTCTTCTCCTCTCTTCTCTTCTTCTCATATCTCTATCTCTTCTCTTCTCTACATCCTTACATATAATAAAACTGTAGAATAAAAAATGCCTGACCGCACATCACGCAGAAACTACTGTACGGATTTTGAGGAAAATTGGCATAGCGATTGCTTATGTTCTGGGTCGGGACTTAGGATACTTTTTATCCCGGAATATAACGTGGTGCGTACAAAATAGTCAAAAATCCGGATATATGTAATAGAATTTTATATACACAGACCTAGCTCAGTAATGGCTTATCGGATTGAAAAATAAAAAAAAATACGTGAATTTAGTAGGTTTTCCCCTGAATCATTTGAGATATAAAACATCCTCCTGCGTTGTCCTGAGCAATGTTCAAAACAATTATTCCAAACATCGCCCACAATTTTCCTTCAGTTTGTTGCATTAGTGTGTGTTTGAAGTGTGAGTATGTGTGAGCGCTCTAACGTGATCATATGTTTCACATTCAGGTTGAACACATTTTCAGGTGTTGTTTTTTATTTTTTTTATTAATTTAACTACAATGCTAGGGTCACAGTTAATCACTAATGAACAGTTTTGAAAAATATTTTTTAAAATTGAACTTTGAGAGATTGAAATCAATCACATGATTGTACTTATTAAAATCCCTCGTCGAATTATTGATGGGGCCATTACTCCCATAGTTCATTGGGAAACGTTTGGAAATGGGCTGGCGGTAGTGGGATTCGTGTGTCAAGTTGTTTCATTCATGTTGCTTCCTTTTTGTCAACATTTTTTGAGGTGGGTAAGAGGGAAATAGCAGAACTTTGCGGAAATATTTTTTGTGTAGAATTATTAATCGTAATTCAAATTAGTGTCAGTTTTTGAATATGTGTAATGCTTTTTGAAAGTGTAAATTTGCGTTCTTGAGTGACTACACTAACTTATTTGATGGACGTTATCGGTCCTCATCCACACATAAAATTATTTGATACTGTGTACGATATATAAGTTAATCAGGATTAATTTACTTTGAAATAATCGAAAATTGATTTTTTTTATTTAATTTTGTGTGCAATTGTTTCGGAATGGCTTAGATAACGCCTAGAAAAGCTGGCGGGGTCCTACTAGTCTTAAATAAAAACGTTCACATATTTCAATAACACCATAAATGTCGTTAAAAAATTGTCCAATTCACAATAGCGACCCGACGCACGTTGGATACCAAAGATATCTCGTCGAAATTTGTATACAAACTTTAGCTTAAGAGTAACCTTCACAATTTTCAACTATTGTTGTCGAACGAATGATTACAGCCGAACTAGAAATGTAACTGAATATACCACTTGACTCCTCAATAATTATCTGTTATTGCATCTGAGCGTTTTCACGACGTCAAAGCGGTTTTTGTCGCCCCCACCCCATTTATAGTGCGTATGAATTATCAGCTTTTAGCTGGGGAAAAAACATGAATCAGTTAGTCAACCCGATTATTTAGTGCATTATGCTAAAGCTTTTTTAAGGCAAAATTATTGGTTTTGTTTCTGAACACAATGCAAGTCAAGTGTTCATAAAAGAACAAGACATGCTTCTAAGACACTCCATTCATGATCAGTGAATGATTTCAGTCCCTCTTTTACAAGAAAATTACAGTCGTTGGAAATGAACCTTCGTTTAAATATTCGACCTAATTAGAGTCATTGCATATAGGATATAGCTCAACCTCTATGTATGAAAACAGTTTACAACAAAATAAATAAAATAGTTAAACAATTGGGAAGATAAAGGACCTTAGGTCTAGCTTTTAAAACCCATTTAAATGGAAGGGATCTACAATTATATGCAGAGACGGAACGAACAAATTGAGTAGATTGTCCAAGCCTTTTTTAAAGAGTTGGAAAAATTATTGAGACATAATTTTTGTTCTTCCAGTGGTCGAACTCGAATACCCCTCGCTTTGTAGTTCATCACACTAAACAATGAGTCCTTGTGGCTTGGAACATATAATTTTATATAGATTGTCAATGCATGTTAAAAAAAGCACATTTTCTCGAAATGAGTTTGGTGAAAATTAGAGAAATGAGTTTGAAACTTCCCGTGCAAAAAGACATTCGATTCGCTATTTCTCTATGGAAGCTAATGTTGTAAAATGTACAGCTCTAAAAAAAAAGAAGGAACTTAAAAAAAAAACAGGTGGGACAGAAAAATTAAAAGTGTCGCAAAAAAATTATTTAAAAATTTTAAAATTGTATTATTGACAGCATTTGCCTTGAAACTTGATTAATGGACGTATACAAGTATATTGCCTGATGGAAGAATTCTATAAAAAGGGGCGTTGCATCCTCCATACTAACGCAAACGCAAAATCTGCCGAAAACATCGCAGCATTACTTGAGAGTATGCAGGAGAATCCGTTGACCGTGGAAGTTGATTTCGCGTCGCTCACAAGAACTTGGCCTTTCGCAGACCACAACTTGCTGAATTTTGCGTCGTCCACTCCTTTATCTGGACAAAATTCAACTGACATAGTAGCTGAAGGTAAACGAAAAAAGACAACGACGTATTTTAGTTGAATGGGCTCTGGAGCAGTTAATAATATGATGTTGATGTACCAGGTCTAAGCCAATAAACGACGAATCACAACGGCCTTCAAAGCTAACATAACCCATTCCATGAATAAAATTTAGCCTGATTTATGCGCCAGAGGAATGCAAAATGGAACATTTCGGATGCGCCCTAGCATTTAAAATGTATGTTTTTTTGACGTCTACAAACGAGAGTAGTAGACGTCATTCAAAAACATAGTTGTCTTAAGTCGACTAGATTGGTCTGCACTAGATGTTGTAACCTAAATGCACAAACTAGATTCGTCGGCTACCGCTCCATAAACGTTAACTGAAACAGCTGCCCATGTGAGCGGTCTAGCCCAATCAAAACTGCGATACATTAAGTCAGCCAGCTGTCAGACTTATTAAACTAGATATGTACTTGAACGTTCCCAATCGCTTGCTGTGTTGGTTTTTCATTCGTTTGTTGCTTCCTTTCCGTTGATGTTTCTTTAAGTGGGTAAGAAGAAGAAAATAGAAACAAACTGTATTAAAAGTTCTTTCACCCTCAAAACGTTTACGACTATAACGTGTTTATTTCATTTATAATTGTTACTACTGAGATGAAACAATCACAAATACGTAGCCCTCGTGGTAACTTCGGTGGTATATGTGCAAATGTTTCTAAAAGCAAATGCACTCTTGATGTTGACAAATGGATACTGACTACAATTAATACAAAGAAGATTTCTTGAGCAACATTGCTAGAAATAACTACCTGGAACACAGCAGTAGTCTAACAGGTTTGCAAATCAATCAAGTGCTTAACCTTCGGGTTTAATGAATTGGCTAATAGCAAACAAATTTATTTGTGGCACCAACATTTATTGGCTATGCGTCTAAGAGTTGAGCTGACTTTGGCCAAACTTAAATCATAGGTACCATCGTTTAGATGAATAGACCAAGATCCACGAGCTAATCTTAGGTAGGTAATTATTGACTTACCAGAAAGTGGGAAAAAAGCTCGAAATCATTTATTAAAGCGAGAGAGATGATTTTTCTTTAAAGGTCAAGTATTGGTTTCGTGTAATCTACGAAAAATAAGAGTTGTTATTCATTTGCTCTGCTTTCAAACAGAGCTCAAGGGAATTCTGCTTTTTAAAGTGGAGGTTATACTAGGACTCCAACAAACTTTTTTCGTTATTCCGAAAGGAGATTCCGATGCACATTGTTCGGTCGTAAGGAAAGACAAAGTTAGACAAGACACTGCATTCGAAAGGATTTGTTACTTCATAATACAATCGAAGATAGGATAAACTTTTCTAGCATAAAGAAATAATTGGAAAAGCAGGCCATTTATGCAGATGAGAAAGAAAAAGGCTGCCTTGGGAAACACCAATTGTTATAAAATGTTGAGCTTGAGACTCAAGCCTTAATTGAATGACCAGAACGGCAGTATCTAATCCATTGAGGCGCATTGATACCTCGAACTCAGTCAATCGCAATTGATGTATTAAGCGCAAAAATGATGAAAATGTTTCTATGACCCAAGAAGCATTGAACATAAGTGATATGGATTCGCCTACTTTGGGGATAAGCTGGACTAATCTGTTTTCTAACTTATCAGGAAAAGTTTAGGATGGTTTAGAATGAAATAAATACAAAAGCAAATGCAATCGTTTTGCTAGCGTGGAATAAAATTCAGAACGATAGGGAAGATGCAGTCTGAAACAGCGCATTTGTTTAATCATTCCAATGGGTTGAAATCTATTAAAGAAACTGATTTGAAATGTCGTATGTAATATGCAGTTTTCAAATCTATCAAGGAATTAAAAAAGTACCTACTCTAAGGCCCCAGTTATAGCGATACGTAACTCGAGCTTGTTCTTAAAATGTTGCTTCTGAATTATATATTTAGTTTACCAAAAAAAAAAAAAATAAATAACAAGTGAATTATGTTTAAATTTTCTAGAACTAATTTTTTTGTACGAAATTTTTTTTCTGATCAACTTCTTTTCATTTCTACAAAAAAAAAACAAATCATTCCACTGAAATGTTTCATTTCTTTACTGTTCCATCTGTCAGGATTTTTTTTCTGATGGAATCTAATCAGTGGTGGTTGATTTGTTCGTACTAAGGGGCCAGTTATAGCGATCAGTAAAAAGCAACCGAAAAAGTTGGAACAGTATGAAAATGAGGTTTTTTTCGTTTCGGCGGTCATAGCAAACAGAAAAAAGTCTTTCAGAAAAATTAATTTTGTGAAGCATTATTTTTTTTATTTCGCGAAAACATACCAAATGTTTGAATTCTACTTTTTTTAAATAAATGACTGAGTCGCTTTTCGCTGCTAAACACCCACACTTCACAATATACAACAAACAAATCAACCACCACTGTTAAATTCCATCAGAAAAAAAAATCCTGACAGATGGAACAGTAAAAAATTGAAACATATCAGTGGAATGACTTGGCTTTTTTGTGTGGAATTAACTGAGAAGTTGATCAGAAAAAGTTTTTCGTACAGAAAAATTTGTTAATTCTTTTTGTAGAAAATTTAAACATTATCCACTTATTTTTTTTTTGATAAACTAACTTTATAATTCATAAGCAACATTTTAAGACCAAGATCGAGTTCAAGCATTACCTTTAGGTGGTCCAAAAAAGGAAAAGAAAATTTTTTCGGTTGCATTTTACTGATCGCTATAACTGGCCCCTAACAGTGACAATAATTTTTTCCGTTTGCTACGACCGCCTAAACGAAAAGAAAATCATTTTCATACTGTTCCAACTTATCGTATTGTATCGCTATAACTGGCCCCTTAATCATTTATCGGGGTAATTAATAGGCACAAACAAAATTTGATATTTTAATACAAACGTACCCTCAAACATATTTATCATCTGTCAAATTTTGCGAAATTACTACCAAAATTCAGAGTCAGGAGTCAACTTAAGTCACTTCTGAAACCTTTTCATTTGGCACAAATATACTCTTCTGGTGATTCTGAGAAGAGAAATTTGCCTATCGATTTGAAGTCCGAATCCACTCAAGAAGCACTTACACAATTGTAATTTATATAAGCCAGCTGACAGCAGCCGTAGATTTTTTTTGGCATTTTACCAATACATTTGTGGATTCAACCAAAATGGAACACATTGGATTTCAGAATAAGTGAAACCAATGGAAAAACGACAGCGGTTATGCTTCAATTTACATTCCTTATAACTGTTTTATCAGACAGGCATGCCACCTCGGTCAGGCGGTTTAATGCCGGCCGTTTGATTTTTTTATGTCAACCAGTCCATACAAGAGGAGCTCAGAAACAATATTGTTCCGGGCGATATATGTGGAAGAGTTTTGGAAAAATGGCTCCAATAACGTACTCGTGTTTATCATAAGAACGAGATCGGATTCCATATACCTAAATTAACGTAGATACACCACCAAAAATCTCTTCAAGGATTTCAGCCAAAAAACTCAATTAATCTTACTTTTTTACTTTGCATACAAAATTGTTATGTGTTCGCTGAAAAACAGTTTAGAAACTCTTTGAATTGGCTCAAGCCACTTCCAGGTAAACAGAGCAAATTCTAGTCCTCCTACCATCGAGTGTGAAAATAAATTTTGACACTTTTTGTAATACTTCTTCTTCTATTGGTTACTCGTTACTCTATACTTTGTTTGTCTTCTCTTTTTCTATAATTTGTCGTAAGAAGTTGAGAACGTAGCAAATCTGTAGAATTTCCCCGATTGTGATTTATATATTTTCCGTGCGCGAATGGACCTTATTATATAAAATTTCATAAAACTTCACTCCTTTGCTTTTGACATTTAGTTATTTCAAATTCGAAAATTTTGTTTCTGAAAACAGCATATGCGCCCATGGGAATGTCAATTAGAATTCGTGTGACGTGCAAAAGCATAAAAAATAAAAAAAGTGCTGCCAATCCTGGCAGAATGCGATATAGTTCGGTAATACTACTTTTTAACTTTACTGAATTTTGTTGGTTTGTTATTTTATATTTTCTTACAACAACGCTTTATTTGGCTCTTTTCAATTAAATTAAGCTAACAAGTTTCAAGTCATATTTTCTTCAATAAAATGCCGAATCCACAAATTTAAAATTTTTAATAAAACTCTAGAAATGCTTTTTTATTAAGGTCTATAGTTTTGTAAACTGAAAGAACTATCTATACAGGTGTCTATGTTTGAAAGCTTGCAGCAGTCCAATACTTTGCTCTTATAGGAAAAAAACAAGAAGAAAAAAAAACTTTGATTTGATGAGGCTTTTCTTAAGAAATACTCAGTCAATAATTATTGTTCTCAGTGAAAACAGCAATTTTTCGTGTGCGGTAGTTAATTAAGATTAAAATCATTCGTACAAATCGCAAATGCTTACCAGATAATGGTGTCGCAGTGTAGACTTGGAAAATTAAGCTTATTTCTAAATGTCATTGCAGTTGTTGTTGCTTGTAAGTTAAGATAATGTGGTCAAAAGTTCACACTTCTGGGTTGCTGTCGATTGTACGATTATCCTCAGGAAACCCCCATTAAATGTGAAAAAGACAATGTATAGGTATATCGTGACCGAAAAATGTGGCGGGTGTTTCTATTCTGTCGTTTTAATTTAAGGTTGAAACCCAACCTATTTTTGCGAAACAATATTGCTTTGGTAAATGTGGAAATATTGTTAAAATGTGATGGCAAGAAAAAAACAGCAATTTTGTGCACTTTCTTATTTACCAAATTGGTAATCCCAGTCAAGTTCTTAACAAAAAAGTATTGTTCAAATAATTTTTGAGTAGTTTAAAAAATGTTAAGTAACATGACAGCTAAATTTGATTCATGAAGTGTTGACGAAAAATAGTAGATACGCAGAAACAGGCGAGTTTACGAATATGTTTTCTTTTGTGTTCTTTTCGTACCTGTAAGAAGCTTTCAAATTGTAGCGACGAAAATAAGCTTTTTGTGTGTTGGTAAACAATTTTTTATTTTGTTGATACCGGCATATATATCTTTAACTGTCAGAAGTAATAGGTACCCGCTTTTGTAAGGCTTTAATGAAGTCGCTGTAGTGGCTGGGTACAATTTGTGTAAACTTCTATAGTTGCTATTTTTGCCACGCAGTTCTTTGTAACACTTGACAACAATTTTTAACTTGATCGTATACGAAGTAAGAACAATTTATTGTATTCGTACAAATTTTCGAGTTAAAGATTTTTATCAATTCTTACATACCGATGATGGAGAAACTCAAAAAAGTCGGTTTCGAAACGGATTTGTTTCGACTCTTGTATTTGGAGCTTCCGGGCCACTTTTTTTTTGGACATTAGGTCTATTGTTAACGGTACTTCCCAAAAAAGGATTTTAAACAAGTAAGGTTTATTCTCAAAAACGGCTCTAACGATTCAACCAAAAATAATATTTGATCTTGGATGCTGGGTAGGTAGGTGGAGTTAACGTCGCTGCTTACCCAGTTTTTGGCTAAAAAAAAAACGGTACTTTTTAAAACAAACCCTTGAAATATTTGTAACTAGTTTGTCTGTATATTTTTCCAAAAAACCACTACAACGATTTTTACCAAAATACATATTTAGGATAACATAAGTATTCGAAATAAGATCCCATACTTTGTTTTTCTTAACAAATCAGAAAACAGCTACCTACCAAAAACAGAACGAGAAAGTTTATTGTGACCCAGTCGTGGAATTTATTTTTTTCAATTGACGTTTATGGAGGGGTAACCAACAAATCTGTTCAAGAATTTCGTTAAAAAGTTGAAATTTGTTGACATTTCGTATAGCTCGTGACGTGGGAAAACGGGACGCTCCGAACCAATCTAGTTTTTGGCAACCAGAGTACATCTAGTCAAGATCTTCCAGTCGCCTTAAGACAACTAGATTTTTTAATTTTCCCAGATTCCAGTGTATGCAAGATAGGAGTTGATTGGTTGCTCTTTAACAATGTTCTTAAGTATGATGTAAAATGACATCTTCTCACACATTCATTGACTAAAAGGCCCAGCCCATAGAATCCATTGCATCCGTCGCGTCGACGCATTGACGGAATCGACGGAACGAGCATTTTTTCAAACGACCATGACAGTTTCACTTATTCTCAATATTTCCACCAATGAAAGTGCTTCCTCTCCCGCTGTGCCAACTGTCAACGCGTTCGACGCACAGAAAAGTGGAAAGTAAACCAACTTTATTCGTCGCATCCGGCAGCTGTGTATTCTATTAACCTGTCAGTCGAATACCTTGCCGCAACGAACGCGACGGATTCTATGGGTTGGGCCCTTAAATCTTTTCTTTACATTTAAGGTCTAGGTGTGATTGCGACCTGCGCACAGTTTGAAAGGGGTGTCAGAACTAGACATACTACTACTTTTCAGTAATTTTGCGAACATTGTCCTCCCCTCGTTTGAATTTGATATTTTTGAATTTTAGTGAAAAGGTACGGAAACAGATAACTGAGACACAACAGTAAATAAAGCAAAGTTTTCGGAGTACAAAGAATTAATAAAAGACACGTCTTACAAGGTTGAAAGGAAAAAATGAAGAGAGTTTATTTATGTCATCTTGACAAGATATGGTTGACAGATAAGAATGCAAGTAAAATAAGAAATATTTATTTTAAATTTTACTCTATTACAATAGTTACAGCGTTATGAGTATTGAACCTTTTTTTTATAGTGAACTTTTTTATATGAACCTTTTGATTTCGTATTGATAAACTCTCAGTTGAAGAGAAGTGATTTATTTTCTCGTTGCTATACGCCCTTTTGCGATTTTTTTTATCAGTTTTTCGTAATAATATTTTTATGTATCTTTTAAAAACACGTATTTTTCATTACTCTGGTTCTTTGCTTTCGATGAGTTGCGATTACTGAGTGTATAACAAAGTTTTATTATTTATTTTGATACAGATGTTTGCTGTGAATGGACGTGTACGAGTACGATTTCAGTAAGGCAGATTTGTGGTGCAGAAACAAATTGCGTTGGAAAGTTCGAACAAACATCAGAAAGTTGCAATGTAGAAGCGACTCCACAGCGCAATGTTACTGAAACCGCGTAAGTGTTCGCTTTTATTATTATAAATTCATTGACAGATTTTTACATGATAAAAATAAACTATAACGCAATAGATATCATAAGGACATAAAAATTAAAATAAACCCAAAAAAGTAAATGAAATAGATGCCCAAAATACATTTTAATTTTTGACATATTCTAAACTAATGAAAAAATTTAAAATTTCGCTAAATAAATTACTTAAAATGATGCTTAATCTTTCCTAGCATCATTTCACTTCAGACTTTCATATTAGGGCAAATGTTGAATTGATCTTCTACAGAATACGAAAACTCACCGAAAATTTCAAAGAAAAATGGGATAATCATCTAAATAAACAAATTAAATGCGATAGAACATGTGTTCAACGTTAATTATCTTTGTTAATTAATTTACTAATTTATTTATTTATCTGTCAATTTATTTATTTTCTTATAATTTTTATTTGTTAACATTTTTTTTGTTTCTTTTTATTTATTTTCGTTGTTTCCTCAAAAAAAAACACTTTAAAAAAATTAATATTTCAATAAACATTTAAATTAATTATTTAGTAGTAAGATTATTAATGTCATATCTCTGCGATTGTAAATTGTGCGGCAAGAAGCAAAATGTAATATTGAACGCATTAAAAATATATATAGGAGTAGTTCAATAAGTAAACCAACGTCCTTTGATTTTATTTCTAATTGTATTTAATACAGGTATACTATTTCAAAAAAAACAAATGCAAGCAGTTTAAGAAGAAAAGTTACAGAAAAAATGTAAAACGACTTTATAAGTCAAATCCCGTTGCTTTCGTAAACCATCCGCGAAATAAATGAAGTTAATGTCAGTTTTCCCTGTTCCAATATCATATTCGCTTCTTCAATTCATCGGCTTTTGAAGAACTCTTCATCACGAATAACTTGAACTTGAACTTAAAAATATATCAAAATTCGCGCGAATTTTTAACCATTATTTCATGAAATTAAAATAACAAATTACAACAACTTTGAATTTTCCAGTCAAAATCGTTGCCTCGATAACATTGTTCATCATTTTCTTGACTGAGAGTCTGGTTTTGTTGCAAAATCGTCGTGGATTTATGTTTGTAAGAAGAATGATGGGTACGCCAATTTTCAATGTAAGAACGTACGGTGGCAAGTTCGTCAGAATCAAAGTGTGTTTCTCGTTGCAAATCACGATCGGAAAGGTGCTGGTCGGTTCGACGATTATAGAATATCTTCACTCATATAGTCCTTGTATTTTTCCCTATGATCTTTTGGATTAGATGGGAAGCAGGTTGTCAATATTATGGCAAATAACGTCGAGCAGTATTCGATGCATCAGCGAGTGCAGTGGACCAATGTGCATCATTCTCAAGAAGATTTAGTTCCCGGCAAGCTTGGCGATAAGTGGCGCACAGCTGACCGTTGACTGTTCTTAAGTCTCGGAAGGATGTCGGCCCACGTACACGTGAGTTCACTGTAGAGAATAAATAAAATCAACTCACTGAAACTGCGAAAATTCAATTCGATTGAATTATTTCTGTATATACTAATCGCCGACACAATTTCTTTCCGTACATATTTACCCTACTCAATAAGGACCAATTCTAATTCTTTTAAAAAAATTGAAGCGATCCACTCTTAGATGTGTCGAAAAGAATAATAATTTGAAAAAAACATTTGCAAAATAGGTAAAATAATGTTTTTAAATTACCTTGGTTACAACAACAACACTGTGCGCATACAAAGAAAGAACTGTGTGGTCGATTTTCGACTAGTCTAAATAAATTCAACTCACAATGAAATGCACAAAACTATTCGAAAATCGACAATATTGTCTGTTCAATGTGAACCTGACATGAATTTCACAATTTACATAAATTCTTATGTCATCCACAACTCAAAACGTCATCATTCGATCGCTTTTTTTCGTTTCAATTCAAATCAGCATGGTCTATTATAATAATTGGAATGACAGTGGCGCCATCTGTGGAAAATTGGTCGTACCATGCACAACAACTTTGCTAAAGATCATCACATGATCAAATGCATAGTTTACGATTCTATAAAGGACATATAGATGAGAAGTAAAATCAAATCAACAGGGGCTTTAATTGATTTTTTTGTTTGGGCCTTGTTTCCTGTGGCGCAATTGCGCAGCGCCGCGCCGTTTCTACCTTATCCTTGAATTAATTTTGCAATCATAATGGATGAGAAGATGAGACAGATAGTCCTGCTTTAAAACTCAACTCACGTTGTTTTTTAATTCTTTTTTTTCAACTAATTTTTGTTGTTAAGTTACTTAATTATTTTTGAAAAAACTTCCTCTTGGCTTTATTTTCTAAAATGGTCATGTACAATAATTTGATTTGGAAACATTTGCTTTTTTTTTTTTTCTTTTAGTGGACGCCCGTTATTACCACCATTACGCACATTACCAACGACGACACCAACTATTCCCACTACAGAGGCAGACAGTGAGGATGCATGCCTAGTTCCGACAATCAAAAATGGTCAAATGCTTTCGATGTTACTTCCAAATATTGATATGAAGCCTGGCGATTCGGTTCCCAATCAAACTTGGGTGATTTACAAATGCGACCCAGGATTCAATCTTGAGGGGAGGGCAAATAACTTGTGTCACAGTGGATCCTGGTTCCTGAAAACCCACCCAATATGCACCCGTACGCGTCCCCCATACTCAGTTAAACCCGAATGATATCAATTTTCTTTTGCAGGCTACTGCAGGAACGACGATCTCTTGTTAAATAGCGTTTCGTTTAGTGTTAAATGCTTAGCAAATGGCGGTGTGACTATAGCGTGCAATGATCGCTTAAAACCCGGTACCATAGCGAAGTCCAGCTGTTCTACTAAATACCGAATACCCTATCACAATCCTGTGCAGAGTTTCTTCTGCAACGAAATCGGACAATGGGACTACCAACCATCACGCTGTGAACCAATATGCGGTGAAGAGCTGCCGCGAAGTCAGCCATTTCAGGTGAATGGAAAAGTGACAAATATCACATCGGTGCCATGGCATGTAGCAGTCTATCAAATTGTGGCCGACAGATACGAGCACATTTGTGGGGGGACTATTATAAACGCGAAGGTTATAATTTCAGGTAAATAGTGAACGTCAGATGTGCACGTCTTTTTTAACGTATCCTTTTGATGCCAACAGCGGCACATTGCTTCTGGGACAATGCGAATGAAGCTGCACACAGCACGGGCCTGTACACTATTGGTGCTGGGAAATTTTATCGCGATTACTACGCTGACGAGAACGGAAGAAGTCAGTTCCGAAACGTTTCAAACATCTCCGTTCCAACCGAGTAAGTATTTATTTGTTTATCAATAACGTTTAACCCACTTTTGTGCATATGTAGATACAAAGGTGAATATGGAAGCTATAAGGGAGACATCTCTGTGCTTACACTCACCAGCGCACTATACCTGTCCGATTTTATCGCACCAGTTTGTATTGAATGGCAGAGCTTGAGTGCCAAGAACTTCAAAAATGACTTGTACGGCACAGTTGCCGGCTGGGGTTTAGATGAAAGTGGCGGCTTTAGCACTGAACTCAAGACTATCTATGTGCCTGGAAATAGTTATGAGGCTTGCAGAAATGCTGCCGGACGACGATTGGAAAATACAATAGCAGATGACAAATTCTGTGTACTTAACTCGTTTGCTTCGAATCCCTGCGAGGGTGACAGTGGTGGAGGTTTTGTGGTGAAAAAGGAAGTCAATGGGAAAACTCTTCACTATCTGTGGGGCATTGTGAGCACGGGAGTGCCTCGCGGAAATGCATGCAGCAACCTCCACTTTGTTAGTATGACTAATATTCAATTTTATGAAGATTTGATTACGACAGTGGAAGCTAGTAATAGACCAAATTGAGTTAGTAGAATATGCCAAATAAAATAGTTCAAAATGCAATTGTAATAGGTACTCATATAAAAGAAAGAATTACTGTTTTTGTATCGCCTAATTTTAGATGATTTTTTTTTAATTTTTTGTCTTCATGTACATAAAAATGCCACGATCCATTTTCCATTTTTTGTTCAAAACGACTGGACCAGATTGGATACTTCCCTCTGCGGTTCGTAATTGCAACCCGAAGCCATTTTAAAAAGAAAAATCAGAAAATTCCCAATAGGTTACGCTGTAGGGGCACATTTGTGGCGATTAACAGCCATGGTGTAATGCCTAAAAATTCCGCAGCTGAGGAATTGACGCCACCGACATCAAAAGGATAATGTAGGCAACGCTTAACGTACTTGGAATTTGGCAGCACTGTTTGGTAATTAATCACCATGCAGAATTCCAGACGGCCAGCTTTAAATACCAAGAGCAATTTAGCAAACGAGAGAAGAAATGAGTAGATGAGAAAGGAGTACGCAAGTATAATGTTATAAATAAATTATATTAGTTTAGGGAACTTCTTACGTTTACTTGTAATTAACAAACTTGATATTGAGTAACGGCAAGCATTGCTATACATCTCGTTTTTCAGTTCAATTCAATTACATTTTCAACAACGCCTGTCAAAAACCCTGTACAACCCTGAGAATTCGGCTACTATATCGAACGCAAAATACGCTGCCCTGAAGTTTGACATTGAAAAATGAATGACAGTTAGCGAAACTCAGCACGGAATTCTTGCCCTGACAAAGTAACTGGGGTCAGTTCGGGCAACTAGAGTGCCCTAGAATTCATATCAAACACAAGTTTTCAGTACCAGGCCGAGTTCAGTGATATATCGAGGGTTAACCCAGTGCGCACTAGTGCTATAAACGTATATTAGAAGAAGCGTATAAAGTTATAAACTTTTTAAAATGAATTTAAACGCGCAAACCTTATTTAAAACTTTTGTACGTCGTTTTACAAAGATTTCTGTAAGCTAAACGCGTTTGGAGGTCAGTTTAGACCCTATACAAATTTGAAATTGTATCGAAATGTCGTTTTGACTTCTTAATATTGAGCGTCTGGCACATTTTATTTTAAATAAAAGCAAATATAAATTGGCTAAATGTGTTTTAATTATTCGTATATATTTTGTCGACGATTTGAACACTTAGCGTTGTTATTTGATCTACAAGCTATGAGGTATGATGACAAGACTATAAATACGAAATCAATTAGGGGTATCGCGAATAAATTCCGAAGGAAATGTTTCCCTTATCAGCAATATAAATCAGATAGCTGAATAGAAAACATTCCGAGGGAAATATTATTCCCGATAGGGGTGAATATTTTTTAACCAAATTGGATCCCATGACACCCAGAAATGAGGTATGAGTATTTTCCTTCGAAGAACCTATAAACCATAAACTAAGAATGAAGTAGACTGACAGCTTTCCTACGTCTCCCCGATTTCACGTCATTTTTCCTAAGTCAGCCACATAAGCGAACTGTCAACTTAGTACTCAGTCACGAATTTCTTGACTAGATTCGTCGACTGCCGCTCCATAAACGTCAACTGACACAGCTACCAATGTGATCGATTTAATCTAAGTCAGTCAGCTGTCAGACTTACTAAACTAGATACTTGAACGTCCCCACTGTAATGAATGTTTTATTAAGTTTTAACAACCCTTAACAGGTGAACAAAAAAATTATCTGTCAAATCAATAATATTGTCTTAATAGGGAAAACTACGAGGGCAGTTTAATACGTCAACTATAAGGTCTGTTCCTTTACTTTTGTAGTACAAATTTAAAAGACTGTCAAAATTACAGTGGGGTGATGAATTATCTCTCAGAGAGGGAAACTTAAGCAAAAGTTAAGGAACGCTTTTGTAGTAACCTGTGAAAAATGACAGATGCGAATATTCCATTTAAATGCTAAATAGAACAACAAATTTAAATCAACTGTCCATTTATATCTTACGCAAAGAAATTTGTTGAATCCAACTAGTAAGAGGGGAAATATCTTGCTCTCTCAAAGCCGCTCTCTTTTACGAATTTTTCGAGTTGAGGAACGACAGTTGAGTAAAATGCGTAAGAGTTCGTAAAAATTCGTAAGATTTAAAAGGAGCAGACCTTATATGATGCAACTGTCAAAACTGTTTGATATTTGATTATTTGATAATATGACTAAACAGTTTTTTATATTTTTGATTTTATCGTCTAAAAGTGACACAACAAACACCATCAGGAACTAAGTTGCTATCAGTCGCATGTCAAGGCTTATGTGTTACCTATTCGATTGGGCAAAAAAATAAGTTTGACAGCTAGTGGAATTTGTCCACTGCAAAGAAAAATTGCATCCCAGCCCAGCCGAATACCACATTAGAATATCTGAATCTGAAGTTAAAGCCTTAAAGACGACGGAAAAACCAAGTTTTTTTTGGCACATTGACCGTTCAATTGTAGGTTTTTCCAGGTGACTGCGTCTGCGATAACATTTATGGTAATCCCAATCAGGAAAAAATAGGGCTTATCATGTTATGTTTTTTTATTTGTAACACATTTTACAATAATCAATAGTATTCCCACATTGATAAAGTATAATTTAGTAAACGTATAGGAATTGACTATAGATTTGGGAACAACCGTGTATACTTGTCTAACCAGTTTTAAGTTAAGCATTTAAAATATTTGTAATGCACTGCCAAGGTTGTTAACATAATTTTTTTTTTAATTTAACCTCTTGTTTCAAAGCTTTTCACCGTCCTTCAAATTCATTTTTAACGCCTTGCTATGTACCCTATAGAATAAAATGAATAAAGAATAAAGAACATTTGTTATTAGATGATTTAAAATATTGATTATTTCCCGCTTCGCATCTCGGAATACATTACGTCAAGATTAACTATAAAATGGTAATAATGATATTTAAGCGAACTTATGTATTTGTAAACACTCAGTCAGGAGTTGCAATCAGTGGAGGTAGCTCAAGTTCGCGCAACACTTGAAAGAAATGGTATCTCAACGGAGACTTGGAAATTCCAGCTTATATATAAAAAATATAATTGCAGTCGCTTTTGCATGTAAGTCGCAGAGAAGAATATAATTTGTTATTTTTATTTCTATTGGATGTTGAAAATGTCGAGAAAAATACGAAAATACGTTATTTACGTATACGCATTTTTCGACTTTTAAAGAAGCTCTATTTTCCATACAAAAAAAAAAGTGTAGTTGAAAGTAAGCTTTCGTAAATTTGAAGTCGAGACTGGATATTGTCATTAGTTATGCAGATTAACATAGTTCAAGTGGAATTGTCGAATATGACGTAGGTTTCTTGTAACGAGTTTGAGTCAGATTCTCCTGTCACAAAATAACTAAATTCTTTTTGTACTCAAATAACACAGTGGGGTAAGACGTCAGATCGAATGCTATATGCCCGCTGATAGCGACAGTTGATTATAAGCCAAGATATTTTGTTTGTGCATCAGATGTTGTTCTGGTCGCTGATTGTACTCATTGTTAATAATTAAGTTAGGTTACTTAAGAAAGCAGTTTGCATCATGTGCAATTCGCACCAAGAACTAAGAAATCTTAATATTTTTATAGTGCATTAGAATGGGAGATGGAAATAATTGTGAGCTGTGACTAAAAAACGTATTGGGAAGGGATCTGTGAATTTTCTTATGAGATCTTTGCTAAATAGCTTGTAAATACTATTGAGAAGCCGTGCTCCTATGCAATAGTAGCGAAGGGATGTTGGGTTTTTGTAGGAGGCAAACTTTATGTGTTCATGCGCTCATCAATAATTGCTAAGTGGCGAAAAAAAATCATTTCTTGTTCAAAATAACTGTCAAGATCAGTCTTGTTATCACAATTTGCAAGTGACCTTAGCAATTGTAATAGTATACATATTTTCGTAATTTCTATGTAAAAGCAAACTGTTATTAAAATATGTTATAACATTTGGGTTAAGCTAAAAAAAATATTAACACAGTGCTTGGATGAAAGTAACAGGAAAGTAAAGTTTTGCTTTATACATTCATTGAAAAAAGTACGTATACGACACAGTGGCCGCGTTGCTTTGAACGCGCTGAGCGGCTAGCACATGTTGGAACGGCCACCAGGTTCTAGACCAAAAATGGCAATTAGTTTTATCTACAAAAGTTTAACTCGAAAAGTCGAGCATTTGAATAAATACAGAAATCCAATGTTTTTATTATTATACGGAGAAAGCACGGAAAATATCGGTCACCTTACCACTTGCTTTAATTCTCGAAAAAACGTGCACGGCTGGGTAGCAGGAAACTTTCTCGATCATTTTATTGGGTAGTTTGTTAAAAAGTCCAGAAGCAATACTGAATAAGTAAGATGGCAGTGGCAGTACATAACAAATAACAATGAGTCTGACAGCTGACTGACTAGATGTATTTGAGTTTTTATTGGCCCAGATGGGTCACGTTTTTGCAGTTGACGTTTCTGAAGGGGTATAGAGGGGTAAACGCATTTTTCGAAAGTTCTTGTAAAAAAGTTTTAAATGCCAAATACACTGTTCATAGGGTATTACTGCTTAAAAGATTTTTGAGTAAAGGACAAGCGTAGCAGTAGTATCTGATCTGTGGGGGGATGTTTGTGATTTTGACTGATGTTGGTTTTAGGTGTTATGATTGGAATTCTCAGTTTTTTAAAGCAGCGTTCGAATGGAAAATTAAGGACGCATTCATTTTTTGTCCACCAGAAAACGGAGCTCTTGGGACGAAGAAAAAAACAATTTTGCCAAGAACTTTAAAACCTATATTTTCATAAGTAGGTATTATTATTTTTTTTTCTTTTTTATATGTTTTATCTTACGGGTCTTCAGTTTGATTTTATTCAAATCTAGATACTAGTAATTAATTTTTATTTCAATTTCATAAACGTATAAATCCGTCTTTGCGCTTTTGTCAAAATAAAAGAAAAGAAAGAAGGAAAGCCCCAATCTCCAAAAAGATGGCCGCTGATGGTCTCCTCCTCAAGTGTCCTCAAGTGCTGCCTGCTCTCGCAACAATGAAATTTGGTCAAAATCGTTGTAGCCGTTTTTTTTAAATTCAAAAATTACCGTGACTCGAATTTTTAAAAGCAGCAGTACATATTTCAAAAAAAAAGTCCATTGTTATAAATAATTTATAGAAAAACTGAGTTTGCTTTGCTGTTATCTACAATCGTATTGACCGTTTTTGAGATAAGTCCAATTTTCAAAAGCACCGTTATTATACTTTTAAGCGAAAAACTGGGTATGCAGCCATGTTAACCCGACCTCTACCTTAGCCCTTAGCTGAAATTGTTAGAAGCGTTTTCAAAAAAATTTAACTTGTTGAGAACCGTTACATGGGAAGAACCGCTAATAATAGGGCTTACGTGCCAAAAAAAAAACTACCCCCGAACTGTAAGCCCAAGAAGTCCAAATCCAAAGTTTGAAGCAAATCCGTCCACCCGTTTAGCCTGTAGACCTTAGGAGCCGACGCACAGACGGACCGAAATGCGAGACCACCTTTTTTAAGTTCCTGTATCAGCGTAATGTCAGAATTGATTATAATTTCGAATTCGAAACCTTGTACGAATACATACATCTTTCTCTTACTTCTTTACGTAGATATACAAAAAGTTAAAAAGAATAGAACAAACGTCAGATAGGAGACAGATGAAGCAAGTGCGGTAGTGTCAAAAACACATGTCGAAAAGTTTAATCGCGAACAGCGGACACACACATTTTAATCTGACACTTTGCTAGTGTGTGTTTGTGGGTTCAAGTTTAAGGTAGTTCTTTAAAAACATCCTCGAGTCTTGTTTCGTGTTAAGAATTGACCTGCAAATCAATTTTTTTTTTTCAATGAAACATAGAAAGAGCACTTCTGCTCTTTTCATAGAAACAACTTCGAATTAGAACTCAACTAGCGACTAGCCCCTTTTTTCGGCCCAGTTGTACGTCGGACTTGAAGCGTTTTCAGACGGAAATTAAGGTATAAAAAAAAATAAATATTTTGGCGCGACAGGTCTATGGGACCCAAGGCCTAGCTTCTCACAACCATTCGTTTTGTGTGGGTTTTAAATTTTTGGGACGAATGGAATGGAATGGAACGGCTAATTGAGATGCTCATTCATGACAGTTTTACTCTCGGATGTTTGTCAGACGTTCGCAAGAGGTGGCGCAGTGGAAAAAAACCTTAAGATGTAATTTGGCCCTTTCGGGATTCGAACCTTGAACCCCTCGCTTAGTATCCCAACACACTACTACTACTACTACAACTCTTACAAAATCTGTACCTACTTGCAAAACAGGGGTCAACCGAATAGTTGCTGAGACCAAAACTATTCTCTTCAATTGGCAAAGGAATGGTAGAACAGCTGATTCACAAATGGATCACGGCAGAACACCTGAGAAGGTGGTCAACCGTGGAACAATGTAGACAAGCTAAAATGGCAATTCATTGGCCGACATGCTCCACTCAAAGAAGGGTTCTAAGCATGAGTCGACGAACTCTGAAATGGGTGGTGGCTTTATCTACAGGACATGACAATATCTGGTTTCACTTAAGGAAGATGGGCCTTAGAAAAGTAGATGATACCTATAAACTATGCCTGGAGGAATCTGAGACAGCGGCGCATATACTGTGACAATATACGTCGTTGGCTGGCAGAAGAATGAAGATCTTTGGACATCATTGTGTCGAGACCCAGTTGATGAAAGAGATCTCCCATAAACAGATGCTAGCGTTAGCACTAGGAATCGAGCCCAGGGAAGAACTCTGGAGAGAGTTCGAGAAAGACGAAAAGAGACCCGACATTGGTTGTCTGATTCGATTATCTTTCGAAATCTATATATAAAGGGTACAAAATCTGTATAAAGATTGGCTTATATGACTGTTTTCCCAGTTTCCTGTCAAGAAATTAATTTTAAAACTTTCGCAATGTGAATTATAAATCTATCCCATTAGAAATTCTAAATAAACTGTCCGTTTTTTAGGTACTCTGTTGAAATCATCATGCGTGGCTGGTGGCTCAGTAGGGCAACGTGAGTCTCTTCTTACACTAATAATAGTAAATTTGATTACGATCACGAGTCCTTTCCAGGTTACTGCAGCAATAGTCCCCTCAATGGTGTTACTTTTAAGGCGGAATGCATACTAAATGGCTTACCTGTGCCATGCAACGATCGCATAAAACCTGGAACAACAGCCAAAATAAATTGCTCCCCTAACTACGAACCGCGAGATAATGCAATACAAATTGTTATGTGCCAGGAAGATGGTCTGTGGGACTACAACCCGACAGGCTGTATACAAAAATGTGGAGAAGCTTCGGAACAAGTACATCAGATGACGAACACGACATTGATGCCATGGCATGTGGGAATTTATCAGAATAAAGCCGGCACACACACTTATAGCTGTGGCGGGACCATTATAAACGCGAATCTGGTTATAACAGGTAAGAATTTAATGGAAAGTATCTTCGATTTCTCGTTCACACATCTTCTTGCCCGCAGTTGCACATTGCCTTTGGGACGAGGCCAAGTATTCCATAAATGATAGGTCATCATTCATTATCGGCGCTGGCAAACTGAATCGCAATGCGAATGAGTCTAACGCGCAGTTCCGAAATATTTCACAAATCAGCGTTCACCCTCTGTAAGCGGAATTTCATAATTGTTTGTTAAATATGTTTAACTCTTTTGCCATACGCAGTTACAGCGGATCTGCTGGTAATTTTAAGAACGACATTGCTGTCATTGTGCTCAGCGATCCTCTGCTGTTCTCCGCCCTCATAGCTCCAGTCTGTATTCAATGGGAAAGTGATGGTGTTAAGGATTTTTCAAATAACTTAATTGGATCAGTTGTCATCTGGGGCACAGGTCAATCCGAGCTAAAGACTGTTTCTCTGCCGGGGAGCAGTTATGCCGTTTGTCAGGAGGAAGCGACAGATCAGTCGTCACCATTCTTATCCAGCGATAAATTCTGTGTGCTTAATAGGTCCAATGAAATACCCTGTGTTGGCGACAGTGGTTCAGGCTTTGTGGTGAAAAAGCTCGCCAATGGCGAAATGCGTCACTTTCTAATGGGTCTTGTGAGCATCGGATGGCCATCACCGCAGAACAATAATTGCAACAAAGTGCGTTTCATTGGTATGACCAATATTCAGTTTTATGAGAAGTGGATTGTTAACTTGTTAAACAGTTATCGGCCAAAATAGACAGGGAATAAAAAATATATGATTTCAATTGTCGTTCTTTCTTAAAAGAGTTCTGCAGTTTTATTTTATTGTTCAAAGTTTAAGCAAGATAGTTGATAGAAATATGTATACTTAAAATAGGTTTAAATTGCGAGTGTAACCGTGTAAGGGTTGTTGTCCCCCTTCCAAATTATACTTAAAAAAATAAAAACATCGAGTTGTTTTACAACTTTAGCGTTAACTTGTAAAATTATCCAATACTTTATTACCTACACTAAAACTATTATTAAGCTTATTACAACTTGTACGATGTATTTGCAGCTTGCGGAAGAAGCAACAGTGTATTTGAGAGTCAGCTTGCGATTGTTCTAGCTTTCAGCGTCCGCTTTGTCATTGTCCTGTTCGCCATCGAAGAACTCGTTCTTGGGTTCGACCATTTTGTCTTCGTCCGCCTGACTTATTCGCACATCTGGATCTGGTTCATCTTTTGCGCGAGTTTCTTCCACGTCAATTGTATCCGGTGGAATGGTAACCATCTGTACGCTGGGTGAATGCTGGCACATCTTCAAATTCTCGTAAACATGCTTCACGATCAGCTCGAGGTATTGTTTTGAATTCGCATTATCCTGGCGCGTCGTTATGTCCGGGTGAAGCGTAAAGTCTGGCGCAAAGAACTCTAAATACTCCGTCATGGGGAGCTCGTTGGAGATATTCTCATCGACCAGCAGTGAGGTTTCATGAGTCCATGCGCGTGCTACATTCCTCAGGGTGTATCCACCACCGCCCACAACCAGCGTCGGTACGTTCAACTCCTTTACAAACTTTACACACTCGCCATGGCCACGTGTGCTCAGCGAGAAACATCCCAAGCGATCACCGGCCAGTGAATCAGCTCCGCATTGCAGCACAATCGCCGTGGGTCGGTAGAATTCCATTACCGATGAAATGATTGGCTTGAAAACTTGCGAGTAGCTCTGGTCGTCGATGCCTTCTTTCAGCGGAACATTTACACAGTAGTAGCGACCGGATTCGGCACCAATCTCGTACATGTCCCCCGTGCCGGGGAAAAAGTAGTTGCCGTACTTATGGAATGAGACTGTCATAACCCGGTCTGTGAGATAAAATGCCTCCTGCACCCCATCTCCGTGGTGGACGTCTATGTCAATGTATAAAACGCGGGGATGATACTTGAGCAGTTCCAAAATTCCAATCACAATGTCGTTCACATAACAGAAACCTGAAAAGAGAAAAAAAACTTGTTACGGAATGGATTCTTTTTGCAGAAAATAATGAAACCTACCGGAAGCTTCGAACTTCTTAGCATGATGCAGTCCCCCTGACCAATTTATGCAGATATCACTGTGATTGTGATTTAGTTTCTGTGCACCTTCCAGAGATGCGCCTGTGTACATGGCGCAGAATTCAAAGAGTCCATCAAACACGGGACAGTCTTCGCCAACACTGAAGTGGGATAGATATTTTGTGTAGCCGACCGCTGGAAAGATAAAAATAAAAGTTAAATTAGCATTTTAAGTCTGCTAGTGAGGTCAGAGCATTTGTGTGAAATATTGGGCTTCCAGATGGTAGCAGTTGGCACTTTGTTTACCAAACGGAAGCCCGAAGAAAAACACAGCTCTATCTGAAGTAATAAAATATGTAAACAATAGCGATCTACTTACAATTGCACTGAATATTCTGCGGTGTGACCTGCTGAAGGAACTCAATATATTCTTCACTGTGAAACCGCAACATATCCTGGGCGCTAGCTCTGAAAAAAAAAACAAATATTAGATATAGTTTTTGTTTCTCCTTTTTAAGTAATAATATACTTACTTGTAGGGCCGGTAGATCTTCATCTTCTTGTGCAGTCCATAGTTCATAACCAAACTGTGGGTGACAGCCAATCGGTGGGGCTTCATAGGATGACCAGGACCATAGTGGAAATTGCCCACATCGGCATTGTAAAAGTACGAAACACGACGGTTAGACATTTTATCTTAAGTCTGTAACTTTTTTTTCTCTTATTTCGTTGAATTTAAGCGAAAATATTTTTCAAAAACAAAATAACAAATAGCACGAAAACAATGAAAAGCAAACGCCGGGTTACGGAAAAATCCAAGTTCATTACTTTGACATAAAGGAAGGAAATGTGCACTTATTTTATATTTCGCTTGTTATTATTTAAATCTTCTCAAGTTATATTGATTAAATTGTTAACCGGACACCACGAATTGTTAAAGGTTTATGCAGACGAAAACAAATATTTACTTTTATTTATACCACTTTGGTGTTGGTCAGTGGTTGACGTTAATCGAATGTGACATTTGGTAATTAGGGTGACATTTGTTAATTACCAAAATGGTTTCTAACGTAGTCGCCGCCATCTACCTGGGAATAGGTAGAAAGTCATAAAACCTTTGAACACACCCATTTTTATCGATGGATTTACTCGTTATTATTAATTTGGCAGGTAGAAAATAATTATAACCATAAAATAATCAAAATAACTTCTGTTATCATAAATTAACGGATCCCTTTTTTATTATATCTTTTTGTTATATACATTTCCCGCATAACACTAATCACCAGCTTCTCCGAATCTATAAAAAATACGTAAAAATATGTAAATCTACCTGCTTTTGACAGAGAAAGGTTATTCCGTTAGAAGTTTATTCAGAATGTATTTACATAAACGCATAAAACCCTCATAAACTGGGTAAAATGCAGAAATTTGCCATCTAGTAAATGAACTGTCAGCTTTTGCATGTGGAATCATTTTGAATCGGGAATCGCCTGCGGAAAATTACGCATATTTCCAAATGTCAAACTGTTTGTTTATGGCCTGGAAATCAATAAAATTGGCCGCGTTCCACTGCTCGCTAGCTGACTAGCGGCATGTCAAACTCAATCTAGCGCAAAATTACCCGCTGCATTGAGAGAGAGAGAGAGAAAAAAAAACGATCATTCGAAGGAAATCATTTAAACGTTTGCAAAATATGCCGCTGCCTCCGCGCGAGCGTTCCTTCATCTGTCAATTTCTCTCAAACTAAATGTCTGGCATCCATCTCATGCAATTTTTTTTTATCTGCGCTGGGCAAATCATGCCATGATATTTCATTTCATTTAATATCGCAGCGGCACGAGAGACTGTACGTGACGTTTTGGTTTTTTGGACAAATAAACTATTCAGCTGTTTGCTTTGTTTACCATTTTACCATAATCGGCATGAGAAGACACTCAAATGAGACAAACAATATTATATTTCCAGACGAAAAACAAGTATCTGTCAAATTCATGTCAGACATCCATGCCAAGAAATAATTGCAGAGATAGATCGCAGACATCCAATCATAAAGGAAGTGAAATTTTCACTCCTCTCCAAAAAATTGCTGTGAAATTGAAAGTGAAATTTTCACCCCGAAATGTCAAAAAATTAATGCGACGGACAAAAAAAGCCTAGTGAAATAGCTTAAATAACGCTACTTAAGCAAATAACTTTTTGAACAATTATTTTTCACTTCAACAGCGTACCGCTTGGTGAAATTTTCATGTGAAAAGTTCATTTTGACATTTCGCAGAGAAAAATTTGTATGAAAAACTGGATTTTACTCGAACAGCGTACCAGCCTTAAGCTAAAATGAAGTGACTCCACAAGACATTTCATCTCATGATAAGCATTATGAGAGAAATTATCTCCTGTGGAGTCGGGGTGTTAACTTAATAAAATGTACTTCATTGCTTTTAAAAATCAAAATTAATCGCTTTGAAAACCCTAAATGTTCGACACATCTCTGCTGCAAAGTAATGAATTATTGCTTTCTTCTCATCTCTAACTTCGAACGTTTTTTTTTTTTCTTTATCAGCTGTCCCCTTCTTTGTTTCGGAAAAAACAAAAACATTCTGCGTAGTCCCCGGATTAGTTGCAATTCATTAATTTTCCAAAACGAAGAAAGTGTGATTATTACCTTAATCTAGTTGAAATAAAATATGGCAGAAGAATCGATTGATGATTTCCCAAAACAACTAAGAAAAGCCACTCGTGATGTGCATAATATCAGCGATGTTTTAGTGAATGCAAAGTTTGCTTTGGGTAATTACAAACAACAGTCGCCCACCAAAGTTTTCAGTCTACAATAGTTTTTTTTTACAGCTCTCTCCGACGACAAAGTATGGGCTGATGGTCTCCTCTCGTTCTATGAAGTTTACAAATTTTTCGAAGAACAGCTACCAGAAGAGTTGCTACCCAAAGAACTCCATCGCACGGAACGTTTCGAAAGGGACTTTGCGTATTTCCTCGGTGATGATTGGAAGGAGTCATACGAGGTCAAGGAACCGGTTAAAAAATATATGGATCATTTGCGTGAAGTCAACAAGAAGGATAAAATTCTGCTATTCGCCTATGCTTTTCAAATGTACATGGCTTTGATGTCGGGAGGACAATTGCTACAAAGGAAGCGCATGATCGCTCGAAAGTTGATTCCTTCAAGAAAAGAAGACGACGAGGAAGAAACAGTTAAACCAGGTGGTGAAGCTACTTGGTTTGGTTATAAGAAAATTCCAGAACTGAAGGCAAAATTGAAGACGATTCTAAATGAGAAGTATAAGGATTTTGATGATGACATGAAAAAGGCTTACATCGAGGAAAGCAGAAACGTTTTCATTTTCAACAACGAAGTGATTCGTTCTGTGAAGGGGGTCAATCAAGCAAATGCTCGGCAGATTTTAATCGTTTTGGTTGTACTTGCTGTGGGTTTGATTTTGAAATGGACTTTGCTTTAAAATGCATTACCGTAAATTGCTTTTTAATTTAAAACTGACTTAATATTATCTATCGCATAAATTACAAACAATTCTTGTATGGTTTTCTGTTTTTTTTTTGTGGTAAATTTAATATTCATTTGTTTGCTTTGACATCGAAACCAAGCGCAGTTTTCTGTTGCTTTTATCCTCGATACTTTTTTGCAAAAAACTCAAACTTTTAAATGTGAATTCTCTGTTATACGGGAAGAAATTTGGACAAAAATTGATTATGAGGTCTTCTTTTATTGACATTTAGTAAGTTAATAGTCATGTGAACTATATTTTGATAAAATTCCACCAAAAATGAATATTTGATGCTGTTTTGGCAGATCTTCACCATTTTCTTGACTACCTAATTCTTTCCTTTTTTCGGACATCGAAATTGCAACAAAAATGGAGAAATTCCACGATCTGAGAACACTGTCATTTTGTTTTGACACTTGCTGTATTTTTCGTAGATGATTAATGTTCGAAAATTTGTCATCATTCGTTGTGCAGCCCAAAGTTTTGCGACTCGAAGAATTTACAATTTTTCAAAACAAATAAAGTAAAATTATCCATCGGTGGTGTTCCAATTTGAAAACAATCGACACATGGATTGGCTATTCGGAAAACGCATCTCCCCGGAGGAGATGATGAGGAAGAACCAACGTGCATTGAACAAAGCTATGCGAGACCTAGATCGCGAACGAATGAAGATGGAGCAGCAGGAGAAGAAAATCATTGCTGACATCAAGAAAATGGCTAAAGAAGGCCAAATGGATGCCGTGAAAATCATGGCTAAAGACTTGGTACGCACGCGGCGCTATACGAAAAAGTTTATGCTGATGAAGGCCAACATACAGGCAGTCTCACTGAAGATCCAAACCCTAAAATCGCAAAACACTATGGCACAGGCCATGCAAGGTATAATTGAATTGCTTATCTTCTCAAGTAAATAACTAAATGAATCATTCGTTCGACTACAGGTGTCACGAAAGCAATGCAGAGCATGAACAGACAAATGAACCTGCCACAGATTCAAAAGATCCTTCATGACTTTGAGAAACAATCCGAGATTATGGACATGAAGGAGGAAATGATCAACGATGCCATGGACGATGCCATGGAAGACGAGGGAGACGAAGAGGAGACTGACGCTGTTGTTTCACAAGTGCTAGACGAGCTAGGTCTACAGTTGAACGACCAACTTAGTGACTTACCCACCGCGTCTGGTTCGTTGTCGATAGCCGGAGTGAAACAGAATCAACCGGCTGCTGTTGCTGCCGGAGGTGTTGGTGGCGCTGGTGGTGGTGGTCCATCCAGCGGGGGCAACGGTGGTCCAGCCGGTGGCGGAAACACATCACCAATGTCTGACGCTGATGCGGATTTGCAGGCCAGACTGGACAAGCTCAGGAAGGACTAAGATGAATAGTAATTCCATTTTTACGACCTCTGTATGATTTTTTATTATTATTTTTCTTTTTGCTTTGTCCACTCTCACTTTTGGGTTAGTTTTCCGACTCCAATTATCCTTTTTATATGCGGAAAAACGGTATTCAATACCTTGTTGTTATATCTCTCACTAAATAAAAGTATTTTAAATTGCTAATGTGATGAATTTCGATGACAGTCTTGACAAAGCTTGTAGTTAACACTTTAGACATAGGGAAAGGCTCAAAGTTTATAGCGAATCCTCAAATGCTTACTGGTCAAAAGATGTGTGTTATAGAGATTATGGCATGGAGGTGAATAAAATATAAAGAAGAACGGCTCAATTTAAATTGATTACGGCAGAGGACGACTTATTTGTTGTGCCACTAAACTTTCCTAATGAAAACAAGTTCCTCGACTGTCTTCACAGAAATAAGATCTTATTTTAAAGGTCCGCCTCTTGATTTTCACCACGTAGTTAAGTATCCATCCTTCGCGCACGTTACCTAATGTTTCCGGCCGGAAAGATTCCCATTGTCAACAGAAAGTACGATTTATGCAAAGCGCGCATGGTTGGTCTTCTAAAGTACAAAGGAAAAAACCAGCCCGCAACTAATTAAGGACGTCGAGGATATACTTGCATATTTAAAGAACTCCGAGTGCATGGCTGAACGCATATGTAATCCAAAAGTATGGGAGTACAGTAACCGATCACATTGCGCAACACAGAAAGAGGTCAAGAACAAATAAAACGTATCTGCTTACACCCTCAGAACATCATTCAGTCAAACAAATTAGAACTGTTAAAGATTACAACAAGGTGGCGCAAAAGTAATCCTCCTATCAGAAAATGCTATAAATTTTGCGATTGGCCCCTAATGTCAGTTCTGTTTTGACATTTGTGTAGTAAACACATGCGAAATAGACGTTAATAAACAATGTTACGCTACACTGCTCCAGAACGCGGAATATTGGTGACTATTTGAGCAATAATCGGTCGGTGACTTTGGTACAACGTGAATTTCGTCGCAGATTTCCTAGCCGTCCAACGCCTACTGGTGAAACACTGCGACGTTTAGCCGCTCGCCTTGAAGAGACTGGCACGACATGAGATGCTGCCAGGCGTGGCAGACCTCGGAGTAGCCGTTCTGCAGAGGATATTGCTGCTGTAGCCGAAGATGTCATGGAAACGCCGTCGACATCGACCAGACGACGTGCCACGCAAATGGGTATCAGTCGACGGTCTTTACGAAGTTTAGCCGCTCGCCTCGAAGAGACTGGCACAACACGAGATGCTGCCAGGCGTGGCAGACCCCCGAGTAGCCGTTCTGCAGAGAATATTGCTGCTGTAGCCGAAGATGTCATGGAAGCGCCGTCGACATCGACCAGACGACGTGCCACGCAAAGGGGTATCAGTCGACGGTCTTTGCAGCGAATTTTGGTACAAGGTTTGAAGATGTTTCCGTACAAAGTCCAGACGGTGCATCAGCTGTTAGCTGCTGACCGCCAATCCCGTCTAACATACGCTCAAGCCATCCTTAATCACCACCAAAAGAAGATGATTTTTCATCAAAAATAATCATGAGTGATGAGGCCCATTTCCATCTCAGCGGGTACGTAAATAAGCAAAATCTACGCTTCTGGGGCACTGAAAATCCGCGTGTAACCTACGAGGAGCCATTACACCCGCTCAAAGTCACTGTATGGTGTGCTGTTTTCGCTGGACGAGTCATCGGACCCTTTTTTCTTCGAAGACGTCGCGGGCCAAACGGTTACTGTGAATGGTGAGCGCTACAGAGCAATGATCAACGAGTTCTTTTTGCCGCAACTTGATGAATTGGGATTGGAAAACATGTGGTTCCAACAGGACGGTGCAACGGCACACACTGCACGTGACACAACCGATATGGTGAAGGATGCATTTCCCGGGCGCTTTTTGAAGTCGCGGGTTCAACAAACCTCAGACTCTTGCAGCTCTTAAAGACAATATCCGTCAAGAATATGAGGACCTATCGCCGGAAGTTTTGGCCAAAGTGATGGAAAATGCCATAAAAAGGGCTCAAATGACAATCAACTGTGGCGGAGGCCATTTACATGACATCATATTCTCGACTTGATGTAAAAAAGAAGAATCAAAGTTCAAAGTTCATTTTTTTTTTTAATTACAGCCAAAAAACATCGGAAGGTTATTTTTGCGCCACCTTGTACAACCGAGACCAAGCACTGCTGTTTTAAATTGATTTCCATATGCGCCACAGCCGAGTAAATCTCTCTCAAGCTCCCTTCAGACGCATGTTCCGGTCGAGTCTATGGGTTAATTTGCTTCCACTCGAATGTAGCTCACTTAAAAATGTACAATAACCTCCCCAGAGGTCATTAGGCTACCCCATCACATGCGTGTGCTGAGAATTAAAACAAAACCCGTTCAGCTTCAACATACTCAACATTTATTGCAATTTCCGGCTAGCGGATCAATTTGATATAATATATATATTTTTTTAAATTTGCCTAATAGTAGTTACACACTTGCGACTTTAAATTACTTAACAATTATTACTACTTCTGACATTGCATCAACTACTGAAGCATTCTTTGAAACGGAATGAAATGCATCTACATATTCACCTATATTTAGCTTTATCTAATCACCGATAGTATGGTTTAAGCGCACTTGCCGTCATTTTAAAGCTGCTCGACGGCCTTTTTAACCTCCTCAAACACTTGGTCTGCACTGGGATTGGCATCGATGGTCACAACCTTTCCCAGCTTTTCGTAGTGCTGGATTATTGGCAAGGAATCGTTGCAGTATGTTGCAATTCGTTTCTTTAGACTCTCCAAGTTGTCATCGGATCGTCCGCTGGACTCACCTCGTTTGAGGCAACGCTGCACGCACACGTCTTCGGAGCATTTAAAAAACAGCACAAACTGAAAGTCCACTTTATCGGACATTTTACTGTTCCAGCCGTCCAGGTTGTCTTGGTTTCTTGGAAAACCATCAATGAGGAACTTGTTCTTGCCCGAGCTCTTCATGGCAGCCTCAATCAGCGAACAAGTAATCTCCACAGGAACAATTTTACCATTCTTAATGTAATCCTCGATGAGTGCTCCAACTTCGGAACCTTCACGTGCCCGTTCTTCCCGCAGCAAATCTCCAGCGGAGAGATGACCAAAGTCAAACTTATCCACTATATTTTGGCATTGGGTACCCTTGCCTGCACCTGGGCCGCCAAGTACAAATACGATTTTTGGCTTTCCTGCGGACATTGTGGTTGCTGTTCTTTTTGTTAGGGAAAAATCAATTTGATTATGTATAACACGGAACTTGAAATAGGCAAGAGTTGAGCTAAGGGTATGGGCTGGCGGTCTTCTACACAAAACAACACTACTGCGGATGACTATCGGAGCAATATACATATATACACACTTTTTGTTTGATAATTGATGGGAAAGTTAATATACTAATCGAGTTTTATTTTATTATTTTGAGTGACGCAGACGCGAGGTCAATCCAAGATAAAGTTGAAAAAAAACTTTTTTTTGCCTGCTCGCAGCGCTTCAAAAGTGACAGCTGGTCTAGTCACTGTGGAATGTAAATTGTGGACCACAATTAATGGGGATCTCCGAAACAGTGCTGCCATTTTTTGAAAAGTTTGTTGAGCTTTAGAAATAAATTTGGATTCGAAAATATGTATTGAAACATCATAGGTCTGTTCCTTTACTTTTAAATCTTACTAATTTTTAAGAATTTTTACAAATTCTTACGCTATTTACTCAATTGTCGTTCCTCAACTCGAAAAATTCGTAAAAGGGAGCGGATTCGAGAGAGCAAGATATAACCCGTTTTACTAGTTTTAACTCAAGAAATTTCTTTGCGTAAGAATTGAAACAACTGTCAGTCGCCTGAAAATGTACAGCTGATTTGAATTTGTTGTTCTATTTAGTATTTGGGTGGAATATTCGCATTTGTGTTTTGCACAGGTTACTAAAAAAGCGTTCATCTTCTCCACAGGCATTTTGACAGCCTTTTCCATTTTTACTACAAAAGTAAAGGAACTGACATCATATTTAATGTAGAAAACAAAAAAAGCAGCAACAGAAAATCAAATCTCGCATATGATGTGCTATGAGCTATGAAGTCTACCACTATAGCAAAAGTTTTTCGATACATTTCATTGAAAATATCAATTCTGAATTTCAGGGCAATTGTCTCGGATCTTCAATGAAAAACGCCCTTGGTTTCTGACGTTAAATACGACTGTTTTATTAAAAGATTATCACATCGTTGACGTAAAATAGAGAAACGCGCATTTAAACTGTTCACTGTGGGCACATTCAAAAACATAGCTGTCTTAAGTTGATTAAATTGGTCTGGACTAGATGTAACCTGAACGAAAAAACTAGATTGGTCAGGAACGTCACTTTTCCTACATCAGCCACATATGCGAACTGTCAACTAAGTACTCAGTCTTGAATTTCTTGACTAGATTCGTCGGTAGTCGGCTACCCTTCCATAACCGTCAACTAAAATAGCTCCCCATGTGTCCGATCTATACATTCAAAATTGAAATACATCATGTCAGTCAGCTGTCAGACTTACTAAACTTGATACTTGAACGTTCCCAGTCGCTTGCGGCCTATCGATAATTATGATGTGTCCACTTGAGCCGTTGGAAATGCTGACGAGTTCACTAAACGCCTGCACTTCTGCAAATTTGTCACTCCGAAGTGAAACCCTGGTATTAGGTTAGGTACCCTGGAAACTGATGGGACTGAATAGACCTATTAGCGACCATGTGTTACAAAAAATCCACATAACTTTTTAAAGTCCATTTATTTAGCTTCATAACAAATCGTATATGTAGTAGATACTGCAACTATCTGGCGAACTTCGGTGGTAGTGTTGCAACAGTCAAGTAACCAGTATGACCAGGTAAAGTTGGTGGCGCCATCGATGTAAGTACTTTCTTTACCTCTTTAGGAGTTTTAACAGGATCCTTCTTCTCAGCAGCTTCTTCACTGTTGGAGCCGTCAGATGGTGTAGGTTTCTGAAAAGAAGAATAATATCAATTACGAGACTGTTCCATGCACGAACTTCAAAACGATTCTAAGTTAAACTATGTAATATGGAGCACGACATTAGACTTCTAATGCTCTCTCACTATTGTATAAACCACACAACCACACGTGTGGGGAAGAATCCTCATTGGCGCCATCAGTTGTTTAGGTCACAGCGAGATCATCAATTATTTATTATTGACATCACTCACGAGAGAATTAGCTACTTTTATAGTTGGGGACAAATCATGCATGAAAGTGGTTACAATTTTTCCCCTTTCATCGTTAAACGAAGTAAAAGAAATGCAACAACAAGAAATTGATTAAAGAATATCATGATTCATGACAAGAAACAATGCAGACGAGTTTGTCCAAAGCATAGATTTATTCATTCCATAATGTAAATGATGAAACTTTGACAGTAAACATTTACATGTCAGGATGGCCGAGCGGTCTAAGGCGCCAGACTCAAGAGTAATCTTACCCAGCCAACAACTGCGTGCTGAGCGTTCTGGTCCTCTCTGAGGGCGTGGGTTCAAATCCCACTTCTGACAAACTCTTTTTTTTATTTATTTCCGAACTAAAATTTGAATAGCGGAATCTGTTGTCAATTTGAGTCTATTTTTATTTTTAGAAACTTTTATTAACGCAAAAACATTTGTTGTCGGCGACCAGATTTCACGGGAGCGGTACAGCCATTTACCATTAAAAAGGCACAAAGTTGTTAGACATATGCCAATCTGTCGTTGTTATAGGGAACTCGGAGAACTCATATTTGTTGGTCAGGGAAATTCTGTCTAATTATTAGGGTAGGGGTGTTCCTTTACTTTTGTAGTAAAAACGGAAAAGACTGTCAAAATGACAGTGGACGGGATGAATTCTTTTTCAGAGAGGGAAACTTAAGCTAAAGTTAAGGAACGCTTTTGTAGTAACATGTGAAAAACAAATTCAAATCAGTTGTCAATTTTCAGGTGACTGACAGTTGTTTCAATTCTTACTCAAAGAAATTTGTTGAGTAAAAACTAGTAAGAGGGGATATATCTTGCATCCCTAAATTTTAAATGTATTTTCAGGAGAAAATCGGATATACAACTTCAAAAACAGAAGAACTTAAGAACTTAGTTGTATTCTTAAGTCGACTAGATAGGTCGGGATAGATTTTATCCAAACGTATTCGATCGGGTCAAAGCTGGTCTGGGACTCTTTCAATCTCCTTGAAGATCTGGCCAAGGACAGCACAGTCACCGTTGCCTGGATACCAGGTCATGAGAAATTTTATGGCAATAAACAAGCGGATTGCCTGGCGAGAAGAGGCGCATCACGCCTGCTCAGGCTCACTGGTCCTGAGCGCTACATCGGGTTACTTTTGAGTTAAGTACACTCAAAGTTCAGGAAATGGGAAGATTATCACCTTGCTGAACACTGTCACTGGCCACTAAGATACCATCTCAAAAAAATAGGAAGAGGAGGAGACAACGGAACACATACTCAATGAATGCCCTGCTGTGGCAAGGGGCAGAGCGATCCATATGCAAGGGGCATTGTTATGTCCTGCAGATATAGGCAAAATGGAACCAAAAAGGGTACAGAGGTTTATAAAGAGCCTCACTACTTCCTTAGGTTAAATAATAAAGAGCCAGCACAATGGATCTCTTCTGGTTGCAGTGTATAGGGCCTATAACTAATTAACAAAACAACCTGAACGCAAAAATTAGATTGGTCAGGAACGTCACATTTCCTACGTCAGTCACCTTAGTACTAAGTCACAAATTTCAAAACTTGATGCGTCGGTTACACCTCCATAAACGTCAACTGATACTTGAACCTGGAAACATAACCTTATTTTGACAGATCAAGTGAATTATAAGGTTTGTTTGACGTGGCCCACTAGTGCGCACTGAGAACTGTCAGCTTATTTTCACGTCTGTCCAAAACCCTTCATAACCCTGAAAATTCGGCTACTATATCGAACGCAAAATGTGCTGCCCTACAGTTTTACATTGAAAAATGAATGACAGCAAGCAAAATGACAGCAAAACTCAGCACTGAATACTTGCCCCGACACATTAACTGGGGTTTATTTACAGGTTTTCAATACCAGGGCGAGTTGAGTGCCATATCGAACACATTAGGGTTAACCCAGTGCACACAAGTGCGCACTCGGACCGAAGTCAAACAAACCTAAAGCTGTCAAGTAACGCATGAATTCGTTAACCACAGCAGATCAATGGCCGCGTTCTACTGCCCGCTAGATAACTAGTGGCATTTCAAACTTCATATAAAAAATTGACGTTTCACCATTTGCGCTAGACGTCTAGCACTTTTTGTGAAATATCTCAATCTAGCGCAAAACTAAAAAAAAAACTAAAAATAAAACGACCAGTCAAAGGAAAATCGTTCAAACGTTTACAAAATAAAAATAAATAAAGGCACCGCTGGCGCTGGCGCTAAGGTTCTAATGCGAGCGTTCTTTCATCTCGGATATTTTGTGCTATATGTCTGGCGGGCAGAGGAACGTTGCCAATATCCTTTTGTGTTCCATACGTCACGAAAGTTTTAAAGATCTAAAATAAAAATCTGATCCCAAAGTAAACCTAGTGGAAACTGTAAATCTTGAAGGAGTTCAGCTTCAGCCATTCCAAATTCGACATTTGGCCGCATTTAGCCTAATAACATACACTCGCCGCGAATGCAGCATTAGAGAAATTATTTTCGTGTAATTTTCCAAATTACCCATGATGTAAATCAATCTTGCGAGTGCGCGCACTCTTGCAGTCTTGCGAAGGTGCAAACACCATGGAGAAAGAAACAAACATGGCGTTTCGATAGACACGTCGATAAATCAGATTCCAGAAATGTTATTACCGTATTTAACGAATATCGATCTTATACATGTCTCGATATTGTGAAGGTATACGACGTCATCTACGGCGGCGCTTAAATAATCCCAACCAGGAGAAGGAACCAAGTCCTCAGACTATTACAATTACAACAACGCAACGTAGCAAGAAACCAAATGAAGATGAACGGTGCGCAGGTTTTAGAAAGTAAATTGTATTAACAGGTTATCTATACGGATTGAGTAGAGCGTGTGAATTTCGCACTCAGACATTGGCGGACGCATCTTTCGATACAGATCTAGGGGCATTGGAAAAACACTATTGACTGGGTACATTCAAAAACTTGCTTGTCTTAAGTCAACTAGATTTGTCGAGTAGATGTAACCTGAACGCAAAACAGACGCAGACGCTGAAAAACATCTTGGAATGTATTTAAAAATGTGGATTTGGTGTTAAAAGAACCACTAAAAATTGTTTAATGTCACCTGTGGATTTGACCTTAGAGCAGACCATAAATGCCGATGCTGCAAATAGGTTGAGAGGCGTTTCCTCCTTCACTAATTCAATATCTGCGAGAGAAAATGGGTCAAGACACACTCGGACAGAACAGCGAATATTTCTTCATTATACAATTTTCTGGGAATGTCACGAAAAGACGAAGTTGTCCGAGACTTAAAACAGGGCGAAATAAGAAGATTTTCTGCAATACTGAAAAATATTTTAATCCATTTTCAGACGAAGCTTATAATGCTCACCTTTTCAATATTTGTACAGGAAAATTTGTTTCTAAACAGACAGAAAATTTCCTGTTATATCTGATGGAAAGTGGTGTCCACAAGAGGGATAAGTTTATGAATGAATGTCGCAAAGATCCGAAAAGGTTCGAAAAACCTATTCTAAGAACGATAGTTAGTAACTTTGCTTCCGAATACAAAACGCAAAATAAATTTTGCAATGTCAAAATTTCGGAATTTAAAATGGAAAGAAATTTAATGGGACGAAATTTATAGCTTCGCAAAACTGTGCTAATGTTAAAGAAATTTTTAAATATCCCCTTACACCTATACCGCAGGCATTTGGTCCTGTTGACGGGTCTGCAGTTAAGACAGATAAATCAGCGTTTCTTAAATATTTGGAGAAAACTGTTTGTAGCATAAACCCAAATCAAGTGGATGTAATTGTTATTGAGGTTTTTTTTTTGTTGCACACTTTAGGAGACTTGCCTTTGACATTTGAAAAGGTCGCCTTGCATTTACTGAAAAAAAATCTGCCGAATGGAAGCTACAAATGTGCACTTTGTGAAATAGGCGAAACCGCTCACAAGAAACAGTTGAATACAGCGTTTTGAAAAGAAATCAAATACGACCTTGTGATTTTACAAAAAGTCTTAGAAACGCTTCATTTAAGAGGAGATTTAATCAATTTTTAGTAGAGGAATGGTGCGAAGAAGAGTACTCTCCTGTTATAGGTGGGAGACATATATATGTAACATGTGCAGAAAACTGTTTTCGGTTTACTGCCAACAACAACAATGTTTTTCGGGAACAAGTGCATGAGCTTACGAGCTCTCAAGAAGAGATACTCGCATTATGTTTCATTTGTCATGTTTGCCAAACGGTTGCTCTGTCGTCGTTAAATCTCCCGATACAGATGTGTTTGTAATAGCTCTCTGTAACCTACCTCAACTGAAATCCGGCGTAAAAGTTTGGATTGAAGTTGGAACAAAATCTAAAAACACACTGAGATACATAAATGTCAACTTAATTAACGATAAACTGGGACCGATGCTCTGTGCTGCCTTACCTGGATTTTATAGCTTTACTGGTTGTAACTGCGCTCCATCCTTTTTCAAAAAAGGAAAAATAAAGCCATCTTTCAGACAAAGTATTTAACTGTTGATGAGGCTAGATACGAGATTTTTACAAGGCCTGCAAGCCTACATCAACAAATATTTTCAAAAACATCAAAAGTAAGACGTCATTTAGCGAATTCTTTACGTGTCATTTTAAAAATAAAATGTTTAGAGGAAAATACTACCGACACTTTGCAAGACGTCCTTAAAACAGATGCTTCCGGCAGCGACGATGAAAGTAGTGATTTTGGCTCATCGGATGAAAGCGAGAGCGATTTTTTGTTTTAATCTCTATTCCTTTGACATTTCTCTTCAGTAAGGTTTGCCATTTCATGATGGAAAGATATACTGAAGCCGCTTGACCCCTAGAAGCGTCGTATGTTCGTGAATTGGGCTGAGCAACAACTTGAAAATGATTCGGATTTTCATCGAAAAATCATCTTCAGCGATGAGGCTCATTTCTGGCTGAATGGCTTCGTCAATAAACAAAGTATGCGGTATTGGTCAGGCAGCAATCCACACGCACTCCATGAGTCATCATTGCATCCCGACAAAATTACGGTTTGGTGTGGTTTATGGGCCGGCGGCATCATTGGGCCGTACTTTTTCCGTGATGATCAAGACCGGCACGTTACTGTGAATGGGAATCGCTACCGTTCAATGATAACCGAATATTTTTGGCCCCAATTGGATGATATGGACTTGGAGGACATGTGGTTCCAACAGGACGGCGCCACAAGCCACACAGCGAATGTCACAATCAATTTATTGGAAACCTAGTTTGGAGAACGTGTTATCTCACGAAATGGTCCAGTCGCTTGGTCGCCTCGGTCGTGCGATTTGACGCCGTTAGACTATTTCCTGCGGGGCTACGTCATGTCTATGGTCTATGCCAACAAGCCAGCGACGATTGATGAACTTCGTATGAATATCGAACGTGAAATTGCTTTATTCCGGCAAGGACTTGGCTGCGTGCAAAACGTCTTGGACTTACATACCTGTATTCAAGAGGGCATGTTCTATGTTTATTGAAAATTTCATTCGGTTACGTCAAATATTAAAAAAAGGGTTTGATGCAGGACTTTGGTCGTGCAAAACGTCCTGGACCAATATTTCCATGTTTAAGCTTCTCTACTCTGTTGCTTATGGCTATAATCAAGTGGTTACACTTATTATTACTGTTGTGGAAAATGACGCATATTCAACGGGCTGTCACACGCTTCGGCTGCCAGACTGTTATTCTCTACTCAGGCTACACAGTAACGTAATATCTATCGGTTACCTCTCAGACCGAAAAATTACTGCGGGCTCTTGGTCTATATTATTCGGAGGGAATAAAACAGTTGGAAAACCGCTGGTCTAAGTGTATCGAGCTAAAAGGAGATTGTGTTGAAAAATAAAAAAACTTTTTGGCCCAAAAAAAAAAATGTATTATCCAAAAAGTCACTGATTTATTAAACAACCCTCGCATGGTTGCCCTTACGGCAAAAATTGAGTTTTTTTAAACATTTTATCCACCTAGACTCGACGTGCTCGAACTAAATAAGAAGGCCGGGGTAATCAATAGGCAAGATGCCAGATACATACGAGAGATATTCCAACATGTTTGAAGCTCAAAGGGCTTCGATTAACATTGTGACGTCTTATACGATGACTTCCGGTATATTATATTGATAACCAAGGGCTCATTTGGTGCCTAGTGCTGTATGGCGGTCCTGAAACCCTGTCCGCTTACAATATTTAGATAACCTCCTGTAATTTCTCATTTTTCGCAGCACTTTTCTGCATAAAGCCCAAAGCCACATCCACAATGTGGCGCCAAGCAAGACAAAAATTTAGCACACGCAGCCATTAACACGTTCGGATAAATCCTCTTCGGTGTGATTTTTGCCTTCCACGAATATACCACATCCAAGTTGAGGGTGCCCGCCACAGCCATCCGTTACAGTTGCAGTGTTTAACACCTTCGGCAATCACCTCCAAAGAAAAAGCAGGAAGATATGCCTCAGCACGGAACTGGTTCATCTCCATGTTACATGTTGCAACCATTTACCCTGCCATGTGTCAATGTTGAACACAGACCAAGGGGGGATCATCCAGCAAACTCATCCAATGTAAATCGCTCTCAAAACATAATCACGCTGAGCCGAAATGGCTTCATTACATTGGCTTAATTGATGATCACCTGTTCGGCTCAGGTGAATAAAAATTATTTATGACATCAAGCGAAAGAGTGTTGGACTTGTTCGACTGGCAAGGAGTAAATCTTTGCAAAAACTAGTTTTGCCTATAAAGTACAACTAAGGAACACTTACCTTGTGCTTGAGGAATTCCAAGTCCATAACTGGTAGATTTTTAGTTCTTACTATGTCCTCGGATTGTAATACTTCCAGGGATTGAATTTCTGTGAATCCATGCTGCTGGAGGGCCTCACAGCACCGTTGCGACTGTTCGATGCACGGCGAGAAGGAACAAAAGCGGCCACCTGTTGAAGAAGAAACAGAATTATTGTAAACACACTGTAGGTGGACAAAGATTGCTGATGATAAAATATATGTTTTGTCCTAAATCCGTTTATGGATTCATCGTAGACAGCGTCCACTTTCGACTGACGGCGACAGACAACGGTGGCGTGTTACAACTTACAAGTTATGCTAATATGGCCACATTTAAAGCGCCCGCGACTAAGTGATATTTTGTTGGCAATTAAGGACGCCATATGTAAATGGCCAGTAGTCCAACACATGAAAACACATCGGGCATTCACTGTCAATCGCTTCTCAGGTTGACACACCTCGGACTCTACCCTTCTCACCACTCGCACACATAATCAATTGCGCGATTAGTAACAGTCGCTTGGGGACTGGGCTGTTTTTTTTCTGGTTGTTGTTGTCAACTCTTCTCCTGACAGGGGCAAAACATCGCGTTGTGCCAATCGAACTCGGATATGGAATTGATTTACAAAGACCGCGACGACGCGGCGTACCTGAAGATAGCAGTAGCGAAGAGGTGGAGGTGGATAGGAGCGTTGGACTTGTATCGTTTACGCAATTAATTAAACAAATTACCTATCCGCGTACATTTTACAATGTTGACACAACGTCGTCGAGGTAGGTAGGGTCCTCTCTCTGTCTTGGGACTTTTCTGTGTCTGTCCATCTGTCGTTGGGTTGCAGCACCTTCGATGTTTGTTAAACGTTCACTTTTTTGTGTGTCCACTTCAATGGATCGGTTATCATCGATTGAGGAGAGTGATGCTGCGCGCATGCGCACCTTATTATGCTTTGTTAATATGGCAACAGATCGGAGCTCTATGCCGTTTGTCAATTCCGATGGAGAGTGATGGCCACATGGAGACAGATATCTTGTATGGATATATGGAAACGCGAAAATGCAACGAAAGTTAATCGCTTCTGCTGGGGGGTCGCAGTGAAGCTGAAGTTGGAAACTAATGATCAGAGCCACGGATATGGAAATGGTGCGGACGACACATGAGATGCGATGTGTGATGACGATTTAGTGCATTCTTTTGCGTAAAATGCGCTCGTTTACTAATGAGGTGCGAAAGCAATTAAATTTAATTAATGTCTGCAGTTAGGCATGTGCCAAGACAGAAATATAGTTCCAAACTAGGACACCCAGCTCAAAAGGGAAGACGACTAGACTGATGTGTTTTGGTCGTAGTGCTGCTCTGCCACTTATATGCGTACAAGGTACATCCTGCAAAAAGCAAGACATTTCAATGTCATATTGGGCATCAGTTGATTTTGATTCACACTTGGTGTGAACTTTTTGTTGCTTAGACGGGTCGCGCTTGAGTGAACCAATGCAATGACTTTTCATCTGGAGGGGGATTGGTAATGAACGCGAATTGCAGACAAACCCGATTGGCGACTCTTTTAATAGACACGTGTTAAAGAGAACAGTGAAAATGACAAAAATCAAGAACCTACCCCGACTAATTGCCAAAAGGAGTTCCACAAGGAGAAATGAGGCTTCAATCATACGCCCGCAGATGAGTTGTTAGCTAAAATTGGGTGGAACTGATTTCAGTTGAGTTTACTCAGTTAGTTAATTTTTTAAGGAAATAAACCTAACTACTCTCTAACTGAGTTGGGGATACATTTTTAGATGTGACGTGCATGTTTTCATTAAAACCATCGACAATCCAAAAGTTTACAAATTAAGTATTAAACTCGCTTCTATATGACGTAGCACGTGACATAATTGAAAAGTATAAAGAAACAAAATATACAAGTCCGATATATTCTGTTACGTTTTCTTTCCATTAATGTACCAAAATAAATGGTATAAAGAGAAAACAAGCGCGTGTCGTCGTTTTGTACTAGGGATCCCGCCACTTGCCATTAAATTTTCATTTTCTTTGTGGAGATACGTCAGAAGAAAGAAAAAAATCATAATAAATATGGAAGTTCCCTTGCATTTCGCTGTCGGAAAGATGACAAAACAAAAAAAAGGAATCAAGCGAATGTTATAATCTAATACGGAAATATATTTTGAGGATCTTTAATGGGCAAATCAAGTTTTTCTAGTTTAACCTTGTAGGGCCAGACAAAGTTAGGCGAGGTATCCGCTTGAGAAAGTAGAATGAAAGATGTCTTGAATGTTTTTTTTGGACATTAGCTAGCAGTTTGTTGACACTGATTTTGATGTAGAATTGATCGCTTCTTGCAAACAGCTTGTCTCTACTTACGATTTTCTTTAGAGCTCACTCGATGGACACCTTGGAGACTTGGAGGATATCATCCGCCAATGTCAGAGGATTAATTTCAATATTGTTAAAACTAACAGCTCCGGTTATTCGGTCCCCGATTTCGCCAAAAAATAAGACTCATAGGACGGTACTCAAAGTTCATATCTGTTTTAAACTGGGCTGGGTAGTTCTATAAAAAAAAAACTCTGATCCGTCATTTCAAACTGACACATGAGACTCAGTTTGAAAATCATTCAAATTCAAAGCCTCACGATCGATTGGACTCGCTAACCTGCCCGAAGCTCTTTAGTTAACCTGGTTCTTTTCTTCTTTGCGCGCGTCTCCTTAGGCGGGGTTTTTCATCAATCAAGAGGACCTTTTTAAATGAGAGCTCTTAAGTTTAATGGCTATAAAAAGGAAGTGCAACAAGTGAATACATACACTTCAGAGTGTCAAATGGCTAATATCTTATATTGGATGGCGTGTTTGGGAATCATAGGTGGGCTAGTAACAACACCAACTGCTGCAATCGAGGCAATCCTAAACATAACACCAGTGCACCTAGAAGCGAAAAGACTAGCAAGTGTCTCTGCAACAAGACTGCATGCGCTCGGTCACTTCGACTCTCGATTGGAAATTGCACATCGTAAAATCATTGGATTGACAAAAGAAATAACACCTCTTATCGATCGATCCAGTGACTTAGTCAATGCATCCAAAAAATTCGAAAAACACTTCGCAACTGTTTTCCCCCTCAAGGGAATACTGAAAGCAAACTGGCAGTACAAGAAACCCTAGAGGAATAACGGTATACACTGACGGATGAAACATAGCAGGGGAATCGGGGGCAGGCATATATAGTGCTAACCCAGAGATTCAAATACTGGCAACGCATTTGCAATCATTTACCACAGTGTTCCAAGCAGAGATCTTTGCCATACTTAAAGGAGTGGAGTCGCTCACAGCGCCCCACATCACAGGGAGACAAATAGATATCTGCTCAGATAGTAAAGCAGCCATAAGCGCTACTAGCAACCCCGCCAGGAAATCTCTTCTAGTAAGGGAGTGTAAAAACAAATTGAACGTGTTTGGGTATCGGGACACGAAGGTGTAACGGGTAACGAAAGAGCAAATGAACTAGCAAGGGAAGGAGCGGGGAAAAAAGAACAGCAACCCTTAAAAGAAATAGGCATACCATTGACGACTATTAAAACAGCTATAAATCAACAAAGAGTAATTCATTTCAGCAGATACTGGGAACACCTAGATACATGCAGAGTGGCAAAAACAATATTAGAAACACCAACTAAAAAACTGGCAAAACGAGCGATAAACTCTGGAAGAGCGCAGTTAAGACTGATGGTGGGACTGCTTTTAGGATACATCATCCTTAAAAAACATGCAAATAGAATCGGCATCACGGAAACATCGATATGTCCGAACTGCCAGAAGGAGGAGGAAGATTTAGAACATTTCCTCTGCCACTGTCCAGCTACAGCGAGGTTACGTAAAAAAATTCTGGGAGTACACTTGATACCAGACCTTACATGCCTCAGAACCGTGGAACTAAAGCTGTGTTCACATGATTGCAGTCAAATGTCCTGACAATGATCTGCAAATGACCGGACAATAGCAAACTACCTTACAATGCTAAATTCCCAGTTCACACGATTGCCAGATTCTGTCCCAAACTCTGACAATTTCATTGTCAAATGGTTGGCCTGGCAATAAATTGTCTGGCAACATTGTCAGGTTGAAAATTGCCAGTTCACACGGTTGGCAGATGTTTGTTTACTAAATGGTACGAAATGTAAGAAATACTTTCGGATCAGACCGGCACGAAACTGTGCATGCACAACTGAGTTCAATTTCGTACCGGTCCGAAACTAAACGAAACATTTCGTATCGGATCACATCTCTGAATATCGTTAATGTATAATAATGTAATGCTCCTAAAACGGATCCTTGTGGTACTCCGAGTGTCGTTCCCGTACTGCTGGACAACACTCCATTCACGTTGGTTCTGTGCGATCTGTTGTTGAGGAATGATTTAAACCATTTCAATTCCCTGCCTCTGATACCATATCCTTGGAGTTTCATTATAAGAATGTTTCTGTCGATCGTTTCGAACGCTCTTTTAAAATCAAGAAAGACGATCACCACGTAGTTCTTTGCAGCGATTTCCTTGTTCAGTGCTGACTCGCATGAATGCTTTCTTCGAAATCCAGACTGATTTTTAATAAAAACACTTATTAGATTCGAAGTACTCCTCTATTTGATGCTTTACAATTTTTTCAAAAACTTTTTCGTATATCGGAAGCGAATTTATAGGTCTGAAATTTTCACAATTATCTGTCCCTTTGATTTTCTCTACTGGCGTGATAATTGATTCCTACACGAACAAACAAATTTGCCAATAACATGAACCCTATATTCAGTGGGTATCCATCCAACCAACCATTGGTTTCATTGGGAATGACCGTGTCGTTAGGCCAGCGTCCTCTAGTTAGTTCCATTATGAAATGGTAACATCAAGTTGAAAATAGTTGACGGAGTATCGAGTGTTACACGGGTTCCAGTTATGCAACCTTTAACCGTGGTTCTTGTAAAGAGTGCAAGGGAAATTGAAAATGACGATGTGCTAGGTTCTATTTTCATTGCAAGTTTGCGTGGTTTTCAAGGTTAAAGGAATCTTTCAGTATATAGTGAGAAGAAGAAAGAAATCAGTACAACGAATTAAAGCCCTGCACATGGATTGTTCTTAAACTGCACAGAACTACGCAGCAGAGACCCAAAATTGCCAAGCAGGAAGTTCCATGGAATTGGCCGGACAAAAAGAGCGGCAAAATCTGCATTTTCATACGCGGCACTCAGAGAAACGTCTGTCAATTCCCAGTGAGGATTCATAACGCTCATACCGTCTTGGTCTGGAGTGAAGGCACGATGTTGTGAAAGAAAGTGTCGATGATTCCCCCGACCATACCTCCAACCAATGCGTGAACCATGACGAGCAAATGAGACGGTAAAAAGATCGGCTTTTAAATTTTTTTTTTAAAGAGCCCAGTGTTACGTCTCTAGGACGAATGTACAGAAATTTTGCAGTCTGGTAAAGTTGCCAGGGCACCAAGTATAGAGTTGACGAAGGAAACCTTCTAAAAAAAAACACATCTGGTGCTGGGAGTATAAAGTTATTATGTAGACCCTATCCCTTCGACCAAGACGAGTATCCTGCTGCCAGACGAACACTCAATTTAGATGACAATAGGTAAGAGCAGCACTATCCAAGGCTTCTACCCATCTTTTCAGCGCATTGCGATCGGTTTGCATGTTTTTAAGTAAAACAATTGAGCAATTTAAGTAAAACACATTAGGCAAGAAGCGGTTCCTTACTGAATACCAATCTGAAACAATGAACTAGGTACCCACAAGCTTTCACACTGATAGGCATCTGCTGCACCCACGATATACTTGCCAAAGCGCTTATCGTATGTACGTGCCAAATAAATCGCCGGAATTTACTGAAATCCTAGTCATGTACTACGTAGGTATGTGCAATAATTGTCGCCTGGTTTGGTGACTTTTGCGCAATGCAACTCTCCACGCCATACGAATTTCAGTTTGGGCGCGACATCATAAACCAACATTCCCTGCTGCACGTATATAAACTGCATTAAGTTTGTAATTGTACTCACCCGAAGATTTCAATGCCTCCAAAGCATGTGGCACAGCCAACTGCGGTGCTGGTAGATCAAGAAACACTGCATCAGCCTTGCCATTCAACTCGTTGGTGAATCCAAATTGGCAAACATCGCGGTGGTACACGGTCACAAAGTCACCGAGTCCATGACCCTGGAATTCCTCTCGCGCCTGTTGAGCTCGCGCCTCATGAAAATCAAATGTATGCAAATGCCCGTGCGGTTTCAATGCACGAAGAAAATAATGTGACAACGATCCAGAACCGGTACCCGATTCAATAACAACACTTCCCGGTTTGATTTCTAATTGAAACAAAATCATACTAATGTCTGGCGTATAGATGATTTGCGTTCTATGCGGTAGAGTCTGTGTCCAAAGCTCGGGATTGGGCTGTAAAACATACGCCCAGCCTCGGGAGAGTTCAATTTTGCTACCATACTCGACACCGATAATGTTTTTCACTTTTAACGCACCGAAACTGGTCTGGAAGACATACTCGATAACTTCGCCTTTTTTGTTGGTGATTGTTGGAACTGCTTCAATTGCATGCATGCTATTTACACTTAGATAAATTATTACGGTATCACCTTGTTCTATCACGTTTTTGGGCTTAAGGAAACTCATTTTAATTGTGTATTTTCACTTAAAAACTGGAAATTATATAGCGAGAATTAGGAAAAATCCGCGAATGATTTGTAAACATAAAGGTCGAACCATGGACAGCTGTCAAAGAGCAACCCACGTGTTGGAAGCTATTTGTGGAACCCATTCGCATTGATTCGATACTTGATTGTGGGGCGATTACATTGCAGACAATTTGTTTCAAAACAATACCAAGGGTGTCAAATTTTCGTTCGATATAGTGAAAGATAGAAGTTATAAAAGCATGTCCGATTTCAGAATGGTTAAAGGTTACAGTACGTGGAAATCCTCTTCAGCCAGTTATTACCTTAAAAATATATGGCTAGGGATGTCTGTTTAAAATAAAATAAAATGTGAAATTGACTTATCTTATCTTTATAGTCACATTAAAAATCTAGTTTAGTAAGTTTAACAGCTGGCTGACAGATAAGTCTAGTCTACTTAAAGTGATATGTTTTTTGAATGTGCGCTTTCCAAAATGCGACTTTACGGACATTGTTGGTCTATAAATCAAATGAAAGCTAATTATATTTTATGTGCCAATCTTGAAACAAGAAAAAAAGTAATTTATGACAGCTGTCAGCTCTCACTGGGCACATGCAAAAACTTAGTTGTCTTGAGTGGACTAGATTGGTCTGGACTAGATTCTAGATGTAACCTGAACGAAAAAACTAGATTGGTCGGGAACGTCACTTTTTCTACGTCAGCCATTAACTGTCAACAAAAATTTTGGAACCATTTAAAACTGTTACTAACGTTTTTAAAAAAATTAAAGAAACAGCCATTACTAGCCAGATACAAAAGATTGAATTGTTTATTTCGATTCTACACGAATTTATGACAGTGAAGGCATTTCCGAATATTGTACTCATCGATGTCTCGAATATTCCAGGATTTCTTGGTCGGTTCCCATGGAATGCGTTCTTCAGGAATTTTCTGTTGTTGTTGTCAAGAAAACAATACAAATTGTCATAACAAACATTTAGGAAGTTGAAATGAAAAATACTACCTCGACATTTTCTATCGGTCTTCCGGAACAGCTTTGGCATCTTTTCGATGTTCTCGAACTTGGATATGTGAGTTCGGATGACTCGTCAGATCTATCTGTCGTCTGTACAACCGCTTTGCAAGTCTTCGGCCGTGCCACATCAAACATTTTCTCGCGATTCAGAAAACTTTATTAAATCAGTTATTTTTACCTACATAAACATATTGCAAATATTACTTACTTTGGTCTGGGCTGTGTCCAAAAATTGCGCAATCTCTTGGTACTCATAATGTCGCCCAGCTTTTGAAGGAGCCGCACATTTTCTTCTTCAATTTTCTTGAGGCGATCTTTCTCCGCTTGGAGTTTTTTTGGCTTCACAGTCACATGCGGGTAGCTGAGAGGAGTTTTAACGTCTACAGCTGCCTTGGCATTAATCACTTTCTTGCGATGATTTTCATAGCGTTGCACTTGCCACGGCTGGATAAGTAGTTTTTCGCGACGTGATATCATAACCGGAGGTCTGGAAATACAGATATGTACTGAGTAACAGGGATTGTTTGGTAAACAAATGTAGTCGAGAATTTTGTATTTTAGTTGCCAGGATAGCATGGTGTAGTTGACAAAGAAGGGTGAGTCCTTGGCAACACTTTTAGGTATCCAATGTTATTTAAGAGGTGTTTGTAAGAATTATGTGTGGAGTTAATGATAGCTTATATCTACACTAGATGTCGCAGAAATTTTCCAGTGAGCATTACAAGATATGTTTTGGGTAACTTTGGTCTGCCTTCATTATGTTGATAATTGTTGATGCTATTTGAAATAATATGAGTGTTTCTTCTGCAAGAAGGAAAGGGGGCAAGGAACTGACACATTGCTTGCTTGGCAGTCACTCATAAAAGTAAACATTTCTTTTGATACGGAAACAGATTCCCAGTCAATTCATGCGTGAAAAACAAGAACCGTCGAAGATACTACCCCCACTGTCATTTTGTACAGCGTATTCTGGGTAGTTGCTGTTAAATGCCGGATAACAGTGAGTGGACTCTGTGTCTGATTAGAAAACAAGCGAAGGATGCCAATCTTACTGCAAGTAATGAAGCCGTCTGTCAATTGGCTATAATGAAACTTTTTACAAACGCTAAACAAATCCCAGAAGTGCAACTTGCTGTCATGTGTTAGATTGTTCACTCGCAGAATCTTTCGCATATCTTCACTCGCACACCGCCTTTTGTTACAATATGCAGCGGTCGGAAGAAGTGTTGTTGTTGCCCACACTAAGTACAACAACAACAAAAAATAATTAGAACAATAGCATCAACAGCTCCAACAACAACAGCAACAACAACAACAACAGCAACAACAACAACAACAACAACAACAACAACAACAACAACAACAACAACAACAACAACAACAACAACAACAACAACAACAACAACAACAACAACAACAACAACAAAGAGAAAAATAAAAGGCCTAAAGAAAGACCTCAATCGGAGGATAACGTCAGAACGTTAGAATCCAACTTAACTACTACATTGGCCCCTCCTCTCTCATACTTTTGAACCTACTGTAGTGGCGCAGTGGCTTAGTGTTAGTGTGTTAGACTACTAAGCGAGGGGTCCCCGGTTCGAATCCCGAAAGAACCAAATTACATCTTAAGGTTTTTTTCCACTGCGCCACCTCTCGCGAGCGTCTGACAAACATCCGAGAGTAAAACTGTCATGAATGAGCTTCTCAATTAGCCGTTTGGACTCGGCGTAAAATTGTAGATCCCTTCCATTCGTCCCAAAAATTGAAAACCCACACAAAACGAATGGTTGTGAGAAGCTAGGCCTTGGGTCCCATAGACCTGTCGCGCCAAAATATTTATTTTTATTTGGTGGGGGCTAAAACAAACTTACAATACTAGAACTTAAATCTAAGACTTATAAATTGGAATTAAAGCTAGGGTTCAGAGTGAATGTAGAGAATGTCTGCAACATCCCTGCGATCATGAAGTTAATGAGTTTGAGGCGGTCTTGATAGGGAGGAAGAAATAGGGAACGATGGATCCCTGAAATTACGCCAAAGGAATAATTTACGTCAAAAAAATGAAAATGGAAAGAAGCCCAAAAATCTCTTACAAAGTTGTATTGGTTTCAAATTGCGAAGTTCTTAAAGATGTATACCAAATTCTACAAGGTCTTAGTGGCAACAGCGGCGGCGCAGGGTTATGTGTTTGAAAAAATTGTTATCGTCGGCATAAAGAGAGAAAGAGGAGTGTTTAATGACCCTTTCAACATCGTTTATAGTTAAGATAAAGAGAAGGGGACCTAGTTGACTGCCTTGTGGTACACCAGAGGTTGCAATGAAAGAGGCGGAAAGGACGGACCTGAAGCGAACACTACCTATCCAAACGGTTTTCCAAATAAGAGGATATCCATTTCAGCAGTATTGGTTCAGAACCGAGGGCAGGCAATTTGAAAAGAATTCATGTATGTGATATTTGATCAATGATTTTACTAAAATCGGTTGCAATAACGTTTAAGAAAGTCATGTTGGTTAGGAGAAATTACACACTGCATTGAAAGCTTAAGGATTCGTACAAAATACTTTTAAGGAGTTTGGGTTGGGTATCTATATGCGAAAGTTTGGCTTTCTTAATTACTTAAGGGCCAAAGTTTGATTTTCGGGTGATAATAAGTAACTCCGATCTTTAATCCCTTGTTATGAATCGGTGTAATGAAGGAGGACTTCTATAGGTATCGGAGGAAAGTCACCTTGGGAAAGCGAGAGCTGAAAGAGGTGCAAAGGGGGTAACAGAGAACGAGGGCACACTTTTTGAGGAAAATAGCTGAAACATCGTCAGAGCCAGGTTTAGTAATTTATTTTCAATTACAGAAATAAATAAATAGAATAAATATTCTGGCGCGACAGGTCTGTGGGACCCAAGGCCTAGCTTCTCACAACCATTCGTTTTGTGTGAGTTTTCAATTTTTGGGACGAATGGAAGGGATCTACAATTTTACGCCTAGTACAAACGGCTAATTGAGAAGCTCATTCATGACAGTTTTACTCTCGGATGTTTGTCAGACGTTCGCGAGAGGTGGCGCAGTGGAAAAAAACCTCAAGATGTAATTTGGCCCTTTCGGGATTCAAACCTGAGACCCCTCGCTTAGTGGCCCAACACACTACCACTAAGCCACTGCGCCGACGAAACAATATGGACTATACTTGAAAATCTATATGGTACTAATAATCAGTCACACTAATCCGCCATTTTTGCTTGTTCACATTACCGACACCTGCGCAATATATTACCTCGGATTTGTGTTCCTACTGTGCTCCTGTCTGACCAATGCATTCATCACTTCTTTACTTCAGAGATATTGGGGACGTTCAAGTATCTAGTTTAGTAAGTCTAACAGCTGACTGACTTGATATATCTCTGTTTTGATTGGCTTAGATCAATCAAGAAATTCGTGACTAAGTACTAAGTTGACAGTTCGCATATGTGGCTGACGTAGGAAGGGACTTAAGATAAAAATTTTTTTGAATGTGCCCATTAACAACGTCGAATATTTCAATATTCACTAACTCTTAAATGATTATGACAGAGTGTAGCTCACAAAGACCAAAATATGTAAGTAGGTATACTGATATCAGCCGCAGGATGCAATAAAAATCGAATTCAAGTCATGTAGTCCACATTAAGCCAGAAATAAATCGAATCGTAATCAATAAAGCAAAGCACCGCACGTCCACCTATTCCAATTAACACAAATGTCCCCGCAGTAAAATAGTAATTCCACATTCAATCCGAAGAGTCTCCTCGTTGAACACTCCATTGCAGGATCTCAACTCAATCCATGTTTATTTAATTTTATTGTTTCAATCGACGATTGATTAAGCAAGCAATAGGTCTACTACCAAACCGATCTGTACCTACACACAAAATCGTTTCCAATCCTGATTAGCATGCACATCTCATTTTCATCGGACACACATATCCTGAGGCAGCAATAGCGGTACGGTGGCTAACGACAACCGAAAACGGTGGCACTAAACCCTGTCCCTCGATTATTGTGTCCGATGGTCTTTTTTTTTTTTGGAGGGGCGACAACATGTCAGTGTAATCTTAAACCACACGGGGTCATTGATCAAAAGAAAATTGCCCCACGCGCCGATACGTTTTTCGGGGTCTTCGGAACGTGCGATGGCGCGCGAGCAATCCATCGAGACAACCTTCACCTGTGGCGTCCAATGCTGCATTTGTGCTTGTGCGTGTGCGTCGGTATAAAGAAAATGACGACCAATAACAGGTACTGTTGTGGGCCGTTCTGTTGGTCCAATCAGATGGAAGATTAACAAATGGAACGTTGGCAACGCCTTCCGCTGGAAAGGAGTGTTGAATCGATCGGCGAGATTCAATGGAAGGAAGACGATGTGATGTACCTAACTAGTTTGGAACTCGTAATAAATACTAAATAGCCATCGGGAATTAGAAAACATTATTTAATTATTGTTTCTGACTATAGAATTTTTAAAATTTGACGCATTTTACGGAAAGGCGGTTATAGGTATTCGTGAGTAAAATGAGGGGGAAAAAGTCAACTGTTAGAAACTTTTGCAGGCGAAAAGGGAAACCAGTAAATCAAAACAGTTCAGCGGAACGGTTTGTTATATATTTTGTAAGTACCTAACAAGTTGAAGAGGCAAAGTTTCGCGCGGAAAAATTAATTAATCCTGTCGCTTTTTCATTTTATCGGTGTTTGGAATTTATGCTTCTGCGTTTTATCGTTTTTCTGAATTAATGCGCAAAGAGCCCAAGAAGTTTCATTTCAAAAACTGTTTTCGATGAACGGAAATGGAAGAAAACAGGGCCAATTTTTAGTACCTATAGATATTGACCTGAATGGCTGGGGAAGTTTATTGAATATACTAATAGATGAAATATCATAAAAATTACAATAAGCAGAAGTATGGAACTAAGGAACAGATACTGAGTACGAAAAGTTTCCACGTAAATTATAATTACAGATCAGTCAGAAATTGCGGTTGCCAGACTTCATAAAGACCATTTTTAAGACTTCAAAGCTGTGCAAGTGACGCACAGGAAGAAGTCACAAAAGATACGAAGTATGTCGGACAGGGTTGCGGCATAATTTTCATACGATATATTTCTGAATAATCAATAGTGGTTGCATTTTATTCTTATAAGCACCGCCCCAACACGTAATACCGTATTGAAGTTTCGATTGGACAATACCATAGTAAATCATTTTTAATAACGTAGTTGAACAGATATTACGCAGATAGAAAAAATGCCTAAGGGCACAGCGAAAGTATATCTTAAAGTTTCTACATATATGATTCGAAAAGATAAACCCTGTATCTAAAGTAAGACCCATTTATTTGAATTCATTAACATTTTCGATCTGGAAACATTAAAATATCACTGCAGTTCAGATTATCATAAAAAGTAGGATAAGAAGAACTGGATCGACAGTTGCAACAAGTGAGTTGGAATCTTTCGCACTCAGATGCATGGAAGTAAATGTTCACATCAAATCAAAGTCAGGAGTACACGACAAACTTAAAATCATGATTTATATTTTGGAGCTAAAAACCAAGTTGTGGGGTTTTAACAAACCAGATCCTTAAAATATTAAGGTCCCAATTTGTGTCGGAAACCAGATCAAGGCGACTGACAGAGCCATATGCGAAGCCTACAGGGGTAGAATCGTGACGTCCGCCTTGAAACAGTCCCTGAGAAATCAGTTGACAAGACTGTTTCATTGGCGAAAGCTTTCTAGTTCTCGTAATACATGGTCACACAATCCTAACGCATAGGCTGAGTGGGGTGCTCAATATCTATCAATTAATCGAAAATAAAATCAATACCTAATATGGAAAAATGTATGACACGTATTTATTTGGACGGCCAGTTTTTTATGCGTCAGTTCCCATTAGTGCTCACTGAGAAGTGTCAACTAATTTTTTCGCCTGTCAAAAACCCTGTATAACCCTGAAAAATCGGCTACCATATCAAACACAACATATGCTGCCCTGAAGTTTGACATTGAAAGATGAATGGAAATGACATCAAGCGAAATGACAGCGAAACTCAGCAATGAATTCTTTGCCCCCACAAATTAACTGGGGTCATAGAAGTCATATCAAACACAGGCTTTTAGTACCAGGGCGAGTTGAATGCTATATCGAACACATGGAGATTAGCCCAGTGAGCACTAGTGTCCACGTCAAACAAACCTAATGGTAGACCACGGGCTGCTTCAATAACGTGCACGGGCTCAAAATAAAGAGAAAAAACAAAATTGAGGATTGGGACAAAAACTTTTGGGGCCAGCGTTTTAACCAGAGTATAAATGTCGGCGCAGTGGCTTAGTGGTAGTGTGTTGGGATACTAAGCGAGGGTTCCGCGGTTCGAATCCCGAAAGAGCCAAATTACATCTTAAGGTTTTTTCCACTGCGCCACCTCTCGCGAACGTCTGACAATCATCCGAGAGTAAAACTGTCATGAATGAGCTTCGCAATTGGCCGTTTGGACGCGGCGTAAAATTGTAGATCCCTTCCATTCGTCCAAAAATGTAAAACCCACACAAAACAAATGGTTGTGAGAAGCTAAGCATTGGGTCCCATAAACCTGTCGCGCCAAAATATTTATATAATATGAGTTGGGAATTTCAGTATATTTTTCCTCTGAGAATGCCTAGAAGATCAATGCCGATTTTTTTAAAAATAAAATAACTTATTGTGAGCTCTAATAAGTAACAACAAAATATATTAAGAAGACCATAGAAGTCAAAACTCTGCAATCACTATAAGATAAGCAAAGAGCATTACAATCGTTAAGGAATATAAGTACCTTGGAGTCTACCTGACCAGAAATTTGGATATGGAAAGACATTTGAAACAAAAGCTAGCTAAGGCGAAAACAGTTTCAAAGAATTGCTTCAGTAACAAATTTATCGGCCACAGCAGTAAGTATAAGGTTTTTGTGGTTGTGTTATAATCGATCATGTTTTATGCTGCGCAAGTTTGTGGAATTTAAAATACGATACTGTAGACAAATTGCTGCGGTACTACATAATACCCCAAAATACATGTTAATGCTTGAAACAGGCTTGGTTCCATTGTTCACATTGTTCAAAAAGTAGCTCTACAAGCAATAGATACAATCAAAGACAGGATGGTACAAGGAATGGATTAAACTACCTGAAGTCTATGGGATAGGTATGGATCTCGAGAATATCACAGTTTGCAAACGAACACTCTATGAACTCATCAGATCATTGCACTTAGAGCAAGCTTTAGGATCTCTTCATCGGATAATTTATAGCCGCTTAAACCATAATCTGCAGAATTGTAATTACTTTCGAGGCGGACATAGTATTCAGGAAATATCGCAAGTGTGTAAGTTAATAGGGAAACTTCTGAAGTTGAATTATATCCCTCATAGAGAAGATTTACCAGTGCTATGCAGTTTGTGAACTTTTCAGAGAGGTAGTACGTCGTTCAGTTTCTAGGGAAGTGTCCTTTCTTAAAGGAAATAAGGATGTACTGACCTATCGGCGGAGGAAGTCGTATACATTTTTTTTTAATAAGATTGAAGTATTTAAATAAATTCTGTCTAGGAATCTAATCTTAAAGTGGAGTTCACAATAGGTAGGTAATTTCTTTTGAATACTACCAACTTTATAATATTACTAGCTGTACCCGCCCGGCTTCGCCCGTGCAAAATGGTTTCTTTGATTATTCGTTACAATGTGCTTAGTATTTTTTTTATGAATAAGTGTAGGTGTTTATGCAAAATAATAATGCTTCAACTTCGTAAAACATCTCCTCTAGATGGTTTTATTAATCAAACAAATCAAATTAAGCGCCTTTAAACAATAGGTATAGGTATAAATACTAACCAATAGTATTCATTTTTGTTAAATGGTAGTACCTACCTATTCCCGAACTCTATCATATCCACATTTCTCATAACGCTTAAGTTGGCTAATAGGAGATTTTTTTACCAGTTACCACTGTATAAAATAATTCGTCTTCCTCCTTATTAACGTTATATTAACAGGTATTCGCTTCAAATGTTAAATCACTGTCTCTCTCAATCCAGTAAAAATTCACACCGTATCTGCTTTCTGCTATGTCTTTCAATCCCACGCCTCTAGGCCGGCACAACACCCATAATCAAACACATCCAGGAAATGCGATTTTTCGATAAATAAAATTAAATCAAATAGAAACTCATTAAGAGAGCAGAACAAAGACGGTATAAAAGTGTCTGAAGCATCGACACACACGAAACACCTCACATTACATACCTGTACTGCATCCGCTGTACAGTACTGTTTTGTGTGTGTGTTGCGCATGGCGGGTTCACGGGTTGAACAAAGAGGTCTCACGGTATACTCTTCTCTCCTCAGGGAAGAAAAAAATAAAATTGTTCTTTCAAAATCAACTGTCCAGTGACAGTGAGAGCTTTTAATAACCCGACATATTTGGGGTTACCTTTGCTTTGTCGTGAAGACGATGATGATGGATGAAAATGGATAAACACACAATATTTAGTTGATGGGTTACGTGTGTGCACTTTTTTGTGAATATTAAATTTATTTGGTAGTTGGTCTTTAGTGTATATTTAGTTTTTGTTAGATAGTGTTGAATGGTGGAAATTAAAAATGGGAAGTCGGTGGGAATCGGGTTGTATGGACACCACAGGATTTATGAATGCATGAGTGAAATAGGAACTGAGCAAGAGAGCAGACAGGTCTTTACTACATATTTGACATTATATTTTATAGGGTAAAACACCCAATCATTGGCACCTTAGGAAAATTTGAGTCATTATGTGTGTGTAAATATAAAATATAACATTCAAATAACATTAAAGTACATAATTCATTTACATTTATTAAGATATTTTTTAATAAAAAACATAAACAAAACATAAAATATCTTAAAAAACCATACAGAAAAATGCAGTCAATTAAAGCAAAGTCAATTTTCCTAATTATCTGCACTTCGTTCCATTCATTGGCATTCCTCAGTCCTATTATTGGCAACTATATATTGTGGTATAAAATAATTAAGAAAAAAAAACAGGCAAACAGTGTCTCAATTCTCAATTTTCCAATGATGGGCGGTGTACTTTGTGCCAGTAATTGGCTTATGGTGGGGTGCCAATAATAGGCTGTTTTACCCTATTTTTTTTGCTTAGCAAACCAAACAGAATACTGTCTCTGTCTGTCACAGGAGTAAAATAAAAATAAAAGAGATGTACCCAAATATATTGCGCGTTTAGTATGTTTGATTTGAGAATGAAGTGCATATCCACTCACCCATTTGAAAATAGTACAAATGTTTCAAATTTTGTCTATTTATTTAAAAACCTTTTAAGATATCGAGTAAATGGATATCCTATGTTGGACCTGCAGATGTCCTCCTTAAGTTGGCATTTACTATATTTAAATTCATTCAATCTAAGTCGAACAGAACTACACCAATTTTATTTATATGATTACTATCCGAAGTCTTTTAAATTTCTAAACATTCATTTTATTCAGTTGAATTGTATGCAGACATAAATCCTGTATTTGTCAATGAAAAATATCGCGCATTAGTCAATCAAAGTGTTGCATTTCTTATTTATTGCGAAGGTGTATCAGAACTGTTTTGGAAACTTAGAAAAAACTTTGGTTTCAGTGAAAGGGCAGTAAGTTTTCTTTCTGGTAGATCGCGGATAGTAATTTCCGGTGAACGTCTCTATTTTAAAAAAAAATTAAGCAGGGAGTTCCTCAAGGGTCAATATTACGACCGATACTTTTTTGAATGTTTTAAATGACCTCCCAACAGTATGTAACTATCCTCTGTACATTTATATGCAGATGATGTCCAATTCCGATGTCATACAGCTATCTAAATGAACTTGTCCCATGTAAAGGGTTTTCCAATAAGAGGTGTTATTTTGATATTCAAAAAAAAATTCCATATTTTGAGATAAATGACCGGATATTTATTTCATAATAAAGAGGAAGGTTAATAATGAAAAACAACATCAGCCAAATGGCCACCAGGACCACGCTTACAGGACCATATCCTTTTCATGAAATTTTCCATAACAAAATCGCAAAGTAGCTGCCCTATGTCCTCGATAGACTCACGAATTCCATCTTTGAGGTCTTGAATCGACGCTAGGCTGTTGGCGTAGATCTTATCTTTCACGTGACCCCAAAGGAAGAAGTTGCAAGGTGTTAAATCACAAGCTCTCGGTGGCCAATTGTGATCACCTTTTCGAGAGATAACACGGTCCGGGAACTTTTTCCGTAAAAGATCAATGGTTTCGCTGTCTTGTTGAAAGTAAACGTTGTCCAGATCAATACCATCCAACTCCGTCCATAAAAAATCATTAATCATACCCAATTCCAAAGAACGACGAGGAATGGACAAACATGCGTTTTCCAGTGACCATAAATTCGAATTACATGGTTTCTGTGATGCTTCGGAAGCAGCCTATTCACCAGTAGTGTACTCCAGGGTAGCCTTACAAAATGGCACCTATACGACGACATTGCTTAGGATTCTTCCGCTTCCCAAGCTAGAACTCTGTGGAGCTCACTTAATGGCGGAAGTATTAATGGAAACGATGCGTATTTACGGACCACAAGTAGAAGGAGTATTTGCTTGGACAGACTCTACTATCACGTTGGCCTGGATTCAAAAAAACATGGAAAACATTTGTAGCAAATAGAGTATCCGACATCCAAAGGATACGGCAATCGGACAACCAAAGGATACATTGCGACGTTACTAAAGCCATTCACAAGAATGAATAAACGTTTTAAAGAAAATTCCTTCTTTTACGATCCTCAATGGAGTAAAATTCATCAGCCAGTCAGCGCTTCAAAACAAAAGAGTCCAACAGCGAACTGGAAATTTAGCTTGCTTCATCCATTCACTATAATGTAACCAACTGCCCACGTATTGTAAGATACCCTCCGTCTTCATAAGCTAGATTGCCAGTAAAGCTCACTGTGCTATCACCATCCCCATCTCTGACAAGGACTTCGAAATCAATCTTCGAATAAACTCCTTCCTAATTAGCCTATCAGCGTGTCAATCTTTTAAACAAACTTATAATATAATTATGAATAAACGTCGCTTAGTTGCCAACACTAGATTACAACCGGGCGATTAAAGCCCTGCCTCGCAAACCGTGATTAATTACAAACAACGACTTGGCCGCCACCCACCAAACAGTAAATCAACAGCAATTCAAGCTCGATTAGAGTGTCAAATAAACAATTAACGAAACCACCGAAGCAAACGACTACCTAATTGAAAGCTTGGAATTTTCTTCAAGCCAAAAACCATCAACAACAATGGATGACACTCGACAAAGACGAACCAGCTGTCACCTGTACTCGAAGATAGTCTTCTTCTCTTCTATCGGCTATCGCGATAGCCAGTCACCTGCTTTCAATCCCCACTCAAGCGTAAGCTCAACTCCAAAGTTCCTCCCCCTTTGGTCATAAAATCTCGAAAACTGGTTGGCTTGCTGTCGCAAAAAAGCTCTTCAACCTCAAAACCCGTCAAAGAGCAGGTACGCAATAACACTGCCACTACCACTACCACTCGTACAACCACACTTCGGGTTATCCAGTTCTCACCCAATGCTGATCTTGCTGTTGCCGGTTTCGGTTCACCGTGTTGGCCTAAGCGAGACGACGACAAGACAAGCGGCACTGCCAGTTCCCTGTAGTGCGGGTGCTTCCACCAACTCCAGTTACGTGTGGGTTACCATTGGGTTCTATTGGGGCCAGTTTATGCTCTCTCGCGCGCTTTTCCTTCGGCGGTTACTTGTTGTTCTCATTCCTGTTACAACTAGCCGTCTGCAATCCTGCCGTCGGGGTTTGTTTTGTTTTGGTATTTTTTTTTCTTCTTCTGTTTGTTCTTTATACACGGGAGACGGGATACGTTCGGGATTGTGTACCGTGTATTCATCAGTTTTACTTTAGATCGGAACGGATTAAGGTGCGATCGCGGTCCTATTACTGTACTGCACACGTGAAAACGACGAAATCGTTTAAATCGGGATTTTTATTTTATACGAGTGTGTTGGCTCGAGAAGTGCAATAATTTGTTGTTTGCTAATAAACAAGTGCGCTGTCAATAAAAAATAATCAATAAATTATAAAAAAAGAAAGAAATTCTTATAAAGCAAAATATTCTGTGGTTGTTAATTACATGTGAAAAAAATTAAAGGAAAGCAAAAAAAATAGTAATAACAAATTGTGTGTGTGCGTTTGCTTAAAGGTGCTAATCAGAAAGGATATTCACCCATTTGGATTAAGATTTCAGCTGAATAATATTGTTTTTTATGGAAGGTGAGCAGCACAGACCACTTACATAAATGATTGTGATTTTTATGGTTTTAATTTGTTTTTTTGTTGGCTTTGGACACATTTTTTAATGTACCTACTTAGTTATATGTATACCTTTTGAAAATGAAAATCTAAAGCAGGAATGGGTTACCACCTTATTTGAAACGAAAGAGTTTTCGCACGAACTTTTGTTGACAATCACAGACTGCGTGTGGTTTGACTTAGTGTACCTCTAAATAGTGTGTGGTTTTTTAGAGGGATGGCTGAATTCTAAAACTCAGCAACGTCAAGAGTTCTAAAACGTAATCAGATGGCAGTGATGCAATTCAAACCATTTCAAAATGCATTTTGAATGAATTAACTGCGCAAACTTAAGCAGACAACGCATCGTGATGCAAATGTCAAAATTATTTTCTCCTTAAAATAACAACATGCTTGGACATTCTGTTCCACTGTATGAGTCAAAGTTATTAATTAATTTTTTTAAAGCTCCTATTGTTATCACTTTCGAGGACATTTTTGCTATTTAAAACAAGTAATCAATTAAAGCGTAAGCTGTGTTTTTTTCGTCCCCTTCACGGCTATAGGATAAACAAAAAAAAGATCCCTTGGTAAATACAACAAATGCTTAACCTGGATAATTATCGGGGTTAACAGAAAAGTGTAACCAACACAAATTTGTGTATGTTTTCGATAACTTTTATGGAAATTTCATAAATGACACTTGACATGTTGACAACAACTAAAATTTATATTTGAAAAAAATGTCTCAGCAAGCGGACAAAGAAAGGTAGATTAGTAAGAATAGCTTTATATAGTTAAAATAAAATAAGGGTATTCACTTAAACGCGCAAAACCCTCATAAACTACGTAAACTGCAGAAATTTACCACCTCGTAAATGAACTGTCATTCCGCGATCAATTTGACTCGGAAATCGGCTGCGTACGATTACGCAAATTTTCAAATGTCCAACTGGAACAAGCGTGAATTGTTTTTCGTTTTGTGGCTTATGGGTTATGGCCTGGAAATCAATAAAATGATGTCAATCGATTATTATAAAAGCACTCTTGATGGAAATATGTATTTGCCTTTGTTTTAGTTCTAATTTCATCAAAAATTTACTTTCGGCGTATCAAAATACGCAGTGACATTTCCGAGGGGTGTTCACATAAAGCAGGAACAGGAACGAAAGTTTTGCATGAGTTTTGTTAAAAACATATAAGAGCAAGAAAAATAATATTCAAAAATAAACGTCAGTGGGTTTAAAAATATTATCAGTTTGCAGACGTTGAAAAACACTCGGATTCAGTTAAATATTATTTTTTGTTTGCCAATTTATCCATTTTTAATAACAAATTTTAGCACTCAATAAACCACACCGAAATTAACAGCCAATTCAAATTAACTTTTGAGAGATTTGACAGCTAAAGTCAGTTCTAACAAACTAGCCGATAGAAATTTCTTGGGCTATTTCCAGATTTTTTATGAAGGGGAAATGTTTTGTTCTCTCTTTGTGGCTCTCTTCTACCCAACTTTTGTGGAAGGAACGAAGTTTGACCAATGTGTACGAATTTACTATCGTTAGGGAACAGACATAATATTTTATCAAATTAAAATTTTCAAATGCCAATTTTACTGTCAATGTCAATTTTACTATCAGATTGATGCGTTGTTAAGTCATGTTTTTATTCTTCGATATTCGTTTTCTTCGGCAATCATTGAAAGAAACGCTGATAGGGACGAAAGAAACACAGCTGTAGTTCATATTCAAGCAATTACTATGTCATTCCAAAACGCCAAATATTAAAAAGAACCACGGATATAAAGCAGAATAAAAGCATAATTTTAATGCATAATGATCGCAGTACGCAGTCGTTATAAGCATTTTTTGACGTTTTGGAATTCACACGATATCTTTCAAGATTTGCCCTGTTTCACAAATGATCTTGATAAAGATCGCTTTCGCATTTTTATAATTGTTGAACAATTTAGTGTTTGTGACAGGATTTCATTTTTCATTTTAAAATCATTTTTATTGAAATCGTTCAGAAAACTTAAGACTAAAAAAAACAACGATGAAATCTAAGCTTAAGTCAACATTTATCGTATTCTAGCTTACTGGCTCCTTGCGGCACTCTAAACTTAATTCAACTTAAACTTAGTTCAACCTTAAATCTGTCTATATGTTAAAATTGGTTTGTTTTTTATTTATTATATTTTGTGACGAGGATTATCTGACACATTGTGAACAACAGCATTTTCATTTCCAGATTGTTTGAGATATTAATGTGACACTTATTTGTGTGGGTAATGGTATAGGTACTGTTTGTTTTGGTCCTTTTGATTCGAACTGGATTCCGATCGGTATTGTTTAAATAAAAATGTTTGCACTTATGTAGTTGTCACCGCCGCCTTTGCAACTGCCTTAACGAAAATTTGGCATTAAATAGGAAATTGTAAAAATAGAAATATCCGGTCCAAAAATCGACTTAAAAACTATAGCACGACATGAAAACAAATTAATTTGCCATTTCTTAGGGAAACAAGTTATAGTTTTCGAAGCAATCTACCAGTCGATTATGTTTTAAGCCAGCTCAACTCTGAGGAACTGAAATCTGATAAAGTTAAGAAATCGCTAAAATATTAATAATTTGTCAAATGCAGGTTTTAAATTACTTAGTGAGAAATTAGTACTGATTGAAACCAAGCTGGTTGTAAAAATCTTGAAACAACTAACTAGCTACGATCACAAGGATCTCAACAAAGAAAGCCATCAGCTTCTCATATTAAGCAATAGATCTAGTTGCATACAAAGTTGTTAAATGGAACTGAATTTCAGACTAGGAATTTTTTTTCGAGGGTAGCTGAAAATTTTTCAGAGACACTATGAGAATAGCAAGCTCATAGTAGCTCATAGTATAGTGTCAGATTTTTTTCTATCACGAATCAGCAATTTTTCTATCACGAAATAAAGACTTTTGACAGGTTACTTTCCAATGAAAGATCCTGCATGTTCCGCAATTTAGACGCGGTTAATCTTATCTAGCCAAATCGAACGGTTTCATTCTTTGTAGTCGGCGCAATAAATGGATATCATGCAAAATTTTTTGGACTGTATAGGTATTGTCGATATGTCCGATTAGTCGGTTTCTATTCTGTCTCGCGAAGCTTCTAGTTTCAGCTTCGATTGTTCGAAGTCCGAAGTCGTTTCTAATACACCATGGTTCTTGTACAATTTGTCTTAGCAATTTATTTTGAAAAGTTTGTAAAATATTGGCATTCGTTTTCTTGGTACAACCCTCAAGTTGTATGCCGTAGGTCCACACCGGCTTTAGCACTTGCTTGTATAGAAGCAGTTTGTTTTCGGTACCGAGCTGAGAATGTTTTCCGAGTAACCAGTACATTCCTCTATATTTGATATCGAGTTCTTTACGTTTCATTTTCACGTGCGAATTCCATTTCAGCTTTGCGTCGAGCGTCCAGGTATTGCCGTTTCGAAGTCGTTTCTTCGATTGTATTACCAACTACTAGGATAGTCGTTTGCAAACGTAGCAAGGGTAGTGCCATCTTCTCTTGGTATATCGCGAGTATATAACAGATAGACAAACGGACTAGGAACGGATTCAACTCCTACAAAATCATATAGGATTTTCCTGTTGATCGGTTTTAGTTCAAAATTGATTGCAAATGGGATTTTTTTTGTGATCTTCCCGCAGCACTGCCAAAGAGAAAAGCTGCGCAATAAACTCATAAAAGAGTTTAAAGTCGATTATTATTATAAGCTAATGAGATGAATGGTTGCAAATTGTTCGACTATTGCAATATTGCACCAAGTTACCGAAGCTGGACAATGGATAATCAGAAAAGCCTTTGATCCTTTCTTTTTTACAACTTTAAATGTTGGTTCAAAGAAAGGATCAAAGGCTTTCTTGAGATTATACACTCAGAGAAAAACGTCCCATTAATTTGTCAATGGTACGACCATTGGATTTATAAGACGCGTTTTAATAAGATTTTCCTATTAAAACAATAGTTTTCTAATAAAATTAAAGGTTTTCGGGTTATTAATACAATGGTATTGAAATTATTACTATTAATGGGGTATACGTTATAAATATAATGGGAAACACTATTTATTTAATAGTCTTTTACCATTAATATTTTTTAACGTATACTATTGTCCCATTAATAAATACTATTATTTATTAATAGATGGAATACCATTGAAAAATCTTCATATTAATATTGCCGTCTTATTATTTCAATGGGAGGACTATTAATTTAAAAGTTTTTATTTTTATTTTGACAACACTGATACCATTTTTTTAATTAGGCACCCAGCAATAGATAAAACTATTGGTTTAATAGGATTTCATATTTTGAATATTAATAACATGAACTATTGTTATAATAGTTCCATGTAGTTAAATATATTGAATACTAAGAAACAATATATATTTAATATCGCATCCCATAAAATCAACGTAAAGGGTATTTAATAAAATAAATTGTAGTACTATACTTTTTCAAACGCACCATTAATCGAATTAAAAATACCATTAATTTTACAAGAAATCCTTCCTTAATATTAATAAAACGGGTATCCCAAAATATTTAATTTTCAATAACAGTGCAAAGCTTGAATTTACTAAAAATCAAAGTGTAATACAGTAATACAGGTCTAAAAGAAATGACCTATTAACTTGTATATCCACTTATAATTCAAGTCCCAAAATGATGTTTTTGAGAAAAATATGTCATAATATCAAAATAATAATAAAAAGTCAGGCATAAGAAGTCTAAATAGAAATCTCAGATCAAAATCTAATCTATAACTTTCTACGCTGTAAGAAATTAAAGTGGGAGATAACATTGTTTATTCCTTAATACGAATGTGACATTCGAAACGAGCAATTCCAAAGTAGTGTGTGATTGTGAAAAAAGTAAAATGAAGTGAAAAAAGAAACAAATATAGGTAAGTATTTTTAACTTTTTTTATTAAGTTTTAGTTTACGAAATTTGTTGTAGCATAGTTAAACACATAATGTATGTATGCTGCAAATAAAAGCAATCTTGTAACTGTTTGGTCTAGCTTCCGATATATGGTTTGAAAGCAATTTTGATATAACATCCATACTATAATTGCTTATCATAATATGGAACTTACATCAAAATTGTATAATATAAAAAATTAAAGAAAACAAATTATTTGTTGTCGCTTTAAAATAGTTGATTTGTTTCAATGTGATATACATTTTTAAAGTTAATAGTATATCCCTTTAATATACGCGTCATTCAATAAAAGTTCCGTTAAAGTAACTGTACAAAATTCTTTAAAAGTGATTTTAATAGTATAAAACCTATTACTTTAAAGGGATTCATATTTAAAGTAATGGTATATCACATTAAAAAGCATAGTTTTTCAAAATGCTTATAGTATATCTTATAACTTTAATTATATTTATAGTATATCCCATTAGTAAGAACAGTAGGTATGTAGGTATATTACAAGGTTTGTTTTACTTAGACTCGTCAAAGTTTGCCATTACTATCGTTGTCGTGACAAAGTGCAGTTCATAAAAAAATATACTTCCTCTATTAAATCAACATTTTTAATTGAAAAGCGAGTGCAACTCAGGTATAATTTAATGCATTTTATTTCATTATAATAGTGTTTTGTGACTATATTAAACTACTTTTTTTTTAATAATTTTGGAAGTGCATTTATATGAGCGTCATTAGATAGATCCACAAAGGATAAAACAGAAGAAAGGTGTATAAAATGCTCTTAAATTTGTATTTTATACATTTAATATTCTATTATCACGTGCAAAATAATTTTCTTTGGTCATTGTAGTGTTTTGTTTTTGTCCTAACTGTGGTAAATTAAATATTTTGTTCGAGTAAATACATTTTTCGGTTTGATGTCTTAATGAAATATTTGCTTGCATTCAGTTTTATTTAATATTTGTAGGAATACTATTTGCATACGAGAGGAAGTAGTCTCAACCCAACTGGAAAGCTGCACGATAAGGCTGATAATGGCAGAATCAAAATAAAAGGTTTGAAAAGACAACACAACTGATAAGTGAAAACAAGGACGAAGGTATTTTGTATTGTACATTTTATTTGTTTAATACTTTTAACATCCGTTGATAATTATTACTAAAAGTGTTTTTTACATTATTATTTTTTAATACAGGTTTTAATAAGGCTTTTAATATATTTAAGTTTGTTTCATTTTTGATGTAGTTAATCGATTTTAAATTTCTGTTGAGTAATTGTAGAAACTACCGTCTCTGATCCACCGACGTATGAAGCAACTATATATGGCTTGCACATAACATTGAGCGATGAAGTGAAGTTCGGACTGAATGGACTGAAACAGCGGAACTATGATATCAAAACTGAAGCCTTAAATATCCTCACAAAATGGCCACACACTGGTAAGTCGAAGCATTATTCATCTCATTATTTCTATGGAATTAATAAAATAAATAACTCTTTTATTGCAGGCTTCAAAAGCTATGACTTCAAGGACCAATGTTTCTGCACCCTTGCATTTAATGCTGGACTTAAGTTTGCCGATATGCTTGTAAACCATATTTTTTTTGCATTTTTATTAATAAAAAAGGTGATACCTATATAAAAATATATTGTATTGTACTATTGATTTTAAAAGGTATTCGGTTATTTTTCCAGCCATACGGTCCTATTATTGCAATAGTATATACTATTAATTATGATAGGGTACACCATTAAAACTTAAAGGAGGCTGATTGAAGCAATGGTATTGTGTTATTGTGTTAACAGTACAGTCCCATTGGTGTTATAGTAGATACCATTACTTTCCATTGAAACAATGGTATTGGGTTATTGTTTTAGCAGTACAGTCCTATTATAGTAATAGTAAATATTATTAAATTAATAAGTTAAATACTATTGACATAATAGTATGGTGTTATTGTTTTTATCATATTTTCTATTCCTTTTCATGGTATTTACTTTTGATAATTAATTGTATTTCCTATTAAAAACTATCGCAAACAAAAGTACATACTATAATTAATTAATAAGACAAAATATTGAATCAAAGGGGTGACAACATTAATACACATGGAAAATCGTACCATTACTGTTATAGTGTTGATATTATTATTTCAATTGGATGAACACCATTGACCAATTTTAATAGTATAAAAGCTTTGATTCAATTACTTTTCTTATTGATATTATAGTATTTTTTTCTGAGTGAATACAAAAAATGTTATATTCATGTTGCAGGCGATAGTCCCAGGCTTTTTTCGACTGGCAAGTCTCTTGTAAAACTCAGCTGTTCTAGACTTCCCAAAATTATCGATTTGCCGAAAGTAAGTGAAGTGAATCAACTGATTAAATTTTTGAATAAATTGGCAGTAAATGAGGACGTTCGGATACCTAGAGGGGTAGCCGACAAATTTAGTCAAGAAAATCCTGCCTGCGTACTCAGTTCACATTTTAGATTGTCAAAATTAAAAACAAACCACACGTTTACAACAACAACTTAACTTACTTAGTTGAGGCGTACGGATACCTAGTGCAGACAAATCTAGTTGACGTTTTACACAAACTACGTATCCGAACGTCCCCAAGTGTGCTTTTATAATAATCGATTGACATAATTTTATTGATTTCCAGGCCACACACAACTCAGTTTGACATTTGAAAGTTTTCGTAATTTTCCGCAGTCGATTTCCGAGTCAAATTGATCGCGGAAAATTCTCCATACAAAATCTGACAGTTCATTAACGAGGTGGTAAATTTCTTCATTTTACCTAGTTTATGAGGGTTTTACGCGTTTAAGTGAATACCCTTTCGAATTTGTTTGCGTTTTTGTTTTCGCAGTTCTGTTACGAATTCAATTTTGTACCGAATCCGAAAACTCATTCAGGACAGTTATATTTTCAGATATTCATCAGGCGATTTTGCAAAGTGGAAATGATCCTAAAATGTAATTTGGGTTTTTCCCGTGGATCGAATCTGACAAGGAATGTAAATATTGGCCATGTGCCTAGGTTAGGTACCCAGCAGGGGGTAATCTCATTTCTTCTAGCGATTTTATTAAATTTTTTTGCAGGCATTCCATACCAGCTTAGACTTAATGATGTGGTGTCATGACAGCAATTTAGATGTCTGACATCAAGCTATATTTCGGCTCAATTTGTTACTGTCTATAGCATACATATAAAGGGACACGCATAGTCCTTTTTTTCTAAATATTTTTCTAGATACCGTAAGAACAATTCACTTCGAAAGAATTTTATTTTTATACCAAGAAGAAGAACTAACATTTGTTCAACAATTTTTCCTTTAAAAACAAGTGACAAGATAGTGCCGCAGTGGTGAGGAGTATCAGGGTCGATCCACGGAAAAACACAAATTACATCCTGTTTGTTACATTTAATTCTTCTATTTGTAGTACACTGAACAAAAGTAGCTTGGTTAACCAATAGGTCGTATGCAAAAAGATGAATACAAGCTTTTTACTTTTTTTCCTAAGCTTTTATTCCTTTGCAATCGGCCAGCTCAATCAGAAGATGATTTACAATTTTCTGAAAGAGGGCAGCCATCTTTTTAGGTCGTTTACGGCACATGTCATGCTTTGGTGATGGTCTATTATATACACATTTATTTGACACATACAGCTCTCTGTGATAAAATGATTTCGTCGATATCCCTGTTTGAACAATTTTAATTGACACCCAAGACATCGTATACCTAATCAAATTCAATGGATGATTGAGCTCGTATATAATTCTCTATTCAACCTTCAACATCTTTTACTCACTTACGGATTATTTCCATCATCTCTAGGTAACACGGAGAATTGTTTTTTTTTTTTATTATTATTTTTTTTTTAATTCCGTGTTAATTTTTATCAGATCTTCAAGCAATCTATGATTGATGAACTCTTTGGCACTTCATAGTTACAGTAACGGGTCGATATAAAAATTCCTCGATTCAATAGACACTCACAAAGGTGGTTGAAGAAAAGATTAATTGCATTCACTGTTAAATAGGTGCGCCTGTGTGTGTGTGTTTTATCTGTGTGATTTTGCAGCCTAAGAGAACAAAATTTCAACTCTAAATATAAATTCGATTTCGGCCGTCTTAAAATAGAATTTTCAACTAACCGAAACCGCCTAGCTAAGTGATAAGTTATGAGTAATCACAACTTTCAATATACTCGCGCATCGAATGTGTAAATTAGTAATTTGTAACCCGTGCGCGCGGGCATTATTCCAGGGCACTCTCGGTATAAATTATGAGAACAGTAAATATTTATTAATATGAACAATGGTTTGGTTAACAATTATTACCATGCGAAAAAGACACTATTGACACTGTCTACATTATGTGGACCGATGAAAGTCGCACTCGGGCTGAAATTGGCGCATTTCGACATAAGAGATTGAGGTCGAAATCGAGAGGTCAACAAAAAAGGAACACTCAAGATATGGATGAACTAGAACGCAAGTTTACATCTAGTGCGTAACTGTACTTGTTCTTGTTTCTTGATGATTTTCACTTCTCTCCAATTAAAATTGTCTTCCGAAAAATGAGAACAAAGGCAGTCGTAGACGAAATTTATAAAAATTGACGACTGCAGTTAAGATTTATTTGCTCTTGCGAAAGGCGAACCCGATGTTTCCCCAGTTTGTGTTGAAAAATTGATAACCTCGCGACTTTCAATGTAATGCATGCAGAAAACTTGACCTTAACCGATGGCGATTGTTGCTCGGTTAAATAAAATAAAGTGCAGACTGGATCGCTCGAAACTTTCTCGTTCATATTATCAGTTTGGTTAGTTTATTTTTGTTTTATTATTTTATTAGGTAAAAAAACTCAGAAGCTATATAAACCATATAGAAAACAAAAGAATATACTCAAATAAAGTGTACTTTCGGTTTAAAGGTATTCATTTCAGATGGCAGCACATATCAAATAACAATGTGAGGCTTAAACTCTCAGTAAAAATCATTTTTCTAAAGTTTTGTTTGAAACGTTTTAAGCTCCAAATGCACTGTTTATAGGCTATATATTAAACTTAGCAAGATTTTTGAGTATAAGGACAACCGGAGCAGAAGTTTCTGATCTGTGTTGGCATGTTCTTGATTTTGACTGGGATAGATTGGTGATGCTAGTTTTAGGCTTATCTTATTTTAAGTAGGGTTTGTGATATATCGATATTTTAAAATTGATATATGTAAGAATTCAGGATATTTTTTAAAATTTGCTTTCGTAGCTAAAAATGAAGTGTGCGTTTCTAATTGTGTAAGAGATTGCAATTATTTTAATGTGCATGTTTAATATTGTTGAAAAAGTCTGTTCTCCAAGGTGAGCCAAAAGAAGTCATCCGATGTCGTTTGGATCTCATTTTTTTTTTCAAAATGAAAAACTTCGATTCTGTTTATTTGAACCTTTAAAATTTTATTGGTCAAGTCCAAAAGATGATATCGGCCAAATGGGCGCCGTTACAATTGATTGCCATACGGGCTCGTTTTATGGCATTTTTCATCACTTCGGCCCGAACTTCGGGCGACAGATTCTCGCACTCGTGTCGAATATTGTCCTTGAACAACATGCGATCTTGCGGGCCAGTGCAAATCGCCAAAACGAGAGATGATGCGGCCCGGGAACGCCGCCTTCAGAATATTGGTTGTGGATCTCGCAATGTGTGCCGTAGCTCCGTCCTGTTGGAACAACATGTCCTCCAGTCCTAATTCGTCCAATTGCGGCAGAAAAAACTCGATGTCGATGTTTCCGGCGACAGGTCGACATCCTCCTCAACAGCGGCGATATTCTCGACACAACGTGCGCTCCGGGGCCGGCCACTCTTGGCAACGTCTCGTGTGGTCTCATACTCTTCAAGGTTGATTGCCAAACGGCGCAGTGTTTGTGCAGTCGGAGTCGGACGGCCTTGGCGATGGAATTCGCGATGCGCCAACACTACAGACGAATTGTTACGCAAAAATTAGACACGAATATTCCGCGCTGTATATCAAAGTAGCAACTATTCTGTGCTACAGCGTCTTCAATAATGTAGCACAAGTTTGGGGTTATTGCTCGTTTGAAGCTGTGGCAAAAGTTTATTCGATATTTCTTAAGGAGGGTTTTTAAAATTCCAGGTAGTTCCCCCAACTATATGTTACACTTGAAGACTGGAGTAGCAGCCCTGCTCTTGAATACCATCAAACTGCATCTAGATTACATTTTAGAGGTCGTTGGGATGTTTAAGCCACAGGCTTCAATAAAGCAGAAAACAAAAAATGTTACTGACGGAAACTGGACAAAAAATTTATGACGAATTTTCAAACGAAGCGCAGTCATCCCACCCAACACAGAGCTTACTATAGCTAGCTTAACTATTACCTAAAGGACAGGACTTATTATTTAGCAGCTATTCGGTAGACAAGATAAGCACTATCTTCAAAGTAAGAGCGGAACTTCTAAAACTAATTTTTATGATACACCGCACAGAGCTTACAAATCTATGTAAACTTTGCAATCTCAAGAAACGGAAGGATGTGTTACACTTAATGGCAAAATGTCAAATACTTCAAGAAATCCGCATAAACGTTTTCGGAGCTCCGACACTTGGGTTGAAGGAAGGAATTCATATGTTGGATGGTGTTAGGGATTGGAACTTGCTCTACAATTTCACAGTAAACGCACTTCGTTAAGAAACGTTTTGAAAAGTATGTAAAAATATCACTTAATATAAAATATTATTTTACGTTGTATACACATAAAAAATATGATTTAATTCCTTTCATTTGAATGCCAATCTGGAAGACGGCCCAAGGCCTTATCGTATACCTAGACTAAGTAAAAAACAAGACATTTTGTAGAAATTTGAAATATGAAATAAAATATTCAATCAGTTTGATCTAAATTAAACCAAAATAATAAAAATATACTCTAAATGTGAACATAGGTAGGAATTGGGTAGCCATATTCAGGAATATGTAGGTACGACACGATTTTCTTAAGAAAAACTAAGTACGGGGTCTTTTTAAGAATACTTATGCTCAAAACCTTTAGAGCGATTTTTGGAAAAATATACAGAAAAAATAGTAACAACTGAGTATAGGGTATTGTTCAAGGGTATTGTTAGCTTGGTACTTGGTTTTTTAAGTTTTATCCAAATCGAAAATGGCGTTTTCGAGATATGCACAGTTTTCAAAATCAGCGTTTTCGGTGATTCGAATCGAAAATGAAGGATGGACGAATGTTGAAAACGTTTAACGTGAAAATTTTACTCCAAGTATGCATTTTGGTCAAAATCGTTGCAGCCGTTTCTTGTAAACCAAAGATAACCAAATTCTCAAAATATGACTTTTTTCAAAAATCCATTATAGACGATTTAGAGAAAAACTGAGTTTGCTATCACGTTAGGAATGACCATATTACCTACCTTAAAAACGAATTTTTGTTACATCCATATTGACCGTTTTCGAGATAAGTCCAATTTTCTACCTTTATTCGATTTGTTAGTGAAAAACTGGGTATGCAGCTATGTTAACCTCACCTACTAAGCTTAAATATCAATTAGGGCTGAAATCGTTAGAGCCGTTTTCGAAAAAAAAAAATCAAACTTGTTTAAAACCGTTATATGGGAAGTACCGTTGATAACAATGGTAACATGCAAAAAAAAGTGGCCTCGAACTGCAAGCCCTCAAACTTCAAATCCGAAGTTTGAAAGAAATCCGTCCAGCCGTTTGCGCTGTAGAGCTCGGGAAAAGACGGACAGAATTGCGAGAGCAACTTTTTTGAGTTTCTCTATCATCGTAATGTCAGATTTGATCAAAATGCGTTACAAATGAATGCCCTGCAAGTGTTTTTTCTCGCACCGATTGCAAACGCAATATAAGGAAGCCATAATGATAGGTAAACACGAATACGCACCAATTCGATTGACTTTTTAAAAAATGTAAAAAAAGAACACCTTCCACTTATCGTTCGTGGAAATAGAACGGATGACCTCGCTAACTATTTCTTGTTATTACGAATTAATTTAATTAATTCAAAATTGTAGTTCACTCGCCCACAGTATGCGTAAGCCAAAACTGCCAAAAGTTAACCACCAACTGGTGTTAACCTGCTTTTAACCAATTCCATTCCATTGTCTTATTTGTTTCAATCGAATTGCTGTTGTTTTGTTTTCCTCTGTTTACTCATTAATTCGAAGATTTCTCGATGGACCGGTAGTCACATCTTTCGCCTCACTCTGATCTCAAAGTGTTAATTAAACTAATTTTGATTAAAATGAAAAATAAAAATAAAACCTCACTGTAAGTTGACGAAATAAATTAGTACACTCCGATGAAGCGAGGAGGTTTTTGACCCACAACGCTTAATGAAATATAAAAGTCACACCGTGTTTGCTTTGCCTCCGCCTTTTATGTGCCCATTCGGAAGGAAACTCTGACATGGGGGAAGAGGCCACAGTCCGCTGCCTTATTGCGCTTAACGTCACGTTTTTCCCGCTCGGTATGACGCCGACCGTCCGTATGGGCTAAGAAGGAACAGCAGAAACGTTTCATATTAAGTTGGTAGCAAACTATTTTTGGTAATATCAATAAAACATTGGACACAAAATCGATTTCGAAACAGAAACCCATGCGGATAGATGGAATTTTCTCCTCTCGGCGCGCAAAATGGCAGACTAGGTATGTGTAGTACTGTATCCCTATGGGAAACGCCAGAATCTGCATATTTGCAGATTTATTTGTCGTGTTGGGGGATTTTTTTTCCTCTTTGCCACAGTGGACAACGTGAAGGCAACTTATTTCTGTATGTGGTCCTTATGGGTATTTCTTGTGCGCGCCTCTTATTTTATATATTTATGTTTATTCATGGGGTACCACACAATAAAATGGTTCAGCAATATACAGAGGGAGAGAGGTACTCTACGGGAAAGCTCCGAGTCTGACTGGGGGGACATATTTTTGTGTTCTTAAAATTCCACTCGGCTGAACGCTGTGCAAGAGCGAGAACACTGAGCCAGCCAAAGGGTGAGGACGCTGTCAACGGAGGTGTCTCGGAGTGAAAAAAATGAACGAAATCGTGACTGTGTCTTGTAGTTTTGTACACACAGTGGAAACCCTAGAAATCAAGCCGCAGTCATAAGTATGTTATAGAGTACGTGCATTCATCGACTAATGTGTTGTATTTTGTATTTAATTAGCTGCTAGATCCCTCCCCCCTTATGACGGAGCTATTCCACATGACAGACGATTGACACCTAGTTCCTGGATATATCCAGTTCGCAGTCGAACTCTTTTGTTTTGGTCGGTGTTAAAAGAAAATAATTTCTCTCCGGTTCCATTCTGAAGTCAGCGGTAATGTGAATATTCAAAGTGTAAATATGTCACAGTTCTTAATCGAATTAGTTTAAATTAACTCTTAATACAACTGTTAGGTGAAATTAACACAATTTGCCTTCTGTCTGAGGGAATGTTTTTGGAACTAATTTATTCGGAAAAATCGTATCTATTGTGAAGTTTTGATTTAAAAACAGAATGTGCCGAATTGTTTTGGGGAAAACGTCCTTTTATTCTGTAAAGCGGGTGCGGAATGCTCGTGCTTTTTATGGCACGTTTTAAAGTTAACTGAGTATGAGTGGTCCCTCCCAGCTGAATTTTTTTCGGGAATTAGGATTTATGAGAGCCTAAACTGGGCTAAAGTTCGTTAAGTTATCGTCTTTTCAATGTTTAATTTGCTGTAAAATCCAATCCAAGACCAAAAGCCAGGCAATGAATCACTAGAATACGAATCCTTTCAGGGGACATCTTATAGAAAGTATGCCCAAAGACTAGGACTTTCAAACGCAGATCTGTGTAGGTTTTCTAGTAGTTCTCACGTTTTCACGTTCTGAAATAGACACTAGACATATGCTGGGTATACCCTGTAACCCCGTCGCAAAGCTCATACGCGTGGCAGGAACCGTGATGAGACTCTAACTACCTATATATAAGACCCTCATTATCCCAGTTCTTATTTATGACGCAAAAGCATGGACGTTACAAAAGACCTCCTTGGTCGCTTCGAATGCTAGATTCTTCAATTGATTTTCGGTCCCGTTTGCGTTGCCTGGGCTTTTGAGGAGGAGGTTTAAAGCGAACTCTACAAGCTGTAGAATTTTATCGACTTGGTCAGAAAAGTATGCATTAGAGCGGACACTTCGACCCAAAGAGTTTTCGATTTCAACCTGAACGGGAAACGCACTAGATGAAGACCTCGTCTTAGGTGGCTCATTCGAGTGAAAAGGGGACCTCAATTAACTTGAAGTGCGCAACAGCAGGCCAAAAATCGCACCACTAGAGAGGATGCCGTCACATAAGTTCAAGCGTCGCTTGTCGCTTTGTGAAAGTGAAAAAATTATACAGGAAACAAAAACAAAGATTTTTCATTAAATTTGGGGTGTTATTTCCTTTTTTGGGGCCTTACTGGGGTCGAATCGCGTCGTCCGTGAACGAGCAATACGTGACGGAATTTGTTCTTGTTTCACATGTAAATCAACTTAATTCCGTGAACGTAATGCTCGTTCACGGATGATGAGATTCGTTCCCTGGTGTCTAACTAATTTTTGGGGTCTTATTCATTTTTATTATTATATCTCCTCAAATCTCCGTGCGTCTAATAAAAACCAGAATCGGGCCTACGGAAATTTTCACTCTCTATTTGAATGAAATGAATTTTTAGCAATCACTCTAACTGAAAATGTCGACAGATGAATATATAGAGAACTTTTCAATGCAATCCAAAAAAAGAGACTCTTCTTGTTGCCGAGGCTGGCAATGTTCTACCTTTTTTTCTTTTTTTATGATCAACTGTCAAGCACCACGTTGCATTGAAACCATAAAACTTAACCACGTAGAATTAAAGGAAATTTTTGTATATGAAGTCAATTTATTGTGGGTAATAGACAAGAAGCACTAAAAGTAAGTTTAAATTAAGAAAATAACTATGTTTGCAGGAAATTGAAGCCATTTGGGCAGAAACGTAAGAGCACACACACTCACACATTTGTGTTTTTTTTTGTCTTTAATCCGTCATCTATCCGGGCTTAAGATTTGAGTTGGAAGGATACAAAAGTTCTGTTTTTATGGAGAACTAGGCAATTCCAAAAGAAAGAAAAATTGTCTCTAGATCTCCATGAAAGTTACATCTGCCCTTAGCATTACTAAGAAGATCTTATGCCATCTACTGTTTTAATATGGTTTTCGGACATATGAGCCCTTACGGCTGGCATGAATAAAGCGAAATCCGAAAGTAAAATTTTCGACCAATTAATAAAAGCAGAAAATGTCGGCTTCGACGATTTCCAACATCTGGGATTTTTAGTGTAGACCAGCGATTTCATATATATATCCGCACCAAAAGTAATCCCTAGGCGAGAGATCTTATTATGGTGGAGGCCAATTCATAACTTAGCGATAATGTTTGCCGCAATGAGTTAATGGCGTCGAGCGATGAATGACATGTAGCGCTGTTGTTTGTGACAAAAGCTCTTATTCCATGTCAATGGCAATTAACTCTATCGACGGTAGGAATTATTCCTCTTGCCTATAAAGCAGACCAAACAGTGACTTTTAATGTCTGCTGCGGATCATTTGGACAATTCACCGAACGTTCGCTCCGTATAAGGGTCACGCGGCTTCAATTCTTTCTTTAACTAGACCTCGTAAGCTCGTAAACTGATATCCAATAAACAATATTGTCACATAATCTATATCTCAAAATTAAAGCTGTCTATTGGCGTCATTGTGTGTCCCTTATTTTTGGTAAACAAAATAAATATTTGGCGCCACAGGATTTCGTATAAGACCCTGAGAGAGAGTACATTTTTGGAACGACTACATATTCTATTCCAAGATTGGCGAACTCACGGCCAACGATGTAAATGTCATCAGCTTTTGCAGATAAACGTTTGTAGATTGTTACCTCTATTGACTTGTGATTTTCACACAGGTTGCTCATCATTCTTGTTTCGGTGGGAGTAGGGGGCATTTTTTATTGTAATTCTGCACAACTTATTTACAATGGCTCTATGTAATTCATCTCCAATACTGTCATATGCGGTTATCAACACATGATAGGTGGTCGGTGGTCGCAGTGATTAGAATGCTGGATTATTTAGCGACGGGTCTCAGGTTCTATCCCTCAAAACACATAAATTATGTCTTAAATGTATTTACACTGCCCCACCTTTTGAGAACGTCTGACAAACATCCTAGAGTACAACTGATATGAAAGTAGCTTCTCAATTAGCCGTTAGGACTCGGCTGAAAATTGGAGATCCCTTCCATTCGTCCCAAAAATAAGAACTCACGCAAAACGAATAGTTGTGAGATGCCAGCAATAGGGTGCACGATCGATTTATTTTATTTTAACAAATGATGGCTGTCAATCTCGATTTCTTGAGATTGTTCCAGCATCTGCCGTAGTGTGTGGTCTGAACTGGGCTCTCATCGCGTAACTCGTGAAACGATCGTCGTCAAAACGATTTAAGTTTGCTTCACGTGACATTATCGTCGCATCGTTCAATCGATTCGTTCATCGTTCACATTTTGAACACTCTATGACAACAGAAAATATATGGAATTGTTTTTCGTTCTAGAATTGGGTTGAAGTATTGGGAAAATTGAAAAACTATAGACTGGATGCTGAACTGTCCATGAACGGGAGGAAAGAAATGGAACAATATGCAAAAGTGTGAAAGGATGTTTACGGAAATCAAAGCATCACATGAGAGTTTTTATTGTCAATATTCGAGTTGTTAAAAAGGATTCAATGAATGTCATTTTATAACTGCATTTCGTTTCTGTTGCAAACGATTGCACAATAGCAATCGCTCAACCGTAATCATTCAATCGTCAGAATTTGATAGTTGAACGAGTTATAGTCGTCTTGAATCTCACCAACAAACGTTAAAGAGTAGACTTTGAAGGATCACCACGTCTGCCGTAAAATGGGCGTACAACGTTTGCACTGACGAACACTTATTTTGGTACTAAATGTTTTATTATATGGACGGGCATCAGTGACTGAATAATCAGCAATTTAGAAAGACTGCTAACTTCGACCCGTTCCAATTGAAAAACATCCTTTATCTTTAAGACATCAGAAAGTTCTTAAATAAAAACAGGCATCTTCAAGTGACAGAAAAATTAAATAAGGTAATTAAATTGAATGGTTTCTTGGGAAATTATGAACCATCTGACATAGATAGCGAAGTTCCTGTTAACTTTGAACGTAGGTATGTTGATCCCGGTTTAAAATTCATAATCCTTTGCTTTACCGTGGGTCTTCTCAATAAATTTTCAACACTCTTATGCAGTTTTATCATTTCGATAAGTTTGGAGCATCTATGAGGGTTAAGAAAGGTTGCGTACTGAGTGCTCTTCTATTTATCCTATACAGATTTTATTAGGGGAGGAATCGAGCTGCACCGAGTAAAGATCCCTGCTCTTATGTATGCAGACGACATCGTTTTTCTCTGCGATACAATGAACAGGATGCAATCAATGATAAACAAACTAGCTAAGTACTGCAAGCTATGGAACTTGAGCGTTAATCTGGAAAAATCGAAGATGACGATATTTAGAGGTGGAAGCGGTAGATATATTCGCGCAATGAGAAGTGGTTCCTTTATGGTGAACGTATCGAAATTGTAAGGGAATACAAACGACACAGGGTCATAAGTCCACAAGCCAAAAGTCCATAATGCACATTTGGCCCAAAAATCAGTTGTGAACTTATAGCCCACGAATTTCTTGTGGATTTTAACTAATCTGCGGTGGTGTTTTGCTCACTATCATAGAATTTCTTTAGTATCTGTGAAACAGTGTTTCTTTTCAGTCAGGCGTGTATGCCGGCAAACTTAATATAAACTCAATATTAACTGATAACGAGTATGTAACAAAGCAAGTGTCTAAAGCATACTTAAGACAAATTTAAATAAAACTATTTAACAAAAAATTCTAGTTTCTTTCGGATTTAGGGAGAAATAGTGCTGTGCTGTACACATGCTTCTCAAAAACTATCATAAAAACTTGCTTCCTTAAATATTTAAATTTTGTTTTTAAAAAAATGATAGTTATTTTGAAAAATTCGAGCGAATTGTTCAAAGTAACTTTAGAATTTTTCTAGAAACTAACATTAATACAAAAACAATTTCGCTCGAATTTTTAAGAACTTTAGAAGTTTTCTTAGAAACTATACTTAAATATAGATATAAGGAAGCAAGTATTTAAGTTATAGTCCATTATGGACTTACGACCCTGCGCCGAAGAAACACCTTAAGGCAAAACTATCGTAAGCAAAACACGCCATATCTTGTGTTATGTGTTGGAAAAGAAACCGAATAACCACTTTTCGAAATGAAACTCCGCTTTTCTAAAACGTTGTAAACAGTATTTTATTTTTGCGAGATTGTTTGATTAAAACAGTGTGATGGCGAATGCATCATTTTCTTTTACAAAATTGACATTTATATACAAAAACAATATGACATTTGATTTAAAATTTCGATAACATTTGACATTTGGCATACCTATAGAGACTTGATTAGAAAACATTAACGGCGTTTACATCTAACATTAAAAAAAAAATTGAGTGACTTTAAATACTTAAATGCATTACATACATTTATTTAAAAATTTAATTCTGAACATCTTCAGTCTGGAGTCGTTGTTTTAATAACAGAAGTATAACCCACGGCTCAAAACACAAATTATTCTGTGCAAAAGTAAAATAGATTCTTTTTGTACGGTGCACAAGTGTGGGGTTATTTTCCTTTTGAGGAAGTTGAAAGGTTTCTTCGATACTTCCTAAAACGAATTTTCCGCCTTCCTGACAACACATCTAACTTTATGTTGCATTTGGAGACAGGGTTACGTCCTCTTTTCATGGACGCTTTACGGCTGCACTTCGAATATATATAGTTAAAGTATCTGAAATGGAACAAGAAAGGATACGTAAACCATATCTTTGCAAGAAGTTCCCATCTGTATCGAAACTGGGAACGTTAAGCATATAATTCAATCTTGGATTAACAACGATTATTCAGGGTACAGCCTTTAGGTCAACATTTTTGCGCTTTTATCATCAATCGGGCGAGATAGATATGAAAGATGCGTAGATCAATATAAAACATATTAATCGCAACTTAATTCTGATCTGTGAGATAAAACCTACTTTTTCAACAAAAACTCAACCCACAAAATAAGTCTGCTTTTGAAAGTAGGAGGTAAGCTGATCGTCGCGAGCTGCCAATCCGCTGCGATTTGTGTAACAACAGTGTGAGGGAGGACGTCTTCCACTTTATAGCGATATGCCCTATTTTAAAGGAATTCCGTCAGCTATACTCTGGACCGACTGTGCTGGAAAATGGCCACGGCCAGCATAGGTGAAACTGATTTCGATAATAGCTCTCTCCCAAATCAATGTCTGCCCGCATATGAGTTCAACGCCCATGATGATCCGTGATCTTATAAGGAATTCATTAAACTATACAAGATCTATCCGGCTTTACAATAAAAAAAAGTTAGCCATGTAATAACCAAACACATATAGGGTCACAAAACCACCCAAAAGAATACCCACGATCACCGATCTTGGCAACAATTTCTTCTAATTCCCCAACACTGCATATATACATACGTAGCAGATGAGATGCTGAGGTACCTATAAACAAACATAACGTAGAATTGGCGCAATTACATTCTAAATTCTTTTTATCCTCAGTCAAACGCCAATAATATCTATCTACCTATGGCAAATGCCAACAATGAAGGTCACTCTGAGAGTGCACCTCTAACGATAATTTACTGCATGATCGTTTTTCGCTAAACATTATCCGCTTGCAACGTTGCCACCGCTCAGCAGCGTCAGCTTCACCACTCTATGCATTGACCACCGGCCGCATGCACCATAGTCAGGCCACAGAAGCAAGTCCCATCCAATCCCAATGCATAATTGCAGGTGGAGGCACCACACACACACAGCCCGGCCAGACCACATTTAAATTATTATTCCAAATGATTATTAGACGGAATATAAAAGCCAACAACTGCGCCTCGCTGCAGAATAACAATATGCTACAAAAGTATCTCAACAAGTATATCGCTATGTGTGTTTGTGTGTGTCGCTTGTAAATACCTCCCGCATCGCTGATATTCTTTTGTAGTTCAACCTCTGCCTCGTCGTCGCGCATCCACTTTGTGCAATGATTATTCTCAAAAAGCAACTGGAGAAAAAAAAAATGTTTAATAACAGCCAGACAAACAGACGAACAGACAAACAATAAACATAAACAAACGACAAAAGTATATTCTTTGGACATTTCCCTGCGGAACATAATTTTTATACACCGACTTGAGGTTGTTTTTGAAATTTTGTCTTGCACCAAATTGCAAGGAGCTTTTGTTCTGTTCCCTCGAATTTTCTTTTCCTCCTTGGCGTTGGCTGTGCTGCTGCCGTTCATGGTCGTGGTGGCCATGGTATACTGTGTGCCTGGCAAAACTTCGTTTCGACGTTTTTTGTTACTGTGAAATGCAACCTCGCGATATATGTAGTTCAGTTAAATGGATACCCATAGTGCACCCTTCTGGATGGGTTTGCTCAGTTTTAATTTCAACAGAGTTGGCAGTGTGTGAGTTTTTTTTTTGTTAAATGAAAGGACAAAATATTGTTTGGTTCCTTTCGGCCCACCTCTCGGGACTTAACCTCGATTTTTGTGGGGCATTGCGCCCCTCAATGGACACAGAAACTGAAAACAAAACGACTGTCTCATGGGAGACATTTTGTGCGCTATGGGCTGACTATCTGTCTGTCTGCAGGCATTGCGGACAAAATTCGCCAGATCCTTGCAAATTCATCGAAAATTCGCGAAAACAATGAGTTGCAGTGCTTTGTGGTCGTTGGGTACCTAGTTGCTGCTGGGGAATGCGATCGACAATCGACAATATGTTATGCCAATTGCGGGGGATATACCGATTGGTAAGATATTTGTCGATGAATTTAGCTGCAACTATTGTTGTGTCATTTGCGCATGATTGTCACAGATCAGTGGATCAGTGGTTTGTGTAATCTACACTTGTGAGTGCAAATGAGGGAGAGATTGGGTGGCTATAATCAGCTGAAATTAGTCTGACAACAGAGTTTGGTTGGCAGGCAGACTTCCAGGTTGAATTCCTTTGTAAGTCCTCAGGCAGCTCTTGAAACTGACTTTTTGTACAAGGGCTCTATAAGACAAGCACAGTTGACATTTTACAACAGGAACGCATTTTTTTTAAACACCAAGTGCATTGCCATTTGTGGACAGATAACACTGGCATATGCCGGGGTAAAATTCTCCCGGAGTTTCCCTAAAACATTTCCCTATGACATTAAAAATTAAAGCTTCGTTAAAAGATACCAGGCTTGAAACATCCTCGATAAGAATGCGTGAATAGATACTCAATATACTCATAAGATGCTTCCAAAAATCTTTAGTCTTTTCTCACATTATTTAGATATTAGCGCGTGCAACTAGCACTGCATCAAAGAGGCTTTAGACCTGTAAGGGAAGAGTCTTATGACCTTCTGTCTCTGCTGGGCGACTTATTTTTTTTTTTGCGATGGTAGGTGAAAATCTTCCAAAGACTCTATGAGAATAGCAAGCGCGTGCTCATAGTAGTGTCAGATTTGTACTCAGTTAGTTCACCACCACAATGTTAGATACTGCAACTAAGATATAACCTATCAAGCAATTTTTTTTATCACTAATAACTTTTGGCAGTATGCGAACAAATTTTAAAACTTTTCTCTCTCACCTCGCACCTTTGGATCATTTACCAGATCTAATTTTTCTCTCTGAAATTTGGATCTTTGAAGAAGAGAAGTCTGAATATGATAAAATTCAAAATTTTGCATTCGACGCGGCTTGCTGGCTCTGTCGCGGTATATATTATAGAAGTAACATAATGGGATGTAAAATTAATAAGTACAAATTGGATAGTGCTGATTTAGTCAGCGTTAAGTGCGAAGTCTCTGGTGTCCACTACTGTTTTATCTGCATTTACCTACAGACTGCATAATTGTACAGTGCGAACCTTTTTGGATGAGTTTTCGGGATTTTTGGATAATCAAAAATGTAAAAATACTGTTTTGTTGGGTGATTTCTCAATAAATATCCTATGTGATACTGATACACCTGATGTCGATAATTTTTTAACTGTGCTTTCCTCGTTTGGCTTTGAATCTGTAATGAACCAGCCTAGTCGAATAAACTCTTGCTTAGATCATGTTTTTATAAGTTTTCATATAAATGTCTGTGTTGATTATAAAACTTTTGCACATGACTTAAAATAAAAAATTTAAATAAAAAAAATCGAGTGTTGCATTTAATTTGTTCCATAATAAGCTGCAATATGATATATTGAATTGTAGTAAGAACAATGTAAACGAAGTAACGAATTTAAGTCTCTCAAGCAATGGATGACTGACTAAGAAAAATAAGAAAGATTGGCAAGAAATATTGGCGTAAGAGGAATGGCGTGTTGTTAATAAAATACTTAAGAAAAATAAATCTTATCTTTATATATATAATTCTATTGTACGTGTGTATGTCACTGAACTCCTCCTAAACGGCTGGACCGATTTCAATAATTTTTTTCGTATGCGTTTGGGTAGCGCCCTGTATGGTTTAGAAGCCGATTGGTCAAAATTGGACAAAGGGGCGTGGTATCGCCCATACAAAAATAACATTCAAAATCTTATATCTTGAAAACCACCGAATCGATCGAGTTCAAATTTACACATAAACTTTGGTATTGGCCCAAGAGTATTTCTGTGAAGATTGGTCAAAATTGGACAAAGGGGCGTGGAACCGCCTATACAAAAAATACATTCAAAATCTTATATCTCGAAAACCACTGAATCGATCGAGTTCAAATTTACACATAATCTTAGGTATTAACCAAGGAGTATTCCTGTGAAGATTGGTCAAAATTGGACAAAGGGGCGTGGCACCGCCCATACAAAAATTACATTCAAAATCTTATACGTATTTTAAAAGCAACCGAATCGTGACTGCGAGTTATTAAGTAAAATACAAAATTGATATATTTATTTGGAAGATATAAGACAAAAAAAGTTGTAACAATATCACACTCCACTGTTCATACGGAACATACAAACACAGTGCCCCAAAAATCGATGTATTATTAAAAAACAAAATTGTAAACAAACGCCTTTTTGTACGGAGCCTTTTGATATTTCCGGTGTCGCATTTCAGTGAATATTAAGTGTATTATATTCACATATACATACAACAATGCAACGTCTTCGTGAACGAGGAGGAAATATTGGTCGACGTACTCCGAATTCACAAATAGTCCAGAACCGTCGGTTAAATAGATCGGCAGAAGATAAATTGACGGACAATGAAAATTTAAGAAACCAGGCTGTAATCAAACGTGTAAATGAAAATCAAGAGCAAGTGCAACGAACGTCTTCGAGCCAATGCATTAAGACAAAGACTGGCCCGTCAAAGAGTCACCGATACATTCAGAACACGTGAACAACAGCGTTTGCAAGTGTATGGCGCATTGACACGTGCATCACTTCTTCGCCTTGCGTTTGAATATGAGTCGGACATTGACTATTCGTCACATTCACAAATTGTAATCGGTGCTATGAAAAAACAATGCCAACACTGTCATGCACTCAAATACAAAGGTGAATCGGCCGGTTTCTGCTGCGCGTCTGGAAAAGTTGTATTGCCACCATTGAATTCGCCGCCAGAACCATTGAAAGCACTATTGGCTGGAGCCACATCACAACCTAAATTGTTTTTGCGTAAAATTCGCAATTTCAATTTCAAATGACCTCATTTGGAGCAACAAAAATCGTTCAGAACGCGGATGGTCGCAATTTTCAATCAACTTTTAAGATTCAGGGCCAAGTGTATCATCAAATTGGGTTTTTAATGCCGATGCCTAATACCGATTCAAAATTTCTCCAAATTTACTTCATGGGTGATGAGGAACAGCAAATAAACGCACGCTGCCAGTACAACCATATCGAGCAGATGGAGAAGAGACAAATTGTGGGTATTTTAGAACCGTTAGAATGATGATAGAATGATGAAAGATCTAAATAATAACACCAGGCTTTTTGGTGGTGCTTTACTGCTGCTGTCCGGTGATTTTAGATAAACATTGCCGGTCATTCCACGCGCTACATATTGGCACTATCATTCTCCGAGCAATTGCTCAACATTGGCATGGAGACACACAATGCATCAAATTGCCGGACAACTTCTGCAACATGGAAAATACGAAAGATGCTTTGATTGCAAGCATATTTCCCGATTTACAAGCTAATTATATTAATCATACGTGGCTTGAAAAAGCATGCAGGACAACGTCTGTCGAGTCCGCTAGTGTAGATATAAATATTTCAAATAATTATTTAAGCGTGACTGAGCATATTTTTTGTGATTTTTGTTAATGTAGGGTTTTGTAACTGTGTTTCAAATGTCAGTCACTGTGACAACAGTTTAATACAAAGCAGTTTTCATACTAAGAGTATTTTCTTTTACATTTTCTTCAGTTTACAACACTTGAAATTTATAAAATTACTAGCTGTAAGTACCCCCACATTTCGTATTTTTTTAAGGAAGGTGCAACGGCTTCTTTTTGAATACTGCCCTTTATTTTCATTTGGTTACAATTTTATCGGCAAAAGTGACACTCATAGAGCCCAAAACTATCCTATCCTTCAAGTTGGAACCAACCATCCGCATTCACAATGTCTCATTAAAATCGGTTGAGCAATTTTGGAGATTGACAGCAGCGTCGCCTGTTGAATTGAATTGAACTGAAAAACGAAATTTGCGCCTACAGCGCCACCTGTTGAGAGTTTACCCACTTTTATTTTTTCCTAAACCTTTGCGTTGCAACTCAATGGACCTTTTCAATCTGGCACATAAAGCAAAAGTCCGCACTTTCCAAAGTACCTGTACCAGTAAACAAATCAAATTGTCCCAACCTAACATAAACATAAACGTCATCTATCATGAATATGAGGGGTGACAATTGTGTAGTCTGTAGTGGATAGGGTTGTTGCTTCTGACCCGGTTAGTGCAGGTTCTAGTCCCTCCGGGGAAAAGAAATAGCTATTCGGCCACCCAAACATATAAGAGAAACGAATAATATCAGAGGTTCTCCCCAACTGCTTGGAGTTCAATGGACGGGTCTTGTCTGAGTGCTCCAGGATATGGAATCCATTTTTAAAAAAATCAAAAAAAAAAAAAAAACACGAAGATGGCGTCGTAAAATCGCTCCATATAGGAAAATGAAATTTCTTCATAATTTTTTTTTCGTGGAATTTTTCTGGATTTATTTTGGTATCTTCTTATTTGGCCGGAGACCAGTCCGAATTGATGCGAATCATTGAAATCGGTCCAGGTGTTCTTGAGTTATAAGCATAATAATGTCACTTAAAACATCAAATTCGTCGTGTGTTTTGATAATATTTCAAGTTTCATATTAAAAAATATTGCGTTCATTTTTCTGATATTTTATTTTTAATTTTTGTGTCAAAGGAGTTTTTCTTGAATCTTCAAAAAATTGGTTACCACTGCATAAAAATGGTTGCACAATGTCATTAAATAATTATCGTCCAATTCCCGTCTTATCCATTTTTTCTAAAATTGTTGAAAACGGAATTAAATCTAGAATTGTATCATTCTTAGACAAAACTCATTTCTTTAATGATTCACCCTTTTTTTGTTTTCCTTATCAATAGTATTTTGTAGTAAATTTATAACCGATAGGTACATTCGCCTCTTGTCATTTATTGACAATAGATTGTAGAAAGCTATTTCATTCAAAAACCTAAAAGCTCAATATTAACATGGATTACATTTTACATTATGTTTAAGTTTTTTTGATATGAAATATTATTAATATTTGATGAGTAGTTGTAACGTGATGCATTAACAAATAGGTACACACACAAACAGACAGGCTCTTTGACTTTGTGTAACGTTGCATTTCGTACCTGTGTTTGATCCTTGGATGCCTCTGACCGAGATTGGATTTTAAGCTTAAATATTTGCAAGCGTAAAGAACAGGTTCACATTTTAAAAGAAACTAAAACTAAGTGTTTAGTAAAATTACTCAAAATTGGTATTTGGTCAATATTTTTTTCTTTATTTGACAAGATCTGAGCGACACTGAAATGCCTTGGGTCTTCTACTGAAATTGAAGTAAATGTGTGTGCTCCGTATTGAAAATTATTAAAAATTGGAATTGTCACTTAAATCACAACGTAAGGCACGAAAATAGTCCTTTTTAAAAAGAATCATTCCTTTCATTTAATTGCGCGAGAGCGATCTCTGCGTGTTTAATTTCAGGAGGCCCTGCTGTTATATCTGGTTGAGTGTCCCGTAAAAAAATAATATGACAATTGGACGGACTTAAAGCAACCTCACCTTCCTTGCAATTTTCCTGCTGCGTATACATTCAAAATTTATTCGAAAAAAAAATCGATCAAACACCAGAAACTCCATCTCCAAACAACCTAAAAGATTACCCACTTGACCTTCTCAGACATTGTTCTTGACGAAGGCTCTTTTGTTGTTCCCCATCTCGTTTGGTGTTTTCCTATTGAATAGCCATCTACTTGTGTTGTACAGTATTCCACCATCAATCCATTCCATCAACTGACATACTGGACGATGTGTGTTTTTGATGTGTGATGTATCGGTCTCTCTCACTCTCCATTCCATGATCGATCACCACCACTGAAAACGAAAAGTATACCTAATAACAGAAAAAAAAGTAACAATTTCTCGAAAGGCCGTTTATTTACTCTTCTTGTCCGACTGTCTGCTGCTTGGCTGCCCCTGTATGTTGCGTTATTGTTCTTACAAATCGAAATACTCGAAAAACCACTTCTCGGCTCTACTCCTAGATTCACATCGTTGTAACTCTTCATATAGATATAGGTACAACAGAAAAAAGATATAAAAAAAAAACTAAATGACGAACGAGTACCGAAAAATCTATCCTCATCACCGCCTGTGGTCTTTTGACTCATAGATCACAAAACGACACTTGACGAACCATCAGAGTCACAGGCGAGGAGATAGATAGATTTTTTTTGTGTCCACTCTCCCGGCCATCCCCATCTGTTTGTGGTGTGTTACATTTATTTATTTTTTGCTCTTTCGATTTGATAACTACTTGAATTTGTTTTATCATTGTACCCCGTTTTTTTGCATAAAGTTGGCGCTTTTCTTGGAGTGGACTTGAACTCAAATTGCAAACAATGGCTAGCGGATTGCTCTGCAGATTTGCGCTGCCATCTGATTAGAGCGTTTAGATTCGACATATTTTTACAAAGCATTAAGTTATTTGCATGACTTGGCGACATTTGTTTGTATTTATTGGCAGTTTGTTTAGCAGTGGCGTTAGAAATTTGTTTTCAGCACGTGTAAATCGGTTGGCCGTTTGGATGTGACATTAAAAGAAACTCGTGCTAGTGGAACGTTACACTTGGGTTTCTGTGATTTTGACTGGAAATTTGATGGGTGATAATTTACACTCAGACAGATTATTTATAATGACTTTACAATATTTGGTAAGATTAGTCTGACGTTTTCTGTAAAGTTTATTTAAAAGGCGGCAGGCCATTGGTCGGCCAAACAAGGCGATGACAGATCGCATATGACACTTATAGGATTTGCCTGGTAGATGGCACTCATTTCGTGGCGACGACTTAAAGGGAAGCAATCACGACTTTTCTCTACTTTATGCTTAAGAGTTGTTCGACACTGCATAGCATTCATATCAGCTTAATTTCTATTCAATTTTACTAAACTACAAACCATGTTGAAATAAGAATAACAACGTCACCAAATAATATTTCCCCAAATGAACATACTTATCGATCGGATTCTTTCTTGCGTTTTAGTCAATTGCGTATATATAACTCAGTTTTTTCTAAAAGATTTATTGTTCATGCGGTAATAGACCTATGGAAATTCACCTTTCATTTAATCCGTATTTCATAAAAATCGGTTGCTAAATAACGCCGTAATCGGTACGACAAAAAAATAAAATAATTTTTCATCACCGGTTTTTGATGTTTCCCAAAGAAACCTTCCCTTTGAGATAACTTATAGATCTTATATAGAACGAACTGATCAATCATTTATTGATACATGTTACAAATGGCACTTGAAAAAATTCTCGAAAGAAGGGGATCGTCTTTCCAACTCGAGCTCAAATGCCATTTTCGATAAATCACATGCGGGACATAAAAAAATGCTTTGTACTCATCCCCATTCACGGTGACTAGAGGAATATTTTGCATTATTAAATTAAGAGCACCTTATGACATTTTCTGTCGAGGTACCATACCAAAATGCGACTCAAAGTGGGTGCATCTGACGCTCCTAAATTATTCAGGGATTTTCTACATCCCAGAAATGCATATTCAGTTTATTTCTTAATTAATCAACTTCTCAAAGAAAAACCGATTTTGATTTTTTTTCACAGGCAGTATTTGCAGCGGGTCAATAATAAACGATTTGTGAAGTCTCTCGCAAGCAGTTGCTGTTTTAATCAAATTCCGAATCAAAAGTAATACCAGACCCTTGCAAGAATCCTTTACTGGATCGTCCGTTAAATTTTTATTTAGCTGGAATAAGCGCCACATATCGTCACATATTTTGTCGGGCAAATAATTTTCGGATGCAGGTCAGCCCATCAGTTTGTGTATATTTGATCGGAGATCCCTTTTTTCCTGTCAAAAATGGGACTGTAAGTGACTGTTCATACTCATCTAAATAAATAATCCAGTTTATTTTGGGATAAAAACATTTTCACTTTACTTGCTGTCACAAGCAGTGCTACCAGTACAGAAAAGTGAATCCGGTCAAATCTGACCGAATGACCGATTTTTGTTTAATTTGATCAAAAAATCTGGTCAAAAGTTAAAATAATATTTTTAATCAGAAATCCGGTCAAAAATATGATAAATTTGGTTATATTGAGTTTCTTTATTTTACAAAACAAATCTTAAATCAAATAAAAAAGGAACTTTCAATCAAATTCAGTCTTTCAAAATAATGCTAAATGTACCTATATTTATTCCCACCTCACTACAATTATCACTGAGTTTGAGCATTCAGACCATACTGCCGCTTGGCGCCGTTGTAGTTTTCTAGGATTATTCACAACAAATTGATCTTTGGGATCTTTTATCCTCTTTTCTACTTTCAAGTCTATAGAACAATATTATTTTTTTGCCGGTCAAAAAACCGGTTAGATCGGCTTTAACATTTTTCACCGGTCAGAGTAAATAGAATTCTGTCAGATATGCAGGAACCTGGTCAGAATGGCAACACTGTTCACAGGCAAAGTTCTGTATTGGCAGATTTGCATTTCTTTTCTTGCCTTATCTCCCTCATCAATAAAATTGTCCATGCAGGTATAGGCGAAAGTTGATTATGGTTCGCTTAAAGTGTTTAAGACCGAGACTGAGAGCCGCGATAGTCGCTGTTGCTTTTGATTACAGTCTTCTAAGTCTGCCATCTTCATAGGGTAGGTAAGGAATAACAAGAACGGGTTAAAACCCTCCGCCACAATAAGCGATTGATTCCATTTTTTATGAATAGGACTCAAACAGGGATGAAAAATTAACTGTGTTTACTGTTATCAAATATTAGTTCTGATTGTATTATTTTGGGCTTAATTGGATTTCTTATACTTTTTTCGTATAAGTTGTAGGAAAAATATATAACTTTCTAACAAAATTTATGATTTCTAGAGATGTAAGTCCGTCGGCCTCTGAGGCCTACAGCTAGGTGGACATGCTTCAAACTTCGCTTTTAGACTTTGTGGGCTTAGGGCTCAAAGCCATTTTGGATTTCTGTCGTGAGCATTATAACTATAATATATGGGTTTAACAAAACAAAAGGAAGGTACATAATATGGTATTTTTTAACCCGATGGTAAAAGTTTACATTTTTTACATTGGTTTTCTGTAAGTTACATGAAAACGGGGATAACAATTTTATTTCAAATACATAGGTACATGTAAAATTTACATTTTTTAAAATGATTGCGTCTTTCGTTTTCTACACGAATTTACCAAATACTTTAAGCAAAAAATTCCTAAATTTTAATAAAAAGTTATTCTAGTTCAAATATGTATTTTAAATACCCGAATTTGAGTTTTCAACTTTTGTCGAAGATACTTGTTTATCTTTTAAGATCACCAATTACTATAAAAACATTTCCGAAAAGAAAAACCAGTTTACACAAAAATCTTGTAAGGCGCAAAAGTTCAAAATATTTTTTTACCGAAATAAAAAAAATTGGATAAAATTCTAGGATCTTTAAGAAAAAATTAAATTTAAGATTAACCAAGGTATAGCTTAGCTGTTCCATTTTTGATATGATATGTTAGGTTATTAAAAGGGTTCAGATTCGGATAAAAAAAGACAAAACAAAACAATTAAAAAGGCAAAAAGACATTTATTAAAAAAAAGGATAAAGAACGTACACAGATTTAATTATAGTAGCATTGAACTACCAAGAGTTTTTTTTTTTAATTTTCTGGTAATAATATTCTCCGATAGTCTCTTAAAAACACCTTGAAGGAGTTAAACCACCTTCCTACTTCAGCTGAAACGGGTGAAGCCCATTTAAAGCTTTCAACGTTCTCTAGATCAATGTTTTCTGGGAGTTTGAAATCCACGTGGCCGTTCATTACAGAATTTATCTGCTTAATAGTTTTCAGTCCCGTATTTGCATTCCTTTGCATTGCAATCGGCCCTTTTGCTTTTTCCAATTTTTGAAATGTAGACAGCATTTTTCTACAAATGTTTATGAAACAAGCTTTGAAAGAGAGAAAAATATGCAAAAAGGTAGAAAAAGGCAATAACGGCAAAACAAGGCAAAATAAAAAACACATATTTGGAATCAAGAGGATATAAAACGTGTTTGTGTGAAGTCGGTAATACTATCTTAATTAATCAAAAGTAGTAAGAAATACTCTTTGAATGTAACTTTTTTTGGATCGATTTCATTATGCATTTCTTTCAAAATTACGATTGTAACATACTTTTGATCCCTGACTACAATGGGCAAGGGAAAACATATTTCCAAGGATAGGTGTCAGCTTAACCTATTTTAGAACCCAAATTTCGGGAGATTGTCGAAGAAAAAATTACAGAAACCGGCAAAAAGGGTACTTTTACAGGGATGTAAATTGTAACTTCCAGAACCTTGAATAACACCTTATCATGTCCTATAACATAACCTTTTTGTAAACCTAGATATGAACTATGGTTTAATGCAAATTTTAGCCATTTGTACCTGATCCATACTTCTTAAATCTAATTGCAGATTATTTTTCCTTGCAGACATCAACACGGAGATGATCGTGCTACAGTACATTCACTAGTCCTCCCAACTTGACATTTTGTTGTCAGTCGCTATAAAACAACTCAAAATGTACACCGATAAGCGCTTAGATAAATCACAAACGATGCCAGTACCACCGCCATCAACGGATATCCTACACCATCCGCATCACCTCCAACATCATCCGCATCATCATCCCCAACAGATCCTACACCATCACCCGTCGCAACAGCAGCAGCAACAACAACAACAACAGCAGCAACAGCCTCAACACCCACATCACCATCAGCATCTGCAGCATCAGCATCAACTGCAACAGCAGCAGCAGCAACAATCACAATCGCAGTCACAACAGCAGCAGCAGCAGCAACAGCAGTCAACAATGTTTACAAGGTGAGTGTGCTGATGTTGATATAATGTCCGTAGATACTCCAAATTGGAAGCACCAAAAATAGTACAACGCCTCCTCGGACCAGGTGTTTAAGTATGCAAAACTGTCCGTGATTTAATTAACCGCAACTTGGGACAAATAAAAATCTATCTGCATTTGGCCGGCGAACACGATTGCGCACTCTCAAGAGAGTGGCGTCGCTGCACACCGTAAATCCATCAATGGATTTTTTTTAATTGTTGTGTCTCCTTTTTGGTTTTTTTTTTTTTATATAAATTGTAAGTAAATTGTAAAAGGAGCGGATTACTTAATGTTTTAGTGGATTGTTCTCACTCGTGGAACGTTGTTGTGTGTCAGGCATCGATATCTCAAATCCAACATCGATTAGGTGCCGTATATATCTATTGGAGATAGATTACTTTGCGGGGGCCTGGTGGTGGCCATTTATGCAAATTTTAACCCACATTACGCGGTAGCAATGGTCAATGGTGGACGTAAATTTATTGTATCTCTGACACGAGCTGAGGTTTCAAACGTCCAAATCTTGCCTTTAAAGTCGCGCAATGCACTCGCATGGATGACTGTGTCTGTGCGCCATTGTCCACTCTATAAATGGTAGTGTTAGGATGCTAATGCATATGGGAGAATGGTTCTTCTTGGTTTGTTTTTGCATCGTCACCACAAAACATCGGGTGGTCATAGATAGTGTACATGGATTCGATGGGTATTTCTCACACACAATGGCACCACTGGTGGTGGTGACACACCACCACCGATTGACCGTCAAAGGTCCGCACATCTGACAGATACAAATTATCGACGAGAAAGTTCCAAAGATCGAAAATAAAAAGAGCTTTTCTTCTTCTCCTATTGTGTTCGGCTACGCACGCGTCTTGTTAGGATCTTTCTGTTGTTTGGCATTTTGAGTTCGGGGCGAACCATTGTGCCCCTCCTGTCAGGCTAATCAAATTTTTTTGATGCGAACAGATGATTATGATGATGATTTTGAATTGATGTGAATTCCGCTATATGGAGTGAGAATATTCCACGGTCAATCAATTGTGTATACAGATCAAGGTAATTGTGGTATAATTTCAATATGGGTATATCGCTTCTTTGTTGCTGCGCCGGTTTTGAGGTATTTTCGTTTGGCGGGAAAATTCTCTGTTTGTAAGTGGTTTTTCGTCCTTTTTAGTTAAAGAAAGGGAACTAGACTTGGACCGAGTCTTGTGTGCGATTATGCCTTAACGAAAAGGTCATGGAACCAATGAGCTATTTATGACCTTGATGGATGGAGAACGATGTCAAAATTGTGCTCGAAGATCTCAATACTAAAATAGGAAAGTACAACACCTTCGGCGCTGTAGTTGATAGGCATGTCGTCCATAAAACAGCAGATAGCGCTACAAACTTTATTGATTTTGCTGCAGCGCATAGTAAGGTATTTAGAACAATTCGGTTTTCACACAACTTTTTGGATAGCAAGTCACACGTCCAATATTCTCGACGCCCATGTTACCATTTAACTGCTGTCCAACGAAAAGAAGCCTCGTACCGCCTACAAAACAAAAACTCGATATAGGACAACTTAGGAGTAGTTTCATCAGAGACCACCTGAGTAAGCTTCTTTTCACCTACCACAGACGACAATAATCAGTGCTTCGGTGACTTATTTTTCACACATGCAGTCTTTGAAGAACGAGTTTGAGTACCTCACATAAAAGAGGTAAGAGGTTAGTGAACAATACAGAAAGACTAAAATTTAAGGGGTTCCCGGTTCGAATCCAGAATTTTAAGGTTTTTTTCCACTGCGCCACCTCTCGCGAAGGTCTGACAAACATCCGAGAGTAAAACTGTCATGAAAGAGCTTCCCAATTGGCCGTTTGGACTCGGCGTAAAATTGTAGATCCCTTCCATTTGTCCCAAAAATTGAAAACCCACACAAAACTAATGGTTCTGAGAAGGTAGACCTTGGGTCCCGCAGACCTGTCGCACTAAAATATTTATTTATTTATTTATCGATAACTTGTATGAAAATTTCATAAATGACTTTTGACATGCTGACAAAAACTAAAATTAAAAATTCAAATTTGAAAAAATGTCCCAGCAAGCGGACGAAGAAATTTAGATTCCTAAGAATAATCCTTTATATAGTTAAAATAAAATATGTTCACAACTAAACAATATGTTATTGCGTTAACTAGATTCATTTTTCATTTGATTTAAAATGTTAAGTTATCGACCTCTGCTCTGTGAATTTTCGATTACCAATAGGTCTGTTCCCTTACTTTTTCGGGCAATTTCGGCTAAATGTCGGATATCAAGAAGAGTGGATATATTCTCTCACAAAAAGAGAATATAATCAAAAAGTACAGGAACGAAAGTTTTGCATGACTTTTGTTAAAAACATATGCGAGAAAAAAAATATTCAAAAATAAACGTCAGTGGGTTTAAAAATATTACCAGTTTGCAGACGTTGAAAAACACTCGGATTTAGATTAATATTTATTTATTTGCCACCGACAACCTTTATCAGAGCTGGTAACCCGCAGGTCTAATCTGAGACAAGTACATTTTATCAACACGCCAATAGAATAAATAGCTGATTTTGCACCGAAATAAATAAATCGAGTGGTGGATATATAGATGTTGCCAAGCCACAGAAAGTCAGTTAGCATAGCTCTATACTATACCTGTGAGACCATTGACGGTAACGGCTTATCCTTCCTCATTTCGAAAGATCTTTATGGATGCATTGATGCTGGTCGAACACTTGGGGATTACGTTCGCTTCAATACCGATATTTTTGCCTGTTGAAATAGCCGTTGAGCCAAAAATGGGCCTCGTCCAAGAATGTTTTTAATCTAATAACTTTTTTTCGTTCGGCAAGTGTAAAACGATGCTTAAAAATATGCCAAACCTCACTGAACGTTTTTTTGAGAGTTTGAAGTTGTTGGTAACTTTGAAAGCTGCTGAAACATAGCAAATGGAAAAAGTGTTGCTTTCTGGTTACCTTTAGGTCACTGTTGCAAAGAACACAAATCATTAAAAGTAAGAATCGTACAAATTTGGCAATAACTGACATCAGAACGCAGATCAGTTCAGTCGCGAATAAGGAGTTCGGTATATATTGGAGACGATCAGGAATCTAGTTTTGTAAGTCTAACTTGATGTGTTTCAATTTTAAAAGACCCAATTCAATCACATGAACAGTTTTTTGAGCTAACGCCTATGGAGGGGTAGCCGACGAATCTGATCAATAATTTCGTTACTTAGTCCTACTTAGTTTACAGTTTGTTTAATCTAGTCGATTTAAGATATGGTTTCTTGCAACTTGAAAGATAGGATCGTTTTAGACGCGATAGGCGGTGCTGTTGTCGCTCTTTTAAACAACTCAACCGACGTCATTTAAAAGTATTTCCTGAACAATAAAATAGTAGTAGGTGTAGTAATATTAGTAGTAGTAGTAGTGTAACTTTATTAATGCATACAAAAAATTCAGTTGTTATAATAATTACAATGTGATTGGTGTTTTCTTTTGCTGTCAGCCGAGAAAAGAGAGTTTTTAAATAAAATAACTACAATTCATTTTGATTGTTATTACTAAAAAGACTAGAAAGGCTTCTTCCCATAAAAGGATCTTCTGATTGAGCTCAACGTTTGTAACGTGTATGGTCTACACGTTAATTATTGTCGCTCTGCTGTGTATGCTGGTTGATGCTCAACTGAGCTGACGTTTATTTTATTAGCTGTCACCTACCTACATGCAAGTTGATGGAGTCACAATAATATTATTCTATTACAATTTTATTATTCGCAATTCACAATAATCATTACACGCTTTTTTTTTTTTTTTTTGTTTTTATTAATGGCTAGCTAACCTACCATAGCGACTGGGTGGGGCACTGACAGGTTCCGATGAAATTAAGACTGTCTTCTCTTATCCGATGGTTGCACAGTATACATTCGTCACTTTCGACATCAGTTCTATGTGGCATGTAATTAAATTGCAGAAACTCGCCCCTAGCTTTAAATACAGTTGAGATATTCATATCATGAAAAGAGTTCTGCTCCCCAAGGTCATAATTTAAAACTCTATAAGTGTTTCTTACTAAGCTTTGTTCGCTTTGCCTTTTAAATAGCTCCCGTGTGGATTCTTCGATCTTAATTAAAAGTTCCTGAAGTGCCTTTCTTAGATCTGAAGAGGGACAATATGCTCGCGTCCCAGCCTAGTCCACTCGGCAAAGAAATGGAGGTTTCTATTTTTAAGGTGCATATAGCAATTTTAAATGGAAGACGATGGCTTGGTTGTGATAAGATTTTCAAAACATATAGAAAGTGTAGTTTAAGTGTAGTCAGTTGGAACATTTTCTTTAAGAAGTATCGCAAGAGTTTTTTAACTTCATCGAACTGCCACACACTTTCCTGCATAACACATAATTGATCTTCTAACTTTTCCCAAGATTCCTGTCCAATTACAATTGATTGCCCTTTTTGATTCTTTTAACGTCTTCGAAGGTGTTTTTTAAACGATAGCTGAGGGGTTATCAGTACTCCAAGATTTTTGTATTCTTTGACTGTCTCCAATTCTCCATTTTTCGTCCATTGTGTAGCGTCCCCATCCGTTGGCATTAAGTAAAGATATATGTACCTCTGTAGTTGGTTGGTTTATTTGGGTCTCCTTTTTTAAATATTGGAAATCGTATGTTTTTCTTAAAGGATAATGGCACCTCGCCAGTAGGTAATGAAAATAAATTCATACGGCTCCGTGACCCTCTGTAGGAAGACATCAGACGAATTTTTAAAGAATTCGTAAGGAATAAGATCTTCCCCTGGAGCCTTATATGAGCTGCATCTATTTGTAACTCTTGTGACATCCTGAAATGTTATAGGTCGGTGTAGCATGTACTTCTAAGTGAGGTAGTGCAAATTGTATCTGGTTTTTATTTTGCGGTGGAATTAGCAATTTTTCGAAGTATTCAGCTAAAGTGGGCGCTTTAACTTTGATGCTCTTAGCGAAAAGCGCACCGTTAAGCCTTTTTGCCAAATTCTAACAAAAAATTATACAAACTGGTGTAGTCATGCATCCATCTGTTACAATTGACATAATTGACAAAGCGGCACCCATTAATTTTTTCCAATACCCTTCTTATCCCGTATAAGGTATAAGCATCCACCACTGGCCCTTCCATGTAGTTAGAATATAGTGTTTGAAATAAGACTCAAAGCGTTCCAAAATTGTTTTCACAAAAAGTTTCAAATAGAAAAAATACGTCGTAATTAGTTATTAATTCAAAGAAATCACTAAAAAGTAATTTGTAACCTAAGTCTGCTACTTTAAAAGAAACAATATTTAACTTAATACTTAGGTACCGAAAGTTTAGGAAAATCCGCACATCTCTGGAGTTCAGGAACTGAATCAGAACTGATAAAAAATATACTGCATACAGATCTGATTTATACTGCCCTATCGATACAATTTTACCGAAGGCAAAGTTCTTACAATAAGGAACTAGGGTTCGAATCTGATGGTTAGAAGTCTTCCTCTAAACCGCTGTCAGAAAATGACAACTATGCTGCAACTAGACCTTCAAAATTTGACTCCAACATGACCCATCTGCAACCTCATCGTTCGTCCTTGCGATATCACCCAAATCCAAGTCTTTCACCTTCACAGATGTAAAAAAAGATGTCTTCAAGTAAGTAAAGAAATTCCCTATTCGTTTGCCCTCATTTAGCATACCCATCTTGGAGGGAGATAGATTTCATTTTCGTTAGGATTGCTTGTCGACCATTATTTTCCTTGCAACACGGCACTTTGTTTTTATTCACTGCTACTGCCGATAAAACTTGGGCAAAAATAAACCTTCACATCGCGACCAACTCCGAGGTAATTTAGAGTGCGATATGCCAATGCCAAGAGTCAAAGTTCCATCGATATGCGCACACTGAGATTCAGAGACTGCGCATAGTTCTGCTGCGCCTGTGCCGTTTGGTTTGTGCTTTTTCTCATTCTTTTTGCTTCACTTCACACAGAGACTCATTGTCACAATCCCAACAACGACGCTACGGTGTGGTGCCTTCGCTTGCCTGCCTTTTACCTTTTCGTACTTTGACTTGGAGTTCTTATTTGCCATCAGAGTCCCTGCCACAATGTGTGCGCGCTAGTCGCTAATATATCTGATTGTGTTTTTTGGTCCTTATCTAGATTTCCCCACACACAAATTTCGAATTTAGTAGTTCGCGGACAGAATACGCGAGAGGGCACCACACTATATACTGTCAACCGCTGACTCGAATTAAATTTAAAACTCCGCTTCGGTGGCAATGATGTCGGTGATGATGATGATGCTGGTGGTAGTTGTGCCTGGTGCATATGGTTTAATTAATTTTGACTTTGAGGAGAGACAGAGCGAGAGAGAAAAAAATGTTTAATTGATACTCGGTGTGTGTTTATCGGTGGAACAGATTTGCACTACATTTTTGCATTGCTCAGAGTTGTTGTAGCTGTTCGCCGTCAATACTGCGCCAAGTGAAAGAAGTTAATTGAACAAATGGAATGTGTGGGTGCAGTTTGTGCAATTATTGTTAAAGTTTGTTTGGCACAGGAGACTTGTGACATTAAATGGTAGTAAATCATGTGGAAAACAGCGAACAAGACGAGATAAGGACATTTGAGGGTAAATGAGCAAAAAAGAATAAAACGAAAGAGTCCAACAGCGAACTCGATTTGTTATACTGTCAGCGAGTTGCTTATCTATCTGAACGTGCTGAACTGCAGAGTGATTTATTGTTTAAGTAAGCGGGGGCTTGATGAATGAATTTGCACAGCTGGTATAGTTTGGCCTTCAAAATGTAGCTCGGTCCTGGTCCTACTTCCCTGTATCTAAGACAAAATTCAGTTGTAAGTTAAGTCAAAAAAATGCGGGGGCATCAGGACGGAGGACCTGTCTTTCAGCATACGTAAACTGATTTTTTTTCTTAATTTTGAAGTAGAAGTCTTCTAAAACAAAACATTAAAGCACGATTTCGGTCCGTGGCATTTACATGTATTTTTTTTACATATTTCGGAAAATGAGAAAAGAAGGATAAAATTCCACTTTGTTCAAGAAAATTACTCCTCTTAACCTTGAAATCTGTTTTCTTTAAAATAGATATTTTTTTGAACCGTGTATATATTTTTTTAATTTAAGAAACTGTGCTCGAGAACTTTGCTCCATGAAAAGTTGTTTGACGAGTTTTAGGACGAGATTTTCGATGCGAAGCTCTTCTGTATTCTTCTTTTCATCTTCAGAAAGTAACGCTGGACATAATCATTTTAATGTTGCACACAACTAGCAATATCTTCAACTTCAGTAAGAAAGTGAGAACTTCTAGTCGGTTCTTGAAAATATTAGCAAAGCATAAAGGAAAAACTGAAAACTGACCATTTGCGTTAAATGATGCAAATTCATCTGACTTGGTCCTGAAAATTAAGAAAAAAAGTCAGACATTGTGAAATGAGTTCGTATTTCCATCAAAGTCCAAGCACTCGGTTTGGAAATAGGCTAATTGACATTCCTAGCTTTAGCCATTTACAGCATTATTATATTAATACGTAAACATCAAAAGTTTCCGAACACTTTTTAAGTATTTATCATGAAATGAGGAGAATGAAACTTATATCATTCGAAAGGTACTGTGCCATAGATGTGCAGAAACAAAAAATTGTAGGTATATTTCGCATTTAAGACTGGTAAAATTAAGTTCAGAATTTCCCATTCAAAATTTGTCGCCGTCATGTTTTCATAGTAACGAATTTATTCATCTTAGATTAGAACCTGTTGGAGAGTCTCATTAACCCTTAAAGGTATGCAATTTAATTACCCCTTAAAAGTAAGCAATTCTTAATCTAAGAAAGAGTTTGTTAAATAAAAAATTAAACACATTATTTGTGTGAGATCAACTTCTGTGATGAGTATAAGATTTGAGGAGTTGTCTTAAAACAGCTATTTGTCGAAAGACTGTAGATAGGTGTCTTTCGACAAACAGCTGTTCTTAGAATCCTTAATTTCGACAAATAGTTGTACTCGGAAAACTGCTTAATTTAGCTCGAGTTTTTCTCAAATATATGTCAGAACTTCGCCAGAAAATTGGTAGCCGATGAGTGTTTTTTGGTCGTTGAACCTATGGGCATTCACTCAGCCACTGAGCTCTCAGAACCGTTTAACAGTTGGAATGGTAACCCTGAATCATACCCAAATACTGTCCAGATAAGGAATGATGTTAATTTTGTACAATTTATTTTATATTCGGTAACAATACCGATAGCGACAGAACAACAATTTTGTGTTCCTTTGTAGAATCTTCTCGGTTTTTTGTTTGTTGCTTAGAGGCCGTATTTTCCTGGTGATGATTGCTTGATTTAGCTTAAGAGAAGATCCGTTTCCTTGCAGAGTCTTACGTTCTGATGTAGTGTGTCTTGAGTTGGTTTAACCCAGCAGAGTCTTACTACACCCGTAGTACTCTGCTGTGAAGGGACTTGCGAGACTTCACTCACAAGGTAAGAGTTAATTTTTTAACGCATTAGCTCCATATGTCCCATTTATAAAAAAAGGCGATCCTAGGTCTTGTAAGAACTATCGAGGCATATCCCTGCTTAATGTCGCATGCAAGATCCTATCCAACGTACTGTGTGAACATCTAAAACCGTTCTGCAACACACTATTCGGCACGTACCAGTGTGGCTTTCGGCCCGGCAGATCGAATATAGACCAAATCTTCACACTGAGGAAAATCCTGGAAAAGACCAACGAATTTCAAGTCGAAACTCACCACCTATTCATCGACTTCAAAGCCGCGTATGATAGCATACGTCGTCAGGAGCTCTAAAAGGCCATGGCCGAATTCGGAGTCCCGGCAAAACTGATTCAGCTGTGTCGCGTGACGCTGAAAAACACGCGCTGCAGCGTGCAGTTTGGAAGTAGCTCCTCCGAACTATTTCAAACATGCACCGGATTTCGGCAAGGAGATGCGCTATCATGCGACTTCTTCAATCTCGTACCGGATGAGATAGTGCGCAGGGCAGGTGTCAACACGAAAGGCACTATCTTCAACAGGTCCGCCAAGCTCCTGGGCTATACTGACAACATCGGTCGCTTCCAGCGTGCCGTGATAGAAGCGTTCACGATTGAAGAACAGGAGAAATCCGTTGGCCTTGAAGTAAATGAGGGCAAGACTAAGTACATGCTATCAACAAACAAGAAGTTCACCTACCTCGGAGTAAACTCCACGAATGACACCATAGTGGAAATCCGGCGAAGAATTACCCTAGGAAACCGTTGCTACTTCGGTTCGGCAAACCAACAGAGTTCAAAACTCCTAACTCAAAGGACGAAATGTGGGCTCTACAAGACTCCTATGCTGCCAGTCCTGCTCAATGGCGACGGTAGGCAAGAAGGGTGAGCTCATACTGGGCTCCTTTGAAAGAAAAATTCTTCGGCGGATTTTTGGTTCTGTGTGCGAGGAGGGCGAATAGAGGAGATGATAAAACCGCAAACTCTATGAGCTGTACCAAGATGTGGATGTACTCAAAAAAGCCAAAACAAGTGGACCTGTTTAACATCTGTTGTCCTGTCAGATTTTTATTTTTTTTTTCGTTTAGAATTTAAAATTTGTTATAGCACAATTTACATAATTTAAATACAGAGATATGACAAATTTATGTCTTTCTACTGGGAAAAGTTTACAACTGACAAAAAATAAATGAAATTAGAAAAAATTTTTGTAAAAGGACACAAGAACACCCACACGAAGCCCTCTAGTACAGTCTTACTCCCAAATCAATTACTGGAGTCATTGGTAACTTAATAACTTATTTCAGATAGTTAGTCACTGAACTCTTTCCGCGTCTAAATCTGTTAAGAGTTGGATCGGAAACTATATTGGAATGAGAACGTGAACGAGCATATCAAGAAAGCCAGGTTCAGTTCATACTGCTTTAAAGTGAGGTAGGGTGCTCCTGGAGGCTACAATAAAAGCCGATGAAATAATGCTGAGTGTGACCCCTTTAGAGAAGATACCAACCTCAACCTCTTTGTTTATCGAGTAGCATGTCTTAACTGATTCACTGATACTAAGCGCCATCCCTACATTCAGTTCGTCGCTTCTGACTACCTAAACATTTTTGACGCCCAGAAGCGGCCCATCTAAAGAGTTGACTCTGCCTATATAGACTGAGATCAAATTGACATCAAACTAAGCCCCACTTTTGAGTGCACAATCAATGATCACCATAACTGGCGAGGAGAAATGAAGCAATTCCACAAGAAGCGGCTAAATAAATCAATCCGAGATCGACTCATTGGGGAATGGTGACCGGACCGCCAACTGTTGTCTGTTGTTGTCGTCATCATCATCATCATCGTTCGTCGTCATCTATAAATCGACTGCCATTCATGTGAGTTGTTGTGTGTTCACTCAAATGGCAACTGGGCCCAGTTCGCCGACCAAACAAACCTCTGAGAGCTGTCTATCTAGCTATTGTCTTGCCGGCAACGGTCGTTGGTTTGACTATAAATCGATGAAATATATTTTGAAGGACACAAAACAGCCTGGGGGCACATTGGCACAGCCACAGACAATTTGGGATGGGACGAGCTGTGCTCGCCAAAAGACACTTGAAACTCATTTACTGTCAGCGTGAGTGAGTGACATGTGTGATGTGCATTGGGGCGCTTTTAATTGCATCGCAGATATTGGCAGTTCAATGTATTTAGTTGGTGTCTTCATTTCGATCTTTTAGGTGTCTAAATCGAGTACAAAGTTTGACACACACACACAAGGAAACAGGAGTTCACTAACCCCTGGAATGGAAATTGTTATCGTTCAAATGTCATCAATGAGTGAGTAATATGTACAACAGTTTGACGGATGTCGATTTAATATCGAAATCGATTTTGCTTCTTATCCCAATGACACTCGACAAAACAGAAGTCATTTGTCTTACTTCAAATGGTACCTCTAGGTACACCTACAAGTTGTTCGTTTGCGCGATACAGATACAACTTGAATTAGATAACAGAAATAATGAACATGTTCTCATATGGATGGAATGGAGTTGGTCGCTTGTAAGACCGTGCTTTATCTGATTTAATCCGATAATTGGAAAACGATCAATTTTGCTTTCTTTCTTTATGGTTGTACAACACGGAGACTTTCGAGTGCAGACGGTAGCCGAAATCTGTAAACTGTATATCTAAGAAAGTGTTTGTTCTGGCTGAATGCGCTGCCCAAGCCGATAACCGGAGACGCATGGATCTTTGAGGTTGTAGTTGTATTCCAATAGCTGCGTAGAAGCGAACTAAGGAGCAATTTGTATTATGATTTATGACCCCTTTTAGGGGGGCTTTTTATAACTTTTATAATTACGACAACTTACTGTAGTTAAATTGTATTCCTTACCATTTTGAGCATTGATAGATGAGTTAAAATTATTAAATGGGTGACCCTACGCAAATACTTAAACTGACCCTTTTTTTAGGGGGTAAAGTGCGTTGAATGAATTTACTTTTCTTAAAGAGGTATACAACTTTGAACTTGATTAGTTTGAAGCTTAAAACGATGATAGAAAAATTAAAACAATTTGGTAGGTCCTTTTTTTTTTTGCAATTTTTCTTGAATGACCCCCTCTAGGGGTTGAGTAAACGTAAGGTTCGCTGGTGGAATGATCAACTTGCCAAAATCAGGAACACGGTTAGGAAAGTCTTTTACCGAGCTAAAACAAACAAAATGTATATGTAGATTACAGAATACAACTCAGAATGGAGATGATCTAAGAGGGCGTCTTGGAGAAAATCCTGCGAAGACATATCAGATAAGCCAATAGCCGCTATAATCCACAAAGCTCTACATAAAGATCAGACTGATTGTGTAGGATTGCTTAAGAAAACTGATGGAACCTACACAACAGACCGAACGGATACCATTTAAACCTTACTCCAAGTTCACTTCCCTGGTTCGTCTTTCCGTGAATCACACGATAACTCAAACGCAACCAATCCTCGGATCTCTATAGCTAGTAGAGTCAACAGTCTATAAGGAAAACTCTTCAGCCCAGACAAGTTTTAATGAGCAATTGACTCTAAAAATAAATAAATATTTTGGCGCGACAGGTCTATGGGACCCAAGGCCTAGCTTCTCGCAACCATTCGCTTTATGTGGGTTTTCAATTTTTGGGACGAATGGAAGGGATCTACAATTTTACGCCGAGTCCAAACGGCTAATTGAGAAGCTCATTCATGACAGTTTTACTCTCGGATGTTTGTCAGACGTTCGCGAGAGGTGGCGCAGTGGAAAAAAACCTTAAGATGTAATTTGGCCCTCTCGGGATTCGAACCTGAGCCCCTCGCTTAGTAGCCCAACACACTACCACTAAGCCACTGCGCCGACAATTGGCAATTGACTCTTTCAAACCTTTTAAAGCCCCTGGTGGCGACGGTATTTCTCCAGCCCTAATTCAGCGGGTTGTCGACGCACGGAAAGGGGAAATCCACTGCCTTCTTGGACGTTGAGGGTGCCTTTGATAACACCGGATACGACTCGATTGCTCAGGCGATCAGATGTAAAGGTATTGAAGTTCGAAGACTCGACCAACCGCTGAATTAGAGAAAATCGAATAATTACATCCTCCTCTGGGGGTGGGTCTGTCTCTGTGAAAGCTGCAAAAGGCTGCTCGCAAGGTGGGGTTCTCTTCCCCCAACTATGGCCACTTATCATCGACAGTCTATACTAGTCAGTCTCCATCCAAATCCTTCAAAACCATTCTTGTGCCTTTTACTAGGAAAAAACTGGTAAACCTTGAACCAATTCCCATAAAAGGCGTTACTTTAAGTTACTCCAATGAATTATCCTGGATAACCGGAACTCACACGTCAGGTCTACCACAGAACATGCCACAAAGGCCATGTGGGCCAGTAGGCGTCTGTAAGGCAGAACCGTAAAAAACGTATTATTGTTTTAGGGAGTTGTCGACTTAAAAGGCATATTTTTCCATCATTCATGTTCATCTTCTTTATTAAAAAATGTTGTTAATTACACCTGCGGAAGAAGTTTTTGAAAAAGATTTTCCATTAATACCGGATAAGGTTATGGACCTTTATATAGAACAAGGTGCGTTATAAAAGATTTAGATTAAAGATAAAAGATTTAGGTCCTTTTTCTGATACGACTCATAGCTGTTCCGAATGTTCTAAAGCAAGATTTTATGTGCATAGCTATAGTTCGTTATGAGTCTTATGAAGGCCTTTCTTTCAAAGAGCGAAACTTCTGACTGAGAGTGCAGATTTATTTTTTTGATGATTATACCGTCCAAATGTTGTATTGGAAACAAAATGTAGTTTAAAGCACGGTATAATCTTACTGCAGCATCGCAAGTTTTACTTTGAATGTTGGTATACAACCATAGAAGACTTCAACGTTCAACCTCGGTGGCACTGGCCATTTCAAAGTCTTTTGATCAATTTTCAAATGTTCACGCATCAAATGGAAGGAGCTTCTATAGCATTATGGCGAGTCCCCCCATCCCAACTAAGTGGAACCACTTGGTGACGAGTAAGATGGATATGTTCGCGAAGTAGGTAAATTACAATCTGTGATTATTTTCCCTGTCCGTAATAATCGCTACTTGTCTAGAACTTTCATAAAAAACGGCGCCGTCGATGAGCCGCACCAAACACTAACCGTTGGGTAATAATACTGATAGATTTCTAGTCGCGAGCTACCTCTAAACCTACCTCATTGGTGCAGATGCTGAAGATGCATATCTCCAACATTGCTTTACGCAGGTTTTTTTTTGTAAATTAGAGCCATTTCCCAGCCTTTTTTGTGTTTCTGCAAAAAAATTTAAGGTTTTTTATATAAACGATCTAAACTCAGAATAAAAACAATATAAAAAAGTTTCCGTAGAACCACTTTTCCAGATGCATATCTGCTAAGCTATGAGTCTTACTTATAAGAGAAAGTTGCAACAAACAAATTCTTCGTTTAACCAATTTATTTTTTAATTCAGAAAAGCTTTAGAAGAATTAATTCAGAATTATAAATGATATAAAAAACTAAAACGCGAAACGAATATGTTTCCCTCTGTCGCCCGTAGTTTTCAACCAATTTAATTGGATTTGTTGTTTTAATGTAAATAATTTAGTAAAAAGGTGATTGATTGAGCTCAAATTTGCAAGTAGGTTTTCTTTGGCAGTGACTTGGGTCTCGGGATCCTGTAAAGTTTGGTAAAAATCAGTGTAATATCATAAACATCGGCAGTCTAATCAGCATGGTGCTCAAAAAATGCCTGTCAAATTTCGACGACTGGCAACCATCCGCCACATCAATGCCTATCTAATACTGTCCCCGATCTGTATAGACAATAGTCATATGTATAAGTTTCCGTATTGTTTACAAAACAATCTTGCAAAACACACAAGTCTGTATCGAACCGTAACTCAAACGATTTCTTTTCTTTATCCCCATCACCATTTGGAAGATCAGCTGAAAATAACACTAAACAATTGCAAATTACTGGCGCCCTAATTAGCTCCCTCTCCCTCTCTCTCTATCTCACTCTCTGGGCCACCTCATTTATGCCAAAACAAATATCTCCAACTCAACGCAAAAATGCATCTGATGCAGAAAATACCTTCCACCGGAACCCATAAAGAGAAAAAGCAAAACCTCCAGCGCGCATACCCAGAAGCGATTCCCATCGATGCCGGGGCCGTCTCCACATGGGGAAGATATGGGATTTTCGGTCTGCCACCACCTACCAAACTGCAGAAGGCACAAACAAACAAACAAAAAAAGGAAAAGCGCCTTCTTCGCCAAACCTCAGCAGTCTCCTCAGCACCCATCGAGAAATTCTGCGAATTTACGAGTATTTTCGCTTTTTGAGTACGCCATGTGCCATTGCCTCTGCTGCTGCATTTTGTTAACACTAAATGGCTGGCGACTGCCAAGCTGGAGCGCCAAAAACAAACAGCAAAAGGCCCAGCACATGTAGAATAAGGTGATTTTCAGGAAAAAGTCACACTCGCACACACATACTCAGTTTGTGGTTTGTCATGTTGAACCTAAACGTTTCCGTTGTTGTGGGCTTGTGGCCCGCTCGGCTACTATTATCCGAACGGACAGACAGACATGCGAAATTAAATGAAACGTATGCTACGATAAAATAAATTAGCCCCGAATCATTTAGGAACTAGTGTTGTTAATTAGGTACTCTCGGAGAGAGAACCGAACCGAACCGAGCCGAACCTGAACCGAATACGACAAACCAACAGGACAACAAGGAGCGCGGTACAGATACACGTGTCTCGACGATCTACAAGACACGTAGCGTCACGTTGTTATATTGTGGCGAGCAGAGTGGACCTTCCCTCAGCTTGATGTGGTATGAGAGGTGGTTCAGCGCCTGTATACCTGTGCCCAGTGTCTGCGCGTCCTTTCGCATGGGGTAACTTATGGCCATAGCATTTGAAGGCCTAATTAATTGAAACTAAATAAATACACATTTTATGCGGAGGGCGCGCGAGATTTTGATTCGGCGATATGCCAACCAACCAGTGGACAACAACGGCAACAACGACGACGACCAAGATGATGGGGACGATGCGATGGGAGCTAAGTTGTTCGACTTCTGCTGCTTCAGTGGAACAGCGCGCACACAGAGATGTCTCCCCGAGATCAACTTCGGCTACATTGCAACTAATTTGAGGAGAAAACAATTTAAGTGGCCGGCAAATTAAATTAAACCACGCAGAAGGTTTGATGACCCGATTTGAGAGGTTCTGCTCTGTGACGGAGCAGTGCAGTATTCAAATAGAGCAACTATGAGCACTCTGATTGCCATCAAAGGGCTGAGAGATGCCGAGTGCAATAGACATGGCAGGGGGAGGGAAGCCTTTAACCCTAAAAAGTTCTGAAAACATCAAAGAAAGCCACCAGAATCCGTTTTACTTTAAGCCATAGAAAGGAAGAAATGAGGGCCGACATACTCAGGCCAGCTTAAATCTTTTTTTCCCCTCTGTTCTGTCGATCATAGTGACCACAAGTTTGTTTCAGTGAATGCCACTGAAAGAACTTTGACATGTGAGGTTAGATGGCCTTGGAGAGGTCACGGGTTCATGCACTGTAGGGCGTCTAAAGTCCTTCACGGTTTTCTTCAACTATCTCGGAATTTGATTTGACATCAAACTATTTTGCAAGAAACCTATTTCCACAAAAACATCAAGAGTAACTTTGACAATGTGCACTTTTTAGAACCTTTTGGTTTTAAAGGATTTTTCTTTGAAAAAGTCGAGACCAGCGTCTTCTGTGCAATAAAAATGAACAGCTTGTTCGTCCTTTTTTGATCTTCATTTGGGGACCTTATTTACTCGCATCGTTGCTGTAAGACCTAAAAATCAGCACTTGGATCAGTAAATCCAAGTTGCTCAGTGAAATAGAGAAGAAATAAAAGAGTTGGAGATAGTATAGACCCTTGGGGCACTCCTGTGTGTATAGCAAACGAATTCTATGATACTTCAACTACTACAACTTGAATTGAACCTTCCAGCGGAACGTCAGCTTAGTAGGGTTATATAACAGACTCGACTAAAAGGCTCTTCGATATAATATATGAATATACTTGTCTGGATTCGCCATATTGTTCGATTGCCTGTGTCCAAGTGTGCTGCTTAGCTCAACAGGAACAACGGCTGCGAAATAAATATTGCCTGGCGTTACTTAATCAGTAGTTTTCGTGAAAAGTAATGGTTTCGACATTTATTGCCTTTTCCATTACCTCGGAGAGCATTGAAAGTAAAACTTTGGGACGGTCTTCCAGTAGTAAGGTAAAGTCTTCTAAGAGTACGACATGTTGAGAACAGCTTACATAGCTCCTGTTTAAATTTTTTGAGGACGAAGGCTGAAATCTTTTGGGACCTTTTCCATTTTTACAATCCAGGTCTTTCGAAATGCGTTGAATTGACCTTGGTCGAAATTTTATATCAGCCGTCGGTGATTCCACCCTCGCGATAGATGGTGTTGGCGTCTCCAGATGTGCGGAATGTAGACAGCGATTCTATGGAGACTTGGAAGGCTTCAGCCTTTTCTTTAGGTTGCAATTCGTCTTCCTTCACTAAAGTCGGAGAGGAAGAGCAGCTGAAGCTATACTTCGCGTTGCCTTATCTAAACAACAGAGGGCGCAGGAACCATTTGGAAATGCAATAAGTTTGGTGGTAGTCCTTACCGCTTTTATGGTTTGGTGAAAAATGTTTCTAAGATCTTATTTATTCCGATGGACCGGCGTTCGTTGAATGCTTTTTCTTCGCTGCGGCGACTTGCTTACATTTTTTGTCGAACCAAGAACTGCGTTAAACCGATTTCTTGGTAGAATAAGAAATATAAACTTCCATAGCCTGGTAAAATAAAATCAGTTGCATTTATGTTCGGGGTAAAATCGGAAACTATTAAACCAATTTACATGAAACCCTTACTAAATCCACAAATACCTTTTATCTGAAGTATGAAATTTCTAGCTTAAATCATCAACATTATTTAAGCTGCTTTCATTCACAATGGGCTTTGCCAAAATCATTTTTACATTCACAATTTACGTCACCTCCGGATTATCTGGCAGTGAAAACATACGTTTCGTCACTGATCTCTTTCTTAGATAAGCAGCTTGGTATCCTTAATTTTCCAAGGCCAAGATCTTGGCGATATAGAAAACCAAACTCGTTTTCCCTTTAAATTCGACTGAAATAAATTCTCGACGTTAGGGGTTTGGCTATTCCAACTTAATTTATAAAATTTCAGCATTTTCTAAGAAAGGTTTCAAGATATAAACCGTATTCACAAGAGTTACCTAGAAGCTGAGACATGGACGTAAGTAATGCGATTCTTAATGGTTGGGAGAGTACTTGCTGCATACGTAGCTGCACTCTTCGGACTTGCCTGTGTGGCCTGTTGATCTATAAGATTTTTTTGTGAAGTTATTTTTTATAAACTCATTCACAACAAAGTGGGTAAAGGTGGTTCGCCACATTGGAATTTCTCCAAATTGCTCTATTATTCATTTTGTCGCTCTTCGGGAAGTGGTAGGTTCTGCATCTTACTGGTAAAACTTTATTTTCTGTGAATACCTATTACCGATTTAATCGCTCTGGAAAAGTGTATTTTTGTTTAATCAGACAACCCGTTTCCAACTGCCAGTTCTCAGTAAAACTCTTTTTTTCTCAAAAAAAAAAATTTAAAATTAATAAAAATTAATAACCCGTTTGTATTTTACTAATCCAAATATCTTAAAAGAAGCGTATTTCCGGAGACTACAACTTCATTAAATCAAATATTTTGTCGCTCTTCTCTAAATGGTCCAAAGTAAGTAAGCTGGACCCACCAAAACAAATTGTTTTTTTTAAAAATAATAAAAAAATAGATTCTGTAAGAATTCAACTAAGCCACATATATCAAGAGAAGCGTCTATTCATTAGCTATCAACTCGTAGAAAAAAAAATTTGTCGCTCTTGTCTATATAAGTGGAAAAATCAAATGATTAACAATTGTGATTTCTTCGAAAATCCAGTTCGCTCACCAACTCTTTTGTTTTTTTTATAGAAAAAAACTTAAAAAATCGAATTACCCCGTACTTGTTATAATACTATTTCAACTCTCTGAGAGTTTGCTAGTTTTTAGAGGCAAAATGAAATGCGTTTCCGGAGAACCAGCTTAAAACACACAAACCTACTGAAGCCTATATGATCCCCAAAGGCTCTCATCTGTACATCTCGCCTATGATTTACATTTTTTCACGTTTGCTCTGCTTGTACAATGTACAGTCAAGTACCAACAAGAAATGGCGTTGCTTTGTATTAAAAATTCCTCTTACTCTGCGCTGATATGTACGTCACAATACAAGAAATAACTGCGTCATAGTATAAGGTCCTAAATACTTCGGTGTCATGATGCTGTCACATTTCACAACAAGAGCAAAATTTCTTGTAAAATGCCAATCCTCTCTTCATTTGAATTTTGTATCGAACCTCTTCTTAAAAGTTAAGCAACTGCTGGTGATTGAAAACATGTCGACCCATGTTTTTAATTGCGAACCTTCTCAGTTGGTATTGACTTTGACATTATGGGCGTGCAGCAGCAGTACACATACTCGACTTCCCAGAGAGTCAGCCATCATTTTGATAGACGTCCACGTTTATGCTGCCAAATCAGCTTAAATCGGTAGCCAAATCCACGTAAATTCGTGCTCGTACCTCTTTACAAGCATCCGACCTTTCAGCTTTCAACGCATTCGAGAATCGAGACTCTTCACTGGACTTGGGCTACCCGGAAGCTACGCAGCTCTCAGTTTAGGTGACATCGAGCGGTGGGACATAGTGTATTCTTGAATTGAATACATTCCGTAGCAAATGTCGATATTTACAAGTCGAAACCCACTCAACTGATACGCGTTACTCTGAGTTTGACGTTGAATACTCACGATACCATACCATATAGTCCCTCCGTGAGCTGCTTCACAGCCGTCTATCCGAAAAGATACTCGCACGCAGCAACTGCCTCTCGCAATTTAATTTAATAGATCAAAATATCTGTTTGATAATCAATTGCTGGCTTACGTCATCCCACAGCCAGAAATGGCGGCGAATTTTCAAAGCAACAACTTTCCTGTCTACCTGTCCGTCGACGAGTAATATAGATGCCGGCCTGTCGTTGCATTCAAATTGTGCTCAAAAACATTTCCAAATAGTAGTTCGAACATTTGAAATTTGCAGATCACCGTTTGAAGTTTCCGCGCTCACAGTTGTTGACCTATTTCCCCCAAATCAATCCGCGTTCGAGTGTACTTTGTCAAACTTTACATTTAATTAGCCAAAGAATGCAATTATTTATTTTTTCCCTCTAAATGCAACTCCTTACGAACGTTTCGAATTTCATTCTCTTTTTATTTTGCAAACAGAGAAGGATAAGTTGGTGAACAGATATGGTCAAGCCAAGTGGCAGTGTGCGTCGAAAGCAACCATGCACAACAACAAAACGGTATCCAGTTTATCTGCGGCATTTTAATATGACATATCTGTCACCCGGTGTGTGCGGTTGGTTTGGTCGATAATTGAATAGAAATTAAATTGCCCAGACAACTATGTGCTGGGGGGATTATTGATTCCGTGTTACAATTTGCACCGGCGATTTGTTCAACATGTGTGTGGACATGGCTTAGTGATGTTTGCTTGCGGTGGACACCTTGACTATGTCGAGGGGATGGAGTCGATACAAACATACGGACAATTGGAATTGTTGAGTGTGGGTCGCAAGTCGCAACGCAATGGGCCACTTAGAGTGGACAAAACTGTGCCATGGGGAACAGAAAATTGCGTTCGCATTATGGAATATCATCTGAGATATGAATTGCCTGGTGACAGGAGGTAAAAGTTTCGCTGATAAAGGGGACTTAGTTTGTAGAAGGCAGGAAGTCGCTACCGTCACAATAATGGTGAGGACTTTAACGAGACGAATGAAAATGTGTCTTTCGATGGAAACGCCGAATTGAGAGAAATTTTGAGGTTATATTCCGTCGAAATGACATTTTGAAAATAAACTGTCTCGATATAAATTTTCATCTAAGAGCCACTTTAGAAAAGAAGCTATTTCTGGAAGAACAGGCTGTTTTTTTAGAGGCTTGTCTTTCGAATTGGCAGCAATTTTCACAGCGATAACCAATTTGACAGCTGTCAGCTGATTTTCGTTTTCCGTGAGTACCTTGTAAATTTATCGAAATTGTGATCTGCTCCTACTTTAGCCTTAAAATAACTCTAAATAGCTTAAATAAAGATTCATACCTATAGATTCATATAGAAATCCTAAGATCTATAACAATTTTTTTAAGCCCCTCGATTTAATTGACTGACTTATACCTACTTAAAATATATGGAAAAAACTAAATTGACGATTTTCTGAGTTCGATCGGATTGAACACAAAACCTGTGAATCAAACCGACCTACTCTCTTCCTAAGTCTTAATATTTCGAGTTAAGGAGGGTATTGCTCCCATAAGTAAACTTTCGTTGAAGAATTCTGTAGAGTTGGAAGACCCATTCGTACATACGTGGGAGAGATACCTTTGGGTTATCCCGTTTTCCAAAGTGGCTAGCAGACTTTATTCACTCACGTTTTAATTTTCTCAGCAAAGTGACCAACAGTTTTGCGAAAATAAAGTAAAGAAGGTACCACAGCAAGTCGATTGTCGAATGTTGAAGAAGATTGGTGGTGATTGGTGGCAGATTTTCGTTATAAATTTTGAATATATTGATATATTGATATATATATGATTGATATATTGAATGATTGACAGAAGCCACAATTTCATAGTATTTGTTGTTAATAGTCGGCGATTGAGACACAGGCCTAGTATAAATTTAATTTATTTGTGCAAAGGTTTTGCACAGCTTTTTCGACTCTAAATATTCTTTGAACACAGTTAGAGAGAACCATGAAACTCGAAGGTGAATAAAGTGGAAGCTTGTCCTCGAAAATCGAATCGGACTCCGAAAAAGAGCAGCCACTTTAAAACCTTCCAAAACTGTCGTTCATTCAATTCTAAAAAAAAGTCTTTAAACCTTTTTATTAACACTCGTGAAGAATCTCTCTTTTCTCACCATACTGGCTCCCAAAATTTAGGGGACCCACATACTAATAATATTATAGTCAGCAACACCACATGCGGACTTATATTTGAAGAAACAAATCCTACTACTTTCATCACCGAAGAAGATGTAGCATTTGTAGTAAATACTCTGCGCCCTAGAAAAATAGGAGGTCTTAATAAGTTAAGAAATGTTTACTTTAAGCAATTGCCTAAGGCCGGTATAAATTCATAACATTTATTGTTAATGCTGGCCTTAAAATGAAATACTTTCCTGATGCATGGAAACTTGCAAAAGTAATGCCCATACTAAAAGCTGGTAAGGCTTCAGAGAGGCCAGAAAGCTACAGACCTATAAGCTTACTAATCAACCTCAGTAAAGTGTATGAAAAGATCAAGGGAAAACGCAAGCTATTTTTTGCAGAAAGAGAAAACCTTGCTGTCTTCCCAGCAATCAGCTCCAGCTAAATGGAAGCTACATAAATTGGGAACGTTCCGTTAGATATCTTGGCATCCATTTAGATACTTAATTAACATTTAAGGACCATATCGACAAAACCATAAAGAAAATATGAATATATATAAAAATGTTGTACCGATTTATTTATAGAAAATCCCTGCTTTCTAAAAATAACAAAATAATACTACATAAGGTAATTTTCCACGCAATTTTGTTATACGGTTGCCAGGTATGGGGCTCATCCGCAACCGGCCATATAAGAAAGTTACAAGTTTCACAAAACAAGCTATTAAAAATTATGCTAGACCTACCTTGGCACCACTCAACCCTTGATGTACACAAAAGAGCGAATGTTGAATTGATAGCAAATAAAATTGTAAAGCTTAACGGCCGTATTATTCACTCGGTTTAAAAAGTGGTTTAATTTAGACCGTGGTTTAAGTTTTGTTTAAACCATATAAATTTTTAGTTCCGTATTATTCACTCGATTTAAACCTTATAAACGCAATTTTTTAAACCTTTTGTCAGATAAACCACTTCGATTTTAAACCGCACTCCAACGACCGGTTTACGTAGTTTTTCTGAAGGTTTAAATCAGTTTCCATTATATTCACTCAATTTTTTGTCTGAATTTGAAGAAGATGATGTCCTCATAAAAAGAGGAAGACGTGCGTCAGGTGGAACGTGCGTGTCGACGCTCTTACCGCATATATAGACTGACGTGCTAAAGTCAACGATTTCGACGACGTCGATTTCCGTGAATACTTTAGGCTTCAGAAAGAAGCGTTTTATTTTATTGCCTTTCGTGTAGGCATTTTATAAATTTTACAAAATTTTCCTGTAAAATAAATGAAAACCACAACTAAAAAAAATTAAAACACTTCAGAATATTCTCAGACCTTCATAATAACAGGCATACTTTGCCCGAACTGTCAAACGCGAGGTTAAAAATAGTTTTTAAGTACTTAAAATAAACCAATATAAACCAAAAACTTAAACCAGGTGAACCGAGTGAATACTACGTAGGCAGGTTTAAATTTTTCGGGTTTAAAAGCATATGGTTTAGTCAGTTTTATTTTCTTGGTTTAAAAGCGTTTTAACCCCGTTTTTAAACCGAGTGAATAATACGGCCGTAAGAATACGTTTAATTCGAGATGTGGTTCTACTGATAATCCCCTTGTAAGTGAACTAAATGCCTAAGATTGCTACAATCATAAAAAAAATTAATTATTAAATATCTCTTTTTATATCAACATATTTAAAATATTTTTTCTTATGTGTGTCTCGCTGTTACTCTCAAAAGCCTAGTCATTATTTCTCCTTCTTTGTGCTGTCATAGTCACTTATTTATTTTGGTTTGTCTGTTTATTTATTTATTTCCTTTTTTTTTATTTTTTGTTGAATATTTGTTTATTTAATATTTAATTGCATATTCTATTTATTTATGTATATATTTATTTATTTATCTGTCTATTTGTTTAATAACTACTTTTACTTGTTTATAGCACAAAGCCATTTGGTTTATTTAATGTACATTTAATATTATTTTTATGTTTAATCTACTTATATTGAAGGTTTTTAGTATTTTAGTATTTTCCTTCAACTTTACTTTATTTTTTTATTTTTTACATTATCTATCTTAAATACAAAATAATATTTCAGCAGAAAGATAAAATCTAAATTATCAAATCTCTGTAAAATGTGCAATAAAAATAATCCTGTAACATACTTTATACACGAAATAAAATTCAATTCAATGCAATTCTCACTGATTCTAAACGGGAGACCACGGGCAAGATTATTGCGAATTTGAGTCTAAGTCTTATTTGCCTTCGTTGCCAATTGTGTCATTTACGTTAAAATGATGAGGATCCACTCCTTTTATTCAGTGATTGGTGGTAATTTTTCCATTTGTAGTCTTGTGAGCTTTTAATAATACTTTATAGAGCTATATCTTTGCCTACAGAATTTTCTAAGATGGCTTTTTGTTATTCTGTGCGACTTTTTATTAGCCCAGTGACTGTTCTCGAAATACCCTGAACGTTTTCTTATTCGAAAACGCAACAGTTTGTCGACTTAGAGGTATCTTTAACTGTCGACCTTAAAAAACCATTTATTTTTTTGACAAATGAACATCCAAACTTATATTTTCCTATACAACTCTTGGGGAAAGCCCAGCTTACAGCGCTTCAACAAGGATCCAAGAAGGGTAATCTGTTAGTTCTTTCTGTACTATTTTTGAGTGTCATTTGTCCAATTTCCAAACCACAAATATTCAATATCGATGTTAGGGCCCACAAAGCTTCACCGTGCAACTGCTGACTTTACAATCACCCATAAACCCACAACTTAGACCGGCGACATATGTATTCTTCAGTCTGAAGACAACAACTTGTATAGCTGAGATGTAAATCAAGCGCAAACATTCCATTCTAAGCTTACCAAATCTATATGTGCGTGTTCTTGAATTCGATTCACAGCACTTGAGAGCGAATCTCTCACCACACCAGCACTTCCCAGATGATCGTCTTGAAAACCATCTTGCACAGACCAGACACACACAATCCATCAGACACACCAGACAACGGCACTCAAGAGCGCATCGCCAGCATCCCAAATCTTGTCTTGTTGTACTCGATAGATTCTTGGAATTCTTGTACAACGCGCGAGATGGAATGAATTCATTAAGGTAGCCTAAACTAACAGATTTGATGTTTGTTTAGATTTTCAGATGAGCACGGGAATTCCGCCACGCTGCCGCCCATAATGCACTTGCCCGAGACTCTGCGATGGACGGCCGGCTGGGTGTTAATGAATTTTGTAAATGTAACACACGAGATCATTTTAAGGTTAACTGAGCGAACTGTAAAAGAAGTAGAAACTTGTATGGCTGTGTAAATACAAGGTTTAGTCGCGGACCAGGCTCGCTATAGGTAGGGGTAAAAGGCTGCCACTGTGTGTTATATGTGTTTGAACCGGATGACATTAAGGTGATAAAAATGTGTGTATTTTTGTTATTTATGTTTTGACAGTTAATTAGGGCACTTTGTGTGGAAAGATGCAGTCGGTTCCGTATGTATGTTGACGTTTTCAATTGCAATCAGTGACAGAGAGGAATGAATTTGAAATCTATGTGCAGACCAACGGGTTTCGCACAATTAGCATCGGGGATATTGGGATCTGATGTTTGACTTTTGAGGTGTTATGCTTCCTTGTCAAGTTTGGAGAAGTCCATCGGGATAGGCGGTGAGTCGCCAATCACTTTGCATATAAGTGGACCGTTTTACGCCATTAATAACTTCATCCATTTTCCAATTCACAGATCTGTCTTTTTTATGTTCAAGTTTGGAAAACGTTCAATCGTTTTCGCTTGCACATTAACGTTTTGCATCAATTTGAAAACGAAAATTATTTTACTTTTTTAATCAAATAAGTCATTTAGTGAGGGCTGTGTAATCTGTTTTTAACGACGGCTTTTAACACCTTTTGTGCAACTTAGACCTTGAATTTTAAGCTCATATAAGTGATAGATAGACCTATTCCCAAGAAGACTGGATGAGTTATAGTGAAAATCGCTTCCAACTCCGTTCAATAGTTCGCAAAATAACGCTGCCAAATAACAGCGCCATCTGTCGGATTTTACACAAAGCTCTTCATAAATATTGCCGCGAACGTTGACATACTACGCATTGACTGCTAGCAGCCAATTTTCGTTGAAAGAACCTTAAGCACTCGCTCTTTTGGTTCACGGTGGAGAGAATTGGAAACACTCAAAAAGAAGCGCTGAGTATCTGTTGTAGAAAGTTGGAAATAATTTGAATAAATCTCTATTTTCCGCAGTTGCAATGTTTCTACAATGGATGGCACTATGTTCTATGTAAAAAATTAGCAATGGCGCGCAGAGGTTTCATACTTTCGTCGCACTGAAGTCTCCTACAGCTGTCAAAGATGGCCACCAATCCGCATTTTTCTAACCAAGTCTATGTTGTGTACAGCTCATGTCGTAACGTGATCTCTGTGGCACGTAGCGCCGTCCTGACCACACCAGGTGTCCATATCATCCAATTCAGGCCAAAATAAGTTGGTAATCATCGGTGATGGCCCGGCCAACGTCGTTCTTAAAGAAATATAGACCGATGACGCCGCCATCGCCAGCACAAAATCCACACAAAACAGTATAATTTTGCAGGATCAATTGGACGCTCTTGGATCTCATGTGGATTGGTATCTTCCAAAATTCGACAATTTTGTTTGTTGACGTACCCCAGAATGAAATTAAGGTCAGTGTCCAACTGCAAATGGTGATTTAGCAAAACTGAATAAATGACATCCAATTTGACAGATGTAACTTCAACAATATGGCCGCTATCAACTGTCACAGTTTTCTCTATTGGAAGACCCGTCAACCCCCATTTGACAAAAATTGCAGCTTCAAGCTTAATTTTCTAAATGACCTATAAACAATAATCGAAAACGCCAAGTCCACAATGGTTCACTGCGATAAAACCGACAAAAAAAATCGCACACTCAACTATAACTGAGCAGAAATTTATTAATTTTTTTTATCCAGCACTTTGCATCTCACGAATGTGGCAAATTTTCTTACTTTGCCGCGTGGAAAATGGACAAATTTATGATTTACGATGACGTGCATATCGGTGTGCATGGTGTGCGGCAGCACACTCACCGCATGGTGCAGGTTAACCATGCGGCAAATGTTTGTTTTGTAATATGAGCTGATAAATCAGCATGGACGACGCATGCCTTCGTCTGGCTCTGTGTCAAAGGGGGTAGGGTGTATCTGTATATAAAAAATGTTAAAATGATGACCTAATTACCATAATCCTATGCACAATGGTAATAAATCGATGCAAGGGGACAAACATACGAGTCTTGATCTGTGTACGAGTCTTGATCTGTGTGCGCATAGTGTTCTGAGTGACTGCGAGTAGGAGTGTGTACAAGTAGAGTGAATGCGCTTAGCTCACTTTCAGTCAGTGCGCGGTTTGGCAGCGATTTAGATCGCGTATATAGAAATGTAATCTATGTTGTAATGGAATTTAATTACTTGACACGATAGATATCTTTGTAGGAGAATTTATCGACTGTGATGCTAATCGGGGGAAATGCAAACACGAAGTATCTATACGGACTTGGTTCGCCATTCTGTATGAGCTTAAGTCACATCAATCAAAGCATGCAGGCAGGTTTAAGCGCTACCGCATCTACATAGTATTAAAAACGAAAGTTGTAATGTTATGGAAATAGTCAAACGTCAAACGCAAACAGCTGCAAAGTTGGAATACTTTTTCTACTGTACAAGAAAGATTCTCTGCAGTCCTGCATAAATGCGGTTGAATTGAGGTCCAGTTTTTGTTTGTCGGGTTAGAAAACACTTCACTTCAGTACTCAGACGCATTTGGTCCATTGTAGTACCAGGAAGAAAATCAAAAGAATCACTCATTTTACTGGAACTTTCTCGACATTTTCCTCAGAGATGAGGAGCTTACAGTATCAGCACTCACCACACCAGCACCGAAGATCTGTCACCAGATCCGAGCAAAAGCAGGACAATAGCACAGGAAGTGCAAGTGATGCGAGGTATCGTCGCCCTCTCAACAGGCGTCGTAGATAGTGTTGTCACTTAAGCCCATCACATAAAGATCCTTGGTAAAAGGACACCAATAAGTTGTCTGCAGGGACAGCAGGAATGCTGCTGATTTCTTTCAAACTTTCGGGAGCATACGTTTAGTCTGCCCGCATCCTGGTTCCTGGGGAGCTGTGCCATACACATAATTGCGTTCGTGAGATAACCAAGCGTCTATGGTGGACCTGGCCGAGGAAGCAGGAAGACCCAATCCAGGCTCAGACTCTGGCTGAAACAAGTTCTGAATGGAATGAAAGGTGACCCTAAATTTGCACATCAGCCGAAGTTCCGGTGCATCGGACGGCAAATCTATAAAACCTTGAAGGCCTTAACCACAGCCCTACTGTCGACGGGAGTAGCAGTTATTGTCCTGTTTGAATATAGATTTTACTTAGGAGCATATAGACTTCCCCAACTGCCAACTTCAGCTTAGAAGACGCTGAAATGAGTTGGGGACAGTGCTGCCAGATGTTTTCATCAGAAATCGTAATTACTGGCTTTCAAAATCATGGAAATACGATTGAGTTGGAAATAAAGAAAAACACAGGAGAACGTTATTATACAACATTTTTAATTTCGTTTTATTTAACTGCACACGGACGCTGCTCGAGCTAAACTAAATTTTAGCTGCTCTCCAAACATCAGCTCAAATCCTAATTAAATTTTGACATAGAGAGCTATGTGGATAAGTGTTACAAAAAAACAGCTTCCTTAATTCAAAATCTGCAAGGCTCCATATCGATGGATGTTGCATCGCCAACTTTTTCTGAGGACTTCTATGTCATTTCAATGAAAGGCTCTAGCTCCAGGTACTCTTAGTCCAGGCATTCATTAAAACAACTCATCTTTTAAAACACATAAGAGCAGAGCATGAAAAAAATTTCCCGATCCATTATAGTTCGGAAACAAAAAATAGATTTTTACCTCCAGCTCCGTAGCGTATACCACTCGGCTGAAGCTCAGCTTAATTTTGGAGAGAATTTTTTATGGGAGCTAAAATTTAGCTCAAGCAGCGTACTAAGCTTTACTATGAAAGCAGATTTCAAAAGCATTAAGCAGAACTACAAATGGGCGGGTTTTACTTCACCTTCACTTTTTAGAAGACATTTTGAAAATTGGAAATGAATTTTTGTATTTGATAAATCTTGAAATCTTATGCTTTTTTAGCTCAAAAATCGTGGAATACCGCGGTTGGGGAGGATTGTACGACAAGTTTCTAGTGAAGTCCATCTAGCGGTCGCCGCTCTTGTGGCCATTCTTCCTGCTTCAAGCTTGAGTGTGCAGGGCGGGATATTTACCAGAGGGATCAGCTTGTCCTGAAACAGCTATTATTTTAATAGAATGCCTTCATGTCCCGGGACCCAGGAGAGAGATATACCTCGAGTTCTTCGCGACAGCACTTTACAAGCTTTGATTTTATTTCCGTTGCAGTAAAGGATTTTAATGCTGCCTGCTGACCGGACAATGTAAATCGCTAAATTACATCCTTTAATTTGTCCATTGTTGCGCTGTTGCACCGCCTTGATGTCCCCAAGGTCAGCAGTGACCTTGAGTGGTTATAATGGCTCTTTGTGAATAAAACGTGAATTCTCGGTCCAAATCCTGTAGGTTTACGTATCCGTTCAGATGGAAATTGTCCACAGCGTCGTTGAGGATTGGTAAAGCGTGAGCATACTTTAGATGTAATTTGCGGTTTCCAGGTAGTTGGTAATGGACTGGCTGCACTTTCACTTAAATCAGCTTTCAGAGGCGAACGTTAAAATGACCAATTGCAACATCTTCAGTCACAGCGGCGGTATTTGGAACGATCACTTCAAGGCCTTCCGGCACCTCTTCTGCCATGTGTTGATCCAGTCTATTTCAAACAATAGGCTGAACTCCTCAGGATGTGCAAATTGACATGTACCGCAAAAGTTATAGCCAATCACAATGCGTTTCTAATTTGGAGTTCGGAAAGTTCTATCGAATCACAGCAAAACTCACAAGAAATAAGCCTCAGGAGAGCTGGTGACTTGAGAGCCCTCACAGTGGTAGAATTGGGGTGTAGTTAAACCTGCAATGTAATATCTTTGCAACAACATTACCAGTGGGAACAAATTTGCTACCGCGATTTTAAACTTCAGTCAATTACTTTGAAAATCTCTTAAACTTCAATGGGTAACATAAGGTTTGTTTGACGTGACATTGTATGAAGTGACATTAAAATTTGTTTCATTTATATTTTCAGCTTCTCCTGAAAAAAAACACTCCTAAAATCGAATCTCCTTGCCAAAATTGCCGGTTTCCGTAGGGCCATCACGCGCCTGAACATTAGTCTAACCACAAGACCATAGTCTGTTAGCGATAGTTTCCTTGCAACTTTGATTTGCAGTCATGAATTTTTGTCTAGATTCGTCGGCAGTCCTCCATAAACGTCAACTGAAACAGCTGCCCATGTGACCAATCTAGGCCAATCAAAACTGAGATACATCAAGTCATCCAGCTGTCAGATTTACTAAACTAGATACTTGGATCCCCATTTGTGCAGTTTTCATCTTCAATTTCATGTAGCAAATCTCGATGGGGTAATGGTTGCGTCCAGTAGTTAAATTAATCAAAAAGTGACGGTTAAAATTGCTGTCAATGGCGTAAATATTGTGTCGTCACAAGAAACTAAAAAGATATCTTGTTTATCTTGTTTCATTTTAGAAAAATGCTCTCGAAATTTTTAAAACGCATCAGCTCGCATCGTATATCTTTGAAATCTTCGCGCCATTTTCTACTCCGCAGTTGGCTCCTCCTGCGAAAATAAAACAACAACTCATTTCAATTTCAAAAATCCATAAAAAAAGAAACGCAAAAAAAAACCACACAAATCAAAACTGGAACCCGTCCGATAAAACCAACAACGCAATGACGACGACACGTCGCGTCGCCGTGATGACCATAGAGTGCTACGCGCACATAAATTAAATCCAATTTACACAATGACGCGAATGACCATGTGAGGTGTGCGTATTAAAGAGCCCCACTTCACGCTGCCGACGCGACGACCGTGTCTGCTGTCAACGGATGTGCTGCTCTGCTGGTATGGTACTATTCGTATTCGTTGAAGATAGACAGTGACAGACTTAATTTTGACTGCTTTGCTTTGCTTTGAGTGACTCGATCACACCGGTTGGGCACACGCGTCAGTGGCCGGTTTGAAAAAAAAATAAAAAAAAATGAAGAAATCCCCCCAGCAGCAGCTCACCGTTGTCGTCACGGTAGCTATAAGCAGCTAGCAGCCATGGGACCAATCAAAAGACAACACACTTCACCTTGGCTGTCGTAAAATGACAGTTGACAGCAGAAGCACTCTGAAAACAAAGCCAAAACCGATTGGTATCTGTGCACGGTTTTGCCCCACACTTTGACACTTGGTCGACGATCAGGCTCGTGCCACCGTGAGTAAGTGTCAAATGAAAAGAAAATACCGAAATCGTAGCGAACGACAGTCCCGCCGTGGTAATTAGTGAAATTTCTCGTAAATAGAAACCAAACCACAAGCGTCAGACACAGAGAATCTGTTCGTACCAATAAAGTTCGCATTCTCGGAATTCTCGCGCGGCAAATAAAATAATAACCACTGATGGAGGTATACAGATAATAGGTAGCTCGGCAGCTTCGCGCAGTCTCATCACAGGAATGCGGGAGCATAGCGTATCCTTATAATTTCGAGTTCTCAGCATTCCGCGGTGGGTATACAATATACATTTATACATTGTTCCGCAGGTTCCACAATAATGTGCTGGAGGGTCTAAAGCGCGTAATCCAGGTAGCCCGCGCACAAAACGATGATGGACGAGGAGAGAATTGCGAGGGATGCCAATGCCAACGCCAAGATTAGTGGTTACCACCGCCAGCAACAACTATACAACTATAGAAGTTGGCGGTGGCTCCGCTGGTACGGTGCTACCGGTTTTTGCATCTAATGATCTTTTTGAGAGAAAAATGCCCCAAAACAGAAATTGGCTGCCGGACCCTGAGAGGTGGAATTATAGAGTTTGCGGTGCGATTTGGTTTCTGTCTGTCTCTCACCACCACCAGATGATGACGTTGAGTGCATCATCGCCAGTGGTGGATAGATGGATGGATGGCGATGGATGTTTCGATCGAGTCGATGATCTTAATTTAATGTTCGACTTAATCATCCACCGTAGGGGGTTTCTCTGTGCGATGTTCAGTCTCTGTGGTGTGCAGTTGATGCGTTGTGAAATTTTTCCCATGCTTAGGGCTTTCGGTGTTGAAATATTGATTGACCGAAATGGACACGGGATTTGAGCGTGCGCGGTTTACGTTGAGTCACTTGGCCGTTGGAAAAGGCTTATCACAGCGATGTGCGATCTTACATGCGGTGAAGGGGAACAGCAAATTTTGGGACACATATTTCAGAAGATTTTCATTTCTCCCGTTTAAGGGGGCAAATTCGAAGGGACCCTAAGTATTTGTATGCAGAAATTTGTTTTTTGGTTTAATGTATTTGAGACTTATTGAGGCCCATTGACGATATGTTTCATAATTTTTTAAGGGCTTTAAAATATTAGTCTTACCTGTTTTAGGGGGTGCTACCAGCTTTAGCGGGCCCTTCATAATTTTGAGTAAACCTGTTGCCGTATATTCCTTTGAAATATAAAACTTTGGTGGAGAACTAAAAATTATTAGTCAGGTGTTTCGCTGCACTTGTCGAAGTGACCCCCCTTTTGAGGGGCAACATGTTAAAGTACGTACGAGTTGTATGTGAATAATTTCAAAACAGCTGTATTTTACCGTTGATAGAGAACAGGGGAGAGAGAGGATTCTTATCTCTAAGGAATAACAAGAAAGCCTTTAATTGAACAAAGAGGAGTTTTTAGACTCAATAAGAGCAAATGTAACTCTAGTTATGAAAATAGTTTATTTTTTATCCCACAACTCTCAACTAACCTAATCTTAATTATATTTCTGTTCGGGGCCTTTGTGTCCTGCTGCATCTTGAGTCTATTGAATTTAACCTCACATTTACAGGAAAAAATATTTAAAGTAGATATAAAAAAATAGATAGGAGGCAAGAGCAAACAGCAACAGTGGAAAATAAAATATCAGCCTTATTATTTATCTTATAAATAACTCTTAAAACATATAAGCGTTTACTAAATTAAATGAAAATGTTGACTTTTATATTTCGCTAAATTTCGCACTGACTCTGCAATGGAAACCCTTCACCGAATCTCAAATGCACCAATCTATCCCCTTCTGTGATTATGGCGGCTATTCCAGATGGAAAACCAGGGAAATCATTGTGTCGAAAGTTCCGCTAGTACCTATTAGCAGTCTGTAATATTTTTATTATTTTTTAATATTTTTTATTCCTTTTATTAAACATTTTTTCTTCTCACTTGCTACTTTATACGGTCCCATCGTCTAGTCTTCCCGCAGTGGATTGGTGTTCAATTTTCCAATTGTGTGTCGTTTTGACACACTTTCCCTATTTAAAAATATCTGTAAATATAAGATTTAAATAAAAAATGTTTTTCAAGTTCAATTTGATTGTTTAAATGGTGCCACGCCTTACGGCTCAAATTTTGGAAGTTTCCTTTTTTTGCAATCGCGAATTTTGTCAATTTCAACCTCAATATTTAAAGCGTTATAAATAGAGTAACCATACATTTTGAAAGACAATGCGGGACACTTTTTGATGTGAAACATCTTATGGCGCGACTTGGGAGTAAAATCGATTCTTCAAAGCGGAAATGACCAAGCCGAAGTGCGTGACGGAAATTGGCCTGTCGCCATCACTATGCCGCCGCCTAAAACTCCTTAACCACTCAACCGATTTCAATGAAATTTTGTGGGTTTGCATGGTTAGGTATATGGAAAGACATATTTTTTTTAATTTGTTCAACTTAATTGTCAAAGTGAATACTTGTATGGGCACGCTGAAGTGAACTGAAGAAGCTCGGTTTTACACAGACACTAGACTACTGAATCAGTTGACGATATGAAAACAAAATGTAAACAAAAACTCTCGAAAAAGAAAACCTTGGATTGGATTGCGTTATGAAAACTTTTAAAATTAATGAACATAATTATCTACTGCGCTGTATTAAGATTATAGTATTATAAAGATTTGGTTTTTAAATTAAATTTCTTAATGAAATTCAACTACATACAGCACAGTTCAATTTAACATCCACATTTAGCGAGAGAAGTTTCACATCTGGCGTGTGGTCACAAGCACGCTCTCTGTTTTTTTTAAATATATTTTTTTTATTAAAAATTAAAATAAAAACACTTTATATTTGCTTACATGTGCTTATGTAATTTTAAAACAAAGCTACATTTCAATCAGTCTATAGAAATAAATTGTAAATTAATAAATAAGATTAAACCAATATAATATTGTAAGCAATCGCAATAACCAGAAACTAACTAGCAAACTAAAATTAAATATATTTCGTAGAAAAAAAACTCCAAATTTACCGCTCAGGTCGATTAGTTCAATTTTTAAGGTATAGAAAACTTCGCGATTATTTTATAAGTATTTATTTATTAATAAAAAATTTTTTTGCAGGTATTACCAACAAATATTTTTAATGGAACAATAGTTATAATTATAATTGTTTGAACTTGAATCTGTGTTTGTTTTGACGTTTTCTTTACTTATAATTCCTAGGGACTTTGCGGGTAAAATCTGTAAGTAAAGGACATTTTGTAGGCAGTTTATGACACGGAATAGCCATTTGAAATGCAGGATCCCTGGTCACTATAGTTATAAATAGTTCAGGAGCTGTCGCACCTCCTTTTAAAATAGCGCCCACATTTTGGAAAAAATATGTATGGAAAGCCAATTTACAAAATAAATGTACAAAATACTTTGACTTCGTATTTTAAAAGATTTTGATGTATGTGAGGTGCCACGCCCCCTTGTTAACTACCGCAATTCTATACAAACGTATACGAAACTAGACTGCTTCGATATGTGCCAACTGTTAGTGTCATCGGTCAAACAGCTTCAAAGTTTATTAATCAGAAATGGATGTATTTATCCTCAGAGACACAGGCAGATCCTTTAGGTCCGGAATGAATGAATTGCGTATTCACATGACTGCCTCCCAATTCAAACTCAAAACCATTGCGTTGATTTTGTTAGATTTTTTTTTTTTGTAATTGAGCAAGAAAACGTTCCGAATTGGTTAAAAATGGTGAATGAATCGCGCGATTTGACTGCGTTCAGATGGTTTACTCTACCAGGAAAGGTCTTTGAAAGAATTCTCTCGAAGCTGATTGGATATACAATGTCCACGAATCACGAACTAAATTAAAAGAAGTCTTAGAAATGTACAACATATTTAAAACAAATGTTTATATTTGTAGATGAATATTAAAGCTTAAAAGTTTGCATTTTAATACTTGCCTATTGAGAACTAATTTGCATCTACGTCTCCTGCCTTTCACTAACAATTATTGTCAGTTGCTTTCACTTGACATCGTTCTCAAAATCCAAGGAAAACCGGCTTAGAATTTCCAGGAACAATGCGATATTAGAACAGGAAATACTGGTAGTTGACAGTTCCCAAAATCAGGCTGGCATTTATAGAAAAATCGCACAAAATTAATGCACAGGTCATGCTGAGAATTTCATGCCTGTATTTCCTTAAATTTCTCAACGCATTTCCACCTGCGCATTCCCTACGCAACCATAATTCCCTATGAACAATCGAAAGATACTTCAACCAATTCATCCATATTGGTATGTTTCACGTGCGCTTCTGTTTCCCACTACAACTTTTTCCTGCATCGCTTGCGTTCACTTAATTACCCATTATACCAGTGGTCCCCCCTCCCCAGACAGAAAACAACCAACAGATATAAAAACCCAAACCCTGAAATCATCTTAATTTCATATATCCCACAAGAGCACCGGGGCTACCATCGCGCATCTTCACATAATGAATGGCTTCTGTTTCTTTCTGCGAGCATCGCAAAATAAAACCTCAACCCTGGTCTAAGCGCTCCAAGAGAATCCATCATCGTCCACAGGTTGCACCATCTCAGTATCTTTCTCTTTCGTATATAAAATTGATCTGTCTGGCGATGCGATGGAGGCCCAGATCGACGGATTGCCGATGCGTTTCACTATGAGATAACATCCAGGAAGACGACACACAGGCCCATAAAACGCTGCAGAATCCACCCCAAGGGTATATTTCTTAAGAGCCATGCTAAGATCGCCCTGCGTTTGAGTCTTCTTGCCGCCCTTCGTTCGCCAAACTATCAATCTTCCAATTATTGGAAATTTATTAGCAAGTTTCCCACGCTACAATTCTACAACAGTTGTTGCTCGCCTCCTCCCGCCGTCTGACAGTGTTGCCCGGTGATCTGAATTAACATGTGGCCCTGTGGTGATTTTAGGATACACTGACCATAGAACCCAACCGAACTGTTGACCCGGTGTGGTGCATTACCACTGCTGATGTCAGTCCACCCGAATGGGAGATCTCCTGTCGAAGATATTTCAATTTTCCGGGAAATTACTGCAAACATTATTTGTGTTGCGCGAATGGCAGACTAGGTAGGTAGAGGACCCCCTCCTGTCAACGGGCACCCATCGATAGGTGATCTATGCGAACATTTAACCATCGCGATACTTGCGCGCTTGCACAGCGATTAAGATCTATCTCTGTCTCTCTCTCCTCTAAACTGTAGTGTACGATACGCAGGCTTTCCAGCAAGGATCGTGTTTTTGCTTTTAATTAGCAACCACACACACTTGCAGACTCGTCTGATGCCAGTAGGCTACTTGCCTTGTGCCTTGTGGATCGATTTTATGAAGCAGATAATCACAGAGCAACGAAACACAGAAAAAAAAAACAGTTTTCCGCGCCTCAACGCGCTCAGGTAGCAGATCAATGTCTATGATCTTAATGAGAGTTGCTAAGTGCACGTGGAATGAATTGATTGCGATCTGCAATGTTTGCCTCGTCGTATCTATTGACTACCGTCTTTGCATCTTCTCCAAGCTGAGATTGAAGGGAAAAAAGTAAGCAGAAGAAAATAAAACCAACAGTTTTCTGTGCAACGCCTAATGTTTACCCAACCGACACAGCGCAGCACCCAGATTCAGATTCACCCAGATACGATGACTGATGATGGATGTTGATCGATGAAATGTATCTGCGCAATCGCTCGACGCTTTGCCCCCAATCAATTAGCATCAATGCGTCAGAGCAAATAAAAAGTCGCTTGTGACTGTGAAAATCCAGTTTGGTCTCATTGAAATTGGTGGTAGGTCAACGGCGGAAGGTGTTTTATTTTTTTTCCGTCATCGAAAATGCTTGTGAACGGAAGTGCTAAGAGGTGGTAGATGGCAAGAATAGAATGCACGCGGAAGTAGAGGTTGTTGGTGGTAGTGGTTTCAATAGACAGAGAGACAGTTTTTCGCATGCATTTGGAATGGACACGTGGACAGCGTGGCGACCGTGATTTTTCTTTATATAAAAATGCGTTGTATTCAATAGGATCCAGCATATTTTTAGTTCTTAATGTGTCATTTCAACTAAAGTACAACTCATCTATGGACAGTTCATCCAACGTCGAAAAAATATTGCTATAGCAGTCCCGCAAGACTTTGATTGTGATTTTGAACTGTATTGCTTAAAAATGTTTTTGTCGTCATCTGAAGAAGGACGTGCTTTATTTCCTTATAAGTGTCCTTTTCTCGAAGTACTAATTGTCTACTTCCCTACTAAATTTCTTATAGAATGAGATTTTGCAGGACCTTGGGGGTACGAACAATTGTTACCACTGAGTTGATGAAGCAAAGTTAACGGATTTTTGAGCGACAAGCAATCAAATGTGCCCTCTTTCAAAAAAACTTGTACATATTTCCTATAGGTATCTTCCGAGCAATTTGGCCGATTAAAATAAAACATAAACCAAATTTTGCTCCATTGAGGAATATATTTTGTCTGAAAATTCCATACGGATTGGGTGAATAGCTTTAACGTGATGCGGTAACAAATCCGCATACTCATACAGACGGGCAAACAAATGAGGTAATTGAAGAGATAACATGGGGATAGGCTTTTAAGGAAGACTTACTGACTATGGGCCTTAGGTTAGGTTGAGTTAGGTTGATGGGGGTTGTGAGATCGTCACCAGACCGGGCCCATCGTCATCCCCAGAGAACCATTACGGTTAAAAGACCTAAACCAATTCGCCCAAGCATTCGATTTCCCTACAGAATTTAAGTATTGTCTCAATACTGTTTGAGGAACTAACCTCTTCCAAGTTATTAAAGAAGTACATTCCGAGATGTTTTCTTCTACTCCGAGCTTGACATTCACAGAGAAGGTTTGAGATATCTTCCGCAACTTAGGTAGGTTCTCACATCACCTCCATGCTCCATGTGTCCGTATTATAGGTTAAGCTTTGCTCATGGCATGCTTCCTTAGAAGGCAGTGCCTAGAGAGCATTCCTATCGTTGCTCTCAACTTTGTTCTGCTGAAATTGATTAATTGTTCAGACTTCCTCCGATTTAAAACAGGTCACAGTGCCTTTAAGACCTTATGCCCTTCTAATTGTAATCATCTTATGGTTGCTTTATTAAAGACTTTTTCAAAAATAATCCTTCTGGTGATCTTATACCCTCAATCGTTGCGTGAAGTGGGAGCTCAGCTCCTTCCTTGGCCAGAACGTCTGCCCTTTCGTTACCGTCAATATTACAATGCCCAGGTACCTGCACAGTCTGACACGGTTCGCGAGCACAATGCTTTGAGCACTATGAACAAATTTCGGACTAGCTCGGACTTGGTTGTTTTAGACTCTAGCGCTTATTCTTATTACCCCTTCTGATCTGGCTAATATATATATAAGGCGTTTATTCGCCCCAAACTTGAGTACAATTCTCATATCTGGTCTGGTGCGCCAAAAACCACACTACACCTACTGGATAGGATCCAAAATCGGGCGATAAAACTAATCGGAGACACATGTAGGTACACCCGAAGCTATTTAAATTTAAAAGGTTAAGTTTGAACGAACTTTTCATTCTCGGATTTGTGGATCGCGACTGTATTATGTGGATTGCGAATAAAGTGTGACAGTTCGCGGCAAGAATTTTTCAATTCGTGGGAAAATTTTTGTTATTGTAAATTGCTATTTAAATCAATTGAGACTCAGTTTTTTTTTAGATAAGATTAATTTTGTCTGTAACGAAAGCCAACTTGTTTTTAACATAATTTATTTTAATATAATTATATGCTAAATCTTAATTCATATACCTTTCCGCTATGAAAAAAGAATGGAAAAGGGCAAAACATGAATCTTCGTTTCCATAGTAACACCTCGCAGATAACTCTGCAATGCCCCTGAAATAAGATTTTATGATTGCTTACTTTTAAGGGTTAATTAAATTGGATACCTTTATGGGTTAATGAGACTCTCCAACAGGTTCCAATCTAAGATGATTAAATTCGTTACTATGGAAACATGACGGCGACAAATTGAATGGCAACAAAATGATTTCAATTAACTGCTAAGCATTTTGTATGGGAAATTCTTAACTTTATTTTACCAGTCTTAATGGCGATATATACCTACGATTTTTTTTGTTTCTGCACATCTATGGCACAGTACCTTTCGAATGGTATAAGTTTCATTCTCCTCCATTCATGATAAATACTTAAAAAGTGCACGGAAACTTTTAATATTTACGTATTAATATAATGATAACGATTTTCATGTTTTCAATTCGCAAATTCAGTCATGTGAACAGTCTTTAATGTTGATGATCCTTCAGTATAATATCTTTTCTTCGGTTGATTTTATGCACTTTCTAGTCAGCCTCATGAGTCTTGGCTGCTTTCAGTATCATTTAGTCGACGACATTGTTACAAATAATAACTTTTTTTTTAAGAAGAAATCGAGGTATTTCCAATACTACCCTCAAGCTTATAATAGTAACTCGAGTAGATCAAGCGCAGCCAAAGTAAACTTTTCTTAAGCCCATTCGATTCTAGGCCATCGTAAAAACATTAAAAAAAAGGAAGGCTGGTCGAAGCACTCCCGAAAAAAACGAATTGGCTGCAAAATAAAACAAAATGCTAAGAAAATAATTAAAAACGCAAATATGGTAAAAAGAAAAGTTCTTAAAGAAAGTGGCAGTAGTGACACTGATTTTGCACTCAAACTTGAGGATTCGGACGATAAGTTTTACTCAACTGGAGAAGAAGATGACTAAACAAATACGTCAATTATTTTAACCCGTAAAACTCTCGACAGTCCCTTAATTCAATCGCCATCCGTAACCGATTTTGTTTTAGTCACTTATAATTTATAAATCCAAAAAAAAAATTTAATGTTTGCTATGCCGGAAAAATTCTATAACCTATAAAACAGTCGCAATGAATGGTTTATTTCATTTTTAAGACTTAAGTCAAAGACGAAGGAGCTTTTCTGTATACCCCCGAAATGTTCCCGATTTTTCGTTGGTAAATGAGGAACAAATAAAGTACGTTTTAATAGTTCCTTATGTATCGGGGCCATGGAAGCTGCAACAGTCGTTATACAAAATCTTAGAATCTGTAATTCAATTAAATATTCGTTAATCTGTTCGCTTAAATCGAAAAGAAATAATTATTTTTAAGTTCTCTATTTTGTTTTTTTAAATGTCTTATTTACTTTTGTTAATTTTGTTTTATTGTTAATTTATTTTTATGTTACTATGAAGTCATTTTTAATTATTTTTTTTTTGTTTATTATGTTCCATCAAGTTGAAATAACCTGTTTTTTTTTATCAGTTAAAAGTCGAAAGAACCAAATGACATCTTAAGGTTTTTTTCCACTGCGCCACCTCTCGCGAACCTCTGACAAACATTTTTTCCAAAAAATGAAAACTCACACAAAACGAATGGTTGTGTGGAAGCTAGGCTTGTGATTCCACAGGCCTGTCGCGCCAAAATATTTATTTATTTATTTATCAATTTTAATATATATATGTTTTTGTTTTTAAAATAATAGGTGGTGCAATATTATTTTTTATCGCAGACCACTTTCAACATTGACCTGGTTTCGATGGATCCCCTGCTGCAAAATTTTTGCCATTTTCTCAAAACTCGTCAAAAAAAGTGAAGATAAGATCTATCGATGGAAATTTGACTCGCGGCAACTCTAAACTCTCTGAAACACAAGTCGTTTGCTTGTTTCGTTCCTTTTATACAAGGTTTGACAAGTAACAGTCGTGAAATACACTACTCAAAAAAAATGAAGGGAGGTTTGTAGTCCCCCGTCGAGTCTTCCGTGGACCCTGGGGGTCAACCTGGACCAGTTTGGGAATCACTGGTTTAAACGAAAACGTTTGAACGTTTTTATCTTACACCCTGGCCTGTCGAAGTCAAGCCTTTACGAATAGCTCTGACAATTTTTAATATACTACGGTGCTGACGAAACTATTTACATAAACTTCACCACTCGCTACGAAAGCTGCCTTTGTTTTTCAAGCGAAGGTCAATGCTTTCCATAATAGCTGTCTGTTATATTACTAAAAAAATATGTGGCGGGGTGAGCGAGCCTCTTTAGACGTTGCACAACCATGTAACCCATTCCGAAATCGTTCCGGAAAGCAAGAATTCCTTAAGTTCTCTTGCTAGACTCAGCTCCTTGCCACTTTTTTAAGCTCTAGGTCAGACTGCGATGGCGAGAAATTTAATTTTCGATGAGGTTGCCAACCAAGACTTAAAGAATGGCTTCTCTGAACCTGCGTGTTGTCTTGCTGCGTCGGACTAGGACTCCTTTCTAAATAGGGTGACAGACTTACACCAGTCCCATTCCCTCCACGGACTTTAAATTAGAAAAGAAAATCATTGCACACTCATTACAGATCCGTTACCCACCTGTTCATTAGCAACAGTCATTCCACAGCACCGCCGGTTGACGGAAACACCCAGTGCAGACCCATTGTACACACCATATCCTCTATTGACGTCGAGGGACTTTTTTCTACCACCGCAAGATTGCACCCACTCAATGGTGTAAACACACACTCCCACCTAAACCCAACAGCGCACTGATATATCTTTATCCCACATTTAGAAGCTGAACAGGTGTAATTGGAATGTCACAAGTGCGCCATGATGAATGGTTACAACTCAACTCGAATCGACGTATCTCTGCAAATTTATTCAATTATGCAAATTATTAGCCGCGTTTGCGCCGGCTAAATGAACTGTTAACTGCACAGCTCATTGAACGTTGGAGCGGTCGTCGCCAAGACCGACATTTAAGCAGCCCACATGACATCATCATCATCATCAAACGGTTCCGGGAGGATTCCTATTTTCCAGCCGACACTGAGCAGATCCTTGTTACGAGTACAGTGTGCCGCGCGCCGCCTTCCACCGATGCTCGGTGGTGTGGGGGCATGGGAGTCGTCGAGCAATAATAATGGCACGGCAAGCGGCTTAAACGGCATGTAATCAATGATCATAAGCGATTTACTTTAAACGCTGCGTCTCTCTCGAGCGCGCTCAGTGATTTGGGACGCGCGCGTACACACTATCTCATTATCGTTGATTTAAAACGTCCCCGGTGCCGGGTATTTCACCTCAAAACGACTATGAGATGCATTGTTGCTCGTCTCGTATAATAATAATCATTTTGATGTGAAAAGTGCACAGAAAGACAGAAGACCTTTGTGCCCAATATATACTCCACAGTGCACACTCTCACTCGCAGTCGTCTTCGATGGAAGAGGCGGCTTTCAGGTTAACAGCAGGTTGGATGTTACTCCTGATGACGATAATGCTGTGCTGCTGCTGCTGATGATGATGATGACGGTGATGGTGGTGATGGTATATAGCAAAGCTGTGCCCAGCCGACCCAAAGCGAAGGAGTTCATGTTCGATGGGGGTATTTAATCGAATATCTCTTACACGCCACGGAATGCTGTTGATTCAACTGAGAGCCCCACTCTCTACGGTATGCCAAACGCCGAGTAAGCCGGGCTCACTTCGGCCAGTACAAAACGTTTATCATCATTAGATCCAATTTAAAGACGGGTTATCATTTTGATTATGTTGTGTGAAAACAAATTACGTTCGGCCTTTTTAGCTCACCTCTACGACAGACACACTCGCAGCTAGATACATATTTATGTTCCGCAATCCGCAGTCCGCACCCGCTCCATCCCATCAGCCTATTGATGGCCGATTATTGGTCATTGTGCGCGCGGACAAAGTTGAAGGTTATAGATACTTTTAACGTTTTTTACTCGAGAAATGCAGGTGCTAAAAATGGAAACGCTGTTCGACTGGGGAGATGCATCTGTATCTGATGTATCTGTGTACTATTAGATATTCTTTTGTTTTTAACAATGAAAAACCGCAGTGCGGTGAATATAAATTTATTAAGTTTTCTATCGGTGATTGCGCGAGCGAATAATTCCATTGAACGGCTATCGGCGCAATTGGAAAATAAATTTCATTTTAATGAGATACATCGGGTATGTGCTTTTGCATGTAATGACAGAATGGATTGCCGCGCTATAAATCAATGGCCTTTTAAAAGAGTTGTATGGTGACCTAATTTGTTTATAAACAAATAGGTATGTCAGGTGGATAGGAGTTTTCTTGGAATGAGTATCTGCGAGCAGTTAATATAATTGAGGACCTTGCATCAAAAGGGGTGGGCAGGGTGGCCCTGCTTCTTATTGACACATAGGAAAATATCGCGTCATTTGCATCAAGCCAGTACACGTTTTGCATTCGAGCGGACTTATTTTTGTGGGGATATTTTGTTAAATTTTATTGCGATCAAATTTCTTAGATGGTAATTTAAAAAAAAAATTTAAATGAATGTTCTGTTTTCTTTTTTATTTATTATTTAACCATGTTTTCCTTTTTTACTTTTGGTTTGAGAAACCTATAAATTTATAATTTTCTTAGTGAATGATCTGTTTTTTTTTCTGTTTATTGTTTTTCTATGTATTGATTGATGATTCAAAATATACAATACAAAAATATAATGTACTTTTTCAGAAAACTGATTATTTAAATTGTTTTGTTCAAAGTATTTCTGTATAGAAAATGTTTTTTGTTTTTTTTATGTTAAATATAAATATAAATAAATATTTCGGCGCGACAGGTCTATGGGACCCAAGGCATAGCTTCTCACAACCATTCGTTTTGTGTGGGTTTTCAATTTTTGGGACGAATGGAAGGGATCTACAATTTTACGCCGAGTCCAAACGGCTAATTGAGAAGCTCATTCATGACGGTTTTACTCTCGGATGTTTGTCAGACGTTCGCGAGAGGTGGCGCAGTGGAAAAAAACCTTAATATGTAATTTGGCCCTTTCGGTATTCGAACCTCGACCCCTCGCTTAGTAGCAAAACACACTACCACTAAGCCACTGCGCCGACCGTTTTTTTTTTGTTGCGGAAGTAATATTACAACCCCTGTCAATAAAATAGCTTCAATTAAATTTTTATGCAAAGCTTTGATTTGCAGTCTAGTGCTATTAGGTACATATTTTGGTGGTTTTAAGTTCCGAAGGAGCATTATACGGGTGTGCCCTTCCGAAGAGTTATTCTGTGGTATGGAGTACCCGTCCCGATGGTTTAAGGGAATTTAAAAACTCTACTGGATAAGTAACGGCTTCATCTACATTGCAAACAGTGTCTTTCGATTTGTAGATCTCTTCTTCCTGGTCAAAGGACTTAAGTAAGATGTCATTAATGAACGCTGATTGATCATTCTTTGGGGTCAAAATTGCTTGTTCGCAAAACCATTCTATTAGATTATAGACTTGTCCAAAGCCTGAACATCATAGTTAGTCTCCTTCAGGATCTAGCCATAGTTTTTAATGGTACGTCGACCTATTTCGTAGGCAACTTCTATATACATATATATGATACAGTGATCCCCCGAGAAGTTACCCTCGCTTAATTGCGTTGCTTATTTAAGTCATCCGAAAACTGAGCAAACAAAAAATTCCATAAGAAATGTGCATAACTTTTCCCGTTTAAATGCGTCCCGCTTAAATGTGTTACCCGGTTAATTGCGCTACAAAAGTAAATCTACTTATTTAACGTCATCTCCCGGTTAAATAAACACACACGACAAAAGCATTGAACATTTTTTGTGCTTAAAGCTATAATAAAATCACAGGCACTTGTCGCATCAATGGTAATTGCTTTATTTCGTTAACAATGCAATAAAGAGGGGTTTTTATTATTGCGTCCACAATACACTTAAGCGGGATTCTTGTAATGGCGTTCCTCGGATAAATGCGTTGAGAACTGTGCATTTTATCCGACGCAACAATCCGGGGATTACTGTATAAGCATTTATTGTACTCTTTGTCTAAAAGATTTTCAATACCTTTTCTTTCAATCTGCAGTTTAAAATATTCAGATAAATGTTGCATTAGGTCGCTCGCGCAAATGATACCTACATAATATGTACATTTCCATCCATACAGCATTGGTTGCCCTTGCCCTGGACGTGGACGTGGAGTAGACTGCGATTATTATTCATTTCAGTCTTGCCCGCGCCGCCGCACACAACCCTGAGTCCCAAACCGATACGGAATGGAATATTGACCATCGAGTCATAACAATATTAACAATAGCAACTGCGCATTTCCTTAGGGAAACATTGTCGCTGTTGATTACATCAACATTCCTACTTCTCTTTCGTTTTACTTAATCGGAGAAAACTTGACGACGCAGTGTTTGTTGTGATGTATGTGCTTGTGCAATGTGCGCCAGCCCATCACTCCAATAGGCATGGCAATGAAGGGAATAGCCTATGTCCTTCTCAGAATCTTAACTAACATTTCAAAAATAGTTTGATCGAAATCTGTGAAGTAATTTTCACGCCAACCGCGAACATAGAAAACGGCTACAGTTTTATTATATGTATGTATGTATAGAAGATATAGAAGATTGATCAAAATTTACAAAACAACTAACTTTGATGTGTTTTATAATTCATAAATCAAAATCTGGAAGCAAATTTATTATATTTTGGTGCAAAGGAGTAGGGATGCCAGATTAAAAAATCCGAAAAGGGGGACATCGTAAGTTTTCTAGGGGGGACAAGTGTTCAAAAAGGGGGACAAATATTTTTTTTATTATTGAACACCGGAGTCAAAAAAATATGAAATAAATGATGACAGTGCAAAACAAAAACGTACGGGAGAACAACTTTAGCACGTGAAGCGAGATGTAGTTCATGAGTGGATGCATTCAGCTTTGAAAGTGTTCCTGCACTTCAAATGGATGTGCTCACAAAGAATCTTGTTAAAAATATTAAAAGAAAGTACGTATTTTCAAAATTTTCAACTGAATGTTTTCTTTTGTTGAATTTTGACTTATTAAGGGGGACAGTAGTTTGTGTTAGGGGGACAAACAGCATTTTTGTATGAAAAGGGGGGACTGCCCCCCCCCCCTAAAGGGGCACGTCTGGCATCCAAACTTTAAAAAATCGCGGAAATTACTAATATTGTTTATTAAACTTAAAATTTGATTTAAAAAAAATGTGAAAATATGCAAATTTTTTTATAGCATATCATTTTAAAACATTAATTTTCCAAAGATTTTTTTTTTGATTTCCCACAAAAAGTAAATTTTGGACTTGCCCCGCTTTTGGTGCAAGGTCCATAATTACTACTGTGTTGCTGCATTAGGTCGCTGTGAGTGCTTGCCAAGGTGCTATACTCGATGTAAATTGGTTCTACATTCAGGGAGTATCGGAGGGACCACAGCCCTGAGTGACTACATCAGACTTCGTAAGATAAAGCTTGAGACAGTGCAAGGTCCCTTTCCCAAGTTGCTTGAAGCCGCTCTTCTAATAAAGAGATTTGAACTGCTGTCTTGGGGAATCAAAGATTTCTAGGACTGATGGATTGACATGTACAAGGTGTGCCAAAAAAAGTCATCCGATGTTGTTTGGCTCTCATATTTTGTTTCTAAATGAAAAACTTCGATTCTGTTTTTTGATTCTGTTTTTTTGAAACTTTAAAATTTTAATGGTCAAGTCGAGAAGATGATATCGGGCAAATGGGAGCCGTCACAATTGATTGCCATACGGGCTCGTTTTATGGCATTTTTCATCACTTCGGCGAGAACTTCGGGCTACAGATTCTCGCACTTGTGTCGAATGTTGTCCTTCAGGGCTCCTAGGGTTTTGGGCTCGTTCTCGCGTGCTCGAGAAAAAAAATGGCCCGATGACTCCTCCAGCGTGAACAGCGCACCATGCAGTGACTTAGGGCAGGTGTAATGGCTCCTCGTGCATCACTCGTGGATTTTCGGTGCCCCAGAAGCGATAGTTTTGCTTGTTCACGTACGCGCTGAGGTGGAAATGAGCCTCATCGCTCATTATGATATATTGGTCGAAAAATCGTCCACTTCGTCCTCAAGATTGAGGATGACTTGGGCTTAGGTTACACGCGTTTGGCGGTCGACAGGCAGCAGCTGTTGTACGGGAACATGCGCAAGTCTTTGAACAAAATTCGCCTTAGGGAAGACCGGCTGATGGCTAATTGCGACGCACGGCGTCTGGTCGATGTTTCCGGCGACAGCTCGACATCCTTGTCAACAGCGGCGATATTCTCGGCACAACGGGCGCTCCGGGCCGGCCACTCTTGGCAACGTCTCATGTGGTCCCATACTCTTCAATGTTGGTTGCCAAACGGCGCAACATTAACACCCAGAGCGATACTTCTACCGATAAAGTCAAGCTTCAGAATATGCAAGAAGAACTTTTGAAAAGCTGTACTTCTCATGCAGACTTGTGAGTTTCTCATAATTTTTTTGATGGCGTTTTTGAAGAAGTTTCTTGTAACCTTGACAGGGATGCCGAAACTTGGCATGGATTTGTAGAAATAATTTTTCCCTACATAAGCTTCAAAGCGACCAGGAGCTGGTGTAGATTGGTGTGGAATCTCTGTCGTTTTGTCGGAGTGAGAAGGTTTGGTATATGTTTGGTATTGGACAGCTCGACTTGTAGGCCATCCTCTTGAGTAGGCTTGCTGGACTTAAATTTGGAGATCGCAATCCTCGCTTTTTGTTTGCCGATTGTTCTAACTGACAGTCGATTTTTGACTGTCTCTGCCATTTACCAAGTAGCAGATGTGTTATTTATTATTTTCCAATCATGTTCTTCTGACGTTTTTCCATGGCCACCTCTGTAACCTTCCGTTTTTTTGGCCTTGTATCATTGGGAGTATGGTTTTATTGTCCAACGGAGTTACAACTTTCACTTCTCTTGTACTTTCTCCTTCTTAGAAGTCGATAGTTCTTCGCTCCCTTCCTGCTTGTAAAGCCGATGAGTCTCTAAGGAACTCTGATTTTGGTCTGCAGCTTGGATTGATATAGTCCTTAGTCTTGTAGCTGCATGTTTCAGTTGGCTCTCCTTAGCCGCCATGCGGGCAATTATGAAATTATGATGACAGGTTGGCGTTGGTTTTCTGCACTTAAAGGTAGCGATGCGCTTTCTGAGATGTCAACAAATATCTGGTAGTCTTCTTCTGCAGTAGCGTAGCTACGTCAAATCTTATCTTACTTACATAAGTTGTTGGGAGTTGTAGCTTAATATACGTTCAAACTTCATGAAAAGGCACTGTCCCGAGAGTACCCCAATCTTAACCTTGCTGTACTGAGTTTTAAGGATTTTTTTAGATTTAAAACCAGCCACAGTGGCTTTTCATCCCTGTGCCCTTATAGGAACGATCCACGAGCATTTTATGTTATTATACCTTCAAGCTTCAATTCTTGTATAAAGTAGGAGCTCCGCTTATTTGGCCAGAGCGTCTTCCATTTCGTTTCCGTTTATAAAAAATAGCACAACGTACACAACGTTCTCTGCAACGGTTGTGCGAGCATAATGCCTTAAAAATCGTGCAGCCCCTGGCTAGCTAATAGTTGGTGTCTTACAACTCTAGCGCCCTAATCGCAACCTGGCCATATTCTTGTTGGATATCAACCTCGTCTTTAGCAGCTCCGCACCTTTAAGAACCTCTGCCTGGGAAACGCTGTATATTTTTGGAAGTCTCAGGGCTATCTGTAGGTCCAACTCTTTTATCCGCTTTGTCGGGGATGTCATTAGCGAGCATTGTGAACCTTTGCGCACTATTTCTTTCTGCAATTTTCCAATTTAGCTTCCTGTCCAGTATTAAATCGAAATATTTTGGGCTATCCGAGATTAAAAGCTCCATTCGCACTAGCTTAGACAGTTTGAAGGGCGGTATCTTGTATTCCCTGCTAAGGTAACATAAAGTCCACACTCTTCAGCCCACTTTATTAAAGCTATTGAGAGCTGATTTAGAGCTGCTTGGAGTCTTCGCTATCTGTTTGGATTTGCCTGCCTTTTAAAGTCTGGATATTTTACGTAAAAATTCGAAGCTCCGTGGTCTTTTTCGACAACCTTCCAGTCCCTTTCTTGTTCAGAATCCTGGCCGTTTCTAAGAAAAATCTTAGAGACCTTAGATCCATAAATATGTGAGAGTAGCTCGTGCTTAAATCTTGCAATTTAGATACATATGAAACAATAACTACCACACCTGCCTTAATAAATGTACTAAAAATGTACTTAAATTCGCCCCAACCTACGTCCCATACAACGTACCATTTGACACACATCTAAATCCAGATCAAATGCCAACGCAAATCTCCAAATAAATCGTTAACAACCATTTAAACATCTACTCCACCGTATATCGGATCACTTTACCAATCGGAAAACATTTCTATCACCATTAAACATAAACAAGCCCGGTTATGCGCGCGGTCGGACAAACGACAAACCACACAAAGTGTGCGTTGTTAACAAAACTGTAATGCGTTTAATTGCTTCATTAAAACAAAAGCAACAGCGCTATACCTAATGCGGCTGTGCTGTGGCCGCCATTAAAACACTTTACATTCCTTTAATGTGATTCTCGTCTCATTCTCGGTTTCTTCCACAGATTCGACGCGAATAAATCAACAAAAGGTGCATCCAAACTGCGGCGGGATCTAATCAATGCGGAGATAGCCAACCTAAGAGATTTACTGCCGCTACCACAGTCAACGAGACAGCGGTTATCGCAACTTCAGCTAATGGCGCTGGTGTGTGTTTACGTCCGAAAAGCGAACTACTTTCAACAAGGTGAGTCACACAACAGACCTATACGGTATACCGCCGGTCTTAATTTTATTTATTTAAATTTTCAATTGCCCCGGACAGATGTGGCTTGTGTGTGGTGTGGTGAAGGCAATGCCTCTCCCCTATTTGCTGCGGAGACAAGTGTCTCTTTGCAGCAATTAGTTGCAGAACAATTGCCCTGGCAATGGGTGCCCGGCTCGGGTGCATATAGGAAAAGGAATCTGCTTACACTAGTCCAATCCAACTGCGCAAGTAGCGTGAGAACTAATTGAGCGCACAGTCTTTGAGAACGCGGATCTTTTTAGCACAAAATTAGCGAATTATGTCACAAAGTGGTGTGGTTAATGCGATAGATACAGTGATAGGGGGGTAAATGGCGTCTTTGGTAAGGAGGCGGCTCATTTCATCATGTCTTTGGGTGTAATTTAACCCAGTGACGTGTCCTAAGCAGTATTTATTGCTGTCACTGGTCGAAGTTGGGTTTGTGCGGTGATCAGTGAGTTGGACTACTAGATTGGCGGGAATGTTTGCGGACTTTGGATTGATTTGACAGGCTACAGCGTTGGTTGACAAGAGGTTTGCTGTTTTTGCGTCAGTCATTGCATATTTAATAGATATTTAGCTGACTTGTTGATAGCCCTAAGCTGATGGCGAACAGCGCCAGACATGTACTCAAGTCTAATGAATTCCGCAGCATTTTATGTGATTGGGGTTATGCAAGTACGTATAGTGGCTTTCACATTTTTGGTAAATTGTTGTACATGGGGGCTTTTTTCGACAGCATAATTTGCGCGGGAAATTTTTTTTTTTTTTGACTAAAATGTTTATTTACAATAACATATTATGTATTCTAAATAAGATCCCATACTTAGTTTTTCTTGCCGTGTTATTAACATAACCGCACTACCAGTTAAAATGTAATCACAACTTAAGGTTTTCCAATAAGAGGTGTTATTTTGAATAGCCCGCTATTTCGGTAGCTGTCATTTTTGAAGCTGTTATTTTTTTGACATTTGACAAGTAGAAACTACGCCATTTCTAAAAATGGAACGATACACGCTTCAACAATGCATTGAAATTATATAAATTCACTTCAAAAATGGTGAAAATTTTGCAGTCACAGTTCGTTGTTCGAAAAACTAAAGCATTTCCCATTTTTCCCATTTCCACCTCGGTGGCTACGTCAACAAGCAGAATTGTCGCATCTTGGGCTCGGAAAACCCAAGAGTTATTGTTGACAAGCCTCAACTTGTGACTGTTTGGTGCGGTTTATGGTCCGGCGGGGTCATTGGACCCTACTTTTTCAAAAATGAGGTTGGATCAAAAGTTATGGTGAATGGATTCCACTATTGAGAAATGATTAATGATTTTTTATGGCCGGAGTTGGATGTTATTGATCTGGACAACGTTTACTTTCAACAAGATGGCGCTACGTGCCACATAAGCAACGAAACCATTGATCTTTTACGGGAAAAGTTTCTGGCCCGTGTTATCTCTCGAAGAGGTGATCACAATTGTCCACCGAGATCTTTTGATTTAACACCTTGCGACTTATTTCTTTAAGGCCACGTGAAAGATAAGGTCTACGCCAACAGCACAGCGTCGACTCAAGACCTCAAAGATGAAATTCGTGAGTCTATCGAGGACATAGGGCAGCTACTTTGCGATTTTGTTATGGAAATTTCAGAAAAAGGATATGGTCCTGTAAGCGTGTTAGTGGTGGCCATTTGGCTGATGTTGTTTTTCATTATTGACGGCATACCTTGCTCTTTATTATGAAATAAATATCCGGTCATTTATATCAAAAAATGACATTTTTCTTTGAATATCAAAATAACACCTCTTATTGGAACATCCTTTACTAGAAACTCCTTTTTAGCAAATATTTCCCACTTCTTCTTTTTTCAACCATATTAATCACGAACCTTAAAATAATTCCAACCAATTGGAGTTTACACTATCAGAAACCCGCACTTCATTTGCAACCCCCAAACAAGTCTATCGACGTGCAAATTCAGAAACAAATCTCTGAATTCTTACATAATAAATCTATGTCAAGATATCGGTAGATATATTAAAACCCTACTTCGAGTCATAGCCACCTACTAGCATCACCAATCTATTCCAGTCAAACTCAAGAACATTCCCTAACAGATCAGAAACTCCGGCTTCGCTTGTCCTTATACTCAAAAGTCTTGTAAGGTTTAATAGCATAAAAACAGTGCAATTGGCGCTTAAAATAATTGAGCAAGCAACTGTTCAAGAGTTCAGAACGGACGTGTTTTTCTCTTTTTGCGCGATATTTTTCCTAATAAGAATTTATTGTTAAACAATAACAAATTGTCTATTAAAATTTCTATTACACAATGCCCGAATTGTTATCAAGAGCCGATTGTGCTTTATTATTTTCGAATATCGATCAATTGCATCGCGAAATAATTGAATTAAAAAAAAAAATTATTTTATTGGGGAAATCTCGAATTTTTACCCGCTCTCACGGAGCAATTGTTCCAGGCACTGATCGTGCATCACCCTCCGCTAATAATTCTAGTGTGACCAGTGACTCTAGTGCTGTACCAGCTAATAACATTTCAGCTATACGTAGAAGTGCTAATAATCGTACCAAAACTATTGTTGGAACGAATACCAGTTCTAATTTAGGAGTGAAAGTTAATGTCATAAAAGTTAATGTCTTAAAATGGCTACATTTATCATTTTTTAAACCAATACAACATCCCAGTCAATTGTCATTGGCATTTAAAGTGAATTCATCGATCTTGTCACAAGCTAATTAAACTCGATACAGATGAAAATACTCTTAAGTTCATAAACTCTAAACTCGGTGTGCTTTAAAATAAAAATAAACCAACAAAACTGTGAACGAGAAAGTTTCGTGCTATCCAGTCGTGCACTTTTTATTTATTTTTTGTATGTTTTTGCATGTCGCACGGATTCTGACTGACATAACATAGAAAGGAAGCCAAACAGCCAGATTTTTGAAATAAACTTAGGGGGCCAACAAGTTGAGGGTCTCAGTATGATGGCTGGTGCTTTATGATACCACATGGGTCCTTTTACGCTACTCGACATTTCAACCAGTCTGTGCTAAACACTTAGCTATGAGAAAATTTAAGTTCATTGTTGTCAGTTCCCCTAAATAGTCGAAGGAATATGCTCTTGAGGACAGCATTCTTCTGTGAGATGGACAGGGCAGTTACGCAGCAGATCATTGCTTCATCATCGAACTCATTTCATCCCCTATAGTAATACTCTCCAAGATGACACTGCTCCAGACCAATTGCATGATCTCTCTCACCTAAAGCTATTAAAAAATTCCATCTGCCAGATGCCAGGATACGAAAACTCTCCAAACTTAAATACTGATTTAAAAATTGAGTTTAACCCCAAAAAAATACCACACTCGATGGGAAAACAATGGAGGACTAACACCACACTCGCAATAAGCAAACGCAGTATGGACCCTTGGCCGTTGCATCGCGCACCACAATTATCTCCCATATAACTGACACTCACTCGCGCACTGTATGCACATTCCACCAGCACACAGTGTTGCTGATGATGCGCGCGCTGGTCTCGCTGGCAATAGTAGGTCGCTCTCTCGCTTATCTAGCATCTGTTGCAACAGCAAGCGAGTGCTGCTAGTACCACCAGGGAACCAGCCACCCGATGAACACCAGAGCAATCACAGCGCGCTAACCAAACAGTTTGTCTGTCCGCTGCGCGCAGCTCTCTACCTTTTGTAGATTTGTTACCGGGATCTCTACCATTTCTGGGATATATATATGTCCACTAATTTGAAAAACAATTTCCGTAATTACACAGCGGATGAGTGGTGAGGTCGGTGTAAGTGTACCAAGCGAGTCTATACCGGCTAGTATCATCCTCTTCATACCAATCTCCGCGCATGCAGCCACATGAGGATGGAAATAGTTTGCCAAAGCAATTCGTGAAATTATTTTCCCTCAGACCATATGCTGCTGCTGCTGCTGGTACACCCTCCGCGTGTGTGTGTGTGTGCGGACCAAATTGCACTAATCGCCCGCGACCTAAGCAAATTATTGTAAATACGCTATACGAGCAATTGCGCGCCAGTGACCGCGCAACGTCCAGCCAGCTATCCTGGGAAGACTTTGGGGTAGTTAGACAGCATTAGCAGATTGGCAGAGATTAGCAGTGTGCCTGGAGTTGTGTGTGTGAAAAACGGCCAAGAAGTGGAACATATGCGCGCTCTCAGTCTCGGTACAGTTTGCCATCCTTGTTATCAATAATTTGTGATTTTTACTACCGACTTGCTAATGTGTATGAGTTTCTTTTATTTTTCTTAATAATTTGCAGCAAAGTCGGGGATACAGTGCAAACAATTGGCAAGTCTTCGAGATTGCACTGTCAGATGCGTGGTCTCTGGAGGAACTATTTAAAGGTTCAGCTGCATAGTTGCTGATGGGAGATGAAACTTGAAGGAAGACTGTTCAAATGAGGGGAGTGTGAAATTGTTTTTCCCTACGATCTGCATTTGAAATGTTTACTAAGTAACACCACGTATTTTAACTTAAATCTGGTCACCGTCGTCATCAACAAGTCCCGGCTTTCCATTACAGATGAAGCAGATGTAAAATGGTCATATGAACCACATCTCAAAAGTCAATTGCAGTTTCCGTATAGACAGAGGAAAACTGTCAGCCTTGAACTAACCATCTGATATTGGGGCATAGCCTAGCCGTCTCCCTTTTGAATCTCCTATAACCTTCCCAAGCTGAGAACTTTTCCCTAAAAGTTAGGAGAGCCAAGTTCGCTGAAGCCGATCTTCTTCAGCCTTTGAAGAAATAGCGGTTGGCAAGAGTGATTATTCAAAAGATTGCTTTGTCGGTTCTACTTATACAGGCCTGTAACTTCTTCGAAGTTATATCGAGCTGCCGGTGTTTAGAGTCTTTTCTCGATGACAGCCTTTACTTCGTTTTGTCCTCATTAACATTCAAAGCAGTCTTCGCCCCCTCAAATTCAATACTTCTGTCGAAAAAGTCAACAATCAGAACATGCAAGCAGAACTTTTGAAAAGCGGAACTTCTCATGAAGACTTGTGAGTTTCACATAATTTTTTTGAGGGCTTTTTAAAAAAGTTCCTTGTCACCTTGTGTTTAACATTTTCCGACATCAAAATTCGGTGGCTACTAGCTGAATTTTGACGAAACAATTTTGACATTGATGCCGGGCCATGGCTTTGTATACATTTTTCCTACATAAGCTATAAAGTCGACCAAGAGCTGGTGTGGATTGATAGGGAATATCTGTCGTTTTGTCGGAGTGAGAGGGTTTGGTAGATGGTTGATGGTTTTGTGCTTTAACTGCACGGATATGCGCCGATAATAGAGCCAACAATAACTTATAAGGTACGTTCAAAAGACTTAAGACCTATCCCTTTGCAAGAGCTCGTTTGTTATCCTTATATTATTCATCTCCCGCTCGACTTGTAGGCCATCCCTTGAGTAGGCTTGTTGGACTAACATTTTAACATTGCAATCCTCTCTTTATGTTGGGCGAGTGGACGAAAGTTTTGGCCATATCATCGAATGGCTTGTTCTGGGCGACAGTCCTAAAACCTGCTTGATTTTGGTGCCGATTTGGCAATTAGTCTAAGTTTATACCGACGAGAACTTTAAATTTAATCTTCCCTAGAAGCGGAATTGATTTTTGGTTGAGCAGGACAACAACTTTCATACCGGATTCATTGTACTCTCCCATTTGAATAACTTTCCAGGTGTCGGTAAGTTGATATCTATTGAGGGATTTGAGATAACCAGGGGGCTTTAGTCCTGCATATTCTCTAAGCAATTTGAGAATGTAGCCATCTTCACATGTTATGAGTTTAGACCCTTGCACGGTGTTAACGTTGCCGAAAAGTGGGAGGGGTTCCATTTTTTTTGCGATAGCTCCATTAATTCCATCAAGAACCCGAAGCTCCAACAATCGCCATCGGTCCTCCGTCAGCTTCCGTTCAGGATTGCCATAGGCTAATATAGCACAGTGGCCATGTAGACTTTTCGTTTTACGTTTTTCTTCGTTAGGTCTGATTTTCATTGACGTGCCAGCAATTGGTTCGGGATTAGGTTGTGAGCCATCACCAGAGCCTATTGCAGTTCGCAATTGCGTGTGAAGGGCAAGACTATTCACAGCCGTTCCGAGTCATGTTTTGTTTTATTTTCCGAGTCTTTTACCGGTATTGTCTCCAGTCTGTTCCTAGTCTTGTCAAACACCTTCTTTTCTTTGTCCTTGAAGATGTCCGGATTGCGCTTGTCAAGACGTCGGACAGACCTTATAGCGTTACGTCTTTGATTTCCCCAAAGGCACTTTGATTTTGCGGCCCGTAGAGTTAGTGCGGTGTCCTGGTCATTGTCATCCGGCTGGAGAGGATTGCAGGTTCTCTGATCACATTTGAGGCAATGGTCCTGAATGTTAACCGAAAACTTGCCTCCCCTTCCCTCCCTTCCTTGGGTTGTTTTTTCCTTACTCAGGTCCGAACAGGCAATTGGCCCTATCCAACACTTGGGTGGGTATGGCAATAGCTATTTGTTTGGTGAAAAGTTTGTCGTCAGAAGAGAGTTCTTCCATCTCTTTGATTAGATTGTTTTTCGACAGTCTGATCGCCCTTTAACGGCGTCTTCTCATTCCCTGAGATCGTCACTTTTCTGAACGGGCTAGTGGCCTGATGCATCTCCCATCTTTCTCGCAGCCTGCGGGTAGCTCTTTTGCACTTTTGGCTGTGTGGGGCAGCCGGCACTCCCGATCGAACCAGAGGAATTCAGGTATTGTGTTTCTATAATCATACCCTCCAAAAAGCGTGCGGAACTTTGATAACATGTTGTCAGCTGGAAGTTATAGATGACGAGGGTGATAAAAAGTTGTGGCGGTCTCTTTCAACGTAAATTCTGCTTACCTACATCAACTGAAGGATGTTGTAGCTTGAAGGATATCCACATCCGTACTCTGCCTAAACGACCCGAATCCCCCTCAGCTTTTGGATTTCCTGTCGTCGTATCTAGCGCCCATAGCAAAATGCTCAATTTAGTTGACAGTCATTTGATCGTTGACGTTGCCCTTCGAGCAATAACTCACGTCTTTTAGAGAAGATTGAAGAACACTTCTTTGGACGCGTCCTAAATTTCCCGTCCGTTTGGAATATCACGAGAGCTTTAGATTTGTTGTCTAAGTCTCTCTCCATAGCCCCAAATTCTAGGTTAGCTCCGACTTTTCTATACTAGAAGCTAGTATGGCGGCTTTTGACCTGCTTTGGGCCTGCCCTGGGTCTCCACCACATCTTCCGCTGCACACGACCTGATGAAGGTTTGAATTATTAACGAGCAAATCCGAAGTTGCTTGTTTTAATTTCGCTTGCAAAGATCTTCAACATTGGTTCATTCATATCCTGAAAAATTCGTCTATATGCACTTGAGATGTTGATGACAGAAATTTCACAAAAGGCCATTAAGATGTAAACTGAATGTAAAGACTCCAACCTGCCTGTCATGTTCCCCAATATCGTATGAGTCATAAAATACCACACAAGCTGTAAGCACATCAATATGCTTTTACAAGCAGCTCTGAACTTCTAACACATTTCCGACCCCACACTTTGTCGCACTCAGCCCCGGCGCGATAGATAAATCAGTAAACATACCAGGCAAATGGCCAAAAAACTTACAAGATTCGATTTCCTTCAATGTATGCCCATCGGCATTATGGGCAAAAAAAACCGAACCTTTATACACGTATCAGTGGAAAAAAGAAAATCGAAAGCAAAACAGCCAACTTAGGAGTTGAACGGACCCACCCAAGTCATGCTATATGAATCCTGCATACTTGCCGAGATTGTTGCACAATGTTCACACATTTTCACACCTCCAAAGGGGAGACCTTAAGTCCACACACCATGGACCCCATAATACCCGACAATATGACTTAATACGTTCTACGAATAAACGATTTACCTTCCCCGAGTGCGCACAGCCGCTATCGAGGCTCACACCCAACACGGACGGACGCGCCAAGAAATTCCCATCAAGCAACAGCAGCAGCAGCAGCAACGACAGCAAGGTTGGTTACCTACTGCTGAGGCTGACGACGACGACGACGCGAACCAAAAATATAATCCAGTGAACGAAAATGAGTTTGACTGGCCGGCCAGATAAGGCCGACACAAAAAACATGCATTTAGCGAAAGATACAACCGCTGATAGTGGCACGATGCTGCTGTGCCCGGTTTAGCTGCTCTTCCTACTGCAGGAGCGACTTGGCAACATATATACACAAGCGCAACCGACACCGAACGAAAGCTGTGAAATCCATATCTCTAGTGTTGTGCTGGGGAGAAACAATGAATCGCCCTCGCGATATCTTAAGTTGCCAAAGTTTGACAGGCTATCTGGGCCGGTGCTGTGCCGCGATACACTCCAAATACCACAGATATGGTGAAAGGAATCCCACACAGGATGTTCGATGACGCTGAAACCTGTACCCTGACAATGACATGTAGGAATCATCTTCTAACATCATCGCGCGCTCTCCCTCTCTCAAGATGCGTGGGTGCTGGGTGGATGGCCCTCTTTGGCTATCAGTGCGCCTTGATCAGAATGCCACCATCGGCGAATGAGAGCGAAAAAATTGCTCTTAATTAAGAGACCTGCGTTCTTGACATCGACGATCGACATCGTCAACATCAGCCGGCGACGACATCGATGACAGTGCGCTTCAAGGTGGTGACGTTGATTGAAGACTTTAGATTAGTGCATTGGCGGCGAGAGAACATTTCGTCATGTCGTCTTCGTCGTCGTCGTCGAAGATTGTCATCGTATTGTACTTGTTTTTATTTTGGGGGAGTTGTACTTTGTACAAGCGCATTTGAGGGTGCAGTACAAACAGGAATCAATGGGAACAGAAAGTTGTATACCTTGTACATGACGTGCCTCCAGGGAGAATCCATGTGGGAGAGTTTTGTGCTGAAATATCGACAAATAAACTTTTTACACGGGTGAGTTTGATCCCACGGTCTAGGGTGATGACATATTGGGACAGTTTTGAAGGGAAATTCAACTGGGGGACAGTACATGTGACTATAGGCGGGGTGTTAGTATGAAGGCAAAGGACGTGAGTGTTAATACATTGATGTTGATCTGGGAGAAGAAGCCTGCGTGCCGTAGCCAAAAACGGTTATCCTCCCGAAATAAAAGAATTGGTCAACGAAAAAAGAAAGGCGCGTAGAAAATGGCAACAGAGTCGCGCTCCGCAACATAACGTACATTTGAATAATTTGTGCAATTTGTTGAAGACAGCCCGAGTACCTAACGATTTGACTTCGGTAAGGTGCTTTCAAGGCTATTTTCTCTATGCGGCCTTAAAAGTGTGACGAATTACTTCGAAATTGCTCTACTTCGGTAAACAAGTACTATAGAAGCTCTACAGAAATTACAAATCGTAACCTTACCGAAGTCAAATTGTTACTTGGGAGCTATTAAGGGTTTTAAAAATCGTGCCAAAAGTTTAACAGCGTAAAAAGATTCCAATTATTCACTTTTAAAAACTGTAAAAGGCACCAAAATGTTCAAAATCCCAGCGACGACTATTAAAATAAATCAAAATGAATGGGCAAGGGAAGAAAAGGAAAAAGGGGACGCCCATCTTAACGCCCTTTAAACCGTACGATGGTCAAGCGGTTCACGACAAAATTTATAGGACGGAATTACTATCTGACGACTTAAGACTCACAAGTGCAACGCTAAGGGAACTAAAATGTGAAATCGAATCCCTAAACCCTCAGAAAGCTCCTGGTGATGATTTGATCACCGGAGAAGTTCTCAAAGTTCTATCAAGAAAAGCATTTATTAAGCTTCTTCAATTATAAATGCTGTGCTCAGACTTAAACACGTGCCGGACCAATTGAAAGTTGCGGAGGTCATAATGGTTTTAAGACCAGGAAAACCGCCAACTGAAATAAAATCGTTTAGACCAATTTCCCATCTTCCAATCATACCCAAAGCTTTCGAGAGAAAATTACTAAGTCACCTACAACCGGTTATAGATTTATCCAAATCGAAAATGACAAAATGAAGTTTTCGAGACATGAACAGTTTTCAAAATCAGCGTTTCCGGTGATTCGAATAGAAAATTAAGGACGCAATAATGTTGAAACGTCAATTTTAATCGAAGTACCTATGCATTTTGGTCAAACTCGTTATAGCCATTATCATGTAGGTCCAAAGGAAATCCATTTTTCAAAATATGCCTTTTTTCAAAAATTCATTATGACAATTTAGAGAAAAACTTAGTTTGCTATCATGTTAGGAATGACCATGTTACTGACCGTTTTCGAGATAAGGCCAATTTTCAAAAGTACCGTTATTCGGTAGCGAAAAACTGGGTATGCAGCCATGTTAATCTCACGTACTCTACTTAAGCGCATATATAAATTTTGGTTGAAATCGTTAAAGCCGTTTTCCAAAAAAATCAAACTTCTTTAAAACCGTTATATGGGAAGTATCATTAAAAAAGGGTTAGCGAGCAAAAAAAATTGGTCCCGAACTGTAATCCCAAAAACTCCAAATCCGAAGTTTAAACGAAATCCGTCCAGTCGTTTGCGCTGTGGACCTCAGGAATGAACGGACAGACGGACAGGCGGACATAATTGCGAGACCAACTTTTTTGAGTTCCTCTATTATAGTAATGTCAGATTTGATTAAAATCTCAAGTTCGATTTTTTGTACGAATACAATATACCTGCGAATACGAGAAAGTTATAATGTTAAAACGAGCTTAATTTGTGTTTTTGTCTAAAGGTAGGTATAGAACTTTAAGTTGGCAACACTATTTTAACTGGCAGTCATATTGACATCTGTCAAGTGATTTATTTTAAGTTTAGTTTGGCATTTTAACTTGCATAGACTGACGCCTGAACAACGCTTCCAAATTGTGCAAATTTATATTGTAAATCATGTTTCTGTTCGAAATATGTATCGCGCACTACGTTCATTTTACGGTCAACATAATCGTCCATCGGTGCAATTAATTCGATTAACTATGGAACGTTCTCGCACCACGTTTACTTTAAATGATAATACGCATCCACAGAGACGCCGTGCAGTGCGCACAGAAGAAATCATTGCTGCTGTAGATAGTAGAGTAGAGGAAGACGAAGGAAGTCAATGGTGACCGTCACGACTCACGATTACTGAATTTTTTGTTCATTAATTGAACAACCATGCTGTGGTTTCGACAAGACGGCGCAATATGTCACACATCTCGGGACGAAAAAGTCGTCGAAAAATGGACCTCCAGATTAGACTACGTCCGAGCCAGCCATGGCTCAAAATGTTATTATTTTCTTATAAATACCAAAATTCCTTTTTTTTCTATAAACATTTTAAGAAAATGTAGGACACTTATTCCTAAAAAAATTACTAACCACATGTAACGAATAATTTGAAACTCAACGGTTGAAATTTTATGAGAGCTTTACACGCAGTTACGTTGCAAGATTTGGTGGCGGGTGTGTTGGTGAGCCGGAATTTTTGAAATAACGTAACATTATTCAATAAGAATTTCTTGTCAGCCCCGTAAAAATTAAGTATGTAGGAAAATAACTACAAATATGACGTAAATAAATAAATAAAATAAATATTTTGGCGCGACAGGTCTATGGGACCCAAGGCCTAGCTTCTCACAACCATTCGTTTTGTGTGGGTTTTCCATTTTTGGACGAATGGAAGGGATCTACAATTTTACGCCGAGTCCAAAGGCTAATTGAGAAGCTCATTCATGACAGTTTTACTCTCGGATGTTTGTCAGACGTTCGCGAGAGGTGGCGCAGTGGAAAAAACCTTAAGATGTAATTTGGCCCTCTAGGGATTCGAACCTGGAACCCCTCGCTTAGTAGCCCAACACACTACCACTAAGCCACTGCGCCACTATGACGTACTTGTTAGTAAATCTTGCCCTTTCCCTACCCTATCCCCTAAGCTTGCAGCTGCCGGCTACACGGAAACACATTTCATTGATGCAGTGCAGAAGGCCCAAAATATGTCCATCTAAAACTTATCCATAACAATATGTTGCGTGCTTCTAAATTTTCAAAGACAAATCGACTGTCAGTGCATTTTGTGACTGGCAACATGCTAGCGTCTTACTCAAGACATAACGAACAGGTAAACACCTCGCACTCCGCATTACGTTCGAGATAAATCGGTCGCTTGAGCTTTCTGTTCTATCTTAAACAGCAATTATTCATCTAGATGCTTACAACGAATTCTATTCAAGGGCGTACCTCACCCTAGTCCTTGGGCTAGTTTGACAAATCCAAGTGACTAACTCCGCGACTATAATAATTCGCCATTCCCATTCATACGAGATACGAGTATAATCACCTGAGGATTACCACAGTCGGGGTCTCGGTGTGTGCTGCCACCACAACCCGTCATTAGTTTTAATCAAGTTGTTCGCTTATAATTATAATTGCCCGGCAAATACAGAGAGAGGGAGAGATCTATCGAAGACAACAACTTTATGTAAATTTACCTGCACAAGTGGTTTTTCCTCAGATTTTCCCATGGAATCGCTGTTGACAGTGACACACACACAGATAGGGGAAGAGTACGAGTTTCGGCAGAGTGACAAGCCATCTCGGAAGAGAGGTGAAGATTTATATCGCCACAAGGCATTGGCACGTACCTATAGATGCGACTCCACCTCCACCCACACACGCAGCTACATACACTACAAGACTTTGGTTAATTTAATTGAAAGAAGATCTAGGAAGTTCATCCGATCGGTTGTATGTGATACCAAGTGATAGACATAACTGCAGACAAATTGCTCTTCCTTTACAGCTGGCTATACAAAGTGCATACACACAAGGTGCGCCCCTCGATAGATATCTGAAACTGAATGTATCTATGTTTCCATTGAGACACATGGGAGAGGTGTGGATGAAAAATGGAAAATAATTGTTCAGATGCGATTTGAATGAATTGCATCGCGATCTCGTCCTTGGTGTTCAATGTTGTGGCTCCGACTATAACTATAGGTGTATCTCATGTCAGTGTGTAGTGAGATAATTGCCTATGCTAGAGATGCAACCCCACCCTTGTGGTGATACGATGATGAGTATGTCGGTTACACACTGCATCCAATAATTCAACCCTGATTCACATTTGACAATGACACAATTTCGTATACCGTCAGCGACACGGGTGAATGGTTTCTTTATACCAACGCTGAATCACTTGGTATGTTAATTTCCAATCAGGAAATCTATTATTAAATGTTCGACCGACAAAGTGAACTCATACAAGTGTAATTGCATTCCGATTACACCGGCATTTGGTGATGGATATCTTTTCGTTAGTCATAGTCAGAGGGGATAACCTGGATAGACTTTGCAAGTGAATGGAACAAAGTCATCGGCGAAAATATGCATCGCAGCTCAGAGTGATGAAGTGTGTCATGAGCAATGGTAATGTATAAGGCGCCAGTGTCACAAACATGTACTCTGAAAACCAAGCATTTAAATTGTTCATAGAATTTGCTATAAGCTCTAAAGTTGCTTATAAACACTTCGTTATGGTCTGTCGAATTTTAAACTTGGTATGAAAGAAGACTTTAACAGAACTTGGGACCGAAAAGTTTACAAAATTGCTGCTGGGGTAAGGCACTACATATACAACAGGCCCGCCAAGGCACCCTAGGTGCTTCTTAGTGACTTATAAAAGCCTCAGCCCTTCCTTAACAGGAAAAACAGGAAAACAGGAAAAGGGGTTTTCGTAAACGTTTACACTACCCTGCATATAGTCGTTCAAGGCTAAGTACCTATACACCAATCTGACTTTCCTCAGCTGCGGCTAGATTCAGAAATCGATTGTACACAAATTTGACGTTTAGCGGTCCAGGAACCAAAAAGGGCGTAGCTTTGTGCTGTATTCCAAGAACCTTGAGCTCGCATTAGAGCCAAAGTCTGTCAAATACCTTTAAAATATCAAGCGCATCGATCATCGTTGCACCGAGTGATGGAGAGATTCAACTTTTAAGAAATCAAACCACCAGTGGATCTGTTGCCACGAAAACCGTACTGACGTTCATTAAGTCGTTTTTGTGATTCAAGATTTTCATAAGCTAACGATTGATCTGCGTTTCCATGATCTTAGGAAGGTCGGTAATTTGTGGAAGAAGAAGATTCGGCTTTTTTAGGGACGTATGGCTGGACAAATCTGGCAACCGTGAGAACTGACAATTTATATTCATAGCATTGATGATACTAGCTGTACTCCCACGGCGCTGCCCGTGCCTTTCGTATTAAGTCCCGCCTCAATTTGCAGAGTCGTTTTTTAAGGGAGGTGCAACGGGGCCCTTTTTGATTACTGCCCCATTGTGTTGAACACCATTTACAAAAATTCAAGGCTTCATAAATGTCCAGATACCTATAGTAATTTAATTATTTTGTTACCTATATGGCAAGTGCCATATCCCGATTTCTATCCCGATTATTTTTTGCAAATGGCTTTGTTAACGAAAGAACCAAATTACATCTTAAGGTTTTTTCCACTGCGCCACCTCTCGCGAATGTCTGACAAACATCCGAGAGTAAAACTGTCATGAAAGAGCCGTTTGGACTCGGCGTAAAGCTCTAGATCCCTTCCATTCGTCCCAAAAATTGAAAACCCACACAAAACGAATGGTTGTGAGAAGCTAGGCCTTGGGTCCCACAGACCTGTCGCGCCAAAATATTTATTTATTTATTTGCTCTCCTTGCATCATCTTGCTTAATTTCGTGAGTGGAAATCTTGTCCTTCGTCATCCAGGTTGAATAGGTCATTCTGCCTGCCACCGGAATTTCGGCCGCCTTAGCCGTTTAACAGTCTGTAGAGGTGTCTTTCCAAATCCGTATCATCTAAAGGATTACTTTTCCATCTGTACATGTGTTTGTTTGAGTCTTTTTGGCTTGACATGTCCTTTTTATAACTTTTGGTAAAGTTCTACACACTACTCCTGGAGTAGAGCCGCTTTATTTCCTCGATCTAACTTACCAGGTGGCAGTGTTCTTCACTGCAGCGCCTGTTTGGCGAGTTTTCTATTTGCTGTCAGTCTTCGCTTTTTATAAGACCACGACCCTGAAGGTCACGTGGAGCTGCGTTTTTAATGGCTCATTGGCACTCGTCTTTGCAACTTGATAGTGATTGCATATGAATATGACTGTTCGATAGGTTGAGTTAAACGTGACTGCCGTTCAACGCTAAACCTCCTTACACTCTGGCTAAAAAGTTCAACGTATAGTGATCCCAATCTATGTTAGTAGCTTCGAGTAGGAGGCCAACACGACTCTAAGTTTTAGGAACCTATAACCTAGCTCCGTACCGCGGTAAAGGCAATCAACCTAGGTCCGTTTACAGACTTGGCTAAGTGTATCTACTTGTGTCGTTAAAATCACTGAAACGAAGATTGACTTGGGAAATCGTTCTTTTGTTTTTAGCCGAGAAGCCCGAAAGAAACAGCCATTTCGCACTTTCAGACAGGTGAAATGTTAAAGGCTTAAATCCTTTTCCCAAGTCTGTCACTTAAAAATCAAACACCACCCAAATAAACGCAGTTTCTGTTCTCTGCACGGGTACTTATTTTGCGGGCCTGAATGACTGTGATTATTGGTCCTTGGTAACCTTGGGCATCTGCTATTAGTTCTTTTAGACTCGGCTTATTTATGGTCAGAACATCTCACTTTCGGAAAGTTGTTGCCCGGTTTTTTGGTGTCTGTCCGTACGCTAAACTGTCACCCAATGTTTAGACTCTTAAAACCCCAGAAACCCCAGGTTTACGTACTCTCTGAACTGAAAATAGACGAAAACTTGTTGATGCCCCGTACTACCTAATGGGGAAATATGTACCTACGGATTCCATGGTCGTGGGGGTTTTAATTGTTGTGCAGCTGGTCCCTATAGGGATGAAGCGGATTCCCAAGAGCGTGGATATGACAGCTTCAAGTCTAAAACCAAGAGTAAGGTCCGACAATTTAAATGCACTCGGCGGTAGTTAATCCATCCACTGCAATATTGCAAGACCTCACTTTCTGTTGCTGTGAATGACTATAAAGGCTTCAGTGGCGTATGGCAAGGGCGCGTGTTCCTTTTAAAGGCCATTTGCTAAACTCCCTCGAATTGGATCTGCACTAAATCTTTTGACACCTTCCGCTCAACATATACCTACCCCCAGCCTAGTTAAACTACATGAAATGCCCAAAGCCAGACCAAGATCACCCCGCACCTCGAACTCACGCCGATGCAAACCAAACCGAGCTGATGTAAGACAATCTACTAAATTAACCGAACACCATTTACCCATTTAGCACGCCGCCGCGCCACGCGCCGCGTAGCTTCATCTGCCTCGCTGACCTTTCCCCGAAATGCTAAATTTGCTGCAGCCTCAAACGGTTTCGTCAATTCCGCGTCGATTTGTATTGTGGTGTACCTACTTCTGGGGCGTGTCCACACACTCAACTCGCTGAACTTTTAATTCTTCTCTTACCGCACCGCACAACCAGTAGCAGCCACATCGACATCGACAATCGACATCCGCATCTTAAGCCACCAGAAGAAACTCATTTTATATTCAAATTAATTCGAAGAGGGTGAGAACACCATTTAGACTTAATGCCAAACAATGAATGAGTGGCGCCTCTCCAAATGAATCACCAGCCAGCCAGAAGAGTCGCGCAAGCGCAACCGGCTGCTGCTGCAGTGTTCTCAATCCGTTCGAATGCAGTAAATCATCTCGAATGCCAGCGACATACCTATCCGTAAAAAGCATGCGCTGGCCGTTGGTAGCGCGCTTTTTCGAAAAAGCTTGAATGCCAGCGCATAATGAATTATTTACGGCGAGTTTATTAACATGTTCTCTTCATGCATTTAACCCGAAGACAGATGGCGTTGCTATGACTATTCTAATGGCTTGTTTGTATTTGCTCTTTCTTTGCAGTTTTCAAGCGACACGACATTTCAATACACCATGCGCCGACACCAAATATAGGCTTCTCCAAGGTAAGTGCACCTATTTAGCTTAAGTCTTTTCGTTTTTGGGAAGGCCTTTGTCCACAATATCGCCTTGCACCGCACCACTCGCCCATCGAGATAATTTATGATGCCGATGGTATATTTTGCGCCGAAAAGTAACGTGGCTTTTGTTGGGGCCGTAACTAAAGCCATTCTCACGCCTGCTGGGCTATGGCCAAAACGTCTTAATAAATCGAAATGTAATCAGATTGGTTTTTTTTTGATTTTTTTTTCTTTCTCTTTTTGTGCGGTCGGTTCGGCCCAATAATTGGCCCAACTGATGCCATAAATCACGACGGAAATTAAAAAAGGTTTTCTTATATAGATGTGTATGTACACAGCCATTGTAGTCAATGCGATGGTAATGATGATGATGATGGAAAGATACACAGCGAGGAGATGTGAATAGAGTTTCATTGAAGCAGAGTGCTCGCCCTTCGAGGAAGTTGGACTACAAATGATAAGTTCGGCTGCGCCATTATTATTTGCATAACAATGGGCAAGGCAGGGTGCGCGTGAAAAGGGACAGCGGCGTTTACCCACGGATTTGTTTTAGGCCTAGACAGAAAGTATCGGTTACGGGTTGGTTTGAAGAGCACCTATGTCAATGGTCTGAAGGTTCAGAGGGCATGCTTGTACGTGCCCTGGACTTGATGATTGTCAGCGCTTTGAGACAATGCTTTTAAGAATCGGCTTGTAATAAAATTGTTATAGTCTGTATTTGTGTGGATTTGTTACCGCATCATGTTGAAACTGCTAACCTAATTCTTTAGGTTTTTTTTACGTAGCGGGGGGCGTAATGGAGCAGCATTTAGTTTTTATTTTATCGCAATCGGCCGATTTGTGTATGACAGACATTTATTTAAATATGTTATTATTTTGTTTTGTTTAAATGTGAAGTTAAAAAATATATGTTATGTTTTATGCAAGAGGGGAAAATCGCCGACAAAAGATCACGCAGCTTAGCTAGCTGGGTTGTTATAAATTATATCACTTAATGGTGAAACGGACCTGGACTTTAACAAAGGACTAAATAAAGCTCATGGTTAAATCGGAATCCTTTTGTCAGTGTGAAATTCTAGAGATATAGATAAAACTGTTTTAACTTCAACTATAAATCTAAGACTTGTAGGTATTAAGCTGGAAACAGAGTGAGTTTAAAGGACCTGATCGCGCCCAATGTTCCGGTAGCAGTAACAGTTCTGCTGCCAGGGACACAAGAAGAAGTAGAAGGGGATTTTTATCGGAGTAGAGGAATGAGGAAAACCTGCCAAATAGACAGTGATGTGCAAAAGTAGAAGCGGCCTCAATTTTCAATTTGCGGTGGCGCAACTACTGAAAGTAATTTCAAAAAAACACCCACTAAAATAAAACACGAACGAATGACCATTGGGGGATGAAAATGAACCGAAAGGATTCAAAATACCTAATATCTTTGAGTAAAATCATATTTGATCTAGGATTTGTATATAGCAAGAAACCGAACAAAAATTTCAAGACTTTCTAAAAGCCATTCCTACGATGTCCTTCTATCCAGCGTAAAACTCATCGAAGCTTTCAAAAAAGAAACGTGAAGTTGGGAGAAGAGGTTCACTATTTGTTGAATAAACCAGTTCTTCTTAAGACTATTTCAACGATTGCCTAATCGTTATAATTATTTTCGGGTCAGGGTGACAAAAATTGGCCCGTCTAAAGATGAACGTAAACCAACATAGTTCCAAGGGGGCCGAACGACATAATGTGGCTCCTGAGTTTGTGTGGTAAGGCTAGGCCAGCTGGACTTTTCCTACAAAAGCCGAGTGTGAAAAAAATAAACAGGCACAATAGTTTTATTTCGTCTGTTCATGTTTTTCTCTCATACCCACCGTGTAAGATAAATTAGGTAATTTTCACCATTAGTTTTTAAAACAATTAATTTCAAACTCAAATTTAAAAAGAAAATAAAAAAAATGTATACCATTTTTTTTTTAAAACTGCGAAGAAAATTTCAGAATTAACATTAATTATTCACTGCCTGTATTAATTATTAATCGAATTCTTGAAGCCATTTATGTCTTCTTTTTTTGAAAAAAAAAACCTTAACACTCCGGGAGTGCCGACAGAACACAGAAGTGAAAACTTGAACAATTTCGTTTATAATTTTTGAATCGTCAGGAAATATTTTATTGTGCAGGAAATATTTTTAAATTAAGTTTTTTGTATTCATTATTATAAACTACTAGGTACTACGAATATTATATTAAATTTTTTATTTAATACGCTATTATACATAAAAAGTAATGCACATTATTTTACATACAAAAAATTGCAATATTGCTTAAAATGTAGATATTAAATTTTTTAAACTGAACATTAATTGAAAAGAATACCAATGAAATTTATGAACTTTCATCCACAATTATATTCCAAAACTGACACTATAGGTTTATGGTAACTATAATAGAAAACAACCAATTTTGATTCAAATCTAGTTAAATATCTTATAAAGACTGCATCAATTGAAGTTTTATGTATCGTTGTGCTAAGATTGCGATCATTGGCTATGGTTAAATCAAATTTTTTATTAAAAGCTTCAATTAATGGTAGACGTTTATCATCTTCAAAGTTTATGTTGAAATCCCCACTCAAAATCATTGGTCAATCATAAAATTTCAAGTTGAAAATTCTCGTATTGCTCTTAAAGACTTATTACAATAAGCTGTCCATTTTCAAAGTGGTAACCAGCATACCCACCCATAAAATTTCATTGAAATCGGTTGATTGATTTAAAAGATCGACAACAGCGCCACCTATCGGGTCTAAACCGATCATATCTTTCAAGTTGCAACCAACCATAACCACCCACAAAATTTATTTGAAATCGGTTGAGTGGTTTAGATTTTAGAATGGTGTCGATTACAGTGTCGCGAGTTAAATGTTTTAAATGTTTTTTTCCATCTCAAAAATGCCCTCACGCCTAAAGAAGTTTTCACTTCAAAAATTAAAAATTGCGAACAAAGTGTTGGTAACAATTTCGAATTAATTCTAACTTTTGAAACATGGTACCAAGTACATAATACATATGAGGAAGCACGTTACCTCCCTGCAACCACCAACCACACTGCTTGTGATCACTGTTGCATTCGGAGTAGGTGCGTGGTTGAGTACATGCAATTTGTCTTTAAATTGTATTTAATTAAACAATTTAGTTTACAAAAAAAATGGTTTGGATATTCATAATTTTCTCAAAAACTCGACATGAAATAATCCGGTTCTCACTGCTTAGATCAGAATTAAATGGGCATGGGCACTAGAATTTAAAAACAAAATTAGTCTCCAAGTTCTCAAAAATGACAAAAATCAGCATACAACTTTTTTTAAAATTAGGTTTTCTTAATTTTCAATCAGTTTTTTCCAAAATAGAAGAAGTGGATTTAAAAATACCGATATTTTTTTTATTTAAAATACCTACATACTTTCTTTTTAAATTGCCCCTCCTGCCTCAACTGGTGGAAATAGACCCTCCCATAGAAAAAATGCTAGCATCTTATCCCTTGATAACAGTGTTGCAACTTAACAAAAGAGAATCCGGTGAAATCTGACTGAATGAAATATTTTATTTATTTTCTGTAAAAAAATTCGGTCAAAAATAGAATATAGCAATAATATATTTCGATATATATTGGTAGTTATATTTAGTTTCGTTATTTTACAAAACAAATCTATACAAAAAATGTGCAATTTTTTAAAAAGCTTTGCATTAAAAAGTTTTGCAGAAAAACTAATTTTTAATCAAATTCAGTCAAATTTAGGCACCGCTGTAGTTTTCTAGGATTATTCAAAATAAATCGTTAAACATTGTGAGCATGTTGGTTAAGTATGGCAAAATTGCATTTAAATTGTGCAAATCTTTCTATATTTCTTGTCTTCAGAATAATATTATTTTTCCTGTCGGAAAATCGGTTAGACCGGATTAGAAAATTTTCTCCGGTCAGAGTAGAGAGAATTCTGTCATATATGACCGTAATCCGGTCAGAATAGCAACACTGCTTAATAATAATTCGTTATAATTGGATGTGTGTCATTTTCATCTGCTCTCCCATAAAAGAACGCTTCTCACAACAACTACAATCCTTAAAAGATCTTAATCAAACATGACCTACTGCCGGATTGGTCTCGACAACAATTAAAAACCTTACTTAATGAGTTACCATTTTCCAAAGCCATAGAGCATATACCTTCTAACCAGGTCAGAGTTCTGAGCTGCTTCCTCATAGTTCACAAAAATAAAAAAAAGTAGATGACGAATAAGACAACACCGAAAAGCCTCCTTCAATCTGCTTTCGCAGTCGTTCACAAATATCTACCCAAAGCAAGCCAACAAACAAATATGAAACAGCAAAACTACTAGAAGTAATAAGGTAAATAAAAAATAAGCAACAAACAAAAAAAAATAAAAATAATAATAACGAGATCTCCTCGAGATGATAAATCACTCGAGACTCGCTGCGGAGATCTATTGTGCAGTATTCATAACAATAATAGTTAAATATGCTATTACTCTTGCGCTCCGTTTCGCATATATACACAGACACATCTATCTATACATCATTTATCTACAACGACGATGACGACGAGAGGTAGGTAGGTAATGGAGAATTTGCAACGAGGCCCAACTAAGTGCCTCCATTAGGTATGGATACTCTTGTCTTCGACCCGGCCTCTTCGTGGCCCGGTCGCCTCGCCGGCCGGTCGTCGCTCGCCATGTATACAGCGAGAATTATTACCCAAAACATTTGTTATATATAGACAAGAACGTCAGTGGAAGTGAAGCTGAAGTGTGCAGTGCAGAGTGTGGTGTATACAGCCATGTTGTTTGGGGAAGGAGCTTTGCTAATATTATTTATTGCTCTCATGTTTTTCTGGCAACTTTACCCATACCTTTGGTATCTCTTAGATTTTGCCAATGAAAAAAAGAAAAAAAGTAGAAAAACTGAAATAAACATTTTAAGGGGTCATACTTTTGTGGACGGTCTCGTTTATATATTTTATTTTTTTTTTGGGAATTTATAGCCGCGGTGATTGCGAAATTTATGTTTAGTCACTTTAGTGGCAAGAAAACGTCAGTTTTGTGATCATTATTGGTTGTTGTTATTATCTTTTCGGTAGGTTTCACTGGGGCACTCGTATATAGGTACTCGAGATTCGTTTGCGCTGGCGCACATGAGTGGCACAATTCCGTTTGAGAAATGGACAATGATTGAGTAAGTTCCCTTATGATGGTGGTATATGGTCTTTTGCATTTTGCCTAATCGAAATTTATTGTCAAGTTTGTGGCAAGAGACATTTTTTCGTTTGTAGTTGGCAAAATGAGAAAGTTAAATATTGGAGAGTTGACAAAGTTGACATGATTTATAAGTGCAAACGTCTTCAGTCGAAACTTGAAAGGCATAAACATTTTAAGAGACTGGAAATGAGCTATGAATAGACAACTGTGTTTATTTTTTTTTTTTTAAATGTAGAGCGAGTTATGTTTATGTTTGACTACTGTACTGAGCGGTAAGTCTGGAGAGATACCTATAGATGTAATTTTTTAAATCAACTTGCGAACGGCTGTAAAATACTACAACCCTTAGGAGTGAGCATGGTTCGTTGTTATGGAATACAGAGACGATCGAGACTCTTCACATGAACGGAGCACTGTAAAAACATTGCCTGCATACAAGATTCACTGAAAATAAAACCTTGGCACAGATGCAGTGGTGGTCCTGTATAACGAATGATCCACCAATTTCATTGGTGTCTTTATATAACGTACTTACAAATTATAACTCGTGCTCGCCTTGCTTCACCCGCCTGCCACAAATTCCAGGTGTACTTAGATAATTCAAAAATTCAACAAACTTAAATATTTTTCCATATATTGCTTCAGCTTGGTGATTGCGGGGGGGCCAAAATAGCTCTTTTACTTATCCAAGAGTAGTGATGATATATTACTTGCGTTAGGTCACCGTATACAAACAAAATTAGGTCTTAAATTATTAGATGCAGTAACTTTTCCTTCTTTCTGCGGATACATTCCTTCACCGATTTTTCATAGTAAATCTGTGCATTCGGACTGGCTTCTGTCCGCGACCGCATATTTATTGTTAAATGCACCAGAATAACTTTGCGCCACAAACTTGAGCTATTTGGGCAGGCTCTAATTTCATCAGCCCTCGTTCTTCGTGGTATTACCGGCAAAGTCTGTCTAAAATCGCCACATAAAAGCACTGTGATACCACCCATGTGCGGATGACGACCGACAACGACCACTAAAAGAAGTTAGTGCAGTCATAGTCACTCAAAGTTAATAACAAAAATGTTCGAGCGAAAATTTACACTTTCAAAAAGCACTAGGTATATAATGTTCAAACACTGACACTAATTTTATTTCCTGCTCAAAAGTCTACACAAAAAAGATTTACGCAAAATTCAGTTATTTCGATCTTTCCCAACTCAAATATCGAAGAAAAGGACACGAATGAAACAACTTGACACGTGTGCGCTGAAAAAAGACAACTGCCCAAAACATAGGTAACAGTTTTTTGACTATTTTGTAAGAACCCGTTATATTCCGGGATAAAAAGTATCCTAAGTCCCAACCCAAAACATAAGCAATCACTATACCAAGTTTCATAAAATTCCGTCCAGTAGTTTACGCGGGAAGCGTGGTCCAGCACTTTTTAATCTATAGTTTTATTATATGTAGAGAAGAGATAGAGAAGAGATAGAGAAGAGAAGAGATGGAGATGGAGATGGAGTAGAAAAGAGATGAAAAAATGGTTGACATTCGATTTAACGAATGTTTTGGTTTAGTCAAACCAGCACATTTCAAGATGTTATTGATGTTGACAATGATGTTCAACAGCTTTGAACATTCCAAAATATTTATCCTATAAAGTCTTCAGAAAAAAGATTTATTTTTAAAAAATTATAATCCACCTTTTAAATTTTTTTTTTTTTTTTTTTTTGAATAAATGAAATAAAACTAATGAATTGTAACAATATTTCTACATTTTATTTAACGTTTTGTACAAGTAAAATGTGCTCGATATTACGAATTCTTCGATTTAACGAATACACCTGGACTTTTGCTGTTGATAAATTTTCTCAAAACGTTTGTTGTAGTAGCAAAAAAAATGCTATGGTAACAAAATTTGGTTGTTTTTGAGTACCAAAATAGTTTGTTAAATTAACAAAAATTCTGCTGATTTAACACAAATTTGACCTATATCTTTTTTGTCGAATTCGCAAAAAAAATGTCTTTATAATATCAAAAGAGTTTCTCATTTTGTTAAATCAACATCATTCATTGTTGAAATAATACAGAAATGACAGAAATAATCTGTCAGTAATATAGTTTTGTTTTGTTGAATATATAAACATATTGCTGGTTATATTCGGACTTTAATAATCCTTTTATGCAGTAGATTTTTCGAAGAATTGGAGTAAATCCGAATTTTGAGGATAAGATTTTTGTAATTATTAAAAAAGTCTCGCTACATATGACGGAGTTTATATAAATATGTTCTAATTATTATTGAAGCTGTTACTTTTTGACATTTGACAAGTTGAAACTACGCCATTATTAAAAGTATAACGATACACGCTTCAACAACTTGTTCTCATAATTTTTGTGCTTGATAACAAAAACATTGCACAATTCAAGTAAATAAAATTAAAATAGATCACAAATTTGTTATTTCATCTATAGTAATTCATGTTTCCCGTCATTCCTAACATAGGTATTATGTTTCACGTTTTTTTTAAATTTTGCGAACAACTTAGAAATCAAAATATTTTTTTTTATGAAATTGATTTATAAATCGTATCAAAGATTTATAAATTTCGGCTCTTTTTCCATTAGACATTTAATAAACGTTAAGTTTTCAACGGTCTTAAGTCTTAACATGTAATTAATATCTAAATTTTCTTTTATTTTGATTAATTTAAGAAAAAATTCTTTGTTTGTTTCCGACTAATAAATTTAATTTATTCATCAACTTAAAATGTATGATAAAAACCCTTCTAAGGTTCTTACCATATTATTTTCCCTTATTTCTTCAAATGAAAAATTTCAGTATATAATATTCAAAATATATATAAAGATGCATTAATATATTTCTTCTTTCACATGACTTTTAATTTTTTCCGTATCTGGCTTTCTTTTATGGAAGAATAGTTCAGTTCATTTATAATCAGACTTAAGTTGTATTGAGAAACTTCGTTTATTATTAAAAATAAATTATTACCAGTTGAACAAAAAGGCTTTTGTTGATATTTAACTTAAAATGTTGTCAATTTTATTTTCGTTTTAGTGAAATTTGTTTAGAAAAGTGCTCGCTGAAGATTTGTAGGGTTGCAGGGAATGACTGACAATAATTACCCGAAAGTCTACCATCAACCGTCACTAAAACTGTGGAGAGTTTAATTGTTTTTCAGAAGGGTCGCTTGCAAAGCTTGTCAAATTCGTTCTGCTTTTTCAACGTTGCTTGATGCTAGTAGCTTACTAGCGTCTGTTGGCTCACCATGCTTGCCAGTCAACCGAGTATAATTCCAAACAGCTTCAGGGTGACTCCCCTCTTGTCTTGAAATATTTTAAATCTATTTTAATAAAAGACTGTAGTTAACCATAAATCCTCTAGACCTTTTATTCGGACTAAAAGCTGGATATATAACCTGAAGAGTCATGCGAATAGATCCTTAATAAATAAATGGACAGTATTTTATGAAAAGACTACAATCTTTTTTTACAATTCCCCGTTTAAACTTTGTAGGGCCATTTGTCACTTATTTTCTCAGTAGGTTTGAATGGCAAAAATACCAACCTATATCCTTCTGAATAACTATACCAATCTGCACAGATGAATCCTTAATGAGATGGACGAAGGATATTACACCAAAAGTTTTTAATCAGACTCCCTGACTGCAAAAGAGTTTGCGTACAATAAATCCACACTCTGGTGGTTACATATCTGCTTTGTGGCTGCTAGCGGCCTCTACTAATTTTTTGACTGCCGTTGGTGTTTATCGAAAAAATCGCCTTTTCAGTACCCAAAATGTAAAGGTATCGCAGAAAACTGAATGAGTCCAGTTGTACTGAGTTCAACCATCGTAAGACCTCGTTCAATGGGGCACATATAAGATTTTTGAGACTCGCTCAGTCAGTCAGTTCCGAAGTGCTGCTATTGTCTTCTTGTTTTACACTCGCGCTTTAAAGTCTTGGAAATCGAGTTCGGATGGGCGAGACCAGCATTTAAACTGATTGAAACTCGACGGCTAAGATACTGCGTGCATCGTCATGTTGACTCCAAACAGAGTTGGATCTATTCATACAACACGCAGACTTTCCAGACAGATTTCATTTAAAATTCGTAACCCGAAAGATCCATACACCTCGAAATGGCAGTAACTCCACTTTTGAATGTCGGAAACTGATGTGCAACACCCTCTACTAGTGTGGAACGAAACTAGAGAATTGACCAAATTGTCACTCCTAGCCAAGTTCTGGATAAGATAAATGAAAGTGTTTATTGAAACCTCAATTAATACATTTCTTGCTCATTTTGCGACTGTTTAAATTCTATGCTTAAATCCCTATAACCTACCCGAGTGAGTGTGGACTCTAAGTCAGATATTCAAGCGACTTACCAAAACCTCCTACAAATTTGACAGCTTAAGTAGACACTTCCTAATGCTGCAATTAATTATTATGCTCTTTATCTCCTTGCAAAACATAATGATGCAATGGTTACTTCCCTGGTAACATTATTCTTCAACCTAACCTCATGGCTGTGCAATATTCTCAATGGCAGCAATTGTCAGTGAGTGCACAAGTCTATAGTGATGGTGACGCTGTCTTGAACATCTGCGCCGACTGTTCCACAGAATTTTGTAATATTTCTGCTTAACCAGCTATTACGGCAGCCTTAATGGCCAATATTTATTTATTCAATTGCATAATAGTGGTTACGTTGACTGCGAAGCTGAGATTTAATGATTCTTAGAATGATAGCGCAGGCGGGGGTTACTTATTTTTTCTCTCCATCTACCGGGATATTGTCTTAAATAATGAATGAGGAATTATTTTCATTTCTATTTTCATGTTCTGTGATGTATTTAGTGTCAAATGGGGGAAAAGTTAACAATTTTAAATAAACCGACCTAATACCTAATGCAAAACAAAAGAGTTGTTGCGAGAACTGCGCTTTCAATTTGAGGGAGCAATCAAATTGATTTCTGAGATATGAAGGTGGAGAGAAAACAGCAGGGATATTTCGAACTGAAATGCAAATTAATATTTAAACAATATCGGAGGGACACGTTGACAAGGAATTCTGAGCCCATAGCTCTTAAGAAGTAAAGGGTGTCCAGCGAAAAGTGTTCATTCAAACGTACATAGTATCAAGAAAAATCCAAATAAGAGTTGTAGCCGCTAATCTTGACAACCAATTAACGGATTTCATTGCGGTTTTCACTGTTGGGATCTCAATTTCTGAGACAAGGTTTACGCACATTAAATTGCGCATTCGAGGTCTAAAAATCTAGTGCACGATTCTAATTTCACAACCGCTTATCGGATTTAAGACCAAAAAAAAAAAAACGTCAATCTCCGAGACCTCTTTTCAACCGATTTCAATAAAATTTTGTGAATTTGTATTGTTGGTTCTAGTTTGAAAGATAGATAAGTTTTGGACACGATAGGTGGCGCTGCTATTGGTAAAACTTTAACCATATAAAAACAAAGTCCAAACAAAATCTTTAAAAAGAGAAAAACCTTGGATTGGAATGCGTTATGAAAACTTTTAAAACTTCTACTGTGCTTTAGGTACTAAGGTTATATTCTATTATATTATAAAAATTTCTTTTTTAAAGTCAAAATGCCCTTTCCGTGCAAAAACACTATTTCTCGATACTTATATGAGCTAATGCTGTACAATTTTTAACTTTGATGTGCATTGTCTAAAGAAAGCAAAAAATAAGCGAATTATGAGATCGGGGAATGCCACTTTCCTTATAACAAAGTTATTTGAAATACCATATCTGGGCTTTTATTACAGTTTTAGCATTTAAATTTTGTAAATGGCATTCTCCTTCCATTAAAAAAAACACTGTGTTAAATGTGGGTAAAGTAGTTTGACAATGCGAGTTATATTTTTTAGAAAACAATTTGGTCCCATAACTTAATCTGTTATTTTTTTTTTAATTCTAATAAGAACTAAAAAATAAATGCTTGGTCTCCTAACCTCATATCCAGGTTTACATACTCATTTTTTTTTATTTTTAAATATATATATTTAAATTGATTACAATGAATAAAACTAGCTTTTTAATGGCATAATTATTTTGACTAATAAGTTTTACTTGAAAATTAATTTAAATTTAATAAGGAACAAAATCAAACTAATAATTGAACAAATATATTCGCTTTAGCCTCAACAACTTTCTGTAATCGTCTTGGAACCGATTCGATGAGTTTTTAATCATTTTTGCGGGACTCCTCTTTGTTCCATGTCAAAAAAACAGTTCTTTTTCCTTAAATATAAGCTCATGCATTTTCAATGCAATTAAATCTGGGCCTTGGAGTGGCCAATTGTCTCTTTCTGGTTCAATGTGCCGCAAGAGTTTTATCATCATTTGTCTTTTCTGGCAAGAAGTGTTATCTTGTTGGAGAATACATGACAGCAGGATTAGCATATCGCCAGATGGGAATTCATGATTGTTTAAAACATTTGTGCTGATTCATTGTTTGATCGATTGAAACAAAATCTACAAAACGACATACAACCCCTGAACATTACCGACCCGCCATTATGCTTACTGGTGCGAACGACCGATGCGTTTCTGACGAGCTTTTTTCGGCATTCTAACAAATCTTTTTTTGATAAATAAAGTCACGTCTGTCCATAAAACTCAGCTCCAGAAGCTTCTTGATTTATTTTAATACTCTTGGGCGAATTGTAGCCACCTAGTTTTGTTTTCGTTAGTTACAAACGGTACTTTAAATCAAATTCGCAGTTACATGCCTCCAAATTGTCACTCGCTAGTTGGGTTTTTAGGATATTTTTTTTTTATTTTACGCTCGATATTTCTTGCAGTTAAATCTGCATTTCTAATAAAGTTACCCAAAATATATCTATACATTTTTTGGTATAACTTTTTCGTTTTGTACCAGTGTGAGGTAATTTTTAACGTAATTCATTCTTTTGCGCTTATTGATTTGTATATTTATGATTTGCCTCGATAAATTAAATAATTATTTTTTTTAAATTATTTGTTAACAGAAATACCGCAATCGTACTTTGCGACAAAAGCTGTTAGATCTTACATATTTAACTTTGTCATTTTTGAATCGTTGAACAAACCGTGAAATATGACTTTTTCAAATACTTATGCTAGTCAAAAAATCGCACTTTAATCACAAAAAGGTCTGTCCGGTCCAGCGATGGGACCAAATTGATTTCATTTACACACTCTATCACACGCCACACCATATAAAATCACTCAGTGATAACTTATAAGTGTAAATGAGAGCTTTAAGAAGTTATGCTCCTTTAAGAGCGACTGACATTTCTGTCAAAATGCATTTGCCAACGAGTGTATATATGTGGAATAGAAACTGTCCTTGAAATTCAGCCGTTCGGAATAGGTAAGAACATGTAGATCCCTCCTTTTTGCCCAAAAAAAATTAGCACAACGAATGGTTGTAACTTGTAAGAAGCTAGACTAAACAGATCTGTTTTGCCGAATATACAAACATTTTTTCGGTACCAATGCATAATTCATAAGTTCTCCGAAATTCTGCAAGTGATGTGTTGAGTTTAACACGACCATACCCCTGGGAATATCATTTGTTTGATGAAGATTGTCGGTCGGGGGACATGCAACATTTGCCCATAAAGCTACGATACTTAGAAGGACCAGCTTTTCTTGGTCGAACGAGCTGTATAGTCGAACAAGCTAAATTAGAGAGATGAACGTCGGCTTCTAAAAAAAATACACAAGAGCATGATTAGCACTTGATCGATAAGTGCAAACTGAAGAAATGTTCGGAGGTTTTACTGGCGTTAAAAGGCGGCGACGACCCGAATTACTCCTTCAGACAGAACGGGCTATATCCAAGGCCAAAATCAATGACGAGTGCGAGCGCCATTGTCCCTTACTTCAAGTGGCAACAAGCGATTTAAGTTTCAATTCTTATACCTGACATTATGTACCATAGAAACAAGCTTTACACCTGCTCGATAATGACTTCTTCTCGCCGACACTATTCCACTGCTAAGCTCCCAAAATTCATTAGTATTACCACTCAAACAAGTTATTTAACACCACATCCAGTCCACACCCACAACTGCCAGCCACTTCTCCACATCGTACCATCCACTCCCTCTCGCATTAACTTTACGTCTAAATTGTTAAAAATCCCGCTGCCACATCGCTTCGGTCTGTCAGTCTGTTACATTTGATTTAATAATAGTCCGGCCCTTTCTTCTGTCTGTTGAGGCTGGTATACCTCTCGGGAAATTATACGAAATTTTCTAATCAGCAATTTTCATTTCGCCGCCGCCGCCGCCAACATCCATATAAACACACACCAAGCGAGTACCACTCCAGGCGAGTGGTTCAGATTTGGTTCCCATAATCAAAACAAAAACAACTATAAGAGATGAAGAGGAAAATTTCACTTCACCCCCTGCTCGAAATGCACCCAAAGGTAATTACAAAATGGGAAATCTACGCTGGAAATGTGTTATACGCTCTCTGGACCACAGATTACAAGCCGCAGCTATTCGGTCTTTGCCACAACAACAGACATAGAAACGCAAAGTATCTGCAGATACATACTATACACAATTTTTTGTTGTTTCTGCTGTTGCCCTCGTCGCTGATGTTGCAGAGTTGGTCTCTCTGTCCTGATGCAGATAACGTTGGATACTCGACTCGTATACCGTGGAAACTAGGTTACCCGAGTGGATATGCTACAAAACAGTCATTTTGCCCCCAAGGAGTATCTGTGCATCTCTCGCGCTGGAATTGTGCCATTAATTAGTGATTCGCAAGCGGAAAGACAAAAAAAAAACATATTTATCATTCCACAAGACGAGTAAAGTGAAAATTGCTTGACCTCTTCCTCTGGGGCGCGAGCGATCTGCATCTCGCATTGCATTTTGATGCGCGCCTTCCCCAGTGGACACATCCGAGCGGAGTTCTCCCTAACAATGATGACGATTCGTCGACAAGAAGAATCCCTTCAAAGAGCTCCACTCCCGAGAATCAATCTCACTGTGACTGTGAGCTGAAATGTGGCCCCCTAATGATGTCTTCCAGAAACAACTCTATTAAATTGATTTACGTAGAAAAAAAAAACTATGCGCTCTCTCTTTCTCGGTGCGCGCCAGAGATCGATCTACATTCGTGACTGAATTAACTATGCGCGCGATGGGGTCCAGGGCTGCTAGGATTGCGAACTGGGGTTACACTGTGGTCAATGATTAAATAATGGCTCACCGGATGGTGATGGAGTTTTCTTCTTATTTTTCAATGCAAATAAAGACAAGAGTGTGATCTGTGATGAAGTTCAATTGGGAGAAGGGCGGCCAGCAGACTGCGCACATATCATAATTTGTTTGGGTCTGCTTTCATTTTTTGGCGATGAAATTTCGCTGATTTGTTGCCGGTTCCCACGGTCCGCTGTGAGTTGATCTGATTCTGATTCATAATGCCACTTAATGTCACTATATGACCAAGGATTTGGGTTTTCTGTGTGTTTGGGTCCACCCAATGGTGTGTGATGGGTTCCCACACTCGATATACGTCAATCGCATTAGCACGGTTTATGCAGCCCAAAAGTGGAATGAGAAATAAAGGGCCAAGGCGAATTAAGTATGCCGGCTACTGATGAGTGCCCTATGTGAGTCCTGTCGCAATCAATTTGATCAGGCGTTCGACTTAATCTGGTTCGTTGTAGGTAGGTATGTCCTTTCGACAGTCTGTTATTATGTTTTTTATGAGAATAAGGACAAAAATGTAAGTCACTGCAGTTGGAGTGGACTTTTAAAGTGTGTCGCGTCTGGGCAGAATATATTTTCTACGTTAATATGTAGGTCATGCAAAGGTGGGTCCGTGTACCTAAAATGAAAGGTAAAAATGAGCAATGTGAGTGTGCGATTTTAATGTCTTTAATGGGCTAATGGACGCACAATATTTTTCTGTAAAACTTTCTCAAACCTTCTTATGACACTTGCTTGTCTGCCTGCAAATTTTGTTGATTATTTGGAAAGGATGGATGGTGATAAGGACTTTATTTGTCTTTTTGTATTCCTTCGTTTTTCCGGTTGATAAGCAAAGTGGCTTAGCAAGGGGTCCCAGGTTCTGCGGAAAATTACATCTTAAGGTTTTTTCCACTGCTCCACCCCTCGCCAACGTCTGCCAAATATCCGTGAGTGTAACTGTCATGAAAGAGCTTCTCAAACAGTCGTTTGGATTGTAGATGCCTTTTCATTCGCCTAAAAACTTACATGAACGATAAGCTAGGCCTATGGTACCTTACGGACCCGTTGCGGAAACCTTTTATTTTATTGCCTTTAAACCTATCAGCCGTCACCACTTAAAGGGTCGATTGGCAAGGAAAAGCCTCATGAATCAGAACATATTCTCTACATCCTTTTAATAGCGCCAGCTCTTACTTAAATTTAAGCCCCTTTAACTTAGTATTATTAGTAAGTAGTAGAACTAGTAGTAGTAATAGTAGTAGAAGTAATGGAGGTATTACCCAGCAGTATTAGTAGTAGCAATATTGGAATTATGTATTACTAGTAGTAGTTGCAGAAGTGGGAGTATTACATAGTAGAAGTAGTAGGTAGTAGTAGTAGTAGTAGTAGTAGTAGTAATAGAATTAGTTGTAATAAAAAAAATTGTATACTGGTTACAAGAAGTAGTTGCCCACTGGTTTAACTAGCTTCTACGCATAAACGTTCTTCCAACTAATACTTTAACGGAGTACCCAGCTTCTGCACCTTGCCGTTGTCCGCTTATGACCTTTTTCTGCCTAATAGGGTTAAATGTGATCCGATGTTGTTTCGCCGTGTATGCATCGATTTCTTTCAAAATTTTTGGTTATATGAGAGTGTTTGGTGAGACGCTGCATTTTTAAAATGGTATCTCAGTTATTACTGGTTAGCCGGTTGGACAACTAAGCAAGAGGTCCAGGTTTGATACCAAAAAAAAAGCACAACGCGGTAGCTACTTATAATCATTTTTAGTGTCCAGGCTATATTTTGCGAACTTACAATAGCGAAACTGAATGTTAAAAATGATTAAAGGGTGATTTTTTAGCTGGTTTGGTTTTGGCAACACTGGTTTTGACAGCTGACGTGTGTTTAGTACCTTGTGTCACTGTCAAACAGCTTCAGTTTGGTTTGCAATTTAACCATGGATCGTCTTACAAATGAACAACGCTTGCAAATTATTGAATTTTACTATCAAAATTCGTGCTCGGTTCGAAATGTTCATCGCGCGCTGCTTCCATTTTATGGACGAAGCTCATTTTTGGCTCGATGGGCACGTAAATAAGCAGAATTGTCGATTTTGGATTGAATATCAGCCAGAAGCATTGCAAGAGCTACCAATGCATCCAGAAAAAGTCACAGTTTGGTGCGGTTTATGGGCGGTGGCATCATTGGACCGTACTTCTTCAAAGATGATGCGAATCGCAGCGTTACTGTCAATGGTGAACGCTACCGAGCGATGATAACAAACTTTTTTTTGCCCGAAATGGGAGTTCTTGACTTGCATGATATGTGGTTTCAACAAGACGGTGCCACATGCCACACAGCACGCGAAACAATGGCGCAATTGCGAGGCGAGTTTGGTGAACAGTTAATTTCACGTTTCGGGTCGGTCAATTGGCCGCCTAGATCGTGCGATTTGACACCATTAGATTATTTTTTGTGGGGGTATGTCAAGGCTAATGTGTATAGGGACAAGCCCGCTTCGATTGACGCACTGGAAGCCAACATCCATGCATTCATTCGTGAGATACCGGCCGATATGTGTGAAAGAGTATGCCAAAATTGGACTCAGCGGACGGACTACCTGAGACGCAGCCGCGGTCAACATTTGCATGAAATTATCTTTAAACATTAAATTGCAAGGTTCAAACTATCGATTCAAATAAATATTTCATTCATTTTTTCGAATTTTTTGTGTTTTTTTTTTTAAAAGTTCTAAACCTCTTAAAAAATCACCCGTTATTAGTAAGGCCCATAGAGTATAACTGACCTTAAAGACCTTCTGACTATCGGCTGAAGATTGAAGGTTCCTTCCATTCGTTCCAAAAATAGAAACAAAAACCTCACACAAATGGGTGGTTCTAAGAAGCTAGGTCTGGAGTCATAAAGCATTATTTCAATTTAAGCTGGATTCAAAGTCAAATGATTTATTTCAATGTCAGCATCATCCAAAGTGTTCCAATTCCAATTCTCGCTGTAGCTAAGGGACTTCTAAGTTTTGAACTATAATGAACTAAATTTTTGGTTAAGGTCCGCCCACACTAATTGATTCCCCCTCAGTTGCATCCTATTGACAATTGGCAGATAAATCAGTTAGCTCGGAGATGATCGTTCAGAAAGATCGGCAATAGCAGCTCGATAGATGTGGTTGCAGGTGATCAAAAGATGGCGATTCGACTACTAATGGCCTAAAGTCTGGTGCTAGAAGAGATAGTAGTATTAACCTAGGCTGAGCCAGCTGATCGTGTCAAAGAATCTCCTTGCTGATCATGATCATGGCCATAAGATCACCAAGTTTGGTTTCGACTGCAGATGCATACAAATTTATCATTTATGTGTTACGCTTTTGTATGTCCGCCGCAGTAGTTTATAAAATCATTAATTAATTATTTTTATTATAAAACCCCGCTCCTTGCAAGCACTATTAAAACATTTTCATCTTATTTCATTTCTAGGCCCTCTCGGGATTCCTCATGATGCTCACGCAGAATGGCAAACTCCTCTACATCTCAGACAATGCAGCCGAATACCTTGGGCACTCAATGGTAAGTGTTTTGTAATTTCATTTTATTAATCCCCAGCTATCCCCATCCGATGGAACAATTTAACCCCAATGCGAGGCCGCTTGTTTATATTTATATTTATGCACACAGAGTGCGGGAGCCTCTGCAACTTTCTCACAGTCGGACTGTGGTGCTCGGCCATAAAGTTGCATCAATTTCCAAATTGAATCGTTTGCCAATTTGGTCCGCTTTGAGCGTACAATCAATTTGCAATAATGTTGCAGCGAGCTCTTAGTCTTAGAGCGGCTAATATGGCAGAGTTATATCAAAAAAGCCATAGCGGGCAGCTGCCGCTGTCAAATTGACACAGGATTTGCCTGTATATGCGATTTCGAAACTTTATACTCGCTCGATAGTTTTTTTCTAGAGGAAAAAGAAAGACTCACCTAGATCCTTATCGCGACAGCTTTTACATTGCCGCACGTCAAACTGTTGCACCATCAGCAAAAAGTTTCGTTGATTAATTTCTACAGCTCAGAGTCGTCTACAGAGGGGATTGAAATTGACGGCGGTTACCTCTACCTACCCATATAACAGCAAATGACAATTTTTTTAGTGAGGTATGACTGGGCTCTGAGACTGCTGATACGACAAGTCGAGCCGGGGTTCACGTTCAGTGCGGTTAATTTAGTTTTTATGTGCGAGTTAACAATTTACCATGAGCTGGGTTTAGCATTTTTCACTTGGAGTTGTTGGTTTTTGGAGGACATGTGTTGCGATTTGTCTACGCTTGCATTTGGATTACCTGTGGCTATATGAGTAAGGTTCATACAAATGTACGGCAGATTGTTACAGAGTATAATTGCCATGGATATTGGGTTGGGGGTGAATGGTTAATTGCTTAAGTGTGCAAAACTGGATGCAGACGGAAAGGAATGTAAGTGCATATCGTGGGCTTGAGAGATTCCGTGATTATGATAGCCAGTATTCAGTACAGTAATGCTTCATATTTGAATGGACACGGACAGACAAATAACATTCACTTTTGAGAAGACGGTCCGTGTGCTAGTTGCGGGTACCGGGCAATCACTATTTGACTGTATTCAGTAGAAGTGACGCTACTATCTCGAAGTAGACTCGGACTCAATTGTGGATCAAGTCTAGTCAAAAATAACATCTGGATCAGTTTCGTTTTGAGAATATTAACGGCCATAAAAATCAGGGGTGGAGTGGAATTGTCTAAGGTGATAGTCGACGTCCACGTAAGATGATTATCAAATTGACAGTCACTTTTTTGTGATCAATTTCATGTGACAGCAGGTGTCGCTTTCATACATTTGTGTCAATTTCAGAGGTATGCCCCTCAGCTTCTATTCCAAGTAAATTAAATACTTTAGCAATAAAAGAATAAATAATTTAATAAATTAAAATAAGAAATCTTAAGTAAAATTGGAAAACTCGTAAAGTGCAATGTTTAGTTCATTGGAACTTTTCTACAAACTCAAACAGAGAGGAAAATGAACAAAAATGTTCAGCTATTAAGAAGAAACCTGAGAAATAAAGCAAATATCTTGGAACTCCCAAACCGGATGTAAGAATGTATATTTATAAATATTTATTATTGAATTTAATTAACTTATGTGTCTTTAAGATTTTTGAAAAACTTTCGGTTGTCAAAAGAAGCGTTTGTGTTTGTTTTGGGACTGCTTGATTCATTAACTGGAATAAGGTCAACGGGACTGCTTGATTTACCAACTGGAATAAGGTCAACGCATGTTCCACCCATCCTTAATTTGGGTGCAACTCTAAATATTCATGGGGAGGGTGGTTATCAAAGACAAGTTGGGACTCATTGGGCTGCAGCAATGGGTCAAAGTATGGTGTTTAAAACTACTGCTGTAGTAATAAACTGCAGTCAAAACTTTGACCACTTATGAATAAGTTTGTGCCTAAAGATTCAACAAAATCATTTTCCTGCAGTTCTTTTGTGATCGCTTTACGCAGAACAAAGAAGAGTTGATAATCAAAAACGCGACAATCAACTATTACCTTAGCCGATTCCACTCAAGTTTTCTGGTAGATGTTTTTTTTTGTATATTTTAAGCAGATTTCATTACAAAGCGGGAACCTGAACTCACGCAAGATTTGAATTTGGCGCCATTTTGGCGGTAAAGTTCTGCCAACAAAAAAGAAAAAGTTAGTGTGACAGCTGACAGAAAAATATACGCATTTTCATTATTAGACAATATTTAAAAAATGATGAAATTTGAGATTGTTCATCTTCTCATATTTTCTTAAAATGACCTTTAGTTCGGCAATGTTATTTGCAGTCAATAGGATTTGTTTGCTGAAAATTGAGTCTGGAATTCCCTTGATGACGTAGGTAATGACGTCCTGTTCTTCGATGTCTGCTAGGGATGCTATCTCTTGCATCGTGAGCACATATTGTTGAAATGTTTCATCCTTCCGCTTCTTACGACCTCGCAACATATTGTGAACGTCCGTAGCTGTAGCGTGCTCATGAAACTCTGCGAGCAAGGCTGATTTCAACTCACCCCAAGAACGACATGATGTAGATCTGAGAAACATCTTAGCTGTTCCCTTCAGCAATCTCTTGGCATAAACGAAGCTTTCTGACTCACTGAATTTGTACAACAGTTTTGCATCCTCAAAGCTGCTGATCCACTTTGTAACACTATAATTATCATCCCCAGAAAACGTTGGCATTTCATCTTCAACATCACGGAATGTACACGAAGATTGGATCTCTTTAGCTGGATTATTTAACTCGGCTAACCTTTTTTGCAGTGAAATAATTTCTTCCTTTCTTTTAACCATTTCACGCAACCGTTCTAGCCTCTGAGAAATAATGCTTTCCTCCTCTTCCAAATCTGCGGCACTATCATCTTCATCAATGTCACCAAGAACATCAAGCGGGAAAAACTCTTCCAATTGACCATCATCAAGTAGAGCTATCCCTTCACCAAGACGTACCTTCAACGTTGATTTAATTCCATTCGTGGACAAACCGATCTCGGCCAATTTGTTTTTCAATTTTGGTACAGTTGCGCTTTGTAAAAAATTAGCAGCGCGAGTACTTGCGTCCATTTCAACAAAAATTTGTATGCCAAATCAAATTTGAACAAAAATAAAAGGCAAATTGTACTCAATGCAAAAAAAAAATTATGGCGTAGTAGGTATACTATCCCACTTCTGATTAATTGTAGTACATTTATCAATAATAAGACATACAAAAAAAAACCATACATTAAAAAAAATAAAACGACTGGCACACGTCTTGTCCACGCGAGATCTTTATTCAGACTGCCAAAAACACTTAACAAAACAGTAAAATACATAAGAAAAGAGCTTTTAAACAAAGTCGATAGTTTACATAAAAAACTGTGGTTCTCTTAACATGGTTTAGATCGTTCGATATTACAACTATGCAAAACAGAATTGTCATGTAACTGATAATAGGCATATAATATGAATATTCGCAAATGAGAGCACAGGGTGGCCAAGAGACATTTCAATAAATTAATAATAATAATAAGCACATTTGATATAGATAAGAAATGTCTTAAACACCTTTATTGAAAAAGAAGAATTTTACATTCCCTAATCGAAATTTGTCTCAAAGTTTTAGTTGGATCTAAAGACTTAGTTACAACTCTCCATAGCCTATCCATCAGCTTCCACTTTAACTCATACATCAGTTTAAGTATGAAGTGTGGACCCGCTACCGAGGAGGTATTCAAACGTACGCCACTGTATAGAAGAGCTATAGAGCTGAGACAGATATGGACTCTAGGATGGAAAGTCAGGCCATATTTCTGAAAGGCTCGTTTTCAAACATTTTGCTAAGCTTAAATTCACCTTCGACTTTGCCCTTACAATAAGATCAAGACGACTCATGCGCATTGAATGACATTGCTGCTGTTCATCCCATGGGCGCATTTGACAGTCGACCGCGACCATGTTTGGAAATATTTTACTGTCATTCTGCTGTCATTGTGTTCTATCACATTCACCTACATGATTCAACAACGCAAGAAACCGCGCAAATATATATTTATTTTAAAAAAATCAGTGTCGCTCTCAAAACGTTCCGTCCGTTTTCTTCAAAGTGCAGACGAAATAGGAAATGACATTGAGCGGCCTTCCAAACTCATCATTCGGAGAATTATGAAGAAATAAAGTTGTTCAGGTTCAGTACCCGCATACGTGAAAAAATCACGAAATCAACCTAAAATAGAGCTGCGACTCTAAGGCCCAAGTTATGGCTATCATTGAAATGCATCATTCAAATTTTTTATTTTCGATTTTAAGACGATTAATCAAACAATATTGGCTTAATTGCTATCAAAATAAAGCTAATCAATTTTAGAATTTTTTTTACAAACGAAATTAATTTATTCGGATAAAAACTTTCCTTAAATTTTATTATTTCACTGATTGAAATCGATTTCAATGAACAGCTAATTTTCGTTTCTCTAATTTGGAACTCAATCGTTTCACTGATGTGTTCGATTCTCAGCTGTCAGTTTTGCGTTCAATTATTAACTCTAACCTCGAAACCTGGAAACCTCTGTTTAATTTCACTGACAGGTCCTTTCACTGACAGCAATTTTTCAATGATTGCTATAACTGACTTGTCAAAAAAATTAAACCACCATTCCACTGATTTGTTCCAATGTTGCATTTCAATGATAGTTATAACTGGTGCCTAAAGACTGTGAGCAAGAGCCAAAATGTTTCAATGTCCTAAAGTTCTAAAGAAAGCTTATATTTCCAATCATTTTGTTTACAAAGTCAACCCCTACTTTTGATTTTTATTTATTTTAGTCATAGGAATCAGCCAGTGACAGCTGACAGCAAGTGTTGCGGTTATAGCAAACTGAACTATCACTATCAGTACAACCATCAGAAAAAAAATTGCTGACAGATGGAACAGTAAATTAATGAAACATTTCAGTGGAATGATTTAGTTTTTTTATGAGGAATGGACTGAGAAGTTGATCAGAAAAAGTTGTTCGTCCGGAAAAATGAGTTAATTCCTTTTCTAGAACAAATTTTATTATAATTCATAATTTTTAGACAAAGATGGAATTCAAACATTAACTTTAAGTGCTCAAAAAAACAAAAGAATTTTTTTACGGGTTCGTTTTACGTATCGCTATAACTGGGGTATAAGTTTCTTGCCTCAAAGTGTCTATTAAGAATAATTAATTATTAAGAATAGTAATTATTACTGCCTATTTTATTGTCTTTATCCATATTCAATGAAATAATATTCTGTTTGTCAAATCAAAAAACTGTTACATTTACCCATGCTTCGAAAATGTTTGTATGCTAACTGACGTCTGCTATAGACATGACTAACTTGTGCACATTTGTTTATTAATGCGGGGGCCAAAGTATACCAACGCGATAACAAATTGACAAAAGGTACAGTTCAGTGCCCCTTCTAGTGCCAACCATAACTTCTAAAGTTAAGTGCAGTGTCTATATCTGGTCTCTTTGCAAAATATTTAAAGTGCCAGCAGTCTAATAATTCACAAATCATACTTCAGTCAACATTTGCCAATCCCGTCGAGTTCTTAGCAAAATCTCATTAGTCTTCTCGCTAGACGCACCCAAACTATACAATCATGACTCCAATTCAACTCATACCTCTGCGTCAAATATCTGGTATTTCAATTTGGACCCACCTCCAAATGTGTTTCCTCCTATACTCACATGTCTAACAGTAGCTAACCACTAAAACCCCCTAGCGATCGCAGGAATTTTTAAATAAAAATTCCCCCCTCCCACCTTCGGCCAATAAGTCATTCGCGTTGATTAATGCGATTGCCCGGCTACAACAAGCAGGCGTCGTAATTACCTGACTACACGTATATTGAAGTGTCAAGAAGTGACTTAATTTTTATTGGAAAATTTGAATTGCACTCTGTGAACACACCCACTGTCAATGTTTGCTCTCGGACATGAACGCAGCCCTTTGGCGTTTGTTTCTTATTTTGTATGTACCTTTGTCATAAATTCACATTTCCTCATATCTCCAAATGTGACACTTCAATGAGTGGTAAGTGCCGAGTTTAACTAACCCACTTGTGGCTTTTGTTGTAAGCTGTGCTGATTCAGCGACACAACATGGAAAAGTAGCCGCACTGCGCCGCGCCACAGAAGCCCATGTCGTAGATCTCGGACATAATGAAAGGTTTAATTAACTGAACTGTCAAAATAACTGTCAATTGTGTCCACCCTAGCGTATTCAGATAGGTAGTAGAACTGTCCACATGTGTTGCGGTGTAGTTGTACTTGTACAGGGTACACCGCGACCACTGCGGTATCGGGGTTAATCCAGATAAGACTTGCACATTTATGGCGACCACATCGAGTGATGATCTAGCAGAGAGTCGTCGTCGTTGTCGTCGTCGGTCGTCGTCGTTTATATTAATCCATTAATGGCAGTTCGTTAATTAACTTTGTTGTTGCTGGCAATGTTCGTTTGGGGGGTTAGCAAGAAAAATAATTGCATTGTTCCGATCGAGTCCGAAAAGGTTATTAATATGGATTTTCTCTTTCTTTTGGCGGAAATGTTGCACCCGTTTGAGTGTGGCTATATGACTGTGTGCAATTAATTAATCTAACTAGTAACCAATTGCAGTGTGTGCTATGTTAATTATGGAACATGACATATGTCTACCAACAGATCGAGATTATTAACCTGTGTGAGGGGGTCAGGCAATGGTAAAGGATTTCGCTTTCATTGCGGATGGAAAAACCAAACGATACATGTAATAGATATTCGCTACTGGACTCTTTTGTTTTCAACTTTAAGCGAGAATTTGCACCACTGCAAGTTTGACACGAAATTGGGAGGAGTTGTTTGTCTTACAGAAAATATTGAAAGAAGAGAGAAAGGAGAAGTAAAAGGCAATCACAAAAACCCGATAATTTTTGTATTTCTTGATGATCTAGTTCTTATCGCTCAGTTGGCTCAGTTCCAATTGGCGGGGTCATGCTGAATTCACTGCGAATCGGGTTGCAGGTTCACTTCCTGTCAGGGGAAAAGTGTTTGCCCAGGGGGTTACCTATGGGGACTTTCAGTATTAAACTGTTTAAACGAACTTCTCGTCTCTTTAAGTTTATTCAGTAGAAGCCTTCACTTGCCAGAGCTCCCAAGGGCACCTTAGCAGCTGCGATGAACTTGAACACTTGCACTAAGCTAGCAAACGCAAAAATCTTACCTTATAGTCTGTATAATGTGTCCAATAAGTTGCAGCAAGTAATGCAGGTAAGATCCACAAGTTCACATAACCTCAAGCTATATAAGACGAAAACAAAAATGGCTTCGGACATTAAGGATTTGGCTAAGATGCGCTTGCAACCGAAATAAGGACAATAAAGTTGGGATATGTAGGCGGAATCTTATGATGCTTGAAGGGCCAATTATTGTTGTCCTACAATGAGTTCTAGAAGTAGAGGCAGCTCTCGATAGCAAACTCCCAAATGCGCATAGTCTTGAGAGTACTTCGCGGAGAGTAAAATTTCTTTCTTATCACTATCGGAGATTATCTCGCAAAATTCCAATTTCCAACAGGCTTCGTATTTTGCGAGGAGCTGTTAAAAGTCAAAATGGCAAAACAGTGGACATCGGAGGTAATTAATCGACGCTCACGTATTGGTATGGCTTTCATTAATTTGGTAAAATGGTAGGCTCAACGGATTGAATTTTATATTCTAGTATTTCACTTGTTGTCAAACGGCAAAAGTCCCTGAACTGTTGAACATCTTCAATTTGAAGCTCTCTTGACGACGACGATCTACTCTAAATGGACAGCCATCTGAGAGTAATTCTCGAGAGTTTACTAGTGAAAGTACTCTCAATTGGACAGGCACTTTTCCCAATTTGGCGGGGTCTCAGCCCTCAGCCATACGTTTATTCGCATTTGACGTAAAAACTACTAGACAGACTGCGATGGAAATATTTCTTAGCGTTGCTAGAACACTGTCATTCATTGCCACGCCTACTTTTTGGAGGCGTTTTTTGACCAATACCTATTTCTGTCGTACTTTGCTTGGATTATCTTGTCATTACTCAAATAGTTCTCATTATACAAATAAAAAGGGACTTCCTTTAATCGACTTTCTTAAATATGTAGTTTAAGTTATTAATCAACTTTCTGCTTTATGCCGAAAATGATAAAAATTGACTTAAATTTATCAAATCGGAAAATATCAGCAACGATTGGTTGTGGGGCGCACATCAAAAGCATATTCGCTTGAAGAAGCACTGCGTGTCGTTTTCTCTGTTGGAGCGGAACGCAAGATAAGTAGGTGTGCAATGTCCAATTGAATGCAATAAACAGATTTAAATTTCCAGTACAAAGAACTTCGCGAAATATAGGCGGGATGGAAAAATAGGGCGTGGCATACAACGTCGCATACAACTTAAGCTTTGAAATTTTAAAAAAAATGGGAGGTATGATGGGAGCGGGATTAGGCAAAAGGGGTGTGAAGTGTGATACCTTTCATACAGAAAGAAACATTGCAAACTCTATTTAACGAAACTCAATGGAACACACCCAGTGTGCGATAAAGATATATAGGTAATATTTGAAAAATTGGCGCTTTAAAAGCTTTTCGAAAAATGTATTGGGAGATTGGACAACATTTAAGACTCTATACGAAAGTATACTAAGTACCACAAAGTGTTGAGTTTGGAACCTTTTCTATTCGCAGAAACTCGTAAATAGCAGAAGATTGCTCTGGCCTATCATCTGAAAAATCCGCCGAAAGTTTACAGAAGCGGAGAAAACAGGAGAAAAAAAATTAACGTGATACCTACTTAAAACTTGAAAAGTTTGAAGGCACCCACAGCTAAGTCAATATTGGGCTGCAAGGTTGCTGCAGGTCGGAGCTTTTAAGTCGTTAGGCCGCGTCTTAGGTTTCAGCCGAACAGCTACTAGGAAAGTGGGCATCTAACAGGAAGTCTAGGGTCTCTTTGCCAAAGACGGTCCAGTTGTAAGGAATGACCCATTACATCCAATGACTAGGTGTAGTTCTGAGAGCCCAACTTTCAGATCTAGTTGCTTATTTAATTTGAATAATAGTTTTTTTCAGTGCAGTCTTCCATACATTGGTATGGGCATAGAGAGCTATAATGTACACTCGTCGGCAAAAGTATTTGGACAGAAATGTCAGTTCTAAAACTTATCAGTTTTTGTGGTTAAAGTGCGATTTTTTGACTGGTACACAATCTTATTTCACGGTTTGTTTGGCGAAAAATATTCTAATCGTTTGAATTCAAAGTTATTATCTTAAATTTATTAGATATGTACCTACAGGCCCATTTTGATTAAATATGTGAAAAATGTTAGTTAAATATGGTAGATCGAGCAGCTTTTGTTGCGGTATATCTGTTTAAAAATAAGTGAATAATTTACTTCATCGAGACAAATCATAAATATACAAATCAATAAGCACAAAAAAATAAAGTCTGTACAAAAATTACCTCACAATGGTAAAAAACGATAAAGTTTTACCAAAAAAATAGATATATTTTGATAGACTTTATTGCAGGTTTAACTCCAAAAAATCTCGAGCTTGAAATTAAAAAAATATCCTGAAAACCCCTATTAGTGAGAGGACAATTTGGAGGCTTCAAGCTGAATTTGATTTTAGAATGTAGACTATTTTTGTTATAATAAAGCTCTGAGATGACGTTCGTTCAGAAAAACTGTAAAAACTCGTCGAAATGGTTTCAATGTAATTGCAGAAAGTTTTTAATACAAGGCGCATGTATTATTGTTATTAAATAATTTTATTTTGCTTCGTTTTTAAAGGTCTAATTTTATTTATTTTAGGGAAAACTTACTTGTCAAAATAATTGTGTTTATTTAAAAGGCTGATTTTATTAATTTTTATGAATTTATGTAAATATACATATTTAAAAATAATTAAATGAGAACGTTCTCCTGTTAATGAGGTAAACAGCCCATGCATCTACTTTTTTCAGTTCTTATCACAAATCGTCAAATTGTCAAAATACTTATGCCGCCGATTGTACCTTCGTTCATTCGATCTGTAATATTGAAAAATAAGTAGTTTCCGCAACAATTAGATGCACATAGATCCCTACTCTAAAGTTGGACCTCCTCCTCCATTCAAATCTAAGGTGCCTTAAGTTCGGTTAGAAAAAGATCAAATACAAAATGACTAGCACATTAAATAACTTTTCCATTATTTGTAATCCTTTGCAACAAATCGTACTGAAATAAAGAAATCCTAGACTCCACTCAATCGCAATGTCATGTATCCCCTCGATTGGCTAATTGACAAAACCCCTCGCGATTGCGCAAGCACAGTCATCTCTCGCCTTAATTGCGCTCAATTACCCAATTCACTTTCAGTTTGTGTTCACTGACGTTTAATTTATTAACACACTCACTTTTCGATTAATATTGCCATCTGCTCACAGAGCAGTTGACCTAATGGATAAACCATGTTACTACCATCCCCCATTTGACTTGGTGCAACTTTAAACGGATTGTCATTGTCACACCAACGGTGTATCCCATATGCCACCAGTTTATCCAGAAAAAAAAGATCTCCCCAATGAAGTGAAACCGCAGAGACAAACGCAACAAGTCACCAAAGAAAGCGAAAGATATACACAACAAAACAAGTAGAGGGAGGTGCTGCCAGACCGACAACAAAATCCTAAACACTTTTATGACCCAACTATATGGTAGCCATAACGATCAATAAATTGCAGTTTAATTGCTTTACGAGCTGACGATGAACACACCGCAAGGAGTTCAGAGTCGTCGCACATTTGGCCCCCTCAACACACCACCGTCGACCTTCTTCGACCACATCGCGCACATACGACACACCATTTGGTTCTGTTCTATTTATTGCCGAACAAAAAAGCCAAACATCGATTGCAACACGCAAATCCTCGGCGTTGCAGCAGCACCGCATATACATTTGTATATAGTGGCGCATACTCCCGCGTTCCCATGGCATGGTCGCGCACCATCCGCCAAGCGCGCCGCAATGACATCATGTGTGTGTGTCCGCTGCTGCCTGGCAAATGGCAATGGAAATGGAAATCCTTTAATTTTGTTTTTATTATCGCGGTGTGTTAATTTCTTTGCATACCTATTAAGCTAACCGCAGCGTTTTTCCAATTGTCTTGTGATATCTGCATTTTGATACCGAGCAGTAGTAGGTTGTGCGCCGACTCTGCGTTGCGAGGTCTGCTCTACAGGTAGGCGACTCAAGCGTGAGAGACTGTGGATACTCGTATACCGGGCACCCCGTTTAAGTAGGTGAATTTATGACTTGTTACACTTGATAAAGGTTTTAGTTGTGTGGCGTTTTTTGTGTTTTTTTGCGTAAATTTGTTCGTGCGAGTGCGACCACGGATACCTATGGAAATTGATTTTCCATATACGCCATTCACTTGGCTGAGCTCTATTTATTGATTTTGGCCAGTAGGTGGGACGGTCGGCGTGTGGTGCAGGGAGCGATAATTAATTGCATTTACACCGGTGGATATATGTTGGATCGGATAATCGGTGCCGATAGGTCAATGTCGGTGATTCGGGTGGCTGGTAGCTGCATTAGAATGGTTATGAGGTTGTGGGTTCGTGGGTCCCGGCTGACAGATATCTGATTCGGTTGACATCGAAAATATTCAGGTCACATATGTGTGCCGAGAGGTATATATGGAAGGTGTGTCGACGAGGTGGTCATGAACTCGAGCGATCAGGTCCATAAATCAGACTTGTAAGTCACTCGAAGATTGTGAAGTGCATAGATTAATCTGCCGGCGCACAGCACTCCGTGTGGCTGTGAATTAGTTATGTGGCTGTGATTACGGTTATGGTGGATTGGTTTCAGTTTCAGTGGATGAAAGAAATGCAACAAAAAATAAAAATTAAAACAAAAGAGTTGAACACCGAACTGGGGTTTTCCTCGCGTTTTCTTTTCGACTGTTGAGTGGCGGTTGAGTACTTACAAATGGAGCTTCTGATGCGCATTTTTTTGTCCTAGTTTCTCATTAGTCTCAATTGTGTTTCTTGTGGTTAATGCAAGAAGGACTAGATAGATTTGGATGAAACTTCCCATGTTGCCCATGTGTTTTGGCCCGTCGGTGAATATTGACCGCTGTCAATTGTATATGACATCGCTTTACATCCACTACGATCTGTCCGGTATGGAGTGCTTAGGACCTATAGCAATACTGATTTCGGTACGCATTCGATCTATGAGTTTGGAAAGAGGTCGTTGGATCATGGGTATGTTAGCATGAACAATGTTTTTATATCCCCACTTTCGAGACCACCTATCTTATAGTTTTCTCGAAGACCTTAGAAAAGAAAGGGAGTATTGAATGATCTTGTTGAATTTGGACTTCCTGATCCAGTTCCAGTTGGTCAAAATCGACATTTTGTGAAGTTTTTGACTTATTTTTCCAGCCATCGTTTGCCATATCTCTTTGCTAGACGAACAAGTACCAAATTGTTTGCTGTTGAAAGCACGCTTTGCATTTCTGATTTTGATGGTTGTCTTATTTCGGAGTGATCGATATAGAAAACTTCACAATCTTATATTTCTTCCAGCTTTTTAAAGCAATTGGTGAGGTCCTGCTTCTTATTTTCGGCTTCTTGGATAGCACTCCTCAAGCACCCTTCCTGTACAGGTTTTAGATCTTTCTACGAGAAATAATCTTATGCTATCCAGTACTTTTTGTCGTCTGGTTTAAGCAGCGTTACTGCCTGGTCACTGGTGCTACTTTCCAAAAGTGTAATAACTTCAGTACCTTTTAGCGGTGCACTGTCCCAATTTGAGTGTTACCTTTATTGTGAGCTTCACCAAATACAACAGTGCAAGAGTAGTACGTTTGAACGCGTAATGTCCATTCAGTTATTTTGATTTTATTGTGACTTTGGGTACCGGCCGACTATTGGGCCAAATATTAAGGTTGACAGGCCTTGGATTTTATACGAAATCTATCTGTTAGCGGCTCTCGATGGATGGGCCCTTAAAACGAGACTTGTCTTTAAAACCGCCCATCGTTGGAATTAAATCATTGTGGGGACTGTGGTTACCCGAAATCGCGGGAACTAGTGGTGTTTATTAAAGCACAGAGTTGTTGGTGTACTTCGCCCCTTCAGAGGTCTGGATGATCTCACAGTCATTCGCAAAGTTAAGTGGGGTAGGTCAAGTGCGTTTTTGTCAGCCGTCTGTCTTAACCGACTCTACGTTGGTAAGCCCTCCGTGAAACTAATTATAACAGCGTGTTAGTAGCTTTTAGCTGCAAACAAAAATCTTGAATACAAACATAAAACGTCAGCACTTGATCACAAGCGTTTTGAGCAAAATATTCTATACACTGTCTCCAATAACCCAATTATTTGAATGAAACGAAAAAGCGACGTGAAAAAGGAGACCGGGTGGGGAATTACTCTAACGGAGTGAGCATTTGGTGGGCAACCTCGGATCCAACGGGTATCCAGGCTATAGACCTATAGGCCTACGAGATTACATGGTAATCAACCATGTTGTAGAGTGTCATCAGCCAAATTCCCAACAGGAGTCATCAGTAGCGGAGTCTGCGTTTTTTTAACTCTGATGCCCGTCCTCATCCACATGCCTTCCACATCCCAGGAACTGAGCACAAACCGAAGAAAAAGAGGAACCATGGGTAGGAAGTTGTTGCACATACTGAACTCCTTCGCCTTTGAACTCCTCAACTATCATAGGAAATCGAACTTACACATGATAGAAGTAATGGATAGATAGAAAGATAGATAATTTTATTTCTTTTAAGTTCATTACAAATTCATAAAACGTAAAATTTCATTATTACTAAAAGTATATTGAACATAAGAAATATTAGCAACATTCTGTATTTTTATATATAAAGTATTAAAAATAGTGTTAATTGCCACTTCAATGGGCTTATACATATTCAATTCTATTTTGCAGTTTAGAATGGAATATTCCGTAATAAATTGTTTTTAAGAGCATTGCTGAGCAGATATTTCGCAAATAGAAGAAATCTCTAAGTGTGCAACGAAAGTACGTCCTACGTGATTCGAGAAGCTCATTTTATAATCAATTGTAAGTCCCAAATAGTTATATTCATTAACTGCCTCAATTAAAATACAATTGTCGCTGCAACTTAAACTGTCACAAAATGGGGAACAATACGTACAATTACAATTAGAATATTTGTATTTTAGGCACTCAGGTGAGTGATAAAAAACATTCGAACCCAATTTATTGAGGGATGACAGATTTAAAAACATTATTTTGGTTTTAGAACTAATAATTTAAAATGTGTTCAGCAAACCAGTTTCTCAATAAGTTTAGACTCGAATTAATGTCAGAGATCCACAGGACTATTCAAACCATAAGAAAAACCTATATCAAGTAAATTAATATAAATTAGGAACAAAATTTGTCCCAAAACAAATCCTTGGGGTACACCAAAATAATTGAAGAACTTAATTTCGCTCCTTATCTCACCTATCTCCACTCCAATCTAGTACGAAACACGAAATCCAGCTTTTTCCAAATTTCTTAACGAAATTTCGTGGTTGACCAATCAAAAGCTTTGATGATGTCGATAAATAAACCAGCAGTACATTTTTTCCGTCGAGATTTGCCATTATTTGAGCACAAAACTGTAAGAGTGCATCTTCTGTCGATCTACCTTTCTGAAATTTAAATTCTTGTGTTAAAAAAATTCTGTTCTGTTTAGAAAATTAACTATTCTATTTTTTACAAGAATTTCAAATATTTTACTTAAAGTGATTGGGATGGGACCTGCCTTTGGAGACGCTGAATAAATATAAATTTGCCACGACTCAGTGGGGATATACGACGACCGTATGATCTTAAAGACATTAACCTACTTTACAAAAGTTTAAATCGATTCAAGAATCAAAAAAATTATAAAGGAAACGATGCAAATTTTAGTAATATTTTTTTTTTGGCATTCCTTGCTTTATTTGTGACCGTTCGCGGTTGCAGTAGGGTTGGAAAATTACAGAGATTTTAGACAGAACTGCACCAACAGAGAATAGAGAAGAAGTACAAGTTTGTAACGCAATTCTATCCCAACTTCGTCATTTACAAATCTTATTCTGTCTCAATGAAACAAAGTTAAGAAAGACATCATCAAAGCTAAATATTTTTTTCTACAAATGTTTTAATCCAAAAACAAACAATATCAACACAATTATAGAAATTCATATGAAGCCTTAAGAATAAAACTTCTTTAAGGGACTTTAATTGATCTTCAATGTTCTTGTGTCATACTACTCCCAACGGGTTATGTCCTGAAAGGTTTTAAAATTGTCATCTCTATTTACACCTAAAAACCATAAAAACTGACAAAAGTGCTATAAAAAAATTTAATTTTAATTTTCAGGAAGACCTCCTCATTCATGGCGATTCCGTCTACGACATCATTGACAAACAGGATCACGGACCAATTCAAGCTGAGCTCAATCGAAATGTACCCCAGCAGCCCGGCCAGCAGCATAACTCAGCAATGTCCAGTCTGGAGGGTGAACATCGCATGTTCCTCTGTCGCATGAATGTCAGTCGAAACGCTAGAAGACAAATGAGATTCGGTGACCAGAAGGTGAGTTAATAATATGACAGATCCAATCTGTGTGTATATGGTGCTCCATAAAGTATTCGACTTCGGCCGACCCATTCCCCATTCATTCGTTCGTTCCACTTGACTTGGTGTATGGAAGGACACGATATAGAAACCTACCTTCGCGCCTTCTCTCTCTCCTGCTGCAGTCGTCCTCGTCGTCGTCGTCAGATCATCAGGTATAGGCTCGCTGTATGCTGCTCGTTGGAGGTTTGCTTTTATTATGAGGAAATGTCAGCCGAAAGATTAAGATAGTGTCGCCAGTGAATGTCTTCACTTTTGCCCACAACAGAGCCGAACGGAACGAGCTACGACTGCAGTCAGCAGTCCTCATCATTATCATCAGTGGTGCTGCACACAGTGAACCATATGGAATCAAATTGATGATGCCACGGACGTGGGCGGACACACACTGTGTGGTGGTGGAATGGAGTTGACTGTAGATTAGTTTGGACGCGCGCGCGCGCTTCGCTCACTCCAAGTGGAGGCAAAGCAACGAAAAAAACAGAAGAAGAAACAAAAAAAAACGAAAATGTTTTGGTTTACATTTTCACCCAATTATTTTCACTCCCACCAGGTTCGCGACGCGCCGTGGTACCGACTCGCTTGGATATGAGGGAATTGTCTCTTGTGTTGGTTTTTCTGGGATTTTTTTTTCCTGAAGTTGTAAGAGATTAAGATATCCGCGAAGCATCCACATCCACAGGCAAGGTCTTTGCTCTCACTCTTACTGTCTTTGGGGATCTCTCCCTCAGAGCCAGAACATGTAATGTTAATTGGTTCTGGTTAAGAAGCTTGTCACTGTTACATTATCGATGCGATGATGATGCCAGACTGAGAGATAGTTTCCAATGATTGTTCGCTACTTCCTTTGGGTTATTTGTATAATTAAATTTTGTTTATGCTGCGTCTCCTACTGTGCATAGGAAGAAGGAAGGTGTCGTCATCTTGAGAGGCAAGTCATTCGCATGGAGTTGCACCGATCTTCGAAAATTGCACTCAGGTGGAGGAGAATCTAATAGTTTTCGGTCACAAACAGTTTGGGAGCACAGAATATCAGGAGATGGATGAAGTGTCTTTCATAAACTTGAAAAGTCTTCAAAATAGCCACTAGGATTAGAAGAAATGCCCAGGAAATTCATCATCATCATTTGATTCTGTCTTCCTGATCACTGTAGCGTTTTTCAGGTAGTAATAATGGCGATTAAAGAAGTCTTATCTTGACTGAAAGAAAACGTGGTATCTGCTAAAGATGTCCGTATTTTCTCGGATCGGATAATCAAGCTGCTATCCAAGTGCCTGGAGTCAGTCTCTACAAACCATCGCTCGTCTCTCAGAGAGATGGTTGAGCAGCTCAACATTTACCTCTGTTGGGTTCCGGGTCATAGAGACATCACAAGTAACTGTGCAAGGCTGATGAACTCGCCAAACACGTAACTAAAAAATGTGAGTTTAAAGTCAAATAAGTGATAACATTTTAAATTTCATTATTTCCAAAGGTCTCAAAAAGAAGTAAGCAACAAATATTTTCCCAAACTCAACTGGTAGTTCTCATGTGCACATAATCTTAGCACTGCTGTTAGTTTCAAAATGTTTGGCAGTTGGCACAGCTCGAATGTTCAAGGCTTCAATTCACCCTTCACCTTTCTTTGAAAAGATCTTTGATAGGATTGGATGCATCCCTCGAACTTCTTCGCATTCTTGCCATTTCAATGATAGCAGGATCATCCAACTCTTCGTTAAAAAAAAGTTCAGTCGAAGTCATTTTGTTTTTAATTTAATTGATATTCCGATGATTTTCTTTGAAATTTAAACTTTCCTAAAAAAAAACAAACATCACAATAGAAATATTTTAAAGGCATTCACAATGGCACAATATTTTATCAATTCATTTTCACAATACCGATTTTTAATTCAATTCATAAATTCTATCAGCCGCAAGTATCATTTAACAAAATGGGTTAAAGGTTTATACTCTTTCACAACCCACTGTCAATAAAAATATATACAGTGTTGGAAAACTAATTAGAAACACAAACTTTCGTTACGGAAAGTTGGGTTCATTAATTCGAATAAACAAATAATAGAAACATCATTACCAAATATCAACGGAAAGATACTTCCATTTGCATTAAGAAAATAAAAATAAATAATTATACAATAAACAGAAATATCGAAAAATAAAATAAAGTTAAATCCATTCTTGGGAAGAATTATAATTAGGAACAGAAAATTAAAAAAACTATAATAATTCACAATAAAATAAAAGGAAATTCGATTTTACAGTTCAGATACCGGTTTTGAAAAAAATTAAAACTAGTATTTGTCGGGTACCCCTTTGTTGCCAACTGTTGCTGTCCAAAACTCCAAACCATGACCACCCCCATGCTTGATGTCTTTGATGGTGTACTTGGGATCGAGTTCTTTATTCATTAATCTCCTTACGTATTTTTTACTATTTGGATTCATGGCTCCAGAATATTTTTTTTCAAAATGCGAAGGGCGTTTCTGCATGCTCCCTGGCAAATTCCATTCAATGTTCAAAATCTTTTTTCGTGCAATGCATCACTGCAAACCTGCTTCTAGCACCTATTAATCTGTTCCTGATGGTCCTAGGTGTAATTTGTGCGTTTAGCTGACACGACACAGATGAGTGAATGTCCTTGCGGATGAAAAAATAATTTGTCATACTCAGTCGACAAATAAGCCTGTCCTCTTTGTCAGTTTTTTTTTCTCGCCCGTTGTTTTCTTTTGGGTTTTTCTATACTGCCTGTTGGTTTCTGACAGTCATGCCAAGGAAGCAAGTTAAACGACTTAAACGATGCAAGTCAGAAACAATATTTTGAATTTAGTTGCTCTCTTCTCATCTGCTCACCGACGCTGACCTGTAAAAACACATTCATTTGAGCCCTTAAACAAAATTAGAACTAGTAGTGACATAATATATCTTATGTATATTGAAACGACATTTTTTGGAAGCAAACAATTTTATTTTGAGGTAACAACGAAAAAAAAACCGCAAGTTCACAAAAAAATTAAAAAAAAAAAAAAAATATTAACAAATAAGTAAACTAACAAATAAATATTTGAAGAAAGTAAATAAATTAAGAAAAAATTAATAAACAGATAAATAAAATGCAAGTAAGTAAATTAACAAATAAAAAGATTAATAAATAAACAAATAAATTAATAAATTAACAAATAAATAAATAAATAAGTTTTATAATATATATTTTTTTTGTCAAAGATCAATTCAACATTTGCTCTAATATTTAGGTCTGAAGTGGAATGATACCAGTTAAGATTAAGTGTCAAGCAATTGCATGACAAATCAAAAACAATCCGCGGTGGATTTATAGCATAGGGATCCATATCCAATCCAAACTGCTAGAGAAAACTTTAAAAATGACCTGCGAGCCCTTTAAAAATACTCCCAAGTGAAACTCCAAAAATCCCCATACATAACCCATAAATCAAACTATGCGCAACTTTGTATCGCATACGTTTATGGAAACGAACAATCGAATCAAATACTATCCAAATCCAAGTCGTGTTCCTATTACATTTAATGTTCCTCAATTTTTGTTCCCCAAAAAGTTATTACTACACTGTTCAGTTGCTTATGCACTGTTGCTGTGCTGAGAGGGGAAAATTCAAATTTACTTGTGGCGCCAGTACCTACTGTAATAGCCGACGACCAACGTTCAACGGTCATCGGTGGCCTATGCCACCGTGATCATCACGTCTCTCGCAGAACGTTTTGCTCCAGAACGCCCAAAAGGGCAAAAGCCAATCGAAATAACCAAACGAAACGAAAACACACACAAAAACCACCAAAGAAAAAAAAAGTCCTTTACATGGACACATTTTAATTGGATAATGGACAATTATTTTGCATTTTGTCTCGTAGAAGTCCATCGTGGACTTTCTGTTCCAGTCCCTCGCGTATTGTTCGTAGATAGCCCATCCTCTTTGCAGGGTATATGAACAATTCAAAAGCTGGACACTCCACGCCATACCACCACTGATCTGTGTCTCTGGACGGAATATAATGTTCTGACTGTTGTTGTTGTTGTTGGTATTGGTTGGGCCTTCGAATCGAGTTGGCATCTGCAGATAAGCCAACAGCAGCGGTGGCAGATTTCCACAGAATGCAGGTATATCATGGCCAATATGGCCCATAGCCCTCCTTTTGTTGAGATCTTAATAAATGAGAAATTCACATAACCAAATTGGAATGGAAATTTCTACGCCTCTTGGCCGATGGGGAGGTGGAAATAGCGCAGCAGAAAGAACAACATTGGGCTTGGCCCCTCGGAACCATTGTCATCTGTATAGCGAATGGGCGAGTGTAATAAATCGATTTAGCGATGTCCTGCACTAGCAGTTTGGTCTTTGGTCTACCTATATCCGTCGTCCGTCCTTTCTTGGGGCGATGTGACTATTTTTGGCTATAAAGTGGTGTTCGCGTCGCGATGACGTATAAGGATCGCAAGTTGAAGAGGTTAGTGAGTTAATTATTCAAACCGTATGCGAAGAAAATCGGTTTGGTGCGCCACGGCGGCCGTACGTTTTCGAACATAGGGTTGGCATCTGGCAGGTATGAGTCATCGTTTTTTTAGTGCGTGTAGACCGTCAGTGGGTGAAGAATTGTAGAGATATTGTTTACGAGAAGGTTGTGGGTCCTATTTGCTTAGACTTAAATCGATCCCTACGAACACAGGTGGCGCCCAACGTAGGAATCGGTGGGCTATGCAGTTTAGGGCATACTCATAGCGTCTTACTTACCTACTTAGGGGGCACTACAGTCCAAGGTAGCCCTGGACCTTTACAACCTCGCCTGTCTAGTTAGCCCGATCTTTAGATAACTGTCTCCAGATGCGCACTGTAAGTTAATTGAGGTTGTCTATCACTTGTGAGCGCCTTTTGGGAGCAAGTTGCTCTATTGCAATACTGCCCTGGGTTATAGGCGAAGACTCCAAAGCATTTGTATACATTCGCTATACATCTGCTTGCCGTCTTAGGCGACTGCTGTCACTGTGAAGCCCTGCAAACCCAATCATTTTATGAAGAATCTTTCTCTAAAAGCTTCAACGGCATGAAGTAGGAATCACTAAGGTCTGATATTTGACGTACGATGGACATATTGACTGAAAGCAATATAGGAACCCACTTCCCGTAGAGTCAAACGTAAGAAAAAGTTTCACATTTTCGTCCTCGTTGAACAAAAAGGCCAATTGCATTATGTTCATTATGTTGCTTCCCTTTTTTCTAGTACGTTTGTATGAAACTGACACCAGCAGTTAATATTATAAACCTCACGTTGGGCGCCAATTGGTTTCCACCTTTTGAATGTTTGATATACTCAAGTTCTGCAACCAAAACATGGATCAGTGCATCGAAGTAGGAACTTATGATGGCCTTCTGCATGCTTGCATCTTTCTCCGGAACTTTTGAGGGGTTACACAAAAATGCGATCGTCAAAAGTTCTGGCTTCCTCCAGTTAGGTGGGGTACTAGGTGGCTGTTCAATTCGACACATCTCAAAGTACATGAACGCATAAAATCATTTATACCGCACATCTTCCGTCAAATTAAGTTCTTTGTACTTTGGTCAGGGTACAAACAGTCACATTGCAATGTTAAGGAAACGCCCTTGTAGTCACGCAGCCTACAACGACCCTATTGACAAATATGCCATGCTTTCCTTACTTAACATAGAAGCATGTACGACTTTATTGTTTCCTACTTAAGACACCGATCATAGCTTCCGTCTAGGAGCTTGTGGAATTATTATTGGTAGCTGTCATCTTTACATCCCGAATTTAGCCTTGAAAAAGATTGTCACGAAGGAATTGTTTGTTTAATTTCGTCTCGACACCGAACTGCCTTGAGAAAGTTTCTTGCCCTCCCTTTTGATACGGCATAAAGTTGTAGGTTCCTTCCATTTGTCCCATAACGAGCGAATGGTGGTGAGACGCTAGGTCTGACGTTTATTTTATGTAACCTAGTGCTTCATTGTGAAAAAACAGTGGACTTGACCCGCTTGACAAAACAATTCTTCTCTGCGTACCTGATGACCGAATCAGAAATTTTGTTGCACTCCCTGTCGACTTATATCGTACCGCCTAAGGCAAATATAATTAATTCCGACTTATCATTGGGTTAGTGGGCGTGAGCTGAAACCTAAAAGGTACCTTAAACGGGGTTTGCTAAAACTACCATTCTGCGAATGAATTATTTTCATATAACAAATAGCTTGGATGTAGAAATATGAAAAATGATTGTCGAAACAAGTCCATCTAGCCCACTCTAGGCCTAGTTCCGGTAAAAGTAGTCTTTTTACGGACAGGAAACGCCCAAGCTTCATGTAGTTACTGACTCATGCACTAGGCACTAGGGATCTAGTTCTAAATTGCAGAAACCTTGAATTGGCCTCAACACCCATCACACTTTTACCTTTACCTACCTTAAGATCGAGACCTTCCTATCTGCGGCGCTCGTCGATCAGAATTTATTACCCAAAGCGCGAACTTAACCACCGCAATAGCATTTATGACTGTGTCAGTTCAAGTCACAGCAATAAAACACTATCCACGCATGTTTTGTCCACCTGTTCGGCGGGACCCCTTTTCCCCCTCAGCCAGCATCTTTGAATGAATGCTGGCAGTTTCGAAAGCCACCTCCAGGTATATGCTAAGCCAGCGCGCAGCTGGAAGCTCATGAATTATTGACTAAGCTCATTCGGTGTTGTCGCAGCCCCTTAAGACTTTTTTTTTCTCAATTTTTGCATTTGTTTAACAATTTATCCGGTGATTGTGTGTATCTCTAATATTCTGTATCCATTTTTCTAGGTTGTATTAGTTCAAGGCCATTACCTGTCGTTTCTGCCACTATGCAGTCGCAATGAGCCGGTCTTTTTGGCCACATGCACACCGATTGCCATGCCCGAGACCAGGGAGTGTGTCGTACAAGGTGCAACGAATGTGTTCACAACAATCCACTCGATGGATATGAAAATCGCGCACATAGACAAGAAGTGAGTTCTCAACTATACGACCGACGACGTTTGAAAAATGTTAACTTTTACTTTTCTATTTGTTTTGCATTTCATTTGTGTGTGCAGCGGCGAGTTTCACCTGGGCTATAGCAAAACTGAGATCCAGGGACTGTCATGGTATCACCTCATCCATTCGGACAATCTGCGCGAGGCTCAGAACAAGCATCGACTGAGTGAGTACATTTTTGACAGGTTGTCTACAATCAAAATTATATTGACATTATGTTGACACATTTCAGTTACCCAATCGGAGCAGGACCGGTCGTGTATTCTTCTGGTGCGAATGCAGCGGCGACAGGGCGAGTTCATGTGGGTGCATGTGGTGCTGCAGGTGCGCGATAGTCAGGATAGTAGCAATCAGCAGCCGGTGATAGTTTGCACCAATCAAGTGCTAAAGTGAGTACCGAACTTGCATAAATACATAACCCTAACCCTAACCCTATAACCTAAGCGAGAGGGAGTGATCCACTCCACACAACGACAGCGATAAGAATAATTGCATAGCGGCGCAGCAAAGTGAATCAATTTAGCAGCGCGAATCTATCTAGCCTGCACCGGTGCGATCATGATGATGATCGTCGTCGAGGATCGTTACATAAATTTACGCGCGCGCTTGTGCGTCCATTCGCGGTTTTCGCTCGGCGTAAAATCGCATCATTTAAACATGACATTTGACAAAGTGACATCAAGTTCGAGTCTGTTTTATGTGCCGTCGCGTAGTCGTCGACGTTGTCGGCTGGTTGCGGTGTTCATTCATCAGTGCGCTCTTGCGGAGCCTCTGGTTCGCACTCATTGGCACACACGGACGAGCAAGGTAAACAATTGTGACTACGAATTGACGGATAGACAAACAGAGCGCGCAGCACAGAGACGCGAAATTAATGCCGAAGAGGAAGAGAAGATGCGGGATGCGATTTTGTAGATGCATGAAGATCATCTGCACAGTGCAGTGATATCTTCTGTGCGCATTGACAATGACCACTGCGCAATGGAGATAGATGGAGTGAAGATGGCAAGCTGTGACTGTGAGGTTTTGTATAGCTTTTTGTCCATCCACGTAGACAATGTTGATGGGAAATCCTTGATCTCCATCCACTTTTGATTGTGCAAACGATGATGATGATGGTGGTGATGATGATGATGATGCTGCTGTTGTTGATGGGGCAGCATCGACATTCGCATTATTTTTTTAGCTATGAACAGTGGGGTGGAAAAGTTTGTCTTTAATTAGAAAAATAAAAGGAGTCGGTTTGTTAACAAAATTTGATGAAAATTTGTCGTAAGCAATCGATGTCAAGTCTATCCGGCATATTTCTTCTAAATTAAGGCCTGCAAAGTGGCTTGGTTTTAGACGGCGCTTATGGAACAACGAGGGCAGTGGTTCAACACAACGGTGATGCCTCCCAAAGTGGGTTCTCTCTATTGCCTCTCATTTCTCTATTTGTTGGCCTTAGAGTATAATTATGTTTATTACTACCATCTTCCACATAATACTTCCCAAGTCCATAATATTCAGTCGTTAAACCTAAATATAAAACGAGTTTTTTTTAAACTTGACAGCGTTTAATCCGATTTAATTTAAACTGCACTCCAGAGAACAGTTTAATTTCTTTAACCTGGGTAAAAACTCAATTTCATAATATTCACTGCTTTTTAGGTCACATTTCTGACATTTCTTTGATCGCAGGAGGCAGGAAATAAAAAAGTGAAATAAAATAAAAAAAAAAGTCAAGACGCCGAAAAAAAAATGAATTTCATTGGTGATATTTACGAACTGTTGATGTCTTCGTCATCAGAGGATGCATTTATTGCTCGAATGCGAAGAAAGACTGTTGGCACATAAAAAATCAAAACAATTTCCAAACAAATTTGATAAACAAAAAAAAATGTCATTATTTGTAAAACTTGACATTTAAGCATTTAAATCTTTAAAGCTTTAATCCATCGGGTTAATGCATGTTTTTCAGTGAAAAATATGGACATAGGTTTAAATTGTCCAATTTAAAAAATGCGGATTAATGGACGGGTGTAAAATTAACTTAAACATGAGTTACACCCGAAGTGAATAATATGGCCGTTAAAGTAAAGAAAATGTTTTAAGTAAAAGCTGTTATTTTGTTTCATGAATACATTTTTTTGTATTTTAAATCTTGGGTGGCAAAGTCATTTTTAAATGATGGGGCATGTATGCAAATCTATTCACATGATCGATAGAAACCCAGAGTAATACAGCATCAATTCAACTGATTTTTTGACAGTGTTTCAATGTTTTCTCCTAATGGGAATATTAATTAAAACGCTTTTACCATTCGCAACTGAAGAGCCGATCGGATCTTTATAAACAAAAAGGCTGATGACCAAATTACAAACTCGGTACCTACAGACCACATTTACACAATTTACTAACGAATATTATTTTGAACGGACATCAATCGAAATTTTTTTGCAAAGACAAAAATTTAAGCTAAAAATTAATGCTGGTTACCAATGATTTATTTGTTGGTAGTCTAGTAAGCAGAGGGCCTAAATCCGACCTAATTGAGGTCATCTAAAGTAAAAAAAAAACAAGAACTGTATGCCATTACTACGTATTGAATTCAACCACAGCACAAATGTAAAGACTAAAATACGCCATACGAACTTGAGTTTTAGTTTCGCGAGCTCACAGTAAGTTGTCAACCTAAAAAAATAATTATAAACAAGGTTCAGTGTGAAGTTTCCTGAATTTAGTTAATAAATTCTGCCTAACTTGGCTATATCGTGACATCTACATCATTTCGGACAGCAAGCACTTAAAGCCCTTTGATCGTACTCGATCGGGTCTAAACTATTACTGGACTGATTCAATCTCCTCGAGGAACTGACGAAAGACAATGTAGTCACCGTTGCCAGGATACCAGGGTTCGAATCGCGTCATCCGTGAACGAGCTTTACGTGACGGAATTCTTTTTTCTTTCCCATGTAAATCAGCTTATATCCGTGAACGTAATGCTCGATCACGGACGACGCGATTCGACTAGGTCATAAGGTATATCAGGGTACCGAGTGTGCGACTGCCTGGCGAGAAGGGGCGCCTCTCGCCCACTCACCGTTCCTGAACCCTTCTTTGGGATATCCTTGAGTCACATACACTCAAATATAAGGAAATGGGAAGATGACAATCTGAATACTGGACCAAATCAAAAGGCCAGAGGCAGGCTAAGGGATTCATAAACCCAGCTCGCACTAAGGCGAAAAGACTATCTTAAAAAAAATGTGACTATCCGACGACTACTCCTGCCGATTTTGTGGGGACGGAACAAATACTCTGTGAATCTTTTGCTGTGGCAAGAAGCAGATTGCTCCTACTTCATATGCAAAGATAATTTCTGAGCTCTGCTCAGAAGAAATATGGAACCCAGGAAGGTACTGAGGTTTATTAAGAGCCTCAGCACTTCCCTGGGTTAAGGAAATAAAGGGCAGCATAACGGATGTATGGAAAATCATGCATATTTTCGAAATAGGGGTAGATATGGCGCCGTTTTTAGTTTTTCAATGCATATAAGGAGTGTGTAACTTTCTACACGCCTAAGATATTCACCAATCATAACCAATTCACGAATTATATAGGTATCTTAGGAGGAACCCCTAGGATTAGTTTCGGACCACATGCTTAATCCATCACAGATTTTGTATTTTAAGCCCATGGGCTAGTTCGACGTGAATTTAAAGCCTTTACTGTTCAGGACCGACAGTGATGATAAAAAAAAACTTGTTATAGACTCGGCGTATTACATTTGAAATATGTGGACATGTCATCATTTCAGAGAAAGCGGTACTTGGGATCGGCAACAACGCATTCAAGCCAATTCTTCATAAAGGGCATTTCGACAGCGGCAGCCAAGGTTAATCATTAGTTGAATGTCCACCTTTAGTACTCATTGCGACAAAGTATAAGCTATTTTTAAATATTTGAACATTTCATTTTTTAAATGAAATGTTCTTTTTAACAGGCACAAAATTTTGCTTTCCTTAAATCGTTTAACTTTGCAGATTCCTAGCAATTATTTTTGTCTCAAAAACTAGCTGCACAGAATCTTTGTCCAAAAACATCCCAAGAGATTTTTACCCACTTCCAACGATGAATACCGAAATTATTCAAATTTGGTACAATATTAAGTTGCTTGCTTACGTTTCTCCACTTTAGACCGCCTTTTTCAATTTTTACTCTTCACAGTTGAGAAATTTCGAGACGAGATTTGCAAAATTGTCCGCCTATTCAGTGTTCGACCTCAGCTTGTTATTTTGCTCAAGCCGGGGGCTTTAAGACACTGAACCAATGAAGCTTTAAGCAACGCACGCGGGGTAGGTACTTGCTAGTAATATATAAATTCACACACAAACCTTCTGATAATTGACAAGTTAAAAGTGATAAATATTATTTATTAGTTACTTTTATAATGAAGTCGTTGTCAAGAATATAATCGTCGGAACGGAAAATTCTCCGCAACGCATACTCTGTCGGAAGCGTAAATCCAAATCGTAAACAAATTCCGCAGTCAATTTCTGTCGGATGATATCGGAACCTAGCTGTCAAAATTTGAAGAAAAAAATGCATTTCATCGCACTTCAACGTAATTCGCCGATATGCGTTACAAAATGTCGGAGAAAAATTCCGACTAGATGTTCCGAAGAATACCTCGAAGCAAAAAACCTCCGAATCGTATAAAATCGGAGAATTTTCAGTTCCGACGGATACCTCGCTAGGACGAGGGACGTTCAAGTATCTAGTTTCGTATGTCTGACATCTGACTGACTTGATGAATCTCAGTTTTGATTTGCCTAGATCAGTCACATTGGCAGATGTGCCAGTTGTCGTTTATGGAGCGGTAGCCGACGAATCTAGTCAATAAATTCGTGACTGAGCACTAAGTTGACAGTTCGCATATGTGGTTGACGTAGGAAAAGTGACGTTCCCGACTAATCTAGTTTTTACGTTCAGGTAGATGGACCAATCTAACCGACTTAAGATAACTAAGCTTTTGAATGTGCCCAATGCCTGATGTCTTCTCAGCAAAATGCCAGACGTCAGATACTTTAAAGTTGGCCGCAGTTATATTTTGATGAGTGAAGTTGGCTGCAATGAGTGCCTTGCTTTAATTTGTCTGAGATGGAATAACTAAGTTAAATTTTATTCAGTTTTTTCACAAGTGATGTTGATTAGCTTTAACTTTTTCGTTAGTGAGACCTGTCTGTCTAGTGAAAATGCTTTATGAGCTAAAGAGAATTTGGTAAAAAAATGCAGTGGAATACGACTTAGAATGGCTTTTTTAGGTTATACCCGAAACCGCATTTAAATAAAGTTCAATCTGGAAGTCTAATTTTCGGGTACTGTCGGTGAAAACAAAACTGAACACAAATCAGTGACAAAGTGTTGCCAATTCGAAAAGTCTAAAAAAGCACTCTTTACTTTAAATTCGCTTTGGGTTCCGGCTCTAACTGGCATTCCTCCAGGGGTGTCCATTCGCCGATGGATCGCTGACGTTCAAAGTTAATAAATTTCAATATTAATGTCCAAACTGTAGTAAAACTTTTAACCCCCGCTGTCCACTGGTGAAAATATAAAATTCCATTCGCAGTAGCACTACGAGCGAGCTCACCGTTTGTACACTCGGCAAATACCTACTTATGACGAGCATCGTTAAAAGTTATGCAGGCGTGAACTTTGCTCCCATTTGAAGTGGTTCTCCTGTAAAACGTTTCACAGTTCAAATGAAAACGTTCAACTGGTGCGCCATTGCACAAGTAGTACATCTAAAGCCTGAAATACAACTTCAACTCCACTTTGATCTTATTTCGGAAGTGCAAAGCGTTTTTCGCACAGACAGGCACTGCTGCGATGTGAGACGCTCTTCGCGTCCAACACTGGCCATCAGCCATCGGTGAGCGGGACAGTCCAAAGAATTGGTTAATTTTTGATTGCATCTGGACGAACATAATTTTTCCGCAAAAGTCGAATTAGTCGACATGCAATCTGATTAGAAGAGTCTCTCTGGCCATGGAGTGTTGGCCGGCATTCGGCGCGCAGAAGAACTAAGCGTCTCTTGGGCTCGGTGTCGGTGGTGGTGCTGTGGGGATGGGGATATGGTATATGCGGTATGTCCGCACGCTGGCCGAAGTGAGAGGATTTGGAAATCTTCGGAAATCGAAAATAGTTCAATGGCAATAAAATTGCTGCAAATACGACTATACACACTTGAGCAGTAACTCTCTCCCTCTCTCTCTTAGAGGAAGTGTTTTGTTTTTGCGCTGCTGCTTCTTGTGGCCATCAGGACCGCGCCGAATGATTTGTAGCAATAACCGCATCTGAGAGGAACGCAATCAGACAAACCAGCCAAATGGACAGTGTTTTGAAGTTTTATCAGTTGATGGTAACACCAACGACCAACCACACAAACACAGGCCCCAATGATGACGGTATAGAGCTAGCATAGCGAACTGGTTGCTTCTTCGAGTGGAAGAAGACTTTGTGGTGCCAATGGATGTTGGATGTTGTGTTCGCCGATCCAGCCGTCAATATGATGTTTTGGAAATGGCAATTTACGCTTCAGCTGTTGCGGAGCTGCACTTGACAAATTTACGCATAACGAAGGAGATATTGTGATGAACTCAGAACTCGTCTTCATAACGATAACATTTGTGGAACTTTCCCATACATGCGACGCTAGTTGTGCCTGTCATCTGCGGACTTTTAGCATCCCTAGAGGAATAGAGCTTATTGGTAGTGAATATTTCTGTTGCCAAACATTTCGTCCTATTTACCTAACCAAAAAGGCTCTGATAGTAAATTTATTAAATTGATCACATTCCTGAACTAGTTGAAAGTTCCCTCATTTTAAAGCCAGGAATGGGCTTTGCTTGTTTGCCCGACAAGATCTAGCGTGTCAGAGAATATGTGCAATGGAACCTAGCATTATATGGGTAAAGATCGTCTTTAGAAGTTCCGTAGAACTCCCGTAGATGAAACTGATATGCACACAGAACTCTTGACAAACATTTGTTAGTTTGTAGCCGTTGGACTTACAAATTACTGGACCGATTTTGCTTAAAACTTAACAGTTTATTCCTCTAAGTGGTGGGAGTGTTTAAAGAGCAGCCTGGATAAAATCCGATAGGTGGCGCTGCTATTTTTACAGTCTCTTCAATTTATTGAGCTTATCTGTATAACCGGGTTAATTTATTTGATAAACTGAAAGTTTTTGTATGCGATCTTTTTTATTATGATCTTGAAAACTGCTAACACTAAAAGAGGCTAAGCGTTGGAGGTATTAGTGGCAGAAAGACAGTGTTAATCACCCAGAAAAAGAATATTAAACAGCCTAACTTAATAATAGGTTATTGGATTTAAAAAGCGCACTGCCATGTAACTTTGGATGGTCAAGTTGTTACATTTTTTGATCAGGAGCACTTATTTAATTGGTCCCAAGGCGCTATCTACTCAGATTTGCATTTTAGGTTATGAAAGAATGCGTTTTACTAAACTTTTTCGCGTTTCAAAAGATATTCTCCCTAAAAGCAATACAACCCGACAGAAAATGGCTCAAGTTTGTTGAGCTCTCTTAATTTGAGCATCGATAATTGGTAACTGGCTAAGTGCCAATCTTCCTTTCGACGATTCATTTCATTGTTGTTGACAGTTTTGCGATTTTTTTACGTTTTCTCTTATTATTATCTAGCCGGGAACTTAAGGCTCATCCTACTTTTAAACCTTTCATTCATTCAGCGAGTTAATCGAAAATACGACGGGTACAGCATCGTTTGAAACAGTTCAAAATACACAAGTCTTGATGCGCTAAGGAGGTGGTTGGATTTAATTCCCCACACATAAGACTTGACTTTCAAGGCACTTGATCATGTATTTTTACTACGTTAATGAATATTAAACTGGCAGATCTGTCTGGTGGCTACGCAAACTGTTCCAGATCCGGACCATCGATCTAACTCATCAGTCTTGAAAGTGCAATGCGTTTATTTCCGAACTTTTGCAAGAAGGTTAGACTAATGCCATTGATCGCTCCAAGGTATTGAATAAACAATTGAAAAACCACTTCATTTGCCAAATTTGTATACTCGCTAGAAGTACTGCTTCTGTTTATGATCCGCGAGTTGCAAACCGTCGCTAACTGAAATTGCCTCGCTCCTGCGTCATCCGATATCCTCGTTTCTTTTGGCTACAACCCATCACGACTTCTCGTTACGTCAGTAAGTGCAGAGTTTCAATTAAACAAGCAATGGTCTTAGGACCGAACCTTGAGGCACACCGCCAGTTGTTTTGTTTTTCTTTTTGCTCCCTCATTGGAGTCATGTAGGCGGACTCCGTTCTCCAGTAAAGACAGCTTACGATACGTTCCCAATTCGCCGGATAAAATGTCTATAGGACTATGATGGCGCAGTATTTTTTGGTGCCACGTTTGAAATGTCTTGGATATGGATGGGCTCCCTTCATTACTGCATATATCGAGCGGGTTATGTGTCAGTGGCATAGTGTATGAATATCCAAAGACCATAGGTAGTTAGAAACAGCACTTTAAAGTCAAAAGAGGCTATAAAAACCTTGGCATGAAGCCTGGAAATATGCTGAAATTTTACAGCCATGAGTAGATACAAAAAGCGGGAGAGTTCACGCCCGGACTCTCTCATATCAAAAATCGATGGTCTTGATAACTTGGCCAATTACTGTTCAGTCCGCAAGGGGCTCAAACTCAATTCGCATATCAATATGCGATGCCAGATGTGCACGATAATATTTTGAATACCGTAACGGAAATTCTCATGGGGCTAATAAATTCAAGGCCAGCTATAATGGTTTAAAGAAAATAACAAGTTGAGCCAATTTCAGGCAGGATTTAGAGAAGGTTTCTCTACCGTGGACTAAATCTTTAACCTTACAAGGATAGCGGAAGGCTACTTAAATAAAGATAAAAAGTGGAGTAAGCCAAGGATGTCTATTATTCTCACTCTTTTTGGACAACATCACAGATTTCATACCCGCTGGAATCGAAGTAGAAGAAGTGAGGATTATGGGGATGATATCGTCATTCTAGCAGAATCACCAAGCTCATTACAAATAATGATAAAAAAGCTAGAAAACACAGCAAAGTCAAAAGTTCTTATGTTCAGGAAAGCCAGAGGATGATTTGCAAGGAATTAAAAATGGAAATGTGGCGGGATGTATTGGAGGTTGTCAAGACGTTCAAATATCTGGGAATAACCCTAAGACACGTCCTTTCACTGAAAAGGCATTTCTCACTCAAGCTCTTCGATGTAAAAAAAAAGCTATATTTATACGTGGAAAAATCTGATATCTAATTCAATAATCGGAATACCAGCGAATATTAAAGTCTTTAAAGCTGTTATGCGATCGGTAATGTGCTACGGTGCGCAAGTAAGGGGAAGGGAAATATTACGATTAAGTGAAAAAGTTCCTGAAAAAAACTGTTTCGGCTTCCATCGAGCACGCCAAACTATTTGCTACAAATTATTAAAATACAAAATTTTGTGAGTAGTTCGAGAACCATTAACATACGTGTGCCTCAAGGTTCTGTTCTTGGTCCAATACTGTTCTAAATCTGTATAAATTCACTATTACGTCAACCGTTTATAGGGAAAGTAACAGTCAAATAAGCCTTTAAGCTTAATGCTTCATATAAATCAGTATGTTCATATTCTGAGAATATGGAATACTGTGCACAAGTTAGTTGTCAAAACTAAACTAATGAATTTCAGCTCTAGTATGCAAGAGTTCCTTGACCATGAAATATTTTTTCACGAAATAAATTGTAATAGATCCGTCATGTCTAATTGTGGCTGTTATGTGGACGTTTTCTAATGACCAAATATCCTGTCGAACTTAGTGTTTTAAAATTGAACACGTAAGACAGTTTAAATATTTGGGCAAAATATAAGTTGGTCTGAACATATTTCTAATTTGAAACAATATTTTCGCTCTTAGAAAATACTGTAATAATAGAACACTAAAAACAGTTCATTTTACAATATTTCAATCAAAATTGCAGTATGGTATTAGTTGCTGGGGGGGGTGCCTACCTGACGAAGCTTTCAGCCCTTGGTTGTTTTGCAAAAGTGCGCTATTAGGATAGTTTGTGTTTGTGGGGCAAATCGCTAAGCTCGTTCTATGGTTTTATTCAGAGCTTTGAAAACTCTACCGCTTAAACACTTGTATTACTTTAAAGTTTCAAACATTTTTTTATGAGAGGTGGCTACATGCAGAGTCCAATTTCTAACGCCTGCACTTTTCGTAGTAATTCAAGTAATTTTGTAGTTTTGCCGACTTTTCGCACCGCTTTATTCAAAAACTTCTACTCAAACACGCTTCTTGTCCGGCCAAGTTACCTTCATAACAACCATCGTTCTAATAACCACAAAGTTGAGCCATTCACACCGCACCTGGCCACTTCTCTAACTAACAAAGTAAAAGCAAAAAAGAAACACAGCCAACACAGGCTGCCAAACCAAATCGAAGTGAGCGCGCCCGTTATCACTCATCTTAAACGTTCCTTTCTCATTTTACAAATTGAACAAAATTATGTGGATACTGATTAAGTGTTCAATTTATTGCCATTTATTCGCCCATATTGCGAGGTCCCTCCTCATATCTGCACAACATACCTACCCTGGCATTCCGAATGCGAAACCAGTCCCCATAACAAGTGCGAGATCGCCAATATATCCTTCACAATGACCCAAACCCATACTTTGGGAGGTTTCGACCGTTTCCATGTTTTCTGTCCAAACCTTCAACTGATGAAATATTTCATCGTCCGAATAGATAAGGCCACACGTTTACGACTAAATATAGAGCGGGCAACTTTTAGCACGCCAATGGTGGGGCCACAACGCCTCTTTAACTGCAAATGACGAACCATCATCGATATGATTAGGAACTGCAAAGTGAGACTAATTTATTATAAACTAGCTGTTGCCCGCGGCTTCGCTCGCATTAATGCCGACTTTGTCAATCACTTCATGTTCACTTAAGGAACCCTTTGTCCTTTTCTGCATTACTTAATAAAACGGATACAAAACAGATACAAAATTAGTTTAACTGAATTTCGTATTCTAACTAAAGTCTTCGCCAAACAGAACGCGTTTTTAACGCAGTGGTGAGATTAATTGACGCCGTGGTAAGATTATGTTGACGCAACGTTCTAACCGCAGCGTTAGAGGACGTCTAATAGAAAGCTCTCATTAATGTCAATGACTCATGGTTTTCATTGTCTAAAAAAATATTAAGCAGCTCGGAGGAAGAATTATTGCTTTTATTTGCCGTGATATGTAACTTCCGAAAAAGAAAAAGGAATTGGGTGCACGAAATTTACAAAAAAGTGAAATTCTTTTGATATTGCCTCCCATATCTCAGCCTTTAAAACTGCATTTGTATACGATTCATCACACATAACGCACGAATATGGGTAATTTCAAAAACATTCGATTAATTTTTCCGTTTTTTAGAATATAAAATAATGAGAAATTATTTCAAACGCCCCGCGTCATAAAATAATCTGTAATTTTTCACAACCCGCGGTGAATTCAATCCATTAAGTTACAGCATACCCACCCACAAAATTTTATTGAAATCGGATGTGGTTAAGGAGATCGACACCAGCGCCACCTATCGGGTCCAAAACTATAATATCCATCAAGTTACGACCAACCATACCCACCTACAAAATTTCATTTGAATCGGTTCAGTGGTTAAGAAGATCGACAACAGCGCCACCTATCGGGTTCAAAACTATCATATTCATCAAGTTACAACCAACCATACTCACCTACGAAATTTCATTCGAATCGGTTGAGTGGTTAAAAAGATCGACAACAGCGCCACCTTTCGGGTCCAAAACTATTCTATCCATCAAGTTACAACCAACCATACCCACCCACAAAATTTCACTGAAATCGGTTGAGTGGTTAAGAAAATCGACAACAGCGCCACCTATCGGGTCCAAAACTATCCTATACATCAAGTTACAACCAACCATACCCACCCACAAAATTTCATGGAAATCGGTTGAGTGGTTAAGAAGATCGACAACAGCGCCACCTATCGGGTCCAAAACTATTCTATCCATCAAGTTACAACCAACCATACCCACCCACAAAATTTCATTAAAATCGGTTGAGTGGTTAAGAAGATCGACAACAGCGCCACCTATCGGGTCCAAAACTATCCTATACATCAAGTTACAACCAACCATACCCACCCACAAAATTTCATTGAAATCGGTTGAGTGGTTAAGATGATCGACAACAGCGCCACCTATCGGGTCCAAAACTATCCTATTCATCAAGTTACAGCCAACCATACCCAACCACAAAATTTCATTGAAATCGGTTGAGTGGTTAAGAAGATCGACAACAGCGCCACCTATCGGGTCCAAAACTATCCTATCCATCAAGTTCCAACCAACCCCATCCACCCACAAAATTTCATTGAAATCGGTTGAGCGTTTAAAAATATCGACAACAGCGCCACCTATCGGGTCCAAAACTATCCTATACATCAAGTTACAACCAACCATACCCACCCACAAAATTTCATGGAAATCGGTTGAGTGGTTAAGAAAATCGACAACAGCGCCACCTATCGGGTCCAAAACTATCCTATACATCAAGTTACAACCAACCATACCCACCCACAAAATTTCATGGAAATCGGTTGAGTGGTTAAGAAGATCGACAACAGCGCCACCTATCGGGTCCAAAACTATTCTATCCATCAAGTTACAACCAACCATACCCACCCACAAAATTTCATTGAAATCGGTTGAGTGGTTAAGATGATCGACAACAGCGCCACCTATCGGGTCCAAAACTATCCTATTCATCAAGTTACAGCCAACCATACCCACCCACAAAATTTTATTAAAATCGGTTGAGTGGTTAAGAAGATCGACAACAGCGCCACCTATCGGGTCCAAAACTATCCTATACATCAAGTTACAACCAACCATACCCAACCACAAAATTTCATTGAAATCGGTTGAGTGGTTAAGAAGATCGACAACAGCGCCACCTATCGGGTCCAAAACTATCCTATACATCAAGTTACAACCAACCATACCCACCCACAAAGTTTCATGGAAATCGGTTGAGTGGTTAAGAAGATCGACAACAGCGCCACCTATCGGGTCCAAAACTATCCTATCCATCAAGTTCCAACCAACCCCATCCACCCACAAAATTTCATTGAAATCGGTTGAGCGTTTAAAAATATCGACAACAGCGCCACCTATCGGGTCCAAAACTATCCTATTCATCAAGTTACAGCCAACCATACCCACCCACAAAATTTTATTAAAATCGGTTGAGTGGTTAAGAAGATCGACAACAGCGCCACCTATCGGGTCCAAAACTATCCTATTCATCAAGTTACAGCCAACCATACCCACCCACAAAATTTTATTAAAATCGGTTGAGTGGTTAAGAAGATCGACAACAGCGCCACCTATCGGGTCCAAAACTATCCTATACATCAAGTTACAACCAACCATACCCAACCACAAAATTTCATTGAAATCGGTTGAGTGGTTAAGAAGATCGACAACAGCGCCACCTATCGGGTCCAAAACTATCCTATCCATCAAGTTACAACCAACCATACCCACCCACAAAATTTCATTGAAATCGGTTGAGTGGTTAAGAAGATCGACAACAGCGCCACCTATCGGGTCCAAAACTATCCTATACATCAAGTTACAACCAACCATACCCAACCACAAAATTTCATTGAAATCGGTTGAGTGGTTAAGAAGATCGACAACAGCGCCACCTATCGGGTCCAAAACTATCCTATCCATCAAGTTACAACCAACCATACCCACCCACAAAATTTCATTGAAATCGGTTGAGTGGTTAAGAAGATCGACAACAGCGCCACCTATCGGGTCCAAAACTATCCTATACATCAAGTTACAACCAACCATACCCACCCACAAAGTTTCATGGAAATCGGTTGAGCGTTTAAAAATATCGACAACAGCGCCACCTATCGGGTCCAAAACTATCCTATACATCAAGTTACAACCAACCATACCCACCCACAAAATTTTATTTAAATCGGTTGAGTGGTTAAGAAGATCGACAACGGCGCCACCTTTCGGGTCCAAAACTATCCTATTCATCAAGTTACAACCAACCATACCCACCCACAAAATTTTATTTAAATCGGTTGAGTGGTTAAGAAGATCGACAACGGCGCCACCTTTCGGGTCCAAAACTATCCTATTCATCAAGTTACAACCAACCATACCCAACCACAAAATTTTATTTAAATCGGTTGAGTGTTTTAGGAGTTTTAGGCGGCGGCGTAGTGATGGCGATGGCGACAGGCCAATTTCCGCTTGGTCATTTCCATCTCGGTCGAATCGATTTTACTCCCAAGTCGCGCATAAGATGTTTCATATCAAAAAGTTATTTCCACCATTAATGTAGTATAGTAATTATTCATTATGAAACCCACAAATCGAATTACCTATATTTTGCATGTAGGCTGGCTGCGCACAATGCAGAAAACATTATTGACAACCGTTAGCCGTTGTCATTGACGACCACATGACGACATCGTTGTGTGTGAATGTGTATCTTTATTTCCTTTGATGTGAATCCAACCCACCACCCCAAAGCAGAACTGGCAATCAAGAAATCATTATTTTTTCGTTGGTCAGAAAAGTCTGTTTTCAATTCCTTCTAGCTCAGCCCCTGGAAGGAGCAGAGAGATGAATGATACTTCAAAATAATCGGTGAAGTATTGGCTAATTGCAGTTTTAAGCTTATTCCGATTAACCTAGATCTATGAATGTAACAGCAAGATGATTAAAGAAAGGTAAAAAAAAACAAATTTGCAACCCCTTTTCCACAGTCACGCTACTCTTAAAATGATAGGAGAAGAAGAAGAACATGCTAAAAGGCTTAAAAAGCTTCCAACGATGGTATTCCCGTGATGGTATTGCCACCAAATAAGGCCTATTAGGGCTTCGGATCTAGCCCGAATAAATTAAAAAAAATCCCATCTCAATACGTTCAGTAGTTTTTGAGTTATTGTGGAACAAACATCCAAACATTCACATTTATAATATATATAGGATAATAACAGGCTATGCCTGGTACGACTGGTACTTAGTATAGTTAGCCACAATGATCCTTTAATGATGATTGGCCTCTTTATTTATTATATTGCGTGATGTTTGCACTTCTTGTTGTTGGATGGTGGAACCGCGCTATATACCATACCGTCTGTCACTGACCTGTGAACTATGGATTTCGTCAGATAGAGCAGCCACGATGGTCGTCCTAAAAAGAACAATGGGCGCTTGCATAACCTTCACTCTGTGCACATGTGTACATGTTTCATATTGGATAAGACGGACTCCAACCCGACTATAACAATGACAACGACAACGACGACGACAACGCTAAAGACAATTTCGACAAACAATGGCCGCTTTATAAATCAGTTTTGTCTCAGACGCGCGCGCTTGCTCTTTCATTGACAATATTTATTTCGCAAAAAATGAGGTGGACCTATATATTGAGCTCTCATTGTTGACCACCATCTGCCGAAAGGATTAGTGCGATACATTTCTTTCTGCGCCAAACATTCGGGTAAGGCAATAAGTCTCGATTGAATTTTTGGTGCTCTAAGGTTAGCTGAATGTTTTCTTCTTGGGAGAGGGTAGAGATTTATTGTTGCAACTTGCCAGGGTGGCATTTACTTGTAACCGCCATCAGTTCAAAGGTTTTGAATGACGAAATGATGAAAGGGAATGCTTGTTAAAACATGGAGAAAGAGGACTCATAAGGGTGGTCTATTTAGAGCTCCTTTCAGTAGCGAAGGTACACATTTACCAGGAACCGGGAAAGTGCGTAAGACTAAGGGAGCCTTTAGGTAGTAGCTTAGAGAGGTAAGTCCGCTTGACTAATGAGCTAGGGGTAAGGGGTTCAACTCCCGGAAAAACACAAATTACACCTTAAATCAAGAATACATAGGAAGGTGGTTGAAAGGTAACACGAACTGGCAACGGAAAAGTGGGGTTCAGTCGATAATAAACGTTTATTTTTATATAGTCTGTGGAGGGCGATCATAAGTTCGACTTTAGCTCCTTAAACGCAGCCTGACTATATCAGTGGCTATGATGTCCGCAGCATGGTGCCCAAAAGTCCCAAAGTCTCGCATGGGCCTATGCCTTTCGAGCACCTCGACTCCATTCCGATGACATCTACTCAAATAAATTTGCAACAGTCGAAAGCTGCCACCTGTCTCCTAGGTGTAGGTGTTAGACGTACCGAAGTACTATATGACGAATGATCTGGAAGACCGAGACCTTTATTCTTATTGTACCAAAGTTTCTCTCAGCGACTAAGGTTGGACAATTCTGTGTCAAAGATTTGGTTGCTGCAGCAATAAACCACTGAACGAAGAAAGAGTGGAAACTTTGGTCGTTAGGACAAGCTTTCTTTCCCTGAAGGCTGTTGTCGGACTCAGAATATTGTGATGTGATTTTACTCATATGCGCGGATGCTAGTCCGCTTAGAATAGAATTTAGGTCACCAGCAAATTTAGTGTACGGGAAACCATCTCTTAGAAAGTCTAGTATCGTCTGACATGGTCACGAACAATGTTTCTTCTTAGTCAACTTTTGTGACTTCAAGTGGATTACAATATGGAAAGTTCTGCCAGAAGTGTCCCTGTCGAAACCACATGTACATCGCTTTCTAAATCAAATGCGAAGCCATTATTCTGCAGGAGAGGAGCAACGGACGAGAGAAGAACAAGTTTGAGAAATTTGTCAAAACTCCTCCTAAACTCAGAACGAAACAGATCGGGGATGCAGATCAAAAACGTATTATTAAAATGATCATGATAAACAGATGTTTTGAACTAATGTGCCCGGTTACGAGAATCCCCTGTAGATCGCGAGTTCTCTTGTGGAACACTGAACTGCTGAGACTTGGAAAGTAAGCCGAAAAACATCTGACCCAAATTTTGGCACCTTCTCCGATCCGCGCAAAAAGTATTCAAACAGATAATTCATCTGACGAAAAGTACTTAAGAATTTTTATGAAAAAACACTTAAAGTTAAACCAGTAGGTTGGTTAAAGTTCCCAGTAGAGCGGTATACCAATCAAACCGAAGGTACTTAGAAAATCTGACGGTACCCTAACTGAGACGAAAGCGGTGACGAAATCGCCTGTAAATATTGAAATTTTCTTTTCAATTAAAACTCTTTCTTTGCCAATCGTTCTTTGCATCTTTCCAGGTCTTGTAAACTTAGGAGATTACTTTTTCAAAGACCTGAATGACTTGTCTTGCACAGATAAACGCTGAATCAGTAAAAAACATTACGAAGTCTAAATGGTTTCAATGAGCAATAATGTAAACTCCCTCTTTTCTTATGCGGGATGTTAGAGGTAATAAGCGGGGTATACTGCTTTCAGTACCCTACGTACTTCCAAAACAAGTCGTCTCCCGGTCACATCCACTTTCGACCAATTGCATAAATGCTTTAGGCTGAAAACACACCGGAAAAAGAAAAACGTGTTTTTTTGTTTCGTGAAACAAGAGAACATGGTTTCTTATGAACCCCCTACTGCTGGTAGCAGTAGGGGGTTGATTGCTCCAAGAACTAGTACTGTCCCTCCATTCTTTCTACGAGCTGTCAGAGGTCATAGGCGAGGGTTTGACTGCTCTGGCCTCTGGTCACAACTCGTTTGCCCGAAGACAACTCGTCAATAAGTCCCTTTAACCTTGACCAAATTTGGACACCTCATAAATACATCCGATGCATCAGTATCAGAAATTATACCAACCACCGCTTCTGATCTCGCAATCAAGCACGGTTATTTTCACGAAATGTTTGAGGAATGACAGGTAAGGGATATATGAAACCCTCCCATCAGGGCACATTACTACGTATGGTATGTCGAGTCCACCTTTAACCTTCACCCGTTTTATCAACATAGTTGGCTTCAAAAAGCCCTCCGTAAGTAAGCATATAACATCCCATAAAACTACACAGCTGCCGAATTAGCAAGACGAGGCTCTTCCGGCGTTGATAGTGTTAGCCTGCACAACGTGCATGCACCGCTGTCCCACGCTTAACTTCTTTTAGAGCTGTTTTCATCCTTTTTCAAAGATTTACTCTTTAATATTGAAAACTATAGAGGGATCTGTAAGCAATCGTCCATGCCTAAACTGTTTGACGCATTGGTGGCTGATAAGCTAAATTTTCTTTAAAAAAATTTGATTTGCATTAACAAAGATGGTTTTGTAACAAACAGATCCACGGTTACAAACCTTCTTCTATTTACAAACTTCGTTATTACTGAAATATCTAAGGGTAATCAAGTCGAGCCATTTATACCTACTGATTTCAGCAAAGCATTTGACAGGGTAGACACAAGCTTCTTCTTTACAAACTTGAATGTATAGGGTTTTCTACAAATTTTATTAGATGGCTATCATCCTATTTAACAAACAGATACCAATTTGTAAAGTTTAGAGGTTACATATCCCAAGAAATCGTCGTAAATTCGGGTGTTCCACAAGGAAGCAACATTGGTCCTCTTTTATTTATTTTATTCGTTAACGATATTGTCAAATTTGTTCCTCATTGCAATATACTGATGTTTGCCGATGATTTTAAAATCTTCTCCTCATGCAGTGATTCGTTTAGTTTTCATCGTTTAAAAGCTGGTCTTCAAAAGTTTGTTTTGTGGTGCTCAAAAAATTACTTGACTCTAAATGTTAGTAAATGTTCTGTCATTACTTTTTCCCGACGTACTTTGCCTCGTATTCACGAATAATCCTTAGATTGCAGTGCTATTCCACGTGTTTCTTTGATAAAAGATCGAGGTGTAATGCTGGATTGTAAATTATTCTTCAATTTACATGTAGAATACATTACTAACAGAGCGTGGGGAATGCTGAAGCGGTATGCTAGAGTCTTCATCGACCCATATTCTCTAAAATCTTTATATGTGGCGTTTGTTTGATCCTTGTTGGAATATGCGTCGGTCGTTTGGTGTTAATACAACAACAATCATATTTCAAGAATAAAAGCAACTCAAAAAAGATTATTTAGGTTTCCATGGTCTAATTTCAATAACTTACCCCCTTATTCAGCACGATTGCAACTTATTGGTCTTGAGTCTCTTGAGGTTAGGAGAAAGGAGCAAAGAGTTGTTTTTCTCCACAGAATATTTAGTTGGGAAATTGACTGTCCTTTTAAGTCTTGTTAATCTAAATGTTCCGTCAATTTGCGTAATAACAGATTCTTTTAAATGCTGCGTTCTCGTACAAATTACGACAGATCATCTTCTTTAAATGGTTTACTGTTATTGTATAATGATTGTGCGTATTTAATTGACATTAAAATGACGATACCCTTAATAAAATCAATCTTGTCTAATTATTTCCAGTTATAATTGCTTACTTAAATTGTTTAATTAATTTTCTTTACTTTTTTTTTGTATTTTTTTTTACTATTACTTTATTTACTATCTATTATTTTATTTAAATTTATACTTTTTGTATTGTTTTAATTTTAATGTCTTAGAAAGGCTACGTACTTTGTTGACAAATCAAATAAATAAATAAATAAATATGCGTGCTTAAAAGAATTGACGAAAGACTAATAGAAATCTACAAGCCTGAATTATATGATTTAGATATTTCCTCCAACCCAGTAGTACGTAGCCTAGGTGCTAAGGTTGAGTAAGGCTTTAAAGACACACTTAGACCAAGAGTCCGTGATACGTTACCTAACAATGTCCTATGATCCTGACATAGAGCCATTAGGGATCAGTTGATGAGGTACTATGCCTCTTTATTTATTGTCTTCCTGGAAAATAAGCTTCGACAAGTGAATTTTAACTGTTGGTAATTAAAAGTCTGATTTTTTTATACAAGCTATCAAATTTGGATAGCGTGATCAAGTAGAAGACGATATATTTTCGCCACTTTGAAAATTAATCTAGATCTAGTTGAAGGCCAAATGCGTAAATACGGGTAGAAGACGACTTAATTTAGTTTTTCTGACTAAAAGGCGTGTTATAAAACAGTTTTTTAGTGATACCAGACCGTATGCTACAAATTTCCCTCACAAATGACGAGAAATACCCTTTTTTCAACATATTACCATATCACAAAAAACCCGCCTTGAAAAAAAAATAGTGTAGCGGTTTTCTGTATTAAGTGGGTTTAGAATTCAAATTGGCGAATAAGACAAGCACGAGTTGGCTGGTATAAAAATAAAAATAGACGAAAATAAACAATTTCGAATAGAGAAAGGATGCAGTAACATTAAAAGAGGTGTTTTTTCGACAATAGGCCGGATTGGTAGAAGAATTGGAGTAAACGGCTAAATTTTATCACTAATTGCCTTAAAATAAACTTGTACATATTTTGTTCTGTGTCTCGACTTCAGGTTTGATTCGTGGATCTACTAAATCTCGCTATCCCTGAACGCATCTTAAAGAAAAGCTACTGCTGTCAAGTCAATTCCAAATTGGATCAATGTTATACGATTTTTTAAGCTTTTATCTCAGCCGAGCAAAGCAAAGTAGGATTTTCAGCACCCAATTACAACAACTACGTCTTACTTGACATTTCCGATATTATCCCCAGTAGCAGCTGTCAGCTGGAACCTTTCTGGTGATGTGGATGGAAATTGCAAGTAAATTGCAAACAACATTTTGTATCAGTTTTACTTTAACTGAAGTAGAAGCTCAAAAAACACGCCAAGATATCCAATAAAACACACCTTATTTCCGCTTCTAACAAAAAATCAAGTTTGTATTACATTTTATTCGAGATTGATAATACTAATGGCAAGAGATAGCTATAACTCACTGTTCATTCATCTACATTTTTTGACGGGAAATGTCGGTATTTGCGATAGCAATATAAGTAAGCATTGACTGTGGTTCCATAATGCACTCCCTCTCACAATTGGCCCCTGCAACTGAAACCTGAAAACTGTTTTAACATATCTGTCCTACCCTTTCTAAAATGATGTCCTTTTCTTCATCTATATTTACAGCGAACGTGAAGCCTCAGTAATGGTTGCGAATTCCTGGCTCTACCACTTCTATTCGGTGCAATCGAAGATCCAGTTTGGACTGCCATTCGAAGGACCTACCCGTGTGCCACCCACAACACCTGCGTACTATCATCATCATCCCACCCATCCGCATCATCATCAGCTGCACCATCATCATCATTCGCCGACACTACCTGCGAATCTAGCCCATGGTTATCCGCCACCACCGCCGCCGCCACCATCATCCTCACATGTGCCATATGGATACCATTCGCCCGTGGGCATGGGATCAGCCGGCCATCATCATCATCAGCATCATCTATCGGTTTCGCAGCAATCACCTACGTCACAACATGTGATGGGCAGCAGCAACGGCAATGTTAATGGCAGCCAACACCAGCACCACAACCAACAACACCATCAGCATCACAATGGTACGACGGATGGTCATGGCATGACGACGGCATCAGAGAACGCAACGACAACATACGCCCCGGCCTATCGCATAGAGACCCAACCCGTGGATTATAGTCAAGTGCCGCCACCTCAGACGACATCGACGTCAGCCACATCACCGAGTGCGCAGGTGGAAATGCGCTGCAGCAGTGCCAACAGTTCGGTGTCCAGTTCAAATTACAATGGCACGCGATTGGGATCACCACCGGCCGCCAAGAAGCGTCTAATTGGCAAGCTCGAACCGTTGTATGTCGTCGACAATCATTCGCCCGAGTCAATTACCGACCTCGACACTCACTACGGCAGTATGGATCTGCACCATCACCATCATCATCATCATCACAGTAGTTCGGTGGTTTTTGCCACTGTAGTACCGACGAGGCCACGTTTGCTGACCAAAGCGCTGCCCAGTGATCCGCCCGACTTTATTGATCAGTGGAATCCAAGTCCGCCATGGTCAGAGACGGCTCAAAAGTTAACAGATGCTGCGCAACAAGAGCTGAGTCCTTGCATAACTACAACGCCTCCGACGCCCACGAGTGCGCCGCCAGTTCAGACGCTGGGACCTGCATTCTCATTCGAATGGATGTCCGATCAGTTTGTGCCTATAATGGACCCGTCGTGTGGTCCGTGTGTGTCGTGTTTCACACCCGAGGGTATTCCCGTTCAGGTGCCCGTGCATCAGATGTCACTGACGCATCATCATCATTGGTCACCAGTGGTGGCACCAGCAGCGCAGGTCTCCGCCGAGCATCACCATCATCATAGACTGTTGCTGCAGAATGGGACTGTGGGTTCGCCGACCGAGGAGAACATCAACGCGGAACATGTGACCGTTATTACAAAGGGCGAGATCCTCGATGACACCGATGTCAAGGGTGAGTAGTTGTCAAATAGGAGAGTGTAATAATTTTAAGCGTTTCTTAAATTTGTAAACAAAATCGTTTGAAAGGCTAAATAAAAGGTAAAAAAAGTAATAACAATTTGACAGATGAATGAGTAAAGAAATGTCATTCTCCTCTGAACAAAGTTAGCTGTCAGAATCTTAAAATTATCGCTTTATGGCGCAGTATACTCGCTTTTCACACTGCGAGTGACAGATTGCATGTAGCTAATTTCAAATTCGATTTTATTACAACGACTTTAAACTTTGACAGTTTTATCAACTTTAAGGCATTTTTTCCCTTTTTTTCTAGATTCCCGAAGTTGAAACTTCATCTAGGCTCGGATAACTCAAAAGTTCAACATATACTGTCCCCGTCCTGATCCTGACGAATTGAAAAAGTCAACAAACAACAAATTCTTTGGCTGGTTAGTGCAATTTCCAAAATGGTAAATTATTAAAATCTATTGTTAAACTAAGGGAGTTTAGGCTGACATTTAAGTTGACTTGTGGATGAGTTCAGGACTGTGACTGGGTCGTACTTAAGTTTCTAAGCGATCTGTAAAAAATAAAAACAATGCTATTGATTAGAGTGCTTTTTGAAAGTGAAACACCAAAATGAAGAAATCTACTAAATTCTTCCTTATGTGACTTAGTGGGAACCATCAGGGGCATAATGCTAACATGACAAGTTGAGAAATCTAAATTCACTTGTCGAACTATACTTGTCGGACAAATTAATTCTTTAACAGAACGCAAACCGTTGCACTTGTCAAAAGAATTAAATTCGCTTGACTTGTAGACATTTTTGGACAAGTGTTTAACATGTAAAGATGGTAAAAATCGCGGAGGAACGGAATTAACTGAAACATGAGAGGAAAAGCGATTGAACGATTTTCCTTTGAATGGTTGTGTGGTTGTTTTTTTCTCTTTCTCAATGCAGCGGAGAGTGCTAGACGTCTAGCGGAAATAGTGAAATGTTATTTTTTTTATATGAAGTTTGACATGAAGTTTGAGGAACGCGGCCAATATTGATAGGCAACGTTGTTCAATATACTGATTAACAGTTCTTGGCTTAAAAACGTTCAACGTATGCCGAGGTTCACTGTTTTCATTATCACCGTCACCGTCACGTCGAGTAGGAATAAAAAAAGTTCATTTGGATTACATATTATTTTGTTTTATTTATGTTACCGTATTCTGCATTTCGAAGGGTATAACATTAAAAATGCACTTGTCAGCTCTGAGCAATATTCAAAACACCTGTCTTCATAGAATCACAGTTCTACAAGTCTTTATTGACATTTGCCGTGTTATATAATTTCCCACTTGTCATCTTTCATCGTGAAAATTGTCGCTGTATTCACGGACTTGTCGTTTTGTGTTACACAATTTTTAAATTTAATTGTTCATTAAACTTGACGAACGTAATTTTTACTGACACTTAGTGGAGTGGCACTTTTAAAAACATTCTTGCTGTTGATAAGGCTCACAAGGACATCGCATTCTTGGCCGTCGCGTCGTTCCGTAGTCCATACCAAAACACAAAAATAAAAACGACACATAGTGTTCGTTCAAGTGAATGTTCTTTCGATGTGCGTCCAGTTCATCAGCAAATGTTGCTCATTTTTATCAACTGATGAAATAAATTCAATTTGATCGTGTTCGATTTTGGACTGTAGTCTGTACCTCAGCTTTTGTGGATGGGGTGAAAAGCTGATTGACACTGACAGCTTAAATATTTAGGGAGGTGTTGGGTTCTTTCCATTTTGTCGGAAAAGGAAAATACGTATAAGTCAAAAAAAAAACTCCTAAAAGGTAGGCGCAGCAATGAACAATATAGCCTATAGTCTTGTCCCAGTCTTAAGAAAGATATGAAAAAAGGTTTCAGGGAAATCTGCTCAGTAGTTCGTACGCCAACTGGTAACATAAACATTAGTCCTTACATTTTTATTGATTGTATAAATTATGTTTGGATGCAAAGGCCTATGACACCAAAAATCAAGTTTGTACAGAGCGACCCAATGAACCAAGCTTCGAAAGATTTGTTCCATCTAATTGTGAAAGAAGCCTGGCTGCTTGCTATGCTGGATGAGATGTTGTAGGTTTCATACTGACTTCAAGCCTTGTTACTGTGGTGTGAATTTAAGCGAGCCAATAGGATTTTAGTGCAGACTCTAAAAAAACAACTGAACCATAGGCCTTACAATCGCGGTTTACTTCCAGTGAACGATTAACCCATATCAGTTTTACCAACTGTTTAGAAATAAAGTTTCAAATAGATCCACTATCCTAAAATCGACTGTGTTATTTAATTTTTATTTTTAAGCTTTGTTTTTTCTTGTCATAGTTTTTGGTTTATTTTTATTTTTCGAATACAATTTGCATTAGTTTCAAGTCGTTTTATTTGATTAAATACATTTTTATAAAAGGAACTTGCAGATTACTGAAGAGCAAATACAGTCCAAAACTGACATAGTCCTTCGAGCCGGATCATGCTCAATAGTCAGTTTTGACTCGGTTACCACCATACCCGGAACCATTTACCTCAAGAATGTTTATTACCTGAACAAGTTCTACAGGTTTCAAGAGATAAAAAGCTGATTGGCTTGTAAATCTGTTACCAAGTTCCCCGATGAACAAACTTTGTATTCCCACAACTCAGCTACAACTTAAGAAATTTTCGGAAAATGTCAATCGCTACATGATGAAATACAGGATAAAAATTCAAACTGTGCCCCTACCCTATTGAAAGACCCTGAACGGAACGGACTAACCTTATTCGTTCGGACCCATATAAAAACTTAACTTTGTAATGTCCTACTTCCTTCAAGACGCTTATTTTCACATTTTGTATTATCTATTGCTCGCCTGTCAAATATGACATAACAAGTTTGAAAGAGATGGTGACGGGTATAAATTATACATTTATGATGTTTCTATTCGTTGCACTTATATCGACAAATCAAAGAAAAAACTATAGGTCACTTTTTTGTCTCTTTCTATTTTCAAGTAAAATGTAACTACGCGACGCGACGTTCACGATATGTTTATCTAGGTAGGAGAAGGCCAGTGGTTTATGATGTTATAGCCAGTGGTTTTGAAAAGGCAATGCAGACTTTAAATCTACCACACATTTTTAAAATCGTGAAGTGCCAACACTGCACCTGGCATTTGACCCTGCGTCGAATTTAATCGCATAGGTACATAGGCAGCGCAGTATACATATTAGGTGCGTTTCTCAATAGCATCAGTCAAACACGTTTTGAACCGACCGCGGTCAAATCAATCTGCTTTATGAATGAAACACATTTGAGCGCCATCTAGCAGATGACTATATAAATACATCGCATGGACAGTATTTGCTGCATTTCTTAGCCTGCTACAATTTTCTACAAACTACTTTCTTTTTCTGTGCCAACATTCGCATTTCACCTTCACTGTTAAAATAAAGTGCGCTCAGATTTTTTCTAAAGACTCAGTCAATTTATTCAATTTATTCTGTGCTCTGATCAGGCGCAGAGTAAAAAAAAATTCTCTGATAAGTTTTCTGAGCTAAAAAAAAAGAAAACTGAACTTTTTTGACAGTTCTGCCTCTGCTCTAAACTAAAAAAGAAAAGCTCTTGTTGAAGGAGAAAGTTTGCGCATCTGTCATGGCGATGCTGACAAAAATTCAATAGGAACTGTGCCCATTCAGATTGGTCTGAAGTAGATGTAACCTGAACGCAAGAACTAGATTGATCGGGAACGTCACTTTGATTGCGTCACTGTGATTGCGAACTGTCAACTTAGTACTCAGTTACGATGCGTCGGCTACCCCTCCATAAACTTCAACTGACACAGCTGCCCATGTGACCGATCTAGGCTGATCGAAACTGAGATTCATCAAGTCAGTCAGCTGTCAGACTTACTAAACTAGAGACATGAACGTCCCCACTGTATGGGGGTATATGTCACGGCTGAAAGCTGTGATTCTATTTATGGAAAAGCATGGCTTTTTTTGACAGGTGTCTAGAACGTAACGAAAATAATTGAAATAAGCTTAAATTATGTATTCAATAATACGTATTACTTGAGCAAAAATTTGAAAAATACCAATAAATTGCAAAAATCTAGATATTGTGAAATAGAAACGTCACTTTACATGCTCACTGCGTAGACTATTTATTAGAAGTAACCGGTACATTTTAGGCAAAAATATTCTCAATTTTAGCATTAGCGAACCCATTTTTTATGCAGCTTTGAGACTGATCGCTAATACCCCAAGTCCAAGTCCTGCTCTTTAGAGATCACCACAAGTACGGGACATACGACCACTTAAAACTTGTGTCAACTTACCTCCCAAGGTTTATCAGTTTTTATAATTGTTTCCCGTTAGTATTCTTAGAACCTATTTATTTAACAGAAAATATGAATGTATTTAAATTTAAAGTAATTTTGTATTTTTTTTACAATATTTGTAGATATAGTTTAGCAACTTACTTTCTAAAGCAATTAAATTGTTTAAACAGTGTACAGACACGTTATGTTTTTATTTTTCTACTGAATTTCCCATTTAGCTGATAAGTAGGTAAAATGCAATTACAAACACACACAAAATGGCCAATAACTGTATATCTATAAGAGAAGTATAACTTGATAATAATTTTTGTACTTATTTTTCATTTTTTTAATATTATTTGCTTTGTATTTTTTTATTTTTATGTTTATGTTTAAGTACTCTGTTATCGTTTAGTGCAATTGAAGGGGTTAATTGGATTTCAAATTCACACACTCGTATGCGTATGTGTAAATAGTTGGATACGTTTTCAATTTAAGTATTATTTGCAATATCGTTTAAAGTTAAAATTAAATGCAATTGACAAGAGATGATTATAAAATAATTAATAAAAAGAAAATTGGAAAAATTAAATGAATATGCGTTTTAATATGAGTATGAGTGGGGTGCCCTCTTTTGCTGGCCTAGACCTTGTTGCGCAGTTGGACTCACACTGTGCGTCCGATATGCGAGTTAAATGGAACAAAATTAATTCATCGATATCTGTACACACGTAAAAAGGAACGCAATTCGATTACATGCGAAGATAATCATAAAATGGCAACAATTCTGTCATTAAAGTGAATTATTTGACAAGCTGCCTTAATTTAGCGCCACAATTTGATTATTTTCCAATTTGAAAATTGATTTTTCCTCTCCGCTGTGTGGCAAAGGCAACGCGGCCGCCAAACATTATCGCATCGATATCATCACCATCAGCATCATCATCGGGATCAGGATGCGATCGATGGTGCTTGGTCTCTATCGCCATCGCCAACGTCGTCGTTGCGGTTGTCGGAGTCATCTTCATCTGCGTCGATCGAATCGCTTGGCACCCTGGGGGTGCCAGATGAGATTCAAGAGACGCAACATCGGCAGTAATAATTGGGGAGCTTTGCTTTTGTTTTTACAGCATCGGCCGTATCTGGAGGCGAAGATGTAAGTATATATGACTTTGATGTGTGTGTGTGTATGCAGCGCGTGTGTGCAGTGTGCACATGCGAAATGGGGGAGCACGCACCTCGATTTACAGCTTAGTAGGGGACCTAAGGTGCACATTTGAATGGTGGCTGGTTCTATAGGAGAGTATGTGTAGCACTGAAAAGTCAATTGATTTCAACTAGCTTCTATAATGGCAGGTACATTTTGTTTTCGGCGCAAATGAGGGTCTCGGGGTGGCATAACGAAGACAGAAGATCTCAAAAAATCGGGACTGGCAATTGGGAAAAAAATGACACTAGGTGCTTGGTTACAGTATCACGGACAAAGTTATGTAAATAAATCGCAAAATATTACAAGTCGTTGAGGCTTCGTTAATTTTTTTTAAAAGAGGTTATGCTATAGATAATGCAAACAGGGCCAACAGGGGAATTTGACATTTCAAGAGCACAGAGATAAAAAGGCCCTTGACAAGTGCATCAAGGAAATCTTTCTTTATTACTTACTCCCCGAAATACTGTCACAGTTCCCTAAAGAGAAGAAAAATCGTCTCGGAAAAGATTTCAAAAAAAGACAAACTCAAATCTTAAACCCTTAAATCAATTGTGGCCCATATCTGGTACAAACCGGGTTCTTGCCGATATTATTGGAATATAAACAAAAAAATTGATATAAGCGCATCGAGTACCACCTATGGCACATTCAATGAATATATTGATGCTATTTTTATTTTGGTCCCGTTAGAATATTCAAATGAAAACTTTATGGAAATAGACTGCCATTTATTAGAGAATAAGCCTAATCGACGAGCTCTCCATTTCATTATCATTTAAAGAGCCAGACTTGGGTGCAAGTAATGTTGTTCTGCGATTATGCCGAGAAATCCCACGAGGATCGAACTTCAAAATTTATTTCGATAATTACTACACTTTCCTTCAACTTGAGCATTATTTAGCGAAACTTGGAATCTATTCATCGACATACCTGTTGCAGTTTACACGCAGCAAAGAAAAGGCAAGGACCTGCTACTTCCATACCAAGTAAGGATGTAAGGTATGACGGAATTAATCATATGCCCATTTGGAGCACTGTGAGACAAAGATGTAAATTTCCAAGTTGCACGTCTAAAACTTTTACAAGTTGCCGTAAATGTGGTGTCGCTCTTTGTCTAAATAAATTTCTTATTTTTGATGTAAAATACCCGAAACAGTAAAAAAGATGTTTTTGATATTTGTGCACTTTTTTTGTTTATATTTAAAAATAATTTAGAAACGTTTTTACAAAAGATCAGTGCACACTTTAAATTATTAAACATATGAGTAGCATTTTCATTTTTACTGTTCCTGTGTTACATCGTTCAACTTTGGTCAGAGTTATTTAACTACAGATTTTGAAATTATATTTTGATTTTGTAAAAATATGCGGTGCTTAATACCTAAACAAGAATTTAGAAACACCCACCATGCCTGATAGAAAAGTTGTTAAATTGTTAAATTCGGTGTTTGGGAATATTTGTAAAACTCACTAATGCCCTAGTTGATTGGAAACCTGGGTTGTTTACTTATTTTTGGAACATCCCCCAGAGTTTAAATCAAGCAGCTACCGGAGAAATTATCTCAAAAATATTGCTTTATAAAACTAATGAAAAATCGAGCAATCTAAATGGAGGAACAATTTTTTGCACCGAAAATGGATAGAGAGCAAGTTAAGCTATTTAAAAAAAAAATACTAATAACTTCTTTTTGTACGTTTGTTATTAAAATTCATCCACTCGGCGACCATTAATTCACACGTATTCACATTTCAAAGACAAGAAAATTAAGATTGCGCGAGAGAGGAGATTCTTTCAAAGTTTGCGGTGAATATCCGGTAGGTGCACAGCGGCCTTCGTTCTGGGGTGAGATTCTGTAAAAAAAACGACACGAAAATCACTTTCACATTTCAAAACACGAAAGAAATCACGCAAGAGCGAAAATTTGCTTCATGCAACTGCGTTCGTTTTCTTCTTCTCGTTGGCAAGGGTTTAAAAAACGGTGTGACAAAAAAGTTGAGGTTTGAGAAGGTGTATATTTATCATGATCGAATGGATGAAGAAGTATACCTTGCTAGCTAAAAAATACGCAAGACAATGCTCAGGGAAGAGGAAACGTTCGTTTGAACGAAAACGATTAAATGTTTTTATATAACAGAATCCCAACCCTGACTTCTGAATAGGTAGTAACTTTAATAGTTCCTTCCAATGATGACATCTTTATGTTTCTGTAGATCCGCGTAAATTCTCCAGATTCGCTGCAAAACAAACCACAGTGACATATGCTGACAACCCAACTTGGCATTTCCTCTCTTAAAATGTTAAATCTCCACCTGCGACATCTGCATCCTCCACTTAGGATTTTCCTTCTGACGTCAACGCCAATAGGTATATAGGTCACTCGACGATGATGTATTCTAAGACCGCACCAACTATCCATGCACATTTTCCAAGAAAAACGCTCTCGAACACAACTATCGCATTAGCGACAAGCTCCGCACAGATACCTACTAAATTAGTAGATAAATTCACATAAATTTCTCGGCTCAACACTCAATAAATATATGGATAATGAATTCGTAATGCTTACATAAATACCCTCGAATCGGCAATGCAATTAGATAAATGGCTTAGGTTCGGCTTGACTGTGCTTTTAATTGCCCCCAGAGTTGCAGTCGTCATTCGCTCGATCTATTGTTATCCCCAGTCCGCATCTGTCCACCACCCACCTCGGCCGGCGCGTCGTCAGAGAGTGCAATCACATGCGATATTATATCGCAGCGCGGTGTCAATCCGCAAACAAATGACATTGAATATTAATAGCTCCATACCAGGCATTCACAAAACAGATACAAGCGCGAGATACAGATACTTTTGCGCGCAATTAGAATTGCAAAACAAACGACAGAGACAGTGGAATTAATTTATCTATGCCCCCTCCAATTGAGTTCACAGAACGCCAGATCTATACGAGCCTATACTTTGTACGTGTGCCGAGGCACAATGCCAGGTCCAGGGTATATCGTCAAAATGGCAAGTAACTCATCATAATGTCGGTTGCTGCGGCACAGCGAATGCGGAATTGAATAGTTTACATCTGGGGAGGCTGGGGTGTATTTCAACATTAAAATTAACCCATGTCCCGCGACGACGAGATGGTATGAAGAGGCCGCCACGCGCAACGGGCACCTTCACCGAACGTTCTCGTTTAAAAGCGGTCACTCACAGGAGGGTGCCTTCTTCTTGTCATTATGCAGCTTAGGGGCATCTCTCAACGCGACGTTCTTCGGTGTTCAGTCCGAGGATGGTGGGTTTTTGCGCAATACTCCATGGGTATGGGGTGCCTTATGGATACCTCTGCAACGTCATTTGAGACTTAACGCCTCGAGACAGAATGTAATGACCGTGCTATTATTTGGGGACAGGCAACGTATTAAATGCGTGGACATTATGATTGACATTAAGCACTTGGCCAGCGGCCAATGCGCAGATACATCCACTCCACATGTACTAGTGCTCGGTGACATGGTGCTCGCACTCAGTCTGTCTTCTTGTTTGGAGCGTGGAAGTGAAAATCTATAACTACATGCGTCGATACAAAGCGTCGACATTTGTCCCGCACACAATTATGACTCCAACACTTAACGGACAATTAATAGTTGCCATCAATGAATTTGAGGCTGAGAGTTGGCTACATGGGGCACAAAGGATGGTAGATTTAGATTGTAGATGTGGTAAGGTCAGGGCCGGCCTGAGGGTGTATGAAGATAGCATGCGTTTTGTAAGGATGAACAATGAAATTGCATTTTAGTAGGTTATATGCAGGCGGCGTGTTTCTACACTTAAGCACAAAAGGCTCTAGAATCAGTAAAATATTTAGCTAGCCTGTCTAGGTCTAGGTTTTTTTGCGATAGGTCCGTTTTCTCTGATAAGGAAGGTCGCAGCTCATGAATAACTTTATCATCTTTCTTCGATAACTTGCTTTCAACACATAGAGTTGGATAAAAATGATATGAGTCGTATAAAGCGAATCTTTTTGTTCTTCTGGGTCTTCGAGTTTCACTCCCGGCCATCCTGTGGAGATTCATTGCGGTTCCTACAATTTGCTCTTTGGTAAGCTGCATCTGCAAAAGGACGATGGCAACTAAAACTCCCTTTAGCAAATTTGAGGCTTTGGATAAACCGATAAACAAATTTTCACTCCTTTATGCAGCAATCGCCACCTGGTACAACACTTTTGCGACAACCGTGGGTTTCCTACCGACGACGGTCCTAAGTGCTGGCCCGCTACCGATTTTTTGACCGGCTCTTTGCATCTTTCATTTCACTACTCAAAAAAGACATTGATATATTCCCAAGATAAAAAAGTCCAGAGTCTTGCTATACTCAAAAGCAGTTGGGGAGGCTGCAGTTATTCCGCTCAAGGGTAGATTTCATATAGCCATGGGTTTGTTACGAGTTGGCGTGCAAACAACTGGACAGATTTGCATGAAACTTTTTCATAATTCTTTCTTAAGACTGAGGGAAGACTATAGGCTATATTGTTTATTGACGCGCCTATTTTTTGTGGGCATTTTTGACCAAAATTTATTTTTTTCCCTATTCATTGCATTTAGCTTGCCAAATATTTTTTAATCAATGGAAAAAACAGAATGCTTCCCTAAATATTTTAAGATCACAGTAAACTATCTGCTGAATCTAGGGAAAGGACCAAAATCTGGCACTGACATTTTTTTTTTTTTGCTTAAGATTCTAACATCAATTTATAAATAGTAAGAATCTATCGCACAATACACATTGCTTAAGGCAGTACAAAAACAAAACGACGTTGGGCTAGGATAGAAAAATAAAAGTGTCAATCGTTTTCACTTGCACGAACGATTTTTTCACGCACCTTTGAAAACGAAAGACAGTTTCTTTTGCACATAAACAACTTCATTGAAGTTTTCAGTTTGCTTGGTTCATCCAGCTCTTTAACCGATATGCAATAAGAAAACGAAAGGAGTTGCCTTTCTTTCGTTCTTTGAAATGCGCGAAAGTGCTTATCGATTTACATTATTCAGACTCCCACCTATAACATGAAAATCGGAACAACTGTCAGAAACCACTTGTGCGATTTTGTGAAAAAAACGAAACGAAAAGCACTTTTTCTTCTCAAAAAAAAACGAAAGAAATCGTGGAAAACGAAAATTTTTTTCACATAATTCTTTTGTTTTTTTCTCCTATTCACAACCATGTACCTAGTTATAAATTGCATCGCTTTTAGACCAGAAGCTCGAGGAAATTGTACGACCATTTTTTAGTTCGACCACAATGGTAACGATACTGCTCATTTGACATACGGGCCTGAGTAAGGGACCAAAATCTGGCACTGAGATATTTAAACTAAAACCGATAAATAGCAGAAACGACTGTTTTAGATCGTTTCTGCTTTATGGTGATTGTGATTTCCTGAAGCGAATTCCCTTTAACAAACACTGTGTGTGTCGTTTTCTCTGTTGGAGCGGAACGATATAGAAGTACACATGCGGTGAACTTGTGAATGTAATCAACAGCGACAATATTTAATTGCAAAGAAGAAGAAGCTTTTCTTAAAAGCTAAGGCTTCTTTGCCGTTCACATAAAATATTTAAAAAAAAATTAAATAAGTCAACAAACACTGTAGATAAAACGCACTGTTTTTTTAAGTCCTGCGAACTTTTTGGACAACGTATACCTTCTTGCACGCCGGTACAAGAAGTAACTTTCAGCAGTTTTTTTTTACTAGCTGATCCGTGCTCGCCTTGCTTCACCCGCCATATATACAGTTTTTGGACTATTTTCTAAGAACCACGTTATATTCCGGGATAAAATATCCTAAGTCCTGACCCAGAACATAAGCAATCACTATGTCAAGTTTCATCAAAATCCGTCCAGTAATTTCCGCGATGCGTGGTCCAGCATTTTTTTTTTCTTCAGTTTTATTTTATTTTCTAGAGTTTCATAGAGTGTCATACATACATGCACATAAATACAACAATATAATAAGAAGAGATATGTGTCGTAAAATTTGTCTTGCCATAAAAAATAACCATACCAGATGCACCGCTTCAGCTTCACAATCGCAGCGACCTTGAGTCCAATGAAGGGGGTTCGAACTACCGCATCCTTGAGCGAGCAATACGTGACTGAATTCTGTCGATTTTATATACAAAACAATAACAAATTCAGTCACGTAGTACTCGACCACGGATGCGGTAATTATCAATCCCTGCTTCTGGTTGAATCCACAAATATATTGGTGAAATGCCAAAAAAATAATAAACGACTGCTGTCAGATGGCTTGTACAAAATACATAAATGACACTTGTTTTAGTGCTTCTTGAGTGGATTCTCACTTCAAATCGAGAAGCGATTTTCTCTTCTCAGAATCTCAGAAAAAGAAGAACTCAGAAGTGATTTTTTTCGATTCCGGACACTCCCGGACGCTTCCTTTTGTCCAATGGAAAACGACATTAGAGTCTATTGCATTATGTTCCTCTAAGCTACTGCAAATGTTGACGAAAAGGAAGCAACAAACGAAATAAGATACCAAAATTCCATGAGCAAGCATTTTCCATTGGGAAACATCTGTAGCTGATAACTGAAACTAACGTTTGCCCACTAGAATTGAAACTAGAATCAGAACTAAATGTGGCTTCATATTTATCCCCATGCATTTCTGATAAATTTACGCTGATATGTTGAGCAGTTTTCCCGTGATCTCCATTTCTGTTAAATTTTGAGGTTATTTTTATTGACTTATTTTAGGAATCCGCAATAGGTTTATGTGGACCTAATATTGTTTCGTAAAAAAATTCTCCCAAACTCTGCAAAATTCACATATAAACGCCTATTGGCTTAAGCTGGATTACTTCCACGTAATAAAATTATGGTTTATTCAAACAGTATTAACTCTGACTTGAAATAGAACTTCGGCTAACTGGCGCCCTTCCACAGATCAGCTACATCCACCCCTGGAAACAGTTTACCCAAGCACAGACAGACCCAGAGTCCTTAAGCTTACTCTAATAGAATCGCAATGCCTGCAGGGACTAAATGAGTGAGCGCGCGCGCTCTTTGCTCCTCCTTTACAACGCCAGGAAATTGATTACACCACACTTCTGCTGGGCTACGTCGCGCGCGCTGTTCGCCTCCTCCAAATGTGCAGAGCCATTCAAAGTCAAATCCAAGTCATGGATTCAAATTCATCGCAGTCGATTGATTCGACATTATTATTAATTTTTCATAACTTCTGCGAGCGCCGCTCCGTACTGTTTTAACAGAGCCTGCGATGGGCTCTTCTTCGTTCTGCTGGTATTTTTTTCGTTCTTTTTTTCGTTTCGGTTTAGGCGGTCGTTCTCGATCGTCTGGCCTGTATCCATGTGAAACTAATCGATTAAAAATTATAACAGCGGATCCTTTTGATATTGGCCGACAAAGCGCGAATGTCCTCTTTATTGCTGCTGCGCCGATTCACTGAGGACTTCGCTATATGCCGGCAATTGACAGTGGTGTGCTGTATGATCATTTGAAATGGACGGAGGATATCGTCTATAGACTGCTCATTTGCAATGTTGCACTGTAGGGGTTTTGAGTGCACGTTGACTGTCGTCGAGATTTTAAATTGAGCTCATTATGCGAGCATACAAATGTGGCCATTTGAGATGTAATGAGTTTCGATCAATTACGAGAAACTCACTTCAAATCGATTGATTTTGATGTCACCGATCGGAGGGGAATCATCAATTATACATTCGTATTCTAAAGACTGTTGCTTTGTCAATAGGCAGCCCTCTTTTGCAAATGATTAGGAAGGTTTAAAGACATGGGCAAAAGGCCAGGATGTGATTTGTTTACCAATTCTCTCATAACCGCGTATCCCTCAACCTATCGAGAAGCCATACGCCCTTAGAGACCTTTAGAAACGCCGCAACTCCTCTACTTGTTTACACCGACTAAGTTACTTCCTCCAAAGTCTTTGATGGATGAAGAGTTTCGGTAAGATGTGGCTTTTCCGTCGAAAAAAGGTCCCCCTGACATACTATAAGCTTTACTAAGAGCAACAAACTATAACAACTTCAAGAACAAAGAGTTTTAGAAGAAACACGATTCGAAAGAAGCTTTACTTTTGTGTTGTATATCCTCACTTAAATTCAAAGTCTCGATAATTTTATTCTGCTATAAAATCGGAAGATTTACATTGTCAATTTAAAACATACAAACAGACCCGGTAAGAATCCCGAAAGAACCAAATTACATCTTACTTTTTTTTCCACTGCGTCACCTCTCGCGAACGTCTGACAAACATCCGAGAGTAAAACTGTCATGAATGAGCTTCTCAATTAGCCGTTTGGACTCGGCGTAAAATTGTAGATCCCTTCCATTCGTCCCAAAAATTGAAAACCCACACAAAGCGAATGGTTGTGAGAAGCTAGGCCTTGGGTCCCATAGACCTGTCGCGCGAAAATATTTATTATTTTTTAAACTTACAGACCCTAAAAGCGTGGAAAGAAATTCCAGTCCATTTAAGCAGGCTTCCATTCTGGCGAAATGGTCCGTAGAAATTCTCAAAAGCAATGTATTTATGTAGTAGATATCAATGGTTTTAGTAACACATTTCTTAAAATTAAGAAAAAAATAGAAAACCACATATTCATAAAGAAAAATAAGTAACGTTTTTTAGTCTTTTGGCATTCGGCACCGGCCAATTTGTGAAGGACTCGATGTCCAAGTACATCATCTATATTTAAAATCTCCGACTTACTTTACTACATACACGGTGACACACGGTCGCTCGCACCGGGTTAGTAAAAAAAATACACAACGTGTCATCATTAAGCAGTTTCGACGTGAACTGATTGTGGAGGACGTGCAAGGTGCAATGCGGCAGCTACTCTAAATTGCATCAAAAAGCAATAACGGAGAATAAAGCTATTCGATTTTTTTTAACACACCCGGTCTCACAGACCAGTAGGTCACCATTGGCGGCTTATATTCTTAGCTTCCTAATTGCTATAGATGGGCCTCACTAAACGGGTATAACAATCGACGAGGTAAGGAATTTTCTCCCATTTGTATGAAATCAGAGAAATTCCATTCAAGATATCCGTTCCGATATAATTTTCGGAAAAATTATGGTGATATTAGAGCGCACCTTGCCGCATTGCGCTGTACCGCGTCATGCCACTTACTTTTGACAGCTGCACGGCTCAACGCTCAACTCTCCGATAACAAATTGCTGTGAAATATTTAAATGTCAAATGAAATCGATTATACTTTATTTATTTTGTTCCGAAAAAAATACAGTGGAAGTCACTTATACCGACCAGTTGCTTATAAACGTCCATTTTTATTTCGTTTGGTTGGTTCATTATATTTTAAGCTATTCAACTATCGGATATAACGTCGTCGACTCATCGTATATAACAAAATGTCGGATATACCGACCAATTTAAAAAAAAAAATCGGCCCTTGTCGTTGGTTATAACAACTGAATAAGAGAAATTAATAAAAAATATATATTACTGTTAAATATTATGGCAATTTATTTGATGTGTCGCCGTGAAAGATGCTTTTAAAATTAGTTGTGGTTAACGCGTCTTTAACAAAAACCTTATAGTATAGATTTGTGTTACTGAACATCTGCCTCAGCCAAGTAAAGGTGAGTTAAACGCATGCTCAATAAAACAATTTACAGCGACATCTGTGATAAAATGGTGTATAAGCTGGTATAACAAATGTTTCATTTTGGGTTGGTTCAAGATCTTTCTAACATGCGCTTGATGAAACTGAATGGCACTAAAAGAAATTTATTAGCTGAGTCATAAACAAGAAAGGTGTCAAATGAACTATGCTCCAAGGAATTTTTTTTTGGTATAAATATGTACGTGTTGTGTGAATTTCACAATTGTCAATTAGTGTGTAGTTGCTCTAATAACAATATGTTTATTTTTACGAGGACAATAAAGTAAGTAAAGTGTTATAATACTATGTTCCTAAATCATTTTCCTTTATTCTTTTTATTTTTATTTTATTTGCATTTTATTAAATATTTATTATTTATCTTAAAACATTCGACATTTTAAGTATTTTAAACAATCGGTAGGTACTGTAAATAAAAATTGAGTTCCACACTTCATTTGGTTTGAATAAAAAGAAGTTTCGTTGAGTTAGGAGCATGTAAGATTGTTTGAAGAAAAAAAACTTAGAATCAATCGCAGAAAAATCCTAGAAAAGGAAGAGAAAAGGACGAAGAGAGTTTCATAAAATTTACCAATATTACTTGCTGGAAAAAAAGCCAAATTAAACAGTTACACAAAAAAAAACTAGAACCATTGGGAGAATTTGGAAACCTTGGATCAGGAAAACAAACATGCGTCAATTGAAATCAGGGTTAAAAATAAAGGTTTTATGATTTTAATACCTCACGAGAAGCAGCCTTTCATTTTGATAGATTAATATCGTTTTGAATAGGTACAGGATCCGAATTGGGTGTCCAATACAGTGAAACCCGGATAAGTGCCTCACATTAAATGCCCCGTTTTGATAGGCACTTATGCGGGTTAGGCAGTTATAGAAAAAAATCCGCTTAGGTGCACAAAGTTTCACTAAATTTATAAATAAAAACAAATATACTTTTTATTTTTTTTTATAAGAAAAAATAGGTATTTAATTTTGTTTAAAAAATAAGACTTGTATCGGTAACCTTTAAAAAGAAAACTTTGTACTAATTATGAAACACAAGAAATGCTAAAGGAAAAAAAATCTTTGTATTTTTTCAGCTGATTTCAAAAATGTTTACTTAAAAGAATTTTTTTTAATTTCAATAAAAGTATACACAAAGTAAAAGACAATAAAGCGGGAGAGGTAGTTAAGCGAGAGGTAGGTACTTATAAGTTAGTTTTATATGGAAAAAGTCCTTAGAATTTTGGTTCTCAAATAAAAGGTACTTATGCGGGTTAGGCACGTACGCGAGAGCCACTTATCCGGGTTTTACTCTAATTCGTCTTTATTTGGAGTATTGCTCCGCTGATCCAAGTTATCCTCAGTATGGCCTAAAATTATGTATTATTGGATGTGTTAGATTCCAATTGAAATACTACATAAAGTTGGGCGAGCGACCTGGACTTAATCACTGTTTGAGAGAAGTTAATACATTCCTAGTTGGACATCTCATGCGACCAAAAGTTTGCTTTAAGGTCAATTAAAACGTCTTAGAATAAGAACAAGATGGTTTCGTCATAAATAGACATAGCTAAGTTCGACTCGATTTTCTATTTTCTTGATTTTGGTGAGTTAAAATTTTATTTGGTCGATACTTGAATTGAATTTCATTTATTTTTTTAACCCTTTTAACACCAGCTTTCTAAATTCAAGAATTCGATTCGACTTCTTATGTTAAATTAAATTCGACTGTTATTTAAACCAAGTAACCTTGGGTAGTAACTCCAAACTGCGAAAAAGCGACAGGGAACGGTGGGAGATGGAGATACGTAAATCATCTCTGAATTATATGCTCAGCCACGTATGGAGTGCATGTCTTAAATCCTTAAAAAGCATCCTCAATTACCGATCTTCATTCACAAAGTTTCATCTGCATCGCCTAGCTATATCTGCCCATTTTAGTAAGAAGCCATTAGAGTAGAACACTGACATGTAACACTGATTTGTTTCTGCACTTGTCCAAAGGAGGTTATGCAGAAATAAAACTTTTCATGGTGACGTTAGACAAAAGACATTTAAGGACACCTTTAAATCATGAATAACCATAAGTGATGCTGGAACCGTTTCTTTAAATAGCTCCCTGAGCCTGATCGAGCACCAACTCATTTAGAAAGTATCGAACCAACTTCCGAAACCACCATCAGTATACCCACACCTACAAACCACGGTGACCAATTGAAATCAGTGATCCCTAGTGGTCTCTGTAGCCTCCTCTAACTGCTTTCCGTCGTCGTCGCTAATGTTCACAGCGCCGAAACACACGGATTAATTCGAATTAATGCAACCGAATGGTGTTGGGCATACTGAATTATTGTAATGAGATGTCTTGTAGCCGACCTATGCAAATGACTATCCCCCCCAACCCAACAGGATCAATCTGCATCTCCTTCATACGTATATGATTCATACAGTGCAACAGTGCAGCAGTTGCTCCATCGTGCCGAGTATATAGAAGAAAAAAAACCAGTCCGATATCCAGCGAAAATTTCCATGAGTTCATAGTGCACAAATTTTCCATAATGTCACCGAGTCTCTATGGGCTATGGCATTTCAGTGAGTGCGCTGCGCCCCCACCCCGTTCGCCCTGGCTGAGTGTGTACGTGTATAGTTTGCACACCCGGGGAAATAAAACCATAGCCTGGGCGACAAAATGTATGCGCGCTGCATTTATATCGATGCACTTGGATTTGCGCGCCAGCCGTTTAAAACTTTTTTTTTTTTAAATTCTAGTGGAAGGGAAGAGAAGCCAATCTCATCGCTGATGCCTGGCTGCGTTTGATTTTTCAAATACGCCAAGCGTAATACAGAGTCTCCTACTGCTGCTGCTGGAGACTCCAAGTGGTAGTGACTGGTGACCATAGCCCATGGACCTGGCTGTGAGTGTGATGATACCAAACATTCCCAGAAATATTGGTGTAGGTCACAATAAGATTACATGCTGTGCATCGCATTGTATGCAAAGCAGGACATGGGGTTGCGCTGCTATATTTTCGTTTGTTTTTCCTGCTCTCCGTTGGGTTGGCGCTGTTCTGTAGGGTATTTATTTTTATTTTTTTTTTGTTGTTTTGCGACTCCTCGCACAAAAATATGCAAAAGAAAGGGAATGGGAACCGCGCTCGCTCTGCAAGGTCTGGCCAAAAAAAATAGGTATATGTAGAACCCCGAGACAGAGAGATACACGTTGTTTTCTGCTAAAACGCATTCATGGCGGAGACACGAAATTTTTCACTGCCCTGGGATCCGAAAGATGCCACATATCTTGAATGGAATTGTATTCTTGGATCGTTTTGTTCCTGTTGTGGCTCTTATAATGCGCGCTGATAAGTGCAGGAGCAATCGATGATACGGTCTCTGGGCCGCGCGCACAGCAGAGAACAAGATATGGCAACGTGTAGTGCATTTGTTGTGTCCTCCTCTCGGCCAGGATGGGAGCAGAGCAGGTGCTAAAATGTTTCAAATGAACGCAGACAATGGTGGAGTGGCTTTGTCAAATGTACTAACTTGTAAGCAATATACCTATACGCAGATTGTGATTATCCCGTATGGATATGCAGTTGGGGGACGTTATGAGAAAATGTTTATAAATTGCTACTTGAGCGAGGGGGGCCATCTTGACTCAATCAGCCATCGGGCTAATGTATTTCCATTTCTATGAAATTGGTTACAGGTTTTTTGGAGCGCAAGGAGTAGGAGACAGTTCAGTCGAGAGATGTATCCTGTATACAGATAGTTATGGCCTTGGCAAACTAAAAGAGGTTGACAGGACGATGAGGAACGGGACGAACTTTCGCTGCAAGTATATGAAAGGTCTGAACAAAGTGCAACTGTCAGATTTTTCAAATAAATATAAGGGAAGAAATTATTACGAAGGAAAAAATGCTTTTAAAAAGTCAATTCTCTTTGGCGGACTGGAGTTATCGAAACCCTTTTAGGGAGGTGCGAAAAACAATCAAAGCAGCCAGTCGTGGAAGTAGTTCTGCAAAAGGGTCACAGATCTGCAAACAAGGCAGATCATTCGTAAGCAGTGTTAAAACAACACATTTAAATCAGTCAAATGGTGGATATATCTCCGATGAAAACCTTACGCAACTAAGGGGCCCCTTGACCGTGATATTTCCCCGACTCTTCTTTCAGATGGCAACTAGATTGGAAAACCCCACTAAGAAAAAGTTTGTAAAAATATCACAATGTTACGGATATGGGGAAAGTTTCATTATTCTCAGATTGAGGAGGTGATGACCAGCAAAACAACAACTCTCTAATACAGAACAAATCCCCCGACGAAGTACCATCCATTGGCGCGATATTGATTCGACTCAGTAGATTTCTCAAAAAAGAAACACCTTCAATAGAAGTTAGAATTGCTAAGCAAGCATCGATGGTACAGCTTATCACAGGAAGACGTTTGACAGGATGAAATGCAACAAGGAGAGAGACAATTGAATTTGTTGTGGCCATTACTGGACTTGTAATGTTTAGAGGTACTAATTAAATTTAATAGAAACCCTTTCAAAGGCACAGCCATTTGTATACCCAACCGATCGGTGACAAGTAATACCATCAAAGTGCTGGACGAAATATGTTATTGACTTTTTGTGTGAATATGGAATCGATCAGCGTCTGGGCTACAAAATGCATAGGTATGAAAAAAGAGACAGATCAAAGAACATAAACTAAAGGAATGCCAAAGTTATGATTACCAGTAACTTATGTATTTTATTTTAGACTAGCTGACCCGTGCTCGCCTTGCTTCTCCCGCCTGCCACTTTTAAAGCAAAAAGTATTTTCGTCGAACTACATCGAACATTTTTTTTATAAATATGTTCCTACCCTTGGACCTTTCTAAAAGCAATATAAAGCAAAAACAAAAACAATAAAAACATAATTTTAATACCTACTAAAAAGTCTACACAAAAAAGATTTACGCAAAGTTCTTTTATTTCCCTCTTACCCACCTCAAATGTCGACGAAAAGGAAGCAACGCAAATGAAACAACTTGACACACGAATCCCACCAGCCCATTTCCAAATTTATCACAATGAACAACACCCGAAAATGTGTTCAACCTGAATGTGTGCGCTGAAAAGAGACGACTGCAATGCCCATTGAAGTGCAAATGATCACGTTAGAGCGCGCACATAATAATCACACACACACTACTGCAACGATACTACTCTCTGCTGGATGACTACTGACAGTGGTATCCACTGAATGCAAATTGTGGGCAATGTTTTGAATAATTGTTTTGAACATTGCTCAGCTTCAGGACAACGCAGGAGGATGTTTTATATCTTAAAAGATTCAGAAGAAAATTTACTAAATTCACCTATTTTATTTTTCAATCCGATAAGCCATTACTGAGCTAGGTCTCTATAAACAGAATTTTTACTACATATATCCGTTTTTTTTGAATATTTTGTAAAAATTAAGTTATATTCCGGGTTAAAAAGTATCCTTAAGCCTGACCCAGAGCATAAGCAATAACTATGCAAAGTTTCATCAAAATCAGTCCAGTAGTTTCTGCGTGATGCGTGGTCAGGCATTCTTAATTCTTCAGTTTTATTATATGTAGAGAAGAGATCTCGGGTCAAATTACCACATCCGTTAATTGATCCGAAATTCATTGATACGTTATCGAATGATCGAGTACACATACGAATGGTCACGTATCGAATGCACATTTAAAATTGTATCAATTGTAGGTACTAGCACAATTCTGCTACATTCATTGCTGACAAATGTCAAATGTATTGTTTTTCTGTAAATTATTTAAAAAGAAAATAGGTGTTTTTTATAAATTCTTAAATATCAAATAGAGTATTTGCTGTATTTTTCATCTTTCGAGTCAGAAGATGGACATTGTTGGTTTATTAACTTATTCAATAATATTTCAGTTGTAAAACAATTGGACAAACGTTTTTTGAAAATAGCGATTATGTAATTGGAATCTACTGAAACCCTAACGCATCTGATCCAAATACCAAAATTCGATACTCGATACTCGATCTTGTGGGCGATCATACCCATTCAACATTTATCAGTCACGTATAACTTGATAACTGATGTGGTAATTCGACATCTGAACTATTTAACTTTCTGTTTTACAGAGAAAACAAAAACCAACTGTAATTATTTACAAGAAATAGTACAACTACACTGGCCTTAAAATGTTTTTTAATATTAACAATGATAAACCCAGCACAGCGCTTTGCATCCAAACCGAATTCGACGGAGCGAACAGTCCCATAGAATCCATTGCATTCGGTGATAGGCTGTGTGCTTAGTACTCACTCTCATTTTTCCCACGAAATGTTGTCATATTTTTCTTTTCTTTTTAATGAAAACATCTAACTTTTAAATGTAAAATTTTTATTACTAGAAAATCACATTAAATTAAACTTTTTTTTATAAATAACGCAGGTTGTTCACATTATTATGATTATTTTTTGGTACAAGAAAAAGAGACGATTTTCATGTGCTATTATTTAAGGAGATTTTTTGTGCTGATCATCATGGTGAAAAACAAATGTTTTCATGAAATTTCACCTAAAATTGATAGTTTAAAAGTTTTTTTTTGTCAGATTCCTGAAATTCAAACAATTTTTCTGATGCTTTTTCCAACGGAAGGCTTTTTGAATAGCGAAATTCCCACCACAAAAAGGGAGAGATCCCACGATCTTTAAAGTGATAGCATACAGTTTCTCTCATTCACTCAATATTTCCACCAATGAAAGTGGTTCCTCTCACGCTGTGCCAACTGACAGAAAAGTCAAAAAATAAGCCTCCTACTTTATCCATCGTATCCGAAACGTGCGCTGCTTATGGTTCACCTTTCAGAATGCAATTGATTCTATTGGTTGGGTCCTTAAGTAGTCGAACACAGTAGCCACTAAGCCACTGCTCTTTGCCTAGTTTGCGAATTTCCCTATAGAGATGTTTTGTCATTGAATTGAAGCAGAAGTGTCTTGGACGCTATATTTCTATATTTATGACGCACGGATATGGCTTAACATCCACGCCCTCCCTTCATATGAATTCTCTGTCGCTTCTCTTAAGGGCGTCAGCTTGTTTCCAACTATACCCGCAGTATCCTGGCAACCCCACCCAGCACGATTTCGGGGGGGAAATCTTGCATTAGATACTGCTGTTTACGAAGCTGTTATGTCAGATTCCTACTGACTAAAACCCCCTCTTCTTGCCCTATGCAGTCAAGCATTGCACCACGAAGAGGTCACTGTCACATTGCATTTAAAGTTGTTTCAATCGTGTGGGATTCCGATTGATGTTGGTTGTTCTCCCTGGCTCTTTCTAGTCGCCGAAGTTCCTTCATGGTAATAGTTGCAACCTGTTTCACAGCGTCCCATACTGTGTTCGGTGTTATCATATTGTGAACGATGTTTTCAGGGGTTGACATTTCTCCGATTATCTCTTCTAATTCTCTGCGTCCTATAGTAAAACGTGGGCACTATAAAAATGCATGCTGCGCGTCTTCCCCAACATCTCCGCAAGTGGGACAATTTTGAGATTCAACGAGTCCAAATCTGTTCAGATACGCTCGGAAGCAACCATGGCCGGTTAGAAGCTGGCTTAAGTACAAATCTACTTCTCCGTGTAGCCGCTCAATCAATTTTTGGATTTCTGTAATAAGACGATAGATTGATCTTCAGTTTCGCGTCTTTGTCTTTCCCTCAGCTTGATATCTTTGACTGAAATTTTAGGTTCCCGAATTTTTGCATCATAGTTCCTTTGTAGTTCAACGGGTAAGATATCCGCTGGCAGCACTCCCGCCATGACATATAATAGCATCATCTGATACCGCCCGATATGCACAGCACACTCTAAACGCACATAGCCGATTGACGGAGTTTATCCTTCTTGTGTAGGACTTCATTGTAACAGCTTTGGCCCATATGATGATGGATTGCAACATCCTTAACAGAATTAATCTCCGTTTCTGTCTTGGTCCTCCAATATTTATCATTATTCTGAATAAAGCACAACACTCACCCAAACAGCTTTGTCGCAGCTTTGTCGTGTTCCTTCTAGTTTATAGGTGAGACTTGCGTCGATCATCACGCCTAGGTATCTGATTGCCGGTTTTTTTTTTGATATTATGTCACGACCGCCTACCCTGATGGTGATTGTCTCTTTTTTTCTTCTGAATGGTACTGCTTTCGTGTTATGTTCGGCGAGTTCTAGCGTATAAATGCTACTTGCTGGACGGGTAGGTCGAAGGTCTTGTAGTCCTTCCTCAAAAGCGGACGAAATAAAAACAAAATTTCAACTCAAACTTCCGTTTCAAGAAGAAAGCCATCACAGACGCCACAAACTTTAGTCTGGGTAACTTTGCAGGGGACTGAAAGCTTATGCACTGTCAAAAGCAGTGACTCCTGGTTATAAAGGGTTTTCCAATAAGAGGTGTTATTTTGATATTCAAAGAAAAATGACATTTTTTGAGATAAATGATCGGATATTTATTTTATAATAAAGGGGAAGGTATGCCGTTAATAATGAAAAACAACATCAGCCAAATGACCACCACGACCACGCTTACAGGACCATATCATTTTCATGAAATTTTCCATAAAAAATCGCAAAGCGGCTGCCCAATGTCCTCGATAGACTCACTAGTTTCATCTTTGAGCTCTTGAATCGACGCTGGGCTGTTGGCGTACACCTTATCTTTCACGTGGCCCCAAAGGAAGAAATCGCAAGGTGTTAAATCACAAGATCTCGGTGGCCAATTGTGATCACCTCTTCGAGAGATAACACGGTCCGGAAACTTTTCCCGTAAAAGATCAATGGTTTCGTCGCTTGTGTGGCACGTAGCACCATCTTGTTGAAAGTAAACGTTGTCCAGATCAATACCATCCAACTCCGGCCATAATGACGTTTGTTAAATGCCCAATTCCAAAGAACGACGAGGAATGGACAAACCTGGGTTTTCTTCAACACTTTGGGCTACAGCAGCAATATTCTCTTCACATCTCCAACTTGCCCAACAGCTCGAATTTTTCCACCAATTTCTGTATTGCGGTCAGACAAGGTGCTTCACGACGACACAAAAATGCTTTAGTTTTGCGAACTGTGACTGCAAAATGTTCACCATTCCTTCCTTGCCACCTACCGACAAAACTGTCACATATCGATGACATATGCCAAACTTCGTACAACCCTTGGCAATATAATGTGTTAAAGTTTTAGAAAATATTTTACCAAAGTAGATGAGTAAAGTAGGATCACTCAAAGTCCTGCCAGCTGCCCCATCGCAAACAAAAGGAAAATGACGGCAAATTTATTATCCCAGAGCATCCGTTCCATAAATAGGATATACCTAATACGTAGAACGCATGAAAAGAAATTTCGACTCAAACTCCTTCGCCTCCTGGTTAGCCATTTGCAGCCACCACAACTCAATGGAAACGTATCGCTCACAAAACGCTGCCAGCGCAATCTCCCTAACAACCATATTACGATCCATATCGTAATTCTCTTATTTAAAAAGCATAAACTTCTCACCGATGGATAAAGTTACGCTGAATGATGACTTCGTCTAACATCGGCAAAGAACCATAACTTTGGCCACCGCCTAAGCGCCCAATTGGACGCGGTCTGCATTACACACTCATTCGCTGGGGCTTTGGGGCTTGGGCATTGGGCACTATATGGCATGACTCTCCCGCGCTCAGCATTTTTGATCGATTCCAATTAGTCTCGGGTGGAAATTCAATTGCCAATCATATTAAGACAAACAGTCACCCTTCATGGTATTGAGAGTGCAGAATTTAAGGCACCGCATCTACGTGCAGATGCTGTATCTATAGACAGCCAGTGGAGAGTGCATCGGCCAACCCAGCGACCATTAGTCATAGTGCAAACATTAGCTCGAATTTCAGAAGGACGCGGCAAGCGGTAGAAAGCGTATCAGCGTAGCGTTAAAACCCCAGCATGGCACACCACCAGCACCATACAGCCGACAAAATGAATCTGCTGATGCACTTTAACCAGACGGCCGGCCGGCGGATGGTTTTCGTTTATTTTGCTGGGGCAGTGATAGTGGCAGTTGAATGCACATTACATGCCATCATGCGAGTACACCACACACACGGCCAACACACTGGGAGGAAGAAGAAGACGAACCGCAACGATCTGGCGCGCACAGCGAAGGCGAAACGCGAAACGCGAAACGCGGTTTAAGATTTAGAGCGACATTAGAGGAGTCAATCCATCATGGTAGAACATTACCATAAATTACAGAAATAATTGATTATTATTGCCGCACTGTTGCCAGGACGCTGAAGCGTCAGTGCATGGTGCAGCGGGCGCACGCGCACACACAGTCGATTTGTCCGGAACATCCTCCTGAAGAGTGCGGAAGATAAAGAGGCAACAGCAAACCGCGCGCATCAAGGGTTAAAAAACCAGAGCAAGACCGAAAGCAATTTTGTGTTAAACGAGCTCCGTACAGGTCCACACATGGGACCATGGGAACCATTAGTGGCGCGCAGTTATGCGCCCATGTAAACTGATATTGGCCATAATAATCCTCGAGGTTGATAAAAATAGCTTATGGTGGGGAATACGTTCGTCAAGCGTCATTGACATGGTGTATGACATCAAGTTGTTGGATGTTCCAAATAATATCCTCAATGGATCGACATTAGGAGCGCGAATGACGACCGACACGGACGTGCGAGGAAATTGTCTCGATGTTGCCCCTGCTATAAGCAGAGCTCGGCGCTAATCGACTGAGATGATGTTGGCCTAATGATTTGTTGGCATTTAATGCCTGCGCTCTTATTATACGGATATGCGGAGAGTTGGAGGCGTTCTCTCGCAGATATCTACCGAGGCAGGAGTAAATCTAAAATGAAATATGCCAGCGATTAACAGTTGTTTTTCGTAAGTGAAACTTAAGTAGAATGAACGTCATTTAGTTTGGAGAGCTGAGCGAGTGTCCCCCCACTCCACTGTTGGCCCTGATGCATCCTCCGCTACGGCTACGTGGTGTTTATCCTGGGCAATTTGCGCAAATCGATCCAGGTGGTAGGATGCATGGTGGTATACAGCATGAGTGATTGGCGCTGGAAATTGTTACTAATGGCGTTGTAAACAGATGTGGACACACTTAAGTGAATGAAGCCAAGAACTCGAGTTTCCAGTTCACTGATGGGATGGTGGGTTGTGCAATTTTGGTCGAGATATATATGATTTGAATTTGTTGTCGGCAATCGGCCCTACCAATAATCAAGTCAGAAGGGACTGCAATCTTTTTGTAACAATAAACGAATATTTGGGAGAATATCGCTCTTACTGTAGGGTCAAATGTTGAGAAAGACCTTTGCTTAACTCGAGCCATAGACTTATAACATATGAACTGGTAGTAGACAACTTCGCGTTGGTTTCAACATTAGTGGTAGCGCTCTTGGTTCAGGGCGGAATAAATTGGAAACGACTTAAGAGAAGCAGAAATGAAGCAGGTTTAATGGGCTTCTTCATTAGTAGTTCTCGTCGCTGGCATAACTCAAAAAACGTGATTCTCTATCTTTCTGTTAGTTCGACCTATCTATAGTGCTTTGGAGTTCCGCCAGATGGATAATGTGGCAATTTCTCAGTAGGTGCCATATGTTCAAAGTGGTCGGATCGTGCATTTTGTGTGAAAAACTGTTGGCCATTGCACTATAAACATTTTTATTTATTTTTTGATTTATTTATTTTGATTTTGATTTATAGAAACGAGGACTGCAGGAACTTGTAATGTTGCGGATTTGGGATAAGACCTTACTCAGAGTTCAAAAGTGGAGGCCTTGTCAAATGAAAATAAGCTTCTCAAGATGGAGGGTTATAGTTTGAGTTGGAGACATTGTCTAGTCTCTAGTGCATCTGAGGTTTTTTCAGCGAACGATTCTGATGCTGACCGGAGTGTGAAATAATCAGCCTTATTGTGAGTTTCGCCCGAACAATATTCCACCCGAAAAATTGTCATTTCACTTTTCGCTTATTATGAGTTCCGGGCGAAAAATTGTTGATGTTCTAAAAAATGTCCCTTACTGGCAGCACTATTTCATGCGGAATACTGCTTTTTACAATATAAATTTTCCATTCTTTTTTAGAGGCAAAAATTTAAAATTTAAGTTAATCTTCGGGCGAAACTCGCAATAGCTTTTAAATTTTCTGGCGGACAGCATTTCGCCAGGTGAAATGTTTTTCGGGTGAAAATTGTGTAAAGTTTTTAGGTTTTTTGAGTTATGTCGGTTTTCTTAAACAGCGACGTTTTGTGTTTTTGCAACCAGAAATTTGCGAGATTCACATTTTTTCTGCATTTGCAATAATACATTTTGTTCTTTTTTTTTTAAATTAATTTCAACATTACTGTTTCTCTATATGATAGCATTTTAGTATTCAGCTCAACTTATGTATATTTAAAAAAAACTGAACACCGTCAGAAATTGACACATAAAACATTGAAACGTTCTTAAGCGAAAACAAAATTCAGCGGTTAATGTCAGGGCATAAGGATGGGCACATTCAAAAACTTAATTGTCTTAAGTCGACTAGATTGGTCTGGACTAGATGTAACCTGAATGCAAAAACTAGATTGGTCGGGAACGTCACTTTTCCTGCGTCAGCCTATATGCGAACTGTCAACTTTGTACTCAGTCACGGATTTCTTGACTAGATTCGTCGGCTATTCCTCCATAAACGTCAACTGACACAGGTGCCCATATGGCCGATGTAGGCCAATCAAAACTGCGATACATCAGGGGGAAGAATATTTTGGCGTTTTAATTGATAGCGATGAATAGAAGTTTTGGAAAAATTGTCTTGCTTTTTAGAAGGAGTTTTGCACGCACTTATACAAAATTTTGATTTCGAATATCACTTACCTACTTTATTTAAAAAAATTTAACTCTAATTTAATTGTGGAAAAATACGTCTGTTGGATCTCTTTTAAAGTTTGTCCTTAATGTTATAGATCCAAGAAATATGCAAAATCTAGATGAGCTTCGAAAGTTTAAGTTTTCTTTTTCTGACACAAATGTTAATGAAAAAAGGTCATTAGACAATTTTTGGAATGAAATATTTTCATTAAACGTGGTGATGGAAGCGAGAGTTTCCCAGTTCTAAAACATTTTGTCGTGTCTAATTACACTGACAAACAAAGAAAATGTTTCGAGCTTTAAAAATAGGTATCGGCAATGAATTTCGAAAAAGGGAAAAAATTTCCCCCGGAATAAATTGGCATCGCGAACAGAAATTTCCCCCGGAATTTGATTGAATTCCCCCAGGAATATTTCCATCGTAAATTTTAAGGAAATTCAAAAAGTAAGCAGTTTCTAAGAGAGTTTAAAGTCTTTTGGGTTTTTTATTTAATTTGGTTGATTTGAACCGAGAAAATAGAAGTGCGTCATAGAATTTTTATACTTCAAACAGCACAAAACAATACTTTTTAATCATTTTGGAATCTTCTAGAAAAAGAGCTGAAAAAAAACTTCTGAAAATGAAGATTGTGCCAATCCATGATTGTTGACAGATTGTAAGAAAAAAAATCCAGTTGACACTTGAACATTGATATATATTTGACCCGTAGGACTGGTTAAATCTAATAAGGAACGAATATGAAACAACTGCATTGCAACGCTATTCAATTTTTACTTACAACGCCTGTGGTAACTCTTAAGAGATGGAATTTATCTCTTAAAGTTCTTCTGTTCAGTTTCACTTCTTTTTCTTGTTGAATTTGTTCCTCAGCCAGCAATCTACATTCTAAACACTGCGCTGCGCATTTTGTTAGCTTTATATTTTGTTTTCTATTTTACCGAATCGAACACTTTCTTTACCAAAATACGGATAAATCCAATTCGCGTCCTTGCAATTGCTCAAATTAAGGAAATTAATTGTTTTACAACAAATATTTGCAAAATATTCCCAAATATGAGCTGAGTTGACGGCTATCAATTCATTCGAACATAAAATAAATAAATATTTTGGTGCGACAGGTCTATGGGACCCAAGGCCTAGCTTCTCGCAACCATTCGCTTTGTGTGGGTTTTCAATTTTTGGGACGATTGGAAGGGATCTACAATTTTACGCCGAGTCCCGCCGAGAGCCGGATGTTTGTCAGACGTTCGCGAGAGGTGGGGCAGTGGAAAAAAACCTTAAGATGTAATTTGGCCCTCTCGGGATTCGAACCTGAGCCCCTCGCTTAGTAGCCCAACACACTACCACTAAGCCACTGCGCCGAGTCACTTACCTACGAACTATATTTTTACGAAGTGAAGGAGATTTTGTGCGCTAGTATTGTTATATAGAAATTTGTATATTGACGAATGTTACGTACCTAAGTTGAAATATTCCGGTTCACCAACACACTCGCACCTAATCTTGAAACGTCACTGCGGGTAAAGCGTTCATTGAATTATATCCGTTGCTTTTGAAATAATTCGTTACATGTGGGTAGCATTCTATTTTTTAGGAATGAGTGCTAGATTCCAGTAAAGAAGAGCAAAACCCGAAAAATAATAAAATATTCCATGAAATGCTAAAAAAACCATTTGGCATTCTTTTTTTGTTAAATAAAACGCTTTCAAGTATTCTAGCATTAAAAATGCTTTAACAGTTTATAACGGCCATATCGTTGAAGTTACATCTGTCAAATTGGCTGTCATTTATTCAGCCTGTTTTGCCAAATCACCAGATTGTTTTCTCAAAAGCAGCTACAAATTGACTCTAATTTTCATCGTAAAATCATCTTTAGCGATGAGGCTCATTTCTGGATAAATGGATACGTCAACAAAATTGTCGAATTTGGGACGATACCGATCCACTATCCACATGAGAACCAAGAGCGTCCAATGCATCCCGAAAAGTAGATACCTACTTCATTTATTTATTTTGAGATAAATTGTTAAAATTTAATTAAAAAAAAAAAAACAGAAAAAAGCCAACAGTGTCATCTACCGCCTGTTAGCAGTTAGTTCAAAATGCGCCACATACTTTGTTGGCTATCTGCAGTAATGTAGTAAATTCTTTCTTCCATCTCTGCCACCCAAAACTAAGACAAATAAATTCAAAAAATACCCCACCAAAAACACTCACACTTCGACAGCACCAAACCAAAGAAGAAGAGCACTTACTATACCTCGCGCGGTCGAAGACAGATTAAAAATTAATCACCAGTCATTAGGGGGGCCCCCAAAGTCCAAATGTGTGTGTAATATAAGTTGCCGGACAAAATGCCACTGATAAGGGGGAGACCTATATCGAATAAATAAAAATGCATTTTAAAGTGTCAGCAAGTGTCAAAAGGGAATCACAACAGACGGCGAATTGGAATTTCGAGTTCTTTCTGTTTATTATGTATTTTTAACTTTCTCGCATTACGTAGTAAGAGAAAGGTATTGTAATCGTACAAAAAATCGATCTCGAGATTTTAATCAAATCTGACATTACGATGATAGAGGAACTCGAAAAAGTGGGTCTCGCAATTCTGTCCGTCTGTCCGTCTGTCCGTCTGTCCGTCTGTCCGTCTGTCCGTCTGTCCGTCCTTTCCTGAGCTCCACAGCGCAAACGGCTGGACGGATTTCTTTCAAACTTCGGATTTGGAGTTGGTGGGCTTACAGTTCGGGGCCATTTTTTTTTTTGCATTCTAACCCTATTATTAACGGTACTTCCCATATAACGGTTTTAAACAAGTTTGATTTTTTCAAAAACGGCTCTAACGATTTCAACCAAAATTGATATTTGGGCTTATGTAGGTGCGGTTAACATGGCTGCATACCCAGTATTTCGCAGAAAAATCGAATAACGGTAATTTTGAAAATTGGTCATATCTCAAAAACGGTTAAAACCATTTCGACAAAAATTCATATCTAAGGTAATACGGTCATTCCCAACATGATGGCAAACTCAGTTTTTTCCTAAATTATCGTTCAACGGACTTTTTTCGAAAAATGTCGTTTTTTAAGACTTTATTTAATTATGGCTTACTTGAAAACGGCTTTAACGATTTTTACCAAAGTGTATACTTGCTCTACGCTACATGGGGTAAACATGGCTGCATACCCAGTTTTTGGCTAAAAAGTCAAATAACGGTACTTTTGAAAAGTGCCCTTATCTCGAAAACGGTCAATACGATTGCAACAAAAATTAATTTTTTATGTAATATGGTCATTCCTAACATGATAGCAAACTCAGTTTTTCTCTAAATTGTCCATAATAGATTTTTGAAAAAATGCATATTTTGAGAATTTGTTTTTTTATTTTTCTACCTACATGAAAACGGCTAAAGCGATTTTGACCAAAATGCATACTTGGAGTAAAATTGACGTTTTCAACATTATTGCGTCCATAATTTTCGATTCCAACCACCGGAAACGCTGATTTTGAAAACTGTTCATATCCCGAAAACACCATTTTTGATTTGGATAAAACTTTAAAAACGAAGTAATACTAACATCCCGAACAATACCCTATACTCAGTTTTTAGCTTAATAGTTGAGCAAGATAATTTTTCGAACTCAACATTGCAATATTTGTTACTATTTTGTACGCATTATTTTCCAAAAACCGCCATAACGGTTTTGCCCAAAACCCCCTTTTTATGATAACATAAGTATTCTTAATAGGACCCCTTACTTAGTTTTTATTAAAAATGGAATTAAAGACGTGTTTTAAGAATTACCGTACTACCAGTAAAAATGCAATTACTAGGTACTAGAAGCTCCTTTTTAGCAAATATTTCCCACTTCTTCCTTTTCCGACCCTATTAATCATGAACCTTAAAATAATTGCAACCAATTGGAGTCTTCATTTACCCCCAAACACGTGCAAATTCAAAAACAAATCTCTGAATTCTTACATCACAAACCCTACTTGGAGTCATGGCCACCAACCAGCATCACCAATTTGAAAAATTTGGTTTTATAGCCTATAAACAATAATAAAAGAAAAATAAACCAACCAAACTGATGATATGAACGAGAAAGTCTCGTGCGATCCAGTCGTGCACTTTATTTTCTTCTCTCTTGGGGCCGAATGTCTGCGCAACGCATTAAAGGATGAACTTTTGTTTGGCTCGGTGTGGAGAGAAAAGACGAATTTAATGGATTACTTACCCACCACCGAAAAGGTGGGTATCAGGTGACTCATATCGGTTTAATAGCTTATTTCTTCGCGTGGCGGTTCCCATCGGCCCGGCCGGCCGGCCAGCGCAAATGCGACCGAAAACAGACCACAGACACAGCATGCCTTAGAGAGGGTTAACATTTTTAATTAGGCTCATAAAGGCTGTGTTTCTTGTGTTCCCTGTTTGAGATACGATGGGGCTTCTGTTGCAGTTGTTGGCGCCTAGATCGCTCGATATGAAGATATAAAGTTATTCGCCCTACAAGGTGCAGCCTCCTCTCGGAAACTCTATCGAAATTTGATCGATACCGTGAACTGATGTTGGATGCTTGGCATTATATATATATTTTATTTTTATCTCATTAACGCCTCCTTCATATCTGTGCGGTGTGTGTGTGTGCATGGTACACCCACAAAGTTTCAGCAGTAAGAAGTCTCGTCCCAGCCGAACAGGAGCAACAGACATTTTTCTTTTGTTTTGATCTTAAATCTCTCGATTTGTGCGATGTTGTGCAGGAGGAGAGAGATCTTGTGCGATTGGGCTTGCTAATTGCGCATGCGCATCATTATGGTTCGGTAGATGCAAGTGATTCGCAAATGGTTGTGTGCCATACTCTTGGTATCTTATGAATCGTATCTCATCGACAACGATGAGCTGAAGAAGAGTAGATACATAGATGGATTTTGTACAGAGGAAGACGGTCACATCGATGCGATGGACGGCAGCGCAAAGTTGTGTGACGTTGTGAACAACAATCTGATGGCCACCGAACTTTTGTTCATTAACATTTTGCCGTTCAATTGGCAGTGTTGCTTTGCTACTTTGTGGGGTGGATGGTCTCTAGCTTTGACTAGGTATATGTCTGGGCGGACCTTATGATAGTTAAACAGTGCGACCTCTTTTTGTTCGTTGAAAGATGAAGAGCGGCAGTAGTTGGTGTAGTCTTTTTTGTTCTTCCTACGGTAAGAAGGAGCGCCGGGACTCTAGTTGTGGTTACATTGTAGGAAGGTGGAGTTTTTTTTAAATACTTTTTAGAAAACCTACATGAAGAATACTGTTTGTTTCCACAAAATTATGAATACTACATAAAGGGGAACCAATTTACTCATTTGACGTTGGCAGCACTCTTAGTTTGACTGCAACCGTAAATGACACGTTTATCAAATGTCAAATGGTAGTTTGAAGCAACACGCTTACGAAACGGATCGCTTTAACACAGTTCAATAAGCTAAAATTGTTCAAGTTATGGCTCAATATAGCACCTTACTATATGGAAAAGATTCGGGTGTTTAAATTTTGTTCAGTGATGAGGCTCATTTTTGTTTGAATGGCTACGTCAACAACCAAAATTGCCGCATTTGGAGTGAAGAGAATCCACATGAGACCCTTGAGATGCCATTACAGCTCTTTGGGCTGGTAGAGTCATTGGGCCATACTTCTTCCGAAATGATGCTGGAGAGTCAGTTAACGTAAATGGAGACCGGTATAGAGCCATGATAACCGGCTATTTTGTTCCCGAATTGGATGGCATGAATGTGGATGAGATGTGGTTCCAACAAGACGGCGCTTCACACAGCGCACGTCACAATCGATTTATTGAAGGAAACATTAGATGTGCGCATAATTTCGCTGAATGGACCAGTCAAATAGCCACCAAGATCGTGTGATTTGACACTATTGGATTATTTTCTTTGGGGATATGTGAAGTCGCTCGCCTACGCCAAACAATCCAAAAACGTAAGGGGACTTGTAAGCCAACATTCGTGGCGTTAATGCCGACATACAGCCTTAAATGCTCGAAAAATTGGTTGAAATTTTGACCTCTAGACTTGGCTTTATTCGAACCAGCCGCGGCGGCCACATGCCCAAAATCATATTTAAACATTAATGGCATAAAATTATCCTTCCAATAAAGCCAAATTGGTGGACATTAACACGATTTTCTTGTGTTTTATTTCAATTCGAAGTTCTATACCTCTTAAAGAAAACACCCTTTACCCAGGTAGTTAAGTTTACGGAAAGATCGTTGCTCTGATTTTAATGTTTATTGTAGTTTGCCTATATGAAGAGGGATGTTCGTTTGGCAAAAACGTAGTTAGATTCTATCAGTTCTTTCATTTGGAGGTTTGTTTTTAAAATGGCATAACTTTACCTATTTAAAAATGGGTAATCTTACGTTTGCTATTTCCACATGAGCATAGAGACCTAAGAAACATGACTACAGCTGCTCAAGCAAATAAATAAGAAAACAAGACTTTCGCTGCGCTTTATTAGATGACAAGCACCAGCGAGAGCTCTTCTGTTAATGGTGCGAATGTCATCAGTGTATAAAGGTTGTGGGTTGTGGTACAAGACTTCTAAAAACCTTTTCCGTTGATGATGAAAAAGTCAAATGCATTATAGCGCATATCACCTTTTGTCTGTTCCTTTATTTTCACCATGTAAGGTGGGAACTAAGTCCACTTTCTTATGGGAACTTAGTACACATTCAAAATTAAAAAGAGGGAACTACTTCCAACATTTAGGATTGGACAACAAACTGTAAAGTGCAGTTAGTTATCACAATATTTTAACACAATCTTAGGCGGCTACAGGAAATAAGGCCCCAAAAGAGAAAACGAAATAAGGCCCCAATTTCAAAAATGAAATAACACCCCAATTTGTTTTTTTTTTGTGTATATTTCATTGCTTATTCAAAATATGGGCTTCTTAGAAATAAATTTACAATCTTAATTTATATATTTTTAAATAAATAAGGACTTGCATTTTCTTTAATATACCTACTGCAATATTTCTTTGTAACATTTTCATTCATTAAAATGAAAAATAACGGAAATACCTAAAAACAAATTTTTAAATATTATTAAATTTTAACTAAATCGCGCGATTTTTGGTACCAAATTCTGGGAACTATTTTAAAAGTTCCGTTCATTAAATATTTTCTATTCGGCGATGGTCTTATTTCCTTAAAGTATTTCGCTTATTATTCATTATTTCTATTACGAAAATATACAAAAAGCATGTTTTTGGTTTGCAAAAATACAAACTTATCACTGAACTAATTTTAAAACGGTACTTTTGTACATCTTAACAAAAAATCCGCGAATCAAATACTTAGTCTAAGAATACCTACAGATAAGAAAATTAACTGTTAATGGATTTCTTATTATATTTCATATTTTACTTAAAATAAGAAAAATGAAATAAGACCCCAAATTTTAGTTTTGGGGTTTTATTTAATTTCTTCTTTTGAAACACCCCAAATTTTGTTGAAAATTTTGTTTACTGTATAAATTTTTGTTGTCTTATTTCATCGGGGCCTTATTTCACAAAGCCTCTTAGGCTTATCTTCGGAAATTTTCCGAGTCTTGCAAACTGAATTTCGAAAGGAGTATTTTGTCAAATATTTAATTTCTTTTTTGTTAATAAAAATAGCAAAGGTCCTACATGACTCTTTCATTTTACTTCGTTCTTAGTCGACACTGAGAATTTACCTGACATTCAAAGGGAAATAAAACCACTCTGAGTTTTCAGAATTTATTTTCACTGTATGTGGAGTAAATTCCCGTGGATTTATTTCCCTGCACCCTATTCGTTCATTACGTGGTAGGAAGCAGAACTATTTTCCTGTATAATTAAAAGTGTTTCAAAAAATATATAGAAGTGTTTTTAAGAGCATTTTTTTATTTATCGATGAACATATAACTACCCCTCCACTGAGAATCTATGAGAATATGGTATCAACAGGCGTTAAAATAAATAATGAAAATAAGCATTTTCGCAGGTCATTCGTTTATTAGAACGTAGTTTCTTTAAAGTTGTTTCCTCTTCTCGATTACCAGATAAATTCAACACTTTTCTTTACCATACTGCTATTTATGAACTATCTGTAATTTTGACAGGTTCTTGTTTTTATCGTAAAACTCTATCGTATCACATCCCCGCCACGGTCATTTTGACAGTCTTTTCCATTCTTACTAAGAAAGTAAAGAAACAAAGCGTGTCTCGTCTAAAAAATTTTTTGGAATCGAAGAGGTGTCAGTTAGATAGTTTCCGGTTTCCCCCATAAATGAAAAAGTATTGCCTAAAGTTTCATGACTTAGAAAAGCCCATAAACGCGGCTTTAAGATTGTTGAAATGACCAAAAGTATGGATTGAAACTTCTTGGGTTTTCTATATCATCTTTCAAAAATTTGGTCCGTATTGGACTTACTTGATCTTAAACTGCACAGGTAAGCGTATTTTGGTGTTAAATAGTTGCTTGTAGTCACTCAGTAGGATAATCAGGATCAGCATCTCGTATGGAACGTTAATCAGATTGATGCCTCTTTAGCTGACGCAGTCAAAAGTGCCAGTTGAGGCTCCATTTATCCGGCATTACTACATCTGACCCAATTATAAGAATTAGAATGCATGTATGTTCTCTAACAAGTCATTCGCCGCTAATTTATTACAGATCAATGGGTTGGTCGTCCGCCTCAGCACCCAGGTAGAAAACTTTCGAAAATTATCTCTCTATCCTAAATCACCTGACCTTTTGCTCGTAAAGCTTACAAGCTACCCTTGTCTTTTTGTACTGACTTACTGAGTCCATTTAAATGGCGGATGTGTTGCCCCATTAAGTTACTGGTGCTCTTCTTCCAAAGAAAATAGAGTTGAACGGATATAACCTTACTTATCAGCTATAGAATTTTTGAAGCCTTTTGTGTACGACGCCCCTGATATAAAGCTTTACTTGCTGGTTTTGTATAGATTAAAGAACACGCACATTATAAGCTCGGAATATTCCGACTTCTGAAACACCTATTGGAAGAAGAGCCACCCATATTCCTTTGGAAATACTGACGTAAGAAAACCGTGTCCGAATATTTTACGTGCAAAGCCGAGGATTGTTTTCCATATTGTGGCTACAGTATAACAAGGTTCGGTAGATAGCCCCACATAGTTGGTGGGTTGCATAGAGTCAAGCACTTGCTAAAACAGATAGCCCTGTATCATCTACCACCTACCTACCTACCTACCGGGACGTAACTTTGTCGTCATATATCTCACTCTCAAGCTCAGCTGATGCCTCTTGACGACACAATTGATTTCATCGAGTGAACTCGGCGTTCTCCTTCTTATAAATTCTGGCGGGCAACTTCCTCAGTTACTTTAAAGGTTCCCGACCCTTGAAGAAGACTGCAACTAGAGCGATCTTTCAGTTGATCTTTCTTCTTTATTTGAACGCAGGACTGGGATTTGAAGAACCCTTTCAGTCAGAGCAGTTTCGTCCTTTCGCTGTTTTTTGGCGAGAAAAAGTTGGATAAGAGTTTTAGCTTTTTAGAACTCATTCACAACTTTGTGCTGCTGTATCGTCTCCTCTAAATTTGTCCTTCTTACATGCTGGGCTAAAAAATTCGCTAAAGAATGTTTTATACTCTCAAAAGAGCTTAGTCTCAACTCACCCTTTTCTTCGAGCATGCATTTCAACCTTCGAATCAGATGTTTTGAGACGTTCTGTTCAACCAAACCGAAGTTGCAGCGGTTAACAAAGGGTTATTCCTTCACAGATCTCTATATAGAATGACATTCGTGGGTTGGGCGTTTACTCCGAGATCGATGAACTCCATAAAATCCTCGAAGATGCTGCTATGAGGAGGATGAACAGATGTTTGTTAATATATTTAATCTTGTCCATGTTTACTTCCAGATACCATAACCAAAGTCTCTTCAATCGTCCACAAATTCAAGAAGTCATATAATAGCGCATCTTCTAAAGCAACAAGTCCTATCCACATCTACGAAAACAGTCCTTTCCAGTCCATCAGAAGACTGACCCCACAGTCCTCTATGTATAGTTGGGAATTTTTCAGTGCGAATCTTTTCCGTTAAATGTTTTTTTATATAAATTGCATCCAAGTCTGCATGTGCGATACCTTCGCCAGCCTCAACTTGGCTTCCATTATCATCCTCATTAAAATATCTTTTACCAAACTCAGCCGAACAATGAGACCAAACACTCCAACTGCACTCGTCCAACAGTCGCTTTGCGATTTTATTTTGTTCCCTCTGTCTCGTCGCTCAGATTCAAATTCAGGCCCATAAGCGGACTGCGATGCAAAATTTTATGATTGCAACAGATGCAGGAATTTATTGGCTGGCTCGTGTAACCAAAACTCCATGCGCTGGATGTAATTAAAATTCATAGACTCACAGCCAAAAAAAGTCCAAAACGCTTAATGGGGGATGCAGCTCGTTGAGGTATTTGCTTCGACTCTCCTCCGACTATTTGGATCAGACGACGTCCATAATTAATTTCGATGGTATTTTAATTAATTTCAACTCCCCCACAGACACACACATATGAAATGTCTTGACTCTAGTGCCATTTGACATTGGCATTGCAGCCAACTTCAGCCACAAGCAGTCAGCGAAACCTTAGAGCTGCTGAACCTGATGCTGATTCCGATTGTCTGCAGGTGCAACGCAGACCTCGTCGTCGATAAGTTCACACACAACTCATCATTGGTGCGGCGACATTGGTGATCGATGACAAACAAACAGAACCGACAGACGTGACGCGCGAGCATGCTCATATGAGACATACAAAAATTTACGTTTCTGACCAGCTGGAGCGCTGCACGCTATAGGCAAACCGTTGTTGCAGTTATTGTCGTCGTTGCGATAGTGAGTTGGAGCGACAACAATTTTATGGCAATGACAGCGCGACTGGCAGTAGTTGGGAAATGCTACACGCTAACGCTAGTATTACAATTTAATCGGAGTCAATGGTGGCCGACGATTAGTGACCGGCCGTACTCGGAGTCGGAGATCGGAGTGAGTGGAAACCTTGAATTGGTTGGAATAGCCACTGGGAGCTTGTAGGACCTCATTATTATTTATTGCAGTTGTTGACAAAGTTGTTGCGGCTTTTGAGACGGAAACTAGCTTGACATATGCGGTCTCGATTTGTACAAGTGAAATTTTACATAGTTTTTTTGCCGGCAAGCCAAGGCTGGGAAAGTTTGTCATATTTTTTTCTAGTATCCCGCACGTTGCTTATGATTGGTATGCGATTGTGATCGATGACCAGGATTGGCGTGTTAGACTCTGTTGCCATACATTATGTGAGAGTTAAATACACCTGTCGAACTTGAAGTGATGAAGTTTGCAGACGGTATATTCTTTGATGCAACAAGTAAAGAGCGTGATACTGAAAAGTTAAAAACAATGATAGTAATAAGCGGAAGTGGAAAATACAGGGTATAAAATAAATAAAAATAAATATTTTGGCGCGACAGGTCTATGGGACCCAAGGCCTAGCTTCTCGCAACCATTCGTTTTGTGTGGGTTTTCAATTTTTGGGACGAATGGAAGGGATCTACAATTTAACGCCGAGTCCAAACGGCTAATTGAGAAGTTCATTCATGACAGCTTTACTCTCGGATGTTTGTCAGACGTTCGCGAGAGGTGGCGCAGTGGAAAAAAACAGTATTCAAAAAGGGCGCCGTTGCACCCCCCTTAAAAAAGTACTTTGCGAAATGTGGGCGGGACTTAATACAAAAGGCACGGGCAAAGCCGTGGGGGTACAGCTAGTCTATATAATATCCTTTATAGACTCGAAAACTATGCATTTGATCATTTGATGACCCTTAGCAAAGTTGTTGTGCATGAGCCCGCGAAGGTTTCTGATTGGTCAAAATTGAACAAAGGGGCGTGGCACCGCCCATACAAAAAAAAACATTAAAAATCTTATATTTCGATTAATCTCCAATTGAAAGGGTAATGGTACAAGACTTTCTGTTAAAATATTAATGGCTTATTGAATAATTGAAGCTACTATTTAACTGGAAAATTTTAAAGCGTAGATGTATTCATATCACCCATCCCGGTTTTGTATATTTACACCAAAAATGAAAAATCCAAAAACATTGTGCAATTCGATTTTTTTATATTTCTATTTTGCGCTACGAAGTGTGCAGGGGTCCGCTAGTTTTAAATAAAACAAGAAAGCCTAAGAAAACAAAAAAAAAACAAGAGCTAGAATTCGCCCGCTACAAAAAGCGACTTTGTCATAAATATTTTCAGCAAAAATAGAAAGTTAACAAATTTTGCAAAACGGTCTTCTCTACATTTTTTGATTAAATTGCGAGCTTTGGTTTTTTTTGTGGATATTGTGAAACTGCGGTAAGATTATAATGAACAAAACTTGCTTGAAGTTTGATAGTTTTTCCTTGAAGGAGAATACAAGACAGATGTACATCATCGGTTTCGGTAGCCTTGATCTGTGACAATCTTCTCGTTCTCGATCTATACTCGTCACACCTGATGCAAAGTCCCTTCTAGTCAAAATCTACAGCACTATCTGCTGGCAATTTGTCAGACCTGAATCATTATTCATTATTCAGTCCTCGTAAGCTAGTGCTGCCTTATATCCTTCTGCCTCATAATGTAAAGCACTAAATGTTCCACCAAACAACAGTGGCAAACAGCTTTTCGTGAACATCTCTTTCTATCTGTGTTATAGCAGTTACCCCGAAAATCCATTAAAACATTTAGCGAAGAAATGAACAACGAAAACGTGTCCCCCATTGAGTGGAATACAAATTGGCTACCGAAAACTAAACACAAATCCCCCACAACACCAAAACGAAAAGGTAGAGCAAATCTGTCTTGACGTGCGGTTCGCTTGTCACTTTGTCATCCCCATCGTCGCAGTCGTCGCAGTCGTCGGCCGTTGTCAGCGTTCTCCTTGTCGTGTGACATTTCAAGTTGTTACTTTTGTTACCGAATTTTCTCATGTGCGATGGCTGAATCTTAAGTGATGTCTCCCCTGGAGGCGTTGGCGAAAAACCAACAACAAGCCCGGCGAACGTGGTGCGCGATAGACGAACGACACTATGAGAGTCAGGAAGTCTCAAACAGCAGTTAGATCCAAAATGGAAATTGTTTCACGTCCACAAGTGATGTGCGGAAACGTGTGGCAGACCAGCATTCACCATCACCAGTTCAAAATTGCAGGTCGACCAAATTGAAAACAATTCCTAAATGCACCGAGTCGGAGCAAAACACCTCCACATTGTTTGTGTTCGTGTACTGCTCGTCCGAATCTAGTTTTGTGTCCCAGCAGCAGCAGCACCAGCAGTAGCGGTGTGAACACAATCAAAATCAGTCGGCCATCAATCAGATGACTCGGAACAGATACATGCAGTGAGATACATGCTGCTGCGCACCGCTTTGTCAAGATTATGAGTTTGATATCAAATGCGTCGGCTACCTGTAGCCTGGCGGCAGATCAGATCACGTCGTAATTGAAAACCAACAGGACTTAATGACGAAACGGCTACTGTTGGGTGTTGAGTGGTGCGGGCGCTGCTGGTGTTCGTCGCTCGTCGGTTGTTGGGAATGCGCAGCACACTAGTAGAGCCGGCTGGCTGCGCGAGTCAATCATGAAAAATGATTTTTATTAAGGCCAAACCTTGCGAACAGTTCGCCAATCACCTGTTGGTTGGCGCTGCAGATCTGGACATGAATTATCCTATCATCGGCAGAAGGTGGTGGAATGAGGGTAAGTGTGCTCCTGCGGCTAGCTACGAGCTACTGGAATTTAATTCGAATCAAAGGTGGCCAAATTACAAGCTTTGTGTAAATAGCAATCGAATGGAGTCAATCTTTCAATATGTACACTAAAAAACGAGTCCGTGGAGTCCGTTGCATTTGCTGAGTGTGTGTATAATCGGGCGGGGTTTAAGTTATGATTAATATCAAACAAAGTGTTTTATGAAGTGAATGGCAATGATCTTTAAGGAAGTTTAGTGATCTTTAGAGGGTCAGGCTTTAAAGGAGTCTATGAGCGCTTGGTCAATTATAGCATTTTAGAAGGTATATCAAATTTGCCACAACAAGGGATTCAAAAAGCACGCGCCCAAATATTGAGAGAAGAAATTAGGTAGCATCGGATTTGGCAGAGTCTGTCGACTAACATTCTGCTGGACTCTAAGAAGTCTCCGAACATCGGTGTACCGGAAAATGCAACGCTATCTATGAAATATGCCCTGGGATAAACTTGCGATCAACGAACAGTTATAAAAGGGTTTAAAATAAAAAAAATAATATTTTGTCCTAGCTTCTCGCAACCATTCTCTTTGTGTGGGTTCAATACAAGTACGGCAGTAAAATAAAACATCCGTTTTCACCCACTTGTACAATTAACTAAAATACCGGCTTAACCAGTCGCTGTCAAAATTACTGCACGACCAGTACTTGAAAAGGTTAAATCAATTTTTTAATGTCAAGTTGAATGTTTTCTAAATGTCAATTGAAACGGAAATCTTTATTACACAACGCAGCGCTTTGTGATAGGTTTCATTTGGCGGTTTTCTTTTCCAGCTCAAAAGCAGAGTCGAAACTGTCAAAAAAAGTGCATGTTTCTTTTTTAACTCACACACATCTAGGGGTCTGAGTTTGTGCGTTTTTTTTTCGTTCAAACTGAACTATGATCAGAGCTAGCTCAGAGTAATTTCACAGAGAGTAATTTAAGTGTAAATGATTGCTGATCGTGATTATAAATGCGAGTTGGTACATATGAGGAAGTAGTTCATAAAAAAAGTGTGACATTGTGTATTACAGTCAATCTTTGCTGGCGCTTAAATCTGTGTCATAAATAAAGAATGAGCTGCCTTTCTATTTACAAAAGTTGAAAAACAAACCGAAAATTTATTTATCCTCTTCAACTTTCATCGGTCAGTACAGTTTGTATATTTTTCTCAATTAACAGTTTTCGCTGTTGTTAAAAAGCTTCAGCGTGTTCCAGCTTTCAATTTTCACAAAGCTCTAAAAGCTAAGTGGGGATAATCAAGTATCTAGTTTACTAAGACTGACAGCTGACTGACTTGGTTTGTTTGATTGGCCTGAACCCGTCAAATGCACAGCTTTTTCGTCCATGAGAACGTTCAAGTATCCTGTATCCATTTAAGAAAGTCTGACAGCTGGCTGACTTGATGTATCTCAATTGTGATTGGCCTAAATAGGTCAAATGAACAGCTTTTTCAGTTTACGTTTAAGATGGGTAGACGACGAATCTAGTCAAGAAATTCGTGACTGAATTGACAATACGCACATTTGGCTGACGTAGGAAAAGTGACGTTACATGTTACCAACTAATCTAGTTTCACGGTTTTTTACTTTTAATTAAGTCTGGAATGATGCGTATTCGATGAGTTTTGGGGGTTTTTAATTTTTTTCGATGTAAATAGTGACTTTAAAATAAATTTGCTAATTTCTTTGAAAGCACTTAGCTTTGATCTTTGCTACTACTCTCTCTTCCATACTCAGATTTGTTTCCTAGGCATAATGCTTTATTAAGTTTGTTTAGACCGAACCCTTGGAAAATTGCATCAAATTGGAATTAATGAAATGACAACTTGACAGTTTGACAGTTTTTGACACCTCTGCTATGATGTCAAGGTTTACTACATGTGTGCGACAATGCAGCAAATGGTCTCCGATTCTATCCATCCACTAAGTCCATGCAGCAGCTTTTCAAAATCCGTTTATCGGTTGCATCCTTCCAATCCGATATTCCTTTATACTCGTTTCGTTTGCCTGGGTCGTCGTTCTGTTGATTATCTTCATGTCAGTAAGCGACATCACATGATCTTGTTCTTCATACATTTCTGTATCAGGTCTTCGTCCTTAAAATTGGGGTCCACTTGTATTTTAAACAAAAAACTAAATAAAAAAAATTCCATTATGCTCCCAAGTTTTTTTTGACAGCAAAAGAACAAACGAAAATGAAATACAAAACACGCGTCACTTGTCAATCTTCTTTAAAACAAAGCTGAAGAAAAAGCTGTTCATTTGACCGATTTAGGCCAATCACAATTGAGACAAAGCAAGTCAGCCAGCTGTCAGACTTTCTTAAATGGATACTTGAACGTTCCCAAAGACATAAAAAATATGGAGCATTTATGACAGTAGCATTTATTTGAAACAAGATGTGTGATTGGTAAGGCTCTACAGTCTTTTCATGACTTTATTTCGAAAACAGCAGCCAATTACCTACCTATTCCACAAGTGACACATAAGGAAACGTCTTAATCAGTGCCACCAATTTCGACGTCCCACCGTCCCTCTCATCAGTCAAAAAACGTCCGCGCCCTATGGCGGCTGTCAGTGACAAAATATTTGTCGATACGTGCTACGCACACGCTTAAGAATCCAACAAAGATTCCTGTCATCCAATGGGCAGCAAACAAAGCATCAGTTAAATGTGCATTTCAAGAATTGTTTCCACCTGTTGCACGAGAGGTGCGAGACTAGATATTTAAATAAACATCTCACCCCATGTGTCACTAAAAACAAAAAGTAAACCCAAACAGGATCGGAAGCTCGTGTCAAGGAGGGCAAAAACCTTACATGAGCTGCGAATACCTAAAACAACTCCAACACAATGCGCAGATTCCGAATAGATGAGCACATCCTTCTGGACGACGACTGTGGGTTATGTTCACTGCCACAGTTGCCACACAAAAATTATCACGTTTTTGTTGTGCGTCATGCTGGGGGCATGCGCCGCGCCGTGGCGACTGCGCTTCGCTGCGTTCGCAACGAGGCAAATGACCTTCGCTAGCCACTTAAGGAAGTGATCTCCCTAAATCAAATTGATGTGAGTTTCGATGAAGAATCATAAATTGTCCACTGTCGTCCCGATACTAATTTCAAAATTCACCTGGATCTCGATTCATTCCGCGTCTCCAGACATCACAGCCTTCTCTCAGCCGGAGCAATCAATGCATCAAATTGTGAAATATCGAGTGGCTGGCGCGTAGCCCCACACAGATGGGCAAAGGATATCAGGCGACAGCCGGAGCCGAAGAAAAACAAACAAGTCAATCTAAATGTGGGAACGAATCGCTGGACCTTCGCTGCGGCCTATCCGCGGACCAGCGCAGATAATTCGCATTCAAACTGGGCGATCATTATGATGGCGCAAATAAATCTCCCATTCGGTAGAAGATGAGGACGAGATGCGCGCAGTTATATGTTCAACAGTGCGTAAAGTGATGTACGAACATCCCAGTGTGCATATATTGCATATACCTGCACGGGAAGGACAAATATAATATCCAATGGATGTATGGAGACGATGGATGTGGATCCAGTTTAAAGGCGCTCGTTTTACCTTGTCTTGTGCCGCCAACAAAATTGCACAATAATTCATATTGCACCAATAAATTTCAGTTAAATAACAGCGCTTTATCAGTCAGGCCAGCAGATGAAGACAGCGAGAATTCGGTGCGTTGCAGCGAGAGTTGAAAGGCTTGCCAGTTGCCAACTGCATCAGTTACCTATCTTATGGACGAAAGGCAAAGGCGAATTGGCCATGTGGGATATTAAACTCTTTGTAGTGATCGAAGAGAAATGGCTGCACTTGCTGTATTATGAGAGCATTGTATATACTGGATGGTAAATGGGAATCCTTTTGCCTGGAAGCATAATATGAAAGAAGGTAGATACAGAGTTAAATGGGTATTTAGCCTAGAATCCACTAATGATGGAAATAAGACTATAACGAAATGTGAGGTTATGAGGGTGCTGTATGACTCGATAATTCCAATATGGCTGACCACTTATGCGATTAGTAGGCACATTTGGTAAGTATGGTTGAAAACACCGAATATTTCCATTACACGTTACTTTGTCGTACCGAATGCGGTGTTATTTCAAAACCGATCTCTGTGAAATATGGACCAAATGAAAGGTGAACTTCCGTAGATTTATTTTGCATGTATTGTTTTACCACAAACCATGGAAACAGAGATGACAGTTGACAGTTCCTGCAAATAATAAGTCTTTTTCTTTATAAATAAATCTTATACAGTTTTACTAAATCTCACGATTTTTTACTCAATGCTGCTCCTTAACTAAAAAAGTTCGTAAAATAGAGCGGCTTCGAGAGAGCAAGATATAACCCCTCGACCTTGTAGTGTATTTATGTAAACTGGCATCACTTACATAATACCAGTATTTGGCAGCACTTCTTTAGTTTTTCTGCAAGATAAAAGATGGCGATTCGTTCATTGACATATAAGACGTTCAAGTATGTACTTTAGTAAAGGCACCAAGTGACAAAGAACAGAAACAGGAACAGAAACAGAATCCCATACATTTGCAACAGAAACCGAATTGGGAACAGAAAATTTATTTTTCAGCAACAGAATTTAGCGACAGAAAAATGGCTGTTTGAGGACAGAACGCAAACAAGTCTTTATTGATTGTTTCTGTTGCTGCCAGCAACAGAAATTCAAATTTATCGTGGGGGGGCGGGTTTTTTTTTGTTTGGATTTTTTTGCATCTGTTTGTTTCGCATCGTACTATTGTTTTTAGTAGACGAAGAGGAGAGAATAATAGATTTCGTAAGAAATCACCAAATTTTATACAATTTCATTCTGTTCCATGTTTTTCGTTGAAGTCAAAGCTAACGACATACAATTTGATGGAATAGGCGGCTGCCATGTTTTTATGGATCTGTTTTTGTTTCAGTTCTTTGTAGCTGATCGAGCAACGTAAACAGAACCAGAATTAACTACAGAACGATAAAACTCTCTGTTCTGTTTCAGTTTCTGTTTCTGTTTCTGTTCTTTGTCACTTGGTGCCTTAAGTCTGACTGCGCAGCTGAATGGGGACGTTCAAGTATCTAGTTTAGTAAGTCTGACAGGTGACTGACTTGATGTATCTCAGTTTTGATTGGTCTAGAACGGTCACATGGCCAGCTGTTTGAGTTGACGTTTATCGTTTATGGGTAGCCGACGAATATAGTCAAGAAATTCGTGACTGAGTACTAAGTTGAAAGCTAATTGGAACAAAATGAAAACCATCTTCTTTCTCCATAAAATGCTAGAGCCACCTATTGGGCATGAGTTTAATTGCCAAGTGAAACGGTTACAATTCAAAATGTTGCGGGATTGTTTACAGTAGATGAAGAAGTGTTTTTAAGAACAGTCTTTTATTTATCGACGAAGATATACTTAACCCTTCCACTGAGAATCCTACTAGTTTTTACTCAACAAATTTCTTGTAGTGAGAATGAGAATTGAAAAAGCGGTCAGTCATGGCAATTGACAGATGATTTGAAATCTGGTCCCCAATTTGTCATACACGGGCGTCTTAAATTAAATTAAATAGCATCAACTGAAAATAGGCGAGTTTTTTTTAGCTTTTATCTCAGTAAAGTAAAGTTCGATTCTCAGCAAACAAAATCTAAAAAAGATCAAAAAAGTTTACCTAGTAGCTATCCTCATCATAATTTTTAACGCAGTGTCGCTTTTTCCTCTTCTTGATGGTTAAAGTTTAGTCAGTACTCTTCCACACTCTTCCAAACAGTCGGACACTTCAATAAGAAGTCCAATTAATTGTTAATAAATAAGCAAATACTTTGCATTTATCAGGCATTTTAAATACCTTTTTATACCACTGCATAAATAATCTGTCATTTTCCATAATTTACCACAAAAGTGTTCGCTAACTTTTTCGTACTTTCGCAAGCATGTTCGTAAATCTGAGAAAGAATTTTTCCCCACCGCACTGTCTTTTTGACAGTCTTTTCCATTTTAATCACAAAATTAAAGGAACAAGCAGAGAATGAGAGACATTTTCACGATTGAATGCATTAGGCTTTAGTCTATAGAGTAGTTATCGTTAGTGACAGCTAAGAAACCTGTAGCAAAGCAGATTTTCCATGGTTAGAAAAGTGTGGAAAGACATTTGGTGACTCGGCTGCAAAGTTACGCCTATGAACAGAGTCAATAAATACGCACTCATCGAAGCTTAATATCTACGTTTATTAGAAATAGGGCGCTAAGAACTGCCAAAAGAACCCGTTTGGAGATAGGTACCGTACGTTACCAGCGGACGCGGACGGTGGACAAATGAACTTTCAATTTAGCTCTCAAGCCCACCATTTTTCTAATGACGAATGGCCGCCATTATTTTGTAAACAGTGACTGTTTACTGTTACACGCGAATGCAGAGTTTCTATAGAGATGCGCGAAATGGTTATTCTTGTTCGAAGGGAACCAAGAAGTCACATTAATAATTGGAACTTTGAAACATACCTAAGTATAGCTAGAACTAGATTAAGCTCGTGTACATTTCGGCTTTGTGAAATTTTCTTTCTCGGCATTTTGGGCTTTATGACATGTATTCAATTTATTAAATTTTTTAAACTTGGTCTATAAGACCTAACGCCATTTTAAGCAAAAATAATGTCATTACGTCCAAAATCAATACATTGTCAAATTTTTTATGAATTTTACAACAACAAATTACTTAGTCATATTTTGGACGATGAGACTTAAAGCCCTTCCGTAATATTCGGGAAAGTCAAAGAGTACAGAATTCAGTACAATCCAGTAAGACTATTCTTGTGACCCTTATTGACAGAATAAATCTTCTATGTAGACGTCACTTAGCTATATTGCTCCTGGAATTGGAGAGTCAAAAGCTAAAATAAAAGAATCGTAACAGAGAAGAGATTCCAGCCTATAACCCAAATTTTTACGTAAGGCCCCAGTTATAGCTATCATTGAAATTCATCATTGAAAATTTTAATTTTCGATTTTAAGACGATTTATCAAACTATATTGGCTTTAATTGGTATCAATATAAAGCTAATCAATTTTAGAATTTTTTTACAAAAGAAATTACTTTATTCTGATTAAAACTTTTCTTTAAATCCACTTTTATTATTTCACTGATTGAAATCGATTTCAATGAACAACTGATTTTCGTTACTCTTATTTGGAACTCAAACGTTTCACTGATGTGTTCTCTTTCTATTCCTTGCTGTCAGTTTTGCGTTCAATGATCAACCATAACCTCGAAACCGGAATTGTTTACCTACTGCCAATTGTCCCTTTGTTGTGCTTGTTTTGGTTGTTTACAATTTTTTGAATCTAAAATTTGAATAAACATGCAACAACCAAATTCAAATGAATTTAAAATTCAATTAAAAAGTGATATGAGGGAGTTTGAAACCAAAATGCTCCTGGAAGTCAAAAATCACGTTTGCGTTTACGCATAAAATACCCCGGAGTACAGCAACCGCAGGAGCCGGGAAAATGCTTGGGTGGATATTGCTCTTGTTTTGGGGAGAAGGGGTAAGTAGTTTGCTTTGCTGTTTAAACTCTTACCAAACAAAAGTATGCTTTTAGTTTCCGAATGCCAAAAAAAAATGGAATTCTCTTCGAGACTGCTTCCGCGCAAAATACAAAGAAGAGTCGAATACTCCGAGCGGGTCTGCCTCTGCCTCAACCGCAAAACAAAAGTGGGTACATTTTGAGGCATTAAAATTTTTAATACCTTATATTAAGGTTCCGGAAGAGTAAGTATTTATTAGAAATGTTATCCTACGTAATTATATTCAAATACCTAATTTTACACAGCGATTGCGGTAACTATGTCGACGAGACAGGGTATTTTGAGCAGGATTTGGTGGAAGGGCCAACAGACAAGACAACAGACGAGCCAAACAGAACTTTTGGCAAAAGAAAGCAAGAACGTTCATACAACCAATCCAAAAAAAAGAAGGAAAATGAACTTGACCGGGTGTTGGACGCAATCGAAAAGACTGCAAGTAGTTCTTCTAAAAAACCCATGGAGTCATTTTTCGAAGGTGTGGCGAAGCAAAAATATGCATCGAATTGCAGCAAAAAATTTTGCATATCCACGGATTTTGGCAAGGATCTGTAAGGTTTATTTTTTTTATTTATTTTGGTTATGAATTCTTTTTTTATTTTTTTTTAAATAATATGAGGCTGTGCAGTGAATGCTTTTTTAGTTTTTAGTAAGTTATTTAATTTCAATAAAAAAATCTACAAATTTAATTTCCTTATAATTTTTTTTCAAATTTTTTGATACTGAAACTCAACATTTCCTTCATTAACCATCCAATCAGCAAAGTTATTTCTTATTAGAACTGCATTTGAAGCTGGTTGTTGCATTCTTGTTGTGTGATCAATGAGTGGTTCAGATCAGACAAAAGGAAGTCATTTGTCTCTTGGTATTTTTGTGGAGCTTGCAGATAATTGTGCAAAATACAGCAGCATAGTATCAACGGCTTAGCAACTACAGGTTGAACCTCAAGTGGTTTTAAGAGTATTCTCCAAGTATGAGCAAGAATGCCGAAGGTACTCTCTACAATTCTTCTAGCTCTGGAGTGCCTGAAACAAGTTGCATAATGTATTAAATGTATGTAATGTGAATTTATGTTAGTATCTACCTATAATTATAAATCCGTTGATTATCGGTAAGTCCAGATCCAGGATACGGTGTAAGCACATTATACCTCAAACCAAAAGCCTCATCGCCAACCAAGACACAGGGTTGTGGTTCAGTTGTGTCCGGTAAAGGACTATCAGCAGGTACTTTAAGTTGTACTGGATTATTTATCCAACTTCTTCCAAAATATGAAGAGGAAAAAACTGTCGAATCTGCGTTTGAACCATGGGCCCCGATGCTTACCATTATAAATCGGTAGTTTGCATCAGCTACAGCCATGAGGATCGTTGAGAAGCATTTTTTGTAATTAAAATTGAAACTTCCTGATTTGCGAGGAGCAAACATTCTTATGTGTTTCCCATCCACTGCTCCTAAGCAATTAGGGAAGTTCCAATTTTGTAGAAAGCCATTGGCTATATTTTTCCAGTCCTTTGGGCTCTGAGTTGCGGGCATATAGAGCGCCTTCAGATGAAAATTGATGGCAGAAATTGTTTGAATTATACGATTCCGAACAGTGGTCTTTCCCATCAGAAAGCGAAATGATAGGTCAGCAAAGCTGGCCCCAGTACCCAGTTGCAAGGAATCTGAAAATATATTATTCATGAATGCATTCCTTAAAAATAAATCATTTCAACTTTACCGCAATGTTAAACAAAGTTTCTCTTTTGAACTTATAAAATCTTTTGGATTTCGGAACAAATTATGCTTGGGCTTTATATCATCATGAACTTTTTTTAGTACAAAGTTAAATTGTTCTTTGTCCATTCGAAAATATTCATAAAACTTCATCGGAAACATTTCCAAACGATGCATTAACGTAAAATATTCTCCCTGGAGTTTTCGGGCTCGATACAAAGGATGCACTTCTTGGAACATTCGCTTTCGCGTACTGTAACTTTTTCTTTTTTTTAATAAACTTATAATAATAATAAAAATAACATAATAAAAATAACATTTTTTTTCGTTTATGCAATCCCATAATTCCGATTAAAACAGTTTTACTTTCTTTCCGATTTTTCGACTTTTCCCTCTGACCAAACTATTTTCTGTTTAATTTCACTGACAGCAATTTTTCAATGATTGCTATAACTGACTTGTCAAAAAAATGAGGCCACCATTCCACTGATTTGTTCCAATGATGCTTTTCAATGATAGCTATAACTGGGGCCTAAAGTCGCAGGGATCGGGGAATGCCTAGAAAGGAGCGCAACTTTGCAAAGCTAAAAATGGACATCAACTACCTACGTTTGTTATTTTTCACGTATGAGGTTTGAGTTAAAAAAAAGTTCCCCATTGATGTGGTCCTTCTACAAAAATACTGGACCCTTTGTTTGTTTTGCTCCACTTTGTACTAGAATTTGTAACTACAACACTCCTGATTACAGTTCTTATTTATTGGCAAACAACGAAATTCCTTTTTATCTGAAACCATTTAACTTCCAATAAAAGACATTTTAAACTTTCAAAAGTTATTACGTAAACTAGTTCTAACTCCATTATCAGATTGAAAGAAGCGATGGAAAACCAATTTGTCTCAATGCATCCATCTACGGAATTTCTCACCGACATTTTTCACATAAAACATGATCCACGAAAATTCTATTTACCGCCTTGAACACCCCGATTCGTTTTACTACTTGGTATTCCATCTCCTCATCGACAGCCACTTCTCCCCATATCGCAATGTACTCGTAAAGTTAAATGGCTTTAATTAATTTTATGGTAAACTTAATTGTTGACACAGTGCATTGGACACAGCCACAGCCACAGCCCACAAGGTAATTAAGAATGCTGGTATGCATTACGAACGATTACGAACGTGCGCACACGCACTCTTCGGTTTCACTCCCCAGCGATGACTCGTGCCACAGAAATGGCTGCCGTCTCGGCCTGCGGTCGGAAATCAAATAAAAACTCCCGAAAACAACCGGATGACATGAACAAAAAAAAAACTAACCTTGTAATTGACGTCCACTCGATGCGGGCATTCGAAATCAGCCCGACAAAGGGACGCGACTACCGTCGCCGACCCAGACACGATTCCACTCTGTTCTGTCGTCCCTAAAAGGAAACGTCACCTGAATCAATGATCGAACAACTGTCTGTCAGGCGTCTGTCAAAAAAAGAAGAAAAAACACCCCTCCCGTCGCTGACTGCAGCACCCATATGATTAACCCGTTTAACACGATTATGACACATGCTTGCACCGAATGAACTTATCCATTAAACTGTGCGCGGTGCGGCTGCGCGCGTGCAAATGATCGCTTCCATTTGATCAGACGCGAAGGCGCGAGTTAAGTATCCATAGCAAAACATATTGAGAAAAAAGATAACATTATTTGTATTCAATGATATCTTTAGTCTCTAGTACAGTCTTGCACACAACGCTACAATGATAACATATGTAAAAGAGATAATATCGTTTGTATACAATGTTGGAATATTATCTCTTCTTCATTATCAAGCAAGACGATTGTACGCTTGGGTCTCCTTGTAGATAGATAAGAAAAGTATATAAATACGACTGTATGATGAATTTATCAACAGTCTTATTGTAACTACATAGTAGCCTTAAGCTCCTTTTAGAATTAGTAAAAAGTATTTCAATAATAAAGGACATAGTTCCAAATAAATATTGTTTAATTTTAAAAGTAAGAAACAAGTGTTTTAATTGGCGATCCTGCCAGGAGGTTAAATATACTTTTTAACTTCAATCGAGCGGACCTCGGGAACAAGTAGTGAAATCTAGTATAAACAGAACACTCGCGTTACCGGTTACAAGAATTACCTAGCATAGCAGGTACAAATATAGCTTCTTCGTACGAAGCAGCAAAGCAATTCAGTGAAAGTGTATATGTGGAGGAAAAAAACACACAAATTCGACGACAACAGACACGAGTTCAAAATGGAACAACTCGCAGTATTAATGGCAAGATTAGAAGCTTTAGAAACCAGGAGCAACACAGTAACACAAACCCTAGAGCACACACGCACAGAGAATGCAAGGTTAGCAGCAATAATAACTAACCAAAATCAAATAAACACTAATTTAGAAACAAAACTAAATGAAGTAAAATCTGGATTAGGCATAGTACCAAACATACCTGTGCTAGAGGAAATAAGAACCACATATACAGATGGTAGTGAAATACAGTTAGACGCATTTAAAAGCCTACCTATTTTCAACGGCGATCAATCAAATTATCGGTCGTGGCGCGAAGAAGCATCCAGATTAATGGACAGCATTAAAAACTTCAAAACACACAGTAAGTACGCAGCAGCATTGACTATAGTGAAAAGTAAAATACAGGGTGCAGCCGCGAATGTGTTAACTAATTATAACACAATTTTTAATTTTGAGGCGATACGTAACAGATTAGATTATACGTACTCTAATCAAGAACCTCTATACGTGCTACAAGACATGATGAAAGCCATCACGCAAAAAAGAAGCACACTGTCTGAATACCACGACGAGATAAATAAAAATCTCAATTTAATAATATCAAAAATCACTATGTCAGGTGATCCGCCGAATATAATCGACAGACTAATTAAAAATGCTAACGACGACGCAGTTCGTATATTCATTGATGGTATGAGTGACAACTTTACAAGAGGATCATTATATTCAGCTACAATAAATGATCTAGAACACGCATTCGCAATTGCTCGCAGAATAGAACATGATAATGTGCACAGGCATTTACATCTCACTCAAGATAAGCACCACAAAAATATGCCACATGAACGCAGAAACGAAAGAAGACCAAATTATTCGAGCCAAACAACGAATTATCAACCCCAGAAGCAATACGATAATATGCAGCAACACAATCAAGGACCACAGCCGATGGAGATAAACTCGAGACAAATTGTACATGCACAGCGACAAAATTGGAATCAATACAAACCCGATGTATATAATCCACCAGCGAAACGTGAACACAGCGGGAGTTTCAACACACATTCATATGGACATATACTTCAACGACAAGTATACTTTCCTTGTAACAGTAGATAAGTATTCTAAATATACAATCCTTCGGGAAATCGAAACTCGAAACAGACTGTACGACGTTATGGAAGAGGTCTTATCTAATTATTTCCCAAAATGTGAACGACTCATGACAGATAACGAGAAGGGATTCAAAACAGAAATGGTGAACCAAATGTGTTTGAAATACAACATAACTAAAGTAGAAACTCCAGTATACAGATCGACAGCGAACGGTCAGGTAGAACGTGTAAACGGTACAATAACTGAACTGTCTAGAATATTCACAATTCAGAATAAAACAAGACTTATCGAAGAAATATTTAGAACAGTGCGTGAATTAAATAATTCTATACACTCAGTTACCGGTTTGAAACCTAGAGACATTTTCTTTAATCAAAATAAATATAGCAATAGTGAAATTATAATAAATAAACTAAACTCAGCATCCAAAAAAGTGATCGAACGTCTAAATAAAGGAACTCGACACAGAGAGTATAAAAAAGGAGATAAGATAATGGTAAGAATCACAGGTCTTAGAAAGAAATCTAACGCCAGATACATAACAAGAATAGTAGAAGAAGATAAAGGAGACACTGTAATCTCTAAAGAAGGAATAAAAATTCACAAGGATAACATAAAGAATTATCATTTTTCAGATGACGAAAATATTAATATTCCTAACATTACTAGGAATTGTACAGAGTCAAGAAGGGCAAGGAAACGTTCAAATAACTGAGTTACTAAACAAGAAGTTTATACTTACGCAAACAGATGACGTGTATTTATTCAAAGAACAAACTTATTTGTTACATGCCACCAACCTGACTTCGATATTTCAACCTTACGTAAATATCGTAACTAGTAAATATCAACCTACACAAGAAGAAAAAATTTGGTTAAGTAAAATTAAGAATTTAGCAGACCAATTACAAGAACATACTAGGCATACTAGATCAATTAACTTTTTAGGAACAGCTTTCAAATATGTGTTTGGTAATCCTGACCATTATGACTTAGTTAACATAGAAACGAGTATAAATAATCTCATAGAAAACAATAATAAACAAAAAACTATAAATTCTAGATTTGAACAAATTTTGCAACAATTCGAAGGTCAGAGCCTTAAAGAACATTTAGTAATAGAACAAGTGTACGAACAATTATTATTATTGACCAGAACAATTAATGCAGCAAAAAATAATGAATATTTATCAGAAAGCCTAGACTTAGATGACATTAAAAATATTATTCAACATGAAATAATTCAAGTACCCATAATAAATATACTTGAGTACTCTAAAATATTATTAGCTAGAACTGATGAATTCTTCATCACAATATATAAATATCCAGTTCTAATTAAATCATGTAAATTGTATAAAGTAACACCTTTAAATTCAAAACATGGAAAAATCATTACAGATAAAACAATTGCCTTATGTAACCAAACTTATTTAAGAACAAGAAATTGTCAAAATCATCTAAGTAAAAACATTTGTGAAATTAACTTTGAAGAAGAAAATTGTCTTATTCCACTTTTAAAGAATATAACTTCAAAATGCAACATTAAACAAGAATACGATTACGACTTAGAAATTGAATCCGGTGTTATGTTATTAAGCGGTAAGCATAAGTTAAATAATCAAACAATTAATGGTATAAACTTAGTTACTTATGAAAATACTATAAATCTAGACGATAAAATATACAAAAACATGCATAAGCAAATTAAAGAAGTTATATTAAGAAATCATAATTCAGAGTCTTACATCGACCAAATAATTAAAGAAGATACAATGTACAAATTCGATAACATAGATACTTTAAAAAAACTAATTATTCCTTTTGAAGAAAAACCGATATTATCAACTATATACACAATTGTAACACTGATTGTTATTCTAGCATTTACGTACATAATGATAAAAACTATACAATGTATAACAGATCGTCAAAAACAAAAAAAGATTGACGCATATAACAAAACTTATGAAAGAGAAATGTTAAAAATAGCGTCGAAAAATCGGGACGATTTCGTTTAACAAGGGGGGGAGTTAAGTATCCATAGCAAAACATATTGAGAAAAAAGATAACATTATTTGTATTCAATGATATCTTTAGTCTCTAGTACAGTCTTGCACACAACGCTACAATGATAACATATGTAAAAGAGATAATATCGTTTGTATACAATGTTGGAATATTATCTCTTCTTCATTATCAAGCAAGACGATTGTACGCTTGGGTCTCCTTGTAGATAGATAAGAAAAGTATATAAATACGACTGTATGATGAATTTATCAACAGTCTTATTGTAACTACATAGTAGCCTTAAGCTCCTTTTAGAATTAGTAAAAAGTATTTCAATAATAAAGGACATAGTTCCAAATAAATATTGTTTAATTTTAAAAGTAAGAAACAAGTGTTTTAATTCGCGCTGTGCATTCCTTTTGCGCTGTTTTGTGCTCGTCCTCGCGCTTTGGTCGCGTCCTATGCAAAAGGCGTGAAGGCAATTGCCTTGTTGCATGGCAAATTTTAATTACTGGTATCAGTTTCAATTTAATAACTATGCTGGGATTGCACGTCGCGTCGCCTCTTTTGTGGCTGAGCAGCGGTGCGCGTTCCATATAGGCGACGGCTACAGACATTGTGCGGACTTAATAATGTGTTTTAAATTGGGCTTGACAGTTGCGTTGAACGCGCCTCAATCGCGGACTATGTTCGCGCCTGACTGAAGCGTAAATTGGATTCTTTTCATATAAAGGAGCGCTAACGCTCACCCGAGGACTTGCGCACCAGGTTGATCTTGATCGTTAGCCGCAATGGCATGGCGGTGCAACTTGGAAATTACAACTTATGATGGTGAAAAATTAATCACAAATTATCACTTAATAATTATTATCTTCGAGTTTTAATGTGTTTTCGAATTGCACGCCAGTTGTTTATGCTCTCAATTTGGCTTGGCACTGGTTTGGTATGCAGGTAGATGGAGTTACACTGGTATCGTAAGGTGGGTGCTTGCAATAAGATCCCAGATCCACTTAAGTCTTATGGGAGGTCTAGCTGTCAGAAGCTCATTTTTGGTCTACTTGAATATAGAGTCAAACTTTGTGCCGGTTTGGAAAGTTAAACTAAGATTGGTCCGTATTTTGTACAGTAAAGCGGTCCGCTTTTATTTTAAGGCACGCTGTTTGTATAAATACTGTATAAAGTGGAATGGGGATTGACTACGACTATGATAAATAGAGTAAAAGAGAAGAAGGAAGTGAAAACGAAAGCTTAACGAAGTTCTGCGAGACAATAAGTGGTATGAAAAAACTAGCAGTTGCTCTGGGTAAAAAGGTTGTAGCAAACGAAAAGCACTCATCCTTCGAACTGTATATGAATTAAACCCTTGCTAAATTTAGTTCGAACATAGTATTTACTTTGCCGCACGTGTATTGTAGTTCCTGTCAAACCTGACCAGCAATTTTGATTTATTGAATTTGAAAAACTGTTACTTAAATTGTTTTTTTTAAGGATTTCTGTATAGAAAATGTATTTTATTGGGCGGCTGTAATATTACAACCCCGGGCAAAGCTTTAATTAAATTTACATTAAGTGCCATTTACATAGTTTTGGTGGTTTCAAATTATAAGGGAGCATTAAGGAAGGGTGGGGCACATTCAACACATTTTTTTCGGCACATTTTATTTATGATAAATAAAATATTCTGCAGTCGGCGCAGTGGCTTAGTGGTTAGTGTGTTGGACTACTAAGCGAGCGGTCCCCGGTTTTTTTTCCACTGCGCCACATCTCGCGAACGTCTGACAAAAATCCGAGAGTAAAACTGTCTTGGAAGAGCTTCTCAATTAGCCGTTTGGACTCGGCGTAAAATTGTGGATGCCTTCCAATCTTCTTTGTATCGACTCATATGGCGTCGAATTTCACTTACCGAAACTGCCCCATAGCTTTTTTCTAAAGTGTCCCATCTTTTGCTTTAGTAAACGTTACCGTGTGGAAGAGAAATTTTTTACTTTATTATAAAAGGTTTTATAAATTTCATGGCGAATGCCAGAGTGTTCACATAGTTAAAAGGCATATCTACCATATACATTAGGGAGGTAAATTCTCGTTCTTTGATACTCTGAAGAGAAAAGTGTATTCGCAAGTTCACGCTTAATTCGATTCTCCATCTTTGAAAAAATGAAAATAAATGTCAGAATAGTGTGATTTTATTAATTTTTCAACACAGCCGTTTCTTTTGTGAAGAACTGTAAAAAGTACAGAGAAAAAGACTGAGACCCGCAATGGAATCGATAAAGAAGCGTGGGCGAAGGTTCAGAAACCCTAAATCAATCAATGACTTTAATTCAATTATAAGATCCATACAAAGATGTTTTGGAAATCAATAAAGTTGAACAAAGTGCTCCTCTCAGTGGTATTATCAAATGGGCTATGAATACTAAGACCATTTAGAAGCGAACGTCGCAAAATCGCTGAAACAAATTCATTAATCAACATTTCTGACATTCTACACTGAAGAAACAAATTAAATTTAAACAGAAAGCACACAAACAGGTCCGCATTAACCCTTTTCTAACTTCGTAAATAATAAAAACAAATCAACGAAAAGTATGCAAATTTTATCATTAAATAAGTACAATAATCAGGCCTATTCGGTAAAATCTTTTAACCATTTATTCTGTTATTCTGTTATGAATGTAAATACAAAAAAAAAACTGCCAAAAAATCGTTTACGGTCTCTAAAATGGTATTCTGTGTGGAAAAATCTTTTATGAATTCTGTTAAAAATCATAACAGAATAAAAGACAGAATTTTTTGACTTTTATTATAAAAGATTTTATTAAATGGAAAGTTTTATATTGAAACTAGCGGACCCGGCGAACTTCGTCTCGCCCCAAATTAGCGCATTCAGATAAACTACAGAGTGGTAATACAACACAGCTAAAATTTAAATTTTGCGATATGATAAACAATGTTTTTTGATGTGTTTTTCGGGGCAAAAACAAACAACGAAGAAGGTTTGCCAACACGCGAACAGGCAACGTTCAGTTGATGAGCTGACCATATGAAAAACAGGGAAATTCGAGATTAATCCCACAGACTTTCAAAAGCTAATCGAACGGGAAACTGAATCAGCTTTAATTGGAAGAGAAGATTAGTTGGAATAATCGGGATTCATGGGGTAAGGACTTCCTCTCCTTTGAATTTGCTCTTGATGATCGTCGCTGGAATCAAATTTTTTTTCTTGACGGACAACCGCGTTGCACAATTTCGAATAATTTAGATTCCGCAACATAATAATAATCGATCCGACCGTCAGCTATAAATTATGCGGCGGAGTTCCTGGCACATCAAGCGAGTTCAAAAATTCCGTCGGATAGTTGGTCGCTTCATCCTCGTCGGTCACGCGGTTAACGGATTTGTAGGAATGCAATTCTCTAGCAATTTGACTTTGAATAATCAAATTCAAACTATCGACGTGATTATTCTTCGCTGCTTGTATTGCCCGTTTACTAATCCAATCGAGATTTTTATAATTTGGTGATGAGTTCCTCCTTCGATGATGTGAACTCGCAAAAATTTGCAGCAAACAATGTCAATACAGTCGAAACATGAACAGGAATTTGCCCTTTGCCAAGTGCCAGCAGTTGTTTCGAGAATTCAGCAGCCGATTGGTCGTTCTGCAATGCGACTTTCATGTTCGTCGTCAATTTCAACTTCTTGATATGCCTCCGCAAAAAAGATGACGGCAAGCATTTGACGAAAATTCCGGAGCAATATCATAGCCCCACCAAATCGTCTCGAATCCCTCATTGATCGGTCAATTGCCTCCAAGTCTCGTTTATGCGCCATCGTGCATTCATCCCAAATGATAATTTTGCATTCTCGCATCAATTTCGCTATCGCTGAATTCTTGGTCATTGTGCATGTTGGCTTGTCAACCGTGAGACGATTCATCGGCAGCTTCGAAGCGGAATGTGCAGTTAGACCGCCTTCCAACAGTGTGGTATCAATGCCAGAGGATGCAACAGCCAACGTAATTTGAGATCTTGACGGAATTGTTGCCAGAAACAACGAAATGACGGATGTATTGCCTGTCCCACCGGGAGAATCGAGAAAGTAAATTCCTCCCGTTTTATCGTCAACAACCCTCATCAGCGAATCGTACACTTTCTTCTGCTCGGCATTCAACAGCGGCACATCTGTTTGGACTCTTTCGGCCAGCTCATCCCGATCAATGCATCGTGCATTGAACAATTTTGCGTTGGCATTCCCAATTTCGACAACAGACTGCCTCAAATATCTTCGATCAGAACTGACTCTTCGTTGTGCATCTCGTCGTTAATTTCAAGATCGAAATTCGAAGTTGTCTGTGCAAAATGTCGTCGGCCACTTCGCGATCGGATTCGAGGAATGAAATGTCCCTATGATGGTCGAACACAATGTACAAATTTGATTCACTGGCGTAGAAAAAGTTGCATCGGCGAGCGTTGAATTCCAATGTGTATCGTTTTCGGGCAAATTTAAACATTGGTGAACCTCCCGAAAAGTGGCACACAGCACACCATCTATAGTTCCCAGGGAGTCGAAGGATGTAAGGCCTGTAATGTGCACCAAAAGCTATAAACCATCAAATCATGCGATAAAATTAAAAAATTCTACAAAATAAAAAATTAAAATTTTTCGTGTTTTTCCGGAATTTTCCACATTCGAAAAGCCATTTCGGAACAATTCCACAAAAAATTCCATACAAAACATCAAATTTCGATTTTTACAATTTCCCGACTTTCCCGGAGGGTTTTCACAAAATTTTCTTTCGTAACAATATTCTCCTGCCATATACGAACAACAGAAAAAAAATTTGAGCCAAATCGGCCCAGCCGTTCTCAATTGATGATTCACTATACATTTTTCACACCATTTTTATATATATAGATGAATCTCTATATAATTCTTCGTCAACGAAATGTTTACAAAAGGAGATAAATGTAACAAATGTGTGCGTACAAGTATGATAATTACAAATAATTTATGAATTTATAATTTTTTGATTAGCTAAAAACACCAATCACTTTTGCTGAAACTAAGATTAAATGGTAACCCATTTGATATTCCTGATGTGATTCTAGTGAACAAATTGGAACAATTTACAATTTATTTCCTTTTATTCGGTCGTACTTTTTTGTTTTCTTTTTCCTAAAAAGATGTTCAAGTATTTATTGTACAAATATTTGGTTCAGTCTGCATGTTTTTTTTTTGCACAATTTGAAAATAATTTGAAAGCAATTAATAAAAAAAACTATTTGTTCTAACAGCTTTGTAAAAGATTCCAGTTTTTGAAGTCCCGTAAAAGAGTTTTATAAAAGTTCGAAACCCAGAATATGAATTATAAAAGATCTTTTATGGTCGAGGTCTTTTATAATTCATAACAGGAATTTTATAACACAATGAAAGATTTGACAGAATAGGCCTAAATATATAAAACAACTTCGAATGGTTGCTGTTTTTGAAACGAAAAATAGATTCACGGTCGCAAAACTCACAAATCGCGATAACAGAACGAGCGTTTTGAATCATTTCCTGACAATACAACTACGCTACGTATCCAACGAATCGGGGACTTCCTCATTGTCATGTGAATCTACTGGAAGTACTGCCAACCTTATGAAAGTGACGTGCCCATTTACATGTACCTACATTCCACAATGAAGGATTTTGAAAGCGCTTTAAAAATGCTGATCTTGCTTTTGGTTGCCGTACAGTCGTCTGATTAGTCGGAATTAAAATCGCCCCGAAAAAAATCGAACATTGATGTTACAAAGCTTCAAATTAAAATTTCACTCTTTAAAACATTTTAATTTTTTTTTGCGCGGCCCCGCATGTGCATTCGCCTACACTGTCTTATTATGGATAGTCCGGCCCTGCGCACAAATGACACAGAGGTGAAAAATTTATCATTTATTACATTTTAGTACACATTTGACAGCAGTTTATCGTGATGATTTCGAAAATTGCACAATGCATGCTCGTGAAGTGGTAAAATGAAAAGCTGCTGTAAAAACTGAAATGGTAAACTATTTATCACTTCACAGATGGGGAAGCGAGCCCCAGTTCCCAGTCAATTTGTTTCAAAGTTGCATTCGCCCGCGGTATTCTAAAACCCCACAAATCTAAATTCCATAAACCATACACCCCTCCGTGAATCCCTCTATAGGTGTCCAACCACCAGCTTAATAGAATTATCATCTCAATCGCTGCGTCCTCTCTCGACTTGGTCGCCTCATTACCAAAATACAGCGCGCCATTTAATCCATTCATCTTAATTCCACGTCGAAAAGATAAATCAACACACAACGTTCAAGTTTGCGCTCGCAAAAGAGCTAAGAGCACAAGATGCCGGACCGCAATGAAGCGCCCCAATGGCACCCCGCCGAGAGTAATGATCGATAAACAAGATTCGCTGCGCGTATGTAAATCGCCTCTCACCTTCGATTCTCTCACCGCCACAACCCGCGGTGCGGTTCGCGTTAATTTCACACTCGAACGCGTATCTATGCCCGTTGGTAAAGGGGATACGGGCTGGACTTTTATTGAATATCACCTGAACTCAATCATTAATCACTTGGCCATGAGCTTGGCCCACCAAAGCTGGCTGGTCCGTGGGAAATCTCCGTGGCTCCCCCTTTGGTGCGGCATCATCCTGGACTAATTAAGGGAGCAATTAAATTCATCGCTTCGAGATCGATTGTCGCCGCAGACCACTTTATGTCCATTTTGTCATTCAATCAATCTGCCTCGAATTAATAACTCCACTCCTCTGTCAATCGGTGGTCTTCCTGGGACCCAGTCAGCGTCATCGCCATCATTGTAGTCGAAAGAAAGGTAGGTAGGTAGGTCGTCTTTTCTGCAAGGCGATATTTTAGGGATTTGGCAAAACAATGGAACTCAATCGATCGTTCTCTCGGGGCTTCTAATGGAAATATTGACGACAGATGGGTTTGACAGATGGAGCAGCCCGCTTCAGGGAACAAGATGTGAGGACTACGACAACAACAGCAGAGTTCCCGCTGTCTTCGCGATCTGGACTTCTCCTGGGGCGAATCTCCGACGACAACGACGACGACGACAAGGAGAATGAGAACGACGCAAACGACGAGAACGAGGACGCCATTGATGATGATGATGATGATGGGGCACCAGATCACAAGTGACGATAATGTGCTGTCACAGGCACGGCCGCCCCATGCATAAATTGAATATGAGAACATGGAGTCATTATTATTACTGTCCCCGGTGAGACTGCGGGACGATTCTCTCTGTGACGGCTCTCTAGCTCCTAGAGCTGCTGCAGTATGCCAGCGTTGCAAAGATTTATTCGCTTTATTCAATTTTATTGATTATGTCATCAGGATCGATGTTGTCTCCTCTCCTCGGTGACACTGCGCTGTGTGGCGGAATGACGACAACGACGACGATGATGATGATGATGCGAAGATTGATTGATTTTTAATTGACTCTCGGTTGATTGAGATTGACGACAATAGATCAGTGCAGAAGCACTCGACTGCAGCTTCGACTTGGTTGGATCCTGGCTGGGGTCTCCCGCGTTACTCATCTCCCCGCCTACACGCTCGATATGAGCGCTAAGCAATTAAAAATTCCACACTCACCATTGCAAAGAGCGCGCGCGCGCTCGCGCAATTTATTGCTTAGCCTAGGTATACCTATGGCAATTGGCATCGATATTCGAAGGGTCCATTCCGCATTTGGTAAAATAATCCGCCCCATTGAGGAAGAGCTGAGCGGCGCGGTGCCTGAGAGGTATGGTTCTCCGTCTATCGGGATGAATTTTAGTGCCTCGGCTTGGATATAATTAAAATATCTTAATAAAATTCACAGCACGTGCTCGCAGGCGACAGTCCTTGCGAATAGCACAGATTTAATACCTGACCTCTAACTCGGTGATTGCATATGGTGCTGTCCGCTGGACGCGGTATGAAAGAGTAGAGTACACACAACTCCTGGGAGATGGAAATTGCAATTCTTGCAGTGGGTGCCCTCGAGGTGTCTGTTGGGAGAGGGAGACTCACTCTGTGACTCGGCGTTGTGAATTGGGTGGATCAATGAAATTAATCCAGTGAAATGCGCACAGAGAGATCTATTCGTGTCTGGAGGCTAGCGAGAGTTTATTGACTTGAGTCTTGAGTGCGCGCGCATTCAACTTGTTAGAGGAGAAGTTAGAACTTTCATATCAACAGAGGTCACCGAGGTAGGGAATTGATTTTATGATTCCTTTGGAATTTGCTGTGGAATTGATTATGGTCATATATATCAAACTTAGTAATTTAAGGTTCAAATGGAGACAAAGCTTGGGTTAAACGGGGTTTAAAACACGTCGAAATTAGGCGTAGGTACTGACTTCGTTTGTAAATCTTTTGTAGAATATTTGATGAATAGGAAACATACTTTGTTTTAAATTCTAAAATGGACAAATGAGCTTCAAACAAGACGCCTTTCCATTAATATTGAAAATTTAGAACGGGGACTGGGAAGTCACTTTCTATGCGGGAGATTTATATGGTACACAAGATTGGTACAAAACACACGTAGGCAAGTCTCACCGAATGACGCTCTCATTCGGGTATTCATGGTTTTGCAGTCACTAAGCAAGTGTGACTCCTAGGAGACAAATGCAAACAGTTCATTGCTTCTATAATGCCTTCGGTCGGAAGCTGTAAAAAAGCTCCTCACACATTTTCACAGGTCTAATTGAGATCTTACCGAAACAGAAGTTATTTTCCAACGCAATTACTTCGAAATTGCTCTACTTCGGTTAAGAGGTACTATAGAAGCTCTATCAAAGTTTTTGCCTACAGAAATTACAAATCTGAACCTTACCGAAGTCACTCACTTGTTTCCATTCCGTAACGCTCTTTGATGGTGGACCATTCGTATTAAGGGATGATGCCAGTTTTTCGCACTCGTGTTTTTGGCTGCGCTTCTAAAGACTCTAAAGCTAATTATAAGATTTTCCGGGTTCCTTTCCATAAAATTGGACAAAACTCGCTGCTGGTCCCTTAAAAAATTGCTTGGCCCCTTAAGAGATTTACAATTCATTGCCAAACTTATAACTACATGTTTTAAAGATTCTTTACTTACATTTATTTTAATAATTTGAAAGTTAGACACAAATAAAATCAAACAGGGGGACTTCAGCTGTTTACACAAAAACAAACTGTCAAAAAAATAAAATTAAAAATGCAGTAGGTCCCTTACTTTTTTGGCCAATTTCGGCAAAATGTCAAATATCAAAGAGTGGGGATATATTCTCTCAGAAAAAGAGAATATAAACAAAAAGTACAGGAACGAAAGTTTGGCATAACGTTTGTTATAAACATATGCGAGAAATTCAAAAAAAAAAGTCAGTGGGTTTTAAAATATGTATTACCAGTTTGCAGACGTTGAAAAACACTCGGATTCAGTTTAGTATATTTTTTTTTTGCGGACTTATCTATTTTTAATAACAAATTTCTTAATAAAGCAAACCGAAATAAACTGCCAATTCAAATTGACTTTTGAGAGATTTGACAGCTAAAGTCAGTTATAACAAACTAGCCCAAAGAAATTTGTTGGGCTATTATTTGCAGGTTTTTTATGAAGGGGAAATGTTTCGTTCTCTCTTTGTGGCTCTCTTTTGCCCAATTTTTGCGTAAAGGAAAGGAACGAAGTCTGACTAAATTTAACTAATGTGTTCAAATGCATTATCGTTAGGGAACAGACCTATTAATTGTTTTAATCATTTTTGGATTTATTCTGGTGGATGTAAATTATATACAAAGTATTTGAACTCATTTTAAATTGTTGCAGGTCATTTTGCTTTTGCCTCTCCAGTTAGCTCAGTTTTTGGCTAACTGCCTCCAGTTGCGCACTCCAAGTTGGTTGAGGTCCCCTTCCACTTGTGCGCGCCACCTAAGGCGAGGTCTTCCTCTACTGCGTTGTCCCTCCGGGTTGAAATCGAAGACTCTTCGGGCCGGAGCGTTGGTGTCCATTCGCTCTACATGTCCTAGCCATCTTAGACGACAGATGCGTATTTTTTTGACCAGGGCGATGTCGCTGTACAGCTCGTAGAGTTCGCTGTTAAATCTTCTCCTCCAAAGCCCGTCAACGCAAACGGGACCAAAAATCACTCGAAGAATCTTGCGTTCGAAACGACCAAGAAGATCTTCTTCCGCCTTTGTTAGGGCCATGCTTCTGCGCCATAGAGCAGGACTGGGATGATGAGGGTCTTATATAGAGTCTCCTTAGTGTTTCTTGACAAGGCCTTACTAGTCAATTGCCGTCTTAGTCCAAAGAAACAGCGATTGGCAAGTGTAATTCTTCGCTTGATCTCTGCTGTGATGTCATTTACAGAGATTATAGGGGAACCGAGGTAGATAAAGTCCCTAACTACCTCAATGTTATAGCTGTCTATCGTGACGTTCTGTTCGATTCGTCGATGTTGTGCGTCCCATCTTGTTGACAGCATATATTTTGTCTTGCCCTCATTCACCACTAAACCCATTCTTGCCGCTTCCGTACTAATACTTGCAAACGCGCCAGTGACAGCTCGCTGTGTTCTGCTAATAATGTCAATATCGTCCGCGTATGCAAGCAGTTGCACAGACTTGTGAAAAATTGTGCCACTGGTGTAGTTGGCTTGCGAGCTTCGCACAATTTTCTCAAGAATGATGTTGAAAAAGTCACATGACAGCGCATCACCTTGTCTAAATCCTTTTTTGACATCAAAGGTCTCTGTGAGATTGTTTCAGACCTTAATGGAGCAGCGAGAATTCTACATTGTCATTCTGCACAATCTGACGAGTTTGACAGGGATGCCAAAACTAGACATGGCTCTGTATAGTTCGTCTCTATAAATGCTGTCAGATGTGGCCTTAAAATCGATGAACAGATGGTGGGTATCGATTTGGACTTCTTGGGTTTTTTTCCAGGATCTGCCGTAGTGTGAATATTTGGTCGGCTGTGGACTTACCGGGCCTAAAACCGCACTGATAGGGTAGGCCTAATTGTCTATTGCAAAAGAACAGCAAATAACTTGCTTGCTACACTTCTGTTAAAGACAGTGCTGCCATTTTCTAGGGGTGTTTGGACAAACACATGTGTGCCATTCATCCGATTACCTAAATTTTATAAGATAGATATGTCTCGTATGAAATAATTAACGACGCAAAAAATATCGCTACAATTCGCCAAAACCCACGCGGAAGAAGAAAATGCGAATGTCTGGTATGATTCTTTTTTTCACATTTATTTTCACACTTTCCTTTAATTACAGCCGAGAGAAAATCCTGCCTAATGTTCACTATACATTCATCTAGAAGAACGCATTCGCGCAGTCGTTCGCTGAGGGGCCATTATTGAAAAAATTTGCGGGTGAAATCGGGGAGACGTAGGAAAGCTGTCAGTCTATTTCATATTTAGTTTATGGTTTGATCACAGTGATGTCATAGGCAACTTTCACAAACCTGTTTTTGGAGGTTGGGAAATTCTCAATCCGAGTGTGGTATCCGATTCTTCCATACAGTGTCCTGCCTGGTGACGTCAGACGAATGCAGCACGAAGCACTGGCGACTTTTGATTATCATTCACCCGCACGTAGCTACACTTCCTACAAAGTCAGGTATGAAGCACGTTGCCTTCACTTTCAGCAATCATACACATGAAAGTCAACACGAGGTCTTCTAACGCACTCGGTCGCATCGAGTTCATGAAAATCTGCACCGCTGTCATATTTCTGTGCCACTTTCTCTATTCATCCAAATCAAAGTCAATCTTTCTGGGGGGCAGCCTTCTCCTTCTTCTTTGGCAGCGCACAACTTTCAAGCTCATTGGCCTGGGAAAAGGGAAACAAACCAGCATATAGCGCTCCGTCTCCGAACCCTATCGGCTAGCGCGCATCTCCATACCCATCCCGATCTCCGACGAGGCGACGGTTTTTGTTCGCAGCCAAACATCACAGCATAAATCAAAGCACCAGCGTATTAAATCATCTTGCATATTTTTTTGTGCACTGAAGCCATCACCATCAGCATCATCTGGAGTCATGGCTGGAGCCAGGCATTGTCTAAGCTCGACCGTATTTTTTATTTGTTATTTCTACGCCTACGCCAGGACAAGCACACGGCAAGCTCTGGCGCACATTTAGGCCATCAGCGCACAGACGAGCGGGATTGGTTCCTCGTGTCTTTGCTGGCTGCTGCTGTATAGCTACTCGCATTGTTGTGGCACAGCCGCTGCGCCTAGACTGGCAATGGGAATGGGAACGGGAAGGTATTGCGAGTGTTTTTTCATGGTCTTCTCACCTCCATGCGAAAACATCGCGACGCCTCTGCCGCCGCCACCGCGCCACCACAAATCCACCGCATATATAAAGATGAGATGTGCAGGCTGCGGTTGGGTTCGCGTTCCGATTAAACCGAAAAAATGGTATCTTGTCGAGATCATCTTGGAAATCTATGGCCTGGTGTTGTGTCGCCTCCTTGGGAGGACACAAGGCGAACAAATCTCAGTTAAAGCGCGCAGTGTTAAGTCAACAATAGCTGAGCGTTTGGACGCCAGGAAACAACAGACACAGAGACGTGGTGTGCGCTCTTGTTTGTATATTCACGGGAGCTGGAAAACGTCAAAAGAATCTAATAGCAGCCCGGAACATTGTTGGCAGAGCAGCACAGAACAGAACGTCTGTATAATTTGTCTTTGCTCCGAGTAGCACATTCATTTTGTAGCAACCAGCAGGAGTAGCAAAAATAGCTGGAGCAGCTGTGTGGTGGAGCTTTTTGTTGATGCGCTGCTGCTGATGCTGCTGCCCTTGGTGGTAGAGTGTCGTGGCTTTTGTCTATGGTGGCAATGATGATGATGATGATGACGACACGGTAATGGTATGGCGGCCTAGACAGGGTCCCTTGTGTTTTGTGCAGGTATATGCTGCTCGCGCGTATTGTTGTATGGCGCGGAGACTATGGCGGCTGTGTTGTTTTGGTGCGGCTGCTACCTATTTAGCTCTTAACAATGCCAATGGCGCCTCTTACACTGCTTACAAAAGAAATGAAATCCACAAACTACAAATCACTTTGATGCCAGGACGCTATTTTGTTGGTTGCGGCTGTTAATTCTGGATTCTTGGAGATAAATTGCTCCGAGTTTCTCAGAATTTCTGTTTTATTTTTGTTCTTTTGGTGGAGTTTATTGTTTGCCATTGGGGAGAGGTCCTTTTTGATAGGACTTGCAAATATGACTTATAATAATTTTCATACAAAGTTTAAGGCAGATCCAAAAATAGTTCGGTGTGGACAAGAAGTAACCGGGGGTGGAATCGCGTCATCCGTGAACGAGCATTACGTGAGGGAATTTGTTTTTATTTCACACGTAAATCAGCTCACGGGCGACGCGATTCTACCCCTGAACGCAAAAACCAGATTTGTGGTAAACGTCAGCCACATATGCAAACTGTCAACTTAGTACTCAGTCACAAATTTCTTGACTATATTCGTGGGCTATGCCTCCATAAACGTCAACTGAAAAAAGCTGCGCATGTGACCGATCTGGGCCAGTCAAAACCGAGACACATCAAGTCAGTCATCTGTCAGACTTACTAGAGTAGATACTTGAACGTCCCCAGTCAGACTTATTCCACTTGAACATCTTTTACTGACAGTGAGTTAAAGATTTTTAGAGTTGAAGGTTTCACAGCTGGATTTTTGTTGTATAAATCCTTTACAGGGAATCCTTTGTCGGGCAATCTTTTTTTAAGTCCTCATCGCTGTCATTTCTAGTGATAAGCTTCAGCTCTCTCTAAATCTTTCCCATCAGTTGCCAGCAGCCAGCATCCACCTCCACCTCTTTGTTGCATAATGCTTTTTTAACCCTGACAGAGCGCCACAGTTGTTATCTTATGTCACTCTACTTCATCCAATATGCTTTGCAGGTAGGCACACTAAAACTCGATATGGCAGTTCATCCGTATTTGAGCAGTAATCGACTAGAAAGGGACAGTAACACAGCACGCAACACATAGGTATACGGAGATACTTCTTATTTCAAATTGTTGAAACGAAACTACTTACGTCTCGATAAGATGAAACGAAAAAGCGACAGTGTTCCTTGGACACTTATTTGAAACCTCGTTAAAACAAATAAAGAGACAGGAAAGAGGAAGAGTTAGCACCCGTGGTGAGGCAGCTCGTTCAAAATCTATGGCTCGTTGGGCAGTAACGCCAATCTGATATGAAACGAAAAAGCGACAGGTCATTTGGCAGTAACTGCAAACTCCGATAAAGCAAAAACAGAGACGGGAAACGGCGGAAGGAGGCGCGCGTGATAATGCATGGCTCTTTTAACCAGTGATTCTCCGATGAAACGAAAAAGCGACAGTTACCTCAAGCAGAACGAACAAAATTGGGTAATGACCGTATAGAGAGTCGATTACTGACTTGGAAGCACATAGATTCATGACTGACTTCGTGAGGATATGACAAGATTTCGTGAAAACCAGCCATTGTTGTGCTACATTTCTGTTGCATGCTTTATAATGGCTTCATCTTCCAAGTGTCCTCCGGACTATGTTCTCGAATAACAAAAACCCATTCCAATATTGACAATTCTTACAAAAAATATATGTATCTCCTGATACACAAGCTTACAGGAGAAGAGAGCTCCTGTAAGCTTGCATAGTCCACTCCCATAAATTCGCATTTTGTTCCCTAGAAAACGTTCTGTGTGGTTTGTCTTTTCGTTGCGTAGATGAAACCAGCATATACCGCAACGTCAACCATACTCCATTCGCATACAAAAAACATGTATCGCTTGGGATTCACGGATAAACTTGCCGGCGAATAAATTGCGAAATGCTTGGTTTGCAGGGGAATAGTTTTTCTCTCCTTGTTTAAAATATTGAGAGATTTACCCTTGAGAGAAGCCCTTTCAAACATATAAGTTGAATCTGACGACAGGGGACATCCTTCGGCAAAGAATTTACTTTACTTTTGTAGTAAAAATTTAAAAGACTGTCAAAATGACAGTGGATTGGATGAATTCTCTCTCAGAGAGGGAAACTTATGTAAAAGTTAAGGAACGCTTTTGTAGTTAAGGCTGGTCCGCTGTTCGAGTGAAGTGAAATCTCCAAAAAGTGCTGTGAAATTAAAAGTGAAATTTTCATGCCGAAATGTCAACAATTTAATGCGACGCACAGTGGTTCCATTTGTATGGGAAGTGCTGTCAAAACTCTAAATTTAATTTTAACTGATGGAAAATAAATTAAATAATTAAAAAAAGTGATTTGTTTTAAATATAATTTTATTTTGCAAAGAATTATATCATTAAATTTAAAATTTCTTTGGACAAAGTCGATTTTTGATTTTTTTTTAATTTCTTTCCCTAGGAAGCAAAGGGTCTGAAGTCAGCAGTAATCTATTTAACAAATCGGTGGCTGTATGATTAATGAGTCCTTGAAGCGAAACTGCAGCTAATGAATCCGATATTTTTATTGTTTAAAGTGCTGAGTAACATTCTTGTTTCGCTTTAAGAACTTTTACATTGCTTGGAAAAACATCGGCTTCATTTTTTTGGTTTACCAAGTTCCTGGTGACTTGGTACTAATGTTTTGACAAATTTGTCTCAACCAAAAGCTTCAAAGCATCATTTGAATCAAGTTGTTTAATTTGAACATTTTCTTTGAACTGACATTTTTTAAAGCACAAGCGATATCTTCATCGATGACGTCAACGATCTCTGCAATACGTCTCCTCTTCGTTCTAGACGAGCTTTCCAGAAATGGCTTTTTTGGTCTGCCTTGACGTGTTTGCGAATTATTCTCATCTGCTCGGTCTTGTACAGAACTAAAATCTTCGTCGAAATCAAGCCATGCACTGTTTTTAGATAAAAGTATGTTGTTTTTTTTTAGCAAGCCTCCCACCTTCTTTGAAAGGATTTACAGAAGTTATTTATTTTTTTTTTTTGCTTCTAAATCTTCGATTTTATAAATTTGTTTAAAAATTGTTAGATCTTGCATAACTGCCACCTTTCTTCACCGAATGCCAAATGTTAAAAATATCGATTCGCTTGATCATATTGCTTCAATCTAAAAAAAAAGTGGAAATCAGTGTTTTACTTCGGGTCAAAATTTTAAGGTTTGCGTCAATCTGCGCTCAAAAAGCCATACATTTTCTAAAGAAAAATAGCTCTAAATTTTGATGTATAAATTATAACCGGCATTTATCGGCACTTGATGTGTTTTTGCTTTAGAAAAACACGAAAAATTAAAAAAATAAAAAATAAATAATGCCTCAGTTCCAATGGAGGTAAATAAAAAATCTTCAGAAAACCATTTAAATCCCTTCATTTCCAAAATTAACTTTAAACAATCTACTAAAATTGATTAATGCTAAGTCCTGTTTCCAGTTTTTTTTTTAACTGCGAAAAACACTCAACTTTAGGTCTGTTCCTTTACTTTTAAATCTTACGAATTTTTACGAATTCTTACGCATTTTACTCAATTGTCGTTCCCTAACTCGAAAAATTCGTAAAAAAGAGCGGCTTCGAGAGAGCAAGATATTTCCCCTCTTACTAGTTTTTACTCAACAAATTTCTTTGCGTAAGAATTGAAACAACTGTCAGTCGCCTGAAAATTGACGGCTGATTTGAATCTGTTGTTCTATTTAGCATTTTTTTGGGTTAACTATCTGTCATTTTCATAGGTTACTACAAAAGCGTTCCTTAACTTTTGCGTAAGTTTCCCTCTCTGAGACAGAATTCATCCCTTCCACTGTCATTTTGACAGTCTTTTCCATTTTTAGTACAAAAGTAAAGGAACAGACCTTTTGAAATTTTGACTTTTGGCTTATAGGAGGAATCACTGTGCGACAACCAATTCAAATCAGCTGTCAATTTTCAGGCGACTGACATGACAGTTGTTTCAATTCTTTAGCAAAGAAATTTGTTGAGTAAAAACTAGTAAGAGGGAAAATATCTTGCCGCTTTTTTTTACGAATTTTTCGAGTTGAGGAACGACAGTTGAGTAAAATGCGTAAGAATTCGTAAAAATCCGTAAAAATTTGTAAAATTTATAAGTAAAGGAACAGACCTATAGTCTCTTACCGGCTTTCTCCATACCACTATGTCCACCATAGAGTTGGAATTTCACACCTTGTGATTTTATGCAAGCGCAGCTCAATTGGAAATCCTTAGGTCATCCATAACCCGAGAGCAACATGTTTTGTTTATACTTGAGGTAACAGAAGTGCCAGGATATATTTATCTTGACCAACAGTAGCCGGTGGCATAAGCCACTACTACAACACCACTTCGGACATGGTATCATCGAATTCAGACAGTATCATGTGTCGCCACCGGGCCCTCTGTCTCCATACCAATTGCCCGTTTGGATGTGCGGATTATTTTAGGTGCCGTGTTTTCGGTAAGGCCGTGATTTATTGTTAGTCCCCGCATCGTTTTGTGTTGTGGTACTCTTTCGTGTTCCATGGCGGGGTATTTTGTTGACCCTTTTTGGCGCACTTTGTTCGCGTGGTTCGGCGTCCCACTATCCGCAAAAGGTCAGAAACTCAAGAACCATTCGTTTTGTTTTCGTTGCAATATCAACGTCCCTTTTTTCGGTATTCACAACCAGAAGCAAGGACATTCGTCGGGCCCCCATCATGACATCGTAAATTATTCCAATCGAAATGAAGACATGCTGAGGCGTCGTAAATAAAAACCATTCATATGATATTTCGTGCCGCGTTAGTCAATGTGAGGCCTATTTATCATTTCGTACCGCTTGGGTCAGTATGTGCGCGCGATGACAAGCCGCATGGTGATCTGTTTGTCTGGGGCATATTCGACGTGTGCATAATGTGCATACTGCTGCGCGTCCATCAGTAGCTGCTGCGCAGACAATTATAAATCAATCAATCACTTTTTATAGATACTTTAAGACGTCCGTCATCCGCGGATTTGCCAGACAACCATCTGTCATTCATCGTCATCGTCATCGGATGCTTGAAGCGGAGAGTGTTAGAGGGAGAAACTGTTTATGAGGTGTGCTGCATATGAAGTGCGTTTTTTGCATTTGCACTGGATGATGATTAATGAGCGGTAAGCTGTTTAAATTGTTTGCCAACAGGTGCACCCCGAATCGGTCTAAAGAATTTCGCTCGAAGTCTGGACTGAACAATGCGGGTGGAGTAGGAATTGTTGCTGCGGCGAGGTGTGACGTTTTGACAAGATGTTGACAAAACGATGGGTGGGGTAAATAAACTCTCAGATGGTTGATTTATTGAAAACAATGTTGAATAGTGAGTAGGTATATGAAACAGAACTGGAACCTGGAGGTAGGATCTAGGATTACACAAACAAAAAACTGCATCTGATGCCACAGAGCATCAACATCTTGCTGTCAGGCAAAACGAACTACTCTATTTTGAAGACAGTTGCCAGAACTTCCTATACAGACTCAGTTTCAACCTATACAGACAACCTAAAAAGGGCAATGCTCTTGAAAAAAGCTCGCTGTTCTTTCATATTAACTGTATTGTGAGTTATAAGGCCGTATACACTGCGACCTTTATTATTTGGGTTTATGAATCTTTTTGCCTGCCTCTGTCCTTTGGATCCCGTCCAGTGTTGGGCAAGGTGATCATCTTCCCATTTCCTGAACTTTAAGTGTACGTATAACTCAAAGGTAACCCGAAGTAGGGCTCAGGACCAGCGAGCAGGCGTGATGCGCCTCTTCTCGCCAGACAAACCGCTGCGCTCGTTCATTGCCCTCAAATCCCTCATGACCTGGTAGCCAAGCCTATGTTGTCCTTGGTCAGATCTTCAAGGAGATTGAAACATTCCCAAACCATCTTCGACCTAATCGAATACGATCATAGGGCCTTAAGAGCTGCATGGTGCAGGCACCTTTAGTGCGTCTTCGTAAGCATTCTCGGATACATATCTCAATGGCGTGTACCTCAGCTTGAAAGATGTCTGGTGATTTTTCCAGTGCTATATCTCTTTGGAACCTAGGCCCATAGACCGCAGCCCCGGTGGCATCATCTTCCATCTTTGAACCGTCGGTGTACCAGAATTGTGATCCTGTTGGTATTACGAATTGATTGGCTCTCGAGGTACTTCTGTCAGATATGACTATCTTAAATTTTCTGGAGAAGCGAAGCCTTTTAAGCATGGTGTCTGATACCTTGATCACAGGATCAAGGAAACATTTGTACTAACCAAAGGTGGTATGTGATGTTTCCTGCTTTAAGATTTGGTATCAGGGAGCCGGAGGGCACCGAGACCAGCTCCTTCTTTACAAAGATATGCAAAGGCAGAGGGTTGAGCTTTGCACCTATGGCTGCAGTTGGACAAGTTTTCATTGTCCCCTTATACCAACGCATGCTAAGCGATATAGCTTGTTAAGTTTTTGTTGGGCCGTTGTTTGTTCGGGTTTTGGACACCATCGCTGCATAGGTGATCATTAGTTTGATGATCGTGTTGTATGACCTATAGATCATTTTTGGTTTTAAGCCCAGGCTTTGCTGTAAAGCCGATGGCACATATAAATTGCCCTTGTAGTCTTCTTGGTGACTTGATCAAGGTGTGAGTTCCAGGTGAGAGTCTTGTCTAGGATTACTCCTACATATTTTATTTCTTGTGATAAGTCGATAACTGCGTTATTCAGCTTATGATCGGTTTTAGTTCTGGTTTTCTCTTTCTTGAGAATGGTATCATGACTGTTTTTGAAGGATTTATGGTCAATCCTTTGTCCTGACACCATCTATAGGTTAAACTTAGGGCCCTTTGCATGATTTCCGATATAGTGGAGTCGTGCTTGCCCCTTACAGTGATTACCACATCATCTGCATAACCTTGTACTATATGTGCCTCGATTGTGTTAGGTGGTCTAGGAGTTCATCTATGACTAAAGTCCACAGTAGAGGAGGAGAAAGTTTACCTCCTTGAGGACAGTCTTTAGTGGCTTTTACGGTCTTTTGTGAGCCTCCATACACCAGACTATTGAATCTATAGATATCTATATAATCTAAGTATACTTTCTAACGTGTTTATATGGATGCTCAACGCGAAGCCTTCTGAAGGCATCCTGACTAAAATAAAGTATATTCCCCAAGGCGGTGTGGTGTAATAAATTATTCTATGTTACAGGAAAATTCGATGTTTTCGAATTATACGTGGCGATCTTCTAATGCTTGTAATTTTGTAAATAACCATTTAATAAACTGTAAACTGATTTGGTGCAGCTGTAATAAATTTGTAATAAATTCTGGTTTAAGATTTAACCAAATATCTCATTTACATCGGAAGTTATAGAACCTACACCAGTTCAAATAAAACCTACATCAGCACGCAATATCTCGGGAACGGCAAGTGTAATAAAATTGGGACTAACTATAATGAATTGTAATAAATGTGTAAAAAATGATGTAAAATGTTTCATTACGGCGGGCTGATTTGGCAGGTGCAAGTCCAAGACACTTGTCTGGCAAGCGTATTTTGCATATTTTAAAGTGAAAATTGGTGATCAAGATAAACGTTGGACACCTCACAAGTCACGGTGTGCAAACAGTGTGTTCAGAGTATATGGGTGTGGAGAAAGAAAACACGACATAAATGATTGCTATTTGTTATAAGATGAATTACCGTCCTTCGAAATATTTACAAGAGTACAAGTATGGTGCAGATCGAAGTGACACCAACGATGAAGATTTTGAAATGGAAGATTACTTCATTCGTAAGTTATTTGATCAGAATGAGTTAAATGATTTGGCTCGGGATTCGGGATTATCTAAAAAGGCTTCAGAGCTCTTAGCATTAAGACTTTACAAGAAAACTTGCTTGAAAAAGGAGCAAAAGTGCATTTCTGCAATACTTTCGAGCAACTTTATGAGAGCATCAAGGTTCATTTTCTGCACAGCCACCTTGCTGACTTCTCGAAAAATCTGGGTGCAGTTAGTGATGAGCAGGGTGAACGATTCCACGAAGATCTAAAGACCATGGAGGCACGGTATCAAGGTACATGGGATTTACATATGGCTGACTATTATTGGAGCACCAAACGAGGTTGTACAGATATTGAACACTCCAGGAAAAGCTACAAACGAACATTTTTACCTTAAAATGTATGTTTGCCGTTTAGATAAAAAAGTTTACCTACTACTTTTTTGAATAAAATTATTTTCTTCGAAAATTACTATGTTTGGTTTCTTTTAAACTCTATATATATCCTGATGTCCTGTAGCTTAAAAAGGTGACTGAGGTTATTTTCAACAATAAGCCAAAAACAAATGTGAGATATTAGTCAACAAAATGTGTTCCTTAGTGAATTGCTAGAACACCACCGAGCTGTCAAGAAGAGAATAGAAAAACAACAAGAGCCTCTTAAAAGGTTTAGCGTAAAACGATGCCGTGAAATCTCAACATAGACGAATTGGACTTAAAAAGTTTGCTATAAAATTAACAAGTTTAACATTCTACAGAACTTTTACGTTTCAAGGAAGCTCGCTTGCCTAAGATAAATTTACTGAAGGAAGACAAACAGAACGATCGGGAAAGTAACCAGTAACCAGGGGTCGAATTACCGCATCCGTGATTGAGCAATACGTGACTGAATTTGTTATTGTTTTGCATGTTAAATCAACAAAATTCAGTGACGTATAGCTGGCTCACGGGTGCGGTAATTCGACCCCAGATACGAAAAAAAGCCGATATTACTAAAAAGAGGATTAGATAAAACGGGAGAGCCTTCGTTGGGCTCTTAGACTGCGGCCTCTATTATAGAAGCCTATTGTGCATGCTTTGGTGAGGTCCTAGAGCCATTTTTTTCACTCCGGAGGCAGTCAGGTAGAGCAGGATCTTCTCTGAGAGTGTCTCAGTAATAGTTGCTGAAGTAACGATTTCGAAGCCAACGATTTTTTTTTTGAGATGAAATAGAGCCGAACATTCCATCAGTATTTGGAGATGGAACTGTCACTCCCAAGACAGAGTCTGTATGTTGGATTTGGATCCGGTGAGGCTCAAATGCGATAGAGAGTTATAAGGCCGTGGACATTAATTACACCAATATGGATTCTCAGGTTATATTTGTCCAGATTAATCAGGAAGTAGGCAGAGAATTTGGGGAAGATTTGCCTGGTGATTTGATCCAGACTTCATTGGATTCGATATGAGAACCCTTATTATTAGAGGTTTTTGCTCTTGTTTATCTTTGGCGGAAGAAATTTGTCCTGTAGCACTCTCTCTAGTCCAGTTTCCTTTAAGAACCTAAGGATGAGAGCTAACTCCAGTGACTGTATTTCCTCATCAGATAATTGGTACTTGCCCAAGTATTTCCTTGAGTCTATAATGCCCCGTTAGGAAACCCGTTAGGATGCGGAGGTTATTTTTACTCATGCCGATGCAAGCTTGTAATCTTTCCCACTTGTATTGTCCCAGAAGTTTCTTTGCCTGCCTCATGGCTTCAGTGCCATGCCAGGTTCTTGTCCTGTTTACTATCTCTATTTTCTTCTTTGGAAATAGAGAAAGTAATGAAAGTTTCTGATGCTACCTTTCTTGCTAGGGAGTCGGCCATTTCATTACCCTCTATTCCCACATGGCCATATTTTGTTTCTCCTACCCAGTTCATTAAGTTTTTGAAGGCATTCCCACACAAATTTGCCCGAATACTCCTGCTGCAGTTCCCTCATCAGTTTTTGACCCATCTGTGTACCACTTTGTTACATGCTTGCTCGGCCTGTGAGCTGTGGATTCATTGCTCCAGCTTTTTTTGTTGCTGAGCCTGATAAGAATAACAGAGTTCTTTTGAAAATCAAATCTTTTGATGGTATCGTCTCTAGAAAAGGCCAATAATGGTTGTTTTTTGAGTAGTGCGTTATACTGTTTCAGTGTGATACACAATACACTTTCCTATTCCTATTCCTTCCTTGGCCATTCTTAGAATCGTTTTACTTGCACATTCCTCAACTATAAGGTGTAAAGGAGTCAGCTCCAATAGCACTTCCATAGCTGCAGTTGGGCAAGTTCTGTAATACATAGGCATGCCAGTCTTTGCACTTTATTGAGTGTCTTCCTTGTGGTGGATAGACTGGTTCTTTTTGCCCATGCAATCGCTCCATACGTGTTCATCCCCAGGATTTGCCCGCTAGGCTTCGGCTTTCCTGGTTACCTCTTCTGTATGTTTCTCCCAGAACCTTATCTTCCGACAACCTTATCGGCCTCAGAGATCCCTTATAGTTCCTGAAATGTTTTTACTGACTCCACAGAACGGTTCAGGTCCGATGAGTGTGGGCTGGGTTTTACTTAGAAAGTTAATAGATGGCTATGAATGTTTCTAGGACAAGTCTCGATTTTATGACCGATGAGTCAAGACCTTTGAAAGCTTCTCGCCTGTCTGAGAAGATAAATATGGTTTTTCCACGTGTGTTAGAACTTATACTCCCCAAGGCTGACTAACAAGTTCACTCTTCTTAGATACAACGTCCAGTCCCTAACTCCATCTTATAACCATCTGTGTACTGGACGACTTCAAGATCTGATGACCCTGCTTAGGATACGTTCTGTTTGCTGGTTCCATCATAGTTTGCTTTAGGATACTTGGCTTCCCGAAAGAATTCAATGGTTTCGCCGTACATAGTAGGACAAATAAGGAGGTCCAATTTCCTCCGTTTGGTAGAAGGGACCATCATTGTTTTTTTTTGGATTTACAGAAAGATCTTCCACAACAACAGATAGCACAGAAAAAAGTAGACATCGCCTACAATATCCCATCTGCCGTTATATGTGAACGCCTGAAACCATTTACCAACAACGTGATCGGCCCTTACTAGTGTAGTCTTAAGTTAGGAAAGTCCACAACTGATCAAATTTTCACACTTCGGCAGATCCTGGAAAGAACCCAATAAGCCCAAATCGATACCCACCACCTGTTTCAAAGCCGCATTCAACGACATTTATAGAGACGAACTATACAGAGCCATGTCTAGTTTTGGTATACCGACCAAACTCGTCCGTCTCTGTAGGATGGCGATGGAGAATTCTCGCTGCTCCATCAGGGTCGGAAACGACCTCACCGACACATTCGATACAAAAAAAAAGGATTTATGCAAGGCGATGCAATGTCATGTAACTTCTTTAATTTGATTCTTCTATGTTGTCAATGCGAAGGGACACACAACACCGACGAATTGGACAGAACGTCACCATTGACAGATACAACTTTGAGGTAATACCGGACTCGGTTAACTCTGACTCTGATCGTAATCCTTGGACGATTTGAGAGAAAATTCTTCGAAAAATTGTCGGTCCTGTTTGCGTTGACGGGCTATGGAGACGAAGTTTCAACCAAGAACTATACGAGCTGTACAGCGACATGCTCCTAGTCAAAAATTCCGCATTGGACGTTTAAGATGGCTAGGACATAAATAACGAATGGACACTAATAGTTCGGCTCGCAGAGTCTTTGATTTTCAGCCAGACGTCGGACGCAGTACAGGAAGACTTCGCCTTAAGTGGCGCGCACAAGTAGAAACCGACCTCAACCAACTTTGAGTGCGCAACTGGAGATAAGTCAGACTAAACAAGGGTCAAAGAAACAGATAAGCCAAACACCGGAATACGTATGCGATGGTACGTATCTGGCCTCACAATCAAATAAATTTGCAAACGAATTCAAAGAAGCTAGGCGGTTGTTCCTTTACGAAATATGGACATGTTGCGCACAAAAGTAGTGTTGTACTTTTTAGGAACTAAATGTCGAGGTATTCGTCGTCTCAAGCAGGCAAAACACCAAGGAATCCTAGCATATCCTATGGAACCACTCTTTTTGTTTTATAAAATTGAAATTCCGTACAGCACGCATCAAATGTAGCGTGTTGCCTCAACTTTAAATCCATCATTTATAACCCAAACCAATCAAACACTTATCAAATTTATTTGATACCACCATGGCCTATGGTATCACCAATTTTATTCCATTCTACTAAGAATACATTATCAATTAGCTAATTTTCTATTACCTAGCGTCTTCTTAAACCACTCATTCAGGTAATCCTCCTGGCCGCAATTGTCCATCAGCGTCTTAAAGTCATTTATCACATCATCTGTAGACTCCTTCATAAGAATTCTATAGATCTCCTTCTTGATGAGGTCTATCAACACCTTATCTCTCTGCTCTCGCTGCTTAACAATAGTCTCAAGCGTAAACAAGTGATCATCCTCTACGCCGGGGAAGAGTTCTCTCATAGCATCAGCCAATTTAAACAAATACTCTCGATTCGACCCACTGGGACCTGCTGACGTATATATCTGAGCAGCAATTGGCCGTAAATTGTTCTCATCTCCTCCAGCGAAAGACACGTTATCATTCGTCGCAATGTACATGATGATGTCAAACGAATTATCAGAAGCGAACTCAGTAAATTTCAATGTACACCGCTGATAACCGTTCTTCTCGCGATAATCCAGATGTGCAATTACCTCATCTTTTTGCTGGCTAGCTATCCGATATGCGACGCCATAGACTCGTCCCCTGTTGTCATTCGAAGGTACTAAGGTGACTACTCTGCCCGGTTTGTCAGGGGTTCCCCGGTGGTCAATGCTGAGCTGGAAAAATCGTCGTTGATAGCCCTCGATGTAGCCCTGCTTCTTGGCTATGTAGGGGAAGTCAGCTTTCCAAACTAGGGAGCCGTAGCCAAATATCCAGAGATCCTCATCAGTGCATGGAATCGATGAGGCTTCAGTGGTTCCAGCACGACGGTTGTTGCAGATGACGTCCTCACAATAGTGCGTAAATAGCGATTGGAAATGTTCAAGGAATAGGGTGTCGACGAGTGTATCTACTTGAACCTGGTATGGTCTAGTTAAGTCGACACTGGGTAGTAAAATATCGCGCACTTTTTTCCAATTATCACAGTTGGGCTTGGGTAATCCATCCTTTTCTCCAGTTGACATGGTTTGGGATTATCCGTTTTGTTTTGTTGGTTGCGTGACATAAAACAGCTGATGGAGGTTGAATGACAGCGGAAATACCTCCAGCCTAAAAGTATGACCGAACTTTCGACAATCTTGTGGAATGTAATTGGAATCGTGGTAAATTCCAGGTATGGCATCGATTAAGGCGTCGATTAAGAACTAGTTTGAAAATAATTCACATTATTAAAAAACTAAATAAAATAATCTGACACATTACTCCTGAGGATAATCGATGTGTTTAGAAGGTACGTGTTTACAGTTGTCCCGGTTTAGTACGAAAGCGATACCAACCAATATAGCCTGTTGTTCAGTTGGCCTTTTCTATTATTTAATTTACTACAAAAACCACACCCGGAAATTGCTGATTGTTGTGTTACAAAACAGTTTCACACATTCTCTCAGTGCATTAGAAAGAATTGTTCTATAAAGTCAGCAATTTGTAGCTAACCCAAATCGCAAACATTCAAAAACCTAGTTTTAGAATTCTTGACTCGTCGAAGACCCCTCCATAGACGTAGACTGAAACTGGTCATGGGCACATTCAAAAATCAGTTATCTTAAGTCGACTAGATTGGTCTGGAATGGTCGGTAACGTCACTTTTCCTACGTCAGCCACATATGCGAACTGTGAACTTAGTACTCAGTCACGAATTTCTTGACTAGATTCGTCGGCTACCCCTCCATAAACGTCATCTGACACAACTGCCCATGTGACCGATGTAGGCCAATCAAAACTGAAATACAAAAAGTCAGTCAGCTGTCAGACTTACTAAACTAGATACTTGAACGTCCCCCATGTGATCGACCTAGTCCAATCAAAAATTATACACATCAAGACACCCACTTGTCAGGGTTGCTAAACTATCAACTTCTCCAATGCAGACAAAATCCTAAAAGTAACGAGTTCGATAAATAACTTTAGTCGGAGGTATCTCTCAACATTCCCTGTGCAGCATACACAAACTCCACATTAGTTCCACAAACCACAGCAAGTGTCATCTGTCAACTCAGCAAATCTGTAGTTTCCAAAATGTCTACTTTTCCCCAATAAAAATCAACTTCTTGTGTAAGTTTCGTGAAAAATCGTTTTTCTAGTGAATTTAAGAGTGAAATTCAAGCAAAAAAGATTGTGTTTAATACAGAAAACAATATCAATAAGCAATAAATTATTAGAAACAAAGTGAAACCGATATAATGTGCGATTTTTAACCACTCCCTTGAATAACTAGCAAAGGGTAAGTACTTGCCACAGACTTGAAAGTATTGACTTTTATCTTAAAATTACAATGAAATTCATTAGAATGATAGTTAAGCTATTAGGTAATAGATCTTCCTTGTTACCTTAAGATAACTGAAGACAAACTATACATAAACGCAAAGAAAAGTGGGTCATCCACACAAAAGCTCGGGTTTCTTTATTATTTTTTCAAGATAAAAACAGTGTTCAACTTTTTGAAAATAGCGATAGCAGTTTTTGTTTATACTTAAATCATTAGTTATGGTTATGCCCTACCGAAACAACCAACTAGCATTCTTATTTATCTTGCAAACAATGTGGAAGAATAAAAAAAACGGTTCTGCAAAGTGATTGAACGAATTCAACGACTTGATGAATGGGATTCTTGAAAAGAAAGAAGTTCCCTTCCTCGTCCGTCTCTCGAATTTCCTTTGAAATTAACAAACAGACAAATGGTTCAGCTCTATGGCTAATGGCCAAATATTTGTTTGCGTTTGCCTCTTACCCGTCCGCTGGACAGCGGCTGCGGCTGCCATGCGATTAGCAAAGTTATAGCATACTCATAGGGATGACATCAGTGTAGGTGGTGGTTTTGTTTACAAAAATTCGTTGAGCATGGCAGGGAAAGGCAGACCCAGACAGACAACATTCGCTCAGCGGAGTATGCCAATGTCATTGAAGATTTGTGTTTATTTTATTACCTTCGCCGTGTTGAGTTTGTCTGCCCACATTTATTTACGAGGACATTTCAGTGGAGTAATTTACACTAAATTTTAATGGGTTGATGGGTTGTTTTCGTAAAGTTTACGAGCAGGAAATATTTGAAGTAGAACTGCAATAATTTCTATGAAATTTATTTTATAGGTTGACACAGATTGAGTCTCTAGTGTAGCTAGAAGTTATAAAAATAACAGAGTTTTTGACAATATTAACTTGGCGACATTTCCTTTAAACATATCTTCACATTCAAACAAATATTTATCATTTAAAAAGTCAAGGAATAATCTAGAGCCACTATCTACTCCTAACTGCCTGCAATTGCGTACTGTGCAGTGTGCACTCTTTGTCATTACTTCCTTTTTTACTTTTGGTGGCGCTTACAGTCCGGGTTGGACCACGGCCTCAACTAACAAGCCTCTCCAGCCAGCTCGGTCCCTCGTTAGCTGCCTCCAGTTACGCACACCAAGTTGGTTGAGGTCGTACTCAAATTGTGCGCGCCACCTAAGATGGATTTGAAGACTCGTCGGGCTGGTGCGTTGTTGTCCATACGCTTCACATGCTCCAGCCATCTCAGCCGTTGTATTTTCAGCTTTTTGACTAGGTCAGCGTCCCTGTATAGCGCGTAGAGTTCGTCGTTGGGTCTTCTTCTTCACATCGTCACAAACTGGACCGAATATCACTCGAAGAATCTTTCTCTCAAAGCATGCCAGAAGGTTTTCATCCGCTTTTGACAAGGTCCATGCTTCTGCACCATTTTAAAACACAAAAAACCGAGCCTTTAGGAAATGGCGTTGTAGTTTGGCAGATGAAGACTACTTTTTGTTTAGAAGGCTGAAGTTGTCTGAATTGAAAACATCTCTCTATCATGCATACTTCGAGTATTTAAACGAAATACAGAATAATCTTGTTTCCAGGCCGGATAAATTTTGGAAATTCATAAATTCTAAAAACAAAATTCATGGTTTTCCAGCCTCACTATCTTTTAATTGACATTGCGCGGATTCTTCCGATACTATTTGCAATAATTTTGCAAGCCTTTTTCAATGTGTATATTCGAAAAATGACTTAATAGGTAATTGATGAGTAGTTTTTTGATTATATTGATGACTAGCTGACCCGTGCTTCCCTTGCCTCACCCGTCGTTTTTTTATAAATATGTTCCCTCCCTTGGACCTTTCTAAAAGTAATATAAAGCAAAAACAAAGACAAAAAAACTTAAGTCTACACAAAAAAGATTTACGCCAAGTTCTGTTATTCGTTAACTCTTATCAACCTCAAATGTCGGCGAAAAGAGCAACACGAATGAAACAACTTGACATTAACACACGAACCCCACCCCAGCCCATTTCCAAACTTTTCCCAATGAACAGCACCTGAATGTATGCGCTGAAAAGAGACGACTGCTCATTGAAGTGCAAAACATATGAGGTCTGTTCCTTTACTTTTAAATCTTACGAATTTTTACTAATTCTTACGAATTTTACTCAAATGCCGTTCCCTAACTCGAAAAATTCGTAAAAGAGAGCGTCATCGAGAGAGAAAGATATTACCCCTCCACTGAGAATCTTACGAATTTTTACTCAACAAATTTCTTTGCGTAAGAATTGAACAACTGTCAGTCGCCTGAAAATTGACAGCTGATTTGAATTTGTTGTTCTGTTTGGCATGAACTATCTGTCATTTTTCATAGGTTACTACAAAAGCGTTCCTTAACTTTTGCGTAAGTTTTCCTCTTTGAGAGAGAATTTATCCCCTCCACAGGCATTTTGACAGTCTTTTCCATTTTTACTACAAAAGTAAAGGAACAGACCTATGATCACGTTAGGTTGCGAACATAATAATCACACACACACTACTGCAACGATACTCACTGCTGCATGACTACTGACAGTGGGCAATGTTTTGAATAATTGTTTTGAACATTGCTCAGCTTCAGGACAACGCAGGAGGATGTTTTATATCTTAAATGATTCAGGGGAAAATTTACTAAATTCACTGTTTTTTTCGTTTTTCAATCCGATAAGCCATTACTGAGCTAGGTCTGTATAAACAGAAGTTTCCTTAAATATATCCGGTTTTTTGACTATTTTGTAAAAACCAAGTTATATTCCGGGTTAATAAGTATACTAAAGCCCGACCCAAAGTATAAGCAATACCTATGCCAAGTTTAATCAAAATCCGTCCAGTAGTTTCTGCGTGATGCGCGGTCAGGAAATTGATTCAATTTCCAGTGATATAAAAATTAAACACAAAGTGCCTCATCATCTTTTTTCCTTTTATTTGTTCCCATCTTTCTGTTGCCAAATGTTTACCATTTTAGGCGTGCATTATGCAACACGCCTGCGCTTACTTTACAACGAACGAACACAACCGGTTCACTTTACCTGCCCATGCACATGCACTTGTAATGGCTTTGGAAATTTGACATTGGAAAATTCTGCTACAACTGAACTTTGCATCGTTTCAGATCTGTTTTATTGCTTTTGTGTATTTTAAATCGATTGCTTGGCTGTTGTGTCAACCTGGCGATGTTAGATGTCGAAAGTAAAGCACACAAATTAAAAATTATTCCTTTCAGTGGTAGCCACTGACTACTTGTCCAAATGTAATGGAGTTGCTGAAGTTATAAGTGCAAGTGTTGAAGGGAAACAAAATATCAACATTTGTTGGAATTGACTGGCTGCACGAGTCTCAGAAGTCTAACATGAGCCCCTCAAAATGATGACTTGCGAGAGTTACTTCGACGTATATGGATCTGAGGCCCAGTAAGAATTTATTAGGCCTAATCAGCCTGTATGTATTTGTATATCTATTCTGTTATTGATTTGAGATTGGTTATGTGGCCTGCCACTAGGCCCGACGAAACAAGAGAGCAATGTGCCAAGAGTACTGGGTGATTTTAACATCGAAATAAGAAAATTTGTATAGTTGAAGAGTACGGCGCGGCGCCTAGAATCAAACTTTGCTAGGCCTTCACCTTTTTAACCTCCATAAAGGAACACAGATCATCAGATTACTATAACGTTAATCACAAAGCGGTGCTGCATAGAGGAACGACTGCGACTGGCTAGATCTGCAAGTTAAAGATGCGGAAAGAACATCTGCTCTACGGAGAGTCGCTCCAAGTTCGAAATATAAATAGAAACCTGTGTAAAGATGAGCAATCGGCACAGTAGATATTTTAGGTCGACGTGTCTCCGTATCGCCTTGGCGAGTCAGAAGTTTAAAAAAGATGAGCAAGGAAACCTTGTGGTAGAGTCACATTTCTAGATTTGAGCCTCCGGCAGAGTATGCGTTGCGGAGAATTTTCCGTTCCGACGGATACCTCGCTAGGGCCGATAGTCTTCCCTAAATTAGGGTGTCCATATACCTCAAACGAAAAAAGAGGACATATTTTATACTTTGCAAAAATGCTACACCACTGCTAGTTTTTATGGGCGCATGACTTAAAAGTTTTAAAATGAAGGATTTGTTTCTATATTGAAATTAAAAGTATTAAAAAAGAGAACAAAAAGAGGGCAAAAAGAGCCAAGCAAAAAAGTAGTGTAAAATAGATCGCTGACAAAAAGGAGGACGTGTTCTCTTTAAAAGAGATGTTCTGGAAACCGTACCCTAAATCACATGAAAGGAGATCCTCTAAACTGCCACAGTTTCCAGCCATAGGTACAGGATTCTTTCTGCTTTGTATTGATTGGCTGCTGTGCCTTTTTGGGCCCTGTAAGTTCGGCAGTTTCACTCGAAGCTATATCTTTTGTGCAGAAAATAGCCAAATTTCCAAAGTTTCGCCGAGATCTTTATTGCTATGAGTGCGCAGTTTTTGGCACACTGTTTGAAAAGGAAAATATGCATAAGACGTATGCTGACATTTTTGACAGTTTAGACCTTGATTCAAAATTTATATCGCCTAGTAAACAAATAAGTAAATAATTGGCGCAACATGCACCCTAGCCCTAGCTTCTCACAATCAATCGTTTTGTGTAAGTCTTTCATTTTTGTGACGAATGGAAGGGGATCTACAATTTTATGCTGAGTCCGAACGGCAAATGGGAAGCTCTTTTACGACAGTTGTACTCTTGGATGTTTGTTAGGCGCTCGCGAGAGGTGGCACAGTGAAAAAAACCTTAAAATGTAATTTTTGTGTTTTCCGACGATCCAACTTGAGACCCCTCGCTCAGTAGTCCAGCATACTAACCGCTGAACCACTGACAGTCACTTCTCTCTGTAAAATCTATTTGGAAAGTCAATATTGCTTCTACCCTGACAGGTATATATACTCCGGCGAGTTGGGTCTACAAATCGCCCTTAAACTTCCGGACACGTGCAGTGTGTTCAGAGGTGTGCAGAGGTTTTGGATGGTGCTTGAAATGTGATCGATATCCAATAAGAATATCGCCTTCTTCATTGGTAGTTAAGCTGCACTTAAAGCAGTAGAGTCACATACCACCAAGTCTGAGCTAGTCAGGAATTGCTCAAGGCAATATGATGTCGATGGTAACGACAGGGCTGACGTTTAACCCAAGGAACGTAACGACGGGGGGTATAAGACCACCTATAATCGTGGCCAGAGGGACTATTTTTGAAAAGAACCTTCAATAATGGAGCCACAAGATGGTCACAAATAGAAGGGCACAAGGTTTCAAAGGCCTGTTTTAAATCGGATGAAGTCTAAACAATTAATCAATTTCAGCAGAACAAAGTTGAGATCAACGATTGGATGCCAAGGCTGGCGGCGTGAGTACCTAGAAGCCAATGACCCGTATACTAATTGCCGTTAGTCCGACAAAATCTACATGCGTTCTGGCTAAGAGGTTATTAGTTCTGGCATCATCGTAGGTTGGACAAATCTTCCTTGAAATGACACAACTAGTCAGGTTCACCCACCTTGTCACCGCCCTAGAGGTGAAATGCAGGAGGATTTCTCTCTTAACGTGTCCTAGCGGAGGGAATACCTCCACAGCATGAGACACGCATAAAGCAGAGAAACGTCCGGCAAATTTATCGGCTTTTTCATTCCTTTTTATGTTCCTATGGCCGGGATCCCAGACGAGACGAGGTCAGTATCTCCCTGCATTCCACAACCATCTTGAACGTTGACTTGGTTGAAATGATGGCTTTAATCGCAGCCTGACTGTCGACGGAGATACCTATTTTTCTTCTGGATGTCTCTATGTTGAGAAGCAGTCTACAAGCCTCCTTAATTACCAGTACTTCTGCTTGAAAGACACTGAATGCATTGGGGAGGCGGAAAGATTTGGAGATGTCTAATTCTGTTGAGAAAACACCCGCTCCTACTCCACAGCTCATTTTAGAACCTCTCTGCTTTTGGCATGTATACTTCTTTAATAACTTGGAAGAGGTTGGTTACTCAAACAGTATTGAGACCATACTTAAATTCTGTAGGGCAATCAATTTCTTGGGTGAATTCATTTATGTTCCGTGGGGATGGCGATGTGTTCTCGATCAACCTTACCTAACCTAACATTTCTTCCCTGTCAGTAAATGAATATTCGCTTTGCCGTTGACTCACCCAGAGCCTGTCAAATGGAAATTGGCACAAAAATAAGCAACCAATTATTGAATACCACAGAGAGTGTGACAACCGGAATGCATTTTGATATTGTTAACAACATTTATTGTCTTTCTATCGAGTATTCTTATGTTTAACATTTTCTCTGACTATTCTTTTTCAGTTAGAGGCACATTGGAAATAACTAAAGACTTCCGCCGACCTTTTTTCAAATTCAAATCAGTCTCTGGCTTAGAACTAATCGAACTTTCAGTCTGGCGCTGCATAATTGCTAGGAAATTAACACAATTTTCTTATGGAAGTGGTTGGTTAAAAAGGGCAGCAAGCGAAACCATCTTCAGTCATGCTTCGCCTGGTGTTAAATTCTAGTTGTGTCATGCCTACAGCTCAATTGATGAGCTTCTTAATTATATGACAACCACGTTTTTTACATTTGAAAAAGGTGACGACTCATACCTTAACCAAATCCAATATTCATACACCCCAAACCCCATCTGTTATTCTGTTTACGTGCAGCATAATCGATTTATAATGTTAAGTACAACCATAACGTCATTTCCCCTTAAAACAATATCGCATTTTGTGCCATATAAAACAAGCCTTGTGAATGAGTAACTTCTGCATGCCCAGTACGCTTTTAGCTCGCATTTCGTTGATCTGTTTATTATCTTTCTCAACTTGAACCCGGCTGACTTTGTGCTCGATCCATTTCTCCTTCAATTATAGATTGTCGGGTGTGTATGTAGGCACACACTCTGCAGATGCCGTTCAATAAATATAAGACAAATTAAACAAAAAAATCACTGAAGCTTTTGTCCATTCCTGATGCCGATTGTGGGGTGACTTGGCTGAGCTCCAAATGCCCTTACAACTGCTGCTAATCCCATCAATGAAAAGCTCAATGCGTACTAAACAGCCAAATATTATTCCAAACCATTTAAGTATGCCCCAACTAAACGAATACTTGTCTTCTCGATATTTATATGACGCTGACGACATGGGGCATGGGGGATGGATGACACACAAACACAATCTGCTCGCGCTTTCCCCTGGCTAAACTTTGAGTATAAGCTCAATGCCGGCATGAATAAACTTTTCCTCTCTACATGGCGAAAACAAGTATCCATCGACTCGACATCCCCCTAGTAGAGACTCCTTCGCACATCGTGTGTGTATATTGTTGTCGATGCGGCATCGGCTCCGTAACACTTTTCCCACTTTTCTTCCAAGAGAACTCGAACTAGAAAGAAGAAAAGCAGAAAACTTTTCCATATTTCTTTGCACTTTGCATGCACACTCACCAAACGAATGCTGCGTACAAATATGAGCCCCCAAAAGTTATAGCTGACTACAGTAGTTGTGCTCGTGCTGTTGTGTTGTGTTTCCGCAGTCCCCCGGTTAATTTATATACCAGTGCGACTAAATTTAATTACTCGCCGTTTGGTGTGTGTATTTCTTAATAAACGCGAAACCAGCGCAGATGTGTAATCCGTGATTTTGGGATTTTCGTGTGAACTTGTGCGTGATGTAATGGGCTTAAAGACACGCCACTAGACCGTGAGAAGCGACCATCAGAGAAAACCACCATCCACCACCACCCCTGACGCGATGGAGAACTTTACGAAAACACCGATGTTCTTGCGGAAGGTTCTAACCGAAGCGAGAAGGTGAGCCACAAACAAAACAAAGAAAACGATTTTTATTTGCGTTGGAGTGGAGACCAGCACCCCACCTCCAGTGCGGCTTATGCAAGCCCATCAGTGGTAGCTTGGGATGGGTATCGGTTTCCAAATTGCATAATTGTCGCCCTCGTAAAGTAGCGTGCGGCTTAAACAAAAGCCGTTGATGAGCCAACCAAAAACCCCAGCAGCCACTTGAGTTTTTCACTACATATAGTTTAAAATGTGTGTTAAGAATCCATCCTTGATGTGACCTTTTTGATAAGAGATTCTCCATTCTCCTCCAAAACAACACAGATCAACACGGGCCGGGGGTGCGAATGTAGGTGACTTGGGTTTGGGTTTGGGGGTATGCATTCTCTTTCATCCTTTTGTGTGTAGGTACGTGACAACGAGGACTCTGGTGTTCTACTTGTTCTCCATTTGATTCAGTTTTTTTTTTTCATTTTATTTTCTTGTTTCTGTTGTGTTTTATTTTGCTGTATATCCACTCCGGTCTTTGTGTGTGGGAAAGAAAAGAGAGGAAATTGAATGAGTGATTCACTTTGCGAGATCTGTTTATGAGGTTGCGGGCCTCTGCTGATTAATTGAATGAGCAACTTTTATGTTTCTATTTTTGTTGGCAACATTCAAAAGAATTGAATTATATTGTCAAAAGAAACAGATAAAAATGACATCTCGCGAATGCCTTTCTCAATAGTCACAGTATAGATTCCGTGAAAGAAACTATAACCATTCATCCTGAGAAAAGTCTTGGAACAGTTCCACGGCGGAAGCTGACGTGCTGCCAAAAGAAAAGGCGAAACTCGTTTTCCCAATAAACGCAACAGAGTGCATGAATCGAATCGATTTGGGAGAACAAAGTTTCGCTTCAGACGCAGTGGCGCTATGTTTGGAAGGCTTGTTCATCGAACACGAGTTATCACGGCCTCTTGACTGACGGCCATTCCTATATATGAGTCGCAAAATGTTTTGTTGAATGGACAGTTTTGCGTCATCAAGATATTTGCGTACACATTGTGCATTGCATACGTTGAACATGAATGCTTTCTCCGCCTTAAAAATCAATAAGTACTCATTTTCCGCATAATTATGGAAAATGTTCGCTTGCCTGATGGAGGTTGTTTCGAGGGCCTAATTGCCGGTTTTTATATAGTTCAAGCAGGAGTAGGTAGATTGTGCCCTTAGAAGAGAAAAACGTTCTATTTACAGAAATTGCTGTTTAGATTTTAAAGTGCGCTTGAGACTGATTGTATAGTAGTTTTTTTAAGAATGTTCGAAAAAGTGTTTTCTTTTTATGCTTTAGAAGGGGTATCTATAGGTATACCAAGTTTGAGAAGTTGCCTACTGCAAGCTCCAGACTCTTGATGTGTCCTAAAGTTGGTCGACTTAAAGTAGTAGATTATTGATGGACCTGAAAAGATTTGACCTTTTTTAACATAAACAACCTAGTTCATATGATCAGGTGCTTGCCTAAACTTTTTGAGGTGGCTCCTGGGCAAATACTTTCAGTAATGTTAGGGCGAATCGATCAAGAGTTTAAAGTTTTGAATTATTGAACCTATAACTTATATATAATTCAGCCGCTCCCCTAGATTCTAGGTAAATGTGACTTTCTACTCAAGCTTTTCTTGTCCCGCAGCGTTAAAGGTTGCCCTTATAGAGCCTGACCTTATAGAGAAGGAGGAGATGATTCTGTACTTCTTTGCTCTAAATAGATAACTTCGTTTTAATGCCGCTAATATGTGGTCCTGTGATTTTATTCCCAAATTAACTGCTTAGGTTCGTGTGGCAGGCCATACCTAGGCTAGAATAGGCCTATTGTAATACAACAGGATCAATGATCTCAAAAACTACCCGCTTAGCTAACAGGATCTAAGAATAAAGCGCTGGAGGGAGTTGATACTTATTGTTGGTGCTTTGATGCATCATTGGAGACTTTTCGTGAACCTCCGGGTTCTTGATTATAAAAAAAACTAATATGAAGGCGCAGTGGCCAAGTGGTTAGTGTGTTAGGCTACTAAGCAAAGGGTCCCATGTTCGATCCCCGAAAAAAAAACAAATTCCATCTTAAGGGTTTTTTTTTCCACTGCGTGACCTCTCGCAAACGTCTGACAAACATTCGAGAGTACAACTGACATGAAAAAATGAAAAACTCACACAAACGAATGGTTGTGAGAAGCTAGGCATGGGTCCCCACGGACCTGTTGCGCCATCTGTTATTATAAACCTCGGCATATCTTGCTGAAGACGAAAATTGAAACAAAAAAAAACCTATCCTAGTAACGAACAACAAAAGCGCTTTTTCGTTGACATTTTAGCTTTAAGCCAAAAGAAAGTTAGGCACATTTAGTTAGGCCCTGCTCATATGCGGTGGCGGGCTTATTCACAACACTTGTATTGGCGAGTTCGCCGAGATTGTCCATAGGCGGTAGTCTTTTCCTCTTCTGGGTCCAGCTTCTACAAAACTCGTTTTTACGGATGCCCAACCTGAAATCATGCTTCCCAATGATGCAGTATCCGTATCCCGTATAATGGCACTACTATTGCGATTATAATGAATCTTCTTAGCATTATAAGATTGAGATCAATTATGGGCCAGATCATGGACGTGGTAATTCGCATAACGAAGCTCTACGTCAATCTCCCAGTCATTCCTGGAGGGTGATACCAAAAAAACTGCATTTTTCTTAAAAATGTGGTGAAAAATGGTGAAGATTCTATTTTACATTAAATAGAACCAAGTTTGCACTCTAAGATTTTGTCCTAAATTTCCCTTTAGCTAATAGGTTCGCATCTCTGACTGATGTGATGTGCGTTTGGATTCGAAGCTACGCTGTTTGATATAAGAGTGTATAAATAGGTTTTTCAGTCTTTATTTTAGGTTAAGCTCTGAATTCGCCATTTTCTTTTTCTTGCCTGAATGATGCAATCTGCACAGACCATAAGTTGAACGACGCGACGGCTAGGAAATCTTTATTCTCCGCCGCTTGTATACAATTTAAAGGCGCCGTCTTGCATCGGATACCTGATCAGCTCCTTCTTAAACGGGCCTCACTTTGTGCACATTACATCCGGGGACAACTTATATGCATTGATAGATGTTACTATTCAATTCGGGGTATAGTTCTATGAATTATACATATTTCAACTAATCCAGGTACCGTAGAGCTTGTTGTTTAATCTCATTCTCTTCGCATGTGTCTTTTTCTGTAGGTTTAACTCGCTGAAGTATATACTTGACCTCGTACCCTTACTAGTTTTGGAGCCATCAGTAGATACTGAGATTTAATTTTCCCTCTCAAATAAGTTCCTATCTTTAGAGCGATCCATAGGATATAGGAAAATGGAACCAAAAAGGGTACTGAGGTTCATAAAGAGCCCCACCAGCTCCTTAGGTTAAATATTAAAGGCCAACACAATAGATCTCTTCTGGTCGCAGTGTATAGGGCCTACAACTAACAATACAAAGTTCCTATTCCAATCCACCCTGTCAGGGTACAACACATCGTAGGGTAAGTCAAAGTCAAGTGTACCAAGACTTTCATCCGCTTTTTTAGGGTTGTCGGAGGATGATCCCTACAAAATAGTGCTGTGTGTCTTATTGTTTTTAAAGGTCCCTCCGTTAGTGATCGGTTCCGCACTATCACCTGCATGTAATTATATATAAGGCGTGGTACAAGAGCCGCATATGCAATTATTGGTCTTACCACCATAATGTGCACCCAATACGTCATTGACGTCTGTTTTAACCTGGAACCTCTCTTGATTCCAGTGTTGATTTACAAAGCTCCTTACCTCTAATGGTGGGGGTAAGCAAACGAAGCGATTGACTTCTGGACGTAAAGTAATTTATTTCTTAATTCTTTTGGCTATTTATACTCTAATTTGCAAGCTTTGCTAAAGCATTAAATTCTGTGGGAATAATTTTGTAATCTGAACGAAAAACATCTGTTAATGTGTGCATGGGCTTTGATGGGAATGAGATGATAATATTGTTCATGGTGATATATTGGAATGTGAAATTTTGTTAGGTATAGGGTGGTCGAAGTTTGAAGTAGGGTGGTTAAAATTATTTATCGTTTAATTCTAAACAATGTCCTCAAGCCCCATTTCTTTTCCTGGGCGTAAGGTTATGCCTCGAATTTAGTTTCTTATCCAGTACCATACCAAGATATTTTCCGCTTTCCGAGAGGAGAAGCTCCATGCCAGCAAGTCTGGGCAGCGGAATCTTATATTTCGTACTGAATAGTGCAAGTTTAAATATGGCTGATAAAGTAAGTAGGCAACCCAATATGCAAGTTTCGCACAATTTTCAACCATATAACTAAGGAAGCCAACTTTTCGTTGTTACACTTTGCAGGGCAGCGATGCCAGATGTGGGGATTTTTCCCCATTTTGGGGAATTTTTGACTAAATGAGGAAAATGGGAAAAATGAGAGATTTGTCTGGACCAGATATACAAACGCGTTAACTAATTAAGTTGAGTTGTTGTTGTAAAATTTGGGTTTATTTCTTAATTTTGACATTTCAAAATGTCAACTGAGTATAGAATCAGGTTTTTCTTGACTAAATTTAGCGGCTACCACTACCACTCGAAAAACATCAACTAAAAAAACTAATCACGTGACCAATATTCTGGTCATACCTCGAAAACGATTTGGATACAACTTAAAAAAAACAAGTAATGGTTACTTGATACTTAGTTTTTAGCTAAATAGTTGAGTAATTGTATTTTTTAACAAAACTTTGCAAAAAGAAAGTATGTACAGTCAAAATCGCTTACAGCGACATCGCTTACAACGACCGATTTTTTCCTTGTTTTGAAATAAAATATTGGTTATAACGACTAAGATCGACGCAGCTGTTGGTGCGACTGCATTTTTTCTGAAACGGTAAACTATGTATTTATGGGTCTGTACATGCGATGTATCTGTCTAGACACATGTTACAGCTCACCGTTTGTTGAGATACATATTATTATTCTTTATGTTTTGCGCTTATTATTGGTTTTGAGTTTGTTCAATAGTAGGTGCGGAAATTAGTGTACATTTTTCTGTGTGACGAGTGGTCGAAGAGTTTTGATGTTATTCGGTTTGCCTAAAGTTAATTGGAAAATGAGTCAGAAACGAAAAATCTTTAAATTTAAAAAAGAAGAGAAAGCAAAGAAAAAAGCTGGAGAGCAAAATAAAGACCTTGCTAAAGAGTATTCCATTTCACACTCCACTATATCAACAATTTTAATAAAAAAAATTGAAAACAGATTAATTTACGTATGCACCTTGATATCGGTTACAGCGACCGATTAATCGATAACCAATTTTGACTGTACTTTGAATGCCTCAGCTATAATATTTTGTCTGTTTATCCAGGGCTTATGCATAAATTACAACAAACAGTTGGTACCAATAAAACACATTTTGCCTGTTTCTGGCTCTACCCGTGATTTGCATTCATGTTTATGTATTTCCCCGGACGGAATGGCAACGGATCCATATGCGTCTTAAATATGGAAACAGACAGCGAACAAGTTCTGTGCGTTTGACAAATATATAGGTTGCAATGCGTTTTTATGCATGACGTAAAACCATATATGTATATATTAAGGTGACACTTTCACTAACAGAGGGATGTTTAAAAACAAAACATAGTTGTTGGTACTAATTATCATGTTTGTCTCTGGGAATTGGGAATATATATTGAGTTTGAGATTTCCAACTCATTATACTCTTTTTATTGACTCCGTTTGTGGAGAATTTGATTTAACAAAACACTACGCTGTTAGAGTAATTTACATTCACAAATCTGGTTTGTAATCCGTCATTCCTTTTGGGACGCTGCCCCTCCCAGTAAACTTAATGAAACCAATCAAATGGGGTCCTACAAGTTACTAGCTATTTTCGGATTATTAAAGTTGTGTACTTTCGAAATGCACCCATTCGTCGATTGATCAGTTAGCTTGCAATAAGTAACTTCATATCTTACGCATTATATCCTATCAATATCCAGGTCACTTTAAACAATCCAAAACCTACAAAAACTACGTAACAGATGATAAGTCATTTTTCTTGTCTTCTATTGCAGGTCTTTCCAGCGTCAAGAGGTCGATTCAAATTCAACCCACGAAATGGAATTATCGCACAGTCTAACTCTAAATGAGGATGCCCTCAAACAGCTTCCGGAGCAAAAACGGCCAGTCTTCGTTTTTGAATGGTTACGATATTTGGAAAAGGTCCTGGTGACCGCACAGAAGTCCGACATAAAGTCATGTCAAAAGAAACTAGTTCAACAACTAACAGCACACATTCAGGGCTCCCCGGGGCCACCAACACGAAAACTGATCTCCAACTGCTTGGCTACATTGTTTTCGGTTGGCGATACATTCCTGCTGTTCGACACAGTAAACGCATGCAATGACATTCTGAAGAACAAAGATGATTCACCAAGTTATTTGCCAACCAAATTGTAAGTACACCCTAAAAGAATTTAAAAGAACCTTAAAATAAGTTGGTTTCCTTGTTTAGAGCTGCTATTTGTGTCCTCGGTTCGATGTACGAGAAACTCGGCCGAATGATGGGACGATCGTACGAGGAAACAGTTCAGATACTCCTGAGGACTTTGCGGAGTGCCGAGTCTCAAACCAGAATTGAAATTATGATCACCTTGGAGAAGGTAATGAAGATTTTGTTTCACATAACCTCAATTCCATTTGATTTATTTGTTTTTGTTTTTTAGGTCTGCTCTGGAATGGGCACGGCTATCTCAAATGTGCACAAGGACGTCTACAAGGCCACCAAACACTGTCTGACAGATCGTGTTATGGCGGTGCGGGTCGCAGCCGCCAAATGCATGCTCGAAATGATAAATCACGCTCCATTCCTGTATCAAACCGAATTGGAGAGTCTTGCCACACTTTGTTTCCGTTCATTTGATGGAAGCAACTATGAAGTGCGTTGTGCAGTAGCCAAGCTGCTTGGAACTCTACTGGCGTTCACACAAGCTCCACCCGATGGAAACAAGAAACCGCCGCCAATGTCAGCGAGTAAGAATCAGCCGAGATCGGTTTCTTTGGACGAAGCGTTTGGAATTCTAATGTCCGGCTTCCTTCGTGGCGGAGTGTCATTCCTCAAGGGCACCGGAGAGATAATAAAGGGAAGTTCGGGAGTAAACCGAGAAGTCCGCGTTGGAGTTACTCACTCATATGTGGTGTTTGTACAGCACATGGGCAGCGTGTGGTTAGAGCGAAATCTGACCACATTCTTGGCGCATGTCCTCGACTTGGTTGCCAATCCAAAAGCCGCCTCATCTCACGTCGATGCTGTGTACTCGCGCAAGTGTATCAATTTTATTCTGCGTTCCATCATCGGCAAGATGCTCGGCGAGAAAGCTCAAACCTCGGCATGCAAGGAGCTCATTCACATCGTGGCCAAACAAATGAATTCCATTGATTTCAATCCAGAGAATGCCAAGGATTCGAACCAGGAGACGCTTTTCAGTCAGCATTTGTTGGTTTGCGCACTGCAGGAGCTGGGCAGCCTCGTTTTGGGCTTAGGAACCACAGCTCTGAATTTGCTAAGTGATCATACGCTGAATGCCATTGATGCCACCTGTGCAGTGCTAGTGCATCCATGTGCTGCAGCACGTTTAGCCGCTGCCTGGTGCCTGCGGTGCTTCTGTGTTGCAGTCCCGAGTCATATAACGCCATTGATTGATCGTTTTGTTGATGCCATCGAACAGATGAGATCCTCGCCTGAGGCTATAGCCGGGTACAGCTGTGCGTTGGCTGCTATTCTGGGAAGTGTGCGATACTCTCCGCTGGGAATTCCACACACCAAGGGCAAGGTTGTGTTTAACTGTGCAGAGGAGCTGTTGCGTTCGGCGAGTCAAAATAGTCGAATGTCACTGAATCGCACGCAGGCTGGTTGGTTGTTGATCGGAGCTATTATGACGCTCGGATCGCCCGTGGTGAAGGGTCTGCTTCCCAGAATGCTGCTACTGTGGCGAAACTCATTCCCACGATCGAATAAGGAACTAGAATCGGAGAAAGCCAGAGGAGACTCATTCACCTGGCAGGTGACACTGGAGGGCAGAGCTGGAGCTTTGTCAGTTATGCACAGCTTCCTGTTGCATTGTCCGGATTTGGTTACGGATGACATTACCCGACGGCTGCTGATGCCCATTGAGAGTGCCCTCGCTATGTTGGTTAAGTAAGTTTGATCCTATTTCATATATTCTTGTGTATTAATTGGAAGTCTTACAGCTTGGCACCAGTCCTGAAGAGTTATGGAACACATTTGAAAGCACCCGCTGCAATGGTCCGCTTGCGGTTGTACGAAACCCTTGCATTGCTTCCGCCAAACGCACTGGAGTCTTCCTATACACATTTGCTGAGAATGCTTGTCTCGGAATTTACTTTGACAGAGAATCCAGCAAACACAACCAATTCCTTATTGAGGGCACTCTGTCATGGCGATGACTCGATTATACTGGGCACATGGTTGCAGGAGACCGACCATCGTACAATTGAAGACCAGGTATGCTTGTAGCGATATACTTTGTTATTGTGTGTGCATATTAAGGCTGTTGGGTAGTTTAACGCGTTGGTAAGATGTACTTGCGATGGCAAGTGTGAGCGTGTGTATGTCCATCCATTTTTGTTTAACAAATTTGTACATCTTTGCCTGATATGAAAAATTTAAAGTCGTCGGCAAACATCAACAATTGGCATTCGGGCAAGAATTTGACAATATCGTTAACAAACAAGATAAAAAGGAGAGGGCCAATATGACTACCCTAGCATTGCGGAATTTCACGTACTGAAATCTATCACTGAAGAACGAAGAGAGCCATCTTAAGAAAGGTATTGGGAAACCCAGTTTTTCGAGTTTGTAAAGCAGTATTTTGTGGTCTACGCGATCAAAAGCTTTACTAAAATCTGTATAAATGGCATCAACTTGATTGCCTTTCCCGATTTCTGATATCACAAAATTTGAAAAGGAAGGTGCTAGTTTTAAAGGACAGATTGAATATGTGGCACACAATTTTATGTAAAGGTATGGCACATTTTTTAAGGAAGATGGAAGGTAAACCATCAGGGCCAGGACTAAGACTTGATTCTAAGCTGGTCAGACCTACCAGAACATCATCTTCGGAAATGTCAATGCTTCTGAAGATAGGAGTAGGGAAATCACCAAGAAAGCTAAAGAATTGCTCGTCAATCCTTGAGTCATGATTTGAATAGACTGATTGAAAAAATGAACCAAAATTGTTGCACATGAAAGGAGAAGAATCAGTTAAATGTCCATTAAAAGAGACTGATGCCGGGTAACCATCACTTTTACTCTTTGAGTTTATGAAATTCCAGAATTTATCAGGTCTGGACCTAAGACTGTTTTGCATGTCCTCGATGTACACCTGATATGCACAACGGATGGAAGATTAGAACTCTGATTTCAACCTTCTAAACACCAGATATTCCTCATTGGCCAAACTACAACGCCATTTTCTAAAGGCTCTGTTTTTTAAACGCTTAAGGTGTAGGGTAAGATCATTGTCACATGGACATGACTGCCCAACACTAATTTTAGCACAAACTACGGGGACATTACGTTATTAATGACCCGATAAAAAACATTACAAAGGTCATTGATTCCAAGAGAAAGATACGGGCTCCAGTCAAAATTGTTTAGCTCTTCACAAATTTGTATGAAGTTAGCATTTTTAAAATCGAAGTTAAAAGAAGTGAAATTATCTGTTACAAATGAGTCAACGTAACAAAAAAGATTTGATGAAGGGTGATAAACATCTTCCGGGATGAGTGGTGTGTAACAACGGGATACAATACTTTCGTCGCTGTTGTTAGTAAAGATGAGGTCCAGGGTACGGCTTTGGTGATTTTTATACGTGGTTCACCTGTAGAAGACGTGAACGTGACGTAACAACGGGATACAATACTTTCGTCGCTGTTGTTAGTAAAGATGAGGTCCAGGGTACGGCTTTGGTGATTTTTTACGTGGTTCACCTGTAGAAGACCAAGCGAGTGGAGAGTATCGACGATTTCAGAACCAATCGATTTCATTGTATGCTTCCTTAGAAAGTTGTGACCTGTTAGGGTTAGCGCCTTTCTATCAAACTGCATTAACTTGTTGATGCTCATGCTTTATTCTGGCCATAGCTTTCGTGAAATTTAGCAGGTAGTTAATTTTTTCCACCTATTGTTGGCTTATTTTCCAATCTATCTCGAAGATTGCAGAGGGGTGGTTTGATCCACTCAAGCGCCCGGTCTTGATCCATTACAGATCTATTTCTGGGTAATTCATCAGCCATCTCGTTGCCGGGTATGCTCTGTGTCCAGGGACTCACCAGAGATGCATGGTATGCTGCGAGCAGAGAACATTAAGCTCTTCGCGGCAGCGGCGAACTAGCTTTGACTTTATTTCAATAGCAGAAACTGCTTTTATAGCCGCCTGACTGTCACTGAATATGGTAATATCGTCCTTTGGTATTGCCAACTTTGACACCATATGGGCAACTTCGGCGATTGCCAGAACTTCTACTTGGACGACACTGCTATGATCCGGCAGTCTGATTGTATGTCCAATTCCTCGCAGAAAATTCCCGCACCGGTTCCACAGTCCATCTTTGATCCACCCGTGTAGATGGGAATTGATTTCCTTTTTGGTGATTTAGCTGTGTCCCATTCGCCTTTGCTGGGGAAATAGCAGGAGAATGGTATCTCGAAGTCCATGTGGGGAGACGTGTAGTCAGAGGTGACATAATTCGCCACGTAAATATCCAGAATCTGTGCGTGTCCCGGTTTGTTAGGTTTCCAGCTCTTGGTTTGGCTAATTCTTAGGGCGCTTTTGGCTGCAGTTTCTTGCATGAAATGGTAATTAGTTGAGGATTGCCTCTAGTTCAGCAGTAGGTGTTGTCCTTATTGCGCTGGTTGTTCCTATACATGCTAGTCTTTGTATTTTAGTCATAAGCTTTAAATTGGATGACTTTTTCGTAGCTTGCCACCAAACTAAGCTGCCATAATATGTCAGTATAGGTCGCACAACAGCCGTATACATCCACAGAATAATTTTAGGTTTTGGGCCCTATCTTTTTCTAAAGAAGGCTGCCTTCTTAACTCTTTCATTAACGTTTAGTTTCCAATTAAGCTTGCTGTCAAGTATAGTCCACAGATATTTAGCACTCTCTATGATTTTAAGGGGGCTACCCTCAATAGTTGTAGGCTCGAAGTTTGGGATTTTCCTTTTGTTACTAAACAGAACTAGTTCAGTCTTCTGTGGGTTAACTCATAGCCCGCATTGTTTAGTCCATGTGCTAAGTGGTCGTAATGCGTTTCCTAGTAGTTTGCTAGGTCGGTAGGAACTTGTCTGTTGAAAGTATGAATACATCCTCTGCATAGGTAGTCATTACATAGGGGGAAGTTACTCCTCCTTGTGGTGTGCCCCTTGAGGCAATAACTTAAAGATCAATGTCACCCAGCTTGGCATTTATGTTCCGTTCGTTAAGCAAACATTCGAGCTCTTTTCACTGCGCACGTCTTAACATTGTTGAATGCTCCTTCAATGTGTAGGAACGCAGCTAGTATTCTGGGGGTGAATCCATCAAAGACGGAAATTCTACTGTTTACGAGGATAAGGACGATCCCTGCCTTCAATCCCCCAAGGATGGGCGGGGTGGATCTAGAAATATCAAAGACGGCGAGATATCTGGGCGAGATATCTTAGCTTCCAAACTTAGCTGGAAGGAAAACATAGAGGATCGCATGAAAAAAGCATACGTGGCACTATATGCTTATAGAAGGGCATTCGGTAATACATGGGGATTCAGGCCACATGTGGTACACTGGCTGTATACAGCAGTAGTGAAGCCCATACTAACATATGGTACAGTTGTGTGGTGGAAGGCCATGGAGAAGAAATATAATCTCTCAAGCCTTACCAAAGTGCAGAGGGCGGCATGCATCGGGATAACGGGTTCCCTACGGACCACACCCACCGCAGCAATGGAGGCAATGCTAAACCTTACCCCCCTGGACATTTACTGCAGCAAGGCGGTAAAAAACGCGATCAGGTTAAGAGAGTCTGGGTTATGGTCAGCCAAACCGTATGGGCACGCATCCATCGAAACCCAATGGAATGCGGCGATGGAGAAGGCGACAACAGACTACCTGCCCGCCACTCTCGTTTTTGAAAGGAGATTCACTACTAGAATCCCGACAGAAACGAGTGGGAGAACAAAACGATTACGACGAAAGAGGAGATAGCCCTCTATACCGACGGTTCTAAGATGGATATCGGTACAGGTGCGGGCATCTTCAGCGAAACATTGAACCTGCAAGAATCATTCCGTATTAGTGATGACTGCAGTGTCTTTCAAGCAGAGATTGCAGCTATAACCCAAGGGGCGAAAGACATCAATAGACGTAACATTGTCAACAAACAAATCACTATCTACACTGACAGCCAAGCGGCCATAAAAGCCATGGAGTCGGTCGTGGTGAAGTCAAGGACAGTAAGACAATGCAAGAAATATCTGGACGAAATATCACAAGTCAACATGGTGAGCCTATGCTGGGTACCAGGACATATGGATATCACAGGTAACGAGCATGCGGATGAGCTTGCTAGAAGTGGGTCGAAACTACACGAGTCGTTGGCCCTAAAATCAGTAAAAACTCCGCTGAGTACGCTTGTAAGGAAGATTGACATTGAGTCTTGGAGCAAAACAAATCTTCGTTGGACCAATATCAATACCTGCAGGCATACAAAAGAACTATGGCCAGAGGTGAGCAAAAAGAGATCGAAATATTTGATCGGACTGAGTCGCAGAGACATTCGCATACTCACGGGGGTCATTACTGGACACTGTGTGATAGGCGTACATGCAGAACGGCTGGGTATACTGCATAATGACTTTTGCAGAAGCTGCAGGGACGTTGAAGAAATAGAATCTGTACGTCACCTGTTGTCCGAATGCCCGGCCCTTAAAAATAATAGGAAAAGGCTTCTTAATAGCTACTTCTTTGATGAGCTGGAAGATCTGGAGAATGTGGATCTTAAAGAACTACTGAGATTCATACTCAAATCTGGATGGTTCTTATAGATAAACAGACTCTGCATCATCAGCTACTCTCAGGACAAAATAAAAAACCTGCACTTAACAGAGCTTTAAGACCCCAAGTGATTGTCAATTTAATAAGCGGAGTAATTAATTTCTTTTAATAGGGTTTCAATGGATGGTACCCGTAATTAGACACAATGGACCCAACTGATGGTCTATGTGAAGCCGTGGCAACCGCCATAAGGGCCATAAGGTCGTCAAACCGAGAACTTCTCGAACTTAAGGGTCGATAAAATCGGTATAGATTCATGTTTATGAATGAAGAAGAAGCAGTACGTATGAATTGATGTCTCCTTGCCACTCCGTGTCTCATCTGATCGCTGACTCGCCAGTCTTCATCAGCACATATCTTGGTTTTGTTTAAGGCCAAACATTGAGACTAACAATCAGTCGTCCGGCTTTATTTTCCGCATTATACACATACAACCGCGCATAAGTGTCTTAAAAATTTACCCAACAGCTTTATGGCCAACTCATCCATCATTCTATCAAGTCCATCACTCACAACTCTCTCTATTCACATTCTAATAATTACAACCATTTTTGTTTACTAATGAAACTTAACTTTGTGCACGCTCTTAATTAGATGGAACCGAACAGAAGATCGGACGGCGAACATGTAAGTTTGGTGGAGTGTGCTTGAATTACTATCAGGGGCTTTCGTTCAGTTTTTATTTTTTACTTTATCCGCTGACTTATCCGCCATTTTCTGTTTCGTTTCCTTTCCGTTTCGATATTATTTGTTTGTTGCGGTGTTTAAAGTGTCAAAATCTAATCGCTTTCTCTTATTTTCTTTCAGCTACAACCGAACAGTGCAGCAGGGTCTGGTGCTCTGGAGCACGATTCGTGTTGTCTGTATCGTCCGGTGGCCAAAAGCGAACAATGTCCGGGACCGCTTCCCCTCGGTGTTGCAGTAATCGACATGTCAGTACATCTGTTTGGATTGATTTTTCCTAGAGTTGCCAACAAGCATCGCCTCCAGATGTTGGATCATTTCGCCGAGTGTATTAAGCAGGCAAAGAGCTCTCGCCAGGAGGCTGTGCAAATGAATATCTTTACAGCTCTGTTGAGTGGTTTGAAGGGACTTACCGAAACGAAGAGTGGCATAGGCCAGGAGGAGGTGAAGAAGAGCGCCACCACTCTCATCATTGCAGCGTTGGTCAGTTCGAATTCAACACTTCGATGTGCTGCTGGCGAAGCTTTGGGTCGGATTGCCCAAGTCGTCGGCGACTCTCGATTCACCGCTGAATTGGCACAAAATAGTTTCGACAAACTGAAATCGGCACGAGATGTGGTAACCAGAACTGGGCACTCGTTGGCTTTGGGTTGTCTGCATCGCTATGTGGGTGGCATGGGATCATCGCAGCACTTGAACACGAGTGTATCGATTTTGTTGGCTCTGGCACAGGATACCAGTTCGCCAGTTGTGCAAGTTTGGTCGCTATACGCCCTGTCGCTAATTGCAGACTCTGGTGGTCCCATGTTCCGCGGATATGTTGAGGCGACATTGTCGCTGAGTTTGAAGTTGTTGCTCTCGGTGCCGCATTCCAATGTGGACGTTCATCAGTGCATTGGTCGGGTGTTGAATGCACTCATCACCACCATGGGCCCTGAACTACAAGGCAACATCTCTTCCATTACAACAATGCGTTCGTCATTTATGTGCGCCGCAGCAGTTATGCAGGCGCATGCTGATCCACTTGTGCAGGCAGAGGCAACCGGTTGCCTCCAGCAACTACATCTGTTCGCTCCGAAGCATGTGAATCTTTCGTCGTTGGTGCCGACTCTGGTGAAAACCTTGTCCAGCAACTATTTGATGTTGAGGAAGGCGGCCGTGTCATGCCTGAGGCAGTTGGCCCAACGCGAAGCCAAGGAGATCTGCGAGCACGCCTTGACGCTGACAGCAGAAGATTGTCCCGGCCTACTGATCACCGACTCGGGGCTTCCCGGTGTTCTCTTCGGCATGCTCGACTCCGAAACGGACAACGAAATGATCAAGAATATCCATGACACCCTCACTTCCATACTTCAAATGTTGGCATCCGATAATCTAAGCTCATGGTTGGGCCTTTGCAAAAATGTGCTCACAGTTGCCGTGGAAACGTCGACTGATGAGACACAAAAGGTTGAAAGTGTAGACAACGATGAGAATGAGAACGATGATGACGACGTTACGGAATACCACGCCGAGGAGAATACTAGCACACATCCGGCTGTCCAGCCGCGCTGGCCAACGAGAGTGTTTGCTGCTGAGTGCGTTCGCAAGATTATTTCGACATGCGAAGCGGCTAACCCCATTCACTTTGATCTTATCCAGGCCAAAGAGATGCAAATGATTAAGAGCCGAGGGGACTATTTGATTCTGCATCTTTCGGACTTGATTCGAATGTCGTTTATGGCGGCGACAAGTGACTCAGACCAGCTGAGGCTCGAGGGCCTACGTACACTGCAGGAGATCATCGATAAGTTTGCCGGCGTTCCGGAACCAGAGTTCCCAGGACATCTGCTATTGGAGCAATTTCAAGCTCAGGTAAGCGATTAAATTAAACACATCACACAGCATTGGTAAATTTTGTCTATCCCGCAGGTTGGAGCTGCACTTCGGCCAGCTTTTTCCGCCGACACTCCATCCCATGTGACAGCAGCAGCGTGTGAAGTGTGCTCCGCATGGATAGGTTCCGGCGTTGCCAGAGATCTCAACGATTTGCGTCGCGTGCATCAACTACTCGTTTCTAGCTTAGACAAGCTACACTCGAAGACAAACAGTACGCAGTTGTACAACGAAAGCATGGCGACTCTGGAAAAGCTCAGTATTCTCAAGGCTTGGGCTGAGGTATACATCGTGGCGATGATCGGCAATGGTTCTGCTCCGGCCAGTCTGTTGCAGAAAAAGCTATCTAGCAATGCCAACAACATAGTCCTGATGAGTCAAACTGGCACCGAAGCGGAGGGTGGTGATTTTGGGGAGTTCGAAAGCCGCGGCGAAAGTTTATTAAGCTTGGTAAAGCCAGAGTTGGGAAATTTGTCGACACACTGGCTGGCTGCATTGAAAGACCACGCTTTGTTGCTGCTTCCGTCAGAGTTCCAGAGCCAGCTGCCACACGATGGTGGGGCGTTCTACACAACAGATACAATCAATTCGTCGAAGCCGCACTACCTGACGTCGTGGCCGCCGATTCTTTATGCAGCTGCGCTCTGGCTGAAAGGTGGCGGATTTGATGAGCGGGAGAACGCCAAGGAGGACAAGTCCAACTTTGAGAACAACAACGCAATCTCTCACGGTAGCGTGAGTGCTGATCGCTTTCACATGATCTTCGGCATTTGCATGGAGGCACTGTGCAGTACACGCACCAGTGAAAAGCCTAAGAATGTCATCAGTTGTTTGCAAAGTCTGTACACCATCTTTGACTCGCAGTGGGCCAGAAAGATGTTGGTCAAGGACAAATCGCTGACGATAGAGCTGTGCAATGTGCTACACAGGCAGATACTCACCCGAGATGACCTGCTTGTCCAGTTGTTGTGCATGGAAATCCTTAAACAGAGCATCGCCGCCGCTAAGGAATCAATGGAGGAGAAAAGAAACGCCAAGCTGGCTGAGTGCCAGAACGACAATGAAGCAAAAACGGATCTGTGCAAGGATCTGGAGAATTTCGGAGAAGGAGGTGAGCAAGGTGATATTATTCCCGGTCAATCGCATGTCTATGCGGTTCTGGAAGTCTGCCTGTGTGTGTTTGTCCGGCAGATTCCATCCATGAATCCGAGTAGCAGCAGCAAACTTACCACGGAGCAGTTAAAGAAAGAAATGGCTTTGAGAAGTGCAACGCCAGGCGCTAGCAACTTGCCAGAGGACAATGGAATGCTGGTGGCTAGCGGCCTGCAATGCGCTGAGGCACTCACAGAACTGTGTTCGCCCAGGGGAGCTGTGTCAATTCTCCCCACCATATTATATATGACAACAAGTATTATCAAGGAAATCGCAACGAAATCCGCAAATGATCCAGCAATCCTTGCCAACACTGGGCCGGTGCAGTCAGCTCTGCATTGCCTAAAGTCCGTCTGCACTGACAAGTGGTCGAGTGATGAACGTTCCTGCAGCGAGTGGTGTAAACTCCTTCAGAGCTCTCTGGCGAGCATTCTCGACTTGACCAAGACCGGCAGTGAAGATCGAAAAGTCGATGAAGTCACAATGATGCTGGCTATCGCAGTCTTCATACTACACACTCCAGCTAGTGTTGTTGCAGCACCATCACTGCAGTATCCCTGCATCAATCACTTCCGTCAATGTGTCCAGAGTGAGAATCAAATTGTTCGGCTACAGTGTATCCAAACGATTCGTTCGATCTTCTCGAAGGCCGATTTAAAGGTGGCCACTCCGTACATACATGCACTAGCTCCACGCATCATAGAGGGTCTATACTTGGAGTCGGCGAAGATACCACGCAACGAGAACGAGCTGTCCATTGTCCTGGAGAGTGTCTTGACCGTCGAGACATTGATTGAATTGGCTGAGCCACAGAATCGTAAGTATCCCTAGTGCCATAATTTCATTGGAATTCAGCTGACACGATGAAATTCTTTTTCCCTCCCTTTCTCTCTCTCTCTCTCGCATTACCGACATTGTTTGTCTCTTCGAATTGTTTAGGGAACTTAATGCAAGGTAATGATGGGTTTTCAATCGACTCATTGAATGTAGATAATTATTTGTTGTGTTGATGTTGTGTATCTGCATTTGTACATTGAATTTGACCGATCGGAATTGGGAAAGTTATATATTTTGTTGTTGTTTGGTGTTTCAGTTAAATTCAAGTGAGTTTACTCCTTCTGCCTCCAGGTGAAGCCATGCGTGTAGAAATGATTTACTCTTAAGAGTCGGTCGGTCTTTGTTTGTCTTAGCTTCCATACTGTCAATCGTATGGTGTGCGTTTATTATTAAGTAACTGGCCACCAACTTTTCTATGGTTTCTGTGACTAATCATAGACCTACAGGTGGAAAACGCTCTTTTACGACAGCACTTCACTAGCTTTTTGTTGCATTTGCTGCTTTCATAGCTGCCTGGCTTTCGAGGATTTTGTTTATCCACTCATTCAACCATGAAAGGCGAACGAGTTACCACGACAAGTCTTAAATTGTGATCAGGAAACTCATATATAGAGCTGGTTGTTTAAATACTAGTACAAGTTGGTTCTAAAAGTAAAGTAAGCTCATTTAAAATGTAGAAAAACAGGCGGACAGTCAAAGGATAAGTAATTTAATTTCATTTTTAACCAACTTCATCCTGAACAAAATAACCGTCATGTCAGATTCAACGTGCAAATGCCATAAAAAAAAAACAAAACTGATTTTGCACCAAACTCATGTATTCTCGCACAAAACCATTTCCACCTCACCCTTCCCAGCGATACCAAACAAAAGCATTTACTTACTCACCCCCTTCTGCTTTATTCAGGCATACAGATGCTCACACTCTTGGTGCCGGTTCTCATCAATTATCTGTCAGAACCGTCAAAACTACGAACTCTCCCCAAGGCCCAGCGTCAATTGCATGAGCAATCACTCCAATGGCTAATGAAAATCGGACCGAAATATCCGCAGGAATTCAAAACACTTATGGGTCAATCAGTTGAGCTGCGCCAAAAACTGGAGGTGGCCATTCGCAATAACCAGCAATCGGCGTCAATTAACAATCGAACTGCGAACAACAATGATGTCCAGAATGGCAACAAAACTGGCAGCAATGTGCAGAAGCCAACCATTAAGCTGAAGACGGACTTTAGTAATTTTGCGTAAAAGAAGACTTAGTGAGTAAGATGTCGTCGAAGTAGCATTTTAGGGCAGATTAGGCCTTCCTATATAGACATAATACATACACACACACGTACTCCAATAGGACTGGTCAAATCTAACTTTGTGATTAACTTTTATTTTCTTTGTTTTATTTTTTTTAAGTAGAAAAAGCATGTTTTCAGCAGAGTTTTTATTTAATCTACACAAAAATCTATATATATACATAAATTTACTAATAATGATTACTTACTCTAAGCAAATAAAAACAAAAATACATCTGCATATATATACATATTATTACAAATCTATCTACATGTGTACTATGAAGGAGAGTAAGTTATTTAAAAAAAAATTATAAATATATTATTAATTTTATGTTATGAAGACTATTTAAATATAAAGAAATAATATCACAAAACTAATCGAGTGTTTTATTGTGGACAAGCGGACCCCCTGCGCACTATGCAAAATATAAATATTAAATAATAAAATTGAAATTCACTTAAATCAGTGATAAATAGTTTTTAATGTTATGCTTTGTGGTACAGAATTACTTTTCATACCGATGGTTTGCCAACACGCGAACAGGCTACATATAACTGTCCATGTGAGAAAACTGAATACTCTTAATTAACTCCACAAACTCCTAGCGTTCGCCTTGCGCCGTATTAATAGTAACCGCAAACGCAAGGCGAAAAGAAAACTGAAGTCAAGTTCTAATTCAAATGGAATATCAGATGAAATCATCGGGATGCGTGGTATGAATACATCTTCGCGTGTGTGTTGGGCTACTAAGCGAGGGATTCCAGGTTCGAATCCCGAAAGGACCAAATTACATCTTAAGGTTTTTTTCCACTGCGCCACCTCTCGCGAACGTCTGACAAACATCCGAGAGTAAAACTGTCATGAATGAGCTTCTCAATTAGCCGTTTGGACTCGGCGTAAAATCGTAGTGCCCTTCCATTCGTCCCAAAAATTGAAAACCCACACAAAACGAATGGTTGTGAGAAGCTACGCCTTGGGTCCCATAGACCAGTCGCGCCAAAATATTTATTTTATTTTATTTATTTAAGTCGCCAGGAATTTTTCTTAGCAGATAAAATTGCTCTTTCACTCAACCACGCATGACATTTATACTGTTGTGATATATTAGGAAACACACTTTCAATTAATTCCTCTTTTGACAGTACAAAACGGCAAATATCATTTGGCAATGTTATCAATCCAGTTTTATCAACTGGCATCGCACAGTTTCCAATTTTCAGCAATTGCTTAGAGAATTTTTCAGCAGATGGATCATTCTGAAACTGACCAAGAACGTTGATAGTAAGTTTCAATGACTTAAAAAATCTTCTCAAATTTCAAGACTTTAAGCAAACGTTAATTTCATCAGCATATGTCGATCTAGGAATGACGGGCTATGTTTGTCTGAAATCGCCTGACAATAAAATCAATGCACCACCAAATAACTCTGAGTTATGTCGAACATCTTTTACTGTTCTTTCCAAAGATTCAACAGATTTCTTATTTGCCATAGTGCATTCATCCCAAATAATGATATGAAATGTTACATGTTGGAGTTTCATTAACTTGGTAATTCAATGGCAATTTCAGAAAAGAATCTGCTGTCCGACCACCATCCAAGTGGCTGCAATGCCAGAAGACGCCAATGCCAATGCAATTTTATGCTGGGAACGTATCGTTGCCAACAACAATGAAATTAGAAATGCTTTTCCGTTGCCTCCAGGTGCATCTATCAACAAAAAAAAATCAACTGGCATCACTATTTACAGCTTGCATAATAGTATCGTACGCCTTTTTCGAAATAAAAGATTTTTATTGGTTTTTTGTATGGGAGCTGCCACGCCCCTATAACTCATGAACCGATACACTTACAAAGAACGTATATTCTTACAAACCATGGTATTAACGTCAACTTTCATGGGAAATTTCCAGAATTAAAATCGGTTCACGCATTACAGAGAACATTGGCGACAAACACAATTCAACTTATTTATATATATATAGATTTTAAATACCCCGACACTGAATACGGTAGAGATATAGAACTTAACATATTTACTTAACGGGCTTCCGACCCGTGAGTCTCTGCCTGAGACTTGCAGCTTTCCTTCCTCTGCGATCCCGAGCACGCTGCTTCCAGTTATCCAGACCAAGCGCTCTGGCATCTGCGATAGCTTGGTCTTTGAAACGGAGGTTCAGTCTTCCTTGTTGTCTTGAAACCTGCGGGCTGAGATTCGAAGATCATCTTAGCCGGAGCATTGTTGTCCATTCTCTCGATGTGGCCAATGCAGTAAAAGAATTTTTGCTTAATGGAATAAATCGATATGGGTACAGCTTATAGAGTTTTTTTTCTTTTCTAAAGAGCCCTGCTCTCCTCAGCTCGTGTTTAATTTTTAATTGGCTCCATAAAGCAGAACTGGCAGGATAAGTGTTTTGTAGTGAGTAGAGCATACACTTCATCCTTCGAGTTCGAACCAAATTCGTTTTGCCAAACCAAAGTAGCAGCTTTGTAACTCGTTATAGTGTTTACTCCGAAGACGATGAACTCCTTAACTACCTACCTCGAAATTGATGCTATGAATAGTGACGTTTTGTCCTAGGCAGTGGACAGATGCGTATTTGTTTGTTGATAGCACGTACTTAGTCCTGTCCTCGTCCAACAAATTCCTCCTATTCTTCAATCGCCGTGAAAGCCTCTCTTACGGCACTCTGGCCTCTGGGATCGACCGATGTTGTCAATATCGTCCGCATACCCCAGTTGCTGGGGTCCAACTATGTAATTCGATTATACTTTCGATTCTATTCGAAAGTTGTTCCGATTCTACTTTCAAACAGAAATGTTCTATTTGTACTTTCGAATAAAATCGAAAAATAAATAAAATAAATCATGTTTGAAGTAGTTCGGAGGAACTGTTTCTGAATTGCGCATTGCACCACCTGGATCCATGGACATATAGAGCTCCTGACGATGAATGCTTTCATGGTGTGCCTCGATGGTTCTTGGAAGACTCATATGACCGCCTTTTTTGTAGATGGGGCATATGGAGCTGATAGTCCAGTCATCGGACATGCTTTCTTGCATCAATACTTGGTGTATGATTTGGTGCATCCACCCTTCCAAAACATCACCTCCGTATTTGAAGAGCTCCGCTTTTAAGCCATCAGAGCCGCCGGCGGCCTTGCTGTTCTTTAGCTTTTTTATAGCTAATCGTTCAGTTGTGCGTGCCGCCTAAAGCGAGGTCTTTTTCTACTGCGTTGTCCCTACAGGTTGGAATCGAAGACTCTTTGGGCCGGAGCGTTGGTGCCCATTGGCACTTCATGAAAAAGTCACATGACAGCGCATCGCCCTGTCTAGATATTTTTTTTTAACATCAAAGGTCTCGTTAAGATTGTTTCCGACCTTTATGATGCATCGGGCACTCCCATCGTCATTTTGCACAATCTGACAACTTTGGCAGGGATGCCAAAACTACACATGGCTCTGTATAGCTCGTCTCTATAAATGCTATCATTTGCGGCCTTAAAATCGATAAAAAAGAAGCTGAGTATCGATCTGGTCTTGAAATTTTTCCAGCTTACCTGGTATAAAGCCGCTCTGGGTAGGGACCAATCAGGTCGTAAATGAATGATTGCAGGCAATCACACTGATGAAGATGCCTTTATAGTTTGTTGGCTCAGTTTAGAAGGTCTCATTGGTTGTAGATTGGGACAAAAAATGCTGAGGCTTCATTCATCAGGCATACTTTCCTCTGACCAAATCTTGGAGACGAGTTTATGTATACACTCTGGCAAGCCATTTTCCGCTCACTTGAATAGCTCGCAGTTAAGCCGTCCAGCAGCATTGTTAAACTTCCGCTTGGGTAATGTAGAAACTTCATCCGTAAATTCAGCACTCTATCATACAAAGCGGACAGAACATCCAGCCTTATTGTGAGTTTCGCCAGGAAAACATTTCACCTGGCGAAATCCTGTCCGCCCGAAAATTTAAAACCGAGTTTCGCCCGAAAATTAACTTAATTTTTTAATTTTTTGCCTCTAAAACTAGAATGGAAAATTTATGTTGTAAATAGCAGTATATTCCGCTCCGAAACAGTGCTGCCAATAAGGGGCATTTTTCCGAACATCAAAATAAGTGAAAAGTCAATTTTTCGGGTGGAATATTGTTCGGGCGAATCTCACAATTAGGCTGATCATCTAAAGAAACCCCTTTTTTATAACGCTTTAATAGATTTGTGACTAGAAGTGTGATCTCAACATTTATCTAGCACTTTAAATCGTGAACACCTTATTGGGTACTCATTCATTTGTCTAGAGTCCTTGAGTCCGTTGTGAGGGCTGCTTATTGCACACGCCGGCCGTGGTTTAAACATGTTGCTCTCAGACAGAATGAATAGGTAAACACCTCTCACATAAAATTGTAAAGTAAACTTTATTTAAAAGCATGGCACCATATGCATAAAAACTCATAAAATTGTTTCACTTCAAATTTGTTTACAAAAATAATAAACAAATTCCATTGACATTTTTGTTGTGTCGAAACGCTTATTCTAGTTTTTGTGCATATGACCGACACGTATTCGATAGACTTACAACGAAAATAGTTTAATAAATTGAGTAATACATTATAAATAGTTAAAGCGGAGAAATTACATTCCTGCCAGTCAGTAATAAATAAAAATAAAAAATAGGCAAGGTCTTAAAACCTCTGCATTGCCAAGTCGACTTGTAATGCGATCAATTCCTTATTTTCTTCAAACACTTTATTGATCAGAATGTTCCTCTTATACTCGAGAAGTGCGTTTTCTTTTCGGTATTTTTCAAGTAGCTTGTCATAGTCGGGAATGTCTTCGTTAGTAGTTGCCAGCTGTGTCTTTACCTGCTCCGATTCGGATGCAATTAGCAATTTTTTAAGCCGTAAGTATTCTGCACGCTCTGCACTGATTCTTGTCTGCAACTGCGTCTTCCAGTTATTCAGCTCTTGGTTCTCCAATTGCAAGCGAATCAGGGTGTGATAGTCTGGATGGGTTTTGGGCAACATTAGCATTCCACTCTCATCAACGTACATTCCATCTTCGGCGGCGGTGTTTTCCTTAATGGGTTCCTGCTCTTCCGGTATTATTGAAGGGTTGTCAGTTGTGTCCTGTGGCGTGTTTTTAGTTTCTGTGTTCGTTCCAGATTCGGTTGAGGGAATGGTCACAGTTTTTATTGACTCGTCATCAGAGGTTGCCTTAGAGCAAGGAATTTGTTGCTGTTGTTGTACTTGTGCTGTGACGACGACTGCGGTGGTGGTCGATATTGAGTGTTCCGGTTCGGTGTGCTCCTCGACACTTTTCTCTTGTCGTTTCTCAAAGCTGCGTAGCTTCCTCTTGAGTTGTGTAATGATGCGCTGCACTTCCCAAAGTTGTTCTTCGCGTTTCTTCGAAACGAAGCCCGCATTCATTTCGGAGTGGATTTGCGCCAGCAGACTCTCTTGTTTGCACAGCTCATTTTGGATATCACCAGGGGTTTCTGGGAGTTTTGGACTTGCTGAAGTAATGGGTGGGATATATCTGAAAAAGGAATAAGCAGAAAACAACAATAAAGTATCGATGGATGGCGGAATGGAAGCACTACTTGATGAGAAATTTGGTTATTCCTTTGAAGCGGCCTGACATAACCGGTCTGTGTGCATATGAATTGGAGATTTTATCTATACTGTTTTGTCAAAGATTTATTTTCTTTCGCGTCAGATAACGCTACTGAGTAGAAGGAATCTTATGATAAGAATAGGTAAATGGCATCAAACAACACTTTCGCGCGAGATAAGTTTCAGTTGTTTGCAGAAGTTACAGATTAAATGCTTCTCCACAATATGTGAAACACTTCAAAACAAAAAAAGCACTATCAACAGCTTCCTAATATAAACATACAAACCTAAGATAGACGCAAAGTTTGACACAAATGCACATACTCACTTCAATAGTTGAAAGTCGGCAAACAAATTTGGACAATGGCAAAGCAAAGTAACCAACAGTCGATGGGACATCTGCAACGGTGGACTCAGCAGCATGGCAAGACTCTGTGCATTCATCTTGTTATGTTTCTCGTTTTGAATTACAGAATCAAAGTGCAAAAGAATCCACGATAGTAGGGTTTTGTTGCAATTTGGTAATTGTTGTAGAAGCGTTTTAAGCTCCTTTTCCTGTACTGTGACCTGAGGATGAGAGGAGACTTCCTCAAATCGAGCTATAAGATCTGTAGTCAATATTGGCTCTGGCAATTCCCTGTAAGTACAAAACCAATTACTTTATGTGTTAAGTGTTTCTTTGCGGGGTAAAAACAAAACCTCAAAAACAACTTCAGCAATCCACAAGCAGTAGGAACATCCATGTCGTCGGTGCCCTGTGATTCCCGATTGTTGTACAATCGCTTGCAGTGTTGCAATCTCGTCTTAACTGGTTCAACTTTATAAATTTGATCACTTCGCAATCCATGCTCCTGCAGGTAGTCGATGCAATCGCGCACAACTAATGGCAAATCAATCCCATCATGGCAGCGACTGCGTTCGGTGGCAAGACTCACTGAGACACCAAAAACTGGTTGAACATCGCCCAACTCAAGGACTTCCTCGCTAACAGCAGTCTTGGACTTTTTATCCTTTTTCTCCTTGTCCTTGGACTTGTCTTTTTTGTCTTTTTCCTTCTTGTCCTTGTCGCGTTTTTTCTCCTTGCTCTCTTTGAAATCTTTCTCCTTTTCGTCTTTTTCTTTCACCTCGACCTTATCCTTTTCACGGGATTTTTCACGTTTCTCTTTGCTCTTGGACGAGGAGAACTTGAAAGTTTTTGACTTCTTTGAAGACTTCGATGGACTCCTGGGAGGGAAAACGCACAAAAATGGGCGTGAGGAATAAAATTTTTACTTCATACATACTTGGCTTCCAAGTCCTCTTCGGGTGAGCTTTCGCCTTCTAGTGCGGCATAGCCACGATCCTTTTTATCCTTCTTGTCCTTACGGCGACCGATAAGGAGATCTTTCTTATGGTCACCTTCGCTGACTACGGAAAAACAAAGGGAGGGTTCATATAATTATTTTAAAAGAAATGTTAAGAAATTTCTTACAGTCGCTTTCTTCCTTCTTTTTTCCGACTCCTGTTTCAGAGGCGTAAAGTCCGGGAAAATCCTTTTCCACGTCTGGACTATCGAACTCCATATTCGACAGAGTAGGCAGGCAGGGCAGGGATTCGCCTTGGGAAAATGTTTAGATTTTAGAACTACCTACTGTAGATAACGAAATCAAAAACAGCTGTTCCTTGATGGCTGTCACTTTGCTGCCAAAAATGCCAAATAAACAAATCGATTTATGTACATCGAAGTGTACAAGAAAGGAGACACCTAAATTATATGGTGGACATAAAAGTGAAAACAGAATGAACCTTTGATCACAATTTGCTTCCGTCGGGTTAAATTATGTGTACGAACGTAGTGGAAAGTGGTGTCCAATATAAATGAGCTCGCTTTGGTCATCTGGAAATGTTTAATTTAAAGAGCATTAAACAAATTCCATGTTCTTTAATTTATTTATACGAGAAAATGAACTTGGCCACACTCTTTGTTTTAACCAAAAAAACCTAAAAAATCGAACAGGCCCAAAATAAAATGTCAACAATCAATCCACCAAGCACCCAGAAGTTTAATCAAAAAACCCTTCCCGCATAGATATATTTCCACAAAAATTCTATTAACATCATGTCGACATTTTATCTTAAAAACGAACAACGAGAGCATCTCAAACTTGTCCGCGATAAGTCACCCGAGGATGTGGTAGAGCTCTGCAAATCAGCTTTTGATTATCTCACAAATGGACCAAACAGCTCGAAATACGATCTATTGGCCAAGAAATACGCCTCCAGTCCAGATAAAATTCGTTCGGCAGTTGAAGCACTTATATGCCTCCTAATCGATGCAACCAAAGCCAATGTGACCGATGAAGATTTCGAGAACTTGAAAAAGGATGGATTCTCACCAGACCACATATCCATACTTACTCAGTTCGTTATGAGTAAACGAGCATTTGTGGAGGGATCTATCAAATGGGCCAACATCAAGGCGTATCGTTTGATTAACTTGGAATGGAGACTGGAAGTAAAAATTGCATCCAGAAGCCTATTGAGTCAAACGACGGTATTGGTAACGATGAAATTGAATCTACATACGGAGCCAAAAAGCGAAAACCGAGAACTAATCAATTTTGGCAACAGCAAACAAGTGCATGAGAACGAGGCAAAGAATCGAAAGGATATTCTTGTTCAGACAGACGTTAACAATCTTATACACATTATTGATGTACTGGAACAGGCAATGCTGGAGTCGAAAAGCAGACGCATTCGAAATCTCGTTGGCGCAATTCATTAGGTAGTACGAAGGTGCTTATTATATAGTTTTTTAGAAGTCATTATAATAGATAATAAAATGTATTCCATAGTTAATAAGTACTGGGACTTGTTACTTCAGTGGGCGTTGATTATGAAAAAAACACTTGCCACGTCTTTGGATGATTTCATTCGTTAGGTGTGGTAATCGTTTTTAATTCTATAAGAGTAAGGGTTGCCGTACGACGTACCGACGATTCACAGTTCTTTTTGTGGAGTCGAACACGATAAAAACCAAATTATGAAACTCTCGCCCTCCGCAATTACGAGCGTCCTTCTTCCAGTTTGAATCACTACCACACATGACTCGGTAGGATAAAAAGCAAAACAACTCTTGGTGATAAAAATACATTCATATATTTAGCTCCTAGTTATAGTCCCCTTAGTACACACATACAAATCATAATCCTACTCTTCCGCTGACGCCGACGCCGCTGCCTTAGCCTTTGCTGTGATCTTCTTCTTCTGACGATCCGCCTTCCTTTCCTCGGCAGTCTTTTTGAGACCTTTCACGCGTCGAGTCTGAATCTTGGTCACATTTTGACGACCAAGATGCACACGTCCATGTGTATTACCCAGGCCATCCCTGCTAATATTCTTCTTCTTGGTGACTTTCAATTCCTTCGGTTGCCTCCTGGCCTGTTTGTACAAGTCCTCAGAGGCAATTCTAGTTCGGCGTACAGAGAAATCAGCTGAAGGTCCGATCTCAACCAATTCAATGCGAGGAGTCTTCTGTCCCGATTTTTTCAGTAAAATCTTATACGATCGCAAAAGTATGGTGAGATCTTCTGTGCACGTAAAACTCATTACGTGTTCAATACCTTGCAGACGGATCGCGTCCACTTTGTCCTTGTGGTAAGTATCAATCAGAAGGCTCCTCAACCTTCGCAACTCTTCAGTTTGATTCCATTTGGGACCGTTGAAAACAAGGCACGGCTTCACGCAGGTACCAATCTTTTCATTTTTGAAATCAGACAGACTCATGTATCGTTTGATTCCCAGCTCGATCATGTCGAGAACCTCGTTTTCAAAGATACGACCCAAAACCAAATTGTTTGGACGTTTCTTCGATGTCGACCCAAATACGAAGAGCGCACAATCGTTTTTCATTGTTAAACTACAAGAAAAAGCAAATGTTAATTGAATCCAGTGGCAGTAATATACAGAGCAAGGCATTCACAACAATATTAAACATGAGTGCCGATTGAATTTAATCCACTACTTACAATTCCAGTGACGATGGATCTTCAAATGGTGTAATGTCATTATTACGGTTTAGAACTTTAACAAGAGGCTTCCTTAGTTGATGCAAATCCTTCATCGCCATCTTTACCTCACCAGTGCACTTGCGTCCATCCACAAACAGCATGCTTCGGGCGGCTTCGATAAGCTGTGGTTCCCTCGCAAGGAGTACCTTTTTTCCCTTGCGAGTTTTTGGTTTTCTAGTATAGTTTAATACATTTTTAATATCGCTAATAATTTATTGCTTGCACAAATTACCTTATTCTCATTAGTGACATGATTGGTTTATGATATTCCTTAAAAAAATTAAATAATTTACGAAACACGAACCGCCGACCAGTTAGTAGAATTTGTTAAAGTACACGTGCGTTCCGCCGCTGTCAAAACATTGAGTTATTAGTTCTGTTTGATTTAAGTGTAATGTGTTTTCGATGGGCGCGTTCATCTTTTCTATTTTTATTTGTTTTCCTTCTAATAAAAGGCAAATCTGCAAAGCTTTGTAAAAACATTTTGACGATCTGGAAACGCATCTAGTCGTACGTGGTTTGAATTTGCTTGTTGTTGAAGAACTTAGTTAGATACATGCCACTCTGTCGTCTGTCCTGGTTGCTTCGGTGAGAAGTGAGAACACTGGTAGAAAGCTCAGTCGCAGAAAGTGTCTATCCATGAAAATATTAAGCGAAATATATTCTAATAAACGACGTGTGGGGCTCTCTTTTAAACAGTTGACATTCAAAGTAAATCCCATGAATAAGGTGTCTAACAATTAGCCAGCAATAGGTCTGTTCCTTTACTTTTGTAGTAAAAATGGAAAAGACTGTCAAAATGACAGTGCAACGGATGAATTCTGTCTCAGAGAGGGAAATTTACGCAAAAGTTAAGGAACGCTTTTGTAGTAACCTGTGAAAATGACAGATGGTTAACCCACCAAAATGCTAAATAGAACAATAGATTTAAATCAGCTGTCAATTTTCAGGCGACTGACAGTTGACAGTTGTTTCAATTCTTACGCAAAGAAATTTGTTGAATAAAAACTAGTAAGAGGGGAAATATCTTGCTCTCTCGAAGCCGCGCTCTTTTAAGAATTTTTCGAGTTGAGGAACGACAATTGAGTAAAATTCGTAAGATTTAAAAGTAAAGGAACAGACTTAATATGATTTATAATCGAGCTCTAACGTGCGATACTTTTATGGCAGTTTACTGACGGCGATAGTGCCAAAAAAGTAACTAGCGAAAGATACAATTAATAACTACATGGCTTTAGCAATAAAATGTACTAGAGCTGTATGTTACATTACAGCTGGCACACACCTTGATTTTTAAATCAAACAGCACTTTCACTTCCTTTTGACAGTATAAAAAACCAACAAAGTCCGTGGCCGTACTCGTGCATACTGCATACACAATTTTCACTTCCTACAAATACAAAGTATATTTTCAAGCAATTTCTATTAAAATCCTCACAAACATGGGAAAAACTTCTAAAGACAAACGTGATATCTACTATCGTCTAGCCAAGGAAGAAGGTTGGCGTGCACGAAGCGCATTTAAGCTGTTACACATCGACGAAAAGTTTCACATCCTCAAAGGTAGGTGCAAGTTGAATCTACCTATCCCCAAACCAAAATGACCGAAATGTTGATTCTTTTACCCCAACCCCCTATAGATGTGACTAGGGCTGTTGACCTATGTGCAGCACCAGGCAGCTGGAGTCAAGTTCTCTCAAAACGACTCTACGAGGACGGTAAAAAGGATGATGTTAAAATCATTGCCGTGGACTTGCAAGCTATGGCTCCATTGCCAGGGGTGATACAGATTCAAGGCGACATCACAAAACTTAGTACGGCCAATGCCATAATTGAGCATTTTGGGGAGAATAAAGCTCAACTAGTTGTATGCGATGGGGCTCCAGACGTCACTGGTCTGCATGACATCGATGAATACATCCAATCTCAACTGTTGCTCGCCGCTTTAAGCATAACAACCCACGTCCTAATGCCGGGCGGGAATTTCGTGGCAAAAATATTTCGCGGAAAGGATACGAGTTTACTTTACTCTCAATTGAGAATATTCTTCGAAACGGTGTCTATTGCTAAGCCGCACAGTTCGAGAAACTCGAGCATTGAAGCCTTTGTCGTCTGTCAGAATTACAAGTGCCCCGATGGGTATATCCCGCAGATGATCAATCCAATGGTGGACGATGTGAAGCTAATTGCAAGCGCAACTGAATCTGAGGTTAACAAGCAGATCATTCCGTTCGTCGTGTGTGGCGACCTCAGGGGATTCGATTCGGACATGTCGTATAGCTTAAATGTAAGTTGTCCCCCACACAAATTGTTTTACTTGTTTGCAATGCTATCTTCTCCACAGCTGGATCCTGACAGTACGTACACATACCGCGAGGTGGTACAAAAACCAATTTCACCTGCATACAAGGAGATCCTGGAAAAATTGAAATCATGCTCAATTAAGCATTCGGCTATAACAGTCGACCATCAGGCACCAGACAGCTAAACACCTGACTTAAACAAGACTATCTGAATTTTATTACCCATAATCTAAAATTATAACTATTTACATCAGAAAGGCCTGACTTGTGGTTTTACTTTTGGTTGATGGTATTTTAGACATTTTGACACCGTAGCGATGAACTTTGTCGCCCTCGGGGAAGTCGGGCAAAATGTTATGAAAGTTTTCCACCTGTACCGTATGCTGCTCCGTCCATATGCCATCGCCTGTAAAGTGGAACTCGCTCTCAATGAGATACAGGATAAGGGCTAGCATTTCACTCTTGGTAATCTCGTCTACGTTTCGCTTCACATTTAACTCCTGTAAGGTCTCCGGCACGTGAATATTCAAAAATTTCTCCTCAATGCGCTTGCTGCAATCGGACCAAAAGGTTAACGAATTTAATGCAAATATTCGACAGTAGAAAACTTACATTGGGTACAAGAGTATGTACAAATTCTTGTAAATGTCATCTTTGGAAAACTTTTTAGCTGTTAGGTGCTCGTAACACTGTTTGACTTGAACGAGTGGTATGTGACACCAGTTTGGATGACGGCTCAGTACTGCACGGGTTTCATTTTCGTCTTGGTTCAAGACGTTTGCGAGGAAAATGACAACATCTCGTCCCTTGGTTCGATCTGAACCTTCACGTGCAAATCTACGAGTGAAAGGTTGTATGGATGCAATTGTGATGAAAAATTAGATTTTCTCACCTGGCAAAAGCCACCGATCCACATGACAAAACATGTAAAGACGCACATCGTACCTTCAGCTGATTCAAGTAGTCCAGTCTTAGGCGCGCCTTATTCTGATAGTGTACCAGCCGCAGAACTCTCGGGTTGGTGCATAGCACCTGAAACTCCTCGACCTCTTGCAAGTCCTTAAGTCTGCCTAGCACTGTGTCTGGACTCAAGGTGAATATTTCCAAACATCTCAGTATCGCATCTTCCTTTATATTGAACGACTTTATGTGACTCATAATCTTGATCAAATTTTCGGTTGGGGACATAAGAATTTTTGGCACTTTGTAGAGGATTTCGCGAAAGTCCTGCCCATTGATGGTCTTTATTTCGTTAATCATCCGCTTCACATTATCCGGATCACCATACAGAACAAATGCATTCTTTGTGATACGTTCAGTGCTGAATTGCAAATCATTCTGTAAAACGTCGACCATTCGCTGAATGGAATGAAAACTTCTGTGTCGAATACGGGAATAGACCTTCCACACTTTTGCCAATTCTTTGTCGTTCATTTCTAAACGCTGCGTTAGGTATAAGTTCAGTATATGCATACGCAATGTTTTTAGTTTAAGCTCTTCTCCGTACTTAGTTGACGAGTTCAGATCAATGTCTGTGAACCTTGTGCGAAGATATTCTTCTACATCAACAGCGAAGGGGATATAGCCATGACCTTTGAGTGTGGTAACATTTTTATTCATCACAGTCACAAACTTGACGAGAACCGACACCGAAATCGATTCACAGCCGCACTCCTTGAGTACATTGTACCGATTCTGTATTGTCAATGGGTTAAGATAGAGAAGCATTGGTTTTTTAAGAATTTCATCAATGCTGTAGTCTAGGGACTTTAGGGTATTCGCAGAATTAATAAGCTCTTCACGTTTGACATAATGGAGTTCTTTATGATTATTTAGCGCCGCTGTCCAATGACGATGAGATGAACCTGTGGCATGAGCAGTTAGTCTTTGTTGATCATTTCATGGTAGAAAATAAACTTACCGAGCACTTTTGATAAGTAGCCAGCAGTAAGCGGATGTTCGGTGGTGTAAATTTCATCGGCTTTTGAGCCGCTCATAAAACGTACCAAAACATTTATTTGATTCCTGTTAAGGAGAAACGTCCTAGGGCTCCATAGCATGGTTTATTTTGTTTTTCTATTTGGGAGCTAAATCTTTATTATATTGGCACTGACATTTGATTATGACAGTTCGACCTGGAACGGTCCGGTCAGAGCATTTTTTCTAGAGATACCTATCGCACTATTTTTTCGAAATTATGAAAGTCCTGCGTTCAGATTTTCAGATAACAATAGAACATAATTTTGTAGGGAATGAATTTGTTTGCTTAATTTCACTTTTATGGGATTTATCTTCAGAGTTGCGCTAGAGTCACTAAAAGGGTTGCATATTTTCATAAATCATAAAGGCTGGTACGCTGTTCGAGTGAAGTGAAATTTTCACTCCTGTCCAAAAAGTGCTGTGAAATTGAAAGTGAAATTTTCACGCCAAAATGTCAAAAATTTAATGCGACGGACAATAAAAGCCAAGTGAAATAACTTAAGTAACGCCTCCTAGAAATCACTTTTTGAACAACTTTTTGTCATTCGAATAGCGTACTGCCTAGTGAAATCTTCAAGTGGAAAGTTCATTTTGACATTTCGCAGTGAAAATATTGTATGAAAAATAGGATTTCACGTGAACTGCATGCTAAGCTAGTAGAAAAAATGTGACTGGAACCGTTTTTTTTTGCGCTTTCGTCTACTTAACTTTGCTTTGCTGAGATAAAAGCTCAAAAAATAAACACATTTGTAGTTTGATAACTTCTAAGCAGCCTTCATTAAATATTTGTTACTTTGTATCTTTTCTATATTGCTAATGAAAAAAAAACTCTCGGCTTTTTGTACTGGTATACTGGACTACCCGCCTTTTGGCGGTCTACCTATTTTCTCACCTGCAACTCATAACATTGGTCAAATCTTATTTTCGACTTTATTTTAATGGTCTATGCACTAAAATTTACCAACCATAATTTATTCATCAAAAACAAAAATTGTCCTGCTAGAGGGTTAATACGGAGCTATTTTTTGACTGTTTTTTATTTTGAATCCAAGGAATACGCGATTTTTCTGAAATGAACTAAAAAAACGCATAGAAGCAGCGGCTCTGAAATTTCTTCTACTACAATATATTTCTGCATGAAAATTCGAATTCGAACTTGATGTTTTCATCGATTGGTACGTCAACGTCAAACAAACTGACAGCAAAATTAATTTTTTTTCCTAAAAACTATTTGCAGACCATGCAAATGCATTCAAAGTCCGATTGTAATTTTAAGTAAAAGAACTAATTAAACATTTTCAAAACGCACTCGTGTGCTTGTCCGTAAACTTGCCATTACGCAGTTCAACAATTAGAGTTGTTATTACCTCGTAGCTGCCGTTGATTAATAACTTTACACCTTCTGCCATAACGATACATAATTTATTGCTGAAACCTCGAATACAATAAACGACTATTATTTGTTTATAATTTTTTATACGTCTTTCATCAGTCAGTGAGCTTTTATTTATCAATTGCGGTGGAGAACACTTTAATACTGAATGCTGATTAGTTAAATTGATTGTAAACATACTCACTTAAGTTTGAACAATTTTGCATTTATTTGCTCAATTCTAAGGAGAGCCGTTCGTGTCTGTTTTCCAACTAGTCGCCCGTTTTTAATTACAGATGGGTTGTTGCGTGTAAGGTTTACCTACCTAAAATACGTTGTCATACCTATAATTTCCGAGGGCTGTTTTCGTGCTATCTTACTTCCGCTTAACCAGTAGTTTTACTTTTATCGAAATCATTGCCTTTTGCATTCAAATATGGCAAGTACGGGGACAGACACCAGTAGCAGAGAAGACGACGAAACTCCGTCTTATATGAAGAGCTTCCAAAATATCTTAGAGAAAGGCAAAGAGCCTGATATGACAAAAGCTTATAATCCCAAGATGGCCCAACAGTTCGAGAGATACCTCGATCCAACATCCCTCAAACGTCATGTGCTTCAAAGTGAAAAGATGCAGAAATTGATTGATTTATATGGGAAAGCAGAAAACCGACCGCGATCTGACGTTGAACGTCAGGTTAGACGGATTCTAGATGAAATCGGATTGGATCGTAATATGGCTGTTATACGATGGTGCGGAATTGCTATCACTGCGATTGGAAAACGAATCACATCCGGCATTTACGTGAATGAGAAGAACCTGGGTAGAGTAAAAGAGGGTCTCGGAAAGAATCCAGTGCTGTATTTACCCAGCCATCGAAGTTACTGTGATTTTATCCTAATGTCCTACATATGCTTTCACTATGACATTGAAATACCGGGAATAGCTGCTGGAATGGGTAAGTGCAACAGAATTTTGATTGTTCCATCAGCCTTTGGTTCACAACTAACCCATGCTCATGAGTTTTAACTACCTATAGAGATAGGTTCCATCCAGTACGTTCATCTTCATCGAAACTCATAGAAATAACTCCTGCATCAATACTTAAGATCATCTTTGCGAATAGGACGCCTCTCTCTTAACGCATTCTGTCAAAACTAAAACTCATCAGGACTGCCAAGAAAGATATTTTTCCATGCCTTTGTACAATTTTTGGTGCTTTAAATTAAGTGTCTGCATCCGTGTGGTTAAGCTTTTGTTTGTAAGGAACTACAATCCTTTTACCCAAACTTAATAAAACAAGTAATTGGATATGTGTGTGTTTTAATAAATTCTACATGCTTACTCGAACTATAGCTTATTACCGCCAGTTTTTAGAGACAGCTAGGATAATTATACAGGGGTTGCGTCGTCCGTAAACGAGCAATACGTGACGGAATTTGTTTAGTGAACGTAATGCTCGTCCACGGACGACGCGATTCGACCCCAGTTTCATATACCTTCTTCGTCTGCATATTCGTACCTTAAATGTGAGTTGCAAAACCCAAAAGCAAACAGAATCTAAGCACTAGCGACCAACTAATAATTAAGACATGGGTACACGTGCTTTACATGTATGCATAGTTAAGAAAGACCTCAAATATTTCGGCATAATCATTTTTCTGTAGGAGCTTCCGTCAAGACTTGCATCACAACTTAGCTTACAAATAATTCTTTTATCTTTTCATGAAGCTGCGTTGCTTAAACCCATCATTTTTGATTTATTAAACTGGATGCAGACGACTCCTATTGAGTTATTGTGGGACACCCTTGCAGCCTATGATTTAAGATTGCTCCTTGCCCTTGAACTGTTTAAAAAAAAACAAATTGTAAAAAGAGAAGTATGATAATATGTGTATATAAATGTTGTTGCCGTCCATACTGCTTATTATCATTCTCCTCGTCCTTGTCACGATATGTTTTCTCTCAAGTTCTCTTGTGAAATTCATTCCAGACTTCCACGAAATGTTCGGCATGGGCAAAATGCTGCGGAAGACCGGCGCCTTCTTTATGCGACGCTCATTTTCTGGTGAAGAACTTTACTGGGACGTGTTCCGCGAGTACATGTACGCCCTCGTGTCATCCTACCATATTGGTGCTGAGTTCTTTATCGAAGGCACACGTAGCAGAAATTTCAAAGCTCTTGTTCCTAAGGTCGGCCTTTTGTCGATGGCTTTGCTGCCGTTCTTCACTGGTGAAGTGGCTGACATTACAATTGTTCCCGTGAGTGTGTCATATGATAGAGTGCTCGAAGAACAGCTCTTTGTGTACGAGTTGCTGGGCGTGCCCAAGCCCAAGGAGACAACGAAAGGATTTTTCAAAGCGCTCAAGATAATAGAAGAACGTTTCGGTCGAATGTACATGGATTTTGGTGAACCAATATCGGCGAAGGAGTTCTTCGGTGCTGATACGGTTCGAATTCAACGCGCAAGCCTTGCCAGCCATTTGCAAAAGCTCAATAAAGACGAAGTGGGACTAATCAAAGAGCTGGCGAATGAAGTTGTCTACCAGCAGCAGAGAAGGGTTGTTATAACCACATTCAATCTAGTGGCTCTGTTCTACACCTATTGTTTGAACTGTGAACGACCGGTGAATATAGACGAACTCTCCAGGGGTGTGCTTGCATTGAAGTGCATATTCGAGAAGCTTGGTGCTCATGTAGACACCAACGAAAATGCCATTAAATCAGAAATCATTAAGACTGTTGAAATCCATTCCAATGTCGTGACATTCCATAAGGCCAACTTGAAGTTGGTCCCCCCAACCGGTGTTGATATGAAAAACATCGACGTTAAGCGACTAAAGGGACATGCACTGTCTCAACATACTATGACTTTAGCTGTTCCTGTCTTGCACATGCAGATCTACATTAATCCCTGCATGTTCTGGCTGGCTAAGCCGTCGTTTGCTGTTTTGGCGGCAATGAAAATGAACTCGAATGGTTGTCAAAGTTCCTCGTCTGTGGAGCAGCTGGAAGAGAACTTTGCTGAATTGTGCAATATATTTAAACACGAGTTTATCACCGAACGAAGAACAAATGAAAATGTAAGTACATCGTCGCGGCAATCTGCGATGTAGATGGGAATTTAAGAATTCTGTTTTTGCAGGAACTTTTGCAGATTCTCACGATGCTAAGGAATGTGGGCGTGCTCAATAGAATGGACTTCTCAACGAATGATTCATCGCGGTTGCTGCTGAGTGCGATTGCGCCATTCCTCTGCATATATTATCAACTGGCTGTGACGCTCATTGAAGTAAGTAAGAATAGCAAAAAATGAGTTCTATAGGCAGAGTTTCCTTTTCTCTTTTTTTCAGCATCCCTTGGAGGAGTTTACGGCTAAGGATGCCCTAGTGCAGACCCAAAAGCGACTTGAAGACCTTCTTACGTCGAAAAGTCAACAGTACGTGCACCCATACTGTCTGGCATTGGATAATTTAAATATCGCTCTGCAGTCATTTGTCCAGGCGGGCTATTTGACAAAAACAAAAGATGCCGCAACTTTTATTAAAGCGCCAGACAGTCTACAACAATTGCGGGCGACCCTGCAACGATATTGTGAGCTGTTGCCATTTAGAAGACTCTACGAAGATACTCCAGATAGATATCCATCGAAATTGTAGTATAATCGGAAAAAAGGGATTGTCCGTCTATCTGCGTATATCTCGATTGTGTTTGGTGTGTGTTCGTTTGTGTTTTCTAATCGGATTAGGCATCTAGTAGTTCAATTACCTTCTAGGCTAACTTGCTTTTGGATAACAAAGCTTTTCCTGAAAGGATAAGCAACAATGCAAGATTTATCTTTGTTTATATTCTTTTTTGTATTACGGCTTTATAGCCGATGACCGGGTATTGATTCATCGCTCTGCATGAATAGTTTTTAAGATAATAAAATTAATTTAAACTCAGCATGGAATGTTATTGCTGTTCTAATTGGTAGCGGATAAGATTATGAGTTATATGGAGCTAAGTTTGAAGTAAATACCAGGTGGCAAAAAGTCGTTGTGAAGTGGGTTCGTGTGACGAGATTTCAAACAGTAAAGTTAACCATAAATGCACGATAAGATATGCGTTTAATATGCAGAAGTATACAAATTAGATTCCTACTATCAGGCGGCTTAAGTCAAAAGGCGTTCTGTTTGTAAGGAACGCACTTGATGGTGACTATCGACTTGTTGCTAGGCCAAGAATGTAAGTTTTTGAAAGAGGGTGTTAAATTTGAAGCTGTTGTCGTTAAAGATTGGCTGCAAAACCAACGCCGAGCAATGGAAGGGGCAGAAATCTACTTGCGACAGGACTGATGCCAGGATATAGGCTGAATTCCAAAACGACAACAAAATGCGCATTGTGAATGCACACTGCTTTTCTGATGCCAGGTTTTGAATGCTTTTGCGCTGCTCTGGATTTGTTATGCTCTGCAATTTTTGACAATTTTTTACAAATCAAAGTTAATTGGCAAATATTTACAAAATTTATTATTTTACTTACGACTTCTGCGATGAATCCACTTTATTTTGTCTGTTTAAACTGAAATGTGATTTGTATCATAATCATTCACGATACTCTGTTGGCTTTTACTTGCACAGTTGATGCGTTCACAATGCGTTTTAGAAAAGAATGCTTTGCATCATAGCAGTCCGCCTGCGTTTTGAAATGCTTGATTAAGCAGTATGCGTTTTGAAATTCAGCCATACCTTCCATATTTGAGTGATTTTGGGCTCCAAATGCGTGACGAACGCCTCTACGATGCCTCTACTTCGTGTGACAACTAAAAAAACTACGCTCGTCGAAAAGATCATCGTTTTTTGTTGCTTCGCGTTTCTTCGGTTTTGGAATATATTTTTCCGTTTCAGGTTTCGATTCACTTTCACTTTCCATGTACATCGTGAAATACGACGGGGAGACTCCCTTATCGACAGGTATTTTCAATAAATGACAGCAGTGATAGAGCAAAGCAAATTCGATTTTAGGTTAAAGAAATCAAATTAAAAATAAACGGACAGCATAAGCTTATATTACAGGCCAAACCGCTAATCGTAGATTCATAAAACTTTCAGGATATGTTCCACAAGCTGTGTAAACTCCCTCTAAAAAAGGATTTTTCGATACGACCCTCCCTACCCCTTTTAGAGAGGGCTTTCTGTTACTCACGAACCGTTAGTCGTATGAACTTGAATTTTTGTATGATTAGGTATAGAAAATCCTCGAATACCTATCTCGGCATTTTTTTCAAAATTCGTCTTATAAAGGTTGAAAAAGAGGTTGCAAACTCTTTTATTTTAACATAACTTTACTCAAACTGCTAGTTCATTCAATAAAACTTGGTCAATCTATAAAATTTTAAGCTGCTCTTTAGCCAATATTTCCACGAGAATTTAAGCCATCATTTATCTTTCTGCTCCTTCCAGAAGCCGAGCTAGAAGAAATTAAAGACAGATGCTATTTAATCAACGAGAAATTAAGATTGATTCCTCGATTCCCAGCTCTGCTTGGTAGGTATTTGCTGTGGCTTTCGCCTGTGGCCGCTGTGGGTTTGGTGTTGGCTGAAGTGGTAAAGGCTGAGTGAGAATGTGCTTATCGTGCCAGTTTCAGTTCAATTCAGTCTGATTCTCATGGCGTATGGATGGACAGGAATGTAGGTACCTCTAAATTGCGCGAGCGACCTATTTTTTATCCGGTAGATTGAACGACAGGTCGAAAATGGTATTGAACGTCTTTTAGACAAAAAGTACAATACATAAATGCTTATATGTTATCAAAGAAGCTGTGAACGTACCAACGCTTCAAGTGCAACCGGGAAAACCTGCCTCTTTAACTTGACCGTGGCAAAAATAAGGAGCACTCGCAGCATTGCAATAGTCACGTAGTAGGTACTCGATCACGGAAGCGGTAATTCAACCCCTGATGGGTGGAATGACTGTGCTGATGGCAGGGGACTTTCGCCAAAGGAGTTGATGAAATTAAAGCCTGTCTGAAAAGATCTGTTTTGTGGCTATCAAAAGAAATTCTCAAACTGACCAAAAACATGAGGGTATATCTGCTCAATTTTCAGAAATGTTGATGGAAATAGGAAACGGTAATTATCCTTCATAAATTTGTTGTCCCGGAGAAGTTGTGCATTGCGAACGAGCACTTTTGACTCCCAAAGAATGAACAGGTTCATTAATGACATCTTACTTAAGTCCTTTGACGGGAAAGAAGTGATCTACAAATCGATAGTATTTGCAATGTAGATGAAGCCGTTAACTATCCGGTAGAATTTTTAAATTCCCTTAAACCAACGGGTATATTCCATACGATAGACTAACTTCTCGGCAGAGCATAGGTACCTGTAATGCTCCTTCGGAACTTTAAACCACCAAAACTATGTAATGCCACTAGACTGCAAATCAAAGTTTTGCATAAAAATTTAATTGAAGCTATTAAATTGACCGGGGTTGTAATATTACTAAAAACAACAGTTTAAGTAACAATTTTTCTAAAAATGTATATTTTAATAGAGTGCCACGCGAACGAAGTCGCTGGTAACTGCTAGTATTTGATAATGTGGAAAGAGCATCCTGCGAACGAAAAATATGCGCATATTTAAGAGGAACTGCAAAAGACAATAATTGAACTTTCGGATTCGATGTGACTTTTCTGAAATACAATTGTTATTGAAATTGTTAATTCCGTTCATTTATCTCTCAGACTTACTAAATGCTTTTGTTTTCCAAACTCGAAGGCATTTTCTCAATCTCCAAAAGTTAAGTTAGCTGCTTGTTTGCGGTTTTTTGCTAAAGGAAACTATCAGTATGGTACTTGTAAGGACTACAACATTATGTATTGCCCAATCAACATTTGGAGATTCCTTCATTGAACTTATCAGTTCACGAAGTCTCGGTTAGTTGTTTTCTATTAACTGGCTGCAATAAGAAAGTAATTTGTGTACTTATAGCATTTAAAAAAAATCACAACCGCACAGCAAACGCCAGAATACGCTGCGTATTTGAAATGTCAAAGTTTGTATGGGGAATTTCACTTCGATCGTTTTCTACAAATTCACTTTACCGACAGGTGAATATTTCACTTTGAATGTATTGCCCACAATCAACATTGAAAATAATAAAACCCCAATACCACCAAGCCGCCAGAAGAAGCATAAACGCTTTCCCTACTACCCCACTAAAAAACATTTTAGCAGAAGCCGGACTAATGAGCATTGAGGAACGAAGATACGCTATCACATTAAAACTATCGGCGAAACTAGTTTTCTCCAAAAACTCAGTTATCGATCAGAACGTAAAAAGGGCAAAGGATTATAAGCTGACAAAGAGGATACCATCTGCCATAGCTTCCATACTCGAAAAAGCATCTCTGCTAGACATCCCACTTAGGCTAAAACAGATTGCTGCCCCACGATATCCCCCATGGTTAATGAACCCAGAATCTATCATACTGACCCTAGCCAACCACAAAAAAGCAAACACCAGCAATACAGCCTACTGTCAACTCTTCGCCAGCATCTCCTCAGAGTTAAAATCAGATGGGTGGAACCTTATTTTCACTGATGGATCAAAGACTACAGAACACACATCATTTGCTGTGGATCACTTGAAAATGGATCCATCATCTCCATTGGTAATCTACCTGATTTCGTGTCAATATTTACAGCAGAAGCCTTCGCTATCCTTCAAGCCACAAATATAGCAACAAATCGCCAAGGAAAACATATTGTATGCTCTGATAGCATATCGGTACTAAACGCGATCAATAACCTTAACAACAACACTTTGCTCATATCAAAAATCAGACTCCAACTTATCAAATCACCAAATAAAATCAAGCTAATGTGGACTCCTGGGCATGTCGGGATCCAAGAAAACGAAAACGCTGATATCGCAGCTAACTCTGCCAAAAACGCCCCGGTGTACAGATTTGACATAATATATACCAAAGGAGATTTGTTAAAGCTTACTCAAGAAGCCACAAAAATCCGAATCAAAAATGATTGGAGTCTATACCACCATCACTACAAAAAAGTAAATCCTGAGAGAGTGAACCCGGTATACCCCACAAAAATCCCCAAACATAAAATTTCAAACTTTGTGCGATTACGACTCGGACACACTTCAGCTACTCATAACTACCTCCTGACCAAAAACAGCCCTCCAGCCTGTACCACCTGCAACACTGCACTGAACATAGCGCATATTTTGAAGAACTGTACGGAACTGAGACCCATCATCAATAATATAATCAAAGACAACTCAGTATACGAAATACTTAGTAACCCCAGTCCTGCTAATATTGAAATTATATCAAACTTTGTAACTACAGCTAACCTTTCTATATAAACACTAACAAACTATAGAGCCAATAGTCTTCGCAGCTAGGCTCAGTAAATTTTTAATATTTCCTTGTAATTTTAATTACCTATTAATAAATAATAATAATAATAATAATAATAATAATAATACAACGCCAACTATTGAATTTGACTATTTGAGTGAAACATTCCCCTCGTCGGATTCCACAATAGGGGTGTATATTAAAGGGAAGACACTCACTTATGATGTTCTCTTTAAGACGGGCTATACTTACTCGCAAGTCTCTCCTTTGTGCGCAAAAGTCTATACGGACAAACGAGTACCACGCACTAGGTCCTGTCCTTCTACTTGTAAAACATTCAAACGTCACATTTCATAATAATTTATTATTATAAATACATTTATACACTCTAATCAAGTACATACTACACATACTATATAAATTCAAATAGAATTGACTCCATTCTCGGCCTGATCAGCCCAGTTGGTACCTTTGAAAAATGCATGAGCACCTATTTGATCGTAATCAAATCTCGAATCAGGTGCTACTTGTAGAAGTCCTTCCAGCAGGTCGACAGCTTCATTGGATATCTCCACATGGGGATACTGTATTGCGCTGTAGATATCCATGTTGCCGGGATGACACAGTTTGAATGGCTACAAGAGAAATGCCGTACAAGTGGAAGTCAAACCATTTGATTTTGGAAACTTACCACACCCAACAGCAATTGGAATAACACGACACCACAACTCCACCAGTCCGATTTTGTGGTCAACGGTCGCTCGGGAGCAACAAAATGTCCAGCTAATGCCCTTTGATTGCAAACCACCTGAACACCATCGGTGATGCCTTCATTTTGATAGAAGTATGACAGCAGCAATTGGCCTTTGGAGCCTAGAAGCAGATTATCTGCATACAAATCACTAAAAACAGATTAAAGGTGTCAAAAAAAAGTCGAAATACAAACGAATCCATGTAACTCACCCCAAAATCACTCCTTTGGAATGTAAAGCATGCACAGCGGTTATTAATTCCCTTGCCCATTGTTTAACGCTTGCTTCGGGAAGGGACTGTTTTTTCTTTGGTGACTTTGGGAATTTCGACGGTGTTACTGGCAGTGGACTCAAGCTCTCCACAGTTAATACATCCTCAGACTTGGCCTGAACCACTTTCAGAGTGTTGGACACGGATTCGAGGAGTTTTTGAGAACAAACCACAATTTCGGCGAAATCCATGTTCTCGGTTGGAATGTCGGGAGGCTCAACGAATCCAGAATCGTGTGTAGTCGATTTGGCCAAGTCGTCGACTGAGCTGCCTTTGTCGGGATCCACATCGCTGAAGATTTGATTTAGGGAAACACTCTTCACAGAGGTTGGCGTGTATGTCTTTACGTAGTCGAAGAGCTTCCCGCCCTTGGCTTGTTGTAGGAGGAGAAAGATTTTCTGGTCCGATTGAAAGAATGCCATCAAGTTGATCATGTAGGGCACACCCTGTGGCAGGAATACTGATTGCGCTGGTGAATTACTTGACGGTTTTTCAATGCCCTTCATTACAAAGACAGTCTTATCGGTGACATTTTGCACTAGCATTACGGTGTCGATGATACGAAGAACTTTATATTTGGCCAGATGATTCCATGGACGTTCTAGGTATAGAGCAATTGATTTCGAGTCTGGATTATCCGTCATATCGACTGAGAGTTGGAAGTTGACCTGTGGGTAGAAAGAATGCAATAAAACACCATATAGAAGCAAAATTCCAATCATGTGCCATCCAAGGAATTTCCATAAGTGTAGAAACGGGTAGTGGGCAAATATCTGTATACTACTCTCCTAGCTATAGACTAAAGAAAAATGATTTTCCACATATTTCACAATCGATTAATCGCGGGAGGGGTTTTAATGCCAAGAATAAATATTGGGGATCTAGATTAACAAATACTAGAGGCAGAGAATTATATGAAACTATTAAAGAAGTCGGCGGCAAATATCACTCAACGGGGAAACCTACCTACTGGCCTACAGATAGGAATAAAACCCCAGATCTTGTAGACTTCTTTATATCCAAAAATATATCTTCAAATAAAATAAATATAGAAGAAGGCCCTGATCTTCAATCAGATCATTCCTCAATACTTCTTACACTTGGCGATAGAATAATAATAAAAGAACATAGCCCTAAACTAGTTAATAGACTGACTGATTGGAACAACTTTAGGCAGAAGTTGGAAGAATGTATACAACTATCGTCAGCTATTCAAACAGACAAACACTGGATATACAAAAAGCTACATGGGCTGCAACTCCCAAAGAACAAACAAGATTAAACAAAACTCTTATCCTCGTGAAATATGTGAAATTATTACAGAAAAGCGACAAAACCACACTGAACAACCTAAATAATAAGCTCAGAAAATCTATAAGAGAATTTAATAACGAGTCTTTAAAATCGTATCTTACCAGTCTTTCAAATGATGCTAGTACCGACTACTCGCTCTGGAAGGCAACAAAGAAAATGAACAGGCCAATAGCTCACACTCCGCCAGTAAAAACCAGGGAAGGTAATTGGGCAAAAAGCAGTCAAGAAAAAGCAAATACTTTTGCAGAGTACCTTGAGAACGTCTTCAAACCTTATGAAGATAAAGATTATCAAGGAAACGAAGAAACGTGCGAAGAAGACAGACCTATTCGGCCGGTAACAGCTAAAGAACTTGCCAAAGAAATCAAAGAAGGCATAAACATAAAAAAAGCCCCAATTTCCTCGAAAAGGTTTAAAAAAACTAGCGCAGATTATAAATGCTGCATTTAAATTAAGATATGTGCCAAGCATGTGGAAGGTCGCGGAGGTAATAATGATACCAAAACCAGGTAAACCACCTAGCGAAGTAACCTCATATCGCCCAATATCGATACTACCAATGTTGTCCAAGATATTCGAAAAAATGCTGGCAAAACGTCTGCAAAAAATTATTGATGAAAAATCGCTACTTCCAAATCATCAATTTGGGTTTAGAAATAAGCACTCTACAATTGATCAGGTGCATAGAATCACAGATAAAATCGAAAAAGCATTTGAAGAGAAAAATGTGTGCTCTACAGTATTTCTTGATATAGCACAAGCTTTCGATAAAGTCTGGCACCAAGGGCTGATACACAAACTGCAAAAGCAACTGCCGAAGCAGTATTCGACCATTTTGGAGTCTTATATATTATATAAGATTTCCGTCCACCTGACCAAAATGAAGTGAGGATAGCAATATCCAAGCTGAAGTCCAACAAGGCTGCTGGACCAGATGGCTTACCTGCCGAGATTTTTAAGGCAGCGGGAGATGGCTTGGTGGAGAGCATACACCAACTCGTTTCCAAGATTTGGTCAGAAGAAAGTATGCCTGATGAATGGAACCTCAGCATCTTTTGCCCGATCCACAAGAAAGGAGACCCTCTAAACTGCGCCAACTACAGAGGCATCAGTCTCCTTAACACTGCATATAAGATCATATCTGCTATACTGTGTGAACGCCTTAAACCATTCGTCAACGATCTGATAGGTCCCTATCAGTGCGGTTTTAGGCCCGGAAAGTCCACAACCGACCAAATTTTCACACTACGGCAGATCCTGGAGAAAACCCAAGAAGTCCAAATCGATACCCACCATCTGTTTATCGATTTTAAGGCCGCATATGACAGCATTTATAGAGACGAGCTATACAGAGCCATGTCTAGTTTTGGCATCCCTGCCAAACTCGTCAGATTGTGCAGAATGACGATGGAGAACGCTCGCTGCTCCATTAAGGTCGGAAACAATCTCACCGAGACCTTTGATGTCAGAAAAGGATTTAGACAAGGTGATGCGCTGTCATGTGACTTCTTTAACATCATTCTTGAGAAAATTGTGCGCAACTCACAAGCCAACACCAGAGGCACAATTTTCCAAAAGTCTGTGCAACTGCTTGGATAAGCGGACGATATTGACATTATTGGCAGAACACAGCGAGCTGTCACTGGCGCGTTTGCAAGTATTAGTACGGAAGCGGCAAGAATGGGTTTAGTGGTGAATGAGGGCAAGACAAAATATATGCTGTCAACACGAAGGGACGCACAACATCGACGAATCGGACAGAACGTCACGATAGACAGCTATAATTTTGAGGTAGTCGTCTACCTTAGCTCCGCTATTAATTCTGATAACGACACCCCAGCAGAAATTAAACGAAGAGTTACACTTGCCAATCGCTGTTTCTTTGGACTAAGACGGCAATTGACTAGTAAGGCCTTGTCGAGAAACACTAAGGAGACTCTATATAAGACCCTCATCATCCCAGTCCTGCTCTATGGCGCAGAAGCATGGCCCTAACAAAGGCGGAAGAAGATCTTCTTGGTCGTTTCGAACGCAAGATTCTTCGAGTGTTTTTTGGTCCCGTTTGCGTTGACGGAATTTGGAGGAGAAGATTTAACAGCGAACTCTACGAGCTGTACAACGACACCAACCTGGTCAGAAAAATACACATCAGTCGTCCAAGATGGCTATGACATTTAGAGCGAATGGACACCAACGCTCCGGCCCGAAGAGTCTTCGATTCCAACCCGGAAGGACAACGCAGTAGAGGAAGACCTCGCCTTAGGTGGCGCGCACAAGTAGAAGGGGACCTCAACCAACTTGGAGTGCGCAACTGGAGGCAGTTAGCAAAAGATCGCGCTAACTGGAGAGGCGTATTGGTTGAGGTTGAGGCCCAGGTCCACCCCGGACTGAAGCGCCACCTTAAACAAAACATATATCAGATCGATTCTTCAGAATTAAGCAAGATACAGAGTGCTCAACATTAAGAGAGATTAAAGCTGGTGTACCGCAAGGCAGTGTGTTAGGTCCAGTTTTATACCTTCTCTTCACTAGCGATTTGCCTGAAAGTGAAGAAACCACCATAGCTACTTTCGCAGATGACACAGCCGTCCTTGCTGTGGGAGCAACTGTCGAAATAGCAACTCCAATTGTGGGCATGTACATGCCAAACAAACTTACAAAAAATTCAGATTTTCCAAAATAAAGTACTAAGGAACATACTTAATGCACCTTGGTACATACGCAACGCCGATCTGCATAGAAATCTAAATGTTGAAATGGTTGAAGATGAGGTTAAGAAGGTTGCTCGGAGGCATAGAAATCGGCTTCTCAACCACGTAAAGACAGAAATAACAGAACTTTTAAATGATGACAATGTAATCAGGAGACTGAGACGGATAAAACCTCTTTATCTGTAAGATTTGGCTAGGGCTAAGAAATTAGGTATTAATTTCAAACAAATCAAGTTTAAAAATCCGACAAACGGCGGATTTATCTCTTTAAATTCATTAAATAATTCAAAATATAAATTGCTGATTAGTCGTACGACTAGGTGCAATCTTATTCGGAATGGCTAATGTCAGTCCCCCGGGAGTTTTTTTAGATGAGTTGAAGTCCATCACTATTGCAGAAGCATCCGTCGCGTATAGCTCTGCAATGTCTTTCGATGATTTTTTACTTCCAGCGAATTCCCAACACAAAAAAAAAAAAAAAAAACCTGTGGGTAGTTTTATTTATTATTGTAGAGTATTACTTTCAGGTTCAGGAGCCTTGATAACCAGACGCACTACAAGAAACTGACACCTCATTGGCAGAACTCTGCAACAAGACCCAGAGATCTAGGTTATTTCGAGGCCAGAATCATTAAAGTACATCAAGACGTCAAAGAAATACCCTGAACGTCTGGAAAGACAGTTTTTCTCGCCTGCGTACATTAACCAGGCAAAAGCACGGGTATAAATCGTAGTCTTGCTGCACATTAGGTAGGGATAGGAATGCACAGAGTCATGTCAATGGATATTGCGATGGCAAATAGGCAAGTAGAAGGAAAAACAAGAAGCATTATCCCGCATAAGCGCCTTTGGCTGCGTAGTTAGCTGCTAATAACAGAGCCCACATAAATCTGGGATTGAATTGGTTTACCACAAAGATCTATTTCACCATTCAGATAACCTTTCGATTGTTTAGACGTTTCTGCCTAGTATAGTGTGCGAATTATCTGTCTTAAACTTACTTTGCTATTGTCCTCGAGGTTGCGCAAAAACTTTTCATAAATGTCCTCTGCTCTGGCCATGTACTTGTTTACTTTAGCTTTGGCAATGAATTTGCGTTCATCATTACAATCATCTGTCAATAAACTCATCGCAATAAACAATTTGAAAACAGATTCAAAAAATCAACTTTACCTTTGGCTCCAGATAACAGCGCATCAACGCCCTTCTTATACCCCTTGTACGCCTCCTCATACTCCATGTTAACCTCCGCCTGAACGGCCCGACTAAACTCTAACGCTGCCTCGTATATATAATCATTATCTTCCCCCTCGAACGAAACCATAGGCGTTAGAATCTTTGAAAAATCTCTCACACCTTGCTTCGGCTCATTTTTGCATTTGTCCACTACATCAGACACCACCTCCTTTTGCGGCAGTATGATCTCTTCAGCAAACGACTGTACGATTTTGTTATCTTTTTTCGGGTCAACCAGACTAAGATTATCGTCATATAGAAGATCGAGGTTATCACAGATCGCCTCTATGTTGCCTTTTGCATTGAGATTGTGATGTCGTGGCGAATTGTCCACTGAATGGCCATCATCGAAAAAATGCATAAATGCATGAGATTTATATAATGCTGGGTGTTGAGCCACAAAATCAAGCAATTGCAGGATGTACTCCTTCCGACTTTGGATAATTTTGGCATCGAATCGTTTGAAGTAGCTGTGATCAGATGGCTCGGGAATTGCACCGCTCAGATGCATCGATTTGTGACGACGAGATATCTCTCGATGGAGACGCTTTACGTCGTGAAATCTTTTCCATACTGTGATGCAAGTCAGGGCTTCAGGAACAGACCGTGGAAAGACCTAGAAGGTAGGAAAAATCTATTTTCAACATCTGTTTGGGGCGAGAATTTATTTGCAATTTCACTCACGATGGATGTGATTTTGTAGACTGTGTAACCCTTTTTGTGGGTTATTGTATCAGTAACAGTAAAACTGTGTATCCAGCCTCCAAGATTTTGGGTCATGTTTGCGAAGAATATTTACATTTTCTGCGGAAAAAAATCGTTTGTTTTGTAAATAACTCAAAAAATCGAATGAATATATTTTGACTTTTTGCCGAGTATGTTCACAATGGATATTTTTCATCAGTGCTAGTGCAGGTAATACAGTTTGAAGTATTGTTCGCTTTAACCTATTTGACCAAAATAACATGACATTTGGAATTAGTTGGCAAACTTGCAATATCGTACATATAAAAGTACAATAGAAAAATTACCCACAACAATTTAAAATGAGTTCAAATGCTTTGGATATAATTTATATCTACCAGAATAAATCCAAGAATGATATAAATAATTACTCGGCCCTAACGAGGTTTCCGTCGGAACGGAAAATTCTCCGCAACGCATACTTTATCGGAGACTCAAATCCAAATCGTAAACAAATTCCGCAACCAATTTCTGTCGGAGGATATCGGAACCTAGCTGTCAAAAATTGAAGAAAAAAATGCACTTCATCGCACTTCAACGAAATTCGCCGATTTGCGTTACAAAATGTCGGAGAAATATTCCGAATAGATGTTCCGAAGAATACCTCGAAGCAAAAAACCTCCGAATCGTAGAAAATCGGAGAATTTTCCGTTCCGACGGATACCTCGCTAGGGCCGACTATCTGCTTTTATATTTTTTATTTTTTGACAGTTTGTTTGCCTGTTTGATTTTATTTGTGTCTGTTCGATTCTGTTTTGTGTATGTTCGATTTTGTTTTGTGTGGATTTGCACAGTTTACACTTATTTGCTATATTTTCTACCCGCATTTTGTTCTTTATTGGGTATAAATTGTTCACCTTTCTTTTTAAACTTAGGTACCTATCCTAAAACTTGCTGTCACTTTTTTTTTATTAGTTGACACAAACGTCTGACTGACACAACCACAACCTACTCTATTTTCCTTCAAAATCTAATAACCACACTACCTTATCGATCATGGCTGAATTCGTTCGTTAAACATATTTGACATCTGTCAAAATCTGAGATATGTCAAAAAATCATAATATTTTTATTATTTGTCGCATGTCCATGTGATTTTCTATTGCCGGTTTCCAAAGTGCACTTAGCATGAATGATATAAAACGCCTCAAGGATCAACAGAGAGAAGCCCACCCAGGATTTGATTCGTATATGGAGTGCATGACAAGATCTCTGTTTTCCGGCTTGGCTACATTTTGTTTGGGTAACGCCGTTGCAGTTCCTTTTGTTTGTCAAATTATATAACTGTTTGGTCTTTGTTTAGGATTTTCCGGTCTATATTTTGCACAAAAGGTTGTGCAATCAAAATTAGTATACCCTCGGCAGTGGAACATCCTAGTGTCATCACTTGGTGCTGTTGCTCTTTCCTATAAACTCACCAGTGATCGAACGAAGGCGTGTCAAGCTGCCTGGATGGCCGCTGAAGATAAGCATACAATTCTTAAAACAGATTCATTCTAGTGTTTTTGTTTTGCATAGTTTAAGTAGAACGTAGATAGCGTAATAATGTTAAGCTGTAGGCGGTTTGTGCGTTTGGGTGTTCAAGCGGTTCGGCAGAGGTGGGCCCCGGTAATGAGTAGCAATGTTTTTGCGGCACGATCCAAGTACACGCAATTCACTGGAGTTAAAGGTATCCGAAGTCGAAAGAGTATGTTTGAATCACATCCGGGCGATGGCGATGACGAGGGCGGTGAACGAAAGCCAGATTTCGGATTGAATTTAGAGGACAGGGACTACGAAGAGGTGGCCAACACCGCTATGAACCTCTCTCGAGACCATAACATAGAACAGAATGTTTTTGTGCTACAACCGTACATCAAGTGGGGCGCCAAAAAGTCAGCTATCAGCCCAGAGTTGCAACTGAAAGAGGCCGAAGCACTGGTACATTCTCTACCAAACTGGAACGTTCAGCTTAGTATGAAAGTTCCCCTTGAATCACTAGAGCGGCGGTCTCTGTTTGGTACCGGCAAGCTGGAAGAACTTAAAAAAATCATCAACAATGCGCGTTCAGGACCGAAGCCACTTACGAGCCTCTTCATCAGCAAAGGAACCATCAGCTTTGCTCAGAAGCGTACCCTGGAGGCTGAATTTGGAATTCCAATATTAGATCGTTACTCAGTGGTTATTCAGATTCTTAGACTGCATGCTACCACCGCCGAAGCAAAGCTGCAGGTAGCAATGGCAGAGATTCCATACATTTGGGGACAGATGAAAGATGCCAATTTGACGACATCGCGTAAGCAGGGGTACTCGCTTTCGGATATCCAGAGAGAAATGCTTAAAACGCGTGAGCGCAAGCTTAAGGACCAATTGGACAGCATTCGGGCGCACAGAAAGCTCCTGCGCAGCAAGAGGAAGCAAAAGAACTTTCCCATTATCGCAGTGGTGGGATACACCAACGCTGGCAAAACGTCTCTAATCAAAGCGTTGACCAATGAACAGACAATGCAGCCACGTGATCAACTGTTTGCCACTCTCGATGTGACGGCACATGCTGGTATGTTACCATGCAATCTCGAGGTCATTTACATGGACACTGTGGGATTTATGTCTGATCTGCCTACGGGGCTAATCGAGTGCTTCATTGCTACGCTTGAGGATGCAATGATGGCGGTGAGTAATCGTTTTCAGTGATTCTATGGAAGCAACTAACTCGCATTTGCTTTCAGGATGTTATTATTCATGTACAGGATTTGTCGCACGAAAGCTGGCTGGAGCAACGTCTTCATGTGGAGAAAACATTGGAATCTTTGGCGGCAAATCTGTCGCATATCGAAAATCTGGAACTTCCCCCGATTGTTAATGTTGGCAACAAGATTGATCTCGTTCCAGACGTCACCGAGTTCGTTAGTGACGATCTAAAGCTGGTTTCTTCCAAGAAGTTTAATGGGATTCAGGATTTGGTTGAGGATGTAGAGAGGAGAGTTCTGGAGACAACCGGACGAAAGAAGATTACAATGAGGGTAAAGAATGGCGGTTCTGAAATGCCGTGGTTATACAAAAACGCTGCTGTGGTGCGCGCCAGAGCTGATCCCAACGATGAAGAGAGTATCCTTATCGATGTGATCATAACGGATAGCAAGATGCAGCAGTTCAAGCACTGTTTTTGTAAAAGATAGGATTTGATAATACCTTTTAATAAATTTTAATTCTTATTCACGTGTTGTTCGATGAGTTATTCTGTGTTTATATTGCTCACAGGTAAATTTTTGACTTTCGTAAGCTGGGATACAGTCTGTGTACCGTAATTAAAGTTAATAGATAAATCTGTAATCGTTATAATGTCCTTGAACACACCATTATTCAAACAATGTCTCAAATGCTTAGTCGTTCCGAGTGATTGGATATACAACGAGAACTTTATAGGAAATGCCGAATCTTATGAGCATAGTGACAGCCATGTTCTTTTTAAATATTCATGCTTATTTTGAGATTCGATTTCTTTCGAAAGTGTGTCGAATTCGTAGAATCTGTATTTTGATATTCGAACAGAGGACAAATTTATTCTATTAATCGAAAGTTCATTTTTTATTCGAATGTTGACTGTATTTTGACTTTCTAATCGTTCGAAATAAATGTCATTTTTTATTCGTCTGCATTTTCCTATCGCTAATAGAAAGCGATTGTGGTTATTTCGCATTTTCCTGGCGAATAGTTGTACAAAAATTTCAGTTAAACATCCTACTTAATGTAAAATTCTATATGTTGACTTCCTTTATACAGAACGGATTTAAATTGGACATATGGGATGAGAACAAGACTTTCAAAAATAAATGGATTAAGGATTGGAAAATAAACTGCATAACTTTATATACGAACTTGGAATTTTCCAGCACAAGTGGATTCAAGGCATCCATTATTCTCTTTCGTTTTTTTAAATATTGCTCACCGACTTTACACAATCAAGAAAATTGTTGTTTTGATTTGAATAGTAAAAGTGTTTCAAAGGTAGGAGTAGTGTGAACAGACTTGAGTTGAATAAATAAGAGCGAAAACTCGTAGTTTAATAAAACATAACCTTATCTTGTTTGCATATTGCACTTGAATTATATGGGTTCACAATTTAATACCAAAATTTAAAAGCTATTTCAGATAAGTCCATATTTAAATTTCACACTTAAGCGTGCAAATATATTACCAATAACACATTTTAACATTCTTATATTTCGTCATATTTGAGATAAAACTGTCACTTAATATTCTTGTAGTCCTTATGTCGTTTTCCATTGGTTTCACTCGGGGATTCACTCATTCCGAAATCCAATGGAACAAGAAAACTGCTTCTGGTTGAATTCACGACGACATTGGTAAAACGCCAAAAAATAATCTACGGCTGCTGTCAGCTGGCTTGTATAAAATACATAAATTTCACTTGTGTGAGTGCTTCTTGAGTGGATTCTGACTTCAAATCGAGAAGCGAATTTCTCTCCTCAGAATCACCAGAAGAGTATTTTTTGTGCCAATGGAACGGTTTCAGAAGTGATTTTTTCGATTCCGGACTCTCCCGGACGCTTCTTTTTGCCCAATGGAAAACGACATTAGCCTTTTTTTTCATTCAATAGTTGAAATTTTAAATGTATATATAATTTTAATAAAACAATGAAAAAAAGAGCCTCCACCAAAAAACAACAGCATGGTCACCACATATAAATTAAAAATGTCAAACAACTGATTTCGACACTTGAATTCATTTATGTCGTTTTCCATTGGGCAAAAAGAAGCGTCCGGGAGAGTCCGGAATCGAAAAATGCACTTCTGAAACCGTTCCATTGGCACAAAAAATACTCTTCTGATGATTCTGAGAAGAGAAATTTGCTTCTCGATTTGAAGTCAGAATCCACTCAAGAAGCACTCATACATGTGTAATTTATGTATTTTATACAAGCCAGCTGACAGAAACCGTAGATTATTTTTTGGCACTTCACCAATACATTTGTGGATTCATCCAGAAGCAGTTTTCTTGTTCCATTGGTTTTCAGAATGAGTGAATCCCCGAGTGAAACCAATGGAAAACGACATTAGATTCATTTTATGACACTTTCGATAGTGAATTTTATTCGTTCGAATCTCAAAATACACAAAGTTCATTCGAACGTATAGAGACATTCGTTAGAATTGACTATTCGTTCGAATCTCAAAATAAGCGTGATTGAGATAAGGGAACTGATCATTTTCAGGCGGCAAAAGCAAGTAAAGGCCAATACTGGCTATTTTGATTGGCCTAGATCGGTCACATGAAAAGTTTTTTTCAGTTGACGTTTATAGAGGGGTTGCTGACAAATCTTGCGGCACATAATCTTTGGCTAACTGCCTCCAGTTGCGCACTCCAAGTTGGTTGAGGTCGCCTTCCACTTGTGTGCGCCACCTAAGGCGAGGTCTTCCCCTACTGCGTTGTCCCTCCGGGTTGGAATCGAGGACTCTTCGGGCATAACCCTAAAAATTCGGCTACTATATCGAACGCAAAATATGCTGATCTGAAGTTTTACCTTGAAAAATGACAGCAAGCAAAATGGCAGCGAAACTCTGCACTGAATACTTGCCCCGACAAATTACCTGGGGTCAGTTCAGGGCACAAATAGGGCGCCATAGAAGTCATGTCGAGCACAGGTGTCGAATTACCGAACCCGTGATCGAGCGATGCGTCACTGAATTTTGTTGATTTTACATGCAAAACAATAACAAATTCAGTCACGTATTGCTCGATCACGGATGCGGTAATTCAACCCCAGGTTTTCAGTACCAGGGCGAGTTGAGTGCAATATCGAACACATTAGGGTTGACCCAGTGCGCACTAGGACCCACGTCGAACAAACCTAATATCGTCCGCGTATGCAAGCAGTTGCACAGACTTATGGAAAATTGTGCCTCAGATGTTGGCTTGTGAGTTGCGCACAATTTTCTCAAGAATGATGTTAAACAAGTCAAATGACAGCGCATAACCCTGTCTAAATCTTTTTTTACATCAAAGGTCTCGGTGAGATTGTTTCCAACCTTTGTGGGGCAGCGAGCGTTCTCCTTCGTCCTTCTGCACAATCTGACGAGTTTGGTAGGATGCATAATTTTGACACGTACCTATTTTAATCGGCCATCTTGTTTACGTAGTACCTAGGAATTATGGTAAAGCTCTGTATGTTGATATATTTTAGCGATGGCTACGATTGGTATTTGGTATAGTGCAACCGGAACCATTAATTTCTTAATGTCAAACTTCAGGGCAGCATATTTCGTGTTCGACAGGCGTGAAAATTAGCTGAGACTTCTCAGTGCGCACAAGTGGGCAATGTGCTAGCCACGTCAAACTAACCTATTATCGAACGTCCGCATCTTGTTATGACGAATTAGTAATACAATCTGTACATAGTAAAAGCAATTGGGCACTAATATACTCTCAACTCAAGTCTTTGACAGTTCCTGATTGTTGTTTGTGCCGCCCTCAAGCTGTCATGGCTTCCGGGTGCGTAGACAATTATAAAAACGGAACTACCTAATACAATTTTGTATCGCTTAATGAGGGCAAATCCAAGTTCTATGTCAACAAGAAGGGATTTGTATGGGGACGTTCAAGTATCTACTTTAGACCGCTGAGCTGACCCAGTTTTGATTGGCCTAGATCGGTCACATTGGCAGCTTTGATGTTGGAGCACTGGGATAACCCGTGGCCTGTGCATTCTTGGGAATTTGTAGGCATTTTTAGTTTCTACACATGGTAAGTGCTGGCCTCTCCTCTTGGTGGCTGGCAGTGTATGTCTGTATTAAACGTTAATTGTTGAATACATACAAAACAAATTTTCTTTTTAAAAAATATTTTTATTTATATTTGTTCTATAACTGTACATAATAACATTAAATATTTTAATATTTCGGTAAGCAAAGATTTATTATTTAAGAAGAAGTTAATTTAAATTAAAAAAAAAAATTTATTACATTATCCACAATCGCAACTTAACAATATTTTATAACGATAAATAAAACAGTAACAAAAATGTAAATCCCAACAGAAAACTTTTTAATTATTGTCGCATTTCACAACAGCTATTTGGACATTGAAATTTAAATGTAAAACTAGAGTGAAAATTTCATAATTTAAAAAAAAACTTACTTTCTAAGTAAGGCACATTTGGAATGCGGTTTTTGTTGTTCAATTATTTCTTGTATTTACAATAAACAACTATAAATATTTTTCAGCTTCTTCTCCTCTCAAATTTGGCTTAATCTGTATTCAAAACACATCGATGTGACGAAGGAATGAAACTAAATAGAAATCCTTAAAACAAACGTAAAAAGTTACACGACAACTTAAATGGTACTTTTTGGCAAGACATGGATTTTGTTGTTTTCAACAAGGAGGAAGTTCCTCCTACTATTCAGTTGTTTCGATATATATATGTATTTTTTATTATTCTACGAGACTTAAGTTAAAAAAAAGAAAAAACAGTTACTACTTAATAAAATAATCCTGTAAATTGCTGTGGCACAGTGAGAATGAACAAACCAAACCGAACCATAAATGAACGAAACGAAAAAGGATTTGTAGCTGATGCTGAGCGTAGAAACAACAAAACGAAAAACTCAGTTGAAAGTATGTCAGTTTCAGTTTGTTTTGTCTTCCTTACAAAAAATTTAGTAGCGACTATTATAGGTATTCCTATCACAGGGCCAAATAAGCAGAGTATAATCAGGAGAGTATTTCTGGGAACAAAATGGGGCGATAAAGGGCGCCATTTAAAAGTACCTACACTGACAGAATATTTGCAAGTTTTGACAGTTGCTACATATTTATCTGTCAGTGAAATTGAACAGAGGTTTACAGGTTTCGAGGTTAAGGCTGGTACGCTGTTCGAGTGAAGTGAAATTTGCACTCCTCTCTCCAAAAAGTGCTGTGAAATTGAAAGTGAAATTTTCACGCTGAAATGTCAAAAATTTAATGCGACGGACAATAAAAACAAAGTGAAATAGCAAGTAACGCCCTCTACATATCACTTTTTCACAATTATTTTTCACTTGAACAGCGTACTGCCTGGTGAAATTTTCATGTGAAAAGTTCATTTTGACATTACGCAGTGAAAAATTTGTATGAAAAAGAAATTCTATAATTGATTAGATTAAAATCGAAAATAATAATTTTCAATGACGCATTTGAATGATAGCTATAACTGGGGCCTTAGAACCTATATTTTAAGGCTTTTAAAATGAAACTTAGAGCCGCTTGGAGCCTTGCTAAGATATAAATCTGACAGGTGAGACAACTTGAATGATATGCGATGATTTGCATCCATTAAATGTAGGTACCATAATTATTATTCTAATGACTGCACACTTTAGGTCTGTTCCCTAACTTTTTGGGCTAATTTCGGCAAAATGTCAGATATCAAGGAGTGTTTGGCATGACGCTTTTTAAAAACATATGCGAGAAAGAAAAAAATAATTTTCAAAAATAAACGTCAGTGGGTTTAAACAAATTTCCAGTGTGCAGACGTTGAAAAACATTCGGATTCAGTTTAATATTTATTTTTTTGCTGATTTATCCATTTTTAATAATAAATTTTAGCACTTACCAAAGCAAACCGAAATAAACTGCCAATTCAAATTGACTTTTGAGAGATTTGACAGCTAAAGTCAGTTATAACAAACTAGCCCAAAGAAATTTGTTGGGCTATTATTTGCAGGTTTTTATGAAGGGGAAATGTTTTGTCCTCTCTTTATGGCTCTCTTCTGCCCAACTTTTGCGTAAAGGAACGAAGTTTGACTAAATTTGACTAACGTGTTCGAATGCATTATCGTTAGGGAACAAACCTTTTATAACTGAATAAAATCTGGCCACCTATAGTCTCTTTATATGTTGAAAGGCGCACACATATTCAAATCCATCCATGTAACTTCGTCCTAATGACTCAATTAGAAACGTATACTAGTTATGCCCCATCCAATGCAACCTGCTTTCTCAAACGGGGCTAGCAAGTAAAAAGTAACAAACCGAGAAAAGAGATAAAAGTACAAAATAAAATAAAAGAAAAAAATTCTTCCTTTGGATTTGAACTCCGTTGCGATAGTTGTGAATCTCCCCCACCGCCTCATCCCTTTGGTTTGGCTTTCATTTTTTGATAATGTGTTTCTACCTTTACTCGTAGTTGTACAAACTCTTGTTTTTGTTCAAAAGAAAGCGGAAACTTTAACGAAACCAGGAATTAACAACTCCCAGTAGAAACATAAGACATGCTTAAAAAAAAGAAACAAGTATGAAGGAAACGAATCTGCCTGCAATTAGCAGAGAAAACATACGCTCGCAAGTTAAACCCATTACCACAAGAGAAAAAGGGGGCGCCACCGTGTACATTCCTTCATTTTCAGTATAGCGATGGAGTGAAAACGTTGAAACTACCCGCCAACTAACAGAATGACAACAAACAGTAATGAAAAAAGTGATTCAGAAGATGAGTATATCCTTTTAATAGGTCCAAAGAGCGAACTAATCTAGTAACTACAAATACATACATATACAGCATGTATATATACAATTGTTGGGAGCCGGGATAGAGGAAGTTGTAACCGAGCCATCATTCCGACGGAATACCAGTAGCTGATTTTGTTTCTGCTGACTCTGTTTTTACTTCTGTTTCCGTTATTTCTTTCGTCCTGTGTAGGTCTTACACAGTTTGCCGGATGATCCTTTAAGCTTATTAAGTATAGTAGAGTCTCAGGAATTAGGAAAGACCTCAAAAAAAGTCTCTGGAGGTAGTGGCTTTTTTTTCGTGGCCTTAATGCAGCTTTCTTGTGCATGTTGCGGTTTATGCATTTTAAATTGTGTTGTCAGATTGTGCAGTGTAATCTCTGTCATAATTGTGTCAGACAGAGACAATCTGTGTTGGCAGTTGGGAGGAAGTTTTACAATTTTTATTTTGTGGTATTTATACTCCTTGTGACACAACAGATGACAGATGGAGATGTAAATTATTGTGGTCGTTTGCCATACACGATTTGTTTTGCGGTAGAGACTGAAAAAAGGAGTTTTGTTAACACATCCCATGATCGGATGAGAAGGCCGCATACCGAACCTATTGTGAACAAATCTGTTTGTAAAGGCATCGTTAAACAAATCACGTTTTTAAACTGCTTTGAGTTGATTTAACGCAGCGTTAAGATTATTATAAAGTGTCGTTTAAACCGCCGCGTAAGTGAATGTCAAACTGGGAACTAGAACGCGACTTTTTCATAATCAACAAATGTCAAAAATTCATCAAAGATGAACAATTTAGAGAAGAAAGTAAGTGCTAAATTTGAATGTGGTTGTAGATGGAAATTACAGCAATGCCACTGACGTTTCTGTCAACTTAATGATTAAGCTATATAATACCAAATGAAAATGCAGTTTTATTGGCCTAGATTGATCAGATCTATTTCCATTTGACGTTTATGACGTTTAGTACTCAGTCGGAAATTCGTGGCAAAATTTATCGGTTGACATTTCGTATGTGTGACTGACGTAGCGAAAGTGACGTTGCCGACTAATAAAGGTTTAAAAGTCAGTTAAAATCTAGTCCAAATAAATGAAGTTGATTTAAGACGACTAAAGTTTTGACTATGAACAACGAGAGTTCCTGTAGCTTGCCTCCTTAAAACATTTTCTATTCGGGCAAATCTACCCACTGCTTCTATAGTTTATTGAGGCTTTGAGTATTTATGGTCACCTTTAATAACGTCAAATTTTCAAGTGACAGTGTCAAAATCATTCATGGTTCGGTTCTTCTCTCACAGCACTCTAGTACAATTGGTTTTACTACATAATCAATAAAAAAGCTGAAATAAATTTACAAAAACGGAAAATAAGTATTTACACGTAACAAATGTGTCAATTTACACTCAAATTGAAACGGAATTTCTGTGAAACAATTCCCCCAAAGTACATGACGTTAAAATACTTCATTTCCACGTTCCTCGTTAGCATCAGCAGTCCAATATCTATCCAACTTACGGTGGCATTTAAAATTCGAAATTGAGTTGACTGAACAGAATTTTAAATTTAAATAATATCTATCTATCTATCTTACAAATAAAGTTGACCCTCGCTCTTGCTTCATTCCATTTCATTCCAGTATCAGAATTTAATAATAGAAATGCTCTCCGCCCACTCTTTGCGTTGGCGTTCGTGGCGCTGCTCCTGTTTTTGTTTTGTTACTGACTGATGACGATGAAGATGATGATGATGATCGCCACAGGCGACCAACTACTTCACTTCCCATTCGAATACCACGAGCTCTAGTTAAACCAACGCCAGGCATCATCGCTTTCTTTCTTCGGCAGAGCATCTCTTTCAATGCAGAAAAGGGGGCAACACATAACTATGGGTGACAGTGGTGGAATCCTCGCTCTTAATTACCGTTGACATAGCATCGGTAGGATCATCGTTGGCCGTCGCACCAGCAGCGTTTGTTGGATGACATCCCGATGGGGGTCCTTGCTGTTGATGCTGTTGCTGTTGTTGTTGTTGCTGCTGCTGCTGAGATGATGATTGCGATTGTTGCGGTTGGTGTGATGATGGTGGCGGTGGTGCACCTCCACCACCAACGTAGTGAGTTTGTTGATGCTGCTGCTTAAGGTCCTGGTGCTGTTGTTGCTGTTGTTGGTTGTGCGGATCCATGTGACAACTGCCCGGGTATTTAGCTGACTCGTCTAAACTGCTAATTGAATGTACGTACTTTGGTTCATCGAGATACTTTCCATTCTGTTGCTGTTGATGGGATACACTGCAAGAAGAGACGCAAATATATAGAAATTGCTGGCGAGGAATAAAGAGAGCTATAGAAGTTAGAAAGAAACATGTTTTAACTAACAAACAATGAAGTGCAAAGATGTTGTTGGAAGTGGGCGTGGGCGGTAGTAATGATAATGATGATGATGACCAATTAGCATCGGAGTAGAAAGATTTAACTGTCATTTGTCTACGTGAACGCTGGGGGTGGGGGTGACAAACTATTGCTGAAAGTATTTGTGGGTCAGCCCTCAATCGCATTTGGGTTGGAACAAAGAAGGCGGGGTAATTTGTAGTAATTAAGTGAGAAAGAACAACAAAAGGGTTACGGGCAAATGACGGAATTTTCACTATGTCTTGCATTTGCTGCGAAGAGCTTAAAAAGTTTCGCAAAACTTTTGAGGACCCAATCTTAATGGTATATTGCAAAAACTGTTTTTGGAGAAAATGACGGATAGGGATTTCCGGGTAAACTGTTTAATAGGTTTTGCGGAAATAGCATTGTCACTTAGTAGTTTCCGTAATGACTAATAACTTGAGTGGTTAGGAAACGGAATTTTGCTTATAAACTGAGACAGTCAAATTAAAGCTGTTGACAATTACTGGCAGTATGAGAAGGGTGTTTTAACAATATGCATCAATAATATAAAAAGGGTGGAAATTCGTTTGATCATTGCTTAATAAAAGTTTATTTCCTTTAGCAAAGAAGTGGGCGAGCATTGGGCGCCATTTAAAAGCGAATACAGTCTGGCTTCACCACAAAGCTGATGGATATTAACGATGAAGCTGTTGTCGATAAGGTAGTGCGCATAAGTATAGTGTGAAACTAGTGACTTGCTGAAGAGACTGTACTTCATCAAGGAAAGTTTTGGTCATGGCCCAAGGGCCCAAGGGGTACTCAGGGCAGTTGCGTAGTTCAATAAGGGGCACTAGGCCTAGATTTTCACAACCATTCGTTTTGAGTGAGTTTTTAATTTTTGAAACTTAAATGCTGGTACGCAGTTCAATTCAATCCAATCCAATTTTTCATTCAAATTTTTCACTGCGAAATGTTAAAATGAACTTTGCACATGAAAATCTCACCTGTTGAAGTGAAAAATAATTGTTCAAAAAGGGATTTGTAGGGGGCGTTACTTAAGCAATTTCACTTGGCTTTTATTGTCCGTCTCCGTCGCATTAAATTTTTGACATTTCTGCGTTAAAATTGCACTTTCAATTTCACAGCACTTTTTGGAGAGGAGTGAAAATTTCACTTCAATCGAACTGCGTACCAGCCTTAAAGAAGGAATCTAAAATTGTATGCCGAATCCAAACGGCTTATTGAGAAGTCCCTTCATATCAGTTGTACTCTCGGATGTTTGTCACACGCTCGCGAGAGTTGACACAGTGGAAATAACTTTAAGATGTTATTTGTGTTTTCCCGGGGACCGAACCTGGGACCCCTCGCTTAATAGTCCAACACTCTAGCCACTAAGCAACTGCGCCTGCAAGTTGCGTAGATGTTTTATTTTAAAGCAAGAATGTATACTGCCTTAAATTCAACTTTTGGTCCTTTCATTGGGCGCCACTTAATTTATATTCCGCCAATTGGACTTTTTATAAGAGGATCTGTGTACTGAAATTTAATACAAAATGCAAAACCCAAGTCAAACTACCAACGCCAACATCAACTAGTCCGTTCACACATATTTCAAAGGAAAGGTAATTTTTTTCTGACTCACCTCTCACTCAAATGTCCACCGTCGTCTAGATTGCCATAGCTCTCCACAACCTTATGATGCACAACACCGCCATCATCGCCGCCCATCTCTATCCGTGGTGGACTGCCATATTCGAAATGCTGACGCGACACCGGAAACAATTGGCTCTCATGCACATAAGTTCCATACTGACCGGTGCTAAATGTACCATAAGGACTGGCCGCTGGCGATAGTAAATTAAAATGCGGACTTAACTCATACGGTGGTTGATAACTGGTCCAACTATCGACGCTACCAGGTGGCGTTACCGTTGTCGTTTGCGGGAATGTCGCAAATGGTGGTCCCAATGTTGCTGTACCACCCAACGCGCCCGTCGACGGACTGCTCGTATTGATGTAGCCCGTCTTTCGTGGCGGCTCACGTTTACGCCACTTTGCACGACGATTCTGGAACCAGACCTGCACTCGCGATTCGCTCAAATTCAATTTCAATGCTAATTCCTCTCGTGCAAACACATCGGGATATGGGGCACGTTCGAATGCACGTTCCAGCTCCTCCAGTTGGTACGCAGTGAAGGTGGTCCTGCAAAAAAGAGAACAAGAAATGCCGCCAATTAAATGGAAATGTCCTCACCAAATTGACACATATCAATAATTGATGGCGAACCAACAAGAAAATACAGATGGAAAAAAAGATATACAATTTAAATTCGCACCGTTTGTGTGCAGGTATTTGTCGAAAGGACAACAAGGATGATGTTCTTGGACTGCGGGGCCGAAAATATTCACGTGCACACGCACATTCATCGCCGAGGACATGCAGACTTAAATTAAATTTAACAGAACGTATTTACATTCGTTCGTTCGTTTCGCAAAAATCGAAAAAATAAACCAGGATCTGATGCAGCAAAAAGGACAAACCAGAACCAAACTCACGTAGCAGGCTCCTTTGTGTATATTAATGGTTTTTCGGTTACGAACATAATGTATTGGTAAGTAATTGGGTTTTAATATTTAAAACAGTGGCCGGGCCACTATACTGTTCAAGGACACGCACCAATCAATGGGTTTTCCGTACGAGGTCATAATTAATTAGTGATTTATGCTATACGTTCCAAAAAAAAAGGAAAAAAAAACAACACAAAAATGCAGGAAAATGATGCAGCTTTAAAAATCCCTTTTTTACATCGCAATAGTATAGAAACTATCCTGTGCCCGAGGTCAATACAAAAAGCGGAAAAAGTTTTAAACAATCGACAGTTTACAGCCAAAACTATAGGAAACAGCCGAAAGAGGGAAAAGCTGTTAACAGCACTTTCTCCATTAAGCTAGTTGTGCTGCCATTTTTTTGCGTCCCTAAATTCCACACTTTATATGGGTGTTGTAGTGTGGGTGACTTGATGTCAAATCGCGTGTGCTTGAGAGGGAGGTATAAAAAAAGCATCTAGACGTATTATAAAAAGGAAATGAATGTGTGCATAGGAAGTGGGCGTTTTTGACAGTTTGTCTGAAGGACACATGGTTTAGGTAAATGTAATTCTTTAAAGGGACTATCAGAAGAGGTAAGGGGCTTAGAGGAAGACATTTGGGCGGTATTCTCTTAAGTCTTAACCACAAGAAAAGCTTATTGATTTGGCACATTTTAGAACATAAAGTGCTTACAAACAAATGCAGATTAGCCATCTGTTGGTTTTATATTAAAATACATATTGTTTTGACACTGACAGGTTTTTTTTTGCGGTTGAAAAGAGAGGTACCGCCACCTAATTTCCAAAGTCTGTGACAAGTAGCCGAGACAATTTGTTAAGTAAACTTGTAAGATTGGCACGCTTACCTATACTTATTCAAGCTTCTGGTGGACCAATGGAATATCAAAAGTTGGAGAAGCAGTAAAAAGTTTCTTTTCACTTGCTATTTTGTAATTTGTATGACATTTAGAAAAATGGCAAACGAAAATTTACCATATTTGAATTGACCTACAGTGCTTGTCAATGACTGACGGTCAATTTGCATGATTAGTGGACATACCCAAATGGGCAAACCATTGGGGACGTTCAAGTATCTAGTTTAGTAAGTCTGACAGCTGAATGTCTTGATGTAATGGGTTTTCCAATAAGAGGTGTTATTTTGATATTCAAAGAAAAATGCAATTTTTTGAGATAAATGATCGGATATTTATTTATTTTATAATAAAGAAGAAGGTATGCCGTTAATAATAAAAAACAACATCAGCCAAATGCCTACCACGACCACGCTTACAGGACCATATCCTTTTCATGAAATTTTCCATAACAAAATCGCAAAGTGGGTGCCCTATGGCCTCGATAGACTCACGAATTCCATCTTTGAGGTCTTGAATCGACTATGGGCTGTTGGCGTAGACCGGGTCCTTCACGTGGCCCCAAAGAAAAAAGTCGCAAGGTGTTAAATCACAAGATCTCGGTGGCCAATTGCGATCACCTCTTCGAGAGATAACACGGTCCGGAAACTTTTCCCGTAAAAGATCAATGGTTTCGTTGCTTGTGTGGCACGTAGCGCCGTCTTGTTGAAAGTAAACGTTGTCCAGATCAAAAGCATCCAACTCCGGCCATAAAAAATCATTAATCATGTCCAATTCCAAAGAACGACGAGGAATGGGCAAACCTGGGTTTTCTTCAATACTTTGGGCTACAGCGACGTGCACGGGTTTTATTCTTCACATCACTAACTTGTCCCAACAGCTCGAATTTTTCCACCAATTTCTGTATTGCGGTCCGATAAGGTGCTTCACGGCGACCTAAAAATGCTTTAGTTTTGCGAACTGTGACTGCAAATTTTTTACCATTTTTGTAGCGAATTTTTATAATTTCAATGCATTGTTGAAGCGTGTATCGTTCCATTTTTAGTAATGGCGTAGTTTCTACTTGTCAAATGTCAAAAAATAACAGCCTCTAAAGTTGCAGCTACCGAAATAGCGTGCTATACAAAATTACACCTCTTATTGGAAAACCCTTAATCTTAGTATTGATCTTAGCCTAGATCGGTCACATGGGCAGCTGTGTCAGTTGACGTTTATGGAGGGGTAGCAGACGAATCTAGTCAAGAAATTCGTGACAGACTACTAAGTTGACAGTTCGCATATGTGGCTGACGTAGAATAAGTGACGTTCGCGACCAATCTAGTTTTTGCATTCAGGTTACATTTACCCTAGACCAATCTAGTCGACTTAAGACAACTAAGTTTTTGAATGTGCCCATTCTTAAGTTCATCTTTAAATGACTCTGCAATTTTGTTTGACTGTTTGGTTAGTGTAAAAACAGATTGTTTTCGCTTAGTAAACTCGTTTGATAAGTCCCTTCCAGTCACTAAAACAATGATTAAAATAGAGTTATAATTTCTCGTTTCCGTAAAATCACAATTAGGTATCATATTATTAAAAATGAGTTTTCGGTTTCAAACTGACAGCGCTAATAAAAACAGATGCCAAAAAACTGACAAACGGTTTTGTCAAACAAACAGACAGACAGTTCACAGTTGATTGGTATTATAGGCGAAACGTAGCTATTCTAGAACTGCTGTGGATTTTTCCACTTAATGACACCTTTTTGAGATTATTTTGGACATTTTTTGTACACTTCTTTTATTAAACTGACAGCAGTTGTAATAGATTTTTTTTGGTAACGATTTAAACTAAATTTTAGCAATTCTTAAGGTATGCTTGCATTGATCATTCATCGATAATATTTTAGGAAAGCAACTGGGATCAATTTTTTATTGTCATACTTTAGAATAAAGCCAACTAGCAATGAAAACAAGTTGTATATTTGTTGATATGTTTTCAATGGGCTGTTATCTGACAGTTTATTATCATTTATGGTGTCAAAATGACAAACGCTAGAGGTGAAAAGTAGCAACGACTACATGGACAAGGCGTAATTTTAAAACTGTTCATAAATGGTCGGACATAAACATAAACATAGTCCAATGGATCTGACAAAAATAATCCCTGTCGAATTTTGTCAATTCAATGACAAGTAAGAACCCAACCTAATCTTACTGTCTACGATCCCCTCGAAGTGAAAAAATAAACTATCACTATAGGCCCATTGCGATGGATTAGGTAATCTTATATTATTTTTACTAAATTTAAATGTACAGAAGCTGTCATTTTTCTCGCGGCGCCATTGAAACTTTAAGGTCGGTAGGTACGCTGTTCGAGTGAAATTAAATTTTTACGGCTCCCTGAAATTACGCCAAAAGAAATTACGCCAAAAAATGTTTTGGAAAAAAGACCAAAATAATTGGGGCGTAATAATTTTGGCAAAAACGCCAAAAACTAAAATGGAAAATTCGCCAGATGACAGGAAATTAGGCCATGTTTTTGGAAAAACTGCCCAAAAAATAAAATGGAAATAACGCCAGAAAAAGTTTATTGTTTTGGCATAATTTCCAAATTTGATTTGGAAATAAGACCAAAAACGCTGTTTTATTTCTGGCATAATTTCCAGAATTTATTGTGGAAAGTAGGCCCAAAACTCGCTGTGTCCATAGTTCTTCTCAAATAAAAGATGCCTGAGGAAACGCGGGTGGGGGGGGGGGGGGCGGTTCCGTCGCGTTGCGGCCATCGCGCGGTCGCGTTGTTCCGCGTTGCGTCGCGCCGTTCCGCGCCGGCCGCCGCGGCCACCAAGGCCTTTGCAATTTGAAAGCTGAAACATTTATAATAAAACATGTACAGTGAAGTCTCACTTATATGAACTCTCAGTTATATGAATTATTCCAATATATGAACCACAGAATTTTTGTACTGGAATTCAGTTATATGAACTGATACTCTTATAAATATACTGATGCAGTGTCATATAAGTGAATTTGTGTTGAAATTTTTCTGAAGTAAAAACAGTTATTTTGTCTAGACAGATTTTTTTACGTTTTATTTTACTTATTTGTATTTGGACGTGCAAGTCAGTTCGTGCTCATTTTCGAAGAAGCAACATCGGTTCGGCGGTGATTTGTTTTTTTTTTGTGTAAAACTTGTGTAAAACAACTTCTTCAAACGAGTTTAGCTCAACAAAACTAAAACGAATTATTTTCTGTATTGTAATATGTAATTTAATTTCATTACATTAACCGTTTCAATAAAATATAATTTTTGCTACATAGTTCCAATATATGAACTTTTCGGTTATATGAACTAGCCCAACAATCATTAGTTCATATAAGTGAGACTTCACTGTACTATAATCACTTTTTTATTTTTTTATTTGTGAATACAATTGAACTGTTAGTTATATAAACACCTGAAGGATATCTGCGACAATTTCACGACAACAAGGACATTTATAATGGTCTTCTTCATCAGCCACTGACTGGGCTTGTACTTTAATGTTACACTCGGAACATACCTTCATGTGTTTGCATGGCAACATTACAATATTTGGCTGAAGCGCTTGACGCACTACACATAAAATAACGTTTTCAAGCTCTGACCTTTTTGCCTGTTTTCTTGCCACTAACTTATATACTGATCACGCGTGATCGCACGTGTTACATCAATGCTCTTGAAATTTAACGGCAAAATAATATAAAAAGTAAGCCAAAGAGTGCAACTTTATGGCGGTTTTTTCTAAAAAAAAATTTTTGCCGTATTTTCCTTTTTAATTTGGAAAAAAGACCAAAAACTTTTCTGGTGTTTTTTCCAAAATATTTTTTTGGGCTTTTTTCTATTTTCCTTTAATGGAAAAAATGCCAAAAACATTTATGGAAAAAAGGACAAAATCCGCGGCATTTGAGCCAAAATATTTGGGCGTTTTTTCCTAGGAAAAACCACCACAACTTTGTATGGAGATTTTTGGGCTTTTTTTCCATTTTCATTTTTTGGCGTAATTTCCTTTGGCGTAATTTCAGGGAGCCAATTTTTACTTCTCTCCAAAAAGTGCTGTGAAATTGAAAGTAAAATTTTCACGCTGAAATGTCAAAAATTTAATGCGACGAACAATTAAAGCCAAGTGAAATTGCTTAAGTAACGCCCCCTACAAATCACTTTTTGAACAATTATTTTTCACTTCAACAGCGTACTGCTTGGTGAAATAATTTTCATGTGAAAAGTTCATTTTGACATTTCGCAGTGAAAAATTTGTATGAAAAATTGGATTTCACTCGAACAGCGTAACAGCCTTAATGCTTAAAATGTTTTAAGTCTGGTGGAATTTTTCTGTTTGACATTTTTGAATTTAATGTAATAGAATTTTACTGATACAATCTGTCTAAATTTTAATAAAAACGCAGCTGACATTGTCATTATTACAAGTCCTTCAGTTAAAAAAAAAAAAAAAAAAACAATAAACCTCGATTAGCTTGAACGAATATTCAGAAAAGTAAAAACACTGTAGGTACCTACCTACATAAATGTTAAATTGGTCCCACCTAAAAGCTAAACACTTTTGACATCTGCCAAATGTGCAATTGAACGTATACTCTCAACGATAAAAGTCTTCCAATGTTCCTCCTATTTCTTACCTCCCTCTCAAACAGTCTCTTTCCATATAGCTGAACATGACCAAAACTCGACATAGTGCTCTTACTTAAGTAAGATTAATTACGGTATTTAACAGCCACTTAGGTCTCTCTATAACATTGTCCCACCATTAAGTTGTGCTTCTTCTTTCTCTTTTATATATATTTACTGCCGCCGTTTGTTGTAAAACTTTAGAAAGAAAATCACACAGAATCCACAACGAACATTACAAAAACAAAAAAAGAAACCGAAAAACGTGCAACGCATTCCCACGTTAAATTCTTGAAAACGTGGCGGCTCACCAAAAAGGCAAAGAGAATAAAATGGAACCCGAAGAAACGTCAAATGAACAAAACGCGTATATACAGAAAAAAGCTGAAACTGAGCAGCAGCAGTTTAGCTGTTTTTTTTTCTCTCTCGTATTTTTCTGCCGGAAGGACATTCACACACATGACTGTTAGTCACCGTTAGAATTTTTTATTACCGCCATATTATGACATATTCAAAAACTACCTTGAGATGGTGAAGGCTCGGCAAGGAGAGGCGTCAGAAAGAGGCCATTGTCGGCAAGCAATAATTCTTGCTTTTGTTGTGCGCTCACATAAAACATCAAGTACAACGGCAACGACGACAACGACGACGACTACGATTGTGGGAGGACGACTATGAGAGCATCTGCATGTAAGGCGAAGAACGTAAATAACAGTAAACACAACAATACACTAAACACGAACATACGAGTACACTATATGCGGAGAGGACAGAGGACTAGACGAAGGCCATACACACACTATACACAGAGTTGGCGAAAAGAATAAGAAAAACCGTCGAAGGATAATGGCTACATGTGTACGCGCCTTGTATAAGTTGTGAAGTAGTTGCTTTTGCTGGAACGTGAGTAGAAAATGAATGAATGAATGGCGCGGTGTGAGAATCGAAAAGTCAAGTAGCGTGGGGAGATTTTAACTTGTTGTTTGGTAGTTTGACTTAAATTATTATACCGAACAACAATAGGGTATGTTACTTTTGCCCATAGATAGTTTCACTTTGTAGAGCAGAAAAACTGTTGAAATGGAATTGAAGTAATAAAAATGTGCACATTTTTTATGCAACTGCAGTCGAGTGTAGAAGAGCAGATTTTCCACAATTTGTAGTAACTCTGGTACAATGGGAATGGTCACAGAATGTGGTTAAGTGAATGGCGCCCAATGCCAGGTCACTGCTGGATAGACGTGTGTGGTGAATTTAATTAAATAAAAATAATCCGGCGATATTTGATTGCAGTCTGATGGATTGCGTTAAAAGGGCATTCTAGTACATTATGTGAGAAAACAAACCTTCAAATTGAATATTTGTATTCCCATGCCGAAGGTATGTAAATGGCGCCCAATGCGAGTCCACTTAAAAAGTAAACTTAAAAGGTGCTACGTATTTGACACATATCTAGGACTATGTGTATATTGCCGGTATGTTTTATTTTCCACTACTTTTGTTGGTTCCCTTTCTACAACTCTGCAAAAATACTCCAAAGGGGGACACGCTATAAGTTCGTAAATCGATGGTATTCCTTGATTGAGTTGAAGATAACTTTATTTTGCAAAACACAATAGAATGGAATGAAAAAAAAAAAATAAGACGACGTTGCGAAGATGAACGCGAAAAGGAACGAGGACAGAGAATAAAAAAAGAAAAAACAAATTCAACTGAGCTTGACTTTTTACAAATGTTTTGCTCTTTGTTGTGAATGAATCACTGTACGATAGACAGAACCCAAACGGAAGTGGATTGTAAAAGGATTTTCCTTCGCCCAATCACAATAGTCCATAAATAAGATTTTTACACCCAAAGACGACGAATAAATGGTCTAATACAATTTGAAAAGTGAAATGTCACACAGAAGAAAAAAAACGAAAGTAATTTAACATCAATGCCAATGAGGCATGAAATAGGGGTCTACAAGGTTGTCAACCGTTTAGGAGGTAATTTCAAAAGGTTCTTACAAATTAATAAATTATTTTTAAATCGAGCCGAGTGAAATAACGGCCTTTGATTGGGTTAACCCAGGAGCTGGTAAGGATGGTGATGGACTTAATGGATGGTTTAAGTTTGTTTCTCTACGAAATGAAAATGGTTTGATTTGTCTTCGTTAGAGCTGATTGCGGTGATAAAAGTGCATTAGAAATATAGGACTTTTCGAGTTCGATGAAATTCAAATCTGTCTTTTATTCGTGGTAGACGGTTGTTCGGAGAACACATCGAGTGGTTGTGATCCCTGCCTTGGAAGCGGTCTTTAACCTGTACGAAATGCAGAGTAGGATGTGTAGTTGGACAAGTGATGTGTTGGAATTGTAATAAACACGTGAGATTGGTGTATCTACTTCTACTACTGTATAAGAACGGGAAACAACCCCTTGCTAATAGCCTAACTCTCACATGACTCTCATTTGGCAACAGGCATCACCAGACCAATCGGCAAACAAAAAATGGAAATTACGATTGGCTGTCAACCAACAGCCACGAAGAGTAACGCAAACATACGCTTAGAACGTTAAGTCTGACGGCTATCTCTTTTAAAGCTTAAAGATTAAATTAAAACTTAAATACTAATCTACTACTTTCACATTTCGGACTACAAAAACCTTAGAAGTGAATTAATAACATGTCAGATGGAAATGTGACGTTTGCCAAAGTGACAGACAGTCAACAAAATACAAATTAATGACTCTTTATAATCATTTTTTGGATTGAGTAGACAAGCTCAAAGACCCATCAAAAGGTAGAGCCTGAGCTGTCATGAAAAGGTCGTGTTTACTTCAAAGCTCAGCTACATCAGAGCTTCGAATTTCACCTTTTTTTAAGACCACGATTAGACGTAGACGTAGGTCAGCTGATTGTCCAGAATAAATTGAAAGAGTAGTCTAAGTAAAAATCTGAGCACCTGTTATTTTGACAGCTAAGCATGATCAAAAAATGTGAACGCTGTAAAGTGAAACGCAAAGTGAAAGGAAAGTAGATTGTAAAAAAGTGTACTACATCGACAAAATCTGTACACACACATGGTGTATTTTTGCAGTCAGCTTGTGCTCAATTGAGTTAAATAAATAAATCTGATCAATCTGAAACAGTTCGATTTATAGCATTTGCCCGGGCTCTATTTACATAGAGTTCTCTGATCTAAATAAGAAAAAAAAGGCTATTGTTTTTCATGTCAAATTTGAAGACGTCATTGGGTTATCTAATCCAGTTATCTTAAGTCGACTAGATCGTTCTGAACTGGAGGTACCCTGAATGCAAGATTTTAAGAGTCACTTTTTCTACGTCGAGCACAAATTCGAAATGTCAACTTTGTATTCAATCAACTCAACTACTGTCAACTGTCAATGTAGAATAATAAAAACTGATTCGCAAGTCAGTTTACGACGACGAGATTCACAAAAATACATTCTTAAACATTCACTTTGCATTTAAGGTTTAAAAAATATTGTGCACGCTACTTTCAGTCAAAATATGGAGCCTTCAAACTGACAGCAGCAGATGCAATTTAATTTTTAGATACAGCTTCAAATCGAATGATCTTTGAATTTATTGTCATTATTATGTCGAAATCGAAACTACGCAATATTTCGATATGATATTGCAAACTTTTAGTTATTTTCCGAATTTTTCGCTCCGGCTGATGTCAGACAGCCATATTGTGTAAAAAAATGACAAGCAATAGTAGGCATCACAAGTAGCAACGCATTCATAGACTGGTAGCGATGATTTCACAACAGTTGACTGCAGAGTATTCGTGAACGCACTCATTTTGTCACAGATTTGGTTTTTCATGTGAAACATCTTATGGCGTGACTTGGGAGTAAAATCAATTCTTCAAAGCGGAAGTGCGTGACGGAAATTGGCCTGTCGCCATCACTATGCCGCCGCCTAAAACTCCTTAACCACTCAACCGATTTTAATGAAATTTTGTAGGTGGGTATGGTTGGTTGTAACTTGATGGATAGGATAGTTTTGGACCCGATAGGTGGCGCTGTTGTCGATCTTCTTAACCACTCAACCGATTTCAATGAAATTTTGTGGGTGGGTATGGTTGGTTGTAACTTGATGGATAGGATAGTTTTGGACCCGATAGGTGGCGCTGTTGTCGATCTTCTTAACAACTCAACCGATTTCAATGAAATTTTGTGGGTTTGCATGTTTATATGGAAAGATACCTACCTATATTTTTTTTTATTTTTTCAACTTAATTGTCAAAGTGAATACTTGTATGGGCACGCTAAAGTGAACTGAAGAAGCTACGTTTTACACAGACACTAGACTACTGAATCAGTTGACGATATGAACACAAAATGTAAACAAAAACTCTCGAAAAATAAAACTTTGGATTGGATTGCGTTATGAAAACTTTTTTAAATTAATGAACATAATTACCTACTGCGCTGTATTAATATTATAAAATTATAAAGATTTGGTTTTTAAATTAAATTTCTTAATGAAATTCAACTACATACAACACAGTTCAATTTAACATCCACATTTAGCGAGAGAAGTTTCACATCTGGTGTGTGGTCACAAGCACACTCTCTGTTTTTTTTTCACTGACATCTCATTACGATTTTCGATCAACAGCCAATAAGTGCAACAATCAATGCGATATATATTTCGTGCGTTGACACAGAGGCTTATTTTGATAGAAGTAGACAATTTCACATACGCCTACGCGAATGCAAAGGGAAATATTATGCAAACTTCCAGTGAAACGATGTGGAAAGCTGTGGATGACGCGAGCCTTCTGAAGGAGAATTGGTTTAGGAATTACTTTATATAGCTAAGGGAACTTTACTGTTGGAACTGTCATTAACCAGAGTTACCTACAAACTTCTAAAACACTAGCGGCACTATTTTTATTTCCTCTGCGTAAAACCAATCACAAGTTCCGTCGCCTGTCAAATATCCAAAAAGGCCGTTTCAAGTTAGAGTGAGACACTTTATACACCATTTAAGCCAAACTTCATTTTATCGTAAAACTTTCAGTTGGTCCACTATGTAAATATAAACAGTCAATCACCCATACTGCTATAAATCGGCGAACGACAATTGCCTTCGTAAATAATAAAAAGAAACTTTATATCAAATCTTGGGCTAAAATGTTATTGGAAACCTCTAAAATCCCCCAGAGAGTAAATCATGCAAATTTCTTTAAAAGAATCTAAAAACTAGATCCCTATATAAATATCGAATCCATTCCATAAATATGCCAGATTGATGTGTACCTATTTCACATCCTATGTGTATTGTATACGTATAATATTCCGCAACTCATTCCAAGATGAAAATCACAGTTTTTACGATGATTTATACACCCGAGGATAACTCTTCCAGTGATAGATACAAATGTGTTAGATGTGCGAATATATATTATGTATTACGAAAACAAATCGATAAACCCATTCTCTTATGGCATATCTCGGCAGATATTCACCACAGACACCCACTCCAAAATGTTGGTCCAAAGCACTTGACAATTTGCTGCTCGTGAATATACGCAAATACAAAACAAAATGCTGCCAAGAAAACTCATATGTTTCAGGGACACTGCCGTTTACAGGGGATTTACTACCCCAACAAAAGCCGCTTCGTCGTTGTCTTTCTAGCCTTGCTGTCGCTGTGGTGCTTGTCACAGTTTATTACACAACAACTGCGGGTGTTTTATGTAGCAGAAATATTGATTTATAACTGTTAACACTACATATACTCTCAATAGCGTAGGAAAATACACAAAAAAAAAAAAATGAAAATGTATGAAGCGAGAAGGCTTTGAATTGAACTCCCTCTCTTTGCAGGAAAAATAAAATCCTCCTACAATAGGGAATTACATAAAAAAAAAATCCGCAAAAAGTAGGTATCCTTCGAGTGTGTGTCAGTTGGGAAAATGTGTGCGGTAAAACGTGTGAGGGATAATAATTATTATACTGGTGCTTTCCGCCACTATTGCTATTGCTACTATCGTTCTCTGACATATTTTCTCCTTGTTGGCTCATAAATCTTCACAAACGTCATTATCATTTCTAATTCCATTAACAAGTTGCAGTGCAGTCGTCGTCGTCCTCGTCGTCGTCGTCGTTGCCGTAGTCGTCGTTCTCCTAAATGGCAGTCACATACATCACATCAGTAACAGATGGTGTATTATGATTGTGAACGCCCCCCAAACGCAGACTCACATAGGTATATTATGGGGGGATGCATTTGTGTCCTTAAATGTGACATTCGACGCTTCCGGGTGAAATTTAATAGATTTTCAAGTTTAAATTCGAGCAAATGTTTCACAGGTGATGTAATTTGTTTTACCCGAGGGAAGATGTGCTTAAATTAGCTGGAATTAGAAGTTGAGTTGAGGAGATTACAGTAAAATTTTACATAATAGGTGCAGGTACCTACATGCAATTGTGATCTGTTGAAGGAGTGGGACTGTCGTTACCGGATTTTGAGCTTACAATCGCACTCAGATGCGTTGGAATTCTTATTGGGATATAGCGAAATAGAGACACCGTTGAGTCCTTTGAGGATATTAAGTTAGGTAGGTTACAAGCTAGATTTACCGACCAGAAATGTTTCTCAACAATTCGGAAGGTTTCAGAAAAAATATCGGGAGATTGAGAATAAATCGGGAGAATTGAAAAAAGCCTTATTACTTCATATTAATAATCAAATTTATTTGAAATTCATGCTTATTAACTTACATTAGATGTTTTTCGTGAGCAAAATTGACAGTAGCCACCATTCTTCTTCGAGGTTCGAGCACACAAATATTATATTTGAGGAACTGTCAGTGTCAATGTGGAAGTGGGCACATTCAGAAACTTAGTTATCTTAAGTCGACCAGATTGGTCTGGAGTAGATGTAAACTGAACGCAAAACTAGATTGGTCGGGAACGTCACTTTTCCTACGTCAGCTACATATACGAACTGTCAACTCAGTACTCAGTCACGAATTTCTTGACTAGATTCGTTGGCTACCCCTCCATAAACGTCAACTGACAAAGCTTCCCATGTGACCGATCTAAGGCCAATTAAAACTGAGATACATCAAGTCAGTCAGCTGTCAGACTTACTAAACTAGATACTTGAACATTCCCAGTTTATACACAAAAAGAGTGATGCCAAATCCATTGTATATTTGTATTAACAATTTTTCTTAAACGTTTATGATTTGGTTTTTTAAGAGAATTAAAATGAAATATGGGAAATTCGGGAGATTTCCTAGAATTTTCAGGAGACCGGGAGATTAATAAAAAAACCGGGAGACTCACGGAATATCGGGTGAACTGGCAACCCAAGTTAAAACATTTTAACAAATTTATTAGGTTAGGTTAATTAGGATTGTGGGTCACAAAAAGTGTAGCCCTTCATCCAAATACTCAATTTGCTACAGAATCTAAGTACCTTATGGTCTCAATTTTATTTGAGGTTAGCAAGAGACACTTTTTTGTTTTAATACGTCAGGGCTTCAAATCATTAAACGAGTCATAGAATCTAGAATAAGTTTAGGTGTAAGTTCTTTCAAGCGGTTTTAATTTGTGCAGGATTTTAGCTGAGGGTCAGGACGATTTAGGGCCTTCTTGCAAGATTGCTCGTTTATGGTTTGGACAGTTAAACAGAAAACACATCCTTCGGCTGCTGTGGCTATTATTTGCATCAGTTTGTGCTTGAAGATTTCTGCTGATCTACAAAGCCAGGGTCGAATTACCGCACCCGTGAGCGAGCAATACGTCACTGAATTTTTTTGATGTTACATGCAAAATAATAACAAATTCAGTCACGTAGTACTCGATCATGGATGCGGTAATTCAACCACAATGTTCAGAATTAAAACGAACGCGTTTTTTCTCGAAAATTGTGTTTCCTTCGTTGACCATGTTAGTCTGAGGCTGTCTTTGTCCAGGGAGATGGTAATCGTCTATTGGTCTCTACTGATTTTGTCATCAAAGTTTTATCTAAACCGGCTCGCGAAATGCGTATTATGGAACAAATATCCTTTACACTTAGGTAGGTAACATGCAAAGAAACTTTTTGTTTGTAAGTGGATTTGTAAACGCATCATATTTAAACTACCCATCCAATCCGTATGGAATTCTCAGGCATGAAACACGAATTAGTGGAACAACATTTAGTAGTTCTCTCATCGCAATCGTCTAACCCACTCAGAAGATATACGTTGGTTGCCAACGGCTCAGTGATACGTCATCTACGCAATTATTATTAATCAAATCAGCTTATCAGATCACATACGTTCGTTTGTGTGAGAATTTATTTTTGGGACAAGTGAAAGGGACCTACAATTTGATGGCGATTCCAAGCAGCTAAGTTGGGAACTTTCTGATTGTCATACTCTCGTTCGACGTTGGCGAGAGGTGCGTGGCGAGAGGTGCGCTGCGAAAAAAGCCTTAAAATGGTGTTTGTGTTTTTCTGGGGGCTCAACCAGGGACTCGCTGCTCACTTTTACATCTAGTGATTCGAATATTGCGAGGAGAGATATTATTTGATATGAGTGGATGTGCGTATCGAATAGGGATGCCAGACGTCCCCCTTTAGGGGGGACAGTCCCCTCTTTTCATACAAAAATGCTGTTTGTCCCCCCCTAACACAAACTACTGCCCCCCTTAATAAGTCAAAATTCAATAAAAGAAAACATTCAGTTTAAAATTTTGAAAATACTTTCTTTTAATATTTTTAACAAGATTCTTTGTGAACACATCCATTTGAAGTGCAAGGTGCAAAATGCAAGAAAACTTTCAAAGCTGAATGCATCCACTCATGAACTAGTTACATCTCACTCACTTTTTCTCCCGTAAGTTTTTGTTTTGTTCTGTCATCATTTATTTCATATTTTTTTGACTCTGGAGTTCAAAATAAAAAAAAAATATATTTGTCCCCCTTTTTGAACACTTGTCCCCCCTAGAAAACTCACGTTGTCCCCCTTTTCGTATTTTTTAATCTGGCATCCCTAGTGTCGAAGGTATTTGGCACTGGCACTTGAAAGTTGAAACTTGACCATTTGACACTTGGCAAATTAATTATTTAACGGACTATTCATTCATATGATATTGTATGAGGAACTATGAGCGGGTAAATATTCTAACATTTGACTTTTAACTCACATTAACACAATTTTTGTTTGTTGTAGCCATCAGCTTGTAGCAATTTAGAATTTGAGGTTAAGTACGAAGAAAGTTTTCATTCTCGGATTTGTGGATTGCAATATTATTTTGTAGATTGTGAATTCTGACAGTTTGCGGCAACAATTTAAATAAGTGGAAATGTTTTAAAGTATATTCACAACTTAAGTAGGAGATACCCTAAAATATTCTAAATATAGCGACCATCCATCCATCAAAACCAAGCTATAAACATATTTTGACTGATTGAAAATTTGCTCACTCGTCTATTTCAATTAATCACAATACCCTCGTTAGTACCTATCGCTACAAGTCCGATTTTGGCTTAGTAACCATAAACCTACCCACCAACAAGCAACAATAACTATTATAAACATAAGTTTCTATTCAACTATTGCCATTGATTAATTAAAGTATCAATATCAACCACAAAATCAGTAGTTAATCCACCAAATTACTGAACACTTGGTTGCTTATCCCGGTAAAATACACGAAACAACTACGCAATAATAGGTATTCAAAATAATCCACATAAATAACCCTCCCTCAATAGAGAAAACAATTGAAAATAAATAAAACCAATTCTTTTTAATTACAAAAACATATTAAGCACTAATCTCCAATTATATAAAAATTATAAAAAAAAAATTAGCATCACAAATTCATCCACAAAGTGCGTGTTAACTGCATGATCGTGGACATGGTCAACTTTACCGACGGAATAAATCTGCGAGGAATTAAAAAAAAAATCACAATCAGTTGAAACTCCCATTTGAAATAAAACTGGGGGCTAAAGCACCAACAAGTTGAGATAATGAACAACATGTGGCTGGTATCATTTATCACAAACAAACGGGGTAGCTGTGATAATGTTAATCATTCTTCTCTCCCATCCGTGGACTACTTTACGTATATATTGAACAAGGACAACAAAATAACTCTCGCTTATTATTATTATTATTGCTGGCAGTTTCCACTCAATTAATTAAACCAAAACAAATGTGTATTACAGTTTCGTTTTATGCTATAGCCTCACTGACATTTCATTGGGATATCTAAAAAGTTAAAATGTGACAGGTTACGGTAAAAGCGACATTTTGACTTCTTTGGGCCACAAATGTAGTTTTGAAAAAAATATTTGGACAGCACCAGGAACTGACGTCTGAATTTTAAAATAAAAGGATCGCAGGAATAGAATCTTTCGTGTATTTGACGTCTATGAATATTATGACGTTTAAAAAGAAAAAAACAGGAAAACAAGTGCTGAAATTGCGCACAGGAATTTCACTGGTTTGGCTGACAACTGACCACTATAAGTGACATAAAGAAAAATGTCCTCTCAATTTGAAATGTCAAAAGTGCAACATTTCTTAAATTGACAATAACTTTTTGATAGACATCTGTTCTAGTTACCATGCAGAAAAAAGTTTGTGTATAATAGGTTCACTTGCGTTAAGCATTTGATCTCCATACATATAAGACATTTTCATTCTCGTCAATTAGGACAGAAATAGGAAAAGTTTGCAAAATAACGAGTAACTTCTAGGAGCATTTGCATTTGATTTACTCGATGTAATTTCGGTTGTTTCACCGGTACTGCTTTGGTCCCAGGTTCAGATTGGCCACATTCAAAAAATTATTTGTCTTAAGTCCACTAGATTTGTCTGGAATAAATGTAACCTGAGCGCAAAAGCTATATTTTTCGGGAACGTCACTTTTCCTACGTCAGCCACATATGCGAACTGTCAACTTAGTACTCAGTCACGAAATTCTTGACTAGATTCGTCGGCAACCCTTCTATAAACGTCAACTGACATCACAATTAAGATATATCAGTCAGCTGTCAGACTTACTAAACTAGATTTTTGAACGTCCCTATTCTATTGCTGAAAAAACTAGTGTTACATCTCTTATAGTTATCTCTTGCGGCAAGATATTCAACTGTCAGATAAGTAGAATACATGACGCATAATGTTATATGCTTAAGTATTTCACTTTTTACTTTCCTATTCGCTGACAGCTTTCACAAATTGGTTGAGAAATTGAAAGAATGAAGGAAACTGTCATGGCCGTTAAGGCGTTAGATGAAATGAGATAAAGCACACCCATTGGTGGACATTTTAAAACGCCGCGACCGACGAACCGAATAGGATTACAGTTCAGTGTCAATCACAAAACGTTCTGTCTGATTAATTCTTCAAAAGTTTTTCGTGCACTACGTTTGAAGCCAAATTTAACTGATTTTTCCTTCCGTTGAAGTTGTGACTGTTGACATTGACAACGAAATCAATTGCAGTCTTGTCGATTAATGAATAAATTTCTCTTCTTTGAACTATCACACCTGTCAATTCTGTATTAAAAATATTTAACGATCGGCGGAATTTGGAATGCAACCCTGCTAAATTTTTCAAATACAATAAGTTGACAGATAGAAAATAATACAAAAAGGAAACATTTGAAAAAGGAGTACCTATGCATACAAGAAGTGAAAGTAAAAAATACATTAATTGATATAATAAATAAATAATTTATTTTTAACACGAATTTTGTATTTTCACAGCATTTTCAAATTTCGTTCTACAAATTTGTGTTTAGCTGGAAGTGGGGCTCAAAGTATCTATGTCGAATTGTATCCTCTTAATTTTAAAATTTGAATTTTACAGACAAGTTTCTATACAGAGTTTATATTTATATTCCGAGACTACATCTGCCATAAAATTATATTAAAAACGATGATACTAAAGAAAATCCTCTCAAAAATAAAAAATAAAAAATAAAAAGTCTAAATCCTTAAATGTAAAAATAACTAAATTTTAATTCAAAGTGAATCAATATTATCGAGCGAACTGTTACTGGTCTCACTTGCCACACTTGGTCAGTGGAATGAAAAATTGCCACAGCAATGTGTCATGTTCATCAGTGAAAAGGTATGCCCCCGGCCATTGGTTGTAGATGGCTTGTAAACCAATGAGCAAATTAAAATACATATACAAAAAAAAAAAAATGGCGATAAATAAATTCGCAATTCGATTGTTTTTAATAATAAATCAGTTAATGTGGTGTTGGGCAAAAAAAAACAACAACAATAAAATGCTCACAAATTGTTTGTTGCTTTTACATTAATTGCTGCTGGATTTGTATGGTTGCGCCTTAATATTTGTGGGTCCACTATATATGTTTGATTTAAATTCCTTTTTGTTTTATTTTTCGAATTAAAATCCCAACGAAACGTGTGGGCGAACACGTATCCTGTGGTTTGCACGGTTCGATTGTCAACCATAGAACGTGTGCACATAGTAATTTATTCATAAATTACCTGCGTAAAAAAAGGATTTGTTTTATGATACCACAAAGTTTATCATGTCCTTTGTGTGTAATTTATTTTTACATACATAATTTTAATTTTGTTATTTAATTTTACCCAAAGCTGAGCGAATTTCGGGATTAAAAGAGAGAGGGGGCACTGGCAGTGCAATAATCCATGATTCCGTGAAAAAAGGGCACGGTCTAAGAACCTCTACAGCCTATAACACCTTTCTTCGTTGTCCTAACGATTGCATTAAATATTTGCACAAAAACCTTTTCGAGGATATCTTCTGTTTAAGTTTAATTCTGTAAAAATATAGTTTTAATTTTAAACGTGTGACCAGTATGATTGTCAGGTCGCACGAATTTATGCCGATTTAAGCACATTATACATTTTCCACTGTTAGACTCCAAGCGTGTGACCAGACGCTACATTGGCAATTCACGCTTCTCGTGTTCAGTAAAAGGCACTAGCAAGACTCTGTTCTCACGCATGGAGTCAGTTTTCAAATTCAAAAATAATTTCAATGTTCGTAAAATAAAGCATAGTCGTGCATTAGCTTTCAATTAAACATTGGCGACCGTGACAGGACACTCGCTAAATAAATTTAGTGGCCTGTAAGTTTTAAGTGAATAGAAAAGTGAATAAAAAGCGAAAATTAAAGCAATAAAACAAGGTGAAAAAAATAAATAATCACACAAGTAAGAAGTGAAATCTACGAACAAAAAGTTAATATTAATGGCTGAAAGTAAAGTGGGCGCGAATGATGAAACTATTGACTTCCTCGCCGACCAACAGGAGCAATAAGGGGAATTGCACGATTGCCAGGAACTACAAAAAGGACAGTCCCTTAAGGAAGGCTTTAGATTATCTCAACAAGATAAGGGAAAAACTAGAGTACCAATGGGAAGATTTCGACAAGACGGATACGGAAATCCGTGAAAGGTTTTCAGATCAAATTCAACACCCTTATTTTAAAAGGGTGAGTCAGTTTGAAAGGCAGCTTAATTCATGCGCATCGATGTAGTTCGTCGCATCCAGGTATTCGCAGAATCAGACGAAGCTCACAAGGTGTATAATACTCCTGTTGAAGGTGGTGCTGCATTGGATCAAGAAAACATCAAGAATCCAGTAGAAGTACCTGCAAATCCAACAGAAAACTGACGTGAGTTAGGTACTGTTCCCAAACCCAAGATGGGGATCTGTACAGAGCCTACGCCCACAACCAGACATCAACAATCTGTTGTGCCGAGAGCACAAATGAGCAATAAACACCGACTTGGCCTTTTAAGTAATATATTAAGAAGGACACTAATCAAAACTGTCGAAGAATCATCAAGACGAAAATGCAAACATTTTTGCACATGCTTATATCGTAAGCTGGAAGACGAAACAACTGCTGACGACGAGGAGGAATATTTTGATTTACAGGAAATAGTGGAGATGGCATTACTCAACTTGTCATCCGACATATCAGCATTTCAAGAAAAAGACTGTGAACCAAGGCCGTTAAACATAATGATGAATATTCCGAAAATTGAAATTCCTAAGTTCGATGGAGAATACTTAAACTGGTTGCAATTCCATGACTTGTTTAAACAAATGATTCATGACCAACCAATACCGCCTGCACAGAAACTACATTTCTTAAGAGCAAATGTAACTAGAAAGGCACAGGAATTAATTCAAAGCTTAAAGCCCACAGAGAGTAATTACGAAGTAGCATGGAGCGTGCTTGTTGATCATTTTAACAACAAAAGATTAATACTGTCTGCTCAATTAAATAAACTACTAAACCAAGCAGTTACAAGTGCAACAAGCTCTAGCCTTCGAAGGCTCCACAACAGTACAAAGGAGTGCCTGCAGGTGATCGTGAATCTCAACATTGATATTGTAAATTGGGACCCAATTGTTGTCCATCTTCTCCTACATAAATTCGACAAAGAGAGTAAGGAAAAGTTTGAGTCTTCGCTTAAAGATCCAGGGACAGGCCCCACCATTGCAGAATTCCTGAAGTTTGTTGAGTCCAGGTTTCAGGTTCTTGAAGCAATCAGCAGTCGAGACGATAGGAGGAAATTCCAGAGTCTAGAGGCCACCTGCAGTTACGAAGACGCAAAGACTCCAGCGGTAATCGTTGCCTCAAAGTCTGATCAGGACCCAACAGTCATTTGCAATTATTGCAACTCAAGTAAGCATGCTATTTATAATTGCACTAAGTTTTTATCTCTTTCAGATATGGACCGTGGAAGGGCAGTTCAAAGGCTGATGCTATGCAGGAACTGTTTGACGAGAGGCCACTTTTCCCAATCATGCCAGTCCCGAAGATGCCAAAAATGCAACATGAGCCATAACACGTTACTTCACCAGCAGAGACGGCAGCAGGCTCCATCACAACAGCAGCAAGACATCTGCAGCTCATCCAGACATCAGTTGGATGAGGAAGGTAACATAAACAATATTCAACCAAATCCTTCAGTGAACAACGCTCAGCAGAGATAAACATCAAGAAACGTCAAGTTTTTCTAACTAAGCTTGACGTTTTAAAAACATTTTATAATGTTAATCAAGTCTAAGTTTCTGTTGTTCTGTTGTCTATTTTTATTTTCTATTTTTAGTTAAAAGCTTGTGAAAAAATGAAAAGAAGGCCAAGTTGCTCCAGCAAGCTAGATGTCGCCCAGCCATTCGATTTTGTAGAGATTTATGTCGATTCTAACGATAACTGTTAACAAATTAAAGTCCCTAACAGTTCGTAAAATAAAACTAAACTTCAAACAAATATAACACAATCCTATTCACGTCAGCTGCTGGTAATTGTCAGCAGCTTAGTGAACCTTTAGCAGCGAGGAAGAGAAATATCTATATCGGGGTACCATGCTTGTACAACGATTCTCCTCCAATGCACTTGTTTACTAACGGAACTACATAATCGCACCTCATCCTCCGGGGATAAGCGATTGTCCTTTTGAATTCCATCGGCAAGAACGAGCGCACACCACTTGTTATCACAAAAACCTACAGCAAGCGTTCACAATGCTCGACCATAAACCACTTAAAAAAAAACCTCAACACGTTATAGTCTTCGTTTTTTTTTTTTTGTACATCCCAATCCTTAACCTCTTTTCATCCTTGCTATTCTTGCAGAGGAAATATATCATAAACTTCCCACAAAGACACCGTTTGCCTTTTCAACTTTTCCCATTCACTACCGCTTGCCGCAGTTAATCTCTTTTCGAAACGAGCAAAGACTGCACACATACAGTACACACACACACACACACATAGGAAATAAAAAAAGGATAAAATGCGCCTTCATAGTCTTGCACTCACCTTGTTTTCTTCTTTTTAATCCCGTTCGGATCGCCTTTTTTCTTATCAGACTTTTTGTTCGCTCCCCCAGATGTCCCGTTACCACTGCCACTGGAACCACCACCACCTCCACCAGCCGACGCATTTCCACCTCCGTTACCGTTATCGTTGGCTGATGATGAATGGCCGCCGCCACCATTCGTTCCTGTAGTTGTCGTCGGCGTTGCCGTTGTTGTCGTCGATCCGGTATCGTCATTTTTCTTTTTGCCCATAACTCCGTTCATGTTCGAAACGATTGTAGAACCAGCATCGCCGCCATCCATGCCGGACATAGTGGGTGTCGAAGGACCTCCCTGTGGAGAGCCCATCGTCGATGCGGACTGCACTTGGATTGTCTGACTTTGGTTCGGTGGTCCCGTGTTGAACATTTGCATATGATGATCGTATTCCAATTTCGAGTGTGGCGACGGACTGGAGTAGTCCATTTTGCCATTCGTATGATATTCCATTGCCTTACCGTAATCTCGGACAATGAGACCATTGGAACTGTTGCCACCAGGCGGTGAATACTGATCCAGTTTGGTGGTGATGTACTCGTACTTGGGCGTCGGTGAGTAGCAGCCCATTTTATTGACGGTCACATAGTCTAGCTTCTGGCCGTAGTCCATGGTCTTGTAGGGGTCCATTTTGGGAGAGCCACCCGGCAGGAGGGTGTTGCAGTCAGGCAGGCGAGTGCACATCTCTACTACGCCTCCTGGCGATGGGTGCTGCACGACAGACGGCATGCCGAGCATAACGTGGATACTATGACCGGACTGCGGTTGGAGCGGCTTAACGCCTAGCGGGCTGAGCGGCCCTGAGAAGTCACCGAAAATTTGATCATCGAAGGTTGTGTGCTCCATTATGGGAGGAGATTCAAAATTGATTTGGAGAATCTTTCAAAGTGAGGTTAATATGGCACGGTGTGGTTAATTTAAATTTAAAGCACTGTCTCTCTTAATTTTGCGTTGTTTGATAAAAAATATTGCGAAAACCCGTTGGCACACGTTTTAAGCTGTCAAATATTTGACAGTTGGTTTGATTTTTGGTAAAAAAAACTTGCTGCTTACCAAAGGTGCGATGAATATTGCATTATTTTCACCACAGACTTGTCAAAAAGTTAGTGGAGTATCAAAGTCTTTCCTTTTTCGAGTCGGTGAATGTCATTACTAATAGTAAAGCAATCCTATTCACCACGTTTCTGTCAAAATGTAGATAAAGTATCACTTCTCAAAATGCTTCCTTTTCAGCGTCGTTGAATTAAGCGAGATCTAACTTCAGATGCTGGTTTTTGGGTTACTTTTTCACGAGGTGAAGGAAGTGTCACGATTTATTCACCACAATCCTTTGGATAATTCAAGCGCATAGAGTCGATGTAGATTTTATAACGAGTTTCCGGCCTTTAACAAAGATTAGTCCTTGATTATAAGGTTCTTATTTATTCACTTCCCAGTTTTCACCGAAATTAGCAATGTGGTGAGTTTGGTATAAATGTCAAAATTTACTTAAAAGATTTTTGGCATTTTTGACTTCCTTAAAAGGACTGTATTTGGATTAAAATTAATTCACTTCAGTTTTCACAAAAATCTACACCGTGGTGAGTAATTTATAAACGTCAGAATCTTCGCTTGGTTTTTGAATAGATATTGTCACTTTTACTTGGAGGGACCGCAGATTTTCCACCTTTAAAGTAATGGAGTTCTGACACTAGATAACTTTCAGCAAACCGATTGACAGAACGTTACTTCAAGCGAGTTATATAGTTTTATTAATCCACAAACTAATTCGAATCCTTTTCTCTGTAGAGTACCATAAAATTTGAAGATATTCACAGTAAAACAGTTAAACGTCACCGACTTCCAGGCGATCGCTAGCGCTTAACGAACTTGAACACTTTTCTATACACTCACTGTAGCTGCCATTCAACAGGTGGCGCACCGATTAATTGTACAGTGATTGACTTTATAAATTGATTCAATTTTAATAGGTGTTCAATTTCAATACACGCGAAATTATTACCACCAAGCCAGAGCGGGACAAAGAACCGAATCAGTGTCAATTAATTGGAAATCACGTAAGTTGTGTGGAATATATGGATGAATTGACGTGGTCCTCTTCAGCGTTGGTCAAAATGGAATTGTTGTAAATTAATTAATTGCAATTGCTGGTGGTGGCTTGCACACCCATCATTTTGTCGTCACTTGTTGCCGCCGCGAGCCCAGATATGCACAGCTACCGGGTTTCGAGGATGCAATATATTCTTTCTTTTTTTTTAAATACTTTTTTATTTTCTTTAATTAAAACAAATTAGTGAAATTTAAACTTTTTTATCGGCAAAGAGATTCCTCGCTAGAATCACAACACTGTGCTCAGTCGTGATGGTTCTATCGTTGATTTCGTTGGCGCGCGAACAAAACTAACCGAGGTTATATCCATAGAAAGTCTGTACGATTAATTGAGCTCACAAACGGCGATGATTGCCTTTTTATAGTCAATTTAGCTACCAATTGATCGGGATGGTCTGTGGACCAATCAGCGCACAGCTATGGCTGACCGCCTGTGGATTTTTTATTTCACCCCGAATGACAGTTGAATGCGAGTGACAGAGAGACGAACGGTAAAATCGCCACATGAGAGCTCGAAATTGTTGCATCAAGGGGTGTGGTTTTGTACAAAATGAAACCAACCCCTGTGTTGACTGAATGCGATCAGAGAAAAACCGTGACGAGAAAAAAAAATCCCAGATCGCCTGTTGAGCAGTGGAACGATCAAAGTCACAGAAGTTCACATAAGGGTCACGTGCGGTACGGTTACTCTCCGTATATGGGACTCGGGGGGATGATGTTTTCTATTACAGTTGGTGGTAGCCCGTATATCCCATACTGTCCCAGGATGAGTCGCAAACCCAATTTGAATTCCATGACTGTTATCGCTCTCCAATTGGAATTGCCATTCCCATCGTGTTTGGTGTATCCTTTCTCGCGTGTCCTCTGGCATTATGCTGGTGGTATTGATGTTCTGAGATATCCTCATCCGTCAGTGATCTTGAGAATGTACTTCGGTTTTTATGGGTGATTTATGGAAACTTGTGGCATCATGAGGGTTGGCTTGCGTCAGTTCGCGAGTGTCGTGTGGGAAATAAGTTCGCGTGTTATATTTTTTTTTTTTCGTTGTTGTTGTTTTATTAAGCGACCTTAATGCCCACACGTATTTTATGATTTATTTTTTTTTGCAAGTAAAACTCATGGAAATACAAATTGTCGTCATATGTGTGTGTGTATAGATGTTAGATGTATGTTTATGAAGAATTTTCAATTAAGTAGTATACGCTCATGTGGAAATGTCGCAGAGTTCAAAACAGACAGCGGCGAACTTGTTCGTGGACAGTGTGTGTCCGATGGCACTCGATGAAGAACTGGCAATAAATGTTTTGGTTTCAGTGCATCGTTGTACAAATTAAGGAACTCTGCCAATGATCAGGATTAATTAATTAATAATTGAAATCAATAAGTTTGTTGAAAGAGAAAGAGAATAAACGAGGCAGGCAACAGCAACAGTATTATTGGGCTCCTTAGCGTCTGGATTGGGTGTTCAGGGTCGATTAATTAATTCGATACACTATTGGATGATTAAAATTGCAAGTTGATTGGAATTGGCATTTTTTTTGTAACAGTCGCCTCTTGTTTTGCAATAGTAATTATTTTCTTAGGTGCAGCTGGTTTCACTGATTCGTAGGTTCCTTTCTTCCTTGAGCATGTATCGAGCGTAAAATTAAGGCAGCCTTTAGAAAAGTTGTCAAAGTAATGTTGCTTGATTAAAACGGGGCCAGGGTTGATGCGTAACAAGAGGTGTTAAGCAGAGCCTTTTGTGGGCTGTCACTGCTTTTCAGGTGGTGTTATATTCTGAGGTTAGAAAGGTCCACGGGTAAAGGACGCCTACTGCTGCAAATAGCTACCGAATTCGGAGATATTAGAGTAAGTTAGGGTAATATGGGATATGAGGATAATATGGAATACCTCTGTTTCTCCATATTTACAACAGCGACATCTTTTTATTCACACTCAATACTTAGATAGTGTAGGAAATCTTAGCATTCTCCTACTCGATTTCAAATATCTGTCAAACTGACAAAAAAATAAATCAAATTTAAAAACCGCTGCAACCAAAACTTTGCATGATGTGAGGAATTTTAGTTTAAAAAATATTTATTTTTCATAAATTTTAAGTAAAATCGTGTGTTTCGCAAAGCAGTTAGATTGGACTTCCATTTATTGCTGGTTGTTTAATGAAAAACATAAGCGGTACCTATGTAACTTTTTACTTTTTTCTGAAATGTGCTAAAATGTGGTAATACGGAATACGTAGACGTTGGTAATATGGAATAGTATTCCATATTGTCAGCACTTTTTTTCTTAGTTTTGACCAACACTAAGACCTGAACTTTTTATGTATAGATGGCTACTAAGACTCAAAACTTAGCAAGGCGCAAGCAATGGAAACCAGAGGACATGGAACAAGCCATTAAGTGCATTCGGGCGAAGCAAATGGGTTACTTCAAAGCTTCAAAAGCATTCAATGTTACACGCGGAACTCTTTTTAGATTGGCCACATCTGCAGAAGCTCCTACTGCAGTATCGCGCATTCCCCTTGGAAGGAAACCTGTCTTCATAAACGAAATGGAGGCTGAACTCGTAAAATATGTCAAAGAGATGCAGTCGCGATACTTTGGTTTAACACAATCAGATGTTAGGTCGTTAGCTTTTCAATCGGCATTAAGGCTCGCTTGTAACGTTGGTATTAGCTATGAGCGCTGGTGGTCAGTTCGTGCCACCACTTTTTGTCTTCACTAGGAAAAATGAAAATGTGCAGTTAATGAAAAATGCTCCGCTTGGTTCAATCGCTGTATTTCATCCGTCGGGATGGATACAGTTACACCTCTTTACCAAATGGTTTCAGCATTTCAACAAAAAAGTGCAACAGGTTGAGGACTCGCCAGTGTTATTTATGTTAGACTTTATATTAGATTGAAATGGCAAAGGCGAATTTCGTAACTAAAACTTCGCTGCCAACTCACTTAACCCATAAGATGCAGCCGCTTGATAGATCTTTTATGGCGCCTTTAAAGTCGTACTGCAGTGAGGCTATTCGCTTGTTTTTGCGGGAAAATGGCCGAAAAGTAACACTATATGACGTTGCAGAACTATTCGGCAAAGCATATTATTTAAGATGTCAAACAGCAGAGTTATAACAGAGACTCCGTATAAGCTTACCTTAAACAAACAGGTTATTCTAAAAGCTGAAAACATTCATGGAAAAAATTGTTCAAGTCTGAACCTAAGAAAAGAAGTGTTCAACAAAAAAAGAGCGTCATGAATTACCATCTACTTCAAAAGGAGGCCGAAAAAGGGAACCGAAATGCAAAAGGGACTTGCCAAACGAATCTTCTAGCGATTCTTCAGTAAGTTTTGTTGCTGATGATAAGAACTCGGATGAAATAGGCTCAGATTTCGATCCTGAACCAATGCATGCGACGAATCATATCCTGATGGTTTATAATGGGAAAGTGATCACATAAAAATTGTTTAAAAACAAAATGCAAAATACAAAAACAAATTTTGTGAAAATTCTTTTAAAAATTAAAATTTATAAAATAAAATGGAAAAGAAAGAGATCGTGGGTAATATAGAATATTCCATATTGCAGCCAAACCTTGGTAATATGGAATGTTCCATATTATCATATGGAATGTTCCATATTACCTACACATTTTGTGGAAATAAGTTATTTGCATTTTTTTTACATAAAAAGCCATATCTCAAAAGTGGTAAGCTTTAATGTTCTAGGAAGTTTGGGCTATGTACCTGAATAGACATCAGCCACTTTAAAACGCTTGATGGGTAGTTTGGTTCAAAAATGTAGATGTCGTTTCACAATAAGACAGCTGTATTCCATATTACCCTAACTAACTCTACTTCTACATAGTACCGGAGCGATGATCGAAATTTGAAGAAAATCGCCATGACCGTCTCGAGTAGCCCTGTACTTAGCGGGCTGTTATCACATATTCAGTGGTCAAATTTCCTGCTTGAAATTCATGCATTAAAATTTCTGCCATTCAATTAGCTATAATTTACTTCGAGGTATTTGAAATCGCTGTTGTTAACACCTATCACGACACATTTAGCTCGTTCGGCCTTCGCCATTTTGTTGAGCATAACTTTTATGCAGATATCAAGATTAAAACCAAAATGTCTTTTAGAGCTGTCAAAAGGAGCGTTGTCAAATGCTGTCCGCGCATGTAAAGCAGCTTGAAGGTTTGAAAAGTGGTCTCGCAGCTCGCAGGATTTACCACAGTAACAGACATGAGGCGAAGAGTATCGTCTCGAAGATTAAATTTGCATAGGTAATACTCATTTTGTCAAACAAAACAGCTGGAAGGAAGGTGAGTCTAAGCGGCATTAGCTATGGGCGGTTGAGTATTACCATCTCTACAAATCTTTTGTATGATAACCCGTTTTACCAACCCAATCGAGGTCGGTATCTTGGCTGGCAGTGAAAATGTAGGTTTAAGCTTTAAGTAGGTATTCCATTTACTCTAGACCTTGTTGCAGCTTAACTCGGTTTATTTTTCCACCGGCAAAAAAGCCTTTTGAAGCTTTCAAAGAAGTGGCGCAGTTCAAAAGACCTTAACCTTAGACTCATTTATTCCAAACTTTAAAATGGTCCAACAAAATGAAGGCTCGGGGTCTCTTTAAACCCGAGCAAAATGTTCTAAAGCTTAAGAAGTCCAGAAACTTAAACTTTAACATGTCAAAGACACCACTTTGGTTAGTTTACTTATTTCGGTTTCGTTATGACAAATGTCAGTGGTGTGTAGAATGTCCAGTCCAGTGGACCCTCAATGTCAATTTTTCTAACCTCACCTTCTCTAAGCAATCAGGAGCAACCCCCTACCATATCTATTAAATAAGGTCAGCCTAACGTAAAATCAAAGAGAAAGGCGTCTGACACTACGCCCTGGAGTTAGCACTTGGCCAACCCCAGTTCATTTTCCGAATGACTGTAAGATCATCCAGCACTGTGATCGGTGCGAGGTTGTCTAACACCTCTGTGCTCTAATGAACACCATCTAGTTCTCGCGATTTTGAACCAGAATGACTTAAAGGCCACTACGCTTTCAAACGTACTGTTCTTGCACTGTTCAATTTGGTGAAGCCCACAATAAAGGCAACACTCAAATTGGGGCTTAGCTGGAGGACACTTATGCCTGTTGCCTAGCCCGGCCATGTTTATCTTAAGGTATCCCAATTCGAAATGTTCTTCGGCAAGGCGATGCGCTGTATCTTAGAGGCATAATGACAAAACTCACCTTTGACGATGCGCAACGTTTAAAATAAAGGATCTTCAGTAAACGCCGGCCGTCTGCTCACCCTGCACAGATTCCATACTCCTGCAGTTCCCTCGACGAACCCAGTTGTATGCCTCCTCCAAGCCTACAAAGTATATTTAGACAGGTGTGCGGTAAGGCTTTTCAATACTCTTACCTTCAGTCATTCCTTTCCTTGAACGAAGACCGCAGTCATCTCCTAAATATGACATAAATCTTTTCCTCCTTAAAGTGATGTTACCCCTATTGGATATCCCTTTCCATTTCCGAAAAGGGTGCTTTAAAAAACTGCAGATATCTCGAAAACACTATTTTCGATTTGGCTAAAAATGTAAATGCATCCTTAAAAATACCCTGTACTCGGTTTTTAGCATAATATTAACGGTACTTTTCGAGCCAAAGCTTTTAATATCCGTTACAATTTTGATTGCATAATTTTACAAAAACCGTCTTAAAGATTTTGACGGAAATACATAAATATAGAATACCATAAGATTTTTTAATAAGATCGCGTACTTAGTTTTTCTTTACCGCATTTTCAATTAAAATGCAATCAACTAAACATGAAAATTCCGTACCTTAGTTCTTATATTTTTAATACATATATTAATTGGCAATTTCCGTACTTTAACGACGTGGCTCAAAATAAACAAAATCGTTCCTAAAAAGCTTTAACAAAAGCGTATGCTATTCCATAGTCCCCCAAACTCTATGAGTAGAAAAGAACTTTACAAATTTAGGCAAAAACCCTTCTTGCGTGAGTTTTCAGACACATTTTAAATAATTTATGCTGAAGAATATTCAGTAATGTTTTCTTTTTAATTTCAAAAAAAAGCCATTATGATCAAAAATATATTTACTGAATGTTTTATATAATTTTGTAACGACTAGTAAAGAAAAAAAATTCCTAGAATGAGATCCATAGCTGCACAATGCAAAAAGGTTCAAAATCTCTTCTCTATCTCTATATTTTCTACCTCTTTTTTTCTCTATTTCTTCTCTTCTCTACATGTAATAAAACTGTAGAATAAAAAATGCCTGACCGCGCATCTCGCAGAAACTACTGGACGGATTTTGATGAAACTTGGAATAGTGATTGCTTATGTTCTATGTCGGGCTCTAGGATACTTTTTACCCCGGAATATCACTTGGTTTTAACAAAATAGTATAAAAAAACCGTATATATGTAAGGAAAATTCTGTTTATACAGACCTAGCTCAGTAATGGCTTATCGTCTCTTTTCAGCGCACACATTCAGCTTGAACACATTTTCGGGTGTTGTTCATTGGGAACAGTTTGGAAATGGGCTGGTAGGATTCGTGTGTCAAGTTGTTTCACTCGTTTTGCTTCCTTTTCGTCGACATCGGCGTGTGAAGCAAGGCAAGCACGGGTCAGCTAGTTTTTAATATATTTATTGACCAATTTCGTACTTTAACTTTATTTTCGAGAGATATTTGAATCAGACCACCAATGTCGGGTCTATTTTCGTCTCTCTTTTTTGGTGTAGTGGGGGAGAAACTCTGATATTATTCGTTTCTCTTATAGTTTTGGGTGGCCGAGTACTGCTGTCCCCCGGTGGGCCTCGAACCTGCGCCGACCGGGTCACAAGCAATGACTCTACCCACTACACCATTGCCACCCTCAATTCCGTACTTTAACGACGAGCCTCCAAATAGGCGAAACGTTTATAAAAAGTTTTAACAAAAGAGTATGCTATTCCATAGTTCCCGAACTTTATATGAATCGATAACAAATTTAAAAAAAGTTCTTCTTGTGTAAGCCACAATAAAAATTCTTTTTTTCTGAAAAACATGCAGTAAGTTTTTGTTTTTAGTTTCGAGATCTTGGTTAAAAAAACGCCATTGTGAACCGCCTGAATCGAAAATATATTAACTGAAGGTTTTTTATTATTTTGACACCACTAATAAAGAATACTGTTCTCCTAGAAGGAGATCCATTATCCATAGCTGCACAATGCAAAGAGATTCAAATGGGAAATATAATTTCCTGTGTTTTATTTTATTTTAGTTTGTTTGTTTTATAAACGGTAACTTTATAAGTCAAGAGTTTAAAGCGTAGAAATAACACAACCTTTCTAAATTTGAATACATAAATGCAGAGCCGCGTATAATGCAACTTGCATGTAGGAACTATGGCATATATTTACATTCAAGTTTGGGGTGAACGCAAGACCCTTCGGCCCCTCCCCTTGCTTACGCCACTGTACTCTTCAACAAAATACCCCATTTATCCATATATTAAGCAACAAATTTAACGAAACCAATAACAAAACTTCTTAAAAACATCTCGTATCTATTTTCTATTCAACAAGTGCGATATTTCAAAATGTTGCTTTTGACGAAACTAAACATTTTTCTCTGACCATCGACATTAAAACGATATGGGAAAAATACTGAGTACTGACTGACAAATATTTCCGATGACATTACGTATCGACAATTAGTTGCCCGACCGTGCTTAATATCAGTAGATAAATACTGTTTAAATAACAGCGCCATCTATCAGATTGCATTCGAATTTTTCTCTGAACACTAAAACAACTTTTGAATTTCCAGTGTAATCGGTAGATTAGTTTTTGACACACAAAAACACTAAAATGTTTTTAAGGGAATTTATTGAAAATAAGTTAATAACTAAAATGTTATAAATGTACATTTATTTACCTTGAAAAAGGATGTATAAATAAAACCTTTCAGCATATTTCAAGGGAGGAAATTCCCTCAAAAATGTAAGTTTTCCACGATCTGCTATCACTGATTTGTATAAGGTACGTTTCCTAACAAAAAGTACGTCCCTTGCCAAATCAAATATTTGAGTTGCGCCCAATATAATTATTCCCATCTAATTTAGAACTCCAGACTGCAATATCAATTTAATCTACACCTTTCGTCACATGCTTTCCATTATTAATCCAAGTCCTTGTTTCTCTATTATGCTGTGCCATTCTGCGGATATCAAAGTACAACAAAAAAAGTCACTCTCCGAATTAGGTTATCACATTGTCAATATTTAACTCTCACATATATAGCACAGCGCATAATCAACGTTTTAATAAAAATGATGTGCTCCTCACAGGATCCAAGTTTCAGTCAAAAAAAAAAAAATCAACTTCTAAATTAACAATGATTGTGTGGCCTCCTTTTTTGTGCCTGAACCTAATCCCTTTCATGTACTGTTTCGTGCATTTTTGGCATACGAACTCTTTGCTTCTATTCTCTACATAACAATTCGGTCTCTGTGCAGCCCATCAACGACAATGCACTCTGACTCCCGGTCCCGATGGAGTCCATAATATAGATCCAGCTCCAGCCTGGCTGCTCCATCTTCGAAATCCATTCACTCCCTCTCTCCCTCTCTCTTGTCTAATGTTTGCTCTAACATCTGCTATTTAGCATTATTTATTAATTTCTTCCCTTTGCGAGGGTGCATAGAGACAGAGAGGGAGCTCAAACCACCCTCCGTGCGCTCGTATAGTGCCAGAACACATGGTGCTGGAGTAAAAGCACAGAATGATGCACCATATGCATCCACATATCTATGTATGTACGGTATACGGACCTGGGTGCATGGGGAGAAGTATGCAATCATAATTACTATTATTCCAGTTCTTTGTTTTTTCTTCCGAATCATAAGTGGAATGTTACTTTGGTCGGGGGTATAGATGAAAGGGATGTGAGAGTATTCATTATTCGGCGCATTGTAAAGGAAGATGGTTTTCGTATGTTTTTTTTTTCAGACAAAACGAGTGGATGAGGGACGATTGGATCAAGGGACAGGGTTTTGTTCGTTCGTTTTTTAATTGGAACCATGCGGAGGTTAGGTTTAGGGAGGTATACGACAAAGGTGACATTTTTTTGCGGATAATAATGAACCGTAGATAGCTTTTGTCGATGTACGTTCTTTTAAAATACGGTACCGTATATTATGCGAAAAGTTTGGCTATACCTTTAGCATTAAGAAGGTCATGTTAGACGAGAAATGCGGTTGTTTTTTTGATTTTGATTTGAAATGGAAGACTACCCTGCGCCTGTTTTAGCTTTGTGTTATCTACTGCAGTTATTTGTGTTGCTCTGTCTAAGCAGCCTTTGGTCTTTGTTTCTACAGCTTTTGAGATAAATAAAACAAATAGTTAGTTGGCGCAACAAGTTCAAGGAGGAACCTACCGTCTGGCTCCTTACAACTATTTGTTGAAGTAAGCTTTTATGTATGGGCAAAATGGATGGCGGCTACAATTTGAGGTGTAAGCCAGCTTTATTAGGACATGAAAGACGAGTACGTACTCTTGGATGATTGCAAGTCGTCGCAAGGGGTGAAGCAGAAAACAATAAGCTTGAAAAAGAATACTGCCGGAATCCCTGGCTCAGTAGTCGAATACAAAAAAGGGAGGTACAGACAGACCTTTAACTCGCCACTGGTTCTTCCAGTTTATTCGTGTGGCGTGGTTGCATCTAGCCGACTTTAATATTCAATATTGGTGGTAATTGGGTGTGCTTAGCGAAAAATGTCCGCGTTTTACAAAAGACATGCATTTTAACAGCGGTTTTTGGTTGCCAATCATTTCCTTACAATGTCAGAGAGTGTTTTGAAAAAAATGCGTTTAATTTGATTTTGTGACAGTAGATTCACATTTTGCTAAAAATGCTGTAGATTCATTGCAACTCCAGTAAATTGGCAGCCCTCGCCATCCCCAACTAAAAAAATATGTAGCTTAAAAAAGCAGAGACAAAATGAGACTAAAAATGTTGTCCGAAAAAATGCCCAAAGTGGTAAAATAATAAGAAATAGTGTCAAAAGTGGAGGGACAGCGAGCTTTATTTTAAGGTGCGTTTGAAATTTTAAGGCTACAGAGACAGACTGATTTGAGTTATGAAAAAGTTTAAAACAAATTCAAAAAAAACAGAGAGCGTTCTTGTGACCACACGCCAGATGTGAAACTTCTCCCGCTAAATGTGGATATTAAATTGAACTGTGTTGTAGTTTTCTATTTCTATTTCGGTAGGTTTTGTTTACATATTGTTTTCATATCGTCAACTGATTCAGTAGCTTAGTATCTGTGTAAAACCTAACTTCTTCAGTTCACTTCAGCGTACCCATAAAAGTATTCACCTTGAGAATTAAGTTGAAAAATTTTAAAAATATAGTCGGTTGGGGTAAATGTAAACATGGGGTAAATGTAAACATGGGGTAAATGTAAACGGCCGTTATTTTCACATTTTAAATATAGTTTTTGGAACCCCGACATAAAAAAATCTGAATTTGGAGTGTCGCGACACCGCTGCATGCAATACCCTTCAGTAAATGTAAACAATATGGAAATACATTTTTCAAGCAAATAAATTAACAGAAATTCATGTCTGTTCACTTTTACTCCATAGGCGAGCTCCTAGCTCTAAGAGAACAGAAATTTTCTGACCCCATTTACCCCAGTATTTTTATAAACACTGCCCTATGTCTTTTTTGGGTTCTTATAACTTGATTAAGTCATCATATGTGCAACATCTTGTATCTTATAATATAATATCCGTTTTCAAAAGTTAAAAAAAATTTAATTTAATATTTTATAAATACATATTTCTGAAAAAATGTGTCTTTAAAAAAAAACAAAAATCCACCCCATTTACCCCAACCGGCCCTATATCTTTCCATATAACCATTTTTTTTTTTTTTTTTTTTTTTTTTTTTGTTGGAGGTTGCTACTATCCGATGGAGCACTCAGACACAACTACTGGTCCATTGTACTGCCAAAACAGACACCTTACATTGCTGTACTTAGTTTGCCCGTCTTTCGAAGAAAGATGAGAAGGAGCTTCAGTGATGAAGAGCTTAGATGTTCGGCACTCACCACGTCAGCCCCAAAGATCCGCCACCTGATGCGAGCAAAGGCAGGACAACTACAGAGGAAGTGTTCCGCTGTATCGTCATCCTCTCCACAAGCAGGGCAGATGGTGGTGTCGCTCAAGCCCAACACATTTAAGTGTTTGGCAAAAGCTTGGTGGCCCGAAAGGACACCCACAAGCAGTCTACAATCGATTCTCCTGAGAGACAGAAGGAAAGATGCTGACCTTTTGCAGATGTCCGGTCGCAGTCGTTTGGTCTGTCTGCATCCAGCACAGTCACGCCACCGACACCCGTGTTCACGAGAAACCCAAGTATCAATGGATGACCTTACCGCAGATGCTGGCAGACCCAACGCAGGTTCAGGCCCTGAGAGAGCTTCTTCGGAACCCAGCCTGGCAAGCTCGTCAGCGATCTCGTTTCCCTGGATACCAGTGTGGCCTGGGACCCAGACAAGTTTCACTGTGTTTAGCCTACCGACCAGATTTAGAGAAAGCTTGAGTTCAAGCACTAACTTGGACGAGGTAAGAGGGTTGAGCAGCGCTTTTAGTGCAGCTTGGCTATCACTGCAAACGCAAATGCTTCTAGCTCTCCACCTGTTTGTCACAATATAGTGCATAGCCATAAGGATAGCGAAAATCTCCGCTTGGAAGACAGACGCATGGTTCCCTAAGGGGTAGTGTAGTCTAACGCTTTCGCTTTCCACGAAGACTCCCGAACCTGACCCCTGTCCGGTTCTGGAGCCATCCGTGAAAACACGATGGCATTCTTTCCCTGGCTCAGAGTCTGGCCGAAGCCATTCCGTTGCCTGAGGAAAGTAGACGTGATAGTTTTGTCGCAGTAGGATTTCTGGTGTCATTGCGTCAGACGGCATATCCATAAGACAGGGGTCAAAGGATAATTCTCGCACAAGTTCATCAAAATTCCAATGCGCGTGGTACCAAAAGCCGCCTCATTTTAACCGAGAGATGGATTTCAGCGTACACCCCATGATAAAAATATCAAGGGGGGGGAGGTTCATCATAGCATCTAGAGCAGAGCCCGGAGTACTGGGGAAGGCCCCTGTGCAGCCGAGACAAACCGTTCTTTGAAGTTTGGCAAAAGAGGCAGTAACACGTTTCCGCGAAAGCCTGTTCCACCATACAACCGATGCATACGAGAGGAGAGGTCTTACCATTGCCGTATAGATCCAAAGGACCCTTTTAGGAGATAAGCCCCATGTCTTGCCAAAAGCACCTTTGCACTGCCAGAAAGTGGACAGCGCTTTATCAGTTTTTGCTTCGACATGCTTGGACCAAAGAAGTTATCTATCGAGGATTACTCCCAAATATTTGACTTCATCAGAGATCGGAATAGTGACACCTTTAAGCACAAGTTGAGTCAGACCGGTGACCTTCCTCCTTCTCGTGAAGAGAACAACCGTAGTTTTAAGAGGATTCACTGAAAGCCCATTTCTTGTGCACCAATCATCGATCATTCCCAAGGATCTCTGCGCCAGAGAGCAGACAGTCCTTAGGTCTGAACCGACAGACAGAACGGCGACATCATCCGCGTAGGCTTGTGTGTAGGTTCCAGGAAGATTGAGAACCGTTAGCAGAGAGTCTACTACCATACTCCATAAAAGGGGAGACAGAACACCACCTTGAGGGCAGCCCCTGTTTACCCCTGTCATGACGCACTTTCCACAATCCGCCTCGGCAATCAACGTCCTGTGCATTAGCATTGCTTTAATCCACAACACCAATGTCTCATCTACACCATGATATCTGGCTGCGTTACACATGCTATCAAAGGTCGCATTGTCAAAAGCACCCTCGATATCGACGAAAATACCCAGCGCGTACTCCTTCCGATCAAGAGCACTTTCAATCCTACCAACAAGGTTCTGAAGCGCAGTTTCACAGGATTTTCCGCGCTGATAGGCATGTTGCATCTCAGATAGAGGATGCGATCGAAGAGCAACCTTGCGCACGTGCAGCTCAACCAGTCTTTCCAAACTTTTCAGCAGGAAGGAAGACAGACTTATGGGTCTGAAACTCTTGGCGAGAGTGTAGTCAGTCTTACCAATTTTTGGTATAAACACGACTTTAACAATACGCCAAGGAGAAGGTATGTAAGCCAAGGCTAAGCTTGAGGTGAAAATTCTTTTCAGCGTCGGCATCAGCTGACTACAACCTTGTTTCAGCATGGCTGGATAAATTCCATCCGGACCAGGTGACTTAAAACTCTCAAACTATGCAATTGCATATTTGATAGCGTCATCAGTCACCACTCTGGAAGCAATATACCAGTTACGCCGCGTGATGTTAGTTGATTCAGATGTGGCCACCGTTGCCGGTACCACAGAAGAACACGTAGTGACCTGATTTCCCGGGAAGTGAGTCTCCAGCAGGAGACTAAAAGTCTCCGCCTTTGTCTCAGTGAAGGTACCATCAGATTTTTGGAGCGATTCCAGTTTACTTGGTCTGTCCCTTTTGAGAACTTTAACAAGTCTACTGGTTGCACTTAGTGATTCGACCTCCTCACAAAATTTCCTATAAGAGTCACTTTTCGATTTACGAATTAGTCTCTTAAATTCTTTTTGTTTCGATCGATATAGATTCCAGTCCGCTTCTAAGTTGGTTTTTAGAGACCGATTTAGGAGTTTCCTGGTTTCTTTTCGAATACGCTGCAGTTCGGTATTCCACCAGGGTACCGGTTTTCTACAGGAGTTTTTTGTAACTGGACACGCTTGCTCAAAACAGCGGATAAGAACGCTGCTCAGATCCTGAGCAGACCTCTCCATCCTCTGGACTGATCTTAGTTTAAGTGGAACTTCAACAGAATTGCCAAGTTCCTCCCTAAAACGTGCCCAATTCGTTTTCCTCGGATTTCTCCTCTCTTGCGAAGGTGAAACTTCACAGTAGATTTGAAATTCGATATATCTGTGGTCTGACAGAGTGTTGTCTGTTGAAACCCTCCAATTGACGATGGTCTTGGAGTGCCTATTGGACAGAGTAACATCGATTACTTGCTGTCTCCTGGCTGTAACAAATGTAGGTCGACAACCTACATTGTTAATGGTGATGTTAGACGATAAGATGAAGTCCAGAAGACGATCTCCTCTTATATTGCATTTACTGCTGCCCCAAACAGTGTTTTGGGCATTAGCATCGCAGCACAAGATAAGACCCATCTTTTTGGACTCACAGTACTCTATGAGCTCAACAACTGCCTTTGGTGATGGAGGAATTAGATAGTCATAGGGAAAGTAAGCCGATGCAACCACAAAGGTTTCCCAGTTGCCGTTTGCATGATAAGTGATAGTTGCAGCAACCAAATCTTGGCAACAAAACCGATTGATAGTAACTGCCGTAAGAGATTTCGATACAACAAGACATGTCCTAGGTCTCTCGGACAGCTTATCGTAAAGAACGTTGTAAGAACCGCTCAACTCACCGAGGCCATAGATGCGATTTTTCCACACCCATGGTTCCTGGATGGATGTTATGCGGTATCCATATAACCATACAAAGCCACAAAATTTCATTGAAATCGGTTGAGTGGATAAGGAGTTTTAGGCGGCGGCATACTGATGGCGACAGCCAATTTCCGTCACGCACTTCCGCTTGGTCATTTCCGCTTTGATGAATCGATTTTACTCCCAAGTCGCGCCATAAGATGTTTGGTCTCGAAGTTTTAAACAAAAGAAAGAAGGTCCGGCGATTCCTCAACCCTTTTTGTGTGCATTAGACTACAGTTTTATCGGTTTAATAGATTAGCTTCGAATATTTTGTAGGGTTTTTCGCAGATTTGTTACTTCTTTAGTCAACTTTTGGTATGAAGACTACTTGGACTTGCCTCCACGACACGATTTAGCAGCATGCAAGTTCCGAAAATGGGGACTAGAGAAGGCTCATCAAATATTATGGAAAGTAAAAAAGTATGAAAGACTTATAGGAAAGAAACTATGACCCAGGGATACTTCACAGGAACTCCTCCTTGATCAGCAGGAGGAGTAGTCAAGTCTTAACCGAAGGAACACCCCAGTACAGAAAAACCTCGTCTAGATAGCGTGCATATATATAGAAAGGGAAAGGAGACGGGCCCATATTGAAAGACTTATTAGTTGGGGCCCTACTAATTCCCTCGACAAGTAGAGCCGCTTAGGAATAAAAAGAAGAAGTCGGTTATGGGATTTGCCGAGTTTTTAGATCTGAGACAAGTCAAAAGGCTCCCAGACCCAAAGAAGTCTTAGTTCATAGCAATTAACCATATCCGGACCCTACGTTTTTTGGGAAATTTCTTGACAGAACCAAGCTTAAGATTTAAGCCATCTTAGGATTCTCTGACCTTGGCCGTGAGACACGGAAATACTCAGACTGGAGACCTCTGAAATTTCGTATCACGTGTTCCGCGACCATCTCGGATTGTCATTAATGTTGCTTCATGGTGTCATCACTGACTTTTTGTTTGTCTTCATGTTTGACATCCTCATCTATACTTCCGCCTGGTATTTAATTGCGTCTGACTGGGTCCGTCTCGTTAATAACAACAGTTGCGGCCTGTTAACAACAGATAACCGGACTACTTTTGGTCAATGTGTCTGGTGTTCTGTTTTTTGGATTTTTCAGAAATTATTCAGAGCTCCAAAAAGAAGCTTCGAGCTTATATGTTCATTGTAGAACAGCCCCCTCAACATTCCGATGAATGTCCCTCAACTGGACTAATGTGAACGATCTAGTACGGAAGATGTAGTGCAACAGATCTGACGCTACAATATTTTTTTGCAGTGCGTCTGCATATAAATCGTTCTCTTGGTCAAACAAAAATTGAAGCACACCAATACCTCGGTCAATCCTTAAAATTCCTCGCATCCTTATGCATCAAACCGCTCTTAATACAAAATGAGTTCCGAATCATGGCAACCTAGAATAAAATCTAAATCTGATCGAAAGTCCTGCGGCCCCTAGGGCGCATTTCAATAGCTTCAGCTTCACCCAACGCTGGGCGACAACGTAATACACTTCCTACTGCAAAACCGACCCACACACTTGTGTTGCTGCCTACCATGCCAGAAGCTGTCAAAGGGTGGTCCTTCATTTACATTGCTCCCCGATGATCTGGGGGCCAGGCTATGAAAATTCGATGAAAAGGGCCCCAAATCCCATTGTTTCTTCTTGCGCCTTTCCAAGAGCAAAAGGATACACTTTGCCCTAGAGCCCATTTCGCCTCCTCAGTTTCAGTTTCCCCCGCCTCTGCCAGCAACACTTCCTCTCTTTATTTTTTGATATGTGAACAGGCTTATATTCATATCGCTCTGGGGAGTCCCTGTTCCTGCTCGACACATGGAGTGAAAGTTCTGCAATGGATGTCAGTGGGACTGGTGCTTGGGTCTTTTCGTGTGTGTGTGTGTGTGTCGGTGGACCGCTGTTGCAGTTATTATTCCAACAGAGCTGACTTTAAATATTTTTCCTCATTTCTTTTTTCTTATTCACTTTGGTCCTTGTTCTTGTTTCGTATATATACAAAAACAAATACATGCAGGAGCAGGAGGCAAGGTTCTTCCCCGCAGTGCTCGCTCTCGCAGTTCGTGCCAAGTGGATAATAGTTTTCTATGCCATGGCATAGAAGTCGTGTTGTGCATTGGAAAGTAACAATTTCAACTTCCTTTCGCCCATGTTTCGGGTTGCCTCGCCTCGCCTCGTTGTCCTTCTGAAAGTCGTCGGCGATTTTTAAAGGATTGCATGTAAAATTTTTAATTTCGGATGCTTTTCATTGTTCACTGTTCAGTGGTGAAGTCCCTCTCTTTGTATGTGTGCGTGTGTCTTCGTTTCGTTTTTTTTGTGGGCTGTGGGGGACCTTAATTTAATTAAAACTGAATCGCATATCTGTGCTTTTCTTATTCAGTTGTTCTTCGTTTGTGTTTCGTTCCGTTTTTTGGGTTGCATGCCTTTTTGTTGGCTTTTATTCGTTTTCGTTTTCGGTTTTTTTTTATTGAATTGTAAATGCATGTATTAGAGAAACAATTAAGAGCCCGGAAAACGTGGAGCCTTTGTCGAGGGGTGGCGGGTGCAAGGACTCTGGTCGAATGTTCTTCATTAAAAAGTTTTGAAAAATCGGAAACCCAAAGTGGTGGGTTGGATACTTTGCATAGTTTGCTAGATTGTTTTTTCGAGTGTGAGTGTAAGTGTGTGTGTTTTTTTTGGGGCAAAATAACTCAGATTGTGCGGCATAGTTTTGTGGACCAGAAATGGAGGTCAGGTTTCGTTTTCATGTAAAATTGATTGCGGTCAGGGAAGTGGAGCTTTTTCTTGCTATGAGGTATTCAATGGTAATTCGGATTTTTTGTGTTAAGGAGTCAAACTACCTTTTTACGAAGGATATCGGTGCCTGTGCACAGCATTTTTGTTACGGACATATACCTACTTGGGCTGCGCTTTGATTTATTGATGTGAATTGCTGCATGGCTTTGAGAGTAATATACAATTCAAATCGAGAGAGCCCGCCCAAAAATTCTGTTGAAGGTTTTGCAAATGAGCTGCGACGACGATTCCACTGACAGTGAAGGGGATTCTCCACCCAGAAAGAAACAAATTGAAAGCGTGGTTAATAATATAACTGGCGATGTGCATGCAGCATTTTGGGACTGTTTTGATGAAGTGGCGAATGATAACAAAAATGAGGTTTCCGAAAAAAATGATACTGCGACTGAGCTTAAATTTTTTTTAAAAACAGTTCGGACTGACCGGAATAGCGACCCTTACGCATGATGGTCAGTTAACCATTAACAGTTCCCAATTTTAGAAAAATTTGCGAAGGTGTATCTTTCATCACCAAGTAGCAGCGTATACAGCGAAAGACTGTTTTCGGCTTAGAACTAGGTATATAAAAATAAACGCAACCGTCTTTTACCGGTTAATGTAGAAACTTATTTTTATGCACCATAATCTGCCTTTTATTAATTATAAGTACTAATTTTGTTACTTATTTAAGTACTGTTGATAAAAAAAAGAATACTTTTTCAATCGACTTCTTGTTTTTATGTTTTATTTTACCTAATTTTGCCGAATATTTAAAAAGAAAAGTGGCCGGACGGCCGGATAACGGATACTAACCGGTATCCGTTACATCTCTAATCAAAACCACTTTTAATTTTTTCCAGGGTTAGTTTATCCTATACACTCAAAAAACTTAAGAGCTGCGTTCGATTTTTAAGTGCGCGCGTTTTCGAACTGTTGATTTCACGACTTTAAAGTACAAAATATGACTATTAGTCCATCAAAAAGAGGTAGGTACATTTATTATGACTGACAGTAGACAGTGCCTACTAAAAGCAGAGCTAGGAGAACCAACTACAAAATTAATACTTCCCTCATCGAAGTTACCCACACCAGCGAGTTGTTAGAGCGGATGCAGATGTCTTTGGAATGTGGGAAACCAACTTAAGAGGTTGCTGCAGCTTCTATGAAAAGTTGTTGAACTCAAATACTGAACTTTTATAACCTCTTCAGAGATCCGAAGTCCACATTAGAGTTTGCCATAGCTTTTAAAAAGAGTTGTTGTACCCATTCCGATGTCATCTGCAAAAATAGCTGAATGTAATCACTTAATCAGTCTAAAGATGGTCAACCACGAAATTCTTGCAGGTAGGTGTTAGCTTTGCACTTAAATTCTTGTAAGCTGTAGACCTCTACAATGCTAACGGCCCTTCGTCTGTCGTTTCTAGCAATAGGCTCAAACTCGTCCCAATTTTGTTCTTCTTCTTCTCAACATATTTTAGTCGACCGGATCTTTTTTCGATATTGGGCTACTTGGTTCCACTGCATCATATGGTTAGATATGCAACTCATAACTATTGCCGTCATACAATCGTTGCTGCCTTATAAACACACGGCTCAAAATTAGACCGACATAGTCATAGCTTTGAGCTTAATCGACTTATTGTGGACAAATTTCAGAGAGCAGCCTCTGCTTTGCCAAATTCTCTGTTAATTTCTTTTTCGGATTCACCATAGATCAAGAAAATGCTGCTAAGATGTTAAAAACTCTTTACTGACTGCAGTGCTGATTAGTTTAGTTAATTTTCAGTCAGAATCTGCCTCCACTTACACACTTTTGCTGCCATTATTTGAAGGCTCATAATCCTTTGTTGTAGTATGCAAATTTACTTGCGATGCATGCATCAATCGAGATCCTTCACTTTCTGTCGATAAAGCAGCGCAAAAAACAAAGCTTATCTCTGCCATACAAAAAATGTATATTTCGTTTGTGTGTTGATTTAGATTCGTTACCGCATCACGCTGAAGACAACTCTCAGTTGCACATGGACGTTGTTTCGTAGGACACTCGAAAGCTTCATCGAAAACAGAAGTTTTCCCATACATATTTTAGTTTTCAAAACGTGTTGTTTGAGTCGTTTTCCACGAAAACACCACGACTTCCAATCGTTGGATTGTTGAAACAAACACACCTGTTGCAATATTCAGCAAATTCAGCAGAACAGCTGACTGAACAGAAGTCACAACTCACAGTTTAAATCTTGTTTGTTGTTGATACGAATCAATGTTTGTGGTTTGCACACTTAATTGATGGGCTAATATTATTTTTAAATGCTATGAATTCATTTATTTGTAAATGTGATCGAATTTGTAACCAAAATAGTTAATTACAGAAGTTAACCGACTAGTGTCACACAGCAGATTGAAACGTCAAACGAAAACTAGTTGGTGTTCGGTGTGAACGACTAGTTTTCGTACGAAAACGTGGTTTTCGGTGCGGTGTGAATGGAGTATTAGCTTTTTTCCTGAGGAAATTAATTTTAAAACCTTTTCATTTATTTTCAACTAGCTGTACCCGCCCGGCTTCGCCCGTGCAAAATGTGGTTTCTTTGATTATTCGTTACAATTAGTAGAAGTTTAGTATTTTTTTTATGAACTCTTTCACATCCACATTTCTCATAATGCGTAATTTGGCGAATAAGAGATATTTCTTACCAGTTAGCACTGTATAAAACAATTCGTCTTCCTTCTTATCAACGTTATGTTAACAGGTATTCGCTTCAAATGTTAAAATGTTTAATCATTGGGCACATTCAAAAACTTAGTTATCTTAAGTCGACTAGATTGGTCTGGAAGAGATGTAACCTGAACGCAAAAACTAGAATGGTCGGGAACGTCACTTTTCCTACGTCAGCCACATATGCGGACTGTCAACTTAGTACTCAGTCACGAATTTCTTGACTAGATTCGTCGGCTACCCCTCCATAAACGTCAACTGACACAGCTGCCCATGTGACCGATCTAGGCCAATCAAAACAGAGATACACTAAGTCAGTCAGCTGTCAGACTTACTAAACTAGATACTTGAACGTCCCCATTGTCTCTCTCAATCCCGTAAACATTTCACACCGTATCTGCTTTCTACTATGTCTCTCAATCCCATGCCCCCCTCCCGCCACACCACCCATAACCAAACACATCCAGGAAATTAAATGAAATAGAAACTCATCAAGATCAAGAGAACAAAGACGGTAGGTACTTATAAAAGTGTCTGAAACATCGACACACACGAAACACCTCACATTACATACCTGCACTGCATCCGCTGTACTGTGTTGTGTGTGTGTGTGTGTGTGATTGCGCATGGCCAAGCAGGTTGAACAAAGAGGTCTCACAGTATACTCTTCTCTCCTCAGGAAAGAAAAAATAGATACAAATAAAAAATGTTCTTTCAAAATCAACTGTCCAGTGACAGTGAGAGCTTTAATAACCCGACATATTTGGGGTTACGATTGCTTTGTCGTGAAGACGACGATGATGGATGAAAATGGATACACACACAATATTTAGTTGATGGGTTACGTGTGTGTACTTTTTTGTGAATATTAAATTTATTTGGTAGGTAGGCTTTCGTGTATATTTGGTTTTTGTTAATTAAAAAAATTTAAGAATTATAAATGGGAAGTCGGTGGGAATCGGGTTATATGGACTCCACAGGGTTTATTAATGCATGAGTGAAATAGGAACTGAGCAATAGAGCAGACACGTCTTTCCTACATATTTCACATTATAATTTATAGGGTAAAACACCCAATCATTGGCACCTTAAGAAAACTTGAGTCTTTATGTGTGTGTAAATATAAAAAATAAACATTCAAATAACATTAAAGTACATAATTCATTTACATTTATTAAGTTTTTTTTTAATAAAAAACATAAACAAAATATAAAATTACTTAAAAAACATACAGTAAAATAAAGCAAAGTCAATTTTCACCAATTATCTGCACTTCGTTCCATTCATTGGCATTCCTCAGTCCTATTATTGGCACCTATAATATATTGTGGTATAAAATAATTAAAAAAAAAACAGGCAAACAGTGTCTCAATTCTCAATTTTCCAATGATGGGCGGTGTACTTTGTGCCAGTAATTGGCTCATGGTGGGGTGCCAACAATAGGCTATTTTAGAATACTATCTCTGTCTGTCACAGGAGTAAAATAAAGTTAAAAGAGATGTACCCAAATATATTGCGCGTTTAGTATGTTTGATTTGAGAATGAAGTGCATATCCACTCACCCATTTGAAAATAGTAGAAATGTTACAAATTTTGTCTATTTATTTAAAAACCTTTTAAGATATCGAGTAAATGGATATCCTATGTTGTACCTGCATATGTCCTCTTTAAGTTGGCATTTACTATATTTAAATGCCCCCAGTATTTTCGAACGCAAAGCGTCGCAAAGGAAAAAACAAAAGAAAACGAAAAAATAAATTACTCTTGTCCAATTTTCTCTGGAATTTATAGAGATATAGAGTTGAAACAAAGTGGAGACTGTAGGCCTTGGTATCCTCTATAGGCGCGTGAAAAATTCATCAGAATAACTTCAGCAGTTTTTAAGATTTTTGCATTCAAAGACATGCAGTCAAATTCAATATAAGTCGAACAGAACTACACCAATTTTATTTATATGATGATGGCAACAACTTAGCATAGCTTGGATATTATCCCCGAATGCAACTGTGAGTTTCCTCGATCTCTAATGATGATTGTAAAATCTAAACAAAAAATGTCCTTTAAAGAATTTTTAAGAGGCTATTTTATCCACCATAAGGTAGGCTATGTTGCATTTGTACTTGTATCGTAGCTTTACAGTTTTCTCTCGGTAGCATAATCACTGTAGATCTATAATCAATTTGTCTATCTATTCGTACCATTCCTTTGAATTCCTTGGATGCCGATAAAGTCGCCAATTGTTATCCAAACAGAATGGGGAACAGTCTTATTAGGTGTGAAATAAGAAAACTCTACACATCCCATCGGAGACCCTAAAGGTCACGGACCATTATTAATCCCTTGTTAAGAGCGAACTTGGAAACCAATTGGTGCGTCCTATTAAGCCCCATAGTTATAGCGATACGTAAAATGCAACATAAAAAGTTGGAACAGTTTAAAAATGTCAGAAAAACTGATTGCCACTGTGTTGTTAGTAGGTATGTACAAACAAATCAACCACCACTGACTAGATTCCATCAGAAAAAAATTCGGAAAATTCACTTATAATTTTTTTTTTGATAAACTATCTCTATAATTCATAAGCAACATTTTAAGACCAAGATTCAGTTCAAGCATTAACTTTAAGTAGTCAAAAAAGCTAAAGAAAATGTTTACGGTTTCGTTTAACGTGTCGCTATAACTGGGGCCTAAATTGTAGGAGATCCAATATTCTAAACCCTGTTTAACTTTTCGATTTCTGGGAAGAAACTGGATTCTAGGGTATAGTCAAAGCAGCAGCAAACCACATATTGAATTGACTCTGAAGCTTCTGCGCATAAAACGTTAGACTATGTGTTCCATTTACGCAGTTCAACTAAAGTTGCAGTTTCCCGTGATTACAAAAGTCATGATGCAAATAGAGGAAGTAGTTTTTATGTAATTGAGACGACATTGCGAAGAAGGAGGCACAGTCTTCCTTTCCTTACGTGTTCAGTTAAAGAAGCATTGATTGCTTACTTTTTGGAACCTGGAACAGCTTTAGTCATCAGCGTCAGAATGTTGGTACTTGGCAACAGAGACAAACCATACTGAGATCCCCCCCTTCTCCTCTTGCCGTTGGCCCCCTCACTTTTTTCAAAATTTTCCTATCGGTGTTATGTCAATCAGAATCTATTTGACTGGAAAAACATAAAAAAAAATTTAAAAATATGTTACCAACCTTGAAAAAATGCTACCAATCGTGGTGGAATATTGGTCAGTAATTACAAATTGTTAAAAGGCGCTTAATTTGATTAATAAAACTATCTAGAGGAGAAGTTTAACATATTTAAAACATATTAGGACAAATATGGTTACGTATTTACCACTTTTCGATATTATTAACATCGACTGCATGTGTACATTTTTATTTAAAAAACTGATCAAAGTTGGCTCAAAATGTTACTATTTTCTTATAACAATAATGCATTGTTTATTTTTCATTAACATTTTAAGCAAATGTACACTTATTCCAAAAAAAAATGTTTACCACATGTAACGAATAATTTCAGACTCAACGGATAAAATTCTATGAACGCTTTACCCGCTTTTGAAGTTGCAAGATTAGGTACGAGTGTGTTGGTGTTTGAAGTTTCGTGACTTTTGTCAATACTAATTTTTATGTGCAATACTAACAGCTCCGTAAAAATTTAGCTTGTAGGCAAATAAATGTAAATCGGTCGAAGTTGGGGGTCTCAGTATTGTCTCTGCTTGGCAACACTTCGTAAAGAGAAGACAGAGGAAGAACCCAGGAACTTGAAATTTCATCCAGAATAAGTTGGTCTCTTTTATTATTCCGTCGTCGACTATTGTATACGATTTTCAAATTTATGCCAGAATCGTTTTCATATCTTTCACCGTTCTTGCCAAGTACCTAATCCGACTTTTCATTACCTACTTTTTAAAATGCTTTGTCTGGGAACCCGGCAGCGTTTGACCGAATTGTCAGAATGGATAGTAAAATACGACGGAAGATGGTGTATATTGCAAATTTTTTCTTCAGTCAGTTTTAGGATTGAATGATACAAAAACGCTTTTGATAATCTAGATTACAACTAATAGTATTTTTACAGCGCATACGGTTAAAAACGGCCCCCTACCTTTCTTCAATTTAAAAGCTTTTACGTAGATTGTGATCAGTTGGCCGCTTTTTTTTAAAATCCACTCAGCCCCGATGATTTCTGTAAATAAACTTCTTTCTCGAGATCGTTAAAATCTCCTTCGGCTAGCAAAACTGGACACGCAGTCTTTCGAAAGGCGCGTTTTTTTTAAATGAAAGTTCTGTGTTTCACAGTTCAGCAGCGTAACATCTCCAACTCAATAATAAAAATTAAACTGACAGCTAAATTAATTGGTTTTAAGGTTTCATTATTAAAAAGAGTAGCCTCAACCATTTTCGAAAGAAAAAAGATTTTTCAAAAATATTCTCCCTGCAACTTGCTTGAATCATCTAGAACCGTCATAATGAAGTCATTTAGCTTAGAAAAAATTCAATAATTTAAAAAAAATAATACAGCTTCAAATAAAACAACATTTAACTGGATATCTTTTATCCACAATCACAAGTCGCCTATCTGATTCACTCGCCTGAATGACATAGAAACATCTCCCCACTTGTCGGCGTTCGGCGCTCGGTGGCGGCAAAACTACTCTAAAGTGAAGCAGAAAACAAAAAATCAAACTGAACCCCTATATCTATTATACACACCACTGGCACTGCATCATCATCAACATCAACATCATCATCATCACAAGGGGTCTTAAGGGATCACGCATCACAAAGAATTTGGATCGAGAGTTTCATGCCGGAGCCCGAGTCGCACACTATTCTCAACTGTCAGTGGCGGTTTCTGGTGGCTGGTGGTGGTTTTCGATGGTCGGCGCGCGGTATAGATGACGGCAAATTTTTCGTTGGTTCCGTGAGAGCGGGAGTCGCGTATCGGGCACAGAGAACATTTTATGCGGGACTCTAAATTGATCTTAACGAGGCTTAATTGATTGCGATTGTATGGGAGGCTTGACAGTGGCCACTGTTGCTATAGTGTTTGCCTGTTTGTGTTGCAATAGAGGAATATATTCCCATTCGTGCATGCATAAAGCTTGTGCGGTACCCCATTTTGAAATAAAAAAAAAAAAAAATAACAGAAATAGCGGCGACTACTACCGTTGTTGCTCAACAGCACAGTAACACAGAAGTCATCTCCATCATCATCATCATCATCATCATCGTAATCATCATCATCATCATCGTCGTCGTCGTCGTGAGGAGAGCAACAGTAGAACACTTGGGGCAACGGGGTATTGTTCATGGAACGCAAATCGTCAACGACGTTTGACTGCCATTGTTCTGTTGCCTTGTTTTGTACAGAGTACGGTATCTGTATCTTTTTTCCATCCAGTGGCGTAAATGATGCCACATACTCCGCCGATGTGGTTATTTAATTTTTTCTTGTTTTTTTTTCTTTTTCATTTTTGAATAGGAAGCAGATTTTTCATCTCTGACACTGAGTTGTATTTAAATTGATATTTTCTGATTAAATGAAAACGCAAATAAAGCAATTTGTCATGCCATGCCGCTCCCCGCTTTTGGTATACCGTATACGGCTTGGAAGTGAGACTCACAAAGGCATTTATTTTCTCGAAAAAGTTGTTAACGTTGACAAAAGAGTTTTGCTAAATGTCACAAGCAAGTAACTTGGTAACTCTGTACCCACCCGAGTGTGTTCGCCCTTTGGACTCATGTATAGGAGTGGAGGAGCTCCTCGTTTCAGCTTTTTAGCCGGCGAACACAACTGCTTAAAATTATCGTTAGATGAGGGTTGCTTTACGGACTGAATGTTGTGACGGGAGCTCAATCAATCGGTTCCCAATAATTTCTAGAATGCTGAATGTTAGACTAGTTTGAGTCCACCCTACGTAGCGCTTAAAGACTCAACTGGCAGTTACTTGTGTCATAGTCATAGCTCAATTTATAATTTGCAACCTACCTGATGCTGATGCGATATATCTAGGGTTATTTATAAAAGACCCTCTTCAAAAGCAGCAGTCTGGGTAACTTTCCAGAACGCCAACAAATTCTTAACAAACTTCTTATTTTTCTGCCAACGCGCAATAATTAAGTCAATCAAGATTCAAGATTTAAAATTTTTAAAGATGTTTCGTCAGATCAAAATGCATTATCTTAAATAATTATAAAATAATCTAAAATGAAAATAATTGCCAACTATTTTGAATTAACTATAAATGTAAAATTGTAATTTACCGCTCTTACGGCCATATTTGTTAACATAAGTTTTCTTATTCGTAGAAAGAAAAATAGAAAGCCGAACGCGTTTATTTTTTGATTTGCCATTCGTAGCATAAAAAGTTTAAATTTGATCGAGTTGTTTTAAGAACTAAGTAATTTACAAAATTTTTTCAAAAAACCTTATCGTAAAAATGAAAGCGTCCCTAAAAATGTGCATACAAAAAAACAGCAAAAATTGTCAAAATTTCACTTTTTGGGACTTTTTAAAATTTTTCCAGTTTGGGCCATACTTTCATAATGAAAACCCGAACATTATAATTGGGGCCCAATTTTATTTTAACTTAGAGAAATATTTTAGGGTTTAATTTAATTTTTATTTCAATTTTTGGGTCCTTATTTTATTTTTTGAAATTTACTTGAAAAAGGTTGATCATGATTGCCATTCAATTTTTCAATAACACAGATTTAGAAAAATAGTCTATTCGAGAGTTTTTCAAATATGTACCGCCAATTGTGGTTCCAGCGAGCATGGTCCGATCGAGGTAATGAAAACAAATATGCAGAGGAAACCATAGAGACTCTGGTTAAAATCAAATATCTAATAGACGGGTTTAAATCGTAAATCTTATGTCAATAATGCCTAAATATGAATTGTGAAAAGTTTGTGGGAAAAAGGAAAAATAGTGAACTGATTTGTAAAAAAGTCAATCTATAAGGACATTGTTAATTATGAGAAGAGTTTCCGGAAGATTTTCTGTAATGCAAGTGTATTGTTGTTGCCCCCCGTGACCTGCGAAAAGGCAAACAAATTTAAGTGGACCACAATCACGAGAACGAGGAAAAGTCAATGAACTTAAAACTTTAAAAACGATTAAAGATGATTTTCCATGCATAATTTGGTGATACAACTTTATGTGAATTTTCTTAAAAAAGGTTTCTGGAAGAAATGAAAAATATAGCATTTTCGAAGATAAGGAGTGCGGTTCCTTGTTAATAAAATATTTATCACTTCAGCGACAAATCTACTCCAAATGGACTAATTTTGGACTATCAAACGAAGAACAAAATCTTATGTCATTTAACACATCGTCTATTAGGGAAGAAGGAAATTTTCGTATTCTTTACGGTTACGTGACACAAAAACACATAAAACTCGTTCAGGAGAATATTCCAGTTTTGAACTTGAAAATATGTATGGATGGACCTTTTAAACTATATCCCGCAAGGTCCTAAACAATTATTAGTTATTCATATAGTAACTTTTGATGAGGTAAGTTTAAAATATAATTTTTTCGGAGTTTTCAACGTACGATTTCTTTCAGCTATTCTATTACCTGCGTTCAAGTTCATTAAATTCATCAGTAACAGAGCATCAGAACAAATCGAGCATTGAAAACCATAAATTAAAAATATTGAGGACGATGATTGCATTACCAACAGCCACTGACGAATGCATTATGCATATTATGTACGGATTTAAGGACAACTATTGTTTTAATGCCTTGCAAGCATATGAAAATTTGTGCTGAATGCAATTTAAAACTGTCAGCGGAAGCGATTGCGGAAGGAAATGATAACTGTAGGTGTCCGTGTTGTAGACATATTGTACAGGACACTATGCAAGTGTTTGTATGACATTTTCATTTTTAAAAATAAAGTGTAAATTAAAATAAAAACGTTGGGCTTTCATTTAATTTATTTTTATTATTATTTTATTTCATCGCGGCTTAATTTCCATTTTAAAAATGGGGCATCATTTCATTTTACAAATTTAACCAAATTTTGGACTTTATTTAGTTTTCTGTTCCCTGGGTCGCGGAATCGTTTTAATTAAATCCGCCCAAAAAATACATTTCCTTTCATACACGTACTTCTAGCTACCCCATAAATAGCGCTTATTGGGCTAAATTTCCTGACATAACGTGTCAATTTATTTTTTATTATTTATCATCGTGTTAAATTACACTACGCAGTGATAAGCGGTTAAAAGGATATAGCTCGTAAGAAAAATACAGATTTCAAATCACTTTGTGGATTTAAATAAAATTGTCCGCCAATAAACATTTCAAATTAAATATAGTTTTTAATAATTAAGGCTCATTATTTATTCGTATAGTGCTTCTTAATATTACCGCTTGATAGCTATAAAAAACAGTGCTCTTATTACGTAAATTTTCAAGGGATACGCCTATAGAGCTATAACAACTGAGTGTTAAAGGTAAAATTTGAAAGAGGAACTCAGAAGACTCGATCTACAGTCGAATACGCCGATTCTCTTTTTGGATTCCCTACAATTTTCCATAGAAAAGCCATCCTCCAACCTCTAAGTCGAAAAGCCCTCTTACTTGAACTAGTTTTTATCTCCCGTGAGAATTCGACTTAGAGGGACTCATCTTTGACAAAACCTCCCGATAAGCGAACTCTTTTAGAAATTAGATGGTAATGGAAATCATGTAACTTGTTTCCAAAGAAAAATCTAGTACAGATATTTTAAATGAAGGCTCAAATTTGAAAAATTCTTTATGACGGATGGAATACATCTTAAGGTTTTTTTCCACTGCGTTTTCGCGAACGTCTGACAAACATCCGAGAGTGAAACTGTCATGAAAGAGCTTCTCAATAAGCCGTGTGTAAAATTGTAGATCTCTTCAATTCGTCCCAAAAAAATGTATATCTCTGTATATTTATTTATTTTAACGAAATCGCCCATTTGTACCAATCGAGGCAAGAGTCCATGTCAGGGTTCGGATCGGAGTTTAACAATTCATTTATGCAGTCGATTTTTCGAAAAAGTGGAGAAAATCCGAATTTTGCTGAGCAGATTTTGTAATTATGAAAAAAGCGTCACTACCTATGACGGAGTTTAAATAAATACATCCTTATTATCTGATTTCCTTTTTTTGTAGTTAATAACAAAACAATAAAAACAAATTAAATTTAAATTGCACAATTCAAATAAATAAAATTAAAATAGTTAGCAAATCTTTCATTTTATCTTCCGTCATTGGTTTTTCACGTCATTGCTAACATATTATATTTCTTGTTCTAGAAAAACTTTGGGAATACTATAGAAGAATTTAAAATAACTTTTCCATCGATAAAATTACCTTTTTTTTTTGAGGAACTTGATTAGTTGTAACAAAGGTTTATAAATTTTGGCTCTATTTCCCACTATCCATTTAACATATATTAAATTGTTAACGTTTTTCACATTTAATTAATTTCTTAATTTTGTTTAAATTCATTTCAAAAAAATTTCTTTCTTTATGGTTGTTTCCGACTGAACATTTTTAGTCATTTTTATTTATTAATCAAACTTAAAATGCCTGATAAATGGAGATAATATGCTTTATTAATATCAATTAACCCTTCTAGGGCTCTTTCCATTTTAATTTTTTTTTAATTTCTTCAAATGACAAAAGAAAATTTTTCGATGAAGGTTCAAAATTGAAAAATCACAGAAGATTGCTACTCGAGCTGAGCAGCGGAGTAGATTTTAAATTTATTCCTTAAAGAACAAGAGACAAACGTGCAATTCGTTTCTCTGTTAACTGATATTTGTTTTCTCTTTATAAAATTAAGCCTTCAAAAATCCTTTTCAACAATGCGTTGACAACAGAAAGTCTGCATAACTACGCCAATAGTTGGGACATTTCTCGCTGCAACCATTTGTTTTATAAGGTGTAACATGTGCGGTACTTTTTGGACTTTAGCGGAATAATTATTAACCACGTTAAAATTGGGAAACTAAAAAGTAACATTTAAAACTTTTTTAACCTTATTAATAATAAAAAAATTGTATATATAAGTCACAACGTGGGATTTGTAACACAAAACTACAAGTCTTGTACAACAGGCGAATTTAAACTATTAACAATGATTTTTGTATCCCAAATCTACAAGTGACTTAAACAACTAACAACTGTACAAGCCAATTTGAGCAAACGAGAATTTTAAACTTACAAGAGTTGAGAAATTTTTACAATCATTTCTTCTAAAGTTAAAGTCCTCAAGCGATCACGGAAGCACTTGTACAAATGACTTGTTGTATATAGAACGAGAATTTGAATTTTTAACAAGCGAAAGCATTTTCTTGTAGAATTGCTTAATTGTAAATTTGTGGTACAGCTTGTGTTGCGAACTGACATTGTTCCATGAGAGATGGTGTTGTGAGCAAAAATCATACACTTCTAAGAGATCGGGTATTCGGTCTTTGTCTTGTCAAATATTTCCATGTGCGCCAGATAAAAAAATCGCAACAAGTTCATAAACAGTGTCACATAACGACCTTTCAATTAAAAATTTTATATATGCTAACCCACACCCTTTTTGATGCTATTCTCCTAGATTTTCATATATACGTTTTATACTTAGGTCCACCTCATGAATACCTCCATATCTGGGCCTTCCTTTTTTGCGCACTTGCTATTCCAAAAACTTGATTCAAATTAAAATAAATTTCTTCTCAATTTAAATTTAGTCTTGGAACGACATGAAAACCTTTTCCCTTCTAATTCACATACATCGTTAACATAAAGTGCTGTGGACTTTTCGAATAAATTAATGCAAAAAATTCACCCTTGCTTGCCCTTTAGAAAAAAAAAAAACCGAAAAAACACACAATTCTGTCCTTGTCCCCTTGACTAATGTCCACATAATCTTGGCAACGTCCGCTTCTTCCCGGCAAAAACCTCCACCGCCAATTAGATAAAAGGGAAAAAAAATCTCTCCACTCTTTTAATTAATTCCATCAAAAAGGAGATGAAAAAAAAAAAAACCGGGAGGAAAAAACAATTCAAGTCCTTGAAGAAAACTGAGAGCAGCTTCATGAGGGATATGCTGGCGGTAGCTGTCATTTTTTGCCCCCCCCCCCTTCGGACAGCCTGCTGCTTGGCTAAAGTAATTATAACATCGCCTAAGACTTCTTGAGCAATATTGCTAATAAGCCTTTAGGAGTATTTGTCTTCTTTTGCTTGCCTGTCTCTCCACTAACGCTAAACGCGTCGCCCGGTTTGACCCACCAAACCCGTGGTGGTGGTGTTGTTGGCCCGCCTCCTTCTCGCGTTCTTCATTAAAATGTAATTATTCCACTTCGGGCGGACACAGAAAAAACGGAAGCAGCCAGGCTGCGGCAATGGCAAATATTATTATTGTACTTTTGCGTTTTCCTCGGGCGGGTATTTTCTTTTTTTTTTCAGTTGAAAATTAATTACGATATCAGGCGCTGTACCTCTTAGCAACTACAACCCGGACCACACTGCGTGCCTCTGTTATCTACCTAGCTAACCGGAAAGGGGATGTGCAAATTGGGTCACCATTGGTAATCGAAGAGACAAAGATGCATTCTCCTATCTAACCTCGAAGCGGAAAAGTACTTTGAGCTCCGACCGGTCTGACCTATTAAGGGAGCAACCCTCAAACCGCGTTGCGTCACAGTAACAACATCTTTGCGGTGTGCCGACCCGCATACCGGATTGAAGTGGGTTTCCTTGCGAATTTTCTTCTATTGATTGGGAAAATGTTGGAAAATCCATCGCTAGATGTGCGTGTGGGAAATTTCCATTTGAATGGGACTTGTTTGTATTTGCCAGCAGTCTGATGTCTGAAGTGGTGATTGAACCCGTAATTCGGTTGTTTGTTGATGCGGGTTGCCCTGTAAACAATATATGTGTTTCGTCTGGCGCTGAATCATCCCCTATTCGACGCCCTAATGCAATCATTCCGGCAATAGAGTTGTAAATGAATGGAAATTGAAAGTAAAAAGATGTCGCGATAAAAGTGGAAAGTGCTCAATCTGTATGAATGATAAGTCAAATTATTTATAACAGGTAATAAGGACTGATCCCGTGAGAGTGCGGTGAAAATCGAGAATGCTAATTTTATTTAGGGGAGAGGACTCAGGACTGCTATGAATGGATTAGGATCTGTTGGGAAGGAGACACTCGCAAGGTCAAAGAATTGGAAGAAAAATTTAATTCAAAAGAAAGTGCCGACTTGAAGTATAGATTTGAAAGTGAGAACTTACTAACAGAGGCATTTTGTTGGGTTGGAATATTTGACCGTACCCAGAGGAGTATTTTTTTTGAATTGCTGTTGCGGTAAGTTTTTTTTTTGGGTGGAGGCTTTAGTGATCTCTTTTAAGGAAGAAGTTTGATTGGGATTACAAAGGTTAGGTTAGGTTAGGTTGATGGGGGTTGTGAGATCGTCACAATAGACCAGGCACCATGTTGGGCCCATCGCCATCCCCTGGGAACCATTACGGCTAAAAGACCTAAACCAAATCACCCAAGCATTCGATTTCCCTACAGAATTTGAGTATGGCCTCAATTCCATTTGAGGAACCAACCTCTTCTAAGTTATTAAAGAAGTACATTCCGAGATGCTTTCTTCTACTCCGAGCAATTGCTTGACATTCACAAAGAAGGTGTGAGATGTCTTCCGTGACCTGTAGGTCTTCACAGTACCTACACGTATCCGTATTAGCTACGCCTAGTCTCATGGCATGCTTCCTGAGAAGGCAGTGCCCAGAGAGTATTCCTACCGTTGTTCTCAACTTAGTTCTACTGAAATTAATCAATTGTTCAGACTTCCTCCGATTTAAAGTAGGCCACAGTGCCTTTGAGACCTTATGTCCTTCTAATTGTGACCACCTTGTATTCGCTTTATTAAAGACTTTTTCCAAAAGAATTCTCCTGGCCACCGCCATGGGTGGTCTTATACCTTCGATCGTTGCTTCAAGTGGGAGCCCAGCTCCTTCCTTGGCCAAAACGTCTGCCCTTTCGTTACCGTCAATATCACAATGCCCAGGTACCCAACACAGTCTAACACGGTTCTGCGAGCACAATGCCTTGAGCACTGTGCGGCAATTCCTGACTAGCTCAGACTTGATGGTTTGTGATTCTAGTGCTTTAAGTGCAGCCTGACTGTCAATGAAGATGGCGATATTCTTATCGGATATTGATCTCATCTCAAGTACCTCCGCGGCCTTAAGCACTGCCAGAACCTCTGCCTGAAAAACACTGCATGTGTCCGGAAGCTTCAGGGCCATTTGCAGGTCGAACCCGCTGGAGTATATACCTGCCCCTGTTCCCTCGATAGTTTTGGAGCCGTCAGTGTATACTGAGGCCTCGTTTTCCCTCAGGATCAAGTTATTAGACCATTCCTCTCTGTCCGGGTATAACACTTCATAAGGTGTTTCGAAGTCAAGTGTACCGAGACTTTCATCCGCCTTTACGGGGATATCAGAGAACGATTCCCTTATAATTTTTCCATGACCTATACTATTATTTTTAAACAGCCCTGCATTAGTGAGTCTAAGTGCACTGTTTCCTGCTTGGATCTGTATTTGTAAGTCCAGTGGTAAAAGATGCATGAATGCTTCCAGCGCAGCCGTGGGCGTTGTACGTAAGGCACCCGTAACGGCAATGCAGGCTGTTCTTTGTACCTTGGTTAACATATCCCGTATATACTTCTTGTTGGTGGCCTTCCACCACACAAGAGCCCCATATGTAATTATGGGTCTTACAACCATTGTGTAAAGCCAATACATCATTGTCGGCCTCATGCCCCATTTCTTCCCAGCTGTCTTCTTACAAGCGAAGAGAGCATTATGAGCCTTGCGGACTCTTTCCTGTACGTTAAGTTTCCAATTTAGTTTCCTGTCAAGTACCGTACCAAGATATTTTGCGCTTTCTGAGAGCAAAAGCTCCACTCCAGCAAGTCTTGGCAGCCTGAAGAGCGGTATCTTGTACTTTGAACTAAATAGTACTAGTTCCGTTTTCTCCGGATTTACTCGGAGTCCACACCCTTCAGCCCAGATTCTGAGTCTGTTGAGGGCAGTTTCCATGAGTTCGCTCATTGTATTAAGGAATTTACCTTGAATAATTATGACTACGTCATCCGCGTAGGCAGTAACGTTGAATCCTGCATTATTTAGTTCTTTAAGTATATTATCTATAACCAGCACCCAGAGAAGGGGAGAAATGACCCCTCCTTGAGGGGTACCTCTGGTTACAGATCTTCTTATTGAACTGGTTCCTATTGTGGAGTTGATATTTCTTGTAGAGAGCATCTCATATAGCCACTTGGTTATACTATGCTCTACATTAATCTTTTCCAAGGCACTTTTGATGGCCTCCCTATTAACATTATTAAAGGCCCCTTCAATGTCCAAAAAGGCCGCAAGTGCGTATTCTTTTTGGTGAAGGCTACCTTCTATTTTACCTACTACCTCGTGTAGAGCCGTCTCTACTGATTTGCCTTTTAAATATGCATGTTGAGCATTGCATAAAGTTCCATTACAACACTTGTTTCTTATGTGAATGTCTATAAGTCTTTCAAGTGTTTTGAGGAGAAATGACGACAGACTAATAGGTCTGAAGTCCTTAGCTGAAGTATGGCTTGGTTTACCTGCTTTAGGTATAAAAACCACTCGTACTTCTCTCCATGCCCTAGGTACATAGCCTAATCGAAGGCAATGTTTGAAAATATTCCTGATTATGTTCATGACTGTACCTGGAGCCCTTTGAAGCATGGCCGGTATAATGCCATCAGGGCCAGGCGATTTGAACGGAGCGAAGGACTTGATGGCCCAACGCAGTTTCTTCCCAGTGAAGATATTATCTAATCCTTCCTCTATGGTTGTACTAATGTTATCCCAGTTCCTATTTCCATTGAGTAACGAGGACACAGGCGCGCTACTTCCTGGAAAATGGGCATCAACTAGTGATTCCAGTACCTCCTCGCTGCTTTCCGCCCACGTACCGTCCGATTTCTTGATAAAGCTAGGGACGGCAGGGTCTTTGGCCAGCACTTTGCGGAGTCTAGAAGCTTCGCTTGTGTCCACAATCGCTTCACAGAAAAGCTTCCATGATTTCCTCTTGGATTGCCTGATCAAGTATTTGAACTCTTTTTTACTTTCTAAGTATAGATCCCATGTAATGTCATCCCCCACAGCTTTGGCCCTATTGTAAAAGTGCCTAACTTGCCTTCTTTTGGAGTTTAGCTCCCTGTTCCACCACTGAGGTTGGGACTTCTTAGCTGGTTTCCTTAGTGGGCAAACTTTCTCGAATGCTGAGTTCATTATTTTGCCCATGTTATCAACTGCCCTATCTATGTCTACTGAAGAGTCGTAGGTTACTTCCTCATTTCCTAGCTGATCCCTTACTAAGGATTCGTACCTATTCCAATCCGCCTTCCTGGGGTTCCTGTAAGTATTCGTGGCCTTACCGTGGAAGCTTATTTGAAAGCGAATCCACTTATGATCCGATAAGGATGCCTCTTCTAGAACCCTCCACTTTGCGATAGTGAAGGAATCAGTGCAGGATGCTAGAGTAATATCTAATACCTCTTGCCTGTTCCGTATCACAAAAGTAGGTGTGTTACCCTTGTTGCATATAGTAAGCCTAGTCGATAGGATAAAGTCAAAAAGACACTCACCTCTTGCGTTAATATCACTGCTGCCCCATTGTGAATGATGCGCATTGGCATCGCATCCTATGACGAAAAGCCATTTGTCCCTGGTCATCAGCTGCCTTAACCTGTCGGGAGGTATCTCCGTCGACTCGTAGGGAAGGTAGCCTGATATCAGGCACAAGGATTTGCTTCCCACTTTCTCGCAGCAAACTGCAACCAGATCTCCATCACTGAAATTATTCAAAAGAAATGCCCTTATATTGTTTTTTAAAAGGATACAAGCCCTAATTTTACCTTCGTTAGCTTTGAAGAAAAGCGTATAATCCCTTATGGAGAGCCCTTGGATCTTATTGTTTCTGCTTATCCAGGGCTCTTGTATCAGTACGGCTGAGACGTCGTGCTTGATTATGTAATTTACCAAGCACGCCGTCGCAGCCTTACTGTGATGCAGGTTTATTTGCATCGTCTCCATCATCATGGGGTTCTTCCGCCTCCGCTCCCTTGCTCATGGCCTTGACCATGACTTTCCCCATGCTATATCGCACCATTCCTTTTGTTTTTTCAAGGGTTTGGAGCGATTCCCTGTTTAGGCTTATCAAGAAGTGTTGGCCAAATTGTCTTCTTGGGCCTGTCTTTAACACCCTCCACGTGTCTGCTTTAAGCTCCCTGTTTTGAGCGTGGAGAAGGCCTAGTAGCTTTTCAGGGTGCGTGTACGGCAGCGGAACCCAGACCCAGGCCTTGGGCGGAGTGTACTTAGCCAACTCCGCCACTGTCACGCACTTAAGCTGAGCCCCGCTCCACACCTCGCCAACCCCTTGGACAAACTCCCTGAGGAAGCCAACGGATTCCTTGTTTCCACAAGCAACAACCTTGCGACCGCCATCCCATCCAGCGCCGTCAAAGAGGAGGTCCCCACTCTCTGTGGAAGTCATTTTCTTCCACAGAGCGTCCTGAAACTTCTCCTCGACAGTTAGCCACTGTTCCATGGTCAGGCGTCCGCTCGGCTCCTGCTCGTTGATAATGGCAACAAGGAGCTCGTCTTTCGCGTCGTAGACCGGTAGTACAACGGGCGAAGTACCAGCCTTCACCCTTTTAGCCACACTCGGTTCCACGACGTCGTCGGATCTACTCCTTTTGCTCAGGATGGTTTCCTTGGCCCCCCCAGGTATGACCTTCTCGTTATCTTCCCTTTTATTTTGACTGGACTCAGTCGCCACTTCACTAGTGGACGCCTGAGTCCCTGCCCTGTCTACGCTGACTGCGGCGGCCGCCGGTTTTTTGGCAGCCACAGCAGCCACAGTTTCCTTGGCCCGTTCCACTTGCCGTCTGTCCCAGGCGCTAAGTGAGCTATCTTCACACCCCCTGAACTGCTCTATTTTGCGCTTCGCACTCTCGACTTTGCGTCGGGCATTGCGCATTATGAGCTTGTTCAGCTGATGTGCGTTTTTGCTCGTCCCTGCTTTTTCGACTGCGGAGGAACCGAAAGCAGCAGAGTACCTGCCTACTGCGCCTTCAGTCCCCTTTATCGATTTTTTGCCCTTAGGGATACCAGTGAGTGTACCAGCCTTCTCACTGCTATCCCTATTTATTGAGGTGAGTGTACCAGCCAACTCATCTTTGCCCTTTTCTAATTTGGTAGGAGTACCAGCCACCCTACCACCTACCCTTTCTATGGAAGTAAGAGTACCAGCCACCTTACTTCCCGCCACGCTAGTGTCAGTGAGCGTGCAGTCTGCATCCTCACTGTCACTAGCTAGCAAAACCTCTTCGAGTTCCCTCTCCAGGCCGGAGATGGAAGACTGTGGCTCAGATTCGTTAGAATCCTCGCCCAGCTCCATCGCCGGCTTAATGGAGTTTGTTCCCTCCCCTCCTGGAATTTCAATTCCTTTTTTTGTTTTTATTAATTTATTTTTAGTTTTAGATTCCATATAGTTCCCACGAGTAAGGCCGGAAAAAACAAGGTCGACCCAGGCAGCGCCGCCATACCTGGGCAAGGCTACTTACAACAGACCCTCGCCATGGCGTCTGAGGGAGCTCGTTCACGACTGGTTTTACCCCCAGCCTTTCATCCTTCGGTACGGTTTACTATCTGCTCACACCACCACTGGAATTAGGTTGGATTTAAAGGTTTACTCCTACCTCAAACTAAATGGATCACGGCAAACGATTGAGACGTAAGCGTAAATCCTTGGCTGACACTAACCAATAACCGGTTAGCCATTTTCAGGCGGGCGCCCACGTGAAGGACTATAGAATGAGGATTTGTGCCCAGGCCCTGGGATTACAAAAGGATATGAATGGTTATCAGCGCCAAGAGTGGTCGGCAATGCGTATGCCTAAACAATTCAACAATGTAATTCTGAATCGGTAGATACCTATCTTCGAGAATGATTTTTAATCCGTTTGGCAGTCATGCACTGGCACAGTAATGATAAATGGTAGTTCTTATGTTCCAAGTCGATTTTGTTTGACTGCCATTTGAGTTTGGATGATTTGAAATTTGTTGTCTAATTTGCTGTGAAACATTTTACAAAAATTAATTTACCTTAAATAGACGTATTGTAAGAGGAAAATCTAAATACAAAGTCAATAACATTCTTAATAAGTTATGCTTCTCTGAAAGTCTTATTACGATTCTTTTTAATGACAGCATTGTCACTGATTAGCTTGACAATGTTACCGATATGTCTTCTCTTCTCTTCTCTTCTCTACATTTATAATAAAACTGTAGAATGAGAAATGTCTGACCGCGCATCACGCAGAAACTACTGGACGGATTTTGATGAAACTTGGCATAGTAATTGCTTATGTTCTGTGTCGTTGAAGAACGTTGATTGTGAACGGTTGGTTTTTTATCCGAGTGATCTAAAGTTTTCTACCAAATCTTTTTCTTTGCAACTGGTCTTAAATTACAAGTAGATATAAAAAAAAAACAAACGAAGACAGTGACTTTTATTATAAATTGCTGATACAATTTGTTAAGTAAGTACGATGACCATATGCGCCCATTGTGAAGAAGCCTTGCCCTTGGCAGGTGATTTTGTCATTTGTCCTATATGCTACAAAAATTTCCACTTTGGCTGTACCACTGTAACGGAGAAATCATGGAGATCAATGGGGGCCAAAAGACAAAGCTGGAAGTGCCAAGTATGTAGAAATGCCGGGGAAGTCACAAATCCGAGTGCATCTTCGTCGCGGCCGTCTACGCCAGATGTGCAACCAAATAAAAGGAACCGTCTGGAAATAAAAAGCCCAGGAAAAAATGCTAATGATGAACTAACACCTGAATTCTTATCACAATCAAACACAAAAGAAGTAATGACCGAACTAAAACAATTAAAAACAGAAATAAAAGGTATATCGGATTTCTGTAACTTCGTGTCACAAAAATTCGATGATATTAACAAAAACATTGAAAAAAACAACACAATTATGGATTCACTAATGCAGGAAATAAAAACACTAAAAGAATCCAACAAAGAAAAAGATGAATGCATTGCCAATATGCAGGCTCAAATAAATGGATTAGAACAACAATTTATGAAAGACAAGATTGAAATCAAAAATATACCACCAACACACAACGAGAATCTGATCGAAATTGTCAAGGCTATAGGAAAAACCATCCAATATGAGATAAACGAGACAAATATCACAGACATATACCGCACAAGATCAAAAAATTCTTCAATTATTGCTACGCTTAGCGATAATAGAGTGAAATCCACAATAATAAAAAACGCAAGAACAGTACGACCGCTGACAGTTGACAAAATAAACGAAAACATGAAAAACACTGCAAAAATAAATTCAGTGAACAATGATACGCATACGGTTTTCATCAACAGTATGCTTACCAATGCAAATAAGCAGCTACTGTGGCAAGCCAAACAAAAGGCAAAGGAAGAAAACTGGAAATATGTGTGGGAAAACAGTGGAAAGATATTTGTCAGGAAAGTGGAAAATGCTGAAGTCATACACATTCGATCGATGTATGATTTGAGCAAAATAAAACGAAATTAAAAAAAAAAAAAAAAAAAAAAAAAAGCTCTTTTTCTCAAATAATGGATGAAGGAAACATAAACTATGAAGATCTGTTTGATATGAACTGTATGGTATTGCCAGACTTCCAACAAATAAAAAATGAACTGAAAGATTTAAATTTTTGCGCTATATGTTTTAATATAAGGTCTCTTAGAAAAAACTGGGATATTTTCTGTGCGAGCATATCCCCGATTCTCAACTATATCGATGTTATTGTCTTAGAAGAAATAAATATTAAAAGCCGTGAAAATAAACTTTACACATTAAATGGGTTTACACCTGAATTTGAAAATAGAAACCTGAAAAAAGGTGGAGGGATTGCGATGTTTATAAAAGATTCTGTGAAGTACAAACGATTAGACATTAAAACTAATTCCTGCGAAAATCTAACGATAAAGGTAAATGACACAGGCCAAGTAATTAGTGGTATATACCGACCACCAAAAACGAATAAAACTGAGTTTGTCGAAGATATGGCCAAAATCGCAGATACAAGGGATGAACAAAAGGAGATGATATTGCTAGGTGATATGAACTTAAACTTACTTGATGTAAACAATAATCATGTACTCAATTATCAAGAAATGCTAGCCTCAAAGGGGCTGTATAACGTGATTAATTCTCACACCCGAACGAATTTAAGCGAAGGAACGTCCACTCTTATTGACCATATTATAGTATCTTTATCAGACCGTAAGATACTTTCCGCTGTAGTCGAAAATGACATCTCTGACCACTATAGCGTAGTTTTCGGAGTCTATGGTGAAGGTGAGAGAGTAGAAAAACACGTCAGCACAATTACATGCACGAATAAAGTTAATGAGCTAATTAGACTTACAGACTGGAGCATAATATCAGACGAAACAGATACGGAACTTTTTTATAATAACTTCGTGAAAAAGATGAACGAAATCTATAAAAGTTCAACAAAGACTATAAACAAAAAACTTTATCGTAAGATTACACCATGGATTTCAAGTGATATTATAGAGAGCTGTAAAGAACGTGACAGACTTTACAGAAGATGGAAAAATAATAGGAGCTACATGTCCTACCAGACCGAGTACAAAAAAATACGAAATATGGTAAACAAGAAAATATTGGCATGTAAAAATCAATACTATCAACAAAAATTTGAAAATACAAGATGCGATCCGAAAAAAACCTGGTCTTTAATTAACGAAGTTTTAGGAAGGAAGAAACCATCAATAGACACAACAATCACGAAAAACTTCTCATGTAACACAAACACAGAAATTTTGGCTGATGAATTTGCAAATTACTTCTCGCAGCAAGCGGCTCAGATAATTCACACGTGCAACACACCGACTAATACATATCATGGTAACTTTATACGCGACTCGATCTATGTGGGAGAAGTAGAGTGTTTAGAAGTGGAAAACATACTACAGCATTTAAATGCAATAAAGGGTCCAGGAGCTGATGGTATTAGACCAAGTGATCTAAAGAAAAACGCACACATTTTTGCGCCTTTAATCACTAAGCTTATTAATCTCAGCTTTGATACATCAGTAGTCCCGACAAAACTTAAAGAGGCTATAGTAAGACCTATATATAAAGGAGGAAAAAAGGATGAAATATCAAATTATCGACCTATAGCGATTCTATCTGTGGTTGATAAGATTATGGAGGAAATCATTGCAGATCGAATATGGAAATTCGTTGAAAAACACAACATAATAAGCAAATCCCAATACGGATTCCAGAAAGGCAAAAGCACGAATCGGCTTCTTGGTGATTTCGCAAACTTGATTAATACCAGCCTAAGTAAAAATTTTCATGTAGTAGTGCTTTTCCTGGACTTTAGTAAGGCGTTCGATACCCTTGATCACACAAAACTAATAGAAGCGGTAGAAAAAGCTGGAATTAGAGGAAAAATGTCTGAATGGATGAAGGACTATCTTAGGCGACGGATCTTCAGAGTTAAAATAAATGATTGCTGCAGCAACAAAAAAGCTGTGCATTATGGGGTACCCCAAGGTTCAAAACTCGGTCCGTTGCTGTATTTGCTTTATACTAATGACATGCTGAATTGCCTTAGGAAAAGCTTTCCTTTCGCTTTTGCAGATGACACAGCCATTGTGGTTTACCACCGGTCGCTAGATGAGGCAACTAAGAGAATGCAAGGCGAGTTCGACAAAGTTGGCAGATGGTGTCATGACAACGGCCTAGTCATCAATGCATCTAAGTCAAAAGTAATGCACATTCGCAGCCCGCAATACCGAAGTGAACAGATTACAATCAAAACATTTAAATGCGACAACCAACAAAATGTTGATACCCTAGAAGTAGTCAACACGTATAAATATCTAGGGATTACGATTGATAGCCATTTCATCTGGGAGAGCCATATCAATGATACAAGGAGCAAACTGAGAGGGTCACTCTTTGCTTTGGCTTGCATGCAATACAAAGCAACTACCACGGTAAAAAAACAAATATACTACGCTCTGGTTGAATCAAGATTGCGATATGGTATACTTGCATGGGGAGGAGCTTCAGCAACTCATATAAACAAACTTCAAAAAGTTCAAGACAGAGCGGTAAAATTACTAACGAGAAGAAATAGCACATCAAACGGAGAGAAGGTGATGAAGGTTAAAAATATTTTCGAGATGACAGCAGCGGTGGAATATTATGATGACTTACGCTTTAGAACTCCAATCAACCACAGCTACAGAACAAGAAGACAAGCAGAGGGTTTCTATGAGCTTCCATGTATCTCAAACGTTTATGGCAAGAGGCAACTTAGCTATACAATACCCAACATACTAAACAAACTTCCGCAGTTTTTAAGACATATTAACAATACAAATTGTAGAAAAAAAAGACTGAAACAATTTTTCCTTGAAGCAATAACTTAGATACATTTTTTCTTGCAATTATCTAATTAAAAAAAAAAAATAATAAAAAAAAAAAAAAAATAAAATAAAATATACTTTAAATTTAGTAGGTTATATACTTATAAAATAAATACCTAAGTTTAAAATTTAAATTGTTCACATCAATGTTAAAATTTTTGTAAACAACCTTCTGCAGATAAGCTATTTTACAGCTTCGCAGATATTGAAACATATTATTGTAATCTGAAATATCTTTAATAATTGTTCAATAAATTTCAAATAAATAAAGTGCCTTAGGATACTTTTTACCCCGGAATATCACTTGGTTTTAACAAAATAGTATAAAAAACCGGATATATGTATGGAAAATTCTGTTTATACAGACTTAGCTCAGTAATGGCTTATCGTCTCTTTTCAGCGCACACATTCAGGTTGAACACGTTTTCAGGTGCTGTTCATTGGGAAAAGTTTGGAAATGGGCTGGGGTGGGGTTCGTGTGTCAATGTCAAATTGTTTCATTCGTGTTGCTTCTTTTCACCGACATTTGAGACGGGTAAGAGGGAACGAATAACAGAACTTTGCGTAAATCTTTTTTGTATTGACTTAAGTAGGAATTAAAATTATGTTTTTGTTGTCTTTGTTTTTGCTAAATATTGCTTTTAGAAAGGTCCAAGGGAGGGAACATATTTATAAAAAAACGGCGGGTGAGGCGAGGCGAGCACGGGTCAGCTAGTATCTAATAAAATAAATGGCGTGACTAATCTGGTTCAGACCTACAGGTCTGTAGGACCCAAGGCCTAGCTTTTCACAACCATTCGTTTTGTGTGGGTTTTTAATTTTTGGGACGAATGGAAGGGATCTACAATTTTACCCCGAGTCCAAACGGCTGATTGAGAAGCTCATTCATGACAGTTTTACTCTCGGATGTTTGTCAGACGTTCGCGAGAGGTGGCGCAGTCGAAAAAACCTTAAGATGTAATTTGGCCCTTTCGGGATTCGAACCTGGAACCCCTCGCTTAGTAGCCCAACACACTACCACTAAGCCACTGTGCCACAGATATTACGATGTGTTTAATTTTGTCTTTAGAGACATTTTTCTATTGGACCTAATTTTAGCGCAAACAGCATTTCAGTATTCAACAGAACTACGGTGAAACGTCCAGTAATTTTAAGCTCCAATTAAAGAAAAAAGTCGTTGGGTATAAAACGAAAAGGGACATGAAATAGGAAGGGGTAGGGCGCTGGGTATGAACCTAGCGAAAAGGTCGTAAAAGAAAGACCGCAATTAACATATCTGGAAAAATACTTTATGTTCAGATAGGTAAAACAAATACCTACAGTAACTCTGCACGGAGTCACCGTCTCATGAACATCGAAAGAAAAAAAATGTGGAAGGCAATTCGCCGCATTTTCATCAGCGTTGCCACCCACATAAATATAATGCCCAACTTGTTGAAAGTACCACTTAACACATGTTGCACAGGGGCCCTTCTTATGTCCAACCATGCGGCTGCTCTCGACAGAAAGTGACAACTTTTCCCTGTTGACATCTTTGGGAAACTATTTGCGTCTAAATTCGTTTAAGGACTAAAAAATCACAGAAATGAAATACTTACTCGCGCATTTAAGATACCAGCTTTTTCGGACTGTAAGAAATTAAACATCATTTTAATGGATTTATAAAAAAATAACTTCCCGCTCGAAATTAATCTCCACTCAATTTATCAGCATTGAAGTGGCATTTATAAATTAACATAACTAACCTAAACAAAACTAGAAATCCGAATCCGAACCGAACTTCTCCGATAAACACAGGCGCAATTCTGTGCCATGCCAATCGCAAATTTCGCTTTTATTTTGTTCGTCCGCATTTGTTGTGAAGTTGCGGTTCTTTTGTTCGCAACTAACATTCCCAATTATGAAATAAATTCCACAAAACCCGTGAAATAAAAAGCGCACATCCCTGCGAATTTCGGAAAGTTATGCCATTCATGTTACTATACGTTCCTGACAAAATTATCCTTAGGAATGTAAACCATGTTCAGCTGCTTTCGACAACGGATTCTCGTTTTGGTTCGATGAAACTAGGAACTGCTGTGTTGAAAGTTTTCAATTAATATACTGACTTTTCCAGTGGGGATTTTAATTCTGTGCATACAACTCTTATTTCGTTTGCAGTATGTTATTGCTGGCATTTGTCCTGATTGTGTGGGTTTAGGTTGGGGTTTTTGCTTTTTAATACATGACAAACTGAAAAGAACTTGTGAAAGGAAGTGCTGATTTTTTTTAAATTATTCACACAAAATTACCGCAATGTTAAGTTCGAAAAATAGTCCTGCTTTTATAGCCTTGTTTAGTTTTTAAAGTTTTGTGCAAGCCGAAAATGGGGTTTTCGAGATATATGAATGTTTTAAAGCAGCGTTTTCGGTGATTCGAATGGAAAATAAAGGGCGAAATAAATTTGAAACTATTAATTTTACTCTAAATTATGCATTTTGATCGATGTAGCCGTTTTCATGTAGGTAAACAACAGAAGATAAAATTTTCAAAATACGACTTTTTTCAAAAATGCTTTTTACGATAATTTAGAGAAAAACTGAGTCTGCTTTCAAGTTAGGTAGGACCATATTACCTAAAGAATACATTTTTGTTGAAATCGTGTTTATTGTTTTTGAGATAAGTCCAATTTTCAAAAGGACCGGTATTGGTTGAAAACGTAGGAGCCATTTTCGAAAAAAAACTAAAATTGTTTAAAACCGGTTTATGCGGGAAGTCCCGCTAATAAAAAGGCTGAAACAAATAGCCCCGAACTGAAAGCCAAATCTGGGCAAGGTTGTAGAACTCAGTAGCAAAAGGTAAAACGGACAGACGGACACAATTGCGGGACCCAATTCTTTAAGTTCCTCTACCATCGTAATGTCAGAATTTATTAATATGAGACGAATACAATATCTTTCTCTTACTATAGATATAGATCATCTGAGTACTTTTACGCGATTATAAATATAAAAGTAGTGAAACCCGTCCCCATTGCAATGTCAAGAACTGTCACTCTCAAGTTAAAGCTATGTTATCGCAATTCTCAGACTAAGGTTACCATCCAATAAAACTGTCATCCTTTGAAGTCAATTGGAAATCAATTTCCCATCCTTTCTCTCGTTTCACATGAAATGTGCTCGCTGAAAGATGCAGCGACGTAGGGCTCATTGAGCCTCTCTGCAAAAATAAATTGATTGCAACGTTTTCTCTGGCGAAATAGGCGACCCTCTTCGCATGGAAAATTCGGCCCACCAGAAGGTGCATGCACACAGAAAACAGGAAAACAGGAAAACACCCAAAAAGAGCAAGCGAGAGAGAGAACAAATTTTATTATCTGATAGAGAATTGATAAATTGCCCAATTGCAAAAATATGAAATCCGCACTTCAGAAACGACAAAAAGGCAGATCTCCTCCATACCGATGCGATGCGAGGAGGAGATGCAGCATCCAGGAACAATTTCGCTGAATTGCAATTGCAATGCCACCTGCAGCTGCAACAAACCAGGACTCGCCATACTCGTACTCGTAGTCGTACTCGTACATCGCACTGTTCCACTCCAACGTATAGTGCATTTCTGACTATTAAAACCGACCGACGACGACGCGGCAGGCAGACAGATAGGCAGATGCAGACGAAAATGCGATTGTGTTTGCAGGAAAATTGGATCAGAAGAACGGAGAAGGAAGCACCAAATGATGATGATGGTCGCAGCATTGGGGATGGGTATGGGAATTCGGGGATCCACCAAAAAATGCCTCACAACAGCATGCACTTCATTCTTTTATCTGCGTTTGCTTTTTTTTTCCTGGCAGCGCTGTTCCGCTACGATAAGTTACCGAGTCCTTGCACAAGCATCGACGTATACACACATACTGTGTGGTGGTGGGGTGAACGAGCTGCATCCAACTCCTCGTGTTTTTGCAAGATTTACGAGTCTTTTTGATGTTTTCACCTAAAAGTTCTTGCGATGGATTGTGCGCGGTGCGCGGTGCGGGTGCCGATTGCAGTTTTGTACGAATGTATGTACGGGAAGTCTACGTAAGAGGAATTCGGCTAAGAGCTCCACCAAATGCCGACGAAAAAAAAAGAACAACAACTGAATAACAGATTCGGATATAATTGTTTTCGAAGGATCCATTTTCATACCAGGAATCTGCACACCGACCCGACCGTCTGTAGTTGAGTTGTGCGGGTTTCGCTGGCAGTGGTTGCAGCGGTAAAGTGTTTCGCCCTTGGGCAAACAGAAAGGGAAACAATTAAAGTGCTCAAGGGAAACAGTTAAAAGTGCAGCCAACACCTCATGCTCGGATGAAACCGCAATTGGGTATCGATTTCTTCGCAAATGACGCACAGGACTTGTTGTTATTGATGCACATGCACACATCTCCTTGGTTTGAGCCAAGTGAATGATCACAACGGCAGCTTTAGGTTACAGACCTTAATGGATATGTTTAGGCTTCTATTAAAAGGCCTAAACTGACAGTATAAACTGAGCTTGATGAGGAATGATCACTTGTACCCGGGCTCAGATCGGATTCTCAAACATTTTTAAATTTTTCTCTTACACTGAGGAAAAATCCACTGCCCGAATTTAAGTGCTTTTAAGATTAACTTCGGGCCTGGTTCCATTTATGAAAGGTCAGTATTCAAAGCAAGGACGGGCTTCTCAAATCAATATTGCTCCGTAATCGTAACAATATAAAATACTAGCTCGAAAACGTCAGATCAATCTAACATCGATCGTTTGTGCTTAAGCTAAGAAAGAGCGTTGCAAAGCCAATAGCAGACGATCATCAAAATAATTCTTAAATTAAGAATGTCTAGTTAATAAACACAAAAATTATTATACTTAAATTAAGTTCTTAATTCAATAATTCAGCGCTTTAAGAAAAATCCTTAAATTGAACATGTGATTTCTAGAAGTAAGAATGGCATACCACCAGCTTCAGACCGACGTTCTTGATTTAAGCACATTTCGAATAGCGATGAATATTAGTTGAAAATTGATTAATTTAAGCGTGTTTTTGATTACCTACCTTACTTTACTTTTGGTGGCGCTTGCAGTCTGGGGTGGACCACGGCCTCAACTAACAAGCCCCTCCAGCCAGTTCGGTCCCTCGCAAGCTGCCTCCAGTTACGTACACCAAGTTGGATTAGGTCGTTCTCCAATTGTGCGCGCCACCTAAGGTGGGGTCTTCCTCTGCTGCGCTGTCCCTCAGGGTGGATTCGAAGACTTGGCGGGCTTGTGCGTTGTTGTTCATACGCTCCACGTGTCCCAGCCATCTCAGCCGTTGTATTTTCAGCTTTTTGACTAGGTCAGCGTCGCTGTATAGCCCGTAGAGTTCGTCGTTGAATCTTCTTCTTCACACTCCCTCGTCACAAACTGGACCGAATATCACTCGAAGAATCTTTCTCTCAAAGCATCCCAGAAGGTTTTCATCCGCTTTTGACAAGTTCCATGCTTCTGGACCATACAGCAGGACCGGGATGATTAAGGTCTTATATAGTACCTCCTTGGTTCTATGAGAGACGGCTTTACTTCTTAGATGCCTTCTTAGCCCGAAGAAACAGCGATTGGCAAGAGTGATTCTTCGCTTGATCTCTGCGCCGATGTCATTTTGCGAAGTGATAGTGGAACCCAGGTATACAAAGTCTTTAACTACTTCGAAGTTGTATCTGTCCATCGTGACGTTTTGTCCGAGTCGCCGATGTTGAGAGTCCTTTCTCGTTGACAGCATATACTTCTATCCTCATTAACAGCCAGACCCATCTTCGCCGCCTCCGTTTCAATGCTTGCAAATGCGCCACTGACAGCTCGCCGCGTTCTTCCAATAATGTCAATATCATTAGCATAGGCAAGTAGATGAACGGACTTTTGACAAATTGTACCTCTGGTGTTGGCTAGTGAGTCTTGCAATTTTTTCCGTCTGTCCGTCTGTCCGTCTCTCCGTCCTTCCCGAGCTCCACAGCGCAAACGGCTGGACGGATTTCTTTCAAACTTCGGATTTGGAGCTTACAGTTCGGGGGAATTTGTTTTTGCATACTAACCCTTTTATTAACGTTACTTCCCATATAACGGTTTTAATAAAGTTTGATTATTTCAAATAGGCTCTAACGATTTCAACCAAAATTGATATTTGGGCTTAAGTAGGTGTGGTTAACATGGCTGCATACCCAGTTTATCTCAAAAACGGTCCAAACTATTTCGAGAAAAATTCATATTTAAGGTAATATAGCCATTCCTAACATGATAGCAAACACAGTTTTTCTCTTAATTGTATATAATGGATTTTTGAAAAAAATGCATATTTTGAGAATTTGGTTTTCTTTTTTTTACCTACATGAAAACGGCTGAAGCGATTTTGACCAAAATGCATACTTGGAATAAAATTGACGTTTTCAACATTATTGCGTTCTTCATTTTCGATTCTAACCACCGGAAACGCTGATTTTGAAAACTGCTCAAATCTCGAAAATGTCATTTTCGATTTGGATAAAACTTTAAAAACCAAGTAATACTAACATCTTGAACAATACCTTATACTCAGTTTTTAGGTAAATAGTTGAGCAAGATTATTTTTCGAACTCAACATTGCAATATTTGTTACTATTTTGTACGCATTATTTTCCAAAATCAGCTTTAAAGATTTTGACTAAAATGCTTATTAACGATAACATAAATATTGTTAAAAAAACCCCGTACTTAGTTTTTCTTAGAGAAATGCAAATAATGCCGTCTTATAACCATTACCGCACTACCAGTTAAAATGTAATCACAACTACTCGAAACTCCTTTTTAGCAAATATTTCCCACTTCTTCTTTTTTCAACCATATTAATCATGAACCTTAAAATAATTCCAACCAATTGGAGTCTACACTATCAGAAACCCGCACTTCATTTACCCCCAAGTGCAAAATCAAAAACAAATCTCTGAATTCTTAAATCACAAACCCTACTTCGAGACATGGCCACCTAGCAGCATCACCAATTTAAAAAATCTGATTTTATAGCCTATAAACAACAATAAAAGAAAAATAAACCAACCAAACTGATGATATGAACGAGAAAGTTTCGTGCGATCCAGTCGTGCACTTTATTTTTATTTATTTTGATTGTTGAAATATTTACGAGCAACATTATTTAATTTATTGAAAAACAAGTGTAACACCGTATTAATTTTTCTATAAATAATATACATACCTAATAAAAGCGAAACGATGCGAAAAATTAGTAATTATTCTTTTTTCGTTCACTGGTTTTTGACGTTTAACAGAATTAAAAACAACTTAAACATAAGTTTTCCTGTGATTAATGTAAGACTCGAGTTTATAGTTTAGACATGGGTTTATATTGTCTATGAATTGAATAACCTCCGGTTTAGTTTAGATAGTACATAATAATAACTTATCAAAGATATATGAATATGCACCAATAAAAACATAATTTTAGTTCCTACTAAAAAGTCTACACAAAAAAGATTAACGCAAAGTTCTGTTATTCGTTCCCTCTTATCAACCTCAAATGTCGGCGAAAAGAAGCAACACCAATGAAACAACTTGACATTGACCCCACCAGCCCATTTCCAAAATTATTCCAATTAACAGCACCTGAAAACGTGTTCAACCTGAATGTATGCGCTGAAAAGAGACGACTGTCCATTAAAGTGCAAAACATATGATCACGTTACAGAATGATTGTTTTGAACATTGCTCAGCTTCAGGACAACGCAGGAGGATGTTTTATATCTTAAATGATTCAGGAGAAAATTTACTAAATTCACCTATTTTTTTATTTTTCAATTCGATAAGCCATTACTGAGCTAGGTCTGTAGAAACAGAATTTTCACTACATATATCCGGTTTTTTTAACTATTTTGTAAAAACCAAGTTACATTCCGGGTTAAAAAGTATCCTAAAGCCCGACCCAGAACATAAGCAGTCACTATGCCAAGTGTCATCAAAATCCGTTCAGTAGTTTCTGCGTGATCCGCGATCAGACATTTCTCATTCTACAGTTTTATTATATGTAGAGAGAGAAGAGAAGAGAAGAAAAGAGATAGAGATAAAGATAGAGAAGAGAAGAGATGAATTTAGGTAGAAAGACTCAAAAGCGATACTAGATAAAATATACAGCAGTCGCCCCGAATACCAAATCAAAAGTTTGAAACGTCCAGACAACCGACGACGATGGACAGAATTGCTAGGCCCACTTTTTTAGTTCTTCTATCATCGTATTGTCAAAATTGATTAATTTCGTTTTCCATTGTGGAAAAAGACACGCCCGGGAAAGTCCGATACGGAATCGAAAAAATCAGATCTGAAACCTTTCTATTGACACAAAAAATACTCTTCTGATGATTCGGAGATGTGAATTTCAAGTTTCAACAAACTCAAGAAGCACTTATACAATTGTATTTTATGTATTTTTTACAAGCCAGCTGACGGCAGGAATAGATTACTTTTTGGCATTCCACCGATCCTTTTGTGGACAGTTTCTTGTTCCATTGGATTTAAGAATTAGTGAATCCCGAGTCAAACCAATGAAAAAAGACTGAAAGTCTTAAGTTCGAAAATGTATTTCCTTGGTAGGTACCTAACTTTCGTTTCCATAAGGTTAACCAGTTATTTACAAAAACAGAATCAGTAGAATCATCGTTAACTACATCGAGCTGACCTTTACTTTACAAAAATTTAATCCAACATGGAACGGAACAAAATATCTAATATAATTCTCCGAAATTCAAAACTCATACCTGTGTTCACATGACACAAATGTGTACGTACGAGTGGGTATCCCTGTTTCATAGTCGCATATGAAATATGCTGTCCTTCTGCAGAATTTCTCTATTTGTCTGCATGTTGAATGTTTGTTTTTACAACACAACTGCAATAGCTGCGCCGTTGCTCCCCTCTCGTTGGAGTTTGTGTAGAGTTTCGTTTGTGCGACACATGATGCGGAAGATAGAGCACCAGGACGGTGAACAATGTGACACAAGGTACACAATCTCCACATACAACTACTGCTACTGTTGATGTAACTATAATAAAAACGGTATTTCTTGAATATGATACATCAGTTCAAGGATACTCATCATTAATTTACAAAGATTTGATTGATTTTTTCTTCGATTTCATTCTCATCGCCTGTGGAAAAGAAGACCGGAATGGAACGACGAGCGCAGAATAAATAGAATCGTATCTCCTTAATGTATGAAGGTATATGTGAAAGTTGATTTCTGATTTTTCTATTTGCACTTCCTGATTGAAAATGACAAAACAGAGGGAAGATTGTAGGAGACTTGATTTCTGAGTTTTTCTTCGGATGTCCTTAGGGCTTTTCAGTGTGTATGTACTTGTACAGTGTACACCCGCAGAAATGTGTATTCATAAATATTCTGTGGGAAAAGCGAATATGTAATAAAATGCATTCGCCATGAGGACAGTGTTCAACCCCTAAAGTGTGTCCTCTACAGCGGTCGATCTTGTATTACGTACGGTTACGCAAGAAGGTTGGATGCATGCGAAAGGGTGAAGATGCAGGAGAAAGGATATAGGTATAGATAATGTTGCGAAACGTTATTGCGGGGTCGCAAGTATTCTCTTAATTAACTTATCGGAGATTTTATGATATCCTTTTGTCATCATGGGGTCTCCTAAGACGCCAATAAAAATCGAAATTGGTATCGTAAAGAGATTTTTTCTGGATGATAAAAATTGCATTGCAGCGCCGCAGGGTGCCCATTGCAACCCGGGTAGTAAGACCTTGATGAAAAGATATGTGTGTTCGAAATGTGTTTTTCTTGTTGACAGTGTGACACTTGGGTCGTGCACTTTGTGGGAACTCGATGCGATTAGCTGGCGTTCTTTGACATTGAAGAAGTCAACATTTTCGACCTTTGTAAGGGTGTGGGCTATATGGGCTTGATGGGAGGATGATGCGGGTAGCGGAAAAGAATTACTCAAACTAAGCAACGTCAGGCAAAAGTTGTTCTTTACACTATAAAGTATCAATTACGAATGTAAGGAAAGAGGTAGACAATAGACATGCTCATTTCAAGAGGTGACGTAGCTACTTAGGGTTTGGATGTTTGATTCGATGTAGTTCTTGGTTTACAAGACTTAGACTTTCAGACCAAGCTGTTTGGAAGAGTCAGTATGATAACTAAGGCGCAGAAAATCAATAACTATGAGAGGGGCTCCACCCGTAAAGGTTAGAGGGACAATTTTAAAAAAGTACGCACATAAAATGAAAAAAAATGAAAAAAAATACTTATCAGTTTTGACAGCACGAAGTCTGTTTTCTAACGGTGTTTTTAAATCAACTGGTTTCTGTTTCTTTTTTTTTAGAAAAAACTGATCTCAAACTTTAAATTTAAGGAAACAAAACTAAATTTGTTAAATTTGTTTAAATTTTTAATTCAATACTGAAAGCCAAAATTTCTTATATCTTTTAATTTTGAAAAAAATTTTATGTAAATTGTTTTTTTTCTGATATCTAGATGTCGCTTTCTCGGTTATAAAAAAATATGTAAACATCCAAAATTGTGGAAAATTTATTATCAATGGAGGGATAGATTTTGGATCACTATAACAATTTCTAGTATTTTTTTATGCGCAGATTTTCGTTGGATTTATAGAAACTTTGCACATACCCACTTTTTTTTTTAAGTTAGCTCTTCCTTATACACGGGGAGAGATAGACTATAGACACCTCTAGCTTTTACAATTAATTTTCCGGTGCATATTATATATGTTCGGGGCCTTGCCACTGAATCCTTACATTTTTTTAACTTATCTTTTTTGCTTCTAATTTATAAGGTCGCATACGAGACAGTTCATGATGAGCTATATGGAGCCATGTATTGTCAGATAGCCTAGTTTTGACATCGCCACAAAACCCATCAGTCTGTTGGAAAAAAACTATGGAGAGAACTCGCTGCTCCATATGTCAGAAAGGACTAAGACAGGTTTGTGCGTTGTCACTTAATTTCTTCAGCTTACTTTGAAAAAGAGCAATAGAAAGCCGCAAGCGGGGTAGCTTTTGGTATCATCCGCGCGGCACTTATTCTTAAATACTGGAAAATATGCGCCATCTGTTGCAATGACAACGAAGTTTCGACTACTGTCGAAATCATATTTCGAAATTGGTTTCTGCCTGAGTCGGAGCCTATAAATTAGGGGGTAGTCAAATTTTCACGGCTCTAAAAGTGGCTGGATCGGAGTATCTACATCTGTAGCGACAATCAGGCTGCGCTAAAAGTTCTGGTCAAGTTTCAAAATAGCTCAGTATTTCAAAAACTCTTCGTTCGCAAAACAGAATTTGTTGACTCTTGTCAGTGTCCCTATTCCCTAATGGCCGCACTGGGACTGGTGTTGGGTGAAATAAGGTCTCGAGTTCCTTGAAAAATAAAAAAAACCAACAAGCTAGGCCTAGGGTCCCACAGACCTGTTGCGCCAACTATTTATTTATTTATTCTTAGATTTAAGGCCGAAAAGCAATAGTTTTAAGCATAATGTTAAGTTTAGAGATCTCGCTAAAAGCCAGTAAGCTAGAATTAAGATCAATGATAGTTTTAAATTAGATTTAATTATTTTCGTCTAAAATAAATAAATAAATAAATAATTTGGCGCGACAGGTCTATGGGACCCAAGGCCTAGCTTCTCACAACCATTCGTTTTGTGTGGGTTTTCAATTTTTGGGACGAATGGAAGGGATCTACAATTTTACGCCGAGTCCAAACGGCTAATTGAGAAGCTCATTCATGACAGTTTTACTCTCGGATGTTTGTCAGACGTTCGCGAGAGGTGGCGCAGTGGAAAAAAAAACCTTAAGATGTAATTTGGCCCTCTTGGGATTCGAACCTGAGCCCCTCGCTTAGTAGCCCAACACACTACCACTAAGCCACTGCGCCGACTATTATTTTCGTCTAGTCTTAAGTTTAATGAATAATGGCATTGAAAAGTAAGGGAAATCAGTTCTCCGATGAAAGAGACCTAAGCCAGGTTCAGGTAATTTTTCTTGCGTCCTCGCAGTCAGGACCCCCAGAATGCAAATACACAAAAGACAAGCTCTTGACGGTCTAGAAGAAATCGGCGGAATTCTGGCTTTAGACAACTTATTGGCAAATTATGCCATTTAATTTTACATTTTATAGAAAAAGATTTTATTAATTTTTCCGGAAAAAGAAACGTGTTTTTTTTAGAAAATTTTAAAATAATAATTTACCTATTTTTTCCAATAAACAAACTTTGTAATTCATAAGCAACGTTTTAAGACCAAGGGGCTTGGCCCAAGACTGACTTCAACCATTAAGTTTAAATGGTTAAAAAAAGCAAAAAAAAAAAAAAAAATTTACGGTTTCGTTTTACATATGGCTATAGCTGGTGTCTTAATCAGGATTTTATATTTAAACTTTATTTATATATTTAGATATGTAAATTCATTACCCTTAATCGATCAGCCATAATTGCTGAATACAGTTTTGGTACCAACAAACAACAAAAGCAAGTCATTAATTAATGACGGTGCGAAAAATTTGTATCTTTATTTACGATACTATAAAAATATTTATTATTAAATGTAATGGTTTATGATTTGATTGTTCAAAACGACGGAAGGACTGGCAAATCATTTTTGTACAATCAACAGTTCTTTTAGTTAATTTAACAAATTGCCCTTCCGGGATTGAAAAATTATTTTAGCATATTTAAATGTTCTGTTGTTTATTGGACTTGAAAAACAATTTTTATTTTAATTAAAAAGATTTTAATGCAATTTAAAACTCATATATTCAAATTTTGTCAATGTGTCATTTGTTTGGCCGTGAACTGACAAAAGAGTTTTTGAGGCATCAACCTATTCAGACATGCCATTGAGTCGGAACTCGGAAGACCTTGTCAAGAAACACTAAGGAGACCCTATTATGCTTTATGCCAATAGACATTTTAACAGCGATCTCTACAAGCGACATCTACCTCCAGAGAAAAGTTCGAGTTAATTGTCATGGAGCGGACATGTATATCGAACGTATAGAGTCTTCCTTTCCAACCTAGAGGCAAACAGTGAAAGTGGACTTCGCCCATCTTGGAGTACGCAACGGATGACTAATAGCCTAATACTCTGCTATTTGGAGGGACGTATTGGTTAAAGTCCATAGCCTAGAGCTCCACCCCAAACTGTATAGCGCGACCTAAGTTAGTAATACGTGCTGAATACACGTTCAAGTGTTCCTATATATATATACATAGGTACTTCCTTGAGGACCATCTTCTAAAATATTATAAGCCTTATGGTAGTTTGATTTCCCAATTATTCAAAACCACCCTAAGTCCAAAAATAACACATATGTATCTGCAAATCGTTACAGGTTAACCTATAAAACGGGGTTAAAACAGAAGCGCTTTTCAATAAGTACCTTTACCCTATGCACCACCAAACTCTACTTACGAATCCAAGTCCCTGCAAGCGGTGCCCACAGGGGAGAACAGCCCTCCATAAACCGCCACCAAAAGACATCATTAACACAAGGACGCACACAATTGACAGGACATTTTCAACAATAAATTTCCAATGCAATTGCTCTTTCTCTCTCTCTCTCTGTCAAAAACTAATACAATCCCTCATTATACGAGATCGGGAGGACCCATATGATGCCGTTCAGATGACAAAGTCAACATTTCCCTGGGATACAACTGGGATTCATGCGGAAATAATTACCACAGTGTCAACAATGTGAACTGTTTCCAATTCTATTACGAAATTATTACAATTTGGGTGCCATTGATGTTGGGGGTTGGTACACCACACAAGCACAGCCTCACACCCCCTGGCCAAAAAACACATCACACGAGTAAATGCTCCCGCAGGGAGTGTTCAGTGTTCACTGTTGTTGTTTTGTATCACCAGAGTCCCCCAAACCCCCCGTCCAGAGGCATCCTCTTTGAATGCTGTCGCTGTCTGATGTGTGGTGCTGCTTAGAGCACCATGTGTGTGTGTCTGTGGCCTTCAACAATAGTGCTGGCTAATGTGTATAGCTGAATATGTAGGACAATGATAAACAAAATTCTTTGCCGACGGGTGAATAATATATACAAATTCATAACAATGGTGGCGCAGCGAACCTAACTCGTTGACCTACGTGAAGTTGGCCCGCACTTTTTCTAGAATGAAAAACGTGAAATGCAGTTCGATAGACATTCGTTTGTAGTTGTTTGTAGTGAATTTTTTTTCGTTTGTAGTTTTACCGTTAAAAAGTTAGGACCATTAGAAAAAAATTTCCGCCCGCACTTCTGAGCTTTTGAAATAAAATCTAGCCAGTTGCAATCGAAATCGTTTGTAGTTGTTTGTAGTGAAATTCTTTTTTCCCAAAAATGTCTCATTTCGGAGATATTATGACATTTGTGTTTGCACCTATAACTATGAAATTCCAACAGTGATAAATTATTTAAGACCATTAATGCATAAAGCATATCCCAACTTAAATAACTGCATTCAAAATATCAAAATCCACCCAACCGTAACTTAATAAAACGCAATCAAAGTCAAAAAGTGCATATTTTTAAAGTTGCGCCCATATATCAATTTCCCAACAACTACAAACAACGGTAAACACATTTTCGCAAACCAGTCAACCGTGTCCATCCATATGAGTCACTATTTGTCAATTAGCGACAACAACCAATGAATAAAGCCCGATTTTATCCAACAAATTTTTCTATTCCTTTAAAGAACATTAAAAAACAACACCTTTCGAACAAATTATAGCAACAAAAACATAATGTTTGCTAAGTCTGTACATCTGGCTATCTAATACAATTCAAATTTTATGATTTTATCACAAAGAAAAGGATTTAGATGCAACTTAAGCAAACAGTAGCTCGTCATATAAACTCACATGAATATTTCGATTACTAAGCAACTTAAAATAGTGAAATCTATTTTTTTCTAATGCTTTCTATTAGATCTTTCTAATGGAATAGAAAAAAGTGAGATTTTATCAATAGATAATGATTTATTCGAAATTTAAGAAAACGGTTGAAATCGTCCGCGCAACCCGATTTAAGGGGACGGATATTTCAAATGCTAGACAACTACAAACGATAAAAACCAGTTATTTGTTAGAAGGCATGTATGCTCTATCTAATGAAACCAAAAATATTAAATTTGTATCAATAGAAAAGAATTTATATGCAATTTAAGCAGACGAAATTAAACTGCGTTATCTCCGAAACCGGTCCAAGTCAAGGGATGAAATCTTCTATTTTTGATAGTAATCCACTCCATCAATCTAATAAATCACAAATTGTATCCATCAGCCTAACGGTTTATGATTTATATGAAATTTAAGCAAACTTGAAACTTAATTTTTTTTGTGAAGTTGGCCCGCACTTTTTCTAGAATGAAAAACGTGGAATGCAGTTCGATAGACATTCGTTCGTAGAGGTTTGTAGTGAAATTTTTTTCGTTTGTAGTTAAACCGTTATAAAGTTAGAACCATTTAAAAAAAATTCCCACAATTCCTTAAAACCGCGTTATCTCTAAAACCGTACCAAGTAAAGCGATAAACTGTTTTATTTTCAAAAGTGTTCCACTTCACTGATCTAATAACACACAAACTGTATCTATTGACCTAACGGTTTATGATTTATAAGAGATTTAAGCGAAATTTTACCTTCCAACTTTCAGGGTCCATAACTCAAAAACCGTTTAACTACAAACGATGAAATTTTGAATTTATATTTTATGCACCTTTTCTTATCTGCTGCATAAAATAGAAGACTGTGCGCACTACAGGTCATATTTTATTTCAAATTTAAGGGAAGCCTAAAATGACCTTGACTGCCCATTTTTTAAGCGGTTCCATATTTCCATTGCTAACAAACTCTGGAAGTTGAAATATGTTTTTTTCCAATGAAACTACCCATCTCTTTCTATTAAAGTCAACAAAAATCATTTTCCACTAACGGTTTAAGTTTTTTACACGATTTAATTTTCGTTAAATTCGGTTTGGAAGCCTATTTAAGCACCCCGATAACTCAAAAACTGTTTAACTACAAACGATGAAATTACACATTTCTAATCTATGCTTTATCTCTAATCGATACTATCAATTAAAAGAAAATCGGCTCTACTGGACACTTTTTATTTGCAATTTAAGGGAAGCCCGAAATGTTCTGAATTGCCCATATTTAAGCGGTCCGATATTTCCATTGTTAGGAAGTTCTGAAGGTTGAAGTAAATTTTTTTGCAATGAAACTAGCCACCCTTTTCGAACAAAAGCAACAAAAATCATTTTCCACTAACGATTAATAATTTTTCGCTTTGTATTAGAAAAGTGCTTTCGAACTTTAAGTCCCAATAGTATGGTCAGTCGAACAGCTTCCCTTAAATTGCAAATAAAAAGTGTCCAGTAGAGCCGATTTTCTTTTAATTGATAGTATCGATTAGAGATAAAGCATAGATTAGAAATGTGTAATTTCATCGTTTGTAGTTAAACAGTTTTTGAGTTATCGGGGTGCTTAAATAGGCTTCCAAACCGAATTTAACGAAAATTAAATCGTGTAAAAAACTTAAACCGTTAGTGGAAAATGATTTTTGTTGACTTTAATAGAAAGAGATGGGTAGTTTCATTGGAAAAAAACATATTTCAACTTCCAGAGTTTGTTAGCAATGGAAATATGGAACCGCTTAAAAAATGGGCAGTCAAGGTCATTTTAGGCTTCCCTTAAATTTGAAATAAAATATGACCTGTAGTGCGCACAGTCTTCTATTTTATGCAGCAGATAAGAAAAGGTGCATAAAATATAAATTCAAAATTTCATCGTTTGTAGTTAAACGGTTTTTGAGTTATGGACCCTGAAAGTTGGAAGGTAAAATTTCGCTTAAATCTCTTATAAATCATAAACCGTTAGGTCAATAGATACAGTTTGTGTGTTATTAGATCAGTGAAGTGGAACACTTTTGAAAATAAAACAGTTTATCGCTTTACTTGGTACGGTTTTAGAGATAACGCGGTTTTAAGGAATTGTGGGAATTTTTTTTAAATGGTTCTAACTTTATAACGGTTTAACTACAAACGAAAAAAATTTCACTACAAACCTCTACGAACGAATGTCTATCGAACTGCATTCCACGTTTTTCATTCTAGAAAAAGTGCGGGCCAACTTCACAAAAAAAATTAAGTTTCAAGTTTGCTTAAATTTCATATAAATCATAAACCGTTAGGCTGATGGATACAATTTGTGATTTATTAGATTGATGGAGTGGATTACTATCAAAAATAGAAGATTTCATCCCTTGACTTGGACCGGTTTCGGAGATAACGCAGTTTAATTTCGTCTGCTTAAATTGCATATAAATTCTTTTCTATTGATACAAATTTAATATTTTTGGTTTCATTAGATAGAGCATACATGCCTTCTAACAAATAACTGGTTTTTATCGTTTGTAGTTGTCTAGCATTTGAAATATCCGTCCCCTTAAATCGGGTTGCGCGGACGATTTCAACCGTTTTCTTAAATTTCGAATAAATCATTATCTATTGATAAAATCTCACTTTTTTCTATTCCATTAGAAAGATCTAATAGAAAGCATTAGAAAAAAATAGATTTCACTATTTTAAGTTGCTTAGTAATCGAAATATTCATGTGAGTTTATATGACGAGCTACTGTTTGCTTAAGTTGCATCTAAATCCTTTTCTTTGTGATAAAATCATAAAATTTGAATTGTATTAGATAGCCAGATGTACAGACTTAGCAAACATTATGTTTTTGTTGCTATAATTTGTTCGAAAGGTGTTGTTTTTTAATGTTCTTTAAAGGAATAGAAAAATTTGTTGGATAAAATCGGGCTTTATTCATTGGTTGTTGTCGCTAATTGACAAATAGTGACTCATATGGATGGACACGGTTGACTGGTTTGCGAAAATGTGTTTACCGTTGTTTGTAGTTGTTGGGAAATTGATATATGGGCGCAACTTTAAAAATATGCACTTTTTGACTTTGATTGCGTTTTATTAAGTTACGGTTGGGTGGATTTTGATATTTTGAATGCAGTTATTTAAGTTGGGATATGCTTTATGCATTAATGGTCTTAAATAATTTATCACTGTTGGAATTTCATAGTTATAGGTGCAAACACAAATGTCATAATATCTCCGAAATGAGACATTTTTGGGAAAAAAGAATTTCACTACAAACAACTACAAACGATTTCGATTGCAACTGGCTAGATTTTATTTCAAAAGCTCAGAAGTGCGGGCGGAAATTTTTTTCTAATGGTCCTAACTTTTTAACGGTAAAACTACAAACGAAAAAAAATTCACTACAAACAACTACAAACGAATGTCTATCGAACTGCATTTCACGTTTTTCATTCTAGAAAAAGTGCGGGCCAACTTCACGTAGGTAACTCGTTGGGCCTCCATTGCACTACTCTTCGAAGAAGGACGAGCGAGCGGCGCGGCGGTTGAAGGTCTTTTGTTGTCGGTGAGCTGGTAATTGTGCTTTTAGGGGTTGAACCGCGTGCTGATTAATTAATTTTGCTAATTTTCCTTCGATTTTTGTGGCAAAAGGGATTCAATTATTTTATGAATGGCAGCGGGCGGGATGTACGGCATCGCCAATTGGCAGCAGCTTCTATATAATGGTAGGAGATTTAACCGAGGGCGAGGCGGCACTTGTGGCCAGCGATGCCAAAGTACTTGGCAGCACCGTATTGATTGTTGTACACGTAATTGTTTTTCCCTTTTTGTGTGTGGTGTGGAGGTTTTCGGTCTGCCAAGAATGTTTACACACCCTGACACCTTCAAAACACATTTCTCATTTCGGTACAGATGTATCTAATATCTTATACTCTGGTTACCATGTATATATTGGCTACGTACTTCAAGTGCAGGGTACATAGTTTTGGGTTGGGTGTTCCTGTTCATCGTCGATGGGGCGCAATGTTTTCCATTGTTCTTGGATTTGGCAGAAGTGGCCACGTTTACCTAAATGTGATTAAATCCCACTGCAGGTACATGATGAATTGATAAATGAGATAATAGAAGTGGGTGTGATGGAATACAAATGGGTTTTGGTGGCGACAGATGTGTAATTAGAAGCAGCGAACATTGTGCTTGCTTGAATCGATTCGGGACAATGAACGCAGCTGTCTTTTTGTTGCCAAAATTGGCTTAATAATTTATTAATCTTGCTCAGTTAGTGTCGTGGGTGCAGTGGACCACGGGGCGAGGTGTCACTTATTTTCGTTGCGAGATGTCACGCATTAAAACTTGGCTGTCTAAATTCCATTTGTAACCAACCTTAGGTGAACTTTTTCTCCGATTGCAAGATGTTTGACTGGAGTAGGTTTGAAAACGACTGCACGAAATTGGCTTCGGATTTCACTATGGCATTGGAAGATGTTGCGAATGAAAGATAGGATAGGTTTTATTGCTATCCCTTCTCCAGAAGCGGAGATATAAGCTGATATATTAGCTCTTAGCTTTAAAATGCCGTCGCCGATTGGAACAATTTTTCTTTTCAAGTTGTAGCGTCGCTTGAAGCAAGACCATTGGACTTAGGTGAATGATATACCCACCACAACTAGAACCAGCAAAGAGACGTATGCTAGTTCAAGTTTTGACCGTTTCAAGGAGTTCATAAACTCCGCTTTGTGCTACCAAAAACTCCTACGGACAACGTAGTTAAGTTCCGCAAAAAAAGAACGGCTGGAAGCGCTGCTGCTTTGGTTTTGTAAACAGTATGGTTTAGGTTACAGTGACAGGTGTCACTTTTATCAAAAGATTCGCTTTGTAAGACCGTTTGCAGGTCTGATATGCTTGGCCATCAAAGGTATATTCAAAATACGTCTTAAAATTAAACCTTAGACCTTTCAAAGCTCTTCAAGATATTGTCATCAACTTTCAAATAGTTATTGCTATTCATACTGCGTATGCTTACTAACAATCCGAGGGGGATACGGACCTCAACTTCTTCAGTTAGTGCCGTCTTTGGATAACTACCTCCAGTCTTCCCATTGATATCACCAGTCTTTGGCACTTGATGTCGATTGCGTGTGACATTAGACAATCAGTTCGTTCGTCTGGTACCTACTCTCAAGTTCAAGTACTTTTGCAACGTACAGTGATGCTTGGTGAGTTCCAGGGGCTTGAAAATTTCCATCTTTTAACATGACAGCTCAGCTGACTTAATATTAGATCCAGATTGGTTAATGCTGCTGAAGTCTTCATTTAGCTTAGGGTACATATTTTCGTCACTGAGTCTTCTTCAACACGATGATTGGTTTCGCAATGCAAAGTTCCATCGCTATTGGTAACTGCTCCCAGATTTTTGAGTTTTTTTCCTTTTAAATAAATATCTGGAATATGTTGGAAGGATTCAAAGAGTAGCAAAAAAAAATGATGTACGTATTTTTTTGGAATCTTGAACGGCCCTCCCGCTCTTCGATTGTTACGTCGGAAATCTTCTCATAGTTAGGAACATCTCTTGGGAAACATATGCTTCCTTAAAAGACCCTCACAATACTGTCATTCCATATATGAATAACTTTTTCGTCATCCACAAGACGCTAACTTTGATTATAGTTTAAAAATTTCGGCGAATGGATTTTCTTGCAACTGATCGTTCTCTGAGTTGCACTTTTGAAAACGGATGTGCTTTTGTGCCCTGTTTTATCCGCAGTTTATTGTTTACCTAGTTCGTATCAGTTTTCAACCTTTGACGCAGCTTTCTCAATAAGTTACGGGCCATTCCTCCTCTCCGATGAGATCATCGTCTTTCACTTTGACCAAGCTTAGACTGTCTCTTTCTTTTCTTTTATCAATGTTAGCTTTATTTTTCCACCATCCACAGATGAATACTTCTCTTGAAAGTGGTATTATAAAATCTTGTTGGCTGTATTGTGTGAACGCCTAGAACCTCATCAGTCTATATCAGTCTCAGGCAAGTCTGCCATCGATAAAATGTTCTCTCTCCGTCCATATGGGCAAGAACATCACCCAGCCCTTCGATTTAGAAATAGGTTATAGACAAGACAAAGAGCTATCGTGAAACTTGTTTAACATTATTCTTGAAGCAATTGTTAGAAACTCTCAAACATTAGGGGAGCAATTTTTTAAAAGCTAGTTTAACTGCTGACAATATTGACATTACCGGAATATCACGGCGAGTTACAAGTATTGAATGGAGGTGGCGGCTTTGAGTCTGAAGGCTGTAAATGAGAACAAAACGAAGTATAGTCTCTTAACGAGAAAGGTCTCGAAGACTCAGACAAAACATTACGATTGACAGATACATCTCCGATGTATTTAAAGAGTTTGTCTACCTGGAGTACCTTATTGCTTTGCACAATAACAACGGCGCACTGAGATCAATCGAAAAATAACTCTTGTCAATCGTTGTTTCTTTGGGCTTAGAAAGCTTCAAACAAGCAAAGCCCTCTTTCATGGAACGAAGGAGATGCTGTGTGGTACCAAAGCATGGACTGGACTGTGTCAAAATGGATCCTGGGATATTTTTAAAGAATATAACGGCTGAGATGGCACCAGTCCGACGAATCTTTGAGTCCAGCCCTGAAGGACAACGTATAGCAGAAGATGAACCCACCTTAGGCGACGCGTACCATGGAGGACGACTACATCCGACTTGGTGTGCATAACTGGAGGAAGCTAGCCAGGGACCGATCTAAATAGGGTGGTTACTTAGTGGAGGACTGTACCTAAGCGCCAGCAAAAGTGAAATAAGTCCACCATATTATTTCTTGTTTATTATAGTTTTGTCAACGCAAGGAGTTTTACATGTCTTGTACTCTACCCTCTTTATCAATAACTTCGTCGATTTTTACGAAGACGACTTTTCCGTTTTGGCAATAAGTGCTTTGACAGGTTTCGCCAATCCTAAACACTATTGTATAAGTCAATCTTTGTTCTTTGACAACTCTGTACAGATTTATACCAAGAGTCAAGGTCACTTTGAAAACTTTAAACCTAGGCTTCATAAAATGAGACCAATATTGCACTTCCGTTACTGCCGTAAGTGACGAGGTGAAGGCTTTTGGCTTTTTGACTAAAATATGGTGTTAAGCACGATAAGACTATGTGACTTGCCTTGCCTGCCTCCTAGTCCTCGTTTGTCTTCCCGATGTGTCCGTTAAAATCTCGGCCAGCGAAAAAGAAGGTCTTTCAGTGGAAGCTACCTGGGATTAAAAAAAATATAATGAATAGATGGCGCAACAAATCTATAACGAAGCCTTAGACAACCGCTGGTTTGTGTGAGTTTTATTTGTTGGGACGATTCTAAGCCGAGTCCAAACGACTGAATTGACAAGCTTTTTCCAGGCAGTTGTTAACACGAAAATATTTCGCACTGCGCGAACTCGCCAAGCGCCGTTGACAGTCAGATACGAATTGCGATCTTAACGCAATACGCTTGACTCACTTGACGAGCTGCATTGTGCAGTCCTACACTAATACTAATATACCTTTGAGCAGGAGGGATTTCCCTGTTCAATGAAGCTGTAACTGTTTTACAGGGTAACACAGTTGAACTCTGGGATGTTTGTCAGACGTTCGGAAGAGGTGGCGCAGTGTTTATAAACCTTAAAATGTAATTGGCGTTTTTCCGGGTGTCGAACCTGAGACCTCTTACTCAATAGTAATGCACAATGGGCCGACTTACGGCCTAAGGGCTTCTCTCACCGAGAACCACTTTAACATACTCAAGAGTAGAGCTACTGCGATTATGCCAAGTAGCTCTGCGGAAAGGATGCTGTCGATTTCGTTTTTTCCCTGTTTGATTCGCTAGTGAGGTATATATTGTAAGATTTTTTTATTTTTTCAAGAAAGGCGCGCTTCCATACTTAACGGCCCTAGCGAGTTATACGTCGGAACGGAAATTCTCCGCAACGCATTCGCCGTCGTAGGCTCAATTCGAGGTAATCGCTTCGGAAAAGAAAACGCTTCGCTACGAATAGTAAATAAATTCCGCGACCAATTTCTTTCGGAGGATATCGCAAATTAGCTGTCAAATTAGCGCAATTCGCCGATATGCGTTACAAAATGTCGGAAAAATATTCCGTATAGCTGTTCCGAAGAATATTTCGAAGCCAGAATCCTCCGAATCGCATAAAATCATCGAATTTTCTCTTCCGACGGATTAGTTATTAACTTAGGTGGCGCTATAGTCTTGCACCTGCGGGCGACAAGTTAAGCCCTTCTCTATTTAGCTCGATATTTAGCTGACTTTAACCGGCCCCTTTCGCTTGTGGGCGCAACCTATAGCGAGGTCTTTCGCTACTGCATTGCTTGTCTGGGTTTGGAGTCGAAAACTTTGACGAATCGGTACATTTTTTGGTATTTGGCCATTTCGTTTCTATGACAGACACACAATATGCAAACTAGCAACTATAGTCTTGTAACTATCATCTCTTCAAGCTCATATCAGCTCCTCCTCGCGACGTAGGCTTGGAATGGAATCGAATAGCTTTGACCCGAGAATTGCTGCCGGTCTCAGGATTAGAACCGCGGTAAGTGGGTAGTACCATTTCAATAAGCTTTCATTTCGGTAACGAATTCGACACCTACATGGTTCTTAATATTATTTCTCCTTCGATCTTTCCTTTACTTCACCGGTGATACCCATCAGCCGTGTCTACCGACGGCCCACGAATCCACATGTATTCTTTGGGGATAGCTTTAGGGTTTAAGGTGTTAAATTTTGTCGCTGGGTGCACTGATTTGTTTGAAATTGTTTTGTTGCGATCTGTCCCTTTCGTCGTCCCTGATAAAAAAAACTAACTCTACTTCCGGTAGCTGCTTATTGCGTCAATTTGAACATTAAACAACATCCTTTAATCAAAATAGTGCACCCGCCTACACTAATACCATTATAAGCATGGACAAATATTCCAGTTGCATACATAATGGCGCTCCCAAACAAATAATAATCGCATTCAAATTAACATCAACAATCGAGCATTTTCCTAACCCACAACCAACCGTCTGCCACAAATCACAATTTAATTAAATTTGTTGGCCAATATCCAAACAAATGGGTTTTTCTATGACCAGCAACGTAACCCGATTTTGCTTGTATTTGTTTTGATGGCTAATTCAACAAAACACCACGACCTGTACCACGAATTTTAATTAAGATCTCCCCTTGCGTTCTTTTTTTTTGTCCAGCTCTATGATATCCCGAATCAATCAGATGCCGGCAGTCGGTTGTGGCAACAAATTGAATTCAATTAAAAATAAAAACCAACCTCAAAATATGGTTTCGCAATCTAAAAAACAATAAAATCGATTATTCGATGGCGAAATGCCCTGGCGACAATGTCTTGAGGTACTCGTATATAGAGCGGAAGCAGCACAAAGGAGGATCCTTCTGCCAGACCGTATCGAAAGGAAGACGCCCCCTCGCCCTGCGTTCTAAAGCAGAAACAAATCGACTCCTCTTCGCTGTTCCTTACCCTCAATCAGTTTCAATTGCAATTATATGAAACTCGTTTTCGTGTTATCTTCGCCGTGCACATCTATTGCTGGTCGCGCCACTCCATTCTTTTGTTCGATTAATTGCTTAATGAAATCTCTACAATCAAAGTCTTCGGGGTAGATAAAATTGTGTAGAGCATTGAATGGATGCGATGCAATGGAAACAGATCCCTCGACATTCAATGATAATAATTGTAAAGTGGCACAACCATAATCATATTGAATTATTGCTGGAGCAGTGACCGACGAGCGGTCCGCTATCATGACCACCATCATTCCATTGCATTGCAGTCATCAGTTAGCTACCCTTGGTATTGCTATGGGATTTTTTTTGCCTGTTTCTACCATGGTTGCCAGCATCAAGGGGATGTTCATGATAACTGAAGATGGTACGAAAAATGAGAGCACGTGATCTTGTGAAGATGGATGGATGGATGGGTACGAAAAAAATATACATATTTCTTGTATTAGGTAACTGAGGGAAAATAAAGTGCACGACTGGATCGCACGAAACTTTCTAGTTCATCATAAGTTTGGTTGAGCTTTACTGTTAATGTCAAGTGGTATAAGGAAGCTGAAAAGTTCAGAAGCAACCGTACATAAAATATAAGAATGTAATCTATATATATAAAAATGGATCTTGGTTTGTTCGGATGCTTAAAACTCGAGAACGGCTCAACCGATTTAAATGATCTTTGTTTTGTTTTGTTTGTCTTACATCAGCGATGGTTTAGAAGAAAAGAAAAGTTGGAAAATTCTCAACAGGTGGCGTTGTAAGCACACATTACATTTTTCATGGGGAAACGCACTTTGAAAAAAAAAAAATAAACTGGATAGAAATCGAGTAGTGACACTTCAAATATAGAAAAAAAATATTTTCAAAATCACAGTTTGTTGATCTTTTGTGATAGGAACACTTTACTGCTAAGTGCGAGAGAATCAACAGGTGGCGCTGTGGTCGATCTTCAGAGTTCAGAGCCGCTCAACCGATTTCAATGAAACTTTGTGAATGCGCATGGTTGATTCCAACTTTAAAGATAGTATAGTTTTGGGCCCTTATGGAAACAAAGTGCAATCAAAAACAATACAAATGGAAAACCTTGGATTAAAAATAAATAAATAAATATTTTGGCGCGACAGGTCTGTGGGACCCAAGGCCTAGCTTCTCACAACCATTCGTTTTGTGTGGGTTTTCAATTTTTGGGACGAATGGAAGGGATCTACAATTTTACGCCGAGTCCAAACGGCTAATTGAGAAGCTCTTTCATGAAAGTTTTACTCTCGGATGTTTGTCAGACGTTCGCGAGAGGTGGCGCAGTGGAAAAAACCTTAAGATGTAATTTGGTTCTTTCGTTAACAAAGCCATTTGCAAAAAATAATCGGGATAGAAATCGGGATATGGCACTTGCCATATAGGTAACAAAATAATTAAATTACTATAGGTATCTGGACATTTATGAAGCCTTGAATTTTTGTAAATGGTGTTCAACACAATGGGGCAGTAATCAAAAAGGGCGCCGTTGCACCTCCCTTAAAAAACGACTCTGCGAATTGTGGCGGGACTTAATACGAAAGGCACGGGCAGCGCCGTGGGAGTACAGCTAGTTGTTAATAAAATCCAATTTTGGCTTATTCATCAGATACTCGTACGGCATGAAATATCAAATAGCTATGGGAGTTTTTGTTTCATATTAGGCACAGGTCCCTAGGTTATAGTTAAAAAGTCTTATTTTCTTTTTATGAGCCCTTACACTTTACCAGCACCTCCATGTTTATTAAAGGGTAAAATTTAAAATGAAGACCTATCTAAGATAGTCAAACATCACCGGGCATAAAGTGTCCAAGATTAGGTAGGGAACTATACTCAGGTAGGAAGACTATCACGACACTGCCTTCTAAGAAAACGTGCAAAAAGACTTAAGGGACCAACCCATAGAATCCGTCGCACATGCGTAAAATACCGATGACTTCACTTCATACATAGTCTCAATGAGATGCTCCTCAAACATGTTTCTCGAAGAAATTTGGGTACGAATTGCATTGAAAACACAATATACTCACATGAGTTCTTTAAAATAGTTGTTTTCCCGCCACAAAATATTTTTATTTTGAATTTTTCCAAACGACAATGACAGTTTCTCTCACTCTCAATATTTTCACCAATGAAAGAGCTTCCTCTCCCGCTGTGCCAACTGTCAACGCAAGCCGCACACAGAAAAGTAGACAGTAAACCTACTTTATCCGTCGCATCTGGCACGTGCGATGCCTTTGGGTCAGTTTCCATAAGCTGCTGTGTATTCTATCAACCTGTCAGTCGAATACGTTGCCGCAACGTACGCGACGGATTCTATGGGTTGGGCCCTTTAGATTGGCAGACACACCAACTTGCAGATCCTGCAACGACCTGTAGGCTGATGGAAATATCACACATATACCGTGTAAATGAGAAGCCATATCTCTCAACCGAAGGAAGTTTTTGGGTCATGTACTTCTTCCAATATCTTAATATTTAGAGGAGATAGGCCACATAACCAACCTTGACTTGGTTTCTGTAAGGAGATTGAATGTTTTTCAAGGAAATGTTTACTGTAGTATACTGCAATTGAAGCGTTTGGAATGAGAAGGGGTCGGTTAAGTGGCATTTTTAAAAATTTCGAGGTTTTTTACCTGACGACTTACGTTTTTGTTCATTCGCCAAAACTACTACAGGAGTTGGATATAGATTAAGGCGGTAAGTGCACAATTTTTTGTTAGGTTTCGTAGCGCAATAAATCGTTAAAATCACTTAACACCTTTGTACGCGTAGAAATCATTACATTAAGGAGATAATAAGGACTGCAAGTTGCCGAAACACTCGTGTACTTTATGAAAAGGCTATAGCTGCGGGTTCTAACGGTATAAAAGTTTAAACCTTTTTATATATTTTAAATAAAAAAACCTTGCCCCTATTTTTGCATGAAGGCGTTTAAGGCATAAATTTTGTAATTTGTAAAATACCACTTTTATAAACGAAGTCTTATTTTTTAAAATTATATATGCATTGTTTACTTTTATTTTGTATTACCGATTTCCAATGGGAAATTTCAGGGCAAACAATTTGAAACCTTTCTCGCTTGAAACTTTAAATTTGTTACTTAAACCGTTCTTATTATCCTTTTGGTGCCTAGTGCCGGATGATACCTTATTATTTCATATCCCTATTTACCCTACCTAACACACTATACTTTACACCATTTTTGAGAACCTTCATGGACAGCGTATGAGGTTCTGTGTTCTCATCTTTTATGGCACATTTTTATTTTGACTGGGATAGATTCGTGATTCCTTCCAACCATAGGAAGTTATTATTTTAAGGTTCATGTTTAATACAGTTGAAAAAGGAAGAAGTGGGTATCTAATATAATTTTTCGTGGGTTTGAATGCATTTTAATTGGCAGTACGGTATAGAGTTTCATAAAAATTATACCGTTTGTGAGCATAGGTTAGGAATGTTGTGGTAATTTTTTTAGAAACAAGGTACGGGATCTTTTTAAAAATAGGTACTTATGTTATCCTCAATATGTATTTTGATCAAAATCGTAGACCGGTTAATGATGGCGTTTTCGAGATATGAACAGTTCTTAAAAGTAGCATTTTCGGTGATTCGATTGGGAAATAAAGGACGCAATACTCCAAGTATGTATTTTGGTCAAAATTGTTTAACCTGTTTTCATGTCAGTAACTTAAGAAAACTGAATTCTCAAAATATGCCTTTTTTAAAAAATTCTTTGTACTATAATTTAGAAAAAAATTTAGTTTTCTATCAAGTTATAAATGAAAATATTATCATGAAAGAATTTTACTTACAATCGTATTCATTGTTTTTGTCCAATTTTCAAAATTATCGTTATTCGATTTTTCAAAGAAATCCTAGCCCGACATACCTAAGCTCAAATAATAATGTTGTTTAAAATCATTAGAGTCGTTTTCAAAAAAATCAAACTTGTTTGAAATCTTTATATGGAAAGTACCGTAAATAGCAATAACAATAACGTGCACACAAAACAGTGGCCCGAACTGTAAGCAGTGTTGCCAGTTCGTGGGGAATTCCCCTTTTCGTGGGGAATTTAAGTCCAAAATTTGATGAAAGGGGAAAAGGGGAATCTTCTCTCTCCTAGCGCGAAATGTGGGGAATCAAAAAATTAATCTCAACTTGTCAAAAACTTGTTAAATATCTTGTTCTTGGTCCTGATTCTTGATTGGGATTGATACGCTGAGCGCTTGTTGTATGAAACCTCCTTAAACGCTATATGTTTTATAAGATCAGGGTTCAGTAACAGAAATGTTTAGTGCTTCAATTTCAAACCCACTACCGAAAATTTCTCTTTTTTTGATAAATCTATATATAAATAATTTAAACATAATTAATATCCCTTGAATGTTCTTCTTCTTTTCAATAATGTTCCTTAATTTTTTATTGCTTTTTTAATCGTGAATTTTTTCAACTTATATAATTTTTGTTTATTTTAATTATTACTAGTCTGTTTATTTATTGCATTTAATCTTTATTTTGAGTTGAAATCTGATTTAATATGTAATTTTTTTTCAAAAAAAATAACTTTTTTCTTTCGTTTTTAATTTTTTATACCTATACCAATTAGTGGGGAAATTGTGGGGAATGTTGCTAAAAAAAATGGGGAAAAAGGGGAATTCTATGGTCTGTGATGGGGAATTTCACTTAAAGCGGCTGGCAACACAGTCTGTAAGCCCAAAAAATAAAAAAAAAACTAGTTTGAACGAATCCGCCCATTCACTTAGGCTGAAGACTTCAGGAGCATACGGAAAGACGGACAGATAGACAGAAAAAAATTACTCCTTTCCTATTTTTGCAGAAACTTATAAAAATAGAGAGTGGAAAATGTACCAGAATACAAAATTTATCATTCACTTGGTCCATGTTCCATACAAATCGGTTTTCATTTAAATCCGTAATCACCGACAAAAAATCGTGTAGGCTATTACAGGTTTGGAATTTTTAAATATTTGTATCATGACTTGGTCTGAAATATTGAAATGTTTTGCGGATGGACTTGTGATTAACTTCTCTTTTAAGGACCAACAGGAAGAATATATTGAGGTGCTTAGAAGAGACCAGCCTTTTACATAGTTGAATCGTCGGCATGTTGTTATCCATATGTTCCACAAGCCATAGCCAATTCCAGTAAACCTTTTTCAGGGTACGTTTTTTTTTTTATAATTTACATCAAATAAAGGTTATCGTTGAATTATTTCCATCAGCAAATTCCCTCGAAACAAACTGGACCGAATGCCACTCCAAGCACATTCCTTATTTTCATCAAAATATTGTTTTTCATTTAGTTACGACAAAGCGTTTATACAAAGCTGGGCATGTACCTACAATATTTTCTTGATTGTGTTAAAGAGGGCTTTACTTCCTAAATCTAAATGAATTTTCAGCCCGAAGAAACAGCGGTTCTCGCTCGATCCAGCATCTTGTTAGTTGTATCCGTTCATCGTTATGATAAGACCAAATCGCCAAAATTGAAAGTCGGACCTCTAGAGCATTTACGTCTGAAGTTGGCTTGAAAAATTCGTACACTTGCTATACCTAAGAATGATGTTAAAGAAGCTGCATGATAGCGCTGCATTCAGCATCTTTGACATTATCAAATGGGCTTCGAAATGTATCCAACAATTTACAAGGCATAGTACAACTTATTCCGGCGCACTCTATCGTAGGCGAATTTAATGCTTAAAGAGGTAACCTGTTTCGATCTAGAATTTCTGCATTTTTTTTTAAAGATTTACCCAAATGTAAATATTTTGTAGACGGACGAAAATTGCCAATTAGGTTACTGGCGAACATTTAAAGCCAGCAAGGTCCTTTATTTTTATGCGATGTTCAGAGACCTATTTTCATTGCCCATTGAACCTTCTGATAAGTCGATTTCCCTTTTTTCCTATTGAACCCACCTCTGGTTTTGGTCTGCTCAGAGATATACTGGCATGCACAAGCCAGAAACCCTTAAAACACCCTTTCCTCCTGCGTCAAAAACTTTTCACTACCCGCCGTCACCTTGTAACTTACAACTCGTTAAGATGGCAACCCTGCACCGTATTGAAGTATCCATTCACAGCATTATGGACAACAAAGCAATTTACGATTTTAATGAACTCCTAACAAACTGCTCATTACGTGGTAGCAGTTCTCCTGTTATATACAGACTCGACTGTCTCTGGGGCAAGTTGTCCTCAACAAAATTCATTATGATTTGTGGCGAATGTCCGATGCAGTTAGCGGCGCACATCAATCGACACTTTCGTATGCCGAACGCATTCCGTGCATTGTCAGTAATATTTCCAGCGACCTTCCTCAATGTATCAAATGCATAATCAACAACACACACACACTGATGTCGTCACCAGCATCATTACCCTCAAACAATAACCCATCGCACACTGGAAAACTTCCCCCGAGAGTTACATTTCGTAAGGCAATTGCCAAAATGAGACAGTCCTACCCCCGACGTGCATTAGAGAATCTCAAACTCGGGTGGTTGACCCACAGCATCGGAGCCGAAGGAAATCCTCTTCCACAATTGCATCCAGCAATCAGTCCGCAGCGTTCAGGGCTACCTCGTAAATGCAGCACGGGGTTGTTTATTGTTTCGTATTGATGCCGTTTAATAAACGTCGATTACCTAATCTAGCTTCGAGAGGCGGCTCGTTCGCCGGCCGACCGGCTGACCACGGCGCGCGATCTTCATGGTGGTGCGCTGCTGCTTAACTGGGTTAGTGGGTTTCGTGCCACTTGCCGCCGGCCGGCAGCGGATCAGCGAGCACATGTGCTGGACGGCCGTGTCCCTGCCCTTAAGTGGATTAATTAGGGTGGTCGAAATTATTGAACATGTCCGCAAACGAAAGAGCAATGGACAGACAAACGGAAAATTTAATTTCTCTGTCAGTCATTTGTGGTTGGGTCCGGGTCCGCTGATTATTATTGAGTAATGCAATCAAGCGAAATTGGTAGTATAGCGAGTGATACTGTGATGTAGTAGTCGCACTTGGCGGAGCTTATTTGCGTCAGCTCTTTCAATTGATATAGTCGACGTAGAGAAGTGTGATGAGAGGCAATTGATTTGCAGACATGGCTGGCCCACTGATTAATCGAGATTTGTGTAATCACTTGTGAGCGGTTTGCGACTGAGATTGGAGGTGTGAGCTGATGGAGCTTCGATCTGTGCGGTTTAGTCGTTTGACAGGTGGGAAATGTTTCAGTGATCGGCTTGACATGTGGTAGACAAGTTTTGAAAGCATCCTTCTAAGGTCAAACCGACCAAGGCGCTCGTGGAATGTCTTTAGGGCGCTGGGCTGTTCGCAACATTCGTAACCTTTACAAAGATGTGAGTGAAAATAAAACATTGGTGTATTTCATAAAAATGGAACTTAATTCTGTCAATATACGTCTAACAAAATGTCAATCAGATTAACAACATTTTTATAAGTTTCATCTTGTGATAACAAAAATGTTGTTTGTGCAAATAATTGGTTAAACTAACCAAAATGCGGTTGATTTGACAAATTTAGGTCTAATATAGTTTAACTTTTATATTTTTTAAATTTTAAATTCATCTTTAAAAATTAACAACAAAAAAAAACTATTAGTATCAAAATAATATAGCAAATATTGTTGGTTATACGTAAATAGTCTGTCAGTACTACTGTTGTGTTTTGTTTTTTCGCAAACTTTGTTCTCTCACCTCCATAATTTAATTTTTTGATTTTACAAAAGAATTGTTGCGTGTATAGAAATAACCTGTCACTTATATTTTGCACTGTTTTGGCGAATTAAATTAAATATTTTGCTGATATGAATTATACTCACCCAAAGTTGTATTTAAATATAATTTTGAAAATTTTAAACATAGATTTAAATAAACAAAAAAATAATAATAATTTATCTCTTGTAAAATAAAATCGTCGGTATCCTGCTCAAGACCATTTTTTTATGAAGTGGATTATTACCCCAAAATCCTAATTTGTTTTCACTCATAATAGTTTATAACAAGCTATAATATTAATAATCATTATATTTATACGTAAACATCAAAAGTTTCCGTGCACTTTTTAAGTATTTATCATGAAATGAGGAGAATAAAACTTATATCATTCGAAAGGTACTGTGCCATAGATGTGCAGAAACAAAAATTCGTAGGTATATGTCGCCATTAAGACTGGTAAAATGAAGTTAAGAGTTTCCCATACAAAATGCTCAGCAGTTATTCGAAAGCATTTTGTTGCCATTCAATTTGTCGCCGTCATGTTTCCATAGTAACGAATTTAATCATCTTAGATTAGAACCTGTTGGAGAGTCTCATTAACCCATTAAGGTATGCAATTTAATTATCCTTAAAAGTAAGCAATCATAAAATCTTATTTCAGGGGCATTGCAGAGTTATCTGCGAGGTGTTACTATGGAAACAAACATTAATGTTTTGCCTTTTCCATTGTTTTTTCATAGCGGAAAGGTATATGAATTAAGATTTAGCATAACAATAAACTAAAATATATAATAAATAAATTATGTAAAAAACAAGTTGGCTTTCGTTACTTTATCTACAGACAAAATTGGTACCATGGGCGGTACTAGTATTTTATAAATAAATGATGCACTTAGCAAATAAGTTTAGCATTTAAATTTATAAGAAAGTATGTTATATTATTTTTATTTGCTTAATTTTGTATTAACTTAGATCTACACGAAATAATAAAATAAACAGATCGGGTACAAAAAAAAACCTAAATATATTACTGTCTCAAATTTTACAATATAGGTAGATCTTTGAATATAAGGTAGTTCTAGGCAAAACTATATCAATCTGCTCAAGAAACTTTCTCGTTTTTATTAACTGTTTGGTTGGTTGATTTTTATTTTTTTTTAGATATGTAGGTAAGAAACTCAGAAGCGATATTATTTAAAATAAACCATACACAAAACATAAGATTAAGTAAGCATTTTTCGAAAGTTCTGGTTATAACGTCTTTGGGCGGCGAATGCACTGTTTATTGGCTATTGCACCTTACACAATTTTTGAGTACAAGAAGTAGCAGGAGTTTCTGGACTGTTGTAGACTGCAGATAAAATAAAACCACAAACCATTCAACTTAACACAATTTATTTTCGAGCATACAATTTGTTTGTTCGTAACTCTAAGTGCGACTGACTCGAAAAGAACAGAAGCGAGTGTAGCACTTCATGCTTGGCCTGCTTGCTCCCAGCTGTCTGCTGTGAGAGGCTGTTGCTTTGCTTTGTCGTACAGTACACCTTCTGATGCTGCCTGCTCCTTGTTTTGTAATGTTGCTTGTGCCAAGCTACCGGCTCCGGCAACAGTAGCAATGTTCATCGTGTAGCATGGTGCGTGGTCAAGCGAGCAGAGCAGAGCTGTTAGTTGAGAGTATTTTGTATGATTATTATATAAAAAGTAAATAGCAATAGCGTTAAATGAGACGATTTTTGGGAGAAACTTATGATTGTTAGTAATCAGCTAGAAAGCGTACGGGTTTTATAATTCAAAAAGGAAACAGTAGTGATTACAAGTTTTGTGCGATTTCAAATAAATTTGGTATAAATTTTGATTCATAAATAATTGAATAATGAACATGTCAAAGTCGTAAGAGCGGTTTTCAAAATTTTTCCAGACAAAGCAGTACAAAATATTGCAATTTTAAGCAATCAAAAAATACTCTTGCTGAGTTATTTAGCTAAACCTGAGTGCAAAGAATTACTTGTTTTTTAATGTTTTATAGAAATCGAAAGTGTCTGTTCATCGAGATATGAACAGATTTTAAAAGCATCGTTCTCGGAATGCACTTTTATTAAAACCGTATACATATTTACTCTTTTTAGAGATAAGTCCAAAGCAAACTTTGTAAGACTTACAATTTTGATAGTTAATATGAAATCATTTGCTTTTTATTACACATAATATTCACTTTGTTGTAAATTTGACTGCTACATGTTGTAAAATGTACAGTTTTCAAATTGATAAAAAATAAGTTGTATTGATAAAATTAATTTTTCATTAAAACAATTTTTTTTCCGTGAAACTCCTTTCGTTGAAATTTTGAAAAAGAATTTTGACAATTTTGGTTTTCAGTGATGGTAAAGGTAAGTGGTAAGGTTTAGAGTGGTAACCTGATTCTAGTCGGCGGAGAACTTTGTTTCCTTCCGATTGTCGAGACTATACCGCAATTTGCCAGGCCGTCCTTCTCCTACCATTTTGCCAAACCATAGCACTTATGCCCATTCTTTCTAAAAGAGTGCAACCAACCGCTGCCGTTCCGCTTGATATTTTGAACGCATTCGACATAGTTTGACATCTATTCATTTGTCGAAAATGCCTGCTAAATGGGTCTCTTTCTACTTTTCCTGTTTCTTTCATTTAATTCAAGTTGTTTTGGACACATCCAAGCTGAGTGAGTTTTTGTTAACCAAGTCAAAGTTGGTAAAATTCACAAGCATAGTCAGACATATAGGGATCATCGCCACTTTTGCTCAAAACAACTCGGTCAAACATTTTTTTATCTATTAAGCCGTGTGTCAAATTTTTTCTATCATCATTAAATCAAATCGACAACAGCATCAACATTTCCATCGCCTGCTGATAATCGCACACAATCCAACCACAGTCTGAAATGACCCCACCAGAAGGACATTCGTAATTATTTCTATAAACCATATTCCCCAGAAATAACCACAAATCATCACTTAAAACAAGCCAACAAGTTACTAAATTGCTAACCTCATTCCTCACCCCTCTACCGCTCTAAAGTAAACCATAAATACTAAGGGCAGGGCAATTCTAGATTGTACACTTGCGCCCTGGAAACATAAAGCTAAGAGTTTGTCGCAACTTTCACAATTGTGTCCATTAAAAAATTAAGTAACTTCCTTCGAAATAGTCGGACCACCGGCACATGGCACTGACTGAAAATCAAAATTATTGCAACCCAAAGCCAAAGCTATTTGCTGCGACAGAACCCCGCAACCAGCTCGCATTTCGCATAACATCCAATGCCAAGTTCATTGGGGTCTGGCGGGTGCGCTGGCAAACTTTACGAGCACTTTTGCCATAAAACCCCAAAAACTGCACTGGACAGAAGCACTCGTACTGCAACTTATGGTCTCCACAGGCATACCACACAAATTGCCAACCAAATCTGACCACATTTGGGGCTTCCAGTTTGTACCCCTTTAGCCCTTTCTGTGTGTCCCCCGAACGCTCGGCATTATGTAGGTCGTGTCCGGCTCTTGCCGTTGTAGTCAATTGGTGGTTTAGCCAGGATTTCGCATTTCACTGCCCTATGGGGGCGGGGCGGGTGGCCAAGATGTAGGACTTTTGCACCAGAAACAGTTCGATATACGTATAGAAAGAGAAATTGTGTTGGGAGTGTTGATCCTTTTTTTTCGGTTCAATTGCATATGCTAAGGACTTAACTTCCGGAGCGCACAAAGTGATGAGATTGCATTTTTTCAGAGATGCCATTGGAACAATAAATATTCGAAGGATTATGGAAGGTATGTGGGAATGGGGGTTTGCAAGGATTTGTGGTGAACTCATCGGAAGCGTAGCAGATCTCCTTTAAATTAAATGGAATAACACTTGATACCAATCGAATGATTGGGGATATTTGAAATTGGGTGACTATAAAGAAATTAGGAACTCACCGCACATACGGATGCGAGGACGGAGATGGGAGGAAGTTCAAATAATAGATGATGGAGGATGGCTTGCGTTTTCATCATCGTTTTCATTGGAAGGATGGTGACTTTTAGGCAATTTAATTCTGGATGGCATTTGATGAATTAACTGTTCAATCTGGGGGAAAAGGAGCAGCGCATATGGTTAGTCAATTAAAAACTGAAGGATGGATATTACACTGAGGGAAATTCCACGACCCGAATTTAAGTACTTTTAAGATTAACTTTAGAAAACACACATTATTAATCAAAATTCCTACATTACAATTGATTTTCCTTACTTCAATAAAAAAAATTTTAATGTAAAAACGTGCGAAGTTAAATTAACGTAGTGATTCTAAATTTAACAACATATAGGTTCAAAGTAAGAAATAAAGTGTTACAAGCAGATCAACTTTTCGTCATATATCGCATACTAGATTTAAGGGTTTTTAGAGTTAATATGATTCTTACCCTCTTTGATGTTTACTCGGTTTTGTAAGCAATTACAGTTCGTACATTCTCATTCTTAGAATGTGCAGAGTAGAAAAAGTACTCTGAAGTACGTACGTAGTCACATTAAGAAAACGTGGATTCAATACAATTTTGGTTGCATTCGATCCATTCAGCTTATGTCTGTCTTTATTAAGTAAAGTGTTCGTGTCGCTTCGGTTTCGTCCCAAAGCAATAAAGTAATGATTTTTGTGAGGCTGGTGATTTTGTAAGGTAGGTACTCGATAATAGTTATAAAAATAACGAAGAAGACAATGAGCTTTTAAATCTTGTGAAAGAGCTAGATATTTTAGATATCTAGAGTATTTGCTGGGTAAGTAAATTTCCTTTCTTTTTTATATATACATACAGTGTAATCTCAGTTTTTGCAAACCTCGGTATTTGCAAATCACTTAATGAATTTCCTTTTTTTTGTTTTTTTTTCAGATTTCCCATGCATTTATATCCTAATATAAAAATGTATAAAAAATATGTTTTATGTAGGTATCTACACTCAAAATTATTATTTTTTCTGTTCATATATATATTCAATTTTATGCTAAAAAAAAAAAGTTAAATAAAAAAAAAATGTTAATTAAAACAATAATATTGTTTCTAAAACGAATGTCGTGTTTTTTTTATTCACATAGCAGATCATGTATGAAAGGTCAGTATTAATCGTATTCGTAACAAGAAATATAATTACTAAATTGAGAACGTCAGATCAATCAAAACATCGATTGATATTTACTTAAACTAAGAAAAAGCGTTCTGAATTCAATAGCAACCGGTCATAGTAATAATCAAAATCAATTTCAAATTAAGAATGCCTAGTTAAATGATTAAACTTAAATTAAGCACACATCGTTCTAAATTCAATAATATTGTGATTTAAGAATAAGAAAATTCGCTATCAATTTAAGGACGTGTAATTACTACAAATGTTATTAAATTAATCATGCGAATTCTAACAGAAAGAATGGCATATTACCAGTTTTAGACCGACGTGCTTGATTTAAGCACAGATCGGATAGCGATGAATATGACTTGAAAATTGATTAATTTAAGCGTGTTTTTGCTTACTATTACTCTATTTTTCTCTCGGTGTAGCTTCCCTAAACGCTTTAAACTGTGGATTGTGGAGTAGAGTCAATATAATTGGTGTTGCTTACCTTCAATGGCATATTTAATTTTGAGGACTTTTGACCGCGATGATGGCGTGATGTGTCTTTATATCGATCCTTAGAGTGTTGTGCACCTTTTCGATTATCCACAACAAAAAATTAAATTCCAATAGATAGGTACTCAATTCTTGGTAAGCGAACAGTGGGACAGGTGTCATCGGGATTATTCCAGCGGTGCCAAGTGGTGCCAAGTGGTGGGTTATATCCCACCTATTGAAAAGTTTTCATTTTGAACGGCTGTAATGATTTCAATTAAAATTTATATTTGAGCCAGTAATCGGGAAAAAATCAAATAATTAACAATATCTACTGGACTTATCTCAAAAACGGTGAAAACGATTTTAAAAAAGATGATATGGTCATTTCTAACATGATGACGAACTCAAGTAATCAAGCAACGGATTTTTGAAATTTTTTTAAAATAATTTCTTTTCTTTAGTTTAAAAAAAACGCAAAAATGATTTTGACCAAAATTCATACTTGCAGTAATATTGATATTTTTGAAAAAAATGTGTTCTTTATTTTTTATTCGAATCACCAAAAACTTTGTTTTTGAAAACTGATCATGTCTCGAAAACACTTTTAAGTAATGCTTACATTCTGAACAATACACTATACTCAGTTAAATAGTAAATCAATAGTATTTTTTAAACTAAGCTTGCAATGCTTGGTTACTCTTTTGTCTGAATAATTTTTTGAAAACCGCTCCAACAATTTTGTTAAAATAATATGTGTAGTGTATTCTAAATAAGATCCCGTACTTAGTTCTTTTAAATAATTCAATTCAATTGGCTACCCCAATTCCGATCTGTTTTCATCATCATGGGCGCAGTGGCTTAGTGGTAGTGTGCTGGGCTACTAAGCGAGGGGTTACAGGTTCGAATCACGAAAGGGCCAAATTACATATTAAGGTTTTTTTCCACAGCGCCACCTCTCGCGAACGTCTGACAAACATCCGAGAGTAGTTGTCATGAAAGAGCCGTTTGGACTCGGCGTAAAATTGTAGATCCCTTCCATTCGTCCCAAAAATTGAAAACCCAAACACAACGAATGGTTGTGAGAAGGTAGGCCTTGGGTCCCATAGACCTGTCGCGCCAAAATATTTATTTATTTATTTATTTTTATTGTTTTCATATGGTTGGTTTATTTTTCTTTTATTATTGTTTATATGCTTTAAAACAAGACTTTTCATATTGGTGATGCTGGTAGGTGGCCATGACTCGAAGTAGGGTTTGTGATCTAAGAATTCTGAGATTTGTTCTTGAATTTAAAATGAAAGTGCGGGTTTCTGCATCTGGTGTTTTCAGGTTCATGATTAATATGGTTGAAAAAAGAAGTATGAATTTCTATTAGTTGTGATTACATTTCAACTGGTAGTGCGGTAATGTTTAAAAAATGCATTATTTGCATTTTTCTAAGAAAAACTAAGTACGGGGTTTTATTAACAATACTTATGTTATCGTAAATAAGCATTTTAGTCAAAATCTTTAAAGCTGACTTTGGAAAATAATGCGTACAAAATATTGAAATGTTGAGTTCGAAAAATAATCGTGCTCAACTATTTAGCTAAAAACGGAGTATAGGGTATTGTTCAGGATGTTAGTATTACGTGGTTTTTAAAGTTGTATCCAAATCGAAAATCGCGTTTTCGAGATTTGAGCAGTTTTAAAATCAGCGTTTCCGGTGGTTAGAATCGAAAATGAAGGACGCAATAATGTTGAAATCGTCAATTTTACTCCAAGTATGCATTTTGGTCAAAATCGCTTTAGCCGTTTTCATGTAGGAAATAAAAAGATAAACCAAAATACCAAAATACCAAAATATGCCTTTTTTCAAAAATCCTTACTTACTTACTTAAGGTGGCGCTACAGTCCGGGGTGGACCTGGGCCTCAACCAATACGCCTCTCCAGTTAGCGCGATCTTTTGCTAACTGCCTCCAGTTGCGCACTCCAAGTTGGTTGAGGTCCCCTTCCACTTGTGCGCGCCACCTAAGGCGAGGTCTTCCTCTACTGCGTTGTCCCTCCGGGTTGGAATCGAAGACTCTTCGGGCCGGAGCGTTGGTGTCCATTCGCTCTACATGTCCTAGCCATCTTAGACGACAGATGCGTATTTTTCTGACCAGGTCGGTGTCGTTGTACAGCTCGTAGAGTTCGCTGTTAAATCTTCTCCTCCAAAGCCCGTCAACGCAAACGGGACCAAAAATCACTCGAAGAATCTTGCGTTTGAAACGGCCAAGAAGATCTTCATCCGCCTTTGTTAGGGTCCATGCTTCTGCGCCATAGAGCAGGACTGGTATGATGAGGGTCTTATATAGAATCGACTTAGTGTTTCTTGACAAGGCCTTACTAGTCAATTGCCGTCTTAGACCAAAGAAACAGCGATTGGCAAGTGTAATTCTTCGTTTGATTTCTGCTGTGGTGTCATTATCAGAGTTTATAGCGGAGCCGAGGTAGACAAAGTCCCTAACTACCTCAAAATTATAGCTGTCTATCGTGACGTTCTGTCCGATTCGTCGATGTTGTGTGTCCCTTCTTGTTGACAGCATATATTTTGTCTTGCCCTCATTCACCACTAAACCCATTCTTGCCGCTTCCGTACTAATACTTGCAAACGCGCCAGTGACAGCTCGCTGTGTTCTGCCAATAATGTCAATATCGTCCGCGTATGCAAGCAGTTGCACAGACTTATGGAAAATTGTGCCTCTGGTGTTGGCTTGTGAGTTGCGCACAATTTTCTCAAGAATGATATTAAAGAAGTCACATGACAGCGCATCACCTTGTCTAAATCCTTTTCTGACATCAAAGGTCTCGGTGAGATTGTTTCCGACCTTAATGGAGCAGCGAGCGTTCTCCATCGTCATTCTGCACAATCTGACGAGTTTGGCAGGGATGCCAAAACTAGACATGGCTCTGTATAGCTCGTCTCTATAAATGCTGTCATATGCGGCCTTAAAATCGATAAACAGATGGTGGGTATCGATTTGGACTTCTTGGGTTTTCTCCAGGATCTGCCGTAGTGTGAAAATTTGGTCGGTTGTGGACTTTCCGGGCCTAAAACCGCACTGATAGGGACCTATCAGATCGTTGACGAATGGTTTAAGGCGTTCACACAGTATAGCAGATATGATCTTATACGCAGTGTTAAGGAGACTGATGCCTCTATAGTTGGCGCAGTTTAGAGGGTCTCCTTTCTTGTGGATCGGGCAAACGATGCTGAGGTTCCATTCATCAGGCATACTTTCTTCTGACCAAATCTTGGAAACGAGTTGGTGTATGCTCTCCACCAAGCCATCTCCCGCTGCCTTAAAAAGCTCGGCAGTTAAGCCGTCCGGTCCAGCAGCCTTGTTGGACTTTAGCTTAGATATTGCTATCCTTACTTCACTTTGGTCAGGTGGACGGAAGTCTTGGCTGTCATCGTCCAGGTTGAATGGTTCATTCTGCCTGACAGCGGAATTTGTGTCGTCTTCGCCGTTTAACAGTCTGCAGAAATGGTTTTTCCATATCCTCAGCACCGACTGTGATTCTACTACAAGGTTTCCTTCTTCGTCTCTACAGGCTTCTGTTCGGGTTTTGTTGCCCTGACACGTTCTTTTTACCTTTTGGTAAAACTTCCGAACATTATTCCTGGAGTAGCACCTCTCTATATCCTCGATCGCGCGCTTCTCATGCTCTCTCTTCTTTCTCCGGAGAAGCCGGTGTTCTTCCCTCCTTTTTTGCTCGTAGAGCTGACGAGCTGCTCTCGTCCTTCTGTGCAGCGCCGCTTCGTAGGCACGTTGTTTTGCTGCATGCGCTTGCCGGCATTCTTCGTCAAACCAGGGGTTTCGAGGGGGTGGACTGGTGAAACCGAGCACATCAGTTGCGGCATTTTTGATGGCTTCTTGGCATCGGCGCCACTGGTCTTCGGCACTTGATGCTGGCAGCGTAGGACTTCTCGAGAGGTTTAGGGATACGCGATCGGCAAAGGCTCTGGCAGTCTGTTGCGTTTGTAGCCGTCCAACGTTAAATCTCCTCACAGTATTATCTCGTTGTTTTGGCGTTTGGGATATCCGCATCCGTACCTTGGCTACAACAAGGTAGTGGTCCGAGTCAATGTTGGCCCCTCGGTAAGTTCGGACATCTAGAATACTGGAGGAGTGCCTTACGTCGATCGCAACATGATCAATTTGGTTGACGGTTTGATGATCTGGTGACCGCCATGTTCCTTTATGTATATCGAGGTGAGGAAACCGTGAGCTAGCTATGGTAACATTACGTCCCGCAGCAAAATCAATCAGCCTTAGTCCGTTTTCAGACGTGGTGTCATGTAGGCTGTGTTTTCCGATTGTGCTACCAAAGAGGTCCTCCTTTCCTATTTTGGCGTTAAAATCACCTAATACGATTTTAACGTCATATTTAGGACATTGCTCATATGTTTTGTCGAGGAGCTCGTAGAAACAATCTTTGGTAGCATCGTCTTTATCTTCTGTGGGGGCGTGAGCGCATATTAGGCTGATGTTGGCGAATTTAGCCTTGATGCGAATAGTTGTAAGGCGTTCACTCACGTGTCGAAAGCTCAAGACTTCTTGCCTAAGTCTGCCGCTTACAACAAATCCGCATCCGAATAAACGCTGCTTTTGTTCCCTGTAGCAATCACCATAGTAGATGTCACAGTTTTTCATCTTCCTTTTGCCCGGCCCATCCCACCGCACTTCCTGGATGGCGGTGATATCTGCTTTGTAGCAGTCTAGGGCCTCCGCTAGTTGTTCGGCTGCACGCGGTCTGTTCAGGGTTCGAACATTCCATGTGCAGATCCGAACGTCATTGTCCTTATTTCGTTTGTCCGGGTCGTCAACAGTAAATCCATCCTTATCCGAGGCTATTGGTCGCTTCGTAACCGATGCTTTTTTCCGCGGTAGGGTTGTTAGCCCCACGCACAACCCCCAACCTGGAGGACCAGGCCCTTTCTGCGACCCCTTGGACAAAAGGAGCCGGAATACTCCGGAGTCAGTAACCCGCTGCGGATATGTGAGAGCTGCCGTTGACCCATTAAGGGCTCTTCCGCCACCATCTCTATTTCAACACCCTGACTAGTGTTGAAAATCCTCAATGACCTCAGCTCCAAATACGTCAGAGTAGCCCATTGAGGTATCTGTCATGTCGACTGTTGACGCCACCGTTGATTCAGCCATGTGAATTCATCCGCCGTACGTCCTCTTTCTGAGGGGCTCATGTTAGACTTCTGAGACTCGAGCAGACAGTCAATCCGACAGAGCATTATAGTGTTGCTATTTTCTTCGTGTTCAACACTCGCGCTTATAAGTTTAGCAAGTCAAGTCCGGGTGGACATAGACCAGTACCCGGTGGTGACCACGGGGAGGTAAAATAAGCACAATTGGTGAGTGTGAGATAGTTGCGACACTGGACATCGCCAAGTTGATGCCAATCAGATGCCCATCCCTATTCACACAACACCCAACCACCTTTTCAAAAATCCATTATAGACAATTAAGAGAAAAACTGAGTTTGCTATCATGTTACGAATGACTATATTACCCTAAAAATAAGGTTTTGTTGCAATCGTATTGACCGTTTTCGAGATAAGGCCACTTTTCAAAAGTACCGTTATTTGACTTATTAGCCAAAAACTGGGTATGCAGCCATGTTAACCCCATATATGGTAGTGCAAGTATACATTTTGGTTAAAATCGTTAAAGCCTTTTTCAAGTAAACCATAATTAAATAAAGCCTTAAAAAACAAAAATTTTCCAAAATAGTCCGTTGAACGATAATTTAGGGAAAAAGTGAGTTTGCCATCATGTTGGGAATGACCGTATTACCTTAAATATGAATTTTTGTTGAAATAATTGGTCATATCTCAAAAACGGTAAAATTTTTGAGATATGACCAATTTTCAAAATTACCGTTATTCGATTTTTCTGCGAAAAACTGGGTATGCAGCCATTTTAGTTACACCTACTTAAGCCCAAATATCAATTTTGGTTGAAATCGTTAGAGCCGTTTTCGAAAACTCAAAATTGCTGAATAGCGTTACAACGGCAACACTTAACGTGCAAAAAAAAGTGGCCCCGAACTGTAAGCCCACCAACTCCAAATCCGAAGTTTGAAAGAAATCCGTCCAGCCGTTTGCGCTGTAGAGCTCGGGAAGGACGGACAGACGGACAGACGAACAGACGGACAGACGGACAGAATTGCGAGACCCACTTTTTGGAGTTCCTCTATCATCGTAATGTCAGATTTGATTAAAATCTCGAGTTCGATTTTTTGTACGATTACAATACCTTTCTCTTACTACGTAATGCGAGAAAGTTAAAAATAAAAAAGTTATAAGCAAATGTGGGCTATGTGAAAGGGAGACGAAGGCACCGTAAATAAATACAATAAATATAACACGTAGCATATAGAATACAATTCTTCTCCTTCTTTTTCTTTTCTTTTCTTCTTCTTTTAAATTAAAACCAATTTAACACTACACGTACATTTCACCAGAATTTATTTATTTTCATATGATTGTCAGCATACCTATATTCATTCAACATATCGTCGAATATTAGCTTTAGTGGTGCTTAAACTTAAACAAAATTAAAAAAAATAAATTTTACATTTTATAAATGGTTGCTTCTGAACCAATTGATATTAACAAAAAAGATCAATCAAACTTTTGATGAACGAGAAAGTTTCGTGGGACCCAGTCGTCTACTTTTTTTTCTATCTTCCGGCTCATCAAGGCGATAAAGTGGCAAAAGAGGTATAGAGTACGAATACGACCTACAAGATGTATTGTGCCGAGGTCTACTTTCCAGTGTAGCTGTTAATATTTTCAGCAGAGGAGTTCCTCTCAATCATTCTGGACTACTTTACTATTTCCCGGAAGGAGAACTTCCTTCTGATTGTAGATAAAACTTGTCATTCGTCTTCTTCGAGATGTACTCGTAACCGCAACCGGCACTTCGGGAAATTGGCTATGTGCATTTTGCTCAGGTCGTATCGCAAACCCTTGTGATCTATGAGGTATCCTACAAAGCAGTTTTAATGACAGCGAAGAAAGCTTCTGATCCTATAAAGGGAGCAGCAAAAACCCACCATACTTCAAGCTTTGAAGCAGTGAAGGATTGATTTTGAGACAGAAATTGGTGGGCTAAGGGCGTTTATAGCTGCTTGACTGTCTGTGAATATATAGATGTTTGCGCGTTTAAATCCTGAAGTTTTGAAAAGGTTCGCTCTTTAATTAATGGCATGGAGCTCCGCCCGAAATTCACTGAAGCTTTTCCTCATATACATTGAGACATAGCGGTTTTGTCCGTGTATGCTAGCTTCCAACCACTGATTTGATTTCACCACTTCAAGTCGTTTTGGCAGTTTGATTTGATGGGTTATTGATAACCCTTGCTTCTCTTTTAGTGATCTCCTTGTCGAAGGAAGTTGCGAGAACTTTGGGATGGTCATTGAAGCTTATCTCTTCCCCTTATGCCATGCTTGCTTAGCTGAAAATAGACGCGCATCCCACATCTAAACACATGCTTTTATTCCGCAATAATCCAAAAGTTTTCTATTTGCAAGATCGAGACCGATGACCGTTAACGAAATACCAAACAAAATTTGACCTACAAAATTTTCAACTGCAGCAATATAAGCAGTAGCCTTATGCTCCTCAGTACGACTTCTAATACACCCTTAAGGTAAGTGACTTTAAAGAACATCTTAAAATCTTACAACTGTTTCAAGGGACTTTTTTGATTAAAGTATTCCTTCTATGACCGTCACCAACTTGGCAAACCCACAATTTGTAAATTCTATAAACCAACAGTTGAAAAATGGTGCTACCCACTACCGGAAGTCTATCTGCCTATGTCTAAAAGGAGGTCTCAGTTAACATCTTTCAAGCCGAGGACCTAAATGTCCCCAAACTCTTAGAGTTTAAAACATCTACATTAATCGAGACAACATGAGTTTGTTTTAAAAGAAAGCCAAGCAACTGGCTGCTGACTTTAAGACCTTAATGAAGGGTCTTCCAAACAGCGAAGGAACCCCAATCACCGAAGCGCAGCAAATAGAAGCTGCATTTAAATGGCAACCATAAAATGTAATAAATCGCCGCGCCGCACAAGTGCGAGTTATATTAGATAACGAACCGATAACGATCCCAAGCATATTTTCAGTCAGAAGTGCTGACTAAAAACAAACATTCAGTTTGTTTATGCGACCACATACACAAAGAATTTATCAGCAGATGAATTCTTTGCAACATAAGCAAAATTCAGCTTTAAGAGGAAGTACTGAAACTGACTCCGGTGACCCTGTTTAAAACTTTTACAAGAAATAGACTTCCCCCCACCAGTTTTAAGGGGTCTTGATCTTCATCATATAATATTTAAATAAAATCAAATTAATGTAAATGTGTACGTTTTTTATTTTTTTGAACTAAATCATTTGAAACTAAATCTTGCGCAATTAGAATCAACACTGTACCGTCGCCGCAGGAGGAATAATTGCAGATGTGCACTCGCCTTCAGTAATTCGACGTCTTATCGGATTCAAAGTACTTGCGTTGCGTATATAAATCGTCGTCCCCTAATTGATGCCACATAAATAATCGGATTATATAAGACCACCCTCCTAGGATACAACACATTCGTACTCAATGGAAGTCCTTTCGGCTATTTACTGTAAAGAATCAAGTCCCAACAAGACAGCCTATCGATTTCTCTCACAGGACCCACACAACTAGACAGATATAATCAAACATCACATCACATGAAAAGGACCTTGCAATCCTGCATTGGATATTCAAATTGAAAAACATCATCAATCGGATATCGATGACGGCCAAAAAAAAACACCCCCCAACAAGACTCAAGTGTGTGAAGACACACCTGAGGTCGACATACATGCCCACATCAACATCACCATCATTCATGAATCAAGTGATTCTTCCCACTTAAAGCAAAAGTGGCAACAGCTTACTAGAGCGAGGATTCAGATATAATACCTGTGCACACACAAAGCCACCGGGTTTAGGGGTCCCCTTCGCAGAAAAACACCAAAAGAGGATAACTTTCAGCAGCTTGCCGATGAATAACAATAAAAACTCAACTATACCCTGGCCAACTTCATACAGACACCACCATCAGCGAAAGTATAAGCCTCCTCTTCGATACGCCTTACCTCCAATGAAACGAATGATTTAGGACTCTGCGATATCACAAGTCGGTCGGTCGGTTGTGTCGTTTAGCTGCCTCATCCTTCGATTTACGGCTGGATAAGCGAACGCGTCCTTGGTTTGGAGGTAATAAAACGTAAACTCCTTTTGTGAGCTCCCAAAAAAAAAACCGGAGGGCCACACAGAGAAAGAAAAGCGAAAGAAAAACGTTTTTCCTTTACTCTCCCTCTCTCTCTCTCCTGTCCGAGGATAATATCTTTTTGATTTGGATCTTCTGGGTGCTGTTCACGTTGAGCGATTTCTGTTTTTCCAACAAAACGACCACAGTAGCGGTAGAGTGGCGGAAGGCAAAAAGGAACCGACCGACGACGCAAAAAGGAATTATGAGGGATTTGTAATAAAATGAGTAAACATTCTCAATTGGCAAGGCAGTAAAAGCGACGATGAGGAAAAAAATAAGAAACAAGGTAGAGATATGTACTTTATGCTCACAATAAATGCGAGGGAATTTGGGGGGATAAGCAGATGTTTTACAGCTCGTCCAGAGTCCCTTTTTCACGACTAAACGACTTACTTTGCAACGCAAGACAGTGATCGCTTATGGGCATAGGATTTTTTGAAATATGAATCTGTAATGAAAGTCTCTCAAGGGTAGGGACAAGAAAAAATGGGGTCAGAGATAGGCTCTTTGGGTTAGACATACATTTGGTACATTTGAGGCAATAAAAACCGTTCTCAACGAAATTGACATGCAATTGAGGTTTGGCCATTTGTCTCGTTACATGAAGTACCGAGTGAAGATCTGAATCAGAAATCTGACAAAAGGACATCATTTAAGACCAAAAATTACTTATGGCGATGAAAGCGAAAAGAGCAGCGATAAGATCGATTCAACCGACAAAAGGACACACGGAATTGGTTTTAGGAAAATGACATTTTGATGTAAATTTGAGAATTTTTGAAGGAGACTATAAACGACGTAACATTGGGTGCATCTTTTATCTATTCGAGTTGTGGGAAAGTAGGTACTAACCACGAAAATATGACCTCAATGACGAAGAAACATTTTTTACAACACTGGCCTGTCGATTCCTAAATTATAAACGAGATTTAAAAGCTGCACTACCAGTTGCTTTAATATTTATTATATCTTGAAGTAGACGTAGCAATAGCGATATAGGTTGGAGAATAGCCTGTGGCCAGGAATTGTAAAGGGTTTTCCAATAAAAAGTGTTACTTTGAATAACCCGCTAATTCGGTAGCTGTCACTTTTGAAGCTGTTATTTTTTGACATTTGACAAGTAGAAACTACGCCATTACTAAAAATGGAACGATACACGCTTCAACAACGCATTGAAATTATAAAAATTCAATACAAACAAACATGCAAAATGGTGAAAATTTTGCAGTCACAGTTCGCAAAACTAAAGCATTTTTGGGTCGTCGTGAAGCACCTTGTCGGACCGAAATACAAAAATTGGTGGAAAAATCCGAGCTGTTGGGACAAGTCACTGATGTGAAGAATAAAACCCGTGCACGTCGCTGTAGCCCAAAGTGTTGAAGAAAACCAAGGTTTGTCCATTCCTCGTCGTTCTTTGGAATTGGGCATTCCACAAACGTGATTAATGATTTTTTATGGCCGAAGTTGGATGGTATTGATCTGGACAATGTTTACTTTCAACAAGACGGCGCTACGTGCCACACAAGCAACGAAACCATTGATCTTTTACGGGAAAAGCTCCGGCCCGTGTTATCTCTCGAAGAGGTGATCATAATTGCCCACCGAGATCTTGTGATTTAACACCTTGCGAATTCTTTCTTTAGGGCCACGTGCAAGATAAGGTCTACGCCAACAGCTCAGCGTCGATTCAAGACCACAAAGATGGAATTCGTGAGTCTATCGAGGACATAGGGCAGCCACTTTGCGATTTTTTATGGAAAATTTCATGAAAAGGATATGTCCGATTGCAATGAAATAAAAACTGAATGTTGCTCCATTAACTTCTTTGCTACGCCTGAAAGGTCCATATCGATTGGGTAAGTAAATTTAACGTGAAAGTATAACAAATCCACATACAAAGAGGCAAACACTTTTATTCCATTATTATTATTATTATTATTATAAGCTTTTATTTACTATAAGGTTTACAAATTGTTATTATTATAAGAGTATTTACATCATGTAGTTATTTAACTTTAATTTAAAATAAATAAATAAAATAAATATGTATATCATAATTTGACAAAGTCTAATCATTGTTTTCAAAATTAGTTGCAAATAGTATAAGCCTCCCCCATAGTTGATCTCCATTTTTTGCGTCATGGTACCAATACCTATTAAATATCGTCAACCCATCTTGTTCGTGGTCGTCCGGTTGATCTTGTCGCTGGTGGTGTCCATTTGATCAAAAGTTTTGTACATCTATTATCTGTAATTCTTGATATGTGTCCTGCCCAGTTCCATTTAAGTTGTTTCGTTCTTTTTATTACATCTATGATGTCCGTTTGCCTTCTTATTTCTTCGTTCTGCACTCTTTGTATTAGTCTTATACCGAGAAGTTTCCTCTCCATTTTTGCCTGACAGATCCTTAATTTCTCGGTTAGATTTGTTGTTAAGCCCAATGTTTGAAGTCCGTATGTCAGAACTGGTAAAATTGCTGAATCCATTAAATATTTTTTTGTGTCTTTATTTAGTTTTGCGTTGAGTATCTCCTTCATGTTCCAGAATTGTCGCCATGCGTTTGATATTCGTCTATCTATCTCCTTTTCTCCTTTTTTATTCCATTAGGAAATATAAATAGAAGGGTGTGTTCGCATGGGTTGTGTCGTATAAAAACGAATATTTAACAGTAGCGAAGAAACAAAAAAAAAACTAAAAATGATTTAAATGCAAAATGTAATCCCAGAGTTTTAAAGATAAACTGGCAACAACCAAAGCTTCTTGGACTTACAGTAGTTTTGTAAATGGTTGAAAAAATCGCGTTAATTTCTTAAGGTTAGGTCAATGAGTTACATTTTAAATAAAGATGACAAGCCAAAGACGTTAGACCAATATACTTGTTATAAGAAAGATTTGATCTAAGTTATTAAAATAAAATTGACGTATTCCCAATTGACATATTTCGGATGCAATTAAAAGTTAAAGCACGACCTAAGCGACATCTAAAACGTCATGGATCCTTATTTGACAAGGTTATCTACAAAGATAATATGAAAAAAAAACAGTTTAGCAAAGCAGTTTTTTCTGCGTTTTAGATAGTTTTTGGTGGACACAAAAATCTCTTCTCTATCACTTCTCTTTTCTTCTTTTCTTTTTCTTTTCTCTACATAAAACTGTAGAATAAAAAATGCCTGACCGCGCATCACGCAGAAACTACTCGACGGATTTTGATGAAACTTGGCATAGTGATTGCTTATGTTCTGGGTCGGGCTTTAGGATACTTTTTAACCCGGAATATAACTTGGTTTTTACAAAATGGTTTTCAAAAAACAGAATGTTTGTAAGAAAAATTCTGTTTACACATCCCTAGCTCATTAATGGCTTATCGGATTGAAAAATAAAAAAAAAGTAAATTTTGTAAATTTTCTCCTGAATCTTTTAAGATATAAAACATCCTCCTGCGTTGTCCTGAAGCTGAGCAATGTTCAAAACAATTATTCAAAACATCGCCCACAATTTTCTTTTAGTGGATACCACTGTCAGCAGCAGTGGTGCCGAAATCTGCATTTTTTGACTAAAAAATCGTCAAAAAATTGTCATAAAAACAATAATAATTCTCGATTAGCGCAACTAACAGAAATCGGGGGTAGTTGTAACAAGTGAGGCTGTTGCTATAACCAAACACTTTTTGGAGGTAAATTGTTTTGCGATTACTTCTTCAGAAATGATGAAAATTTAGGTGCTGTATCAGAAGCAGGGTATACCAATAATAGAAATTCGGCTTCCTTGTGAAATTTTAAGTGGGCATTGCGAAAAAGCATGATTTTCAGTGATTGATAGAAAAAAATTCTCTGATCATTTCCACATAAGTTGGGAAAACTTAGAGCGCCAAAAATAAATTTAATTATAAAATCGGAAATGCATGATTGATCACAACACAACACTTGCATTTGCTTAAGACCTAAAAATCTGCAAATGGCTGACCAATATCGGCAAATCGTCATTGAGGCTGAAAATCGGCAAAATGACGATAAATCTGCAAATATGGCACCACTGGTCAGCAGTGAGTATCGTTGCAGTAGTGTTTGTGTGATTATTATGTGCGCGCTGCGCGCTCTAGCGTTATCATGTGTTTGCACTTCAATGGGCAGTCGTCTCTTTTCAGCGCACACATTCAGCTTGAACACGTTTTCAGGTGCTGTTCATTGGGAAAAGTTTGGAAATGGGCTGGGGTGGGGTTCGTGACTTCGTGTGTCAATGTCAAGTTGTTTCATTCGTGTTGTTTCTTTTCGCCGACATTTGAGGTGGATAGGAGGGAAAAAATTACAGAACTTTGCGTAAATCTTTTTTGTGTAGACTTTTTAGTAGGAATTAAAATTATGCTTTTATTGTCTTTGTTTTTGCTTTATATTGCTTTAAGAAAGGTCCAAGGAGGGGAAGATATTTATAAAAAAAACGGCGGGTGAAGCAGGGCGAGCACGGGTCAGCTAGTGAAGAAATAATTGTCATATATCGACGACGAGTTTTTTAAAGTTTTCATTACACACATCTAATTTTTTTTGAAAGGTTTTTCTTAGCTTGAACGAGTTAAATTTAGGGCATTGAGACACCTATTTTACAAACGTTTTTTTCTCGTATTAAACACACACTGCAAGAATTCTCACAATAAATTTTGTTTGTTCCCTTTCACTTTTACTTTCCAACGTTGTCTGCTTCTTGCCTAATACACCAAACCAATGAATTATTTATTCAGCCATGCCAATATACCTAGACCTAGACCTAGAAGTGTAACTCAGCTTTGGGCTTGTAAGGAAAAATTGAATCCACATATGATTCAAACTTTTCTCAACAAACAATAAACTAACGCCCCATGGTACATTTGAAAGAGAAAGAGTTCTATATCAAAGACTATATTAAATAAAGTGCACGACTGGATCGCACGAAACTTTCTCGTTCATATCAACAGTTTAGTTGGTTGATTTTTCTTTTTTTACTGTTTATAGGCTATAAAACAAGATTTTTCAGATTGGTGATGCTGGTAGGTGGTGACCTGGTGACTCGAAGTAGGGTTTGTGATAGACCGATATCTTGACATAGATTTATTATGTAAGAATTCAGAGGTTTGTTTTTGAATTTGCACGTGTTTGGGGGAAAATTAAAAGCGGGTTTCTGATAGTGTAGACTCCATTTGGTTGGAATTATTTTAAGGTTCATGATTAATATGGTTGAAAAAAGAAAGTGGGAAATATTTGCTAAAAAGGAGTTTCTAGTAGTTGTGATTAGATTTTAACTGGTAGTGCGGTAATGTTTATAAGACGGAATTATTTGCATTTCTCTAAGAAAAACTAAGTACGGGGTCTTATTAAGAATAGTTATGTTATCGTAAAAAAACATTTTAGTGTTACGTGGTTTTTAAAGTTTTATCCAAATCGGAAATGGCGTTTTCGAGATTTGAGCAGTTTTCAAAATCAGCGTTTTCGGTGGTTAGAATCGAAAATGAAGAACGCAGTAATGTTGGAAACGTAAATTTTACTCCAAGTATGTATTTTGGTCAAAATCGCTTTAGCCGTTTTCATGTAGGTAAAAAAAAGAAAACCAAGTTCTCAAAATATGCATTTTTTTAAAAATCCATTATAGACAATTAAGAGAAAAAGTGAGTTTGCTATCATGTTAGGAATGACCATATTACCTTGAAAATTAATTTTTGTTGCAATCGTATTGACCGTTTTCGAGATAAGGCCACTTTTCAAAAGTACCGTTATTTTTAGCCAAATACTGGGTACCTATGCAGCCATGTTGACCCCATGTAGCGTAGCCCAAGTATAGTTTTTGGTCAAAATCGTTACAGCCGTTTTTAAGTAAACCATAATTAAATAAAGTCTTAAAAAACGACATTTTTCCAAAAAAGTCCGTTGGACGATAATTTACGGAAAAACTGAGTTTGCCATCATGTTGGGAATGACCGTATTACCTTAAATATGAATTTTTGTCGAAATAGTTTTGACCGTTTTTGAGATATGACCAATTTTTAAAATTACCGTTATTCGATTTTTCTGCAAAAAACTGGGTATGCAGCCATCTTATTTACACCTACTTAAGCCCAAATAACAATTTTGGTTGAAATCGTTAGAGCCGTGTTCGAAAAACTCAAAATTGCTGAATACCGTTAGAACGGCAACACTTAACGTGCAAAAAAAAGTGGCTCCGAACTGTAAGCCCACCAACTCCAAATCCGAAGTTTGAAAGAAATCCGTCCAGCCGTTTGCGCTGTGGAGCTCAGGAAAGGACGGACAGACGGACAGACAGACAGACGGACAGAATTGCGAGACCCACTTTTTCAAGTTCCTCTCATCGTAATGTTAGATTTGATTAAAATCTCGAGTTCGATTTTTTGCACGATTACAATACCTTTCTCTTACTACGTACCTATACGAGAAAGTAAAAAAACAGTTATTATTGACCACGAACATGTAAAGTGCCCACACCACTAGCTTCACTTCCATCGACCCTCGAAAAATAAATTACCTAACTATGTAATTGAATAAAAAGTGTATGTACATTATGTATACATTAAATAAACTTATGTTTTCAGAAACGTACATATAGCTTAAATTGAATTTCAAAAAAATGACAAACATAAATTATTCAATTGGCAGATGCATCAGGGTAAAGCTCAAGACATCGAATGATCGGTTTAAATTTGCGTCACGTGTTATTTGCATTTATTTTCGCCTTCCACCCGGTTTATGTCCAAATAACAGCAGCACATTAGTATACAAATTTTTTGTCCACTTACAGTTCCTATAAGCTCTTTCAACTTTTATCAAAGTTGCTTTCAACTGAACAGGATCGAACGCGGGCGGTCGATTGTCTCACACCTTACGACGGGTTGGCCACAACCAGCTAATTGTGGTAAAGTGGGGATATTCTCCATTTAGTATGTATAATTAGATATTTCGGCGTTTTCACCGAAATTAATGCAGGGGCTCTGCTAACAATAAATTAGTCGTAGTTGAGATGCCTGTGATCGCCTATTTTTTTTTTCCTTTTTTCCCCCTAAAACAATATTTTTGCATTTTAAAACCTCTCACATATAATTTAAACAAAATAACATACGGTGGCATAGACGGGACGTTTAAAAGTGAATAAAAAATACAACTTTGGTAATTCGTAATTGTTATTAAAATTTACAGTGCAAAGACAGTCGCATTGACAAAGCTTAAAAATGTATATGTTTGGATTGCCCATCAGAAGCGAGACAGACTTGGTCAAGTGAGAAGACAAAAAATACTGCCTACAACTGTAAGTATTATTTTTCTGACATTTTTTAAGAATTGATATCGCTTAATAACGCTCGGCATATCGTCAGGAAACATTGGGGGCGATCAAGAATCTAGTATAAAATACCCTTTTCTACATTTGCCCTACAGGTCACCATGACATTTGATTATTATCTGCACAAGTTGTTTGTTGCAATATCAAAGAGTAATATAAAGTCTTGCAATACTGTTCACATTGTTGATGTTGGCTTTTAGTTTTAAATTTAAAAAAAAATATTAGGGATGATAACGAGTCCTTCTGGTATCAATTTGTCGATTCTTTGGACGGGTGCATGTTTAACATTGCTGAAGGAAGAAGTGATTAATATTTGCTATAGTAAATAAATAAATAGTTGGTCCATCAGGTTCTTGGGACCCTAGGCTTTGCTTCTAACAAATATTCGTTTTGAGTGAGTTTTTCATTTTTGGGACGATATTAAGCCATATTAAGCCAAGCCCAAACAGTTAATGGTGCACCAATTGCACTTTCACTGACAGTGCGGTATTCTACTGTGTGTGAATGTGAACACAAATCAGGAATTGGGTACTAATTTTAAATAAATTGTATTAATACGACGATTCCGAACAAGTTCGTTAGAGTGTTTTATTGAAAAATTAAGCAAACAAAATTGTAACAAATAATGAGATGTTTGGTTCGAAAATGTATGTTCCTCAACTGTTAAGCTAAGACCGAGGACAAGCTTTTATTAAGAATATAATAATTATTACTTGCTTTAACAAGATATAACCAAATCAAAAATGCAGTTTTCGAGATGCAACCATTTTTTTTTTTAAAGTAGGTGCCGTTTTCGGCAGTTCGAATGGAAACTGAAGACCGCAGTCATTTTAAAAGTATTAATTTGACTTCAAGCATGCACTTCGCTCGAATTCGTTTTCTAAAACAGTTAAGGACGACTATACAACATTAAAATAAGTTTATAAATCCATCATGGGGCACTTTCGACTTTTGCCGAAACTTTACCATGTTGGATTTATAAATTTAAATTTAAAATTGGAATTGAGAATTTTTAAAATATTTTCAGATTGGTTCGTTCTTATGATAAAACTACAAATATATGTAATATCGATGAAGCAATTGCTAAGAAAGGCTCTCAAAGTAATTAGAAGTAAAATCGAAACCCCCGCGTCGACTTCTCGAAAGTAGGTATGGCCTCAAACGGACAAAACTTCTTTCCAGATTTTATAAAGAAAATTCATATAATGAGTCATGTGATTCTCAGCTCAATGAAGTAATTTAATTTTCATATTTAAGAATTGGCTTAAGATTTGTTTAACTTCTCAAATAAAAACCATGAATTCTGCAGAATGTTATAATTCTAACAAATCAAATATTTTAGTTATTGATTTTTAACACTTTGCGTTATCTACCTTAAATGAAAATGAATGTCAAAGGTGCCTTACGCGGATGACAATTGTGACCCACCAAGGGGCAGAACCGGTTTTTTTTTAATTATCAGAGTGAAGTTAACTTTTAAGAAATTAAGCCGTTTTGTAGTAAAATAATCAATGCTTTTAATAAAAAAAAATTACTCAAATATTTATTTGGAAAGGAGTTTTTTTTTTCAAATCTGCCGAAAAAAGTGTTGAAACTATTTTGGTTAAAATCGTAAGAACCGTTTTTTAACAAGTCAAATTGGTTTGAAGCAGTTAGGTTTATGGAAAGTACCCTAAATATTGAACTGTAAACTTCAAATACGAAGTTGTAAACGAATCCGGTCCGACGGACATAATTGCCAGACCCAATTTTTAAATTCTTCTATCATCGTAATGTAATAATTGATTAAAATCTCAAAATTAAAATTTTTTACGAACGCAATAAACTTGTATTACTACGTAATTGGTACGTGTATCTACAAGAAAGTTAAAAACCTTTATCAATGTTATTTGTCTTTTCCCGGGGATCGAACCTGATAGCACTAGCAAAGAACTCCCTTTCGACACACCGTACATCCACGTTCCACGCCCACGCGTGTACAAGAAAACACGAAAATATTGTGTTTGTCTTTAAAATTCACAGTCGGTTTTTTTTAGAAAATAACTGTAGTGGACAAATGAGTCCTTCGGAGATCTAATCGTTGTAAATTTGTTTACCAACTGCGTCAACACATTTTCATCTTCTTCAGTGAATAAAAAATAAATATTTTGGCGCGACAGGTCTATGGGACCCAAGGCCTAGCTTCTCGCAACCATTCGCTTTGTGTGGGTTTTCAATTTTTGGGACGAATGGAAGAGATCTACAATTTTACGCCGAGTCCAAACGGCTAATTGAGAAGCTCATTCATGACAGTTTTACTCTCGGATGTTTGTCAGACGTTCGCGAGAGTGTCATGCCGTTTTGTTTGCTACCGATCGGTGGTGCTCCGGAGAAATTTTTGACCCATTTTCCGTGCCACTTCACACAAGTTCAACTCTGAGTTACATAGATTAAGTAAAATGAAAAGCGGGGGGCTTTGTTGTAATTTCTTAAACGAAAAAATTCAAAATTTATGTATCCATACCGCATCGTAGTTTATTGCACTAATATACTGCTTTCATCTTTTTCCGAAACTGCAAACTTTACGTCCATCCTTTACGTTACTGTTTTTCACAAAACTTATAAAGAACATTCAATCAAATGTTATAAATAACTTGAATATAGATATTATAAACACAAACGTTTGACACTAACAACCAAAGAATTCCAATAAGAAACAATTATGTATCACTTACCTCGTGCAGAAGAAAAATTACAAAAAACAACAACGAAAGAAATAAAAACAATTGTCACTGTCTAGTACTTGCAGTTTCTTGTCTGTCTCCGAATTTTCTTTTCATTTCGAGCTGTGCTTATAATATGTATGTTTATTTGTAAATTTAATTTTCGACGTTAACATTGTTGCGACAGAAACGCGGTATATGTATACTCAAATCAGTAAAATAAATGTTGTTGACACAATTACAATTCGTCCTCCTGCAGAATAAAAAAAAGTATTTTTACATTTTGGAGCTGAAATTATCGTCAGTTTGCAGAAAAATGTGACAAAGTCGCTGGCCACTTGCTTCTACTTCGTGTTCTGGTTCGTGTTCGATATGCGAGAACAGTTTTGCACGATTTGCCAATTTAAAAATTAACCGCCTTCTTGAAATTAAAAGAACGCCACTATTCCCTAGGTGAGGTTAACATGGCGGCTAGTTTTCGCTACTTTTGAAAATTTATCTTAAAAACGGTCCATAGGATTTTATTAAGAACTAATTTTTAATGTTATATGGTTATTCTTAACTTCTTCGAGCAAAATGCATGCTTGAAGTCAAATTAATACTTTTAAAATGACTGCGGTCTTCAGTTTCCATTCGAACTGCCGAAAACGGAACCTTCTTTAAAAAAAAAATGGTTGCATCTCGAAAACTGCATTTTTGATTTGGTTATATCTTGTTAAAGCAAGTAATAATTATTATATTCTTAATAAAAGCTTGTCCTCGGTCTTAGCTTAACAGTTGAGGAACATACATTTTCGAACCAAACATCTCATTATTTGTTACAATTTTGTTTGCTTAATTTTTCAATAAAACACTCTAACGAACTTGTTCGGAATCGTCGTATTAATACAATTTATTTAAAATTAGTACCCAATTCCTGATTTGTGTTCACATTCACACACAGTAGAATACCGCACTGTCAGTGAAAGTGCAATTGGTGCACCATTACCTGTTTGGGCTTGGCTTAATATGGCTTAATATCGTCCCAAAAATGAAAAACTCACTCAAAACGAATATTTGTTAGAAGCAAAGCCTAGGGTCCTAAGGACCTGATGCACCAAATATTTTTTTATTTACTATAGCAAATATTAATCACTTCTTCCTTCAGCAATGTTAAACATGCACCCGTCCAAAGATTCGACAAACTGGTACCAGAAGGACTCGTTATCATCCCTAATATTTTTTTTTAATTTTAAACTAAAAGCCAACATCAACAATGTGAACAGTATTGCAAGACTTTATATTACTCTTTGATATTGCGACTAACAACTTGTGCAGATGATAATCAAATGTCATGGTGACCTGTAGGGCAAATGTAGAAAAGGGTAGGAACTATATTTTATACTAGATACTTGATCGTCCCCAATGTTTCCTGACGATATGCCGAGCGTTATTAAGCGATATCAATTCTTAAAAAATGTCAGAAAAATAATACTTACAGTTGTTGGCAGTATTTTTTGTCTTCTCACTTGACCAAGTCTGTCTCGCTTCAAACATATATTTTTAAGCTTTGTCAATGCGACTGTCTTTGCACTGTAAATTTTAATAACAATTACGAATTACCAAAGTTGTATTTTTTATTCACTTTTAATCGTCCCGTCTATGCCACCGTATGTTATTTTGTTTAAATTATATGTGAGAGGTTTTAAAATGCAAAAATATTGTTTTGGAGGGAAAAAAGGGGAAAAAAAAAAATAGGCGATCACAGGCATCTCAACTACGACTAATTTATTGTTAGCAGAGCCCCTGCATTAATTTCGGTGAAAACACCGAAATATCTAATTATACATACTAAATGGAGAATATCCCCACTTTACCACAATTAGCTGGTTGTGGCCAACCCGTCGTAAGGTGTGAGACAATCGACCGCCCGCGTTCGATCCTGTTCGGTTGAAAGCAACTTTGATAAATATTGAAAGAGCTTATAGGAACTGTAAGTGGACAAAAAATGTGTATACTAATGTGCTGCTGTTATTTGGACATAAACCGGGTGGAAGGCGAAAATAAATGCAAATAACACGTGACGCAAATTTAACCCGATCATTCGATGTCTTGAGCTTTAACCTGCATCATCTGCCAATTGAATAATTTATGTTTGTCATTTTTTTGAAATTCAATTTAAGCTATATGTACGTTTCTGAAAACATAAGTTTATTTAATTTAGTTCCAATTTCCTGATTACGACTTTTGTCGTTATTTTTAAATTCTTTTTAAAGAAAATTTGAGGCAAATTTGATCATTCCTCTTTAGCTGGGAGCCACAGCTGAAATACTTGAGCCAAATTACTTAATTACCAATTTACGCTGCTATCTATTTTCGAAATTCACTTTTTGTCATTCAGGCACAGGAGCGGGAGGAAATGGAATCGCGTTTGTCGTTGGACCACTTTCTGATAACTCAAAAATAATTGTGGTGTCCTTCTCCCGCACAGCTTTCACGTCCATTGCGTTTCTTGAGTCATCAAGAAGCTCGACTCTCTCAACAGCTAATATACCTAGGTTATTCGAAAGTAAACGACTCTTCCACATACCCATTCCCATCAAAAAAGGACTCTCTCCCAAACCACCAAATACAACGCATCCCACACTTTGCTGGTGCAGACAAATCCGCAGACCAGCCCCTTTCTAATTAAGCAGATATTATTAAAATGCTCTCACATGTCAGCGAATTTCGCTGAACGGTATCCAATAACATTTTGAATAAAACAACTTTCCAATTGAATTTCTACCTGATCACCGTACCTATTACCGTTAAATGAATCAATATTCATCAACTACATTTAATTACGGCATTTATTGTTCCGTACAATTGTCAGCGATTTCAAACTACCGATTTTGAAATAATGTCCTCTGGCGGGACACGCATATCATCGCGTTATATGTTGTGACACAGCTATAGCACTGGGTTGACGCTCACAACCTCGCATGTAGACGGCATAATAACGTTTTCCACTAACGGTAACGGATCCTGCTTACAATGTGATTATTATTATTTTTGTGGCAGCCAAACTGTAAAATCTGTAAACCTTTCATCTGGCACAGCGACAAAATCCTAATTGACAATTTGGATGATGGCTATCTGGCGAGATACGAGCCCTACCTAAAAGCTACACGTTCATCCGTTCGTTTTCAATTCAAGCCAACCGCAATCCGATATAGAGTTAGAGGTAGAGTCCGTGTGAAAGTGAGAGCTATATATACACAGACAACAACAACTAACGTCCCAATCAGCATGCATGCGGTGGTCCATCTTCTATTCCCTGTTTGTCATTGATATTTAATTAAATGGCTCTCCTCGGGGAATGTGGCTGTGTGGAACCGTCCACCCCGAGTACCCGATGGCCAGTCGGCTGGCGTATAGAGACATTAGTAGTTTAGTATGCAAGGATAAAAGAGACAATAGAAAAAAACAGAAAAACAGAAACGTAGACAAAAATATCCTGTGATGCTGATACGGCCATTTTGCTGTTGTTTTGGCCGACGCCGCCTGTTGCCATTCTGATGATGTTTACGAGCATTTTCGAGGTTTGTCTGGGGACACATATATTTTGAAGTTGTATAGCATTTTTGTACATCTGATGTGATTAGTGTTTTCACTTTAAGGGGGATAGGAAGAAGGTGCTGTGGTATGACGTACACTCGTTGATGTTCGCCAATCGACCGCGGCTAAGTATAAAGGATGCTTCTTTCTTGTACCTGCAGCTGCAGTCACTGCGAGTGTAATTTATAATTTGGACCAACAGTGGAGTAGAGACTAAGGACTGTAGCTGGAGGTGTAGGGGTAGAGCAATTGGTCCGCCAATTCAAATTCAGACGGCAGTTTTTTTTGAAAAAAAATCTTTTAGCTCTTTTTTAACAATTCTTCTGATAGTGGGGGACTATTGGATGAAGTTTGTTTGTCCCACGAGTTATGCCGTCCGGGGACCGCAGTAACCTTTAAAGAAAAACTCGACCAAATAGCCAGTGCTCGCAGAGAGTCTAGCAACCTCCGTGCATTAAATTTGCGAAACTCCCGATTGACTCAGAAGTGCAAGTGATTCTTCCAGGGTCGAGCGGGTGCTCGATATACGCATATAAAAACTAACAACTGGTGGAAAGAACTTACGACTTATTACGGAAGCTTTGGCCAGAATACTACAGAGCAGACTTCTACAAATTGACAGGTCAGAATCAGAACTATCTAAGCTGTAAAAGGCTCGAACGGGTTTTACTTCCTCAGAAGTAGGAAACCTTTAAACCGTACGATGGTCAAGCGGTTCACGACAATTTTAATAAACATTAACAAATCCAACGCTAAGGGAACAAAAACGTGAAATCGAATCTCTAAAACCTAAGAAAGCTCTTGGTTATGATTTCATCACTGGAGAAGTTCTCAAAGTCCTACCAAAAAAAGCATCCATTAAGCTTCTTCATAAACTAAAGACTAAAACACGGGCCGAGTCAATGAAAAGTTGCGGATGTCATAACGGTTTTAAAACCAGAAAAACCGCCAAATGAAGTCAAATCGTATAGATCAATTTCCCTTCTTCCAGTCATATCCAAAGTTTTCGAGAGAATATTGCTAAGGCGCCTACAACCGGTTATAGAAGACAATAATTTTATCCCTGACCACCAGTTTGGGTTCAGAACCAAGCATTCGACAATTGACCAATTGCATAGAATCATTGACGTAATCGAGAAGGCATTTGAAGAAAAAAAGATATGCTCTAGCGTATTCCTCATAAGCCTTGTATAAGGTGTGGCACGACTCTTCCGTGTTAGAAATGGAAACGCATACTCGGAGCTTAAAGAAATTTCGGCCGGCGTACCGCAAGGAAGCGTCTTTGGGCCGCTTCTCTATCTGTTATATACTCGCGATATACCAAGAGAAGATGGCACTACCCTTGCTACATTCGCCGACGACACCGCTATCCTTGCAGTTGGTAATACAATCGAAGAAACGACTTCGAAACTAACTAAGAAAACGAATGACTTGCCAATTTTTCTAAACCCTTTGCAAACGAGGCGAAATACCTGGGAATGACACTCGACGCAAAGCTGAAATGGAATTCGCACGTGAAAAAGGGAACTTAAAGAACTCGATATCATAATATATAGAGAAACTAGCGGACCCGACAGACGTTGTCCTGCATGATTAATATAATTAGCTTGTAAATCGGGAAATATGCTTTCAATCAAAGCATCTTTCGTATTTTCCATGTTGCAGAAGTTGTCCGGCAATTTGATGCATTGTGTGTCTCCATGCTCGGAGAATGATAGTGCCAATGGATCGTTTTGTAGTTGAACTCTTACATTTGTGTTAAGACGTAATGTACAGACATTTCGCCGATGATGATCTTATACATGCGTTAATTTCGTCCGCATATGTAGCGCGTGGAATGACCGGCAATGTCTCTCTAAAATCACCGGACAGCAGCAGTAAAGCACCACCAAGCCTGATGGTATTATTTAGATCTTTCATCATTCTATCGAGAGCTTCAAGTGTATGCTTGTGTGCCATAGTGCATTCATCCCAGATAATAATTTTGCATTTTTGCAAAAAAAAAAAACGGTTCTAAAATACCCACAATTTGTCTCTTCTCCATCTGCTCGATATGGTTGTACTGGCAGCGTGCGTTTATTTGCTGTTCCTCATCACCCATGAAGTAAATTTGGAGAAATTTTGAATCGGTATTAGGCATCGGCATTAAAGAACCAAAAACAATTTGGATTGTGATGTAGCTCCCGCCAATAGTGCTTTCAATGGTTCTGGCGGCGTATTCAATGGTGGCAATACAAATTTTCCAGACGCGCAGCAGAAACCGGCCGATTCACCTTTGTATTTGAGTGCATGACAGTGTTGGCATTGTTTGTTCATAGAACCGATTACAATTTGTGAATATGACGAATAGTCGATGTCCGACTCATATTCAAACGCAAGGTGAAGAAGTGATGCACGTGTCAATGCGCGATACACTTGCAAACGCTGTTGTTCACGTGTTCTAAATGTATCGGTGACTCTTTGACGGGCCAGTCTTTGTCTTAATGCATTGGCTCGAAGACGTTCGTTGCGTTGCTCTTGTTTTTCATTTACACGTTTTATTACAGCCTGGTTTCTTAAATTTGCATTGTCCGTCAATTTATCTTCTGCCGATCTATTTAGCCGACCTTTCTGGACAACTTGTGAAGACGTGGCATTGTTGTATGTATAATACACTTAATATTCATTGAAATGCACTGTGTTTGTATGTTCCGTATGAACAGTGGAGTGTGATATTGTTACAACTTTTTTTGTCTTATATATTCCAAATAAATCAATTTTGTATTTTACTTAATAACTCGCAGTCACGATTCGGTTGCTTTTGAAATACGTACAAGATTTTGAATGTAATTTTTGTATGGGCGGTGCCACGCCCTGACCAATCTTCACAGAAATACTCTTGGGCCAATACCTAAGATTATGTGTAAATTTGAACTCGATCGATTCTGCGGTTTTCAAGATATAAGATTTTGAATGTTATTTTTGTATGGGCGATACCACGCCCCTTTGTCCAATTTTGACCAATCGGCTTCTAAACCATCCAGGGCGCTACCCAAACGCATGCAAAAAAAATTATTCAAATCGGTCCAGCCGTTTAGGAGGAGTTCAGTGACATACACACGTACAGTAGAATTATATATATAAAGATGTACTGGTTACTCGGAAAACATTCCCAGCTCAGTACCGAGAACAAACTGCTTCTATACAAGCAAATGCTATGGCGGTGTGGACCTACGGTATACAGCTTTGGGGTTGTACCAAGAAAAAGAAGCCCAATATTTTACAAACTTTTCAAAATAAAGTGCTTAGAGAAATTGTACAAGCACCATTAGAAACGACGATATCCACATGGATCTCGAAATTCCAACAATCGAAGCTGAAACTAGAAGCTTCGCGAGAATCATAGAAACCGACTAATTGGACATATCAACAATATAGTCCGACAAATTTTGGATGAGAGCAACTTATTGCGCCGACTACAAAGAACGAACCCTTTCGACTTGGCTAGATAAGATTAATTGCGGAACATGAAGGATTGAAAAGTAATCTCCCAAAAGTTGTTATTTCGTGATAGAAAAATTGCTTGATAAGTTGTGTCTTAGTTGCAGTATCTAACGTTCTAACGAAGGGTGGTGTTTTTGTCAGTAAAATTCTGGCACTTCTATGAGCACGCGCTTGCTATTCTCATAGAGTCTTTGGAAGATGTTCACCTACCCTCAGAAAAAAAAATGTAGAGGTTGCGTAGACGAAGAGGTTCACGAGAACCAACCTTACTTCCTTTTTCACCTTCCGAGTCTCTGTCACTTGAGGAACAAAACACTTGAAAGCTATTACTTTCATGACTCACAGGAACTTTCTGATGTCTTACTGTCTGATCTTTACAGGGTTTTAAGGCCATCGAGATGGCTAGACAGGGTTCTACGGTTAACCCCCACAATAGGGCATAGGTCCACGAACTTATATTACGGCCTGCGGTGGTCAAGGCTACACGGAACTGTCCTAAAGGCGAATTTTCAAACGATGTTTACTGTACTATCTTTATTAATTACTTGAGATGACTTAAAACGTAGCTTAGCTTCCTTAAGGAATGTAATTTAAAAAGACATATTGCATTACTGCTCCTTCGGCTTTTCCTTGAATCCTGGTAAATATTACTAAAAGTGTAATGTATTAGTTCAGGAGAAATAAGAGAAGTGCCTTGTTCGACAAGTTTAGATAGGTTCGGTTAGGTGAACACTCCAACTCCAAGGCTAGTTATAAGAGCTATCACATGAGCGATGGGAAGAGAGAATACTTTAAAGCCTTTAGAGCAGCATGGCTATCAGTGTGGATGTGGATGGTAGTACCTTTGAAATTAATCCCATCTCCATTCGTTACGAGTACTGACAAACAAAACCTCTGTCTGAATAACGCTCAATATATCCGAAGGTCTCCGAGTTACGCAAAGATATACCTCTCGAGTATCAAGTTTTGTAACCACTGTACATGTTGAAACTTAATTTTCTTATAAACATTTTATCTCATGCGAATTCTCTCTACCAGAGAGCGTTACTGATGGTGGTGATATGAGTCTTTGTTGGGCTCAGAATTTTCGGACAAAGTCCCGAAGCGAAGTGAGCTATGCTTTAAGATTGTATTACCTACCAAATATGTCGCGTTTGCCTATTCCACCTTTAACACCAGGTTAAAATATATATACCTATCCAGGTAGATTAGAAAATCGCTGATATGTTTTGGAGACCCTAGAAGGAGGCTTACGTCTTCGATTTTGGGGTCTTGCTCTGCTAGACTCGTCTCATCGCAAATTTCCTAATTGTTCGGCTGCACCGGTCTTGGGGTTTAAAAATTCAAATCACAAATTCAAAAGGTGATGACCTTATCAAAAGCAAATCGCTGATAACTTGTCGATACAGCCCTGTATTTAAAAGTGTACAAGGCTCTCTTCATTGTCCAAAACTTCTATCGAAAGTGAGTTTTTTTCTTATATTTAGTTGACGTAGAAAAGTCACCGGAATCGATGACCCTTTACCAAATGCACGCCTATACCTATAGGAAGCTCAGTGGTTTTCTGTAACAAGTGGTGTCCGGTTCAACAAACAAATTTGGCAAAAAAGTTTCATTCCTTCAGTTTCTCGTAAGGTTGTAAGTAGGTGGACCTAGGGTCTTATATAAAAGTTCTTGGCTACGGTCCTCGAGTTCCAAATAGCACGGTATATTATATTGCACGGATTTCTTGCGATATTTTCTAACAGAAGGCCATAAGTCATTTTGATTGACTGCAACGCGAAAAACCGGCCTCAGTTTTAAAGCTTTAAGGCCGCACCAATCTGTAGGATCTCTATATTTTATTGATCACGAAAGTCAATGTTTCAATTCAATTGTAAATTGTTTCTAATCACCTTCTGTCCTGTAAAAAAAGCCTTCAATTGCACCTTCCCACAACCTTTCTCGTTGACGATTTTATGAAAGTACATACAATAAAACAAAATGAGAACATTTTCCTTGGAAAACATTTTAATAAGCATCCTGTTCCAGTCGCTTTCAATTAGCGACCTCCCGAAGCGATTTCCTACAACAAAACATAAAAAAAAAACGAGAAACGAACAAACTAAAGACGCCAACGCCATTATAAAAGGATTCAACAAAGTCGATAATCAAATCCCATTAAAAGTGCTTCCCGACAAAAGAGTACATTAAAAAGACAAGCCAGCTCGAGATGCAGAAATTAACTGAACATCTGTTCAATTAGTGCACAAAAAGGAAGCGGAAGGCGAGTTAAAGGTCTTCCCAACGAACATAGAGAGAGAGAGGTCCTGCCACACTACACTGACTCGATGTCAGATTAAATTCTAATTAAATTCAAATTAAAGACTTTGCCAACTAAAATGGACTTTCAATGTGCACCTACTATACAAGTGCGGGTATAGAAAGGGCGCATTCAAATTCAACAGCCAAAGGCACTTGAGCGACAAACATTTTCCCGCTTCATCCTTTTCTCTCGCAGTTGGAATATTTGTGTGTAAAGATTTCCAAGCTGATTACTGTGTGTTGTGTTTGTATGTAAACACCATCCTATCCTATGCAACGCGCGCCCAATAAATTCATTAAATTTTCCCCCAAATTCTGTGCAATTAATTTACCAGCACACGGTGTATCTATGGAGGAAAAAGATGGATACTGGGAGCAGATAGTAACAATAGTTTAGTTGCCGGTATTCGATACAGCAAAGGATAATGGGATGGAGGTAAAAAGCCGGCCATTGTTATCGAGTAAGTCATTTCCTATTCAGAGTACGAGTGCATCATGTTATCCGTGGCATGACTGAATATCCGGTTGCATTTAACGAGAATTTGTGGATTTTTGCGTCTGCGAAAGTCAGTGTGCAGAGTTCCGAAATTTTGCCACAGCGGAAGTGCACCTTTGGCTTCGTATACGAGTTGGTATAATGCCGAAACCGATCCCGAAAAAAGGGACCGGGTGGGTAGTGAACTTTAGAGGGGTTAAAATGCACTGGGGGCTTTCTGAAAATTTAGCTCGGTTCACAGGAGAGCGTCGGTTCAATTAGCACTCTATTATTACGATGAAGGTAGATATATATCGAAAATGAACAATGCATGCTTTCATCGACGTGGAGACGCTTGAAAGCTGTTGGTATGTACCTACTACAGCAGTATTCATTGGAATTGAAATACAATGTCTGTAACTTTAGCTAGGAAAATTATTTTCAAAGGCAGACGAGCTGAAAGGACCTGTTTTGATTTATTAAAATTGCCCCATCGCATAATTAAATGTCAACTACTATTAAGTGACAATTACTTAGAAAGAAGCATGATAAAGAACAATTTGTGTAATTTGAAGTGGCTATAGATTTGATATGATTGTATGTGCCACAAGAGGGCCTCATGATACCGGACTTTGTAATGAATCCTAAAAGACGTTTGAGTCGGCTGTCAGATTTATGTTCTTTACCTCAAGGTAGAGTTTACCTAGATGGCGTTGAACTTATCTGATTTGGCGGTTGCAGTGACACAGGATGTGTTCTGCTGATTATTCGGAACTCTGTGCCTTTACGAATCTGACTCCTAGTTGTAGGTTCGTAGTTGTTTTGTTCTTTTGTGGGAGACCATTTTGGCTTGTCTGTTACCTGCAGTATAAGTCCAATAGTGATTGGTCCTGTTTTTCAGCCAGGTTTGATATAAAAGTTAGCAGCGATGATGGGATTGGATTCTTTAAGATTCTCTCTGAGACATATTATGTATAGTTCTATTTCAAATATTTCCAACTGAAATCCGGAGTAACATTTGTCCACGCTTGTGTAGATGAACGTTTTCGTTTTAACGCCGTGTATTCCTGCTCAAACTGGAGACCATAAGTGAAAATCGTTGGAAAATGTTGGTATATTTTTTTCCAATTCTATTTGAAGTTAAATTATTTGGGTAGACAATTGCCTGTCATAGTGATTCCAAGTATTTAGTCTTTCCTTGGAGTTTTCCAGCGCTGCAATTTCGTTTGAGCTTGTCTTGTGTTGACTTTTGTTTCGTTTTTCGCCGCCATGCTGGACCTGACAATTGGTCTTGTTATGGCTGTGTTAAGCTATAGCATATCAGCCGAGTCAGACTTCTGCTGCTCCACAGAAAGATCCTGGCTTGGTTTATGGTTTTTATGAGGTAAAAGTTGCAAGTGAGTTTTTCACCCAAAGTTTAACCCAGGTATTTGACTTCCTTCTCTTACTAAACAGCTTTTTCCGCAAAGCAATTATGCTACTATTTTTTGGGGCTTACAGTTAGTTCAAATTTTTTGCAACAGTCGGCAACGAGGTTAAGTGCCCTCTGTAGGAGTTCTGAGATTATTTCTTCAAATTTTTGTCTAATAAGGATCGCAATATCATCGGCGTCTCATTGGACATAAAAACCACCATTGTTGGGTGTGTACCTTGTGTCCCCTCTTTTCATTTTAGAGCAACGCAAAAATATAAAATCTTTGTCAAGTTCATGTTCATGTTAATTTTCTTGTTTTTGACTGGAATAGATTGGTGATCTTAGTTTTAGGTGTCTATGACTGGAATTAGGAGATTTCAGAGAATTGTTTTAAAATTTGCATTTGCATTTATAAGCTGAATATGCCGATGGAAAAATGTGGGGCTGCAAATGAAGTATGGATTTTTGATTGGGTAAGCTCTAAGTTGTTGCAATTAAAGTAAAAATTAAAAAAGTCCGTTGTTCGATAATTTCTTACCTTAAGAATGAATTTTTGTCAAAATCGTATTGACCTGTTTTTAAGATAAGTTCAATTTTCAAAAGCCCCGTTATTCGATTTTTTATCCGAAAACTAGATATGCAGCAAAGTTAACCCGACCTACCTTAGTTCAAATATATATTTTGGTTGAAATGGTTAGAGCTGTTTTTGAAAAAATCCAACTTGTTCAAGAGCGTTATTTATGATTAGTACCGTAAATAATGGGGTAATGTGCAAAAAAAGAAGTGGCCACGAACTGTGAACCCAGAAACTCCAAATCCGAAGTTTGAAACAAATCCGTCTGTTTTTGAGTCCCTATATCAACGTAATGTGAAAATTGATCAAAATCTCGAGTTCGAAATTTTGTACGAATACAATCGGCCTTACTAACAATCAAATTTAGATTCGACTTTAGGGCAATAGTCGAAATTAAAATAAATTGTGTAGCAATAATCAAGTCATCTTTGACTTTACGATAATCGAGACTGTAAAATCCGAAGAAAGTCGAGTTTAACCCATTATTTAAGTTTAAACGTTAGAAGAATACTTCCTGCATCTGTGGCGAGCTCCAAATTCATGTCCAGGATTTTTTTATTTTGTGGCGTCTCCGGCACCAATACACTGGAGAAACTTCACGGATCTAAAAAAAAATCTGTTTTAGCTGACGAATTTCATTTGGACTTTCCAGATATTTTATAAATTGTCCCAGTTTGGATGCCAATGCGATTGCGCATTTTTTATGCAATTGCTGACATTATTGAAAAAGATAATAATTAGAAAACAGCTACTCAAAATACAAGCAACTTTTAATTTCAGTAATTTATTTTATTTGAAAGCTGAGAAAAATATTATAACGCATTTGAGTTAGGTATATTCTGTAATAATTTTGCGATAAAGTCAGATGTTATTAAAGTTCCGATTAATTTGATTGTTGGTACCTACAAATTAACAGCCTTATTCATTACCTAGATTCACTTAATCAATAGATTATCAGTGTCTCCACTAACTCACGTCAAATGACTTATTTTGACTCATCGTCAAAAATGTTTTGTCATAAAAATTATTTTGCCATGTAGTAGCTAATGAGATTATTAAGCAAAACTACTCCGAAAATCTGGCAGCTCTCTCCTACTTCTGTTTTGAGTTTTGACAGTTAAAAAATTTCAAAAAATGGGGAACCATGACAATCAATTTTTAAATTAAAGAAAAATTAAAACAAATGACCTTTTCGAGGCAAATGCTTTGAAACTTTGGAGTATAAATTATTTATTTATCTATTTATTTATAGTAACAAATCCCAGTCTAAACAGATAATCAAATTTCGTATAAATTATTTTTATTTACTGATTTACTTTCTCGACGTCTAACAGAAGACTGAATTTTATTATTACACAATATTTGTTTCAACTTAGAATGATAAACTTGATCATGAGAATTGAACGCTGACGCTGCACTGCATTCGTTGCATATGGCTAATAATCAGACGCTGACGCCGCAGTGCATCGGAAGCGTGTGGATAATATAAAAAATGAGAAGCATGGGAACAGTAATTCCCAAACTTTTACACGGAATTCTTTTAAAAAATGATAATAAAAAAAATGAGAAGGCAGAAAAAATTCGGAGATGTTTCCTGTGTTAACTTATATTAGTCTTAGAGTTGACTGAACCCATGAATATCTGCGCTGTCGTCCTGAAACTATAGTTAGTTTTAAAATTAGTTAAACTCGAGTTTACTGTTCGGTTGCTGGTAGGGCCCAATATCTTTCTCTTACTACTTATACAAGGAAGTTGAAAAGGCAACCGTAAAACGAAAAAAAAAACGTCTAGTATTGCCCGTTCCGACGAAAATATCGACGACAACCCTAAAGAGCGAACCAGTCACAGGAACCGTATGATCAACGAGGTTTCATTGCCGCTCAAATTGGTTGCATCCACATGTAGGGAAGCTCGAGAATGCACATATTTCTCGCAGGACGTGTTTCCAGGCCGCATTGTTTCTCGTTTCGGTGATTTTTACTGGCCGGTATAATCGCCTTTTGACCGCTGTATACTTCTTTCCTACGAAACCAAGCCACAGCCTCTTGAAGCTCTGAAAGAGCAGTGAAGAGGGTCTCTTTTTTTCTTAGGGTCCACTCCTACTCCATACTATTATCAGGGAATATCCTTATCCTTACCAACTGAACAATAAAACGTAGTAAAAGTGACATCGGTAACACAGGTTATGTATTTCAGCAAAACTTACACGAAAAGTTCCGTGCGACGCAGTCTTAAACTTTTTTCCATAAATTCAACTGCACATCAGCTTTTTAAGCGTCCGCTATCCACCAACTTTCAACAAATTTTCCAAATTATTGCTAAACCAACATTACAAGCCAATTCAACCATTAAAGAGTTAAAGTACTTATAAAGCATCACAAGTCCCCGAGGCAGCTATGGATTACTCTTTTGCAAACCTCTTCTCGCCGGCCAACCCACTCGATCTTATACCAAAATTTAATTTTAATCAGCCGCGAGCTATTAATTAATCGAAAATAGGTTTCATTCCCCCCAAAAGGAGAGGGTAATTTTACAAATTGGACTCTAGCCCATCCATCGTATAGACGATAGACCACCAGAAGCCGAACAAAAAATAATCATAATCATATTTTCTCTCTCAAATTGTTTGTGCGCGCTCAATTTATGTAAATCCAATAGCGAAAGCAGTGTTATAAATTATTAACAATATATTACAGCTGCCCATGCCACCCACACGGACTGGGCTAGGATAAGGGGAACATCCAACGGAAGCCGCTCGCTCTCGCATGGGGGTGGACAAAAGCCCGCCCGACTTCCATGAGGAAATCCGATTATAAGTCTGTTCATCTCTGTGCAGCTCTACTTGTTTTAAAATATTTATTAATCCAACATGAAAAATTCACAAAAAAAAAATGCAAACAGAAAAAATCCCTCTTTGCATAGATGGGAATGGCGGAAACTACAACAGCCCCGAACCCGATACACACAAAAAGGCGGAATCGAGCAAAGCCGAAATGGAACACAAACCGTCCGCATCCGCACACGTGTTGAGTTAATAGTGTGTTTAAAATTTAAATGCAAATCCTGTTGAGGAAGGAAAATCCAAAGTCCACCCACTCCGCCATGGTTTGGGGATAAATTATTATTCAAGTTGCGAAGTTAACTAATCTCGGCGCACGATTAGGAAGGATGTGACGGCAAGGACGACGACTACGACGTGAACTGGACGTACAACAGAGCAGCGTAGGTGTGGTATGGGAAAGAGCGCTTAGTTTTGTGCGTTAGTGTGGTAACAAATCACATTTCGTTTGCCGGACCGGGACACCAAGCCCGGATGGTTTATGTAGTTTTTATCGCCGCCACTCCACTGTGTGTGTGTGAATCTCTTGGCATAACGTGCATAGGAAGTATTCCCAGATTTTATTTAAGAAAAATGTTTTTTTATAGCCTTGCGTGGTACCATTACAAAGGTATATCTTTTAACGGGGGCAGTATTTTCAGCTCATGGAAAAGGTCAGTGAATAGTTCATATGGCTAGGGAGAGCTTAGACTTGTTAAAAATTGAGTTACGTTGTATTGCGTGCATTTATAAGGCAAGACGTGAGTTAATTTGGCAAACATCTTTATGTAAGCTTAGGGGATAGGTTGTTCGCAGATTTTGACAGATTGTCTGGCATTCAGTGCCCCTTATCAAATATTCATTTCAATTTAACCCGAGTTGTTAAGAATGATTAGAGTAAGCGAAGGTGTACAGGTTTGGGTATAATGTAGAAGTTCCTAGGCTATAAACCTCAGGTTAGGTTGACCGCTATTCAGATTGGATTTCACTTGGGATTTTATAATTTGATTGTGCAGGCTTTTGTGTGGTGTTAACTGCTTTGGGTACATTTGGAACATACGGCGGGACTTAGTTGATTCCTTGATGGACATAAGACCTTCTTTGCTCATCAATATAATGGTGACAATTTGGTTTCAGTATAGTTTTGCACTTAAGACCTAAGGTTTTGAGCTTAATACCTTTTTTTTTATCTTAATACTAAAAGATCAAGTTTTTCGGACTAAGTTGGACGCACCCTGATAGTTGTAATGATGAAACGGACAAAACGTACTCAGCTCATTCATTTCAAATGATTCGTCGAATGAGAGGACTGGAAGAAAAATATATTTTTAACGAGTTACCGGGGCCCTGGAGCAAAGGGCATATAAAAGCGAGAAGAGAGAAGTCGCGACTTTATAAACTCCAGAAGGTTTTGGGTTTATTACTAGTTGGCGTGAAAACTATTGAACAGATTTTGATAAAATCTTTTTTTCAAAAGCTTTTGGAGAACCTTCAGGCTAATGGCTATTTTGGTAATTGCCACGCCTACTTTTTGGCAGTGTTTTTGAGTGAAATGTGTGATTACTACGTTTAAAGTAATAGATATTACTAAAATGATTCTTTATAAACACAGAAGAAAGAGCTTTAGTACAAGTGGAAGTTAAACATATAGAAATTAAACTTGTCTTATTAAATCGAACAATAGTAGCGTAGGTATTGTTCTTGTGCTTTCGGGTGGTGGACTTTATACATTTTTAGAGGGGACAATTTTGGCATTGGGATGGAAAAAAACTTTAACGAAAATCAAAATTCTAAAGCTTCAGTTCAAATTTAAAAAAATTAAAAATATCGAAATATTTGCAAAAAATTTTATTTAATAAATTCGTGAAATTGATGTATTCAGTTGTGAAAGTTTGTACAACACGTCGTATGCATGTGTCCACAATGGCTTTTTAAACCCAAATATTGAAAGAGAAGAAAATAGGCAAATTGGGGGGTAGACTTTTTAGTCTTCCTTTATTATTTTGAATTTCGGGGTACAAAGTCATTTTTTAGACGAAAAAGTGGTACGTATGGTAACTCTCATCGACAGCACTGTGTCATTTTCTCTGTTGGAGCGGAACGAATAAGAATCTTGCAAATCATGCAAGAGATCGACAATGGGGACTTTCGGGTACATATTTCCAACATACTATACATGGACTGCTAGTGAAATGCCAGTTCCATACAATATCTGTTTATATAGTTTAAATAATTAATTATAGATGGAACCAAAAAATATATGTTGAAATATCTCTTTGGCGTTTATTTCAATTACATTTCGTATTATCAAATATCTACTTATGATTGTCAAGAATATCACATTTAAGAAATTAAAAAAATTGTCAATTGTTCTAATAAACAAAATTGTTGCTTCAAACTCATTTTCTCCACTACATTCAAGAGAAAAAGTGTGAGTTTCTAATTTATTCTGCTCTAAACCACGAGAGCTAGCGCTAAACCAACACCAACGTGAAGTTGGCTTCACAATATAATAAGTCAATGCACAATTCATGTAAAATATCAACTAGATTCGACGAAACTAGTTAACGCGATCGTTATTGTGTTATTGTTATATTATATCGGTTAATTTTGAATTCTGACACTTTTGAATGAGAATGTGAACTCAGGTAGCAGACTTATGTTAGAAATTCAAATTTCCATAAATTTTTTCGGAGAGAAAGATCGAAGAGACGTCTAAACTTGTGGTGGCTTGAATATAAGTTGAGTCCAAGTGTCAAATGTGTCTCTCAGTTTTGGGAGAATGGATTCGCTTAAGTTCGAGTTAAAATACTTTTTCGTTTAACTTTAGCAAAGTTAAAGTTTGAATTTTAAAGTTTGAATTTACAAGAACATTCTGAAGTGCCTGCCCCAGCAAAAAGCATTGGAAATATAGACTTATAACTAACACGCAATCCATTTCCGTAAACTAGGATGGGTCAAAAATGAAAACCGAGGTAGAGTCGGACGTCTTTTCTGAACCGTTGCATATCTCAAGATCGATACGCCTCAAGCGGAAATATTGGTAGTAAAAAGACCAGCCCGCTGTAAGGGTGACACTCCGGAAGGTAACACCGACCTCAAAAAATGTAGCTATAAAAACTGCACAAGGTTTTGCCTTACTGCGCCGGGTCGCTGGGAATGAATGCATTCAATGCAATAAGAAAGGGGAAAGATACCTCTGTAAATATTCCGCCCTGACCCAGTATACTCAAGCTTGAACAGGGGAAAAAAATTACAAGGGAGGTGAATGCCAGATGGACCGCCATGGTTACGTTTATAAACACAAAAATACTATGGCCATCCTAATGTATAGTCAGGACAAAGAGACGGTAATGACAGCGTGTCTATCACTCCACAAAGAAATTCCTTGGCAGATTCTTTCATAACCTGAGCGAACTATATCGCATAGACGCATACTCACAGAGAAAATTATAAACTCCTTCGACGGATATCAGTGTTGATCTGAGTGTGACACAGTTTATTTCTAGTCTCCCGGAAAAGTCATTGCTAAGTTGTATGAAATTCGGTATTTGTGTCAGCTACTTATATGGCCTTTATGGGTCATAAAACTTGTTTACGGACCGAACAAATAAGATCGCGAATGGAATGTGCCAAAATTAAAGCACCACATCAGAAGACTTGAGGTACCTAATCAATGCCCATGTTACGATCACGTTAAACTCGTGTTTCCAACTCAAATTCTATGATAGGTTGCCTTTGATGAATAAGAAGATCGAGAGTTATGGAAGAGTGCATTTAAATGAGACATTAAAATAAATGAATGAATGATTGATCCCTGAAATACTTTTCCTCCATTCGGGATCTTGAGGCTTACATCAAACAAGCTATCAGACGGAAAGCTCATATTCGAGCTAGCTAGGGGCTTTCTATCTTTAAATTTAAATAAAACAACATATTTATGAGACATCAACAACAATTTTTATTCTTGTAAAGGGCCTATCGATGCCATTATGTATGGAATATAATATCGTTCAAATGCCCAACGCGGCTTCTGTCGATGGCAAGTATCCGAAATGTCCTATTTTTCATGACTCTAGCATGTTGTGGTTGGTGGCTTATTCGCATAGATCTGATACTTCAGAAAACCCCACAGAAAAAAGTCTGACGGGGTCAAGTCTCACGATCGCGGTGGTCACTTCACATCACCTCCACGTGAGAAGATCATGCCTTCGAATAGCTCGCGCAGAATTTCCCATGGGGCACGTAGCATCGCGCCGTCGTTTTGAAACCACGTGTCCATATATATCATACAATGCAGGCCAAAATAAGTTGGTCATCATCGACTTATAAACTGTGATGGAGTTCCCAACGTGTTACTTAAAGAAATATGGACTGATGACGCCGGGCAGCCCAAAATTCACACCACCAGTGCCATTTTCGGGATGCATTGGACGATGTTGGATCCCAAGTGGATTGGTATCATCTCAAATTTGACAATTTTGTTTCTTAACGTACCCAATTATCCAGAAATAGGCCTCCCGTAAAATGGGCGCGGAAAGTTGCCCGAAAAGAACACCTATATTGATAAATCAATTTCATCATTTCCACCTGTTGTTGAACGTCATGTCCATCCATGGTAATTTGGCAAAAAAGACTGAATAAATGACAGCCAATTTGATATATGTACCTTCAGCAATATGGCTGCTAACAGCTGTCAAAGTTCCTATTAGAATACATTTAGATCAGCTTGATTCCGCCTTACTTTAGTGAAATCCTTCGAGAACCTCTTATTAAACTTAATGGTCGGAGCGGTCCTTGTCAAAAATCACTGTACAAAAATTCACAATTGGTCAGTTATTTCTTGTTCAAATAAATAAATGTTTTGGCGCGACAGGTCTGTGGGACCCAATGCCTAGCTTCTCACAACCATTCGTTTTGTGTGGGTTTTAAATTTTTGGGACGAATGGAAGGGATCTTCAATTTTACGCCGAGTCCAAACGGCTAATTGAGAACCTCATTCATGACAGTTTTACTCTCGGATGCTTGTCAGACGTTCGCAAGGTGGCGCAGTGGAAAAAAACCTTAAGATGTAATTTGGTTCTTTCGGGATTCGAAGCGGGCAGCCCTCGCTTAGTAGCCCAACACACTACCACTAAGCCACTGCGCCACATCATCTTGTTGCATCAGTAGAAAAATACAGTCAACGAGCTATTTCCGTCGGTAACTTGTTCCTAAAGCTTTGCAAGAACGATTTCGAAGATATCTTGCTTCAAGGGGTTGGTTTCCCTTGTCGTGTTACAAAAAAAAAATCGCCGCAGCCTTTATCCCTGAAATTATAATTTCAAAGGTTGCTGGAAGAAATAATTTCACACATCCTGCATCCTCCGAATAGATGTTAAGAAAAAGCTTGCAAAAACTGGAGCAAATGTCAAACAAAATAAATTGTAGCATGGCCGGGTGCGGCTGCGGAGTCTATAGCCATCCGCCACATTATGACGTAAAATCAATTCAAATTCGTTTGCACACATGCCTCACAGTCGAACCTGCCCTGTCAGCTATTTTGTAAAACTGTTTATTGCAACAGGAAAGAGCATGACTAATTGAAAAGCAGCATAAATACTCGTACATCTTTAAGTCCTCGATTGATTTCTTTGTCACGCAATCCAGAGTCCTCCACACTCCTCAACGAGATCAAGAACTTTATCCGGATGTTTCGTTCCTTTCACCTGCAGACTCCTTTGGCAAAATAATTGCCCCGCATTGATGGCTATCTTTATTGACAATCGAGTGTATCTACTGGAATGCTCTTGCCATCTCAGTCATCATCGTCCTGCTTTCGCACAACTATATAAAAGTAAAAAGTCAAAAGCAGTCCTGGAACTTGGATACAAAAATATTTTCACATCTTGTCAATCGAGGCACTGCAGAGCCATGAAAAGATGTGGAAGTCAGTCTATATGTACGGCGTAACGTAGAAATGATCAGCGCCCTCTCTGGGCCGGAAGTTTTCCAACTTTTCGCCCACCAAACAAAAACGAAATGAAAATGAAAAAAAGCTATCCCTACTACAGGAGAAATCCATTCCCTTGATAGACCATTGAAATGTTAGATTCGATGGGAGTGGGCCAGGGCAGGGGACAGGCCAACAAGGTAAATTGTATTACAAGTTAGTTTGGCAAGGAACTCACGTTCATATCTCCGATCTGGTATTACACACAGAATCCAAGAGAAGTGAATTATTGCGACTGGAACGTGAGGAATAAGTTTGGATTCCTTTTTTTCACCATCTTGGCAGAGAGAAATAAAAGTTTTTATTTGAGGGCCTCTCCCAGGTGGAGACACCCGAACCGCATAGCTCATTCATTGCAATCTGTCAGGCATTGACAGTGGCACAGACGGGGCGGGACGGTGGGCAAAAACGCGTTGGCCGCCATCTGATTTGTTTGGCATTTATGATTAATTTATTAGCTGCGTGCGGAGAACCCTTTTCATTCTGATGTGCGAACGCATGTTAACGAAATAAAAAGAGAACCTCGACCATAAATCGAATTTGCGACTTTGACAGACGAATTAATAGGAACGAAGAGTTTTGCCAACAGACAACTTTTTATTAATGCACACATGGACATGGCCATTGAGAATTTTTTTCTTAACTGAGACACTGCAGGCTTCGACTCTAGGTATGGGTAAAAGGGGTTTAAGTCAAGGGCACAGTGGATGGCAAACTTGTTGCTTGGCATCATCGCACTTGTGTACGAGTAGATTATTCGACTCACATGAACGCAGAAATGACAGATTTAATAAAATCATGACAAAGACTTCATGAGTGTGTTGGTATTTCGAAATTGTAATTAAATTCACGAGAGTGGTGTTCTACAGGACTTGGTCTAGAAAAAACGTTTTTATTATCTTAAACTTGATGATTTTAGGTATATTTCATACATTTTTTTTTAAGAGTAAGTAGCGATAGCGAGTGACTTTGATGCAAAAATCAATATGCGACAGATCGAAAAAGGAATGAATAGCATCCCCAACGTAGGGACACATGTTGCGGCTATATTTAGAGCTCCATTGGCAGACGTTTAACCTGGGAAACGCCCCGAAAAGGAAGTCGCTCGCCTAAGAGTGAAAGGTGGCTTACGCTGACTGCAGACAGTCGTGAATACAGGAAAAAGAAAATTAGAAATAACAGCCAGAATAGGAAAAGATAGCCGATAAAGTTCCTGTACCTTCCCAAGAGCCGAAAATAGTAGTCAACATAATAATAACAAAAAGTTAACAATTCATTTTTTGAAATCTAATTTTGAATTCAATTATTATGTTCAAAATACAAAACTTACGACAATGACAAAAGACGTCTGTCGGGTAGTTTAATTTAAATTAATTTTAACAATTTAATAGATTTTTATGCTGAATTTTTAGGAAAACTTTTTTTTGTTGAATACTCTCACTTTTTCATTTTTTGAGTATGGTAAGGCTACAGCGATGTAATTGTTCAGGTTATCTGAATCGTGGCAGTTCTCTCCGTTTTGTATAAGGATAACTTCATCGCATGTTAAGCTTTTTCTCCCAAAGCCACTTAAACGGAATTCTCTAAAACCTGGCCATCTGCGTAAGAAGTGATGGATGTTCTCTTCTTCCCTAAAGTTGCATACAGTACATAATGAAGCTTCGTTCTGTCCAAACCTTTTCCCACTTAGATTAATTAGTTCACATCTTGCCTTAAAAATCCAAGTGATTTTGCTAAGTTCGAACCCGTCGCGTCGGTCATGTAGATTGGTCCTCCTGAATGATCTAGATGTTTATATACTCGTGTACTGCTTTCCGATGCCCTTCTTATATTATTTTGTTGATGGTTTTCTAATTTCAGCATCCGCATTAGATCAAAGTTTTTTTTGGATCCATTCACTTTGAGAAGTTCCGCTCTCATCCCAATGCAGTCCTAACCTAAGTACAAGATGGTTTACCTCTCTTACCCAGAACAGTTTCTTATTCAAGAGCATTTTTGTAAGTTGATTTGGTAGTCTTCTTTCACTGTACTCGAACATTGCTTCTGTTATGTATCGAAGGTGTAGATTAAGGGTACAATAGTGTCCGTCTTCTGCTCCCGTCTCTTATGATAACAAAAATGCGTAGTTTGGAGTAAATGCAGTTAGTTTTAAAATTCGTTTCAAAAAATAGCGTTGACGTTTATCTACTTCTTGGAACATACCGAAACCCCAGAGCTGTACGCCATAAGTTTGAATTGCTCTACAAACTGCCTGATTGGCAAAATTTCGTTCACGATTCCCCACACTATTTTTAAGACAGGAAGAATAGTCTGCATAAGCAAACAACAAGAAGATCGAAGGCTTTCCCGATCGAATTAAAGAGTGTTGAAAATAGTTTTGAAGTTAGAGTTATTGCTGGTCGCGGGTACGAGCCCGATGCGGTAATAGCAATACACGGCCACCGACCTACCTTAACATATCTGAGTTTTTTTTTACCAAAAAATACGAAAACGGAGCCGATAAACGGAGGTCTTTTCGAAACAGCGAAGAAATTCTTGTCAGCAGCTGTCAAAAGTACATCACGAAGAGAGAGTGACGGAAAACTAGTTAATGAAGAACCAGTTCAATCACCCGCTATACACAAAAGTTGGTACGAGAGGTCTTTAAATACGGAGGCGAGGCGGATACTCCGGTCGATCATTACCCATCAGTTAAGTCTGAATGAAAGGATGCCAGTAAATATCACATATACAAAAAAAGGCGCTCTTTGGGGTCAACGTGAGTAATGAAAGGAACTTTAAAGGCGATTAAATAAGGCCCCAGTTATAGCGATACGTAAAATGAAACCAAAAAAACTTTCTTTTGCTTTTTTTTGATCACTTAAAGTTAAGGCTTGAGCTCAATTTTGGTCTTAAAATGTTGCCTATAAAGTTAGGATATCAAAAAAATAAGTAAATTTGGGTTTAAATTTTCTAGAAAAATAATAAACTCATTTTTTCGCACGAAAAAAAATTTTCTGATCAACTTCTTTTAGGCCCCAGTTATAGCTAATATTGAAATGCATCATTGAAAATTTTGATTTTCGGTTTTAAGACAAACAATATTGGCTTTAACATGTATCAAAATAAAGCTAATCAATTATGATTTTTTTTACAAAAGAAATTACTTAATTCTGATTAAAACTTTTCTTTAAATCCACTTTTATTATTTCACTGATTAAAATCGGTTTTCGTTTTTCAAATTTGGAACCCAATCGTTTTACTGATGTGTTCGATTCTCTTTCTGTTCCCAGCTGTCAGTTTTGCGTTCAATGATCAACACTTACCTCGAAACCTCTGTTCAATTTCACTGACATGTCCTTCCACTGACAGCAATTTTTCCATGATTGCTATAAGTGACTTGTCAAACAAATTAAACCATCATTCCACTGATTTGTTCCAATGATGCATTTCAGTGATTGCTACATATAACTGGGGCCTTAGTTCCACAAAAAAAAAAAACAAATCATTCCAAATCATTCCACTGAAATGTGTCATTTCTTTACTGTTCCATCTGTCAGGAATATTTTTTTCGGATAGAATCTTATTAATGGTGGTTGATTTGTTTGTACTGACAGCACAGTGACAATCAGTTTTTCTGTTTACTATGACCGCATAAACGAAAAAAAAACTCATTTTCATACTGTTCCAACTTTTTCGGTTGCATTTTACGTATCGCTATAACTAAGGCCTAAGTCGAAACAGGGTTTGATCTTTAAGGAAAACGGAGATAACTTCGATTTCATGCTAACAGCAAATAAGTGGAAGTTAAAAATTGATAAAACGACGAATCCCATACACTTACCCTTAAAAGTAACAAGTACGATGTGGATATGGTGTTGGTGTCCTATGTAGTCGACACAGTACAGTAATGCTCTAAAAGGGAGAATTTGTAAATCCTAGTCCCAAGGTTCGAGATGAGAAAAAAGACCGAGCCTTAAATGCAAAGAACAATAAATCGGCGATGTCAAAGCCCTTTGATCTGTTTCTGTTAAGCTATAGAAGTAGAGTGCGCAGGTGGGCAGAGGTTTCAATGCTTAAGGCAGAGATACTTCATGGGTCGGTAAATAGATTTCAGCACTGTCACAATTTTCCTACGATCATATCGAGGACTTTTTATAGGCTGCGAGTTTCCTCAACTCAACTCGTCCTTTTAAATGGGTCACATGGCGTACCACATTGCAAATGGAGAGCTGTTAATGTCCTAAATTAACAGATCTACTATAGCCTTGTTCAAAGCATTTAAAGCATTTTTACGACAGTTTCTTATTACATTATTTTTGTTTTTAACTTTGTAACGTATTACTACTTGCTAAGCCCATCTGTTGTTGAAGAAAAATAAATTTATTTTAAAACAGTATATCTAAGAAAATTACCATCATTTTATATATTTTGTGGTTCACAATATGTAGATAATTGTGTATGAAAAAAGCTACAGCAGTTCAAACAATTTATCCTGGCACTTAAAATGATTATTAGGAGGAAAATAAGCAATAGTGAAAAATTCGGATGAAAGTGGATGGTTTTAGATAGCTACTACAACATACGCTATAATATCATATTAACTACCCAATGACAATCATAGTTACGCAAATGCTTCAAACGCTAAAGATGTCACTCTCAATAAAATTTCCTATTTCGAAAGACCACAATAACAAACAACTTTACTGTGACCGCCATGCCCTCAGCTAATAATATTGTTAACCATCATGGAGACCTCTTGTCATCCAAAAAGCAGGGCGACAAAAACAGCACAAGCTGCGTGAAAAGCAAGGAATGCCATTTGATGTGAATAACAGTACCATACTCGGAAGAACAGAAGAAACTTCGCATAGCAGTTGAATAGTATCTGTCTTTAAATTCCCACTTGTTAGTTTTTCAAGCGGTTTTTCTACAAACGACACGAGAATATACGTGCAGGGTGATCATTCATGTTTTTTTAAAAAAAAAAATTAAAATTGAAATAAGTTCACGACTGGGTCGCACAGAATTGTTTTCTTTCACCGGAAAATCTTTTTGATTAGTTTGCTTGTATTTTAAGCTTTAAAAATGTTGTAGATATCTGAGAAATAAGCAGCTCTTTCGAAGAAGACTGAATAGTATTTATTTAAAAAGGTTTATGCCTAAAAAAAGGTTCCTGTGCAATTTTTCCATTTATGTGAAAGGTTTCTCTAATAATAATTTAAAAAAATGGGGTCAGGGGCCTAACTCTGTAATTCGATTCTAAAATGAAATCGTTCGAATTCGGAAAATATGTACTCTGTTATTCGAAAATCGGATTTTTGATATACGAATTTCAATTATCTAGACACCTTTGCTCGAAAATCGGAAATTTCGTACTCTACAACTCTATTTTCGTTGCTAAATACATTCGAATCTCTGAAATTTAATTCGATATCTATTTGCCATACGGAAACCTTTTGCTCAAAGCTAAAATGTAATTATTTATGTAAAAAAAATACATAAATTATATTTTTTAATAAAATGTTATAAATTAATTAAAACATAGAAACATTGATAATATTTTTGATGATTTTATTTTATTTTAAAGGGAAATCACGAACAAAAATATTTATACAAAATAAAATGAATTTGAAATTCTTATTGATTTTATGTGTTCTCATCTGTTCTGTGGAAGCGTATAGCAACCGATTTGAACGCAGCTTGTCCACCAATGCGTAAAGAATATTTCGTTATTAAATTTTGTGTTTTATCACATTACCTTTTACTTGACAAACCCATTATGTTATGTCTCTTATTATATTTCTTCAGTACAAATTTCTTTATTAAGCAAAAATGCAACCGAATCCATATCCATAGTGAGATTTAATTATCAACAAATAAATTTCCGTTTCCGTAGTTTTCCATTGGGCAAAAAGAATCGTCCGGGAGACTCTGGAATCGAAAAAATCAGTTCTGAAACTGTTCCTTTGGCCCAAAATACTCTTCTGGTGATTCTGAGAAGAGATAATTGCTTCTCGATTTAAAGTAAGAATCCACTCAAGCAGCACTAACACAAGGGTACTTTATTTTATACAAGCCAGCTGATAGCAGCCGTAGATTATTTTTTCACTAATTTCACAAATACAAACGTGGATTCAACCAGAATCAGTTTTCTTGTTTCGTTGGATTTCAGAATAAGTGAAACCCCAAGTGAAACCAATGGAGAACGACATTAAATAATCGAAAACGAATTATTTGACTTTTTTTTTTAATTTAAAATGTCATTTTTGACAAAAAACACCTCGAGACTCGGAACATTTATTCGAAAGTTGCAAAGATTTCCTTGCAACTTTTTCATTCGATTCGAAAGTTATACAGAATATCATTTGAAATTAGAACCGGAAACAACTTTCGAACAGTTTTTACTTTCGAATCGAAATACAGAGTTAGGCCCCAGTAGTATGCATCTGTATAACTTTACTTATAATTTTTAATACATTGTTGGAGTAAGTTAGATTGAGGCGATTTTTTGCTACAGTTATGATAGTGACGAAAATTGTTTGTACCTACTAAAATTTGAAATAAAATAGTGCTGAAATTTAAAAATAGTCCTTATTTTCCTTAAAACACATACATAAAACCAAAAGCAAAAATTCAATCTAATAAAATAAGCTCATATAATAAGTTCAGTTTTAAAGGTGTTAAAAAACACTTCAAAAACTAAAAATAGTTCGTCAAAGATTAAAAAATTCAGTACAATCGTCAGTTTCTTTTCATCTATTCTACATGATTGAAAATAAAATTAATTAATGAATGTTGACAGATAAGTTATTGTTATGTCGATTAGTTAATTATTTTAAGGGAAGCTTTGAAGAACTATGTTTAGAAAATGGTATTTTTTTAAAGCGTTTTTACTGGCGATCAAAACCAACCAAACTAGATTTATCGAAAGTGCCTATTAGCAATATTTGTAATTAATACTTTCATTAACCCAAAAACCAGTGGCCTGTTATTATGCTAATTTTTAACATTTGTTTTAAACATTATATGAGAAAAAATAACATTCTGCCTTTCCATAGAAGCTTTGATTTAGACCATATTTCATAAACAATGCGGTAATTGATATTATTATTATTATATAATGATGTAGCTATGTAGCTATGTAGGTCACCAGAATGAAAATGGCGAAAAGGGGGACATTATGAGTTTTATAGGGGAACAATTATTCAAAAAGGGGATAAAATATGTTTCAGCAAATTTTAACACCAAAGTAAAAAAAAGTTCCTAAATTCTAATAAGTTTTATTAGACACATATTTGTGTGTAGGTACCTACTCCTACACATTTCGTTTATCTTATTTTTATCAGAAAAAAAACAAACTTGAACTTTAATACTATCAGTTAAATATAAATTTTATACTTTGAGGGGCTTCGAGCTTCAAATGGAGAAATCTTTTTAAAAATACTTAAGGAAAGTTCCTTTTTAAATTTGTGATTGAATATTAAATAAAAGGGACAGTGGTTTGTTTAAGGGGGGCAAACAGCATTTTGATATGGAAAAGGGGGACTGTCCTCCCTAAAGAGGGGCCTATGGTAACCCTAAACGTACACAATAATCGTTCAGTTCTTTCCAGATATTTACAAACAGCACTGAATAACAGCACATTATTTGTTACTTGGTGCGTTGCATATGAATATGGCCAACGAGCAGCACGAGTTTGTAGACTTGTTGAGCAATGTGTTGAGCAACAACTCTAATTAGCGGTTGAGGTCTTCTTATACTTGTTAGCGAGGTCTCCCTCTACTGTGCTTTGCCCTCAGATGAAGAGCTTTCGCCTGGCTATATCTCTGATCATGACCTAACATTTTTTTGCGCATATAAAACTATCTTCAACCTTTTATTGTAAATTATTATTTATTGTAAATTATTGTCAAAATTAATGAAACTGAAGCTTAGAACAAAAGAGCCTTAACTCTTTCACCAAAAATGCTTTGGAGTAATTTGCTTCTAATAAATGTTATACCAAATATCAAGTTTATCCTGATATATTTATTAAACATTTTTTTCCTCAAAGTATTTCTGAGTAGGTATTTAAGTTTTAACTTTCCTAAAACTTGTTGGTATGAGGCTTTGAAATCGAAACGGTTACTTAAAAAAAAAGGTTTCGACAGCAATAAAATAAAACCCTGTTGTAAAAGATGCGGTACCCGTGCGATTTATAAAGCATATTTTCTCTTGTAAGTTTTTTAATACAAATATTTACTAAACGTCTACTTTTCCAAAGTCCTGGAAATAGGACGAATTGAACCTTTTGCCGAAAATCGGCTCCTATATATCCGCCGCTGATTTCAGACAAAAATCATTTTACCGTGCTTGTCGAAAGTCTTTAAGAAGGTAAAAGCCACTTGTCTTGCAATAGCCTTATCTATTTATGCGGGACAATCTGGTTTCAGATGTAACTACAGTTGCTCCACGGCTATGGAAAATATTTTGGAAGACATAAAGCAGGGTTTTGATAGAGCACATGTTACGCTTCTTTGCTTACTAGATTTCTTAAAGGCTTTTGACTAGGTTAACCATAAAAGCCTTTGGCGAAAATTAAAAAAAAAATCCTCTTTGCCAACAGTGCAGTAAGTCTGATTAAAAGTTATTTGTGCGATTCTTTCTCAGATCTTCTACCAAGGTTCAATTATTGGTCCGTTTTTTTCTATTTGTTTGTATATGACTTACCTTTTGTTTGCGAAGACTCCTCGAACCACCTCTATGCAAATGATGACCAACTGTACCCAACAAAGCCGATTAAGGAAATTAAGGAAATAGTTAATGAGGGTCTTAGTCTGTTACCAATGGATTTAATTTGAATCCGAAAGAGTCACAGGTTATTTCCATATAGCTAATAAACTTCATCATCATCCCATTGTCCATACCTTAATTCATATCGTATATGTACCTTGCATAAAGCTCTTAGAGTTATACTCCGAAAATCACTCGAAGAACCTTTCGTTGCAAATGATCAACGAGATCTGCCTTTGCTACGTCAATTTTTATACAACCGCAGCTATCTAACAAATTCTCGCCATCACCCTGTATCCAAAGAATAAGCTGTAGGGAAAACAGTTCTGATTTGAAAATGATAATCTTTTTCTGCACCCCATTGGTGTGACATATACCTATAGAGTGAAACGATTTCTTAGAGCGGTTCTAGTTTTATAGCTATGTACCTAATTCGCTGACGACAACAGCCCCATCAGCGTCCACCGTCCACTGTGCGACAGTGAGTGCGGCACTGTACACAAACCCGCACGGTTTTTCGTCTTCGACAACAAAAACGAAAAAAATGCTTTCCATACACGTTTTTTATCGTTTTTGGACCCATTAAACAATCAGCTTCAATTAAATTCAATTAAAGAAAATATGCGCGCATAGCTGGTGCTCCTCCGGCCAGAGAGAGAGAAAAAACGAATGATGTACGACATCCACCGCTGCAAGATGACGACGACAACAACGCTGGTGATGGCGATGGCGACAATGCCTCCGAATGGCAATAACAATTGTATGTGTACCGCCACCATAGTCGTCGGTCCCTAGAGCTCTCTATCCCCGGCACACTCAGCAGTGTATCCATCCATGTGGGCTTCGACTTGGACATCAGTCTGACCCGAGGGCGAGGGATAGTTTCCGCCACTACATCGCAGAATATGAAATATCGAACCAGGAAGACCCGTCCGTCCGTCCGTCGGACTGGAATGCCAATAAAAATGCAGTAAAACGCTGCCAGCTCCAAAGATTATACCAATGCTGCCACAGAAAACATTTTATTTACTTAATAATATTTCGGTGGACGGACGTTAACCGATGTATCCATCTCCCTCGTCGCTCTGTGACAGCTACCGGAATAGCGCTGCCTCACACGAAAACAGGAAAAAAAGAACCGTGGAATTAAATTTTTGGGAAATAAGCACGGATGGATGGACAAATGGACAGTTGGATGGATAGATGTAAGTTTATGTGTATGGATTTCTGCGGGCTTCCTCTTGAATGATGCCATCAACGTGTGGCATCACCAAGAACATGGACTGAGTTGAAGGAATGTGTGCAAGTGTGGGCGCTTGTACGACCTCGATTGCAATGCAAATGAAATATGAATAGATTTGAATATGGTCGAGGAGGTTCGGAATGGATTAGCACTATTATTGTAGGTGCAGCATACCTGCATATCTAACGACTACGACTATAACAATGGCAAACGAGAAGTTATCTTAATTTGATTACATTTTCTGGGAATGTCGATGTCGGTATCTGTTGGGGAGATTTTTAATGGCAGCATCATGAATTTGAATATGGAGTTTAATCTAACCCTTAATTAGCAAAACATGAGAGAAGATTGTGTAATGGAAGCTAATAATTCGTTGCAAGTAATCAAGTGGATATAGATTGAGATATTATATGCATCTTGGGTGGGGATAGAGCAATGCATTCGATTGGTACTGCAGGGATGAACATATTCACAGAATGTACGCCTGAGAATCAAGGTCTCAAAAGCAGCACTAAACAGAGATGTGCGTGTTTACAACTACACAGAATATTTTTTTGTATTATTATGGAGTTATTTTAGTTTTTGGGTGCAGGGAGCAGAGGGCGATGTTGAAAAATTGAACAATTTGTACTTAATTTGGTTTAGTCTTGACATGAGTTGTACACTGAAAATAAAACCTTTATATATTTGATAAAAATGAGGCTTGATTCAATAATTTGTTTGTCAATATACGTCTAACAAAATGTTTCTATCAAATTGACAAATTTTTTGTAAGTTTTATCTTGGCCTAAAACGTTTGGTGTAATAACAAAAAATATTGTTGATTTGACAAAAATGGTTTCTTTTGAGTACAAAAATAATTTGTTGAAATAATCAAAATTTCGTTAATTTTACAAAGAGATTTGTCAATTCTACCATTGCTGTTTTTCAAATCAACAATTAGTCGTTGCTTTTACGAAGATTTTTATCAATTTTGTATTTATCTCTTTGCCAGATTAACAAAAAAATTGTTAATTTGTCAACTTAGTTACTGTATTTGTAATTGTATTAATTAAGGCCGATTTCCCAGAGGGATTTCTTAAATTTTTCAAATTTGTATCATATCTACAAACATTTTTTTCATTTCAACAAAACGTTTGTTATAATGATTATCTGTATTTTGTTGGGCTAACAAACGTTTTGCATACGTTTTGTCAATTCAACAAACATTTACAAAAGCGATTTTTGGTTCTGTTTTTATTGATATAACAAAAACTTTGTTAATTCGAAAATAAAATTGTTCAATTGATATAACTCGATTTGTTAAAATAAAAATTGTCTTTTGTTAATCTGACAAAGTAAATGTTAGGTTGTATTGATAAATTATAAAATAATTTGTGTTGAAAGTTTTCAAAAGAATTTTGTCAATTTTACCTAGTTTTTTTATTTTCAGTAAAGCAATAGGTAATTCACCTATGAAAAATCACCTTTAATTTCCTGACTTACTGACGTAGGTAGCGCTACAGCCCGGAATGTGTGCGGGCCTCAAGCAAAACGTCTTTACAGTTAGCGTGATCTTTGGTTTCCTTCCACTTGCCAACTAAGGCCAGGTCTTCCTCTACTCTGGTGTACCTCCGGGCAGCGTTACCGTTGAATAATTTTGAAAAGGGCTTCAACGTGGCCCTTTTTCTTGCTACCAAATGACAATTTAAGAAATAACTTCAAATCAAAAGTAAACACAATAAACAAACAAGTTATTGTAATTTTTTTTTTAATTTTATAACAATTCGATAAAACTTACCATACATACATAAATATGTAGTAGGTTTTTTTTACTTTTGTATTACTGTGCTTCTGTACTTATTGACAAGATCATAACTTGGCTCCCAATCTTCCAAATCTGTACGTGTTATCAAATTTTATGCAGAAAGCATTAATTCAGCAGAAACCTGTTGGTTTGTTTTTTTTTTTTACTAGCGCTAATTTTGAAAACACGCGTTCAGCACAGGCACTGCTGTGTGGCAATGTCAGTATTTGAACAACAAAATTATGCAAGTTTTGGCATCATTTTTTATTTGCCCGACTCTGTACCAAAACTGTTCCAAATCCGCTCAGTGACGAACCAATCAATGCGTATCAATGAGCCACTTCAGCGCAATGAATTTATGTAAAAGTAATTAGCTCATCTTTAAAGTTTGAAAGTTTTAAACGTTTATTGTTCAAAATTGTAAAAAAGTCCCAAAATCGTTGTATTTAAAAAAAAAGAGTCTCATTGTGCCAAGGTGTTAAAAAAAGTGCCAAATTGCAACTTTAGTGTCACAATGGTCACGCTGCCTCCGGGTTGGAATGAAAGACTTTTCGAGCTGGAGTCTTTTGGTTGGTGTGCATTCGCTCAACATGCCTTGTCCATCTTAGACAACACATGTGTTCTTCAGGTGTTGTGTTGATCAGGTCGATGTCGCTGTTCACCTCAAAGAGTTCGCTATTAAATCTGCTCCTCCAAAGCCCGTCCTCGTAAAAGGGACCGAAAATCACTCGAGAATTTTTCCTTCGAAGTGACCAAGGAGATCTTTGTCCGCCTTTGATAACGTTCATGCGTCCATAAAGGTCTTACAGTAGCCCAAGTGTTTCTCAACAAGAGCTCCTAAGGCCAATGAGTAACAGCGGTTGGCAAGTGTTCAGAGTTAATAGCAGAGCCGAACTATACAAAGTCCCTAACTACCTCAAAGTTATAGTCTATCGTGACGTTCTTTCCAGTTCGTGGACAGCATATATTTTATTTTATATGTATATTTTTCACCACTTTACCCATTTAAGCCGCTTCTGTACTGATATCGCCGTTTAATATATAATAGGACCTCTCATTGCACAACTGAATCCAATCTCTTCTATCAGGCGCCTCAAGTAAACCGCCTCCTTTGTGGATTATGGCTGCTCCCAATACCATGTAAATACTTATCCTGCTGAGCGCCAAAGTCTGCTGCTTTGGGGACTCCCACGATATAGCTGCGCCAGCAAGTAGGAAGACGCACCCAGTATATGTTGTGCTACAAGATTTCGAATGAATTGCTCATGAGAAAGACTTATATATCCTTTCTTTTGATCCCGTTCAATTCGTGTAGGGTTATGGCCCCTAAGTTCATCCCTTTCCAGTAGTCAGCCGCTGACAGTAGTAGCCGCTGACATGCAAAATACAGCGCAGTAGTAAATATTTTTGCCTTTCTTCCAAACAACAAACAATTTCTCTCTTGGCTAACACTTTTTTTCTCTGGTTTAAAAAAATTGGCACAATCCAGCTGCTAGTTCGCGAGTGGTTTATCAAAAATAAAATAGTGAAAGTGAATTTAAAAAGGTGGTACAATTACGAATATACTGGAAGTAAGTTTATGATTAGCATTATGTTACTGACACTCAATTTATCTTGTTTCTTAACTTAAAATGGGTATGAAAAATTAATGAAAATTTAATTCGCTTTTAATTCTTCCACAAAAATCAAAAAATTCCCTTTGTTTTTCAGTAGTCTGCCGCCTTTTCATATAATAAAGAAATGGGTGGATGAATATAAAAGACATGTTTTCTGAGCTCAGACGTATGTTAGTAATAAAAAAATGTTGGTAGTTAACAAATTCAAAATGTATTTAATTCAGGTGTTTTCAAAAATGCATGTTTTCACTCAAACAAATAAACATACTTTTCATCAATACTCTAAAGAGGCACTAGCTGAAGCCTTAAATGACATGCTTACAAATAAGTTGTCAATAAGAAAAGCTAGTCGGGAGTTTGGAGTCCCAAGAGGCACTCTTCAAAGCCGTATGAATGGCAGAGTTGTCGAAAAGCCAAGAAAAATGGGACCCGAGATCGTCCTGAGTACTTTTGAAGAACAAACCCTAGCTGGCTGATAAACCAGGGGTCGAATCGCGTCGTCCGTGAAAGAGCATTACGTGATGAAATTTGTTTTTGTTTCACATGTAAAATCAACTTAATTTCGTGAACGTAATGCTCGTTCACGGACGACGCGATTCGACCCCTGGCAAAATGTGGATTTCCACAGGAACCGACAGACATATTAAATACGGTTGACAAAATTATACACGACGACAAAAGTAAGGCACCATTTAAAAATGGCCTACTAGGTAAAATGTGGTATTCAAGTTTTCTTAAGCGCCATCCGGAATTGTCTCCTAGATCGGCTGAGGGACTGACGAGCTCTCGTCACGAAAGATTCTATAAGAAAGTGATTCCGAGGGTTAAAGGAACATTTGGAGCAAATAAATGCAGTAAATATTTTGGAAGATTCATCCAAAATGTTTTATGTTGATGAAACGTCTTTCTGACTATCACCAAAATCAGGTGTTGTTTTGGCTCCGAAGGGCTGGAAAAACCTTTATTAGGTCGGTTGTGGAAACGGCAAGGGGACAATCACTGCCCTGCTTTTCAAAAACATCTTTACTGTCCAGATTTTTTTCCAAAATCAGCAAAATCTGCTCGCGCCAAACATGGAAAGACAAGAAAAAGTAAAAGAAGTTGAGTTTTTTGAATTTAGGAAACGAAATTTTTTGGTAAAGCGGTTGGAAGCTGAAACTGTAAAAATGGCGATTGGGGCAGACTACTGGCCACTTGCGTGGCCGACTGCTGAAGCTGAAGGGGCTGACTACTGACAAATCGAACCCTTTTCACTTATTTTGCAAATAGTTTGCATTAGGAAGTTCATATCCCTAATAAGCTTAGTATTTTTCAGTCCACAGACTTCAAACATTTAGAAAAACCGACTTTTTAAGCAACAATCAAACACAAAAAAAGTTAAGGGACCGACTACTGGTGCCAACACCCTACCCAAGAAAAAATCCATCGGACCTTTATCGACAATATCAAAATTGTGCACTTTGACGTTTCTATTTGGTGGCCACATTTTTTTAGACCAGCCGTTTAATGCTAACTCTTGCAGATTATACAACCATTTCCACATCTGGTTGCTTTTCCTTGCAACCCCTCTCACTCATCCCTTTAATGTGTCAGCCAAACTAAACCATAATCACGGAAAATAATTCCCCAAAAATATATACGACAGTTACCTAGGCTACTAGCTACGGTAAATTTGTACCTTTTTGCAAGAGGAGATGAGATAATTTGTTAGCAGAAGGAAAAAAAACAGGTTAGGACACTTAGGAGAGCCGCAATCCATTCTGACACTCTGTACCCTTCTCAAAGGAAACTGCCACATTTAAGACTTCCCAGGAAAATAAAGAATTTGTGTCAAAAAGCCTCTCGGCCACGTTTTGTTGAAGACAATTTTCCTCTCAAGTTGAAGATGGAGGAAACCCATGCAAGAGAATGGGAAACATAACAACTATTCACAACACCCAACGCCAACATCATCATCATTGCCAGCGCACTACCAGCCAGCCGTGTCAAAGGATTTTTACCCCGACTAGGGATGTAAACACCCCGTGAGTTATTAAAGCACCCCCCGCCAGCGCATTTTTAATTTATCGCCCTCCCCCGCCAACCAACAGCATCCTCATTTCCACCAGCTTAACTTTTCTTTCATTTTTATTGCAACACACACACACAAACATAGTTTACTTGAGTTCGGCACTGAAACAATTTCACGCCTTCTTACTTTTCGACCAAAAGGAACGGGAGAAGAGAAGTCCTTTGAATGTTGCGCCTTGCGCTTTTCTTTTAAGTGTTTTTTTTTTTGGAAAGCTCTTCCCAAGTGTGAGATGCGAATGATCCTTTCTTTTGGCCGAAAAACTTCTTATCATCCCCATCACCGACAGCAGCAGTCTCCGTGGAGTGGTCTTAGTGTCGCTTTCGTCCTCGACGAGGCGCCTTCATCCCAGCTATCAAAAAAAAGGGTATAAACAAAATTTTCCGCATGTAAAGTGAATAATTTATGAAAAGGACCAGGGTGGGGGTATACCTAGTGGGACGGGGCGAGAGAGTTATGGCGGCAGAGTCGCTTTAAGACCGTTTTAACGTTCTGAGCGTTGTTGCGGACCATAAATATGCTTTTTAGCCAGGACATCAATTACAGCTTTGGTGTTTTCCTTTTTATTTCGACGCCGTTATCCTTTGCAGGTGCTAAATGAAGGACATGGACGTTTTACATCAAGTGTTTTTTTTTTTTTTTGTTGGATTTTATTACGACCAGACGAACTCATACCTTGTGCGCCTGTTGAGGCTCTACATACATACCTTGATGGGGGGACTGTAAATTTGACGAGAGGTGAATATTTTTCACACTGAACGTCAACAGGGTAATCATTGTGAATCATGTGCGGTCTGTATGGCTCCGGATCATAAACCATCCAAGTGGTGAAAAATAATCGAGATTTTCCATGTAATTTGGGAGTAGGTACGTATGCTATGTGCAAAAGCTTTCAAGGCTTGACTGGGATTTGAAAAATTTAGGGCTTGTCTAATGAATGTTGTTTGCTATCAGGGTTGGGTTGGGGCAAATAGGATTAGGAGGATATAAATGAAATCATTAAGGAAAAGGTGAACTGATTTACAATAACTACCCTGGAGTCCAAAGGATGCTGTAGTCTGTGAGGGATTACATCTGTTGTGGCGGTTGAATTTATTTTATTTCCTTGCGATGTAAAGTGTCTCTTTTCGCCCAACTTTCTCGGCCTCGAGGAAAATCTAAAGTATATAGCGAACACTCTGACAACTCAAATCGTGCAAGATGGCCAAAGAAAAATCGTTCGGAGATAAAATCCCGAAAGATAGCTTAGGCGGAGCTCAAAAGTGCCCAAAAGTAAAGAATTTATAAATGTATAGACCACACAACCCGTAAGTCCAAATACTGGCAACTCCACTCGAATTATTAAGCGGAATTTACGAAGTATACCCACCAACACCCCTTTATGCAGGTTACTAATAAACCCGTCGCAAGCATCAGGCCTTTTAGGTTAAAAGGCATTCGTCATCAACCGAGCTTAGGAAACTTTCCATGTGTTCTAAAATGCTCACACTGGTACAGGATCATTAAGTTCAGGGACAGACCTATACGCTGGAGTCATAAAACTTCTCCCGCTTTCCTATTAGCTTGAGAGTTCGCGAAACTACTTTCGTTATACGAACCATGCCTTTGTCCGTAGGGTTTAGGGTACCGCACTTTTCTGTGAAACGTTTGTCTGACACTGCGGAACCAAGCTTAGTTGTAAGGTATCACGAAGCTCCGATAATCGCTGTGCCTTCCTAGAAACTATGAGTTTTAATGTGGCCAGTTTATAATACCCTCAAAAGCCATGCCTTGTCGTAGGAACTTACAGAACTACGCTTGTCATTAACCCATTTTCTTCTACCCAGAAATTTAACTTTATTTCCCGGCTTAAGGTAACATTTTTTATCGTTGGACCGCTTTCTGACATCCAATGTTTGTAAGTAACCCGCTTTCAGATACCCAGGAACAACGCCTTGTTGTAGAGGTACTAAAAAAAATAAAACTCTCACAGACGTATAAGGTTATGAGAAGGTGGACAAAGTGTCAGAAATGTAACTATAAGCGTACAGTCTTTAACTAATTTCCAGCTTATTTCGTCACAAGTTCCTCTTACAAGATGGCGCCACAGTTCGGTGTAAGACTGATGGGGACTCCACTTAGAAGGCTCTCACGCTGCCCCGATTCTGCCTCCAGTTGTGCGAGCTCCCCCTTTACAGCGCTGTCCCTCTGGTTTATATTTGAAGACTCTAAGGGCCAGAGCATTTATGTCCATCCGTTTTACATTCCCTACCATTCTTAGACGAGTGATAGGTCGATGTCACTGTATACAGCTCGTTCGTCGTAAATCTCCTCCTCCTAAGCTAGTCAACTCAAACGGGACCGACAAGTTTGCGAAGAATCTCTTTTCCAACGCGACTGATGGTATCAGCTTTAAATGGAGCCTGAGCTTCAGCGTCATAATTTTGGACAGCAGTAAGTGGTTTGTTGATTTAGCACGAACGAGCATCTGTGCAAACGGGGTTACCTAAGACGGTATTCAACGAACGGGACATAATATTTCATCGAATATGGCATGAGCCTTAAGCTAAATATACACGAGTTCTGCCAGATTGAAGGTGCTACAACGTATCCTAAAATGACATTAGCACCATCTGTTTTCTTTAAAATGTAGCCTAACCTAAGCCCTTTGTATAATTTAATACCCCTAAGGCCCAACCTCTACCCTGGGACACCTTAAGCAGCATTCCCATTTAGAAGTTTGACGAATTTGTCATCAAGCTCCCATATATTAACTTCCGCAATTAAAGGTAAACTTTCGTCACTTTCATGATGACATTTCTGACCTTTGCAAAAGCTAGTGCGTCAGATCCCACCTTGGACCATACCCGTTCCAATGACTGTCCATAACTTCGAAGGGCGGCTTTGTCTGTTACACTTTCAAAACTCAATTCGAGGTCATCTCAAATTCATAGTCAATCTCTACGCAAGCTAGAGCAACCAAAGAAGTCGAACATCCTTCCACCATTTATGCATCCCTTTGGCATACTAAAATGCAAATCGAATTTTACATATGCAGGCGTATGCGGCCGACTTCGTTCCTGGGGTAAATGGGCTTCTGGGGAACACACGGAAGTGGTTTCGAATAAAATATTCAATGAGATTACCACGATGTAATGGAATCTGTACGCACACGCACATCCCCTGCATATACATTCGACGGTGTTGTCATTTGTTTTTATCCTGGGGTAGAGGAATTATTCTTCCTGAAGGTAGGTATGTCGGGGCATACACAAAAACATGCTGCTGTCAATGTCAATTCTAAGTATTGTTTGTGTGATCTGGGGATTGTTTTAAAGCGTTACACGAGGACAGGTTAGCCGAAGTGAAAATCCACTTGGAAGTGTTTTAATTTGCGGAAGACTGTCACTTGAGTTGTGACGGAAGGCAAGGTACGCGTTTTTTAAAGCATTCCGGTTAGTCGGTTGAATGTGAACGAGTGGCGCAGTCGAACAGAGGGGTTTTCTGCACAGAAGGGGAACATTCTTGAAGTTATTTAAGTCCAAAGTGCGTTCCACATAAAAGACAGTACCTATAAAATATTCAAGCCTCTTGCAAAGACTCATAACAGCGAGTTCCGGACACTTTTTGTAAATTTCCTACCTTTTCCGGTCACTGTCGTAAGGAAAGACTTATAACTCTTGCTCGTATAGTCAGTAACGGCCGAAAGAAATCATCTGGACTAACGTGTTTTTTGGACGACTTGTTTTTTTATTAACGACAAATTTAGACCCACTGGAAGTCTATCATAACTTTAGAAACAACTTGATATATGGCTTTGACGATAGTCGTTTAAAAGGTCTCTTTAACTGACAGCTTCTTTCCGGAACTGAAACAAGATTTTTCGATTAAAAGACCCTTGCGATCATGTCTCAACCCAGCGTTAACCGAATTTAGAATAAATGACACGTTTAGGCGGGGATCCTGAAAACACTACCTGATGATAAAAGATGAAAAGCCTCTTATCATTTCGAGGTTCAAATCGAGTGTTACATTTGGGGGCTCGTCCGGGAAGTATGTTGTTTAAGAAGCATCTTAATTATGAAGTGTCTTCAAAGAAGGACGATCTTACTTCCTCTCGACGACCTACATTGGCATTGTGCGAGTCAAACTTGGGGTCAAAGATCTTTTGCCATTCAATCTTAGTATCTTGTCTGCCATATCGAGATGCCGAATTAAATCTGAAACTGATAAAGTATGCTCTATTAGAACCTGAAGTAAAATATATTTCAGTTTATTCAAAGAAGATCGATTCCGTCAAAAATATAGGTACCCTTTCTCACAAACAAACTTTTACCTCACAGGGGAAATCCGAAATATCTTAACAAGTTGTTTTGTAATTTCCTCAAGAATTACCTTACATAATAATTCGACAACAGATTGCTCAAACATAAATTGTCAGTGGTAGATCCCAAAAAGCCAAATTCGTTCTTAAACATGGTTTTCCAAGCCTGGTAGTTTGTCGTTTGATATTTGATATTTTTAACCATTTCAAGTTCATGGTTGAACTCAATCTTGGTCTTAAAATGTTGCTTATGAATTGTTAAGCTAGTTTATAAAAAAAAGTAAGTACCTAAGTAAGTATCGCTATTAATGCAGCCTGATATAAAACTCTTGACCATCGGCGGTATATGCATAGTTGGATAAAATTTAGTATTACCTCCATTGCTGCTGTGGGTAGCCCTTCAGTCCGAAATTATACAATCACAGTCACAAATCACAACTTTGTACTTATGAATTAGAATTACAAATTTGTAGCCAAGTTTCTTGATTCACTAATTACAAATATATATTTTACACACTTGTGATTGAAATGGAAAAAGGAAAGTGCCGCCGAAATTGTTAAGCTAGTATTAGACGATATGGTTTAATGAAAATACGTATGCTGACACTCATATGCTAAAAATTCTCAGCAAACACGCATATGTTCATCTGGCGTATGATGCCTTATTACACGATATGTTGAATTTGTCCCAAAGTAGCAACATTTTTTAGGACATATGAAGCCCTATTACACGATATGTTGAACTCGGTATTCTGAAAAATTTGAAGACCCGTATGAGTATATGCTGAAAAATTGACAGATCGCGATTTTAGTATACGTGCGTATTTGTATTGTATTTATCGATTTTCTGTGATTCTGGGGAAATGTACACACATGAGGTCTGTTCCTTTACTTTTGTAGTAAAAATGGAAAAGACTGTCAAAATGCCTGTGGAGGGGATGAATTCACTCACAAAAAGGGAAACTTACGCAAAAGTTAAGGAACGCTTTTGTAGTAACCTGTGCAAAACACAAATGCGAATATTCCACCCAAATGCTAAATAGAACAACAAATTCAAATCAGCTGTACATTTTCAGGCAACTGACAGATGTTTCAATTCTTACGCAAAGAAATTTGTTGAGTAAAAACTAGTAAGAGGGGAAATATCTTGCTCTCTCGAAGCCACAACAATTGAGTAAAATGTGTACGAATTCGTAAAAATTCGTAAGATTTAAAAGTACAGGAACAGACCTATGGTATCGTATTAATGGGCATCACAGACGCGGAGTAGAAATTGCTTTACGTCGACGTCGCGTCGGTCTCAACGGACGATTTTCTAATGGTGGTGTCTTCAATCGCTGCAACTTTGCACAAGCGATGGATACCAATCAGTTGGGCTTACCACCGCCTGAGCCGCAGCCCGGTCGAGAATTTCCCGTTCCGTACACTCTTGTTCCCGAAGGCTGCGAACTAAACAACTCAGCCGTTTTGTTTTTAACAAGCAATCAGGACAACAAAATCACAAAAAAATACACGTACAAAATTTATCGAAACTTCAAAAATATCAAAAGCCGTTTGCTGAAAAATGTGGCGTATGCTCATGAGCCTACTTTAGCTCGTGAGCATACATCATACGAGTCAGCATACGCCAAAAATTTGTCCGAATGTTAGCAAACGGTCCCAAAAGGGGTATTACACGATATGTTCAGGTCGCCAACATACATAAATGCTGACTAGCCAACAAATTTGCTTACAAACAACTTTTAGCATTCATATGATGACAGAAATTTCGATATTATACGATATGTTGTAATTGGGACACATTTTTCAGCATACGTATGCTGATTCAGCATATCGTCTAATACTAGCTTTAGTCAAAGTGTTCAAAATTTCAATTGTACTGGATTCGTGATTGACTTGTATTTTATTAGAGCTTTTTCACAAGTTTGTTAAATACCGGCGTGACAAAAGAAGTTGATGACAGTAAACGACTGAAATAAAAATTCTTTTGCGTTTGAACCTAAAAATTTAAAAGGTATTTTTAAATGGAAATATTATATTTAAAAAAAACTTGAAATACTCTATAGACTTAGGGTGCAAACGAATTGTGGTTTATACTAAAAATGACATCAGCGGTAGCCCTTACATTCCTATATGATATCGTTGCCACAGACTTTTGGGAGAAGGAATCTTCCTTTTTTTTATTTTTTTTATTAAAAGTATCGCAAGCAAAAAATATGGGTTTTTAAAAACAATAAAAGAAACGAAAGAAACAAATATTTAAATACAAAATACCAAAATCCTTAAAACAAACATAACATTTCTCATTATAAAAACAGTAGCAGATAGTAGCACATTTATCTATACTGTGAACTCAACAAATTAAAGGTCTGAACTAAAATGGTTATGACTACGAGTGGAGAATGCATGCAAGCGTATACTGTGTAAATGCAACTGCAATACTGCAGAGTCTTATGTGAAGTATGTGAACATCAGAAAGTTTTAAAAATAAAACAATAAAAAACGTTTATATCACCAGATTCAAAACCCCGTTCGAAAAAAATGTAAAAGTATATGAAACGAGAAAGTTCGAAATGCAGTATTTGTTGAATTTGTTAAATTTTCATTGAAAATTATAAAATGTATCAAATTGCAAATTGCAAACAAAAAAAAAGCAAAAATGTATCCAATTTGATACAAATGTATTTTTTTTAGTGATTTGTTTACTTGCAAAAGCTGTTGGCGGAAACATTTTGTCAGTCTTGTGGGCTATTGCTACTACTATGCCATCCTCGCAAAATACTTGTAAGAGGAAATATCTACTTTCACAGTTTCACTTGCGAAATATTGACAAATGCTGAAATTTTGGTAAAATATTTTTTTTGTGACTTAAAAATTTAAATTACAAATTAAATTTTCACAAATTTGTTAAGAAAGATTTTTCAATTTAAGCAACTTTTAGTAAAATGAAAAGTAATGTATATAAAATAATGTATATACTTAATTTTTTTGTATCCAAACTTTGGTGCAACAAAATAAATCACAATAAACAAACATTTTATTAAAAACTGCTTGTAAATACAAAATTTGTAAGTTGGTGAAATAGATCACTGGTATTCTGCTGACTTGTATAAATTCAGCCAAATTGGTCGCTGATAAGAATTCGCCAGGGAATGGGACTAGGAATACTAATCACAAACGCTTACATATATAAGTCTTCCGATTCCACTATCCTCAAGAGCCATCAGGAGCCATTTCAGCTGTCAGAGATCGCCGATCTGTATATATGTGAATGCTTCAAATATGATAATCAAATTCTTGTCGTTCAAACAATTAAATCGACGTCTGTTTAATTTTCTTTAATTTAAAAATGTTGTGTGTCTAGTGGCCAACTGTGCCAATTGATCCCGGCTGGCAGAGCCTTTCAGTAGGTGGTCGAAGATAGCAGGGGCTATAAACCGTCAGCATCAAGCTTAAGAAAAAAACTGCATGACTGAGTCGGCTGTTATTTTTAACGTAAAAAAATGCTTCAAAGAACGACAGCTGCCTTCAAGACAGCTCAAGGAGCAACTCGGACCAAAAAAAAAACCGCCACTATTTTTGAGCTACTGGCCGGCGCTTTGACTTGTATGTGATATTTGTCATTGTTTATTAAATGATGAAATAATGCGTTGCTTGTAAACCTATTTTTCCCACATCCAATACTTTGGGGTCCGTTTCGTCCAACTTGCGATTTCAGAAGGTACCAACCAGGTCGATTACCATAGTTGTCAACTAGATTGTCCTACTTTTTGAACTTTGATCAGCTCTTTTCGTCCACGTAATTCATACCACGTCACCATTTTTTGATTTTTCTATATCTTCAGTTTTATTGGCATAAAGTTAAAAGCGGTTCTCCATTAATGATAGTTTTTTAACTTCCCACCTGCTTTTGTCGTACCAATTGCGACCTTTTTTCCCAACCGATTCTTGTCAAATATGGACCAAAGCAAACGTGCATTTCCGTAGGTCGATTCCCGCATAAAGTTTGATCTATAATACCACGGAGTTTTTAATAGGTAAGTGGGAATTTAAGAAGCTCTATCAAAAAAAGACAGGCTCCAAAATTCCTTAAAAAAGAGAGATTTTGATTCGTTTCCGGTCCATTTTTCTGAAATTTCTCCTCTACCAGTATGGAGTACTGCTCTGATTGTATTTAAAGTCGCTGTCGGATGATCAAGGGTTATGTCAAGTCCGAAGGGGACAAGGTATTGAAAATGAAAAGATTTATGAGTTATCCTCTCATAGGCGCATTTCTCGTTTATTTTAAAAAAAAAATTTACCACAGGTGTGTTATCAAACTCACATGTAAAGTCCGTCAAATAAACCCACAGTTTTCCAATGGCAAATTAAAAAAAAACTTTCCCATTTCAGTAGTTCAAAAACCTATACAAACCTCTGCCCCAACACTTACTCTGATGTCCATTTGTATAGCAAGCCCTCTTCGATGAAAAGTTTCCCATAGTTGGGAAAATCTAACCTAACCATTAACCAATGACCCGACCCCACTGTGCTATCCTAACCCATACCGCATGCACACCACTTAAACTCATTCATTCAATTCGACGGTTGCGGTAAACAAAATGAAAGGTATGTCAGGCCCAGAGAGGAAGGGCTGCGACGAACACACGACCAAACTACAGGCAGTCAAGAGGACGACCTTGCATGTATGGTATGCTCCCCATATACCTACTCGTAGTGCGTGTTTGCCATCAACTTTTCACTTAAAAGCTCGAAAGCCCTCAACAGTAATAATTATTTTGATAACTTGTATCAAGGATTCAGATTTACATTCCATGTCCGCCTTCGTCACCATCATCATCATCATCATTCACACCGCACCCTTGTAGATTGTTGTAGTTAGGCAGAAGTGTTCCGTTTGTATGTTTACAGGCGGCAGCGGCGGCGATGTCAACAGCACGAGAGAAAATGACTCAAACTCTGATTACGGCACGTCAACTACGACGACGACAAGGACGACAAGGACGACACCTTGCCAGGGTTCATTATGCAAATGTGCGATGGGTTGGATCCCTCAAGTGTGAAAGTTTTAATAACTCGGTTTCGGTTCCTTTAAAATGTATATCACTTGAGTTTCGAAATTTGCGGGTAAATATGTTTGGGATTTGACACATGTACTAATAGTCCCTTGTAATTATTCAAAAATAACGCCAGCACACACATATTTAAGGGCATAAGTAGCGGATTACGTTGGTTGCGTATATGTCAGACGTGTCGGTGTATCCACTGTCGGAATTGCTGTTGGGGATAATTATCCGCTTAATGGATGGCTGGCCGAGTTGGGGTCACTCTCTATCGATTGGGGTGTCCTTTTTGTTTCATAATTCAGATCAAGGATCGACCACAACGCAAGTGACATCCTTTACACTTTGCTACATACTGCTCGCACTTGAGCTCCTTGGGATAGAACCATAAGTAGGTGCTGAATGGCACTGGTTATAGTTTGGCGTCCTCCACAAAGTACTTATGATGAATGGGTGCGGATGGGTCGGGGGAAGTGGTCTACACTTAACTGGTCGACAGCGGTAATCTAGGATAGAGCCAGCCCCACAAGATAGAGTATCGTTCGTTCAGAATCATCGATGTGTACGATTGATGAGACGCAGAGTGATGGCTGAGGGCTCCTTGTGCCACTGGCATTGGATGTGAGATGTCATGAACTAAAAGTGTATGGGTTGTATCGATTGGAAATAGTTTTACAAATCTGTGTCAAGCTGTGACATAGTTTAGATTTCGACAGCTCTGAATAGGCTGGGCACGTGTTCTGAATAGGGTGTCGTAGACGTCTGTTGGGGGTGAAACATTGTTTAGCCGCAAGGCAAGTGTTGCGTGTAGCGTGTGTCGTGTATCATCATCGAGATCCGATTGATGTTTGGGATGCCCTTCGGTGTGCAAAGTAAATGAGGTCGTCGTTAGGGGTATAGGAATTTGAAAGTGCTATACCTATACTACTGCTTCAGATGAAAAGGGGTTAGGTGGGGTTAAAAAAGTATCGTGATTTTTTGTTTTATTGGAAGATTTTATTACACAGTTGACCTTAAAGTTCGATGGGCATTATTGAGAATTTCTAGGGACGTGCAAACGGAGTAGAAAAAAGAGGCATACAAAGACGACCTAGAGCTCTTCAAAAAGGAAGCCTGAAAGGCACGAAGAAGCACCTGGCGTAACTTCTGTGAGAACATTAACAGCACTAAAGAGTGCTCAAGACAGCGCAAAGTCCTATCTAAGTCCACCTCTGTACCCAGCGTACACTGGACAGCATTCTATTATCCTGTACAGCGGTCAACGTTGTTTTCATCATCAAAGCTGGCAAGACCGTCCTCTTCGACCGCCTTCTCATAAAAAGTCTTGAACGGATCATTGATTTCTACATAAAGGGCACTGTTGACCAATTGCAGATCGCAAGTCTTCATTTAAATTATCAAAAGGGCAAGTCCAACGAAACTGGTCTTCACTCAATTATTGGATTGATCGAAAGGTCCCTCTCATTCAAAAGACAATGGCTATCTTCCTTGATATAGACGGCGGCCTTCAATACTTTTGAGACTCAATCGATTCAATCCTTAAACAAACTCAACATTGGCGAACCAATATGCCGCTTAATTAGCCACCCTCCCACATGAAGAAGGATGATAGCTACCTTCGGCAGCAGCACTGTCGAAAAACGAGGCACCCCCCAAGGTGGTGTGTCATCTCAATTGCTATATGGGATCTAGTACTTAACGAACTTCTGCTTTTAATGGCGGCTTTCGGATTCAAAGTTGTAGGCTACGTGGACGACGTCACCTTACTCACCTCAGGAAAGTATCCTCCGACCTTTTCTGAAATCCTGCCATGCGCATTGCGTCAACTAGTCTCCTGAACCAAAAACTGTGGTCTACTCTGAGCTTCAACCCAACGAAAAAGGAGTTAGTTCTATTCACCAGAATCCAGAAGGCACCTCTAATCACTCCTTGCAATCTCAACGGCATTCCAATCGAGTTCGTTCTTGGCCTCTCCTTCTCTCTCTCATAACCCAGCATGTAGGGAGAAAGGGAGTCGGAGACAAAAAGGATCCAACAATATGTGTCTTTCGGACTTGAAACCATCCAAAACAACTTGGATTGAATGGTCACAAAGGTTATTTCTAATCATTGAATAAGAAACGCATCTATCCAAAATGAGTAAGCATTTTCGCCAAAAGAGCATGATGTCAAACTCTGTTAAATGCTTCACCAGAGAAATTGAGAGATTGGTTCCACTTCTCGGTGAAATAAGATATTAAATCCCCACGGGAACCATACTGTCGCTGCCGGTCATTAAGGATCTGCCGTGATTCGATTAAAGATATTTCATAATCTGACGATTTATCAACGTTTCAATGACCTTAGAAACAATGGACGTAAGTGCTATAATTGGTGGAAGAAGAAGATTTTAAGGATAGGCTGGCCAAATGCTGTTTCCCACCTTATAGGGAACGATGGGGGAGATACAATCTGGACCAGTGGATTTATTTATGTTTAGATCATAAAGTACTCTCGTGACTGTAAGTACGAGTGTGAAATGGATTGGTCCTATGGTAAATTCAACGCTCTCAAGTACAGGGTAAGGTGGGGAAGTTTTACCAAAACGCAAAAAGAAACTATCATGTCAAGAACATCTGGAGTCACTGTCAGTGCAGAACGAACCATCCAAAGAGGGCGATGAAAGCTATCCACCTGCGACCTTCCCGAGAGAAGCCTTTAAAAAAACATAGCATAAATTTCTTGTCTATTGACTATGTCCTATGCAGATCTGTATCTAACTTCTCAGGTTATTTGTAGGACCTTTTACTCCGAATACCTTACCCGCATGCAGCATGGGCTAATTTCAAACCTTAAACGGTTTTTCAAGTTATATTTATAAAAGGAAATCGAATGGCTATCCTTCTGCTTTAAAATTTGATAATTTTTCGTTTACAGATTCTAGAATAATCACAAAACTGTTGGCTGATTCGTTAAATGAATGGCTGCGTTCAAACTTCTCTTACAGCTATGAATATAAGGCCATCGACAGTAGTTGAAAAAATAAACAATTTCAAGCAGGACTATTTTGCGGTGAAGATGATCTCCCTGCCATAGTGTTAAAGAAATCTGTTAATGAACTAGTACTACATATTTCTCCTTGTTTCCAGATTTCAATTGCAAAAAATCCCAAAATTTTGGAAGGACTCATTTATCATACCCATCCACAAAAAAGGGTGCAAGGGCAATGTCTCTGGTTAAAGACTCATCACTAAACTCTCTTGTATACAAAAGCTCTTTGATGAGAGAATCTTGTACAATATTTTTTCATTGCAAATCAGTTCTCTTCTTTAAGAAACATGGGTTTTTTAAGGGTAAAACTACAACCACATTATGTGCCATGGAAAATGATAGGAAGTGTACTCTGTGGCTACCGATTTTAGTACATCATACTCTTAGAACTTAAAGCGATCGGTTTTCCCGCGCGGTTTACTTCATGGATTAAGTCGTACCTAGAAGATCGCAATTATAGTGTCCTTTTTAGATTTTCCGTTTTTAAGCCAGTCATATAGAGTCCCTGGTATACCACAGGGTAGTAGTCATCTTTAATCTTTAATTTGACAATTGTGGCGGCACGACCGACATAATCAACAACACCACCATAACGACGAACTTCAAATCTCAACACCTAACTAACACACCCAGTCGACAAAGACAAAAGCTGAATGGGGCTGCGAGAGCGAGACCACATCTATCTCCACCCGCTGTCACTCCGAAAATTGCGCGTCTAAATCGTTTTGGCATCGGACAGACATGGATTCTTCGTTTAACCGTGACAGATGGTGGTGGTGCGTTCTGCGGACGTAACTTGAAAAGAAAAATACTAATAGTGTGAATAAATACCGATTTATAATAAGAACCTAAGAAACATACTTTCCTGTCTCGTTATTACAAGCGAGTGGTTAATAAACCACCACACAATACCTAAGTGATGTAATACCTGTCATTTTACTCTCTGACCTGGAGATTTATGCAGATGATATATGAGGTTCTCTCTCTCACTATACAAACTGAACTTAACCAACTCTGCATCCGGTGCAGCGTTGCCACTAAAACGTAGAGCAAATGTAGTACGTTAACCACAAAAATGTAGTATTTTCAAACAAAATGTAGTACCTGCCATTCTCCCATAATATTATGTTTCTATTTGGTATATGAGCAAGAATATTGATGGGTCCAAATTGACATTATATTTTATAAGCTAATATCTAAAATATTTTGAGTTGATTCTTGTAACCTATTACTTTTTCCATCTTTAAAACACTTCCTTTGGAGCACTTTTGCTCAACAGAAGGACTACTGTGTGGAAGACAATATACATCCAGTATCTAGGTAGGCCATTAGCTTGTTTATTTAATTCAGATTGGAAGCCCATTCAAAAAACGCCACAGCTCATTCAGGATTTCCTTATTTCTAATCCAACAGGAACAAAAACTGTGGAAATGAACGAGCTCAAGAAATGTAGTACTTTAGAGTAACGATGTAGTATGTAGTACGGCATGCAAAAATCAACCGAATATGTAGCACAGTACTACATATGTAGTACAAGTGGTAACGCTGATCCGGTGTCAAAAGAATCGTTTAGACCTTTAAGTCAAAAAATGTCAAGCTGTTAAACTCTCTTGCATGGTCTTATGCCTGAAGCAGTGCTGGGGGGCATTTTTCGAAGAAATCCCATCAACCAAACCACAAATTCCCTTTTTTTCCCACAAAGCACCGTCTTTTCCCTTATTATTTCCCACGATAAAAAAATTCGATTTTCATTGAATTCCATTAAACATGTCATGTTCTTGGAATTTAAATACATTTCGGTTTTTATTGAGCTAAATATAACATAAATAAATACATATTTTAGTTTAAAAAAAAACAAGTTTAATAAATTATTTGAATTATTAGTTAGTTTTGTACATATCGTTTGTGAATAACTTATAGGGACGATCACAGACTTCGTAATCAATACATGTTTGATTGTTATTTATCAAAGCTGATCGAAAAACACACCATAAAATCATTAAAGTTAACACGTTCGGCTATTCACCTGACGATAAAAAAGTGCAAGCGCCGCAGTTGCAGCACCTGCCTGATGGTAACGCGAGAACTCTCGGCGATACACATGACTCGCATTTCCTGCACGCGCGGACGCGTTCGTGGGAACCAAGGCCAACCTAAGTTTAGATTTTAAGTATCTGATATTGTGAACAGTTAGTTCTAAGCGAGACGCGAATCAATATACACCTATTATAACGTTGAGAATTCGGAGTTTTATTCTTTAGAAGAACCGTTGGGCCAACGAAAGTTGGCGTTCGAAATTTTTTTAATACAAGGAACACTGAAATCCTTTACTTTAAATTTGATTTATGTTTTGGTTTAAGTTATTATTTAACCTCGAATATTTGTGCAAGTCTTATGTTAACTAGCAAATTAAATCACCAAATGGGCGGTGCCTTACTTATTGTCTCTTTATTTTATTTGTACCTGCCGCCAGTGCTGCCAGATGTTTTCATCAGAAATCGTAGTTACTAGCTTTCAAAATCGTGGAAATACGAATTTGTTGGAATTTAAAAAAAACACAGGAGAACGTTATTATAGGTACTTCAATTTAAACACTTTTTGAAACATGACATTTTTAATTTCGTTTTATTTACTTCAAAATGGCACAGTTTGTTCCATGACTGTACACTAACTGCACACTGACGCTGCTCGAGCTAAACTATATTTTAGCTGCTCTCCAAACATCAGCTCAGGTCCTAACTTCCTTAATTCAAAATCTGCAAGGTTTCCATATCGATGGATGTTGCTCTACCAGCATCGCTATTTTTTTCTGGGGACTTCTATGTCATTTCAATGACAGACTCTAGCTCCAGGTACTCTAAGTCCAGGTATTCATTAAAATAACTCATCTTTTTAAACACATAAGAGCAGAGTGATCTGTTAAAATTTGGCTTGAAAAAAATGTCTCGATCCATTAGTTCGGAAACAAAAAAATTGACTTTTAGCTCCAGCTGCTTAGCGTATACCACTCGGCTAAAGCTCAGCTTAATTTTGGAGAGAATTTCGTATGGGAGCTAAAATTTAGCTGAAGCAGCGTACTAAGCTTTACTGTAAAAGCAGAATGCATAAGCATTAAGCAGAACTACAGACGGTCGGGTTTTACTCCACCTTCACTTTTTATACGAAATTTGGAAAATTGCAAATGAATTTTTGTATTTGATAAATCTTGGAATTTTATGCTTTTTTAGCTCAAAAATCGTGGAATAAATTTAAAGCCCTAAACTCGTAAAAATACTACAAATCGTGGAATCTGGCACCGCTGCCTGCCGCTACAACTCGTTCGATTCAGGCGATTACGATGAATCAAAAACCAAATGTTGCGCCATTTTGCCTTTTATTATGGCTGAAAAATTCATAAAGATTGAGCGAGTAGTTTACCCTGATACGGTAACAAATCCACATACAAAAAACAAACAACTTGTATGGTGAGGTTTGACAAAGAACAACAATCTGTTCGTATTCGAACTAGTTGGAGTTGCCAACTACCACCACTACCAGAAAATTTATTACTATCCAAAGATGAACTGACAAGTTTTAATATTTACCCTCTCCTTGTTGCAACATTCCACAAGCCACAACACATCCCAGTGTCAGTTTCTATCAAGAAATGAGTACAACACAGCATTACATGGATTGAGAAGAAAAAGTAAATAGGTACAGTAAGGGCCACAAAAAAAAAGAAGAAGAAAGAAATCTGCAATACGTCAGCAGGACACACACAGAAAAGGATTTTAGCAATTTGCATTATTTCCTTTTATCCTTGTATCCATTGCCTGCCCCATTTCCTGATCCGGTTCTTCTTCCTTTCAAATGATGTCGAATATATATTACAAAGAAGTCGAGGACACGTTTATACTAGCACAGGAGTGGTGGCGGCGCGGGCCTATGATGGGTGACAACGCTTCTTAATAACAATGTCGACTTGCACTAATCCCCAAACGTTACAAAAGTATATTCAAGCTATTATTGGGGCTTTATGTCAAGTCGGCTCCCATACTAAGGGTGAAAGAACTTAATCCTTTCTTCTGTTCTGCTTCGTCATCCGAACGACGACGACTCACCGTGCATTGTGGGCCTGTGTGTTGTTGGAAATGGGACTAATACCCTGCGATTAATGTCCTTCATTTGTGTAAACGAAGAAATGATTATTTTCTGGCAATATACGTATCCTTTTTTAGGCGAACATGCATGTAGGCTTTGAGCTTTCACTAATTAAGATTGGCGCCTCAACGAATTGCGTTTTTTTTTTGTTGTTGTTGCTCCGTTGCCTCGCATGACCTTCAAACAATCAAAGGCAAGGTTGCTTGATGCTCATCCAAAAAAAAATGTATAATATGTCGACGTAACGTACCTATATATAAAGCAATTTCGGTTGGCTTATGTTTTATGAGCAACTTGCCGGATTAATGAAGACGAAGAAGGTTTTACCTGCAAGCATTTAGAGCGGCAGTAAATCTATAGTGAATACGTGCCCATATATCCTTGGGCGGACATATTACGCATATACACATTGTCCTGGACAGAGATTTAAATTGAGCGAGTGTGCGACCTCCCGTTGTCTTGCAGAAGTCTGGGAAAGGGACCGGTAAAGCGCATAGATAGATGGTCATGAATAAAATGGGAGAAAATTGCTGCCGTTGATTTAGGTGCGTGATGTTTTAGTATAGGTAACGCCAAGGATAGATTTTAATTTATCTACGGAAGATTATGAATAAATGTGGACCAATTTGGAAGGTAATTAGGGTAAACAGAGCGCCTGCTCTGAATTCTAAACGGATATCGTTTGTTTTCGTATCGCAACTTGCGGTAGTCTAATGAGATACCAAGATTATTTATGTGGCCATCTTCAGATGGTAATTTAAGCGAAAAATATTTGGACAGCCTATAAATCCAAACAGATTATAAGATAGACTAAGGAAACTGTACTGTAAAGTGTACTTATTTGCAAAAATAAAATCCCATTTGGAAAAGGCACACCTGTCTTGAGGCATCGTAGGCTCAAGCATATAGGTCTGAATTTTAGCGGACCCAAATTCAGGTAGTCAGTTGCCAGTTCCATAGCCCGGAGACGTTGGCTTTTTAAAAAATGAGAATAATAGTGACATAAGTTTTAAGGTGGGGACTCAGCAGTCAGCACATTTTTGCGACCTTCGACTTCTCAGCCCCAAAGCATTCACTATTAAGAGCTGTATATGAAGATGACCGGATAGAGATCCCGGTAACTCGTAATCATGGTGAAATAATGTTTACCTTGAATGTAGCTCTTCCGAACTGCTAGTTATACTAGAAGTGCCAGATGAACAACTTTCGAAAAAAATGGATTCGCCAAGAAGAAGCAACAGAGCTTGGAAGAATACTTTTGAAAAGAATTTATGGAAGCATGCTGTGTGAGGTCTGAGTCTAACCTTTCAAAATAAGCAGTTGAAGAATATGTTCTGTTCTTTTTCAAATACTGTTGAATCTTTATAATAGAGTCACTCATGGGAGTTGCTATCTTTTGCTGACTTTATGTTTTAAAATAAAGTGAACGACTGAGTCGCACGAAACTTTGTCGTTCATATCAACAGTTTGCTTGGTTGTTTTTTTAATTTTTTAGGCATGCGTAAAAAACTCAAGATCGGTAGAAAAACCTTAAGATTAAACACTTTTGACTTAAAAATATTCATTTCAGATGGCAATCTATATATATAAAAATGGATCTTGGTTTGTTCGGATGCTTAAAACCCGAGAACGGCTCAAACGATTTGAATGATCTTTGTTTTGTTTTGTTTGTCTTACATCAGCGATGGTTTAGAAGAAAAGAAAAGTTGGAAAATTCTCAACAGGTGGCGTTGTAGGCACACATTACATTTTTCATGGGGAAACGCACTTTGAAAAAAAAAAAAATAAACTGGATAGAAATCGAGTAGTGACACTTCAAATATAGAAAAAAAATATTTTCAAAACCACAGTTTGTTGATCTTTTGTGATAGAAACACTTTACTGCTAAGTGCGAGAGAATCAACAGGTGGCGCTGTGGTCGATCTTCAGAGCCGCTCAACCGATTTCAATGAAACTTTGTGAATGCGCATGGTTGATTCCAACTGGAAAGATAGTATAGTTTTGGGCCCTAATGGAAACAAAGTGCAATCAAAAACAATACAAATAGAAAACCTTGGATTAAAAATAAATAAATAAATATTTTGGCGCGACAGGTCTGTGGGACCCAAGACCTAGCTTCTCACAACCATTCGTTTTGTGTGGGTTTTCAATTTGAGACGAATGGAAGGGATCTAGAGCTTTACGCCGAGTCCAAACGGCTCTTTCATGACAGTTTTACTCTCGGATGTTTGTCAGACGTTCGCGAGAGGTGGCGCAGTGGAAAAAACCTTAAGATGTAATTTGGTTCTTTCGTTAACAAAGCCGTTTGCAAAAAATAATCGGGATATGGCACTTGCCATATAGGTAACAAAATAATTAAATTACTATAGGTATCTGGACATTTATGAAGCCTTGAATTTTTGTAAATGGTGTTCAACACAATGGGGCAGTAATCAAAAAGGGCGCCGTTGCACCTCCCTTAAAAAACGACTCTGCGAATTGTGGCGAAAGGCACGGGCAGCGCCGTGGGAGTACAGCTAGTAGGTACATATAAATTAACAATTTGAGGTTTAGCTCTCAGTAAAAATTATTTTTTGAAAAATCTGGTTAAAAAATTTTAAGCGCCAAATGCAAAGTTTATAGGCTCTTAAGCCTTGCAAGATTGTTAAGTACAAGGATAAGCAAAGCAGGAGTTTCTGATCAGTTAGGACAAGCTCTTGTGTTTGAATGGAACAGATTAACGATGGTTATGTATTTTGGTCAAAATTCGTATATAAGAGAGGTTTTTAGAAAACTATGCGCTTTGTTCGAAAAATACTATTGATCAACTATTAAGCTAAGAACTGAGTACTCAGGAAGGTATTTCTTGTTTTTTAAAGATTTATTCAAATCGAAAATAGTGTTTTCGAGATATAAAAAGTTTCTAAACGCAGCGTTTTTGGTGATTCGACTTCAAATTCCAAGTATGCATTTTGGTCAAAATTGTTTTACCCGTTTTGATGCTACTCGCAATACACTACCTACACTAAAAAAACTAAATTCTCAAAATATGCCTTTTTTCAAAAATCCATTGTACGTAATTAAGAAAAACTGATTTTTCTACCCAGTTAGAAATGACCAATATTATTTAAGGAAACGATTTTTGTTACAAACGTATTGACTGTTATCGAGATAAGTCCAATTTTCAGAAAAGTTAACACCACTCAGCTAAAGGCTGGTACGCTGTTCAAGTGAAGTGAAATTTTCACTCCTCTCCAAGAAATTGCTGTGAAATTGAAAGTGAAATTTTCACGCCGAAATGTCAAAAATTTAATGCGACGGACAATAAAAACCAAGTGAAATAGCAAGTAATGCCCTCTACATATCACTTTTTGAACAATTATTTTTCACTTCAACAGCGTACTGCCTGGTGAAATTTTCATGTGAAAAGTTCATTTTGACATTTCACAGTGAAAAATTTGTATGAAAAATTTCATTTCACTCGAACAGCGTACCAGGCTTAAGCTCAAATATCAATTTTGGTTAATCGTTATAGCTGTTTTCGAAAATAGTCGGAACATGTTTAAAACCATTCCATGGGGAGTACAGTTAAAATTAAAAAATCCAGCGGCCGTTAAGCCTCTAAATTTCGAGACTTACTTTTTTGAGTTCCCCTGAAATCGTAATTTCAGAATTGATCGCTAGAATAAGAAATTGTCTACGAATATCTTTAATATCTTTAACTTACTACGTATACGAAATAGTTAAAATGACATTTCATCTACTAATGACATTCCAAATGTCGATTCTTCCGGTAGGGTTGCGTTAGTGAGATAGGACTTGCGGCATTGCTCAGTTACTGCTTCAACTTCGAGTTAATATATCTAGTGCTTCTACAAAAATTCCCAAAACCACTTTTTGTAAATTTGGGATCCAATGATTGGGAAAGCTTGACAGGCGTCATTGAGTAACATGTTTCAGTACATTGTCTTTCAGACAATTAACAATGGTTCAGCCTTGCATAGTGTTCATTCTTTTTTGTAATACCATCAAGTTAGCGGTACTAAAAAAAAGGATGTGGTGGGCGTTTTAACGGAAATTACGGTGGTAGAAACCGTAAAAGGCTCAAGTAGCAGCAGAATCTTATTGATTGACTAAAAGTGTTCGTGTGTTAGAGACGCAGGATATGTTGCCGATGTAAATTCTCATCTGTTCGTGAGAAAAGATGAACTACGGTGCGTCTTTGAGTCACTGAAGAATAAAAAGTCGGCGGGAGTTGACGGTGTCCCAAACGTCGTATTAAGACACCTGCCACTAGAGGCGATAGATATCTTCACCACGCTGTTTAACAATGCGCTGAATAATGCATATTATCCGGTGCATTGGAAGACAGCGGTGGTTCATCCTATCCCCAAAAAGGATAAGGACAGGACAAACCCGGCTAATCTTCGGTCAATTAGTTTGCTCCCGAATGTTAGCAAGGTATTCGAAAAAGTTGTCAATAAATCTCTTTTAAGATGGGTTGAAGAAAACAAGATAATTCCGGAAAATCAGTTTGGCTTTAGAGCGGGGCATGACACTATTCATGCCGCGTCGAAACTTTTCTCCGACATACAGTGGAATAAAAGCAAGAAACAATGCACGGGTGCCTGCCTGGTTGACTTTGAGAAGGCCTTCGATACCGTATGGTTGGAGGGGCTCTTCTATAAGCTGACCAGATTGGGCATCCAAAAGCAATTGCTATATATGATTTATGACATGCTTATGGGAAAGAAGTTCGTTGTCCAATCTGGCAACGTGACTTCGAGCAGGGTCTTCGAAATAAAAAACGGCTTACAACAGGGAGCGGTGAATTCTCCGATCCTATTTAATATTTACACAAGCGATCTGGTGGGTTCCCTCAGACATGCTATAGCGTACGCAGACGATTTGGTGGCGTACAGGTCAGGTCCTAAAATCGAGGTCATCAACGTTCTTTTGCAGCGTGACTTCGAACAAATTAAGAGGTATTGTGATGATTGGAAGCAGGGTTACCTTTGGGACCCCTTGGGGTCCGATTGAACCTTTCTTCAACACTCGGACCCCAGGACCCGCCTTTTTGAAAATAGCGCAAATCGGACCCCTTTACAAAAAAACAGGATACCTTTGAACGCCTGTGGACCCTTTTTCGGAATTAGCTATTCATCTCATCACATCAGGAAGCAAAACATTATATTCTCTCTTTACATAGTCATCGACTTCGACTATCGACATCGAATCGACATAAATCTCGCTCTGACACTTATATTTTTAAAGATAGCTTTGGAAACACAATACTCTCTTATAGTGAGTGCATTCTGTATCAAATTCATGCTTAAAGCTAGCTCGATGTTTTTTTTTAAATTTTATGCAAACTGTGAAAAACTTCATTTAAATGCTCTGTTATTTTATTTTATTTTTTTAGTTATAATAGGAACTATACTCTGTTCAACAAAAATTGTCAGTACAGGAAAGATAGGATGTTTGCCTCTCAGTCTGGTTGCAATGACTTACATAAATCTGTCCCTCTTTAAAGCTCTCACAGGGTTGCCGTAGTTTGTATGATAATTCGCCTAAACTCAGAGAGCAATTCTTGTAGGGTTACCATCTTCCAATTTCAAATAAAAATGTTTCTAACGAAATAAGAAAAAATCAAAACGAAAAATGTATCACCGTAATCCAATTTATTCATATAAATATTGTAAAACATAAAATACTAATATCTAATATCACTTATTAAAACATAAACTAATCCGATGAGTAATTACTGCTACTGCTCTCGTTATTTAGGTCTATTATTAACCTATCAACTGCTTCCTCGGCGAAAACGTCCATTTCCCACATCTTTGGCTCAACAACCTGTTCGACGTGTTGGACACATCGATGCCATTTTTCGTTGTCAACCCTTGTAAGCGCTGTCGTTAATAACTTTTTTATTTCCGCATTTTATACACAAACAGGAAATTAGAATACAAAATTTCATAAGCACGACGCAATTATTTATACCTAAACAGATAGTAAAAGGACTGCACTTGTACAGCGCTACATACATTTTTTAATATATACATAGATACCTATATGCATTATTTAATAAAAAATTATTACATTATTAAAATAGGGAAATATGCTAAAATATAAAAAAAATGCTAAATATGCCAAAAATATGCAGAAATATGCCCTCACGAATATTGTTGAAAATATATAGGTACTTTTAGTTTTGTATATTAAAATTTTTGATACGAATCCCAAAAAAACATGAATCCGGTTGCAGCAATAATCACTATTTACTAATAGCAATATCACTACAACGCACTTACGATCACTTGTTGCGTGAATGAAATGCATGCATTAAAACACTTCACGAATAAATCTTTTTCTAACAGACGACATTGAAAAAAATATTTTAACAGAATTTTATTTGATCCTTCAGAAATACAAAAAAAAATAAAACCGAATGGCAATACCCCACATAAAAATTCGTTCTCAAAAGCACCAAAACCGAAAGTTCTTTTACAAAATCCATAGAAAATCCCTTGATGATATCCTTTCATTGTACAATGTACATATGGTAACACTCCTCTGATGTGCTTCAGTCACACTTCACACACACTGACACACTGCTTATTTTGGTTGATGAGCAAGCGAACACAAGCCGATCATGCTCATTCTGCCCGCAGTTGTGTGGCAGAGTGGTTGCAGTGAGCTCCTCGCCAAATTTTAGGAAAATTACAACAACAATTCTATGGCATGACAGTGGTTTCGTTTTTATTTCAGTGGCAATTCTTGTGTTTGAGTGCCGTGAGAGTATCTACAGGCACCATTGGTAGAAAAAAAGCTCCTCCATAAGGCCTGTACCGTAAAAACGTAATACTTTGACCGATTTTAAAATTTAAAGCTCAACAGGGACTACAAAACTGACCATACATACTTTTTTTTCACCACATATCTGCGGGCGTTGCCATGTCAACCAACTCGAAGTGAAATTGAATATTTAAAACTCATTCACGTAAATTTATTTACAGAAAACAGCCTGGTCAAAGTTTTACTATGAAAATTTTAACTTTGACCGCTTTTTTTTAAGGAAAAATTAAAATATGTTAAAAAGTTATAATTAAATAAAAAATGATAAAAAGAGAGCAGATATTCACAGTTTTTGGTTTTGAACTATAAGATATTAAAGTGTTGAAATTAAATATAAGAACAAATACTTTATAGGAACGCAAAATATTGGCACCAAAAATTCAACTCATTGTTTTTGCCAGAAAAATATTAAAAAACAAGCATCATAAATAAATTAGTATGTGCAAAATATACAAAATAGAATCGAACAGACACAACTAAAGTCAAACAGGCCTATTATCGACTTCAGCTGTTCACACAAAAACAAACAGTCAAAAAATTAAAATTAAAAATGCAGATAGTGATTGTTTATATCGTTTTTGGATTTATTCTGGTACATATAAATTATATCCAAAGCATTTGAACTCTTTTTAAATTGTTGCAGATAACTTTTCTTTTGCACTTTTATATGTACAATATTGAAAGTTTGCCAACTAATTTCAAATGTCACACTTAAACACTTAAAAGTTCGGTGGGAACGCCTATCGTGATTTATAAATCACATCAGCAAAATCACGTTGGTGGGAACATGGTATAAGTCTTCCAATGATGAAGAAGGACTTAGATGATCTTCTAAGAGCTCATCAATTTCCTCTTCATTCTCTGCCTCTGACAAAGGATCTGCCCGCGGAAGAAAGGAAATAGTAACTGGACGAGAGGTTTATGCCAAATTTTCCTTCGAACACCCTTGCAGCTCTTCTATACTTATACCTTTACCAGGTGTCACTTTTACTTTGCATGAATTTTGTTTATTAATGTGCCCTTGGGAATGCCAAACATTTAAGCACATTTACTTTTTGAAATTTCTTTTTTTTCAATCGGATCTAATGCCTCTTTAATTTTATCATCTGTGCTACTATAGTACCTTCGTTTGATTACTTTTAGTTTCGACATTGTTATTGAAAATAAAAACACCTAATCGATAAAAAGAAAATGCAATATAAGCAGACCATAACTCAAATGTGGTGAAATGTAAGGCGGTCAAAGTTTTACCGGTCAAAGTTAAACTGCCGGACAAAGTTAAAAATTGCCGGTCAAAGTTTTACGATTTAACTTATTTTAAGAAGGAGCTTTTATTTTTAGTCATTAAACGTAAAATATATGCTCAACTGGAACGATTTATATCTTGATTGAAAGAGAAAACTTTACTCTACTTACTTTAGGTAAATTTAGTTTAAATCCGCAACACTTTGTTCGAAAACACCGAACCTCTTTAGGGAGCTAAAATATACACTTAAAACTCGCACTGACAGTTTTGACCGTTTCTACATTCATTTGAATATTTTCACCACAAAAGCTTCACCTCACCTCAAGGGATGAGTCTAAGTTTTGATTCGTAATCATTGTACTATATAATTTCAAACCTAGATGACGTTACAACCAATTAAAAAGTTTTATCGATTTCGGTCAAAGTTATCATCACTGGTCAAAGTATGACTGTTTTACGGTACTGACAATTTTTGTTGAACAGAGTATAAAAAATGTATTTACCAATACGGGCCTATTCAATATTCTGTATTTATACCCTTAGTATAATGTACTTGATTTTTTTTCAATAATTTTAAAACGTATGCGATACTGTTTCGATGCGGTTGTTGTTCTTTAATTTCATACGGGACCCTTTTTGAAGGTCAGGGACACCTTTTTGGACCCTTTTCGAAAATTTTCGAAGGTAACACTGATTGGAAGTTGAAAATCAATTTCCAAAAATCAGAAACAATCCTGTTCAGAACTCCATTGGCTGGGGCCTCTAGGGATACCAGAAAAAACTGGTTCTAGGTCTAGGGTTGTATAGAACTCCCGGAGCACCGCAATAGCGGACCGGGACATTGTAGATACGGAAAAGCAATTCACCGAATTTTGGTGGCTTGAGGAAGGGGTGAGGGTAGATACGCTCTCCCGGGCTGGTGCGCTACTTATGTAGCATCCTCCTAGTTTTAAGCTAGTATTAAGTTAGCTAGGTTAGATTAGGGGGTCTGTGGGAGGGGCCGGGCTCGTCAATATGATGAGTGCCTTCGGGATTTGACCGACGCTTATGGCCTCGCTCGAGTCCCGGCGGCGCAGATGAACCCAGTTGGCGACTGCCAGGCACCCATGGACGCGATCAGGATGGTGAGCAATCTTAAGGATTGGATTGGTTCTGATTATAGGTAATGTAGGTTAAGTAGATTAGGTAGTTTTAAGTAGTTTTAACTAGTTTTAAGTAGGTTTAAATAAAACAAATAATAAAGAATTCCAGTTTTTATCAGTTTCTGAAAAAATAAAAAACAAGCAAAAATAAATATCGATAGATTTAAGGCCGAAAGGCAATAGTTTTAAGCATAATGTTAAGTTTAGAGTGTTCGCTTGGAGCCAGTAAGCTAGAATTAAGACCATTGTTAGTTTTTAATTAGATTTAATCGTTTTTGTCTAGAGTTAAGTTTAAATAAGGAATAAATAAAAATGAATTAAAAATGCAAAAAATGCAGGAGCTGTTGCGAACTCGCTCGTAACAATATTTAAATTATGAGATAGGCAAAGTAAATGTCAGATCATTCAGATTGTCTATATTGCAGAAATGTTGAATTTAGAAATATTATTTTGTGTATTTTTATTGCCTCTCTTGCCCCCGCCATTAAGCAGATGTCAGCAGGGCAAAAATGTTGAATTTCAGTGAAATGTTGAATTTCGTCGGTGCAACCTCTTAAGTAAGTAAGTACAAATTCCAGCCCTGAAAAAAAAACTCTCAACAAATAAGTCGTTTCAAATAATTATAAATATGGAACAAAAAAAAATATGAACAAAGAAGAAATAGCCAAAAAAACACTTTTGATTTCTAAACAGAAAAAAAAATCAGTAATCAATTCTGACACAAGCTGTCATTTGAAATGTTGAAGTTTCTGTTGAATTTATATGCGGTGTAAATGTATCTACTATAAACCTTTTTGACTTTAGAATTTACATCATAAAGCTTGTTTGGATGGAAAGAAGACTTCATGGAGTTCAGTTTTTGGCGTTTCGAGCATGATCGTATTCGGCCTTCCTCTACGGAGTCGTATTTTTCTGCTGTCTATTCCGCAAGTACTTTTTCCGGTTGCATTTGCCTAGAATAATGGTTGTTATTTTTCGCTGTGCATCTTTTTCAAATGGGCGCTCAAATTTCAAATGGTCCACAGTTTATATTATTTATTTACATTTTTAAAATAATCAGAATTTGCAAGAGATTGTGTTCCGAAACCCCTCGCTCAGTAGTCAAGCAAACTTGCTGTAACCACCGAGTCCATGTTTGTCACACAAAAAAGTGGGCTCCCTTATGTCGTTTTCCATTGGTTTCACTCGGGGATTGACTCATTCTGAAATCCAATGGAACAAGAAAACTGCATCTGGCTGAGTCCACATATGTATTGGTAAAATGCCAAAAAATAGTCTACGGCTGCTGTCAGCTAGCTTGTATAAAATACACAAATTACATTAGTGTTAGTGCTTCTTGAGTGGATTCTGACTTCAAATCGAGAAGCGAATTTCTCTTCTCAGAATCAACAGAAGAGTATTTTTGAGCCAATGGAACGGTTTCAGAAGTAATTTTTTCGATTCCGGACTCTCCCGGACGCTTCTTTTTGCCCAATGGAAAACGGCATTACACTGTACGGAGGCTCACATGTCGCTGTCACCCATAAATGTTATTTCTGCATTTGCCTTGATCGATATGCGGTTTGCTCGCAATCGTCAACTGCGTTTTTTCTCGGTCGGAGTCAGACAAGACTTTTGTGCTGTTTCAAAATATACTTGGTTTGGCACTTCGTACCATGTACTTTTAAATAGCATTGCAGAATGTTTCCTCATTTAAAGATTTGCGAAAATATAACGTAGAATGCGGTGGAGTTTTTGCCCGCTAAGTAGTGAAGTCACAGTATTTATTTATGGAAGCACTGAGCACTCCACGCACAGTCATAGCTGAGACAACGAATTTTTTTTTTTGGTTGCGCCTGGAGGTGAGTAATCTTCAAAAGATACCAATGGCCCGTACCATTAGTTATGCCCGATTCAGATATATCTAGTCAGCCTACGGGCTAAACCTCACACCTCAGAGAGGCACCGTAAAATTGACATGCGTCGACTTGGTCTCGTTAAGGGCAATTCGCCAGGTCTTTGTCCACTCGCATACTTTATTAAGAGATTGTTGGAGTTTTCCAGTTGATGATTCGATTGACTCATCCATGTCGAGGATACCCGTATCGTCTACGATGGTCCCTTCATATCTTGTGGTATATCTCTTGTGTAAAGCAGGAATAAGATGGGGCCGAGAACGCTTCCTTGCGGAACACCGGCGTGGATTTCTTTGAATTCCGTGAATTCAGTCTCATGTCTAACACGAAAGAGTCCGTTTTCAAGGTAGGATTTCAATATTTTTTATAATTTTTCCGGTAGAATTTTCCTTAGCTTATACAATATACATTAGGCTTTCGTGCCATACCTTGTCGAAGGCTTGCGATACGTCGAGAAAAGCGCTAGAGCAAATCTTTTTGCATTCTAGAGCTTTCTCAATTTCATTTGTTATTCGATACACCTGATCGATTGTGGAATGTTTAACCCGGAAGCCGAGTTCATGATCTGGTAATTTGTCGTCTTTTTCAATTACTGGTTGTAATCGTTTTAGCAGAAGTTTTTCATTAACCTTAGATATTATCGGCAGTAGCGAAATAGGTCTATATGATTTCTTATCATTTGTATTCTTCCCTGGTTTTGGAACCATAATGGCTTCAGCTACTTTCCATTGTCAGACACCCAATATGAAAAAGTCTTCGACGGTAACTATGTGAACGATACGAAACAAACGTCGGTCGGTAGTACCGGCAGTTCTAGAGGGTCAAAATATTCCATGGTTTGCAAATTTGTGGGAACGCTTGAAATGTGAGACTTCGTTATTGACAATCGACTTAAAAGCTATTTTAACTTTTTGTTCCAAAACACAAATAAGACCTCATATAAAATGACTGATTTTTGGAAGCTAGGTCTACGGATATGAACCTCTGTTAGGCCAAGTGTATTTTGATGGCTAGCTCGCCTATCTGACCACGCAATCTGATGAACGTACCTTCTAGCATACACTACACGAAAGTGCTGTCAATATCTATCTCAAGAAATACAGAATTTAATGTGTACTACCAAGTACCAGGTACTTAATTTCCCATTAAAGGAACTCCACACGGACAACAGCTGCTGCCATTAGCATAGCAGCGTGAATTTAAATTGTATTCGCTCGCCTCAAGGCCGTCACATGTACCATGCCCTACACACAGTAGTCTGCTCCAGCTCCACTACAATATCGCCGTATCAAAGGATCTTTTATTCTCGCGTTTATTGTGCTTCCATTTTCCATATCTCATGGCGAATTCCTTCTTTTTTTGTACCGCACATTCAAATAATTTTTTATTATTTAACCGCTCGTCCTTCGTCCTATTTTGCGTGCGCTATATAGTTTCGCCATTGCGAGCGTGCAAAATCCCAACGCTATATAAATTGCGTGCAGAAAAAAAATGCACGCTTTCGATGCAGAAGCAGAACATCCGGGAGTGTGTGTGTTTGTCAGTCTGTCTAGCAGAATGTGTTGTCACGGGTATTGATTCGTATTGTGTTGTTCGCGGTCGATTTGGTATGATGATCCTGGATTTGAGGACTGGGATGGTCCACCCCATCGTGGTGGTGCAATATTTGCTCCATTGTTGATATACAGCTGCAAAATGTACCAGTGCGACGCCAGAGGAAATCGGTGAACATGTTTTAATCACTAGGTCCTTTTTACTTCCGTGGCGATTTGTGAACATTTAACAGGATATTTTATAGGCACTATCTGTCTGTATATAAACGTATACATGGGCGTGTGTGTGAATGACCAAAAAGTTGAAAAAGCGGCCATTTAAGGATATGGTCCGATGGTCGTCCATGCTGGCCAATGGTGGATGGAGATGTTTTCGGTTTTTGTTCCGGTCAGTATGGAATTATTGTGAGGAGATAAAATCAAATTTTGCGTGACTTGTTTTCAACCGAAAAATAAAATCGATACCCCCAGTAGCGGGCAGGGTTCAATTCGAGAATAAACATTTTTACAACAATGCATGTGCGAACGAGTTTTTGTTGTTGTTGTTCACTTTGTTGGAGTTTTGTGTGCGCGTGGTGCAGTGAGATAATATTTGAATTTCGTAATTGATGTATATGTAGTTGAAAAAGAGCTTACAACAAAAACTCTGGCATCGACCATTTAATCTTTCTGCTGAATTCACTTTCAAGACTTTCAAGGCGACCGAAGAGAGATTTAAGGAATTTGCTATATCGGTCGAATAATATTTTTAAATGGCGGAATTTGTTAGGCAGTAGGCAGGCTCGACAACTGAGTAGGATGTGTAAGGTTCGATCCCCAGAAAAACAGAAATTACATCATAAGGTTTTTTTTTCGACTGCGCCATTTCTCGCAAACGGTTGACGAACAAACTGCCATGCAAGAGCTTCTTAACTCAAACGTTCATACTAGGCATTCAATTTCGAAGTTCCTTTCTTTTTGTCCCAAAAAGAGAAACACACACAAAACGAATGGTTATGAGAAGCTAAAGCCTACGGTACCTAAACGTATAGTGACCATAATTTTTAAAGATAATTTGCACATTTCAAGGACAAATCATTTTTTTCCTTTTGTAAAAACATTAATTTTGTTTTTTTAGTTAAAAGTTAAAATAAAAACACTTCATCTTTGGTTATAAATAGTTTGGTTTGTGCAATTATAAAACATAGGGAAATTTTAATCAGTCCATAGAAATACATTGTAAATCTTAAAAATTGAGACTTAAAATTATGTTCGTTTGTTGCCGATTCAGGCCTTAACGCATTTACCGAATTTAACCAAACTTTCACACCTCTTTGGTATTGGTCTATATATTGTTTTTGTGAAGTTTAGTTTTAATCGGAAAATTAGTGCGTGCGTTGTGCGTGCGTGAAAAAACACATGAATTTCGGCACAAAAAATATGTTTCCTAATTGACTGCGCAGTTTGTCACTAGTGTCACCAGTTACGCTAAAGGTTATTTTTCTATAAATGCACCCCTACCTTCAGAAATCCCATAAGGATTTTTTTGGAGTGAAAACTTCTTAAGGTTCGTTGGGCATTTTTTGAGATGGGAAAAAAGCATTGAACTTGCGACGCTGTGACCGACACCTTTCTAAAATCTAAACCACTCAACCGATTTAAATGAAATTTTGTGGGGGGTATGGTTGGTTGCCACTCTGAAAATGGACAGCTAATTGTTATTTGTAATGGTTGCCGTTTATATTTCACCGGATTATGAAATGAAAATTTATTTATTTAGGTACTAGCTGACCCGTGCTTACCCGCTTGCCACTTTTAAGACAAAGAGTAATTTCATCGAACTACATCTAATAGTCTTTTATAAATATGTTCCTTCCTTGCAACACGAATGAAACAACTTGACATTCTAATCCCACCAGCCCATTTCTAAATTGTTCCCAATGAACAACATCTGAAAACGTGTTCAACTTAAATGTGTGCGCTGAAAAGAGACGACTGGCCATTAAAGTGCAGAACATATGATCTGGTTAGAGCGTGCACATATACTAACCCACACACACTACTGCAATGATATTCACTGCTGCATGACTAGTAGTATCCAGTAAAGGAAAATTGTGGGCGATGTTTTGAATTTTGAACTTAAATTTACCAGGGGAAAATTTACTAAATTCGCCTTTTTTTATTTTTTAATCCGATAAACCACTGAGCTGGGTCCTGTATAATTAAAATTTTACTAACATATAGGTACATAGTTTTGTTGGCTATTTTGTAAGAATCACGTTATATTCCGAGAAAAAAAGTATCCAAAGTCCCGACCCGGAACATAAGCAATCACTATGTCAAGTTTCATCAAATTCCGTCCAGTTGTTTCCGCGTGATGCGTAGTCCAGCACTTTTTATTCTACAGTTTTATTATATGTAGAGAAGAGAAGAGAACAGAAGAGAAGATTCTAAAAACGCTTCTGCATTACTTCAAGGTAAAATTGGGAAGAGATTTGATGATTTTGCCAATGATTTTGAGTGGGGACTTAAACATCAACATAACGGTGCAGTGGTAGTGTGTTGGGCTCTTCAGCATCCACGGTGATCAGACGACTAGGATAGTGAGGAAGTTTAGAAAAGTGATAAATAGTGATTTAGGATTGTGAAATCCAATAAGCCATTTGGCTCAGAGGAGCAGCGTGTCGACTAGGACGCAGGAGGACCCCGGTTCGATTCCCAGCGGGGGATTAATTTTTATTAATTAAAACAATTAATAAAACAAGAAAGAGCAGTGAAAGTGTCGAAAAAGAATCACGCGATGGACAGTGGCCAGTCCAAGGTCCCGCAAGGTGATGACCCGTTGCCCAAGCGCGTGACCAGACAGGTCGTTGTGAAACTGCAGCACGTGGGAGCAGCAGACATTGCAACAACAACAACAACAACAACTACAGAGGCAATAGCCCAAGGAGCAACAACAAGTGCGGCAGCAGTAGCAGCACCAACAACAAAAGGCACAACAACAGAAGTGGTGCCATCAACAAGTACCGCAGCTCTGGTACAGTCGCTGGAAGGCACAAAAGCAGAAAAACGTCGAAGAAAATTAAAGCCGACACCCAACCTCACACACAAGAGGAAAGCAAAAACAACCAAGGAAGCGATGACGTCAACAGCAACCTCGTCAGCTCAGGAAACCGACGGTGATGATAGCGATGGACTCAGCTATTCATACGAGTCCGAAGGGGGCGAGGGCCGGTACGTGGGCGAAGGTAATTCGTTCAAGGAGTTACTGGCCGCCGAAGATGAAGAACAAGAACAACAACCAGACGCAGAAGACGAGGAAGCTCAGCTCGATCGTCTGATCAAAGAGCTCCTCGAAAAAAGGGAGAAGTTGCGCCAGCAAAAAATGCTTCAGCAACAACAAAAGCTGAAGCAAATTCAAGCTGAGCAGCAACAACACAAAAAACAACAACAACAGCTTAAGCAGCAGCAACAACAACAAGCACTGCTACAGCAGCAACAACAGCAAAAACAAAAACAAACAAAAAATCAGCAGCTGGCACAAAAACATCCACTGCAGCAACAACAACAACAACAACAACAAAAGAAGCAGCAACAGCAGCCGCAACAGCAGCAGCAGAGACAACAACAACAACAGCAGCAGCAACAACAACAACCGCAGCAGCAACAGCAACAACAACATCAGCAGGAACAACAGAAGCAGACGACAAAGAAAGAAAAGGTACCACCGATAAACGTAAGTCATTTAGAAATTAGTGATAGTATTAAGTTATGTAGGCTAGTTACTAAGGATTTCCATATTAAAAGGCTAAACGCCACCAAGCACATTATCATGTGCACAAACATGGAGGAGCACAAAAAAGTGCGCACCGCTCTGGAGAAAGCAGAGACGGAGTACTTTACGTACACTCCAAAAGGAGAAAAGCGGCAAACGGTGCTGCTAAAGGGTATAGACCCAGATATTAAGTCCGAGGAGCTCGAAAAAGAGCTTAAAGGTTGGGAGAGCGACGACCTAAAGTTCGTGGGGGTCAAGCCGTTTTCCTCGCCTGCGGACAGGGGTGGTAACCGCAAATTACCATTTTTCTTGGTGCAACTAACCCCCGACAGCAAAATAGATAGTCTGAAAAGGATTAGATTCCTGTACTATCATGCTGTACGTTGGGAGAAATTAAAGAGGTCAGATCGCGTACTTCAAGGTATGCGCTGCCAAAGGTTCGGGCACGCCGCAGCTAACTGCCATATGCAGTTCAGATGCGTCAAGTGCGATAAGGACCACAAGCATGGGGAATGTGCCTTAGGCACAGATAGAGTAGAAGACCGGGGCCAGCTCTCGTGTGTACTCTGCAAGAACTCAGGACATCCTGCTAATTTCAAGGGATGTCCAAAGTATCAGCAGGTCAAACAGAATGTGCAGGCTCGAAAACAGAGGTCCGAAGAAGAGAAGGGTCGAAAGAGTCGCTCGTTCTCTAATTTTGTTGCACCCAATGTGTCCTTTGCCCAAATGGTATCTGGACCGGGTAGCTCCATCACAAAAAGCGCGCCGAAGGTTCCTACACCGGAAGCGGATCTGGATTTGAAAACGATCCTTCTGTCATTGCACGGAAAGATCGATCATTTCCAGAAACAGTTAAATGAGCAAGCGGCTCGAATAGACGTTATCTATTCGACACTGTTTGCCGAGTCTGCCGCGCGATGAACATGATGGGTACGCTGGACGAGGTAAACTTGAAGATCCTTGCGGTGAATGTTAATTCACTAATTAGGATCGAGAGAAGGATCAATCTTTCCAAACTGTTGGAAGCCGAAAAGCCAGATGTACTTTTGGTTAGCGAAACTAAGCTAACTCCGAAGCACAAATTGGGCTACAGAAATTATCATGTAGTTAGAAGAGACCGACCCAACTCCACACAAGGAGGTGGTGTCGGTATCTTAATACGTAAAGGCTTGCGTCATAAAATTATATATAGCAGGGAAGTGCGCAGGTTCGAGGTGTTGGAAGCATGCATCGTATGCATTCCCCTCAATAGTTTGAGACGGGTGTATGTGGTGTCGCTCTACGCACCTGAAGCTCCTCAACGCCTTCAATTTTTAAATGAGGTCGAGACACTTTTTCGTTGCTTACAGCTTCAGTCGGAAGACAATTATTACTTTTTGGGCGGAGACCTCAATGCTAAACACGCGGCATGGGGAAATGATGTTCAGAACCCTAGAGGCAACCAGTTTTACGACTGGTGGCGTCATAATATGATTGAGTACAAAATTGAATTGTACGCGACGGATATCCCGTCTTTCCCTAGAGACGGTTCTTTCTTGGACATAGCGCTAGTTGACGAACGACTAGAACTAACGAACACCGATCTTAGCACGCGGAACTGTTTACGTGCGGTTGAGTACGAAAGTGATCACTACGGACTTGCCGCCGTAATACGGATCCCGAACGAGCAAACGCAGCTGGAGCAGTACGACCAAGTGCGTTCTTTCGATTATAGAAGAGCGCAGTGGTCGCGCTTCTCCAGAGTTCTTAAGCGGGATATACGTTCGAGTGCGATCGATCCACCGACAAACAGGAACTTAACAAACGATGAGATCGACAGCCATTTATTACAAATGAATGTCGTGATCAAACAGACAATGGAGCGGACTATTCCTAGGGTAGGACGTTCCACCGACGAAGAACAAACTAAAAAGTATCGAAACGCGACAATCGATGCTCTGTACAGACAAAAAAGTAGACTGCTCTCGAGGCTTAAACGGCTACACAGACAGTTTACTGACAGGAACGATCCTGAGTTAAGGACACTGAAGTCAATGATCAAAAACTTGAAACAGTTGATCACTGAGAATTACAGAAAATCTGTAAGTTTGTATTGGGGCAATAAAATTCGGGCTATAAAAACCAGTAGTCCGAGTATGTTCCCACAAATAAATAAACTGTTCAGGCGGAAGGATCATAATGACATTTCATGTGTCCGAATACCTCAGACGAACGAAAACAGACAGACATTACTGACTGCTGGCATAAGTCCGGAAAGTGCTGAATCGAACGACGGTTTTTTCGTGGTCGAAGACCCGCAGGAGAGGGTGGATTTGATGGGAGCTTTCTTTGAGACTGTGTATACGGTGAACAATCCTGTTCGCTGTAACCGCGATCTCGAGGAGAGAGCCTTTCTCAACCACTTTTACCTGCGGACCGAAATTCAGAATTGGCGATCCGAGAACAACGGTTTCACCAGGTTCAATGACGACAACCGTGCAAATGGCACAATCGCCGATGTTAATTCTCATCTGTTCGTGAGAAAAGATGAATTACGGTGCATCTTTGAGTCACTTAAGAATAAAAAGTCGGCGGGAGTTGACGGTGTCCCAAACGTCGTATTAAGACACCTGCCACTAGAGGCGATAGATATCTTCACCACGCTGTTTAACAATGCGCTGAATAATGCATTTTATCCGGTGCATTGGAAGACAGCGGTGGTACATCCTATCCCCAAAAAGGATAAGGACAGGACAAACCCTGCTAATCTTCGGTCAATTAGTTTGCTCCCGAATGTTAGCAAGGTATTCGAAAAAGTTGTCAATAGATCTCTTTTAAGATGGGTTGAAGAAAACAAGATAATTCCGGAAAATCAGTTTGGCTTTAGAGCGGGGCATGACACTATTCATGCCGCGTCGAAACTGGTCTCCGACATACAGTGGAATAAAAGCAAGAACCAATGCACGGGTGCCTGCCTGGTTGACTTTGAGAAGGCCTTCGATACCGTATGGTTGGAGGGGCTCTTCTATAAGCTGACCAGATTGGGCATCCAAAAGCCATTGCTATATATGATTTATGACATGCTTATGGGAAAGAAGTTCGTTGTCAAATCTGGCAACGTGACTTCGAGCAGGGTCTTCGAAATTAAAAACGGCTTACAACAGGGAGCGGTGAATTCTCCGATCCTATTTAATATTTACACAAGCGATCTGGTGGGTTCCCTCAGACATGCTATAGCGTACGCAGACGATTTGGTGGCGTACAGGTCAGGTCCTAAAATCGAGGTCATCAACGTGCTTTTGCAGCGTGACTTCGAACAAATTAAGAGGTATTGCGATGATTGGAAGTTGAAAATCAATTTCCAAAAATCGGAAACAATCCTGTTCAGAACTCCATTGGCTGGGGCCTCTAGGGATACCAGAATAAACTGGAGAAAATTGGCCATTATTGGACAGCATGGACGGCCATTGGCGGTGAGAAACGTGGTCAGGTATCTTGGCATCCGGCTTGACCAGTATCTATATTTTGACAAACATATAGATGCTTGTCTTGCTGGGGCTAAGAGGGCTTACGCTCTGACAAGGAGACTGTTTCGCAGCAGTCAACTTAACGCCAGGGTGAAGGTCATTTGCTACGTGGCCCTTATAAGGCCGATCATCGCTTATGGTTGTCCCATGTGGTTCAATATAGCGCCGTATTATATGGAAAAGATTCGGGTGTTTGAGAGGCAATGTCTCAGGGCCTGTCTAGGGTTGTATAGAACTCCCGAATCCGAGTACATGCATTATTATCCCAACAAGACCCTATACAATGGGGCTCGACTGAATAGGATTGACAATTTCCTTATTAAGGCGATTCGGAGGCACATTGCAAGGGCGATGGCCAGCGATAATAGTCTGATCTCAGGGGCTTACTACCCCAACTTAATGTACCACGAGAGTACGCTACGGTCTGGCTTTGTCCCGCCTGAGGCATTTCTTCATGCAGACATGAAAGGGTTAGTACAGACAATGGATGGTGTGCCGGTAATTTACCACCGCCACCGCGGCGCAAGGGATAAGCGGCTTATCCACGACGGGAACGCCGCCAATGCTCAGGAGCTCCTCAGATTTAGCACCGCAATAGCGGATCGGGATGTTATAGATACGGACAAGCAATTCACCGAATTTTGGTGGCTTGAGGAAGGGGTGAGGGTAGATACGCTCTCCCGGGCCGGTGCGCTACTTATGTAGCATCCTCCTAGTTTTAAGCTAGTATTAAGTTAGTTAGGTTAGATTAGGGGGTCTGTGGGAGGGGCCGGGCTCGTCAATATGATGAGTGCCTCCGGGACTTGACCGACGCCTATGGCCTCGCTCGAGTCCCGGCGGCGCAGATGAACCCAGTTGGCGACTGCCAGGCACCCATGGACGCGATCAGGATGGTGACCAATCCTTAAGATTGCTCACCATCCTGATTATAGTTAATGTAGGTTAAGTAGATTAGGTAGTCTTAAGTAGTTTTAACTAGTTTTAAGTAGTTTTTAGCAAACCAAAAATAATAAAGAGTTCCAGTTTTTCAAAGTTTCTGGAAGAATAAAAAACAAACAAAATTAAATATCGATAGATTTAAGGCCGAAAGGCAATAGTTTTAACAATAACGATAAGTTTAGAGCGCTCGCTTGGAGCCAGTAAGCTAGAATTAAGATCCATGTTAGTTTTAAATTAGATTTAATCGTTTTTGTCTAATATTAAGTTAATGAATGAATTAATAAAAATGAATTGAAAACTGAAAACTGAAAAAACTGTGTTGGGCTACTAAGCGAGGGGTTTCAGGTTCGAATCCCGAGAGGGCCAAATTACATCTTAAGGTTTTTTTTCCACTGCGCCACCTCTCGCGAACGTCTGACAAACATCCGAGAGTAAAACTGTCATGAATGAGCTTCTCAATTAGCAGTTTGGACTCGGCGTAAAATTGTAGATCCCTTCCATTCGTCCCAAAAATTGAAAACCCACACAAAACGAATGGTTGTGAGAAACTAGGCCTTTGGTCCCATAGACCTGTCGCGCCAAAATATTTATTTATTTTTAATTAACGCAATCTTAGCACAACGATACATAAAACTACAATTCATGCATCTATTTAAGTAGATTCGAATCAAAATTGCTTGTTTCCTATTTTAGTTACCTACCATAAACCTATAGCATCTTCATGATGATGATAATGACGATGATGGAGTCATGAGTTTCATTGGTATTTATTTCAAAGAATACCAATTAATTAAATTGCATATTTCATGTATTTATAAATTAATTTTTTGTATGTATTTTTTTTCATGTAAAATAGCGTATTAAATGAAAACTAGTACCGCCCGTGTCTGTAGATAAAGTAAAGAAAGCCAACTTGTTTTTTACATAATTAATTTAAAATTTATTTAATTTTTATATGCTAAATCTTAATTCATATACCTTTCCGCTATGAAAAAAGAATGGAAAAGGGCAAAACATGAATGTTCGTTTCCATAGTAACACCTCGCAGATAACTCTGCAATGCCCCTGAAATAAGATTTTATGTTTGCTTACTTTTAGGGGTAATTAAATTGCATACCTTTATGGGTTAATGAGACTCTCCAACAGGTTCTAATCTAAGATGATTAAATTCGTTACTATGGAAACATGACGGCGACAAATTGAATGGCAACAAAATACTTTCGACTAAGTGCTAAGCATTTTGTATGGGGAATTCTTAACTTCATTTTACCAGTCTTAATGGCCACATATACCTACGATTTTTTGTTTGTGCACATTTATGGCACAGTACCTTTCGAATGATATAAGATTCATTCTCCTCATTTCATGATAAATACTTAAAAAGTGCACGGAAACTTTTGATGTTTAGGTATTAATATTATGATTGTAAACACCTCATTTAAAATTATTTTGTGCACAATAAAAATATTTCCTGACTAGGGTGTTATTCTTTTTGAACGTTGATTATTATGAACTTTAGGTTTAACTGCATTTAACAAGTTATGAGGTGCATTGTAAGAACTGTGGCATTTCGCTATGATCTTCTAATTTTAGACTTTGTTGGACACTGTATTCGTGACCGCCCTGTAATTTCATTCCCTACTAAATTTCTTTAACTTAAAATAACCATACTGTATATGGCAGTATTTTCTTCTGTGATGTATCACAACGCCGAGTAAATTGTGAAAATGTTGTTGACGCAGCAATCAAAAACCCCACACCCCCACCGGAAATATTCCAAATTAACGTCGTATGTACCCAAAGTCTCACGCTGTTATTACCTCCCCTAATTGGTTTTATAGCTGTAAAGGTCAGAGTATCCCTGCCTTTGCCCAACAGCGCTGCTATTATAAATCAACACATTCTGCCAATCTGACAAAGTGCCATTCGGTCTGACAGCAGCAACAACAACAACATCAACAAATTTACAAGCCACACTCTCTTGAAATCAAAAACATAATCCAAGCCCGATGCATTTCCGGTTTAATCGTAGAAGCTTATTATTTGTTGCAATTACGCTGCGGCATAAGCGTGTACACACGAATCCCCTGCGGTTTCAAATTGGAAGCGCACCCATGCATCGGGGCGACCAGCGCGCGTCCCGAACACACACACACCGCCCTTAATATGAAAATGTAATTTTCCATGCGAGTACTTCTGCGAGAGGATGTAATACAGGATACAAGTATGGAACAGGATAATGCCCTCTCGGTTCACACAAGTCATGGTCTGCTAATCGGCCAAGTACATGATGACCTAGGCAAGTTGCATACAAAATTCCCACGCAAATATGATGTCGAGGTTCGTCGGCTCATAAATCAGCATTCGTTTGATGATATTACAGCCCAGCCGCACAGTGCATGCGTTTTTGCATACGTGCAGTGGGATTTTTTTATTTATTTCCACGAATAAAGTTATCATCAAACTAATGATGATCCTTTGACATGTTAATTGCATAAAGTTTATACAACTGACGACGACTACGCGACGCCGACGGCGCGCGGCTGTGTGTTGAGGTTTTTTCAGAGAATCGCGCTGGTTTTATGCAAATGAGCTGGCGTATTCTCTTTATCATGTCTGTGACAGGTGACCAGAACAATTGCAGTAGCTATCAAGGAATGCGTTCCATCGGCCAGTCTCAGCAGTGAACATTGGGGGCACATGTCTCAGTATAGCAGGTGCGGCTGAATGTGTTTAAGTGTAAGCAAAGCGAAAACATTTCCTTAATTAGAAGAATGTTATTTACTGTCCGGGGTGGGTGTGGATGTACATACATTTGGATGTCCTTGCACCAGTTTCACACGGCAGAAATGCACCTTCCATTCGAATGAAATCCTTGGCCAGAGTTTAAGTGCTGTTTTGCTGCATACGAGTATTAGTCCATATATGAATGTATGCACCTTTTAATTCTTTTCAAAGCACAACAATTGTTCCGGTGAACTCCCGCAATGAAAAGGAGTAACAGGGTCATCGTGCAGAAGGTCATGCTGGGAGAGGATGTGGAAACACAATGGCAGCGCTGCAGTATAGAACAAATCATAAAGTTTCAAAGCAAGCGCGTGTTTCATTAACGAGTTGGTTTTTGTGCGCTTTGAAGTTATGCGTTTTTAGGTGCAGGTTGCAGAATTAAAAACAAACGCCAAGTGTAGTCAAGGATTCAGGTTTTGTGTTTGCCTTGGTGTAGCTTTTTTGAAACTGCTTTATCGCGTCTATACCTTTTACAGAGGTGCTCAACACTGGCGGCAGAGCAAGAGTTAGCTTTGACGAGCCCAGTGGAAGTAATCTATACCGTCGATGGAGTTGTTACATTTTTGTACATTTCACTGGACTAAATACAATACGCATATAACGCACTTCAAGTGCTACTAAAATCGTTATTAGTTATTATTTATTTTAAAATATCTCTTCTCTTCTCTACATTTATAATCTCTAGAAATAATAAAACTGTAGAATAAAAAGTGCTGGACCACGCATCACGCGGAAACTACTGAGCTGATTTTGATGAAACTTGACATCATGATTGCTTATGTTCTGGGTCGGGACTTAAAATACTTTTTTATTCTGGAATATAACGTGGGAAATTCTAACTAAGCTTATCGGATTTAAAAAAAATTTAAGTTAATAAATTTCCCCCTGAATCATTTAAGATATAAAACTTCCTCCTGCGTTGACTTGATGCGGAGCAATGTTCAAAAAACAATTATTCAAAACATCGCCTACAATTTTCCTTCAGTGGACTACTGCATGTGCGTTGTGCGCGCTCTAACGCGATCATATGTTTTGCACTTCAATGGGCCGTCGTCTCTTTTCAGCGCACACATTCAGGTTGAACACATTTTCAGGTGTTGTTCATAGGTAAAATATCTATCATAAAAATGGAGTGAAAAATGCATCCAATGAGAACGGCTGAACTGATTTGGCTTTTGGGAAGATCCTCTGGAATAGTTGGGAAATTGAAAAAATCGAAAAGTGTTTTTTTGTGTGCAATTGGCGTACCGTACCGGAGAAAATGTTTATAAAATAACGCCTAGCAAAACTGGCGGGGGGAATACTAGTTTTGAAATAAAGCCTTGTAAAATCCTCTGAGCTTGATATGAGTTCAGATCTTCACCTCTGGCAAGCGAACAATGCAAAGGCATATCCTAATTCTTATTTAGGATATTTGAAATAGGAAATGAGAAAATTAGAGTCAATTTCGTGCAGTAGCTTTCAAATCTATTCCGAACAAACGGCTTAAAGTCGGAAAAAAACAAGGGAGAGCTCCCAGCCAATAGAATCCGTCACATACACTGATAGGAAACCTATGTTGTTAGCACGGTCTCTTAATTTTCCCCTTTTTCACCGAATTTAAATTCTCTTCAAATTACCTCGATACTTTAGAAACAAAATCAAACTTTTAAATTTAAAACTTGTATTATACGGAAAGAAAATCACAAAAATTTAACCATTAGTAAAAAAGCATGTTTTTCCAACATTATTATGATTATTTTTTGGTACAGAAAAATTTTACTAAAAGGCTATTTACATGCCCTCTTTTTAACTTTCTTGTAAACTCAGAAAGAGAAAGATAATTATATATTTATATAAAGGGTTTTCCTATAACAGGTGTTGTTTTGAATAGCCCGCTATTTCGGTAGCTGTCACTTTTGAAGCTGTTATTTTTTGACATTTGACAAGTAGAAACTACGCTATTACTAAAAATTTAACTATACACGCTTCAACAGCGCATTGAAATTATAAAAATTGAAGAAAACCCAGGTTTGTGCATTCCTCGTCGTTCTTTTGAATTGGGCATGATTAATGATTTTTTAATGGTCGGAGTTGGATGGTATTGATCTGGACAACGATTACTTTCAAGAAGACGGCGCTACGTGCCACACAAGCAACGAAACCATTGATCTTTTACTGGAAAAGTTTCCGGACTGTGTTATCTCTCGAAGAGGTGATCACGATTGGCCAACGAGATCTTGTGATTTAACACCTTGCGACTTCTTCCTTTGGGGCTACGTGAAAGATAAGGTCTACGCCAACAGGCCTGCGTCGATTCAAGACCTCAAAGATGGAATTCGTGAGTCTAACGAGGACATAGGGCAGCCACTTTGCGATTTTGTTATGGAAAATTTCATAAAAAGGATATGGTCCTGTAAGTGTGGCCGTGGTGGCCATTTGGCTGACGTTGTTTTTTATTATGAAATAAATATCCGATCATTTATCTCAAAAAATGACATTTTTCTTTGAATATTAAAATAAAATCTCTTATTGGAAAACCCTTTATATATGAAACAAAGTCGCGAAAAGTGTATGTTTCCCTCTGTCGCTCGTAATTTTCAACTAATTTAGTCGATTTTTTTTCTAAATGTCGGTAATTACTTTGATCAATTGATAGGCCAAACAAATTTACAAACTAAAAAGTTCTGAGCTTTTTTCGTCCCACATTTTACACATAAATGCTATTAAAATCAACGTGTGTTTTCGATGAGTTTTGGTGCGTGCATTTGTGTATGCTAATTCGAAGTGGGTGCATTTTTTTGGATACTGAGTTTATGGTAATAATATTTTCTTTCTCAGCTCCCTTTCAAAAAAGCACTTTGCGAAGCTATCTACATAATAAAACTGAATGGAAAAATTGTACGTTCACAAAAATCTTACAAACTATAAATATTGCAGCAGTTTACAAATTTATCTTAACAAAATATTTAAAATAAGTGTCTGCAGGACCTAGGTTACTTTTATTTAAAAAAGCTGCATATTTTATTTAAAAAATTCATGCACACATGCAAAGACAAAAAAGAAACAAATCATTGAGCTCTCTTCTCTTGCGGTTGTGTGTGCATAGATCGTGTGTTGACATTTACGGTTTTTATGAAGAAAACCGTGATTTGACAAACTCCTCGATTCCTACCGAAAAAACATTTTTGTAACTAAATATAGCGCCTAGCAAAGCTGGCGTTGGTCCGTTAGTATTCGTATAAAATTCGGAACTTGAGCTTTTGATAAATTCTGACATTACGATGATAGAGGAACTCAAAAAAGTTGGTTTCGAAATTCTGTCCGGCTGTTGTTGGGCTTACAGTTCGGGCCTACTTAGCCATATTATTAACGGTAGGTACTTTTCATTTAACGCGTTTAAACAAGTTTATGATTTTTTTTTTCAAAAAACGGGTCCAAAATTGATGTTTCAGCTAAGGCAGGTTAGGTTAGGTTAGGTTTGGGTTGTGATATCGTCACAGGAGACCAGGCATAATATCGGGCCCATCGCCATCTCAACGGAACCATTATGGTTAAACGACCTAAACCAATTCGAATTCCCTACATATCTTAAGTATGGTCTCAACACTGTTTGAGTCACCCACCTCTTCCAAGTTATTAAAGAAGTGCATGCCGAGATGTTTTCTTATACTCTGAGCAATTGCTTGACATTCAGGGAGAAGGTGTGAGATGTCTTCCGCGACCTGTCCTGTAGGTTCTCACAGTACCTGCATCTGCATGTAGATTATTAGATAGGTAGATCTCATAGCATGCTTCCTAAGAAGGCAGCACCCAGAGAGTATTCCTATCGTCAATCTCAATTTTGTTCTGCTAAAATTGATTAATTGTTCAGATTTCCCCCAAAACCTTATGCCCTTCTAATTGTGATTTGTGACCATGTTGTAGATACCCAAATGTTCACTATAATAGTATGAAATTTCCTAACTTGATAGCAAGATCTATTTTTCTCTAAATTACCGAACAATGGTTTTTTGAAAAAGCCGTATTTCGAGAATTTAGTTTACCATAATGAAAACGACTGCAACGATTTTGACCAGAATGCAAACTTGGCGTTAAATACTGCGTCCTTTATTTTCCATTTAAATCATCGGAAACGCTACTTTCAAAACTGCACATATCTCAAAAATACCATTTTTGATTTGGAAAAAAAATTAAAATCCAAGCAATGCTTACATCCTGAACAAAACCTACAGTTTTAAGCTAATTAGTTGACCAATAGTATTTTTCGAACAAAACATTGCAAAATTAGTGACAACTATCGAAAAATGCTTTTTACTGAGAGCTCAAGCCTTAAATTGTTATTGTTAAGCCAAAAGTTAACCTAATGATCTGTGTATGGTTTATTTGAGTATCTTCTGAGTTTTTCTTACCTGCATACCTAATAAAATTAAAATCAACCATCCAAACGTTGATATAAACGAGAAAGTTTCGTGCGACCTAGTCGCGCACTTAATTTGTTTGCAAGGCTCACCTGACTTTAGAAAGACATAGTTGTATCTACTTTAAAGCGGTATAGGGCCCACAACTTGTTCAGCTCTAAGTGTCCCGTTTGGGGTCCGAGCATTCCACATGCTAATCCAAATGTGGTTGTCCTTTTTCTATTTTTCAGCAGGTTTTATAAGGAGCTCTAGTATTACCTAAAACAAGGAACCCTTTTGAAATGAAAATAAAAGCAAGCACCTTGATACTTTTTTAGTAGTACCTAAGTATTCGGTCCAAGATTTTGGCTAATGAATTGCGAAATTACTAGCCATAAGTGTGCCTATTTTAATTCCCTTCCGTTTCTCTATAAGGGATGTCATGCATCGTCTTAAGATGTTTTAGGGTAGGTGATATTTAGATTGGCACGAAGCCTCGAAATATGTACACACAAATGTAAGAAGATCGAATATCGATTTTGGAAGTATATAAACGACAAATAAACAGACAGACTTTTTTAAGGTATTTTTTTCTTTAAAATAGATTACAAAGAACGAAGGTCCTCTTACATTGTACCCATAAGTGATTTTTCCCACCAGCAATTGTCAGCGGCTTCTTCTATCTGTAGTTAGAGTCGCTTCTGTATTCCAATATTGTGATATTATTTTTCTTCTCTGACACATAAGGATTCCCTTTTCATAATCAGTTTTCGAAAAGAGCTAACGTACCTATACTAAATGTCCTTTCAACACGATTGTTCTTCCGCGATTCACTATGTGTACCTACCTACACTCTACCCTGCGTTGCCATAGGTCTCCTTTGCAGTTGGTCTCCATTATTCCATAACCGGAAGTGGCTTTCCTCCCAGGAGTCTTACATAACTACCATTGCAGGATTCCTGATTTCGATTCCCCAAAGTGCTTCCATTCAGACTTAAAGTAACGAAATTAAATTCCTTTCCCTCATTCTCATTCCTGATAACTTCCCTCTTCATAATTCTTTCTCAATCTTTTTTTGTGGAAAAGAAAGGCAACCTCTACCATCAACAAAGAACTGAAAAATGCTTTGAGTGTTTCGAACTCACTCAATCGACTGATTGCCTTGATTCCCCTCAAAAGCGCACCGAACGTGAACAATTTCAAATAACGCCAAAATTGAAAAGGGGAATCACTTTGCCTTACTCAACAACCAACATTGTGTGCGTACAGATAGATAGAAAGAGAGAGATCGGGGGACCGCCGCCCGTAGTAGTCCGGAATATTGAATTGAAGGCCATGCCCATAACCATTGTATAGTAGCTCCAGCGCTCATAAACTGATATCTACCGAAACTTTATTGTATCCTTAAAAATGGTGTACGCAGGCAGCATCTTTTTGTTATTTTCTTATTTTCTTTCATCTCATTTAATGACATCTCCCGCAACAACCCATCCGTTGTCGTTTTTCGTTTAGTGCCTTTAGAAGCCCTTCGACCACACTTTGTATACATTATGGGCACAAAGCGGAAAATTGTGTTTTCAACGGCAGGTGAACACATGTTGGAAACACTTTAGTTGGTGGTGTTGTTGGGCGTACACTATCAACCGCAATTTTTACGATCAACACACGAGATGCTGGACAGTGGCAGAGCCGTAAACGTACATATAGCCACATCCCTGGGGCGACACAAGGAATGATTATGGTCTCACACTCTCTCGATTCTCCGCATGCATATCTGCACGACAACGACAATCGACAACAATATCGGCAAGTTTGAACGACAACGCACACGATAATCGAGCGAGCAGTTCATGAATATCCTTTGAGTTTATTATTCAACGCATTTACCGCAGGAGCGAATGGTGTTGGTGTAGTGCGGCAGGACTTTACTTGTTCGGCGCATCATAAAATCGGGGAAAGTAAAAGTTTTCCTATTTTATAGAGGAAAACTTCCCCGGGGCGATGGTTTTATGAACTCGCTGTTAGAGCTCTTAATGTGACGGTTCGTCGTCATCACCAGAACCGATCAAAAGATGAAAGCGATTGTGATTTTTATCTTTTAATGTGTGAACGTAGTTATCGCCCATCAACGATGGGAATTATTATCCCGATAGAGGGTATATCCGATTTTGTTGGGATGCGAAATTGTAACATATATATAGTTGTATGGGAACGCTAGCCGCGTCAACAAATTGAACTACGATAGTGGATGGGAAAGCCGACATATATAGCAAGTGATATTTTATGTAGTCGTTGTAAAGCTTCGATACTGCTGCTTTACCCGTTTACCGGCAATGCAAAAATCAGCAGAAGATCGATAAAGCATTTGAGGAAATGAAGTATTTCCTGACCGTCCATAGTTATATCCTTTTTCAGTACGCCAACATTTTATTGAAGCCTTTCAACCGGCAATACACGCCTACTTCAGACATTTCGAGGCCAAATCTGCCAAAAATATAGGTATTGACATAATAATGCTTGAAGTGATGTTGGTGTATGAGAGGTGCCACGCCCATTGTGTGCTTTGCTCATAGGTATACTCATAAAGAATAGTCTCGAGAACTAGGTTTTATTGTTGGAGGTGCCACGTCAACGCTCCTTCACAGCCCGTCAACGCAAGCGGGACAAAAAATCACTCGAAGAATTTTGTTTTCGAAGCGACCAAGGATATCTTTGTCCGCCTTTGATAGTGTCAATGCTTCTACACCAAAAAGCAGGATGAAGGCTTTATATACAGTAGGCTGTCCCGTCGTTGTATGAAAAAAAAAATCGAAAGGGGTGTTAAAAGTTGCGTATTAAAGAGTAGATTCTGAATATGTACCTACTTTCTGATTTTGACATGACTTTTGGCTTGAGCCTCTACGTTTAAAATTCTTAAAAGAAGGTAAAAAATATTTTTTTAATTTTTATTTTATATTGTTTTATTGTTTTTAATTCATTGACTTGATTTATTAAATTAAATTCAAGCAAAACAAAGGACTTTAAAAATATGTGTTTAAATTGCGAAAAAGTTAAAAAAAGTAAAAAAAATATTTAAATTGAAAATTGGCCCTTGGAACCAATAGTGATTCGATTTTATTTCTTACTAGCTGTACTCCCACGGCGCTGCCCGTGCCTTTCGTATTAAGTCCCACCACAATTCGCAGAGTCGTTTTTTAAGGGAGGTGCAACGGCGCCCTTTTTGATTACTGCCCCATTGTGTTGAACACCATTTACAAAAATTCAAGGCTTCATAAATGTCCAGATACCTATAGTAATTTAATTATTTTGTTACCTATATGGCAAGTGCCATATCCCGATTTCTATCCCTTTAATTTTTTTTTGCAAATGGCATTGTTAACGAAAGAACCAAATTACATCTTAAGGTTTTTTCCACTGCGCCACCTCTCGCGAACGTCTGACAAACATCCGAGAGTAAAACTGTCATGAAAGAGCCGTTTGGACTCGGCGTAAAGCTCTAGATCCCTTCCATTCGTCCCAAAAATTGAAAACCCACACAAAACGAATGGTTGTGAGAAGCTAGGCCCTGGGGTCCACAGACCTGTCGGGTCAAAATATTTATTTATTTATTTTTAATCCAAGGTTTTCTATTTGTATTGTTTTTGATTGCACTTTGTTTCCATTAGGGCCCAAAACTATACTATCTTTCAAGTTGGAATCAACCATGCGCATTCACAAAGTTTCATTGAAATCGGTTGAGCGGCTCTGAAGATCGACCACAGCGCCACCTGTTGATTCTCTCGCACTTAGCAGTAAAGTGTTTCTATCACAAAAGATCAACAAACTGTGATTTTAAAAATATTTGTTTTCTATATTTGAAGTGTCACTACTCGATTTCTATCCAGTTTATTTTTTATTTTTTTTTTCAAAGTGCGTTTCCCCATGAAAAATGTTGAGAATTTTCCAACTTTTCTTTTTTTTTTAGGTTTTCTTTTCTTCTAAACCATCGCTGATGTAAGACAAACAAAACAAAACAAAGATCATTCAAATCGGTTGAGCCGTTCTCGAGTTTTAAGCATCCGAACAAACCAAGATCCATTTTTATATATATAGATGAGTTCTTCTCTCGACTATGCTCCAATAACACATTGGCTTTTTTCAGTCACATATTTGATGCATCTTTTGACACTTTGCGTGTGACAGAGAAATTCTATTTTCAGTTCTTTTCTTTGCACCAGCAATGGCAGTTCATCATCAGTCAATTCAGTTAGGCGAGCTGGTGGAGTAATTTGACATTCATTCCAAATTGTGTCAATGTAGTCCGTACCTAGCGTTAAATTTAATATTTGGCGGATTAAATATTCGGTTTGGTTTTGGTGTATGGGTTAGGGTTTGTCCCGCATTTATAATTCGTTTTAGAGCAAGCTCTCTGACATAAACCCTTTCGTCGGAGAGCATTGCTAATAAAATATTTTCACGGTGTGCGAAAAAAGCGTTTCTTTCAATGACAGGATCAACGATTGATTTTAAATTGCTTGCCAACCATCTTCAAAAAGAGATGAGCTAAAAAACATGCTTTGGGCCATCTTTTAAAAACGTTTTTTTTTTATCGAAAACCACACTGGGACCGAAAATTTCATTATGTACCCTATAAGAATTTTAAGATTTTCAGATGAGTTACTTGAACTTAATGAAAATTGAGCAACTTACTGATCTATCTAATTTAATAGAGAGATGTCGTAGTGGTAGTTCATTTGCATGAAGTAAGCATATTGCCCACTGAAAATGTCGAGCTAATTTCATTTCCAAGAAGCGTAATTTGCTCTTGCAGAACCTCCTTTCGATAGTATCGCCAATCTTTCTCTTCTTAAGTAAGATTTTAGTCCTTTCGCCCATCAAAATAAATACTTGTTTTGATAGTCTTTCTCTCGATTTTGACAAAGCTGAATGTATTTTTTTTTATCAAATTATCTTATCAGTGTTTTCAATTATTCCAACGTCCTGGAGAACTGCTGAAGCAACTACTGAAGCATATCGTACAGAAAGCCCATATCGATCACAGACTCTTGCTACGGATGGCGGAGTAAGTATACATTCCGCTAACCTGATGATGTTGACGTTGAGGGTTTTGATAAAAAGAGCTGTGGCTGCACTACTTCGATTGGTGTCTGTATTGATTTGCTCTTATGTTTCGTATAGCTTTACTGTATCGGAAAAAGTTTATACGATAACTAACTGATGCACTACGCTTTCTATCTACTGCTTTTTGATATTTTTGGGTTTCAGCTTTGTCATTAGCACCGGTCACCATTTTTCAGTCATTTCTCTGGTCCATTAAAAATTACCTTTTACAAGGGAAACATTTTTATCCCTAACACAACGACAGTCATTAAAAGAATCACACTTACACCATGCAAAGTCAAACATTTTTTAAGAAACTAAAATGAAAAAAAAATACCTTGTCAAAAAAAAATAAAATGTTAAAAAATAAGAAAAAGCGTTAGAGGGCCGAAAGCACCATACGATTTCTTTTTGTTTATTTTTCGGTAATATGCAATTCAATACGCATTTTTTGAGGGGTCTTTCTTTAAGTTATTAAAAAAAAAAATTGACGGGACAGCCTGTAACATTCAGTCTCTCTAGTGTTTCTTGATAAGGCCTTACTTCTGAATTGAGTTCTTAGGCCGTTTCTGTGCTGATTCTTGAAAACGCATCAGAGACAGCTTGCTGTGTTCCGCTAACGATATCGATATTTTCAGCGTATACCAGTAGCTGCATAGACTTTTGGAAAATCGTGCCCCCGGTGTTGACTTTTTTCAAGAATGATGTTGAAAAAGTCACATGACAGAGCATCGCCTTGTCTAAATACTTTTCTGACATCAAAGGTCTCGATGAGATTGTTTCCGACTTTTATGGAGCAGCTATCGTTCTCCATCGTCATTCTGAACAATCTGATAAGTTTTGCAGGGATGCCAAAACTAGACATGGCTCTGTATTATAGCTCGTCTCTATAAATGCTGTCATATGGGGCCTCAAACTGATAGGGTCCAATCAGGGCTGTCGTTTGAAGACAAAAAGCAGCAGTACTATCAGTAGACAGAAAGTAGTACAAAGCAGTACCTCATCCAATGTATGGTGCTACTAACACATAAATCGACTTTAAAATTAAAACACTCAACACACTTATGTAAATTGGTTATGGTCTGGATTTTCAGATTTTATTATAATTTGGCCAACTTCAGATGTTCAGGATGTTGATTTGAAATCGAGACTTGAACTTTAAGTTACTATTTTCACTATATTTAGTTAAATTCAAAAGTTGAATAACTGGCAGATCTATATCTCTTGGATATAACACAAATATGTCCGTTTTAACTTTCAACTAAAGATTTTTATTTCGCGCTACATTTTCGTCATAGACACAGCATACATTATATAATTTGTAACTTTGTATACGATTTTCGTTCTATTGAGTACCTATCCATATTTAAAATAAAGGCGATTTGAAATTCATATTCTGTATGTGACGCAGCACAAACCATTTGAACGTTTAAGGAAAACCCCATCCATTACGATTCCTAAAATTGTCTCTATCAGATTGCTGATAAAATGCGGATACGCGTACAATAAATCGCGCTTATTGTTACATACTGCTTGCAGATGAAGTCACGATCTTCGCATTTTTCAATTGCAACATGTGGTAGCATCTTGAATCTTTCTCTCACAGACCAAATTCTCCTACTCTACACATCTTCGCTGCTCTTATACCTAAGACGATGGCCAATTCTCCCAGACAGAATTTTAATAATACGATAATTTTACATATTAATATTTTAATTACAAATGTCACATGATTTGTTTAGCTACCAGTCTAAACCGCCAAATAAATCTAAATTTAAACATAAAATACCAAGTTGCTTTCCTAACTTCTACTATTTCGGGGAGTTGAGCAAGTTCAAAGTGGACCAATTTCGGGTTTTCTTAACTTTGAAATATTCAAAGCCTTTCAACTTGGAATAAATAAAAGCAATTTCTCATATTGAACTTTGAGTGAATAAAACGGGTATTTTTTCTGTCTTTCAGATGTTTAAAAAGTTTTTTTTTTAATGATTGATAATAATGTCCTACAAAATGTATTGATAAGTGAATATTTAAGGGATTATTTGGAAAATTCTAATCCAAGAACCGTACAGAAAGCTGTACAAATACTGCTTTTACAGTACAACGACAGCCCTGGGTCCAGTTAGTACGTACGGCAAAGAGGATGTTGTATGCGATGTTAAGCAGACTGATGCCTTAAGTTGCCGCAGTTTAGAAGTTCTCCTTTCTTGTAGATCGGGCAAAAAATGCTGAGGTTCCATTCATCAGGCATACTTTCATCTGACCAAATATTGAAGAGGAGCTGGTGTATGCACTCTACCAAATCATCTACCGCTGCCCTGAAAAATTGGTCAGTTAAGACGTCCTGTCCAGCAGCTTTCTTAGAATTCAGCTTGGATATTGCTATCTTCACTTCATTTTGGTCAGGTGGACGGAGGTTTTGGCTGTCATCGACCAGGTTGGATGGTTCTGCTCTTCTCTTGCTCTTCTTTTTCTTTCGGAGGTGCCGGTGTTCCTTCCTCCTCTTTTGCTCGTAGAGCTCACTTTCTCGTCCAGCGCCACTTCGCAAATATGAAATGTTTCCATAAAATCTCTGTCTATCAACCCAGTAACTTTTCTAAACTAATTAAAATAAACTTGCCACAATTGGCGATTGTAGCCAGAAACTGTAACCCATCACGCGTGATTAACAAAACTATACACGCTACCCTTTCCAAAACGACAGAGACAGTTTAGTGACCCATGTTCAGATAAGGCGCACCCAGAAGGAGAGCGTATCCCCTCAAACGATTCGGCTAATTCCCATTGACATGAGCAAATATTATCACAGTGAAATTAATTTTTACTGCCTTCGTCCCCCGCAATAATAATAATAATAATAATTTTATGCTCCCCAATAAACCCATTGATTTGCCCATAAAAATGTCCTACTCCCCCCCTTTTGGCCGAGCCATGTACGTTTAATCAAATATCCCCCCTCAACTACCTCATCATTTGCTCAATTGTTTCCATTCATCGGAATCCCTTTATCTAGGTCACTTCACCCCCCATGTTGACTAATTTTATTTCCGTTCTATACATTGGAAGTGGACTCCTGCAGTGTCCAATAATATTATACCCGAAACCAGGCGAAAGCCCGCAGAGAGGGCGGATTAGAAAGCTATGAGGTCTTGTACGATGACAACATGACAGCTTACACGATGGGATACACGCAGACAGGACACACATAATGCGAAAGGGACAGTTTCATACAAATTGTATTGCACATTGCACAAACTTTGTCGCTCGCAATCGTGTGACATTAACCCATCTACACACACCCACTCGCAGAGGATGAAATTAATTAGATAGTAAAACATTTACCAAACCAGCACTAAACTAATGCACGCAGCCGACATCCGGTACGAGATACAACAAACGCCATTGATGATAACGATTATGAGATAGCCGAGAGCACATAGGGGAGGTATCGTAAATTAGGGGTGCGTGTATGGCCATTCGTAGAAAACTGCCTTCGGAGAGAGATTTTTATCGCCGCCGGGCACTTCCAGCAGGGTGTGAAGTCTATTGTGCGTCATGCGTGTCCTATCTTCGAATGTACCTAATGAAACGATCCTTCCACCGCAGGCCGCCCCCCCAGCGGATACTCTTCGACACGCGTCTCACGCTTAATGTCCTGCCGATTAAGTATCAGTATCATATTCCACCTTGGTTCAGAGGTGTTGGCCGTAAACGTCGTCTTTTTGATACGCATTCGAATTAGTTAAATAGTTTGAGGGCGGTGGTTGGGTCAGTGGCCTCGGCGCTCGCAACCCCTGGGTGGGCGATGAATTTTTATGCCTCAAATCACTCAAAGCGCAGTAAGAAATTCGGTTTTTAGTTTCCTTTTTGTTCGATGGGTGGGTGTTGTCGTTTTTTCTCGTCCTGTTTTAACTGCCATTGTCGGTCATAAAAGCAGACATATACGCGCACACTATGACGGTAATAAAAAGTCACTCGGCTGTTTTATTGGTTTTCCATAAGCTTACAACGACGATCTGTGGCCATGTTCTATCACAGAGTGGATACTATAAGAATATTCATTTCATCCCCACGGATTTACGTGTGCGGTAAGGGGGGGAGTTCCAATGTTCGAATGTTCAAATGTTTGATACATATATAAAAATGAGAGATACATTGATGGCCGCGGGAATCGCTTATGGACGACAGTTGCTGCGTGGATGGGGATGTGGCGTGTTGTGTTCTAATGTTTTATTGGTTTTTAGGATTTCTTTTTGCGTTGTTTTGGTTTCGGTCCAGAGGAACAAAGTCCCTTCGAGCAACATTAATTACGAAAATCCACAATTTAAACCGAAAACCAAAACAAACAAGCACGAGGGTGAATGTTAGATGATGATTTACCAAACATGATTAAATGGACTGGATGTGCCTAATGGATGGACAGACGAGTGTAGATAGGTATGTGCATGTTTTTTGGCCTCCTTCGTTTAGTTGAAATCCACTTTAGGTATGTGCGACTGAATGACACGAAGATGGGGTGTACTATTTCCAGCCCCTAAATCAGATTTGTTTGCTTTGATATTGATTTCCATTGAAACGATATGGTTGAGTTGTGGTCGTTATGGCATTTTGCAGACGCCTACATAATCGGTTTTAACCAGTTGAATGTTCAGGACGGAAATGTCTTTTGGAGTCAATCTTCTGGAAGGGGGATGTTTGCATTGTGGTTAACTTATCAGTCGTCTCGTATATTCGTATGTCAATTTGGAAAGCTGAATTGAATGCCGATTATATTGAAATTGAATTCATAATTGAATATGCAATTAGGGGCGAGGGATCTATGGGTTTGCGATGTTCATCACTGATTACGACGGAGTCTTCTTACTTCATTAAATTCGTAGCGCACTTGTGTTGCAGTACCTACGTATACGTTTTATATGGAACTTAAGATTATCGAACAATGCGTGCAGAAATTCAGGAACCGACCGTCTTCTGATGAAGTTTACTCCGAATGAAGGCTTTTATACTTGTGGTTGATATTGATCGCATCGGCTTCTTACGCCAGAGCCCCGAGAAATATCAGATGCTTAAATTGAATTATCTACAAAAAGATGATCCTATGCCTTAAAAGAACTATCGAAAAATAAATTCGCTACACGAAAGGAACAGTCTGGTACAATTCTGTTCATGCAAACGATGTAGAGCCTGTTTTATTTGAATATTTACCTCTACAACTAGTTACAACAACTACACTACATACTTGACTCTTTCCAGACTTACGCTAGGTAGTTATCCGAAATAAAAGTTACTTGACGGAAGCGGTTTATGTTGACACCTTTCTAATAATGAGTGTTTCTGTTTATGACTCTGCTAAGTAACCGCTTTCAGCGGCATTTATTTTAGAGAAAGCAAGAAGGAGATCTCTGAATCAAATTAAGGCGCATAATAAAATATACCACTTTAGAACACTTTATAACAAATGTGACTGTTTTATTACACACTAGCTGACCCGTGCTCTCCTTGCTTCTACCGCCTGCCACTTTTAAGATAAAAAGTATTTTCATCGAACATATTTTTTTATAAATAATATTCCCATCCTCGGATATGTCTGAAAGCAAAAACAACAGCAAATAAAAGTCTAGTCTTATTTTATTAGTTAAGAAGTTATAATTAACCCAAAGCTTCTCTACACACAATCTTAGCAGTAGAACTATAAGAACCACATTATATTCTGGGATAAAAGGTAACCTAAGTCCCTGTCGGCGCAGTGGCTTAGTGGTAGTGTGTTGGGCTACTAAGCGAGGGGCTCAGGTTCGAATCCCGAGAGGGCCAAATTACATCTTAAGGTTTTTTTCCACTGCGCCACCTCTCGCGAACGTCTGACAAACATCCGAGAGTAAAACAGTCATGAATGAGCTTCTCAATTAGCCGTTTGGACTCGGCGTAAAATTGTAGATCCCTTCCATTCGTCCCAAAAATTGAAAACCCACACAAACCGAATGTTTATGAGAAGCTAGGCCTTGGGTCCCATAAACCTGTCGCGCCAAAATATTTATTTATTCATTTATTTTAGCTGACCCGTGCTCACCTTGCTTCACCCGCATGCCACTTTTAAGACAAAAAATCGAAAAAATCGAACTACATCGAACAGTTTTTTTTTTAAATAATATTCCCATCCTTGGAACTTTCTGAAAGCAAAAGCAAATATAATAAAAACAACAACAATTAAAAGTCTAGTCTTATTTTATTAGTTAAGAAGGTAAGATTAACCCAAAGCTTCTCTATACACAATGATAGCAGTAGAACGATAAGAACCACGTTATATTCTGGGATAAAAAGTATCCTAAGTCCCGACAATGAAAATAAGCAATCAATATGTCAAGTTTCATCAAAATTCGTCCAGTAGTTTTCGCGTGATGCGTGGTCTAGCACTTTTTATTCTACAGTTTTATTATATGTAGAGATTGATTACTTTACTTCTTTGTGAAAAAGCAAGAAAACAAGCAGTTAAAAGTGTCCCATCGTTTCTGAGCAAACATGAACTTCATCGATGACACATTTACAAAGTGTAAACAACTGAAAACCTGATAGGTTAAACACGAAAGAGAAAAACAAAGAGTGTGCTTGTGACCACACGCCAGATACGCCAGATGTAACTCTTCGTACGCTAAATGCGGATGTTAAATTGAATTGTGTTGTTTGTAGTTGAATTTCATTAAGAAATTTAATTTAAAAACCAAATTTAGATAATTATATTCATTAATTTAAAAAGTTTTCATAACGCAATCCAAAGTTTTCTTTTTCTATTTCAAGTTTTTGTTTACATTTTGTTTTCATATCGTCAACTGATTCAATATTCTAGTGTCTGTGTAAAACCTAGTTTCTTCAGTTCACTTTACCGTGCCCATACAAGTATTCGTTTTGATAATTAAGTTAAAAAAATTAAAAAAAAATATTTCTTTCCATATAACCATGCAAACCCACAAAATTTCATTGAGCTCGGTTGAGTGGTTAAGAAGATCGACAACAGCGCCACCTATCGGGTCCAAAACTATTCTATCCATCAATTTACAATCAACCATACCCACCAATAAAATTTCATTGAAATCGGTTGAGTGGTTAAGGAGTTTTAGGCGGCGGCATAGCGATGGCGACAGGCCAATTTCCGTCACGCACTTCCGCTTGGTCATTTCTGCTTTGAAGAATGGATTTTACTCCCAAGTCCCATAAGATGTTTCACATCAAAAATACTTAACTTTCTAAAGGAATAGTAAAATGTACCAAATCCTTTTCCTGATAAAACGCAGTTGTTTTTTTTTCAAATTAAAATTATTATTTAATGTTCCAAACGAGTTGATTTGGAGCCGAATTGAGATGATCTCTTTTAAGGAATAGACGATTCCTGAGATTTACTTGTAAGAAATGAAAGATGTCGGTAAAACGTTACAATTGATCTTTTTTGAATAAGGTGTTGTTAACGAGTGTTAAATATTTCTTGATTCACTTATGAATTCGTCTCGTTGTATAATGTACACCGATCAGCTGTGCTCAACTAGGGTCATTGCCCTTTCTTATTTACATTTTAGATTTTACATTCTACATTCCCCTATCGTTATCAATTTACAATTACAATATTTCTTTGTTAATACATGTACACATTGCGCTGAATCGTTTATCTAATGCCCCCTACTATGAGGCTGTTGTTGGAGTGCAATGGCGATCTTGCATCATGATCTTTGATCTTTTGCTCTGTCTTACACTATTTCGGCCATCATGAATTTTGCTTGATGTCGACAACTATTGTCGTTAGTTTGTTGAGATTGCAAGCTAGAGCGAGAGCTACATACATAACTAGATATGTTTGACGTTTAGTTTTTCATCTTTCTTGACTTGATGTCGGTGGCTCGTCGCGTGTTAAACCTTTATTGTTAAATGTTTATTTGTGCGGTTTTGTGCCATTCGTGTCGATTTGCTGTGGTTTGTTGGAATTGGTCGCCGATGATATGTATTGGTCCACACTGTGGCCAATAATGTTAATATCATGTATCGACCACTAAACCAATGCACCACATTGCACAACCATCACATTTCGCGTTCCATTTCGTCTCCTTTGTGTGGCTCGTGAGGTCCTTCCGTTCTTTTAACCAGTTGTTGGGAACCAAAATTTTATTTGAATATTGATTCAAATAAATATCTACATTTACATAGTGTTTAAACATAATATTTTTTTTATTCAACTTTGTGAGTCTAAAGTAAGTTAAATACCGTTCAATGTAGTTAACTAACTAAGGCTATGTTCAGAAAATTGCCAGATCAGACAATATTGTCAGGTCTACAAACATGTTCAATGACAATGAGCTGCAAATGACCTGACAATAGAAAACTACCTTATAATGATAAATAATTGTCAGTTGATAGGGTTCCCAGCTTTGTGCCAAGCTCTTAAAATTTCATTGCCAGATTATTGGCCTGGCCTTAATTTGTCGTTGTCAGGTTGAAAATTGTCAGTTCACAAGGTTGGCAGATGTTTGTTTACAACAAATTTGCAGAACCGTAAACAAGCATTGTCAGATATATTAAAAATTGTTTTTTTCATTAGGTCAACTAAAGTTTTTTATTTTGAAACGTGTGATAATTGAAAAATAAAACGAAATGGAACAAAAATTGTTTTGGAAAGCAGCGACGAAGATTAATTACCGCACAAACTTTGGCGTGTTTGGACGATGGATTTGGTGGCCCGCCGACAGCAGAAGGGATTTAATTTAAAATTGCTCTTAGAATTGAGAGCTGTTTTGGTGACTCCACAGATTCAAAAGCAAAAGTAAGTCCACATATTCGAAATCATTCAGTTTATTCATTTTGCACAAATCTACAGAAAACCTTAAGACAAAAGCACGGAAACTTCGTTTTATTCATTCAAATATGAAAAATAGACAAACTCCTCAAAAACTCCCTTGATTCAGCACAAAATACTTTTGTTTTAAACTTTCAGATTCGAAATGTTAAACAACGAAATAAAGATAATGGCGTTTTCGATTGAAGAAAAGAATTGCCCTTTATATAAATAGAGCAAATCTAGAAGTGCTTTTTCTATGTTTTCCATGTTTCATTGAAAAAGAAAGTGAACTTCCACGTCAATTCTCAACACGAAAGAAGTGTCCGGAATATTTTTAAAGAATTGCCCTCAACTCACCAACACACACAAGCAAAATATCTAAAAGAAAGCCAAATTTCACAATGATGTTCGCATGTTTTCTACCACTATTGCAAAAGTGCTCCAACGAATTTCATTAAAAGGAACAATTCTGGATTTCGGGGCAATTCTTGCGGACCTGCAAAATGAAAAACGCCTTAAAACAAAAACTGATTAAGAAGTATCATAAACATTTCGAATATTTTTAGACAAAATTGTAAATTTACACGGTTGTAAGACATTTGGGAAAATGTTTTCACTGACAGATATGACAATATTGTCAGATCTAGCAATCGTCTGAACATAGCTTAACAAAGAAGACAATGAAATTTTTTGAAAAAAATGGGTTTAAATTTACAGGTGGTGGCGTGGTGCATGTGCAATGCGTTCACTAAAAAACAGTAAGACTGCATTTACATAAGGTGATATCGAGTTCGTAAAATAATTTACTGTTGCTGAATATGTTCGTACTTTGGAAAATTATGTCAAAAACGGTCCATACGATTTTAACAAAAACTCATTCGTAAGGAAATATGGTCATATATATAACTTTAAAGCAAACTCAGTTTTTCTCTTAATTACCGTACAATGGGTTTTTGAATAAAAATCTTTTTTTAAAAATATCTATAGTTTACTTACATAAAAAATGAATATGTACTTGTAGTCAAATTGACGTTTTTAGTATTATTCCGTCCTTTATTTTCCATTCGAATCACCGGAAATGATTAATTTTAAAACATATTCATATCTCAAAAACACTATTTTCGGTTTGAACAAATCTTTACAATACTTTATACTCAGTTTTCAGCTAAAAGTTGGGCAAGAGGATTTTTTAGAAAAACACTGCAATATCTTTGTTACCATTTTGTGCGAATAATTTTCCAAGAACCTCTCTAACGATTTTGATCAAAATACATATTTAGGATAACATAAGTATTCCTAATACGATTCCGTACTTTGGTTTTCATAAAAAAAAGACAATAAACCCCGTTTTATACGAAAAACTTTTTTGTTTCAAATGTTACCTAATGTTTCTTTTTTTCAACCATTTAAACATGCACTTTAAAATAATAGCAACCCCTTGCAGCTTACAGAACCCTCCTTCCAGTCATAGGCACTCCTAAAACTAGCATCATCAATCTATCCAGGTCAAAATCCTGCTAAGCTTGTCCTATATGGTTCTCAAAAATCTTGCAGGGTTTTATAGCCTATAAACAGTGCATTTGCCGCACTCACATCGTTGTTTGATATGTACTGTCATCTAAAATGAATATATGTTTAAGCCAAAAGTGTTAAATCTTATTACCTGTTTATGTACGGCTTAATTTTTACCTACATACGCAAAAAAAAGCAACCAACCAAACTGCTGATAGCTTAGCTTCGAGATAAAGCAGGAAGCTTTTTGATTGATGAATTTGGGAATATGTTTTATTTGGTATCGATCTATTTGAGTTAAAGGCAGTGTTAAAAAATAACTTTTGGTCAAAAACGTTCCCAAGCCGATGTATTGAACGACACCCTTAACCCTTAGCCTTCTCAGAGCTATGATTTTTTTCCAAAAAAAAGTTTCATGGAAATCTGTTCAGTATTTTTCAAGTCCCTACTGTTTAATTTTATGTATTCATAGAAAAATTCAACATCTATGTACGCGAACTCTGCCATGCTTGAATTTTCCCATGGTACTTTACATTTTTACTGAGTAATCTTGCCTTGCCTTGGTTAAAAGTCCACTTAATTACCCACTTCCTTCCTCCAAACCGCTGCAAACCAATTCATCCTCATGCAATTCATCATTCCCTAGCCCTTAGAACAATATAAGCCACAGCCGTAGCGCTTGACTGCACTTGCAGCCCCATGTCCACAAAAGCCGAAAGTAATCACAGCCACTTTCACAATTCAGTTCAAGTCAAGCGCCATCAATTTTAAATTAATCATTCTCCAGAGGCTGACACCCCAAACTTTTGCTCAACACCCACGACCCTCGCCTGCTTGGGATACGGAATACGGGATACCGGATACGCCATACGCAATACAAAATTCATCTGACCTCACCACATATGAGCGTGCAATTCAAATTCAATAGCCAAGCAAGCGTGCATTTTCCAAGGCAAACTTTCAGTTCTCCTTATCATTATTAAACAAAGCAAGTTCAAGGATTCATCCCACTCCAAGTGTCCCCGAGCAGCTTCTTGGTACACACAGGGACGGGACTGTCATATGAACCTAATTAACAAGGCAAATCCCGCAAAGTCACTTTGTTGGGTGATTCCGCAAAGGGCTTTCACTTGGAATGCTGGTGGTCACACACAGAATGTGTATCCTCAATTTTCCATGCTTAAGTAATTTCCATTTCATTACAGAAAAGGTGTGCCTGCCACGACGACGACGCGAAGCGATGGTGCTTTCTAGGGTGGTAAAGTAATCGCGGTTCCATAGTTTGAGGCTTAGCGGTGAAGCAAAGTTGCTAGGCAGAGCAAATGTGCTCAACTATTGTAGGTAACCAACTCATAGTTCGACTGTAGGAACAAGCCTTACGGGGTGCACCAATTATATGGAAATAGTGGCATCAGAGATAGAAAAACCCTTATACTTTCAACAGGATAATTATCCTGGGATTAGCATAATTATAGCGTTAATGGAAAACGTTTAGTGGTTCATTATGTCTCGGGAGATGAATAATTGTGGCAGGACCTCCGGTTGTGGTGTGGAATTAAAATTCACGCTATCGCTATATATAGATGCAGTAATGAGGAGCATCAATTTTGCATTTCATCCGCGAATTGTGACTATATTATATTCGGGTAGAATGATGAAATGCAATCAGGTTAGCTTGGCATTTTACATAATATATCGTGGGAAATTCTACATTTGCTAGAGCACTCCGGTTGCGAAGGAATTTACTTCGTGCGAAAAATAGCAAAATTTGTCTACAGAGCCAAGCGAAATTGAAACTGTCCCTGGGCGGATGAGGAACTCCAGAAAATGTTTCAAAATTGCCAAAAATTCTTATTGAAAATTAAAAGGCACAATTTCTGTTCAAAATTTTCTTTAATGAAAAACTGAAAATTATTTATCTATATATATAAAAATGGTGTGAAAAATGTATAGTGAATCATCAATTGAGAACGGCTGGGCCGATTTGGATCAAATTTTTTTTCTGTTGTTCGTATATGGCAGGAGAATATTGTTATGAAAGAAAATTTTGGGAAAACCCTCCGGAAAAGTCGGGAAACTGGAAAAATCGAAAAGTTTTTGTATGGAATTTTTTGTGAAATTGTCCCGGAATGGCTTTTCGAATGTAAAAATAAAATATTCTTAGTGGAAAATTTGAAAAATTCTTTAATTTTATCGCATGATTTGATGATTTATAGCTTTTAGTGCACATTACAGGCCTTACATCCTCCGATTTCCTGCGAACTGTAATGCAGATGGTGTGCTGTGCGCCACTTTTCGGGAGGTTCACCAATGTTTAAATCTGCTCGAAAATGCACATTGGAATTCAACGCTCGCCGATGCAACTTTTTCTACACCAGTGAATCAAATTTGTACATTGTTTGCGATCATCATTCCTCGAATCCGATCACGAGGTGACTGACGATATTTTGCACAGAGTTCGAACGACAACTTCGAACTTCGATCTTGAAGTTAACGACGATATTCGCAACGAAGCGTTAGTTCTGATCAAAGACATGTGCGGCAGTCTGCTGTCGAAATTGGGAATGCCAACGCCAAATCCTTCGATGCACGATTTATTCAATCGCGAATTGCAACGGGGAAGACTATGATCGGGATGAGAGTCCAAACAAATGTGCCCCTGTTGAATGCCGTGCAGAAGAACGATGAAACGGGAGGCATTTACTTTCTCGATGCACCCGGTGGGACAGGCAAGACATTCGTCATTTCATTGATTCTGGCAACAATTCGGTCAAGATCTCAGATTGCGTTGGCTGTTACATGCTCTGGTATTGCTGTTAAACTGTTGGAAGGCGTTCGAAGTGCACTTTCCGCTTTGAAGCTGCCGATGAATCGTCTCACGGTTGACAAGCCAACATGCACAATGACCAAGAATTCAGCGATAGCGAAATTGATGCGAGAATGCAAAATTATCATTTGTGATGAATGCACGATGGCGCATACACGAGACTTGGAGGCAGTTGACCCATCAATGAGGGATTAACGAGGTGATTCGAGACGATAAGGTGGGGCTATGATATTGCTCCGGAATTTTCGTCAAACGCTTCCCGTCATCTTGGAGGCATATCAAGAAGTTGAAATTGACCACGAACATGAGGTTTTAATTGCAGAACGACCAATCGGCTGCTGAATTCTCGAGACAACTGCTGGCACTTGGCAATGGCTAAATTCCTGTTCATGTTTCGACTGGATTGACATCGTTCCCTGCAAATTTTTGCGAGTTCACATCATCGAAGGAGGAACTCATCACCAAAGTGTTCCCCGGCATTGCACAAAATCTCGATTGGATTAGTAAACGGGCAATACTAGCAGCGTCGATAGCTTGAATTTGATTATTTAAAGTCAAATTGCTATAGAATTGCATTCTTACAAATCCGTTAACCGCGTGACCGACGAGGATGACCAACTATCCGATGGAGTTTTTGAACTCGCTTTATGTGCCAGGAACTCCGCCGCATAATTTATAGCTGAAGGTCGGATCGGTTATTATTATGTTGCGGAATCTAAATCATTCGAAATTGTGCAACGGTACGCGGTCGTCCGTCAATAAACTGATGAAAAATTGTATTCCAGCGACGATCATCAAGGGCAAATTCAAAGGGGAGGAAGTCCTTACCCCACGAATCCCGATTATTCCAACTAATCTTCTCTTCCAGTTCAAGCTGATTCAGTTTCCCGTTCGATTAGCTTTTGTTCGCCTGTTGGCAAACTTTCTTCGTTGTTTGTTTTTGCCCCGAAAACACATCAAAAAACATTGTTCATCATATCGCAAAATTGAAATTTTATCTGTGTTGTATTACCACTCTGGAGTTTATCTGAAGGCGCTAAATTGGGGCGAGACGAAGTTCGCCGGGTCCGCTAGTTACCTATATAAAGAAAATAGGCTTAAAAATTTAAGTGACTTAGTTGATTGTTTTTGAGAATGAATAGAAAATTAGAATTTTATTTGAAAGTAAAGTAAAAAATTTAGGCAGTGGTTTCGTTTAAGGATTCCTTAACACTCTTCTAGTATACGAACTTGTTTAAATGTATTTGAAATTTGATACGAGATCAGAAAACGCTGGCAAACTGAAAAAGCATCTAGAGAAATGAATTGCTTAGCGTGAAATTTCATCTCGATTGAATAACAGGAAGTAGGGAAATTGTAACCACTCAATTCGATTCATGTAAAACTGCTAATTAGGTATGTTGATTGTTGACAGTTTGCCGAAAAAAATTGTAAGAGATATCTACCTATTGCAGGTGTTCATGCACCAAGGAATAGGGATTTTAAGAGCATTTGGTAAAGTTTTTCTTGCTTAAAATAGATGTTTTCGAAGAGTTTAGGTATATCAATCTTATCAAGCATTTCTACAAAGTGCTGGCCTACTCGTTCATAGGCCACATCTTAACGGCGCGTTTTGACATTCTTTCTTAGACTTTTAACGATGTTAACACCCATTTGCTGATTTTAACGATGTTAACACCCATTTGCTGATACTGCTGTTAGATCTTTGTCAAAGCTATAAGTTTACCTTAAATTCGAAGTGCTGTGATGTGATGTGCCTTTTGTCTGGGCTGGGGCTATAGCTCGCCGGATTGCGAGGGTTCTTTCCAACACCAACTTTGGTTATAGAAGAGAACAGTTTATTACCTAATATGTACGGTTCTGCTTTACAATTTCAATAACAATTTTTACGATTCAAAATTAAATATATCTCAGTTACTCAATTTTAAAAATTTCAATTATCCTTACAATTTAAAGCTGTTTATAATTTAATCAATTTATTAACGCAATTTTATAATACTACTAGCTGACACGGCAAACGTTGTTTTGCATTGATTATTTTTCTAGAGTAAAACAATTTATGTATATTATTTATTGTAAGCGTGCGTGTATGTGGTGTTTGAGTGGAAGAGGCATGGAGCGCTGTGAACGTTGACGGAATGTAAAAATAACAATACACCAAATATTTACTTATTTTTATTGATTTTTTTTAAAAATATATTATAAATAATAGCTGTATCCGCCTGGCTTAAATTTAATTGGAAGGCTTTCATACATATTCGGTTTTTGGTAGAAAATATTGACTGGTGGAAATTAAAAAAAAATCTAGTAGTCGGTAGGAATCTATTTAAAAAATAGGAATGAATAATGACAGCAGATACTTTTTTATTTTTTATTTAGAATAATACAGTAGAAATAAAAAATATAAAATGCTACTAAAAATTAGGGCTTCAAAAAGATCGGTTACTTAACTTATAGTACCTACATTACTGTGTTTGCCATTAGCCATCACTGGGGACGGACGTTCGGATACCTAGTTTGTGTAAAACGTCAAATAGAGTAGATTTTTCGGCTAACGCTCCATAAACGTCAACTGCAAAAACTGAAACACATCTGCTAAACTAGAAATCCAATTGTCATCACTGTGAAATATAATCAATGGGGACGTTCAAGAATATAGCTTACAAGTTTGACAGCTGGCTGAGTTGACGTGTCTCAAATTGGCCTGAATCGGTCACATAAACATTTTTTTTGTGTCAGTTGATGTTTATGGAGGGGTACCCAACGTTTAACATATCTAGTCAAGAATTTCGTGACTGAGTACAAAGTTGACAGTTGGTTTATGTGGCTGATATAGACAAAGTGACGTTTCTGACCAATCTAGTTTTTGCTATTAGGGTAAATTAAGTCCAAAACGATTTAGTTGACTTTAGATAAATAGATTTTGAATATGCTTTGATTCAATTTAATGCTTGGAAGTTAATGGATACTTTTACTACATTAGTCTTCAATAGGTGGCGCAAGTTCCATATAAATGCAGATCCAATATCTGTCCATCCAATAATAATGCACAATTAAATTATTTGTTTTTTTTTGTCCCGACTGCGCCATTTGTCAACGGAATCTCAATTAAACACAAACATTAAAAGACTGTTTGTCAGCTGTCAAATGCCACTTTATTATATCAGACGAGCAATACGTACTGACAGCCCAGGGTCTATGACTTAACCGGAATCCTTCCAGTCAATTATTTTCAGTTTTATGTTGGGGCTAGGAGTATTTTCGTTAATCCGCATGTAAAACAGGATCTCCTTATGATTTTAAGAGACTTTAGGCTCATCTCTCTTCAGATTTTGACCCATAAGAGTGATTTCGTGTTATCTTCAAGTTTGGTAGCCTTGCCAGACATACAACATTTTGACGTAGGTAACTGCTGCGTAAACCGTCGGTGCAGCCTTTATTTATACGATGTTTAGTGTCTGTCTAATACAACATTTTTTAGATCTTGCTACGAACCGTCGATCGAAAAGAACTACCCCTGATGCAGCCTTGAAGACATACCCACGCTTCCTGTTTAGCTTTGTCTCCGAATATGATTCACATGTTGTTGCAAACGTCAAGTTTTAACGTACCTTTTTTACCTTTCACGATATTTTTGCCTTCGAGATAAAATGATCACAGTATTGAAAACATCTCCCTTACCTATCGAGCTGGCTGTTCCACTGTGGTTCACAGTTCGACCGCTAGAAACACCATCGGTCCACTTTACTATACGCACGACAGCCGACATGTATCTACTAAAATCTCAAAGGGCGATTTCAAAGCTTCAATTAAAAAACATAATTTTGATTTAACTCTTAATCGAATGCACGCATACACAAAATAACTCAACTGACATCTTTATTCCTCTCTGTGGGTCAGATATTTATAAGAGCTCCGCAATCCCCCTAATGGAACATGATGAATATGTATCAGCACTCGCTCTTCTTAAAGGTCCACTTTCTAGCCCCAAAAATAAATCAATTTCTGAAGGAACGCACTTAAACTTTTACCCCAGTAAGCAGCATTCATTGTGCACTGAACGACGTCGCTTTGGAATCAGCACTTAAATTTCATGTTAAACCACAAATCCAATTTACTATCTCATCCTCGGATTATCTCCACCACTAACAGTCGACCGATGCGATGGCCAAAATCTACCACTAAACCAATCTGTATATTTATAGAACAGCTGTGTGTGTGTGTGCAGACTCGGTCCATCCCCAGGATCGGTGGTTTGGTTATGTGTCCTGCACAAACAGCGGCATTTGCATATCTATCGTATAGTCGGAGCAAAAGGACATCCATGACATCTCTTGGCCGCCATCTATCTACTCATTGAGAGGCGCACCTGAGGTAGGATGGAGAGTTGATATATGAAATGTATAATAATGGTCTATGGACGTGTGCCTAATGTTCAAAGCTACACACAGAAACACACACAAGCGCACTCAAAATCGAGGTGATAAAATCCAGCCAGTCCCCATGAATGCAACCCTCTATCTATACCATCAGGATCAGGTTAGATGCATATAGCGAGCGGAATACATTTCACCTTGGCATCAGATACAATAGACAGATATATGAGCTGCCCTAAGGCGGACTAAAGTCCTGCAGTTATACACCCCAAGTCGTTTCTTTTCTACGGAAACGTATTTCCGGTTGCTTCTCCGCTGCTCCACTGAAGTTGACACACAGATGACGTCGTTGTAGGTTGCTCGCTGTTAATATCTTGGCTAGCTGAAAGCATCTCCTCCCCACATAAAGGGCACTAAGATATGATGCTCACATAACCCTCTAGCACATATTGGATTTAGACCCTCGATGCCGTTTGCCAATTTGGCAATGTCCTTCTGTATGCACTGCATATATGCAAAGACGGGTAGGTTGGTACATCGAGGCAGAAGCGGTGATTGTGCAAACTCATTAGGCCGACATTATGCAGTCCACAAAATTTACATTGCCGAAGTTTTGCGCAAAGCAATTGCCCTGGTAGTAGTTGTTAATTAAGGTCTGACTCGATGTTGGTCTATCTCTCGGTGCGGTGCTGGAATGTCCGGAATATGCACGACAAAGGGACGTTATTGGAATTGAATCGGGGCGAAACATAATGCATGCGAGGCAGTACCGGGCTTATAGCCCCTGACATCACTTTGTTGTATGGCAACAATCTTATGCAAGCTAAGCACTCTTGTAAGGGGTCACAGACTCGGTCGGAGATAACAACTTGTATCGATGCTCAGTTGCCGTCATAAGTTACAAAGTGGGGAAAATTGCCATCGTCATCACATCAACAGCAGCGTACCGTCCGTCAAAGACCTTCTCACCCTCGTGAGCAAATTCCATCTAAATCGCGCAGAAAATATTAAACTTTGATCGCCCTCGGTTCGCTTTTTTGTTATCTCATCGAGATGGTCCCCATCATTTACACACTGGAGCCAGTTGAATAAGAAGGGTAAGGATTTTTTCTGAATTAACATTTTTGCAATAAAAAGACCGTTTGTCCTTCATGCGCTGAGAATATTTTTTAACAGCGTTGGGGTCATCTGGGGATCGGTTTTAAGGGTTGTAAAGCAGAAGTCACAAAGGATAACGTGCTTAAAAAAAATATGTAGGTACATGTACCCCTTATGACCAGGCCGACCCCACAGAGCACTGACAACTTGGCAGCTCTTTTATGTATAAAAAAAAACTGAATATTTACATTACTTACGGGACAGAGGGAATACGAGTGAAGCCAGAGCGAAGGAATGGAAACTAAATTTAGCAACTTATTGCTGGGAAAAAAAGTCACTCGACGATATGGTTACTAAAGAAGAAGTCCATCTCCAACGATGTCCCATTTCGCATACAGGAGCAGAGTGAGTGGTAGGGGTGGTTGTGGGAGCGGTACTGCAAGGACAACTCTGAAGAGTTCAAGCAGAACCAAAGAACAGAAATGACGCTGTCACTATTTCAATTTGCAATTTGACTTGCGGAGATGAACCGGAAAGGCTGCAGATGAGGCAGGACCGTTTTATTGGTTCCCCACTTTTCGTGGTGGACGAGAGGGTTTTTTTTTTAAATATTTGTATGTCGTAGACCAATTTTTTTTTCTTCAACAACCACCGTCTTAATATAGACACTTTTTATTCGGTTTATCGTTCAACATTCAAATCGATTGGCCGATGATAGTAGCGCTTGTAGAGCAGGACAACTTTTGCGGTCGTCCCATTGGAATTCAAAAGAAAAGTTTTCATTTTTTTTTCACGCGGTCGTTGTGATTTGTGTGGTAATTTTGTTCATGGGTTTTTCGCTTTAAACATTTTTTTTTTGGTTATTCCAAATTAAATTTTATAGTTTGTGTTAGGTATGTTTATGGAAATCATAAAAAAAAATAAGAGACTGAAGGTTTGGGTGTGGATTTTGGCATAAGGAGAAAATTTGAATTACATTCAGATGTCTTTGAATGTAGTTTGTTTTTTGGATGTCTTTTGAGGAGGACTTCATGAAGAGGCTTTAACTTTTTACAGCAAACTGGAAACTGGGGATAGCAGTGACGAAAATCTGAAAAGTTGAGCCAAATGAAAAATCGGGACATAACTCTTACTCTGGTTGTCAATTATCAATGAGTTGTTAGCCTCTTAATAAGTTGTATTATTTCTTGATTGTGAATAGAAAAGTCGGTATGGCGAGTCTCACTGCCATTCATATTCCTGTCATATTGCAAATGCTTTTCTGAATTATAAATTTAAGACTCAAAACGAATGAAAACTTTTCTGTAAAAAGCATATTTTTTAAATCTAACTCCAACCGTTTGCTTTTAAAATTCCAGGCCTTTTTTGCTTGCTTCCTTTGTCTTCTCATCATCAATTTGTTAATTGAGTTCAGGGATGTTTAAACTAGACCAAACTCTTTATAAAGCCTTAATTATATTTTGTACTTGCGTAGCCTTTCGGGGTTTGTAGTAGAATTCTCTAGGTCTAAGGAAGCTTCTTAATCTGTCTCACCTATTCTAATGTTCATGTTTTTCAAGAACTTATTATCATGGCTTTAAACCTTTTCTAGTGTATAATAACCGTGTTTAAGATGTTTCTCAGGCGACGAAATTTATAAAATTATGTGTTCGATGCGAAGGTTTTTTACTCATGCCGATGTAAGCTTGGAATCATTTCCGGTTGTATTGTCCCAGAAGTTTCTTTGCCTGCCTCATGCCTTGATTTTGACACATCCGTCTATGGCATAGATTTCAGCCTGAAAGATGCTGGTACTTTTTCCCATTGGTTCAGAATATTTGGTTCTAGGCCCGGATACTCCTGCTCCAGTTCCCTAATCAGTTTTTGACCCATCTGTGTAAAACTTTGTTACATGCTTGCTCAGCCTGTAAATTGTGGACTCATTGCTCCAGCTTATCTTGTTGCTAAGCCTGATAACAAAGTTCTTTGGAAAATCAAATTTTTTGATGGTATCGTCTCTAGGAAAGGCCAATAATGGTTGTTTTTTGAGTATTGCGTCATACTGTTTCAGAGGATACACTTTTCTCTTCCTATTCTTTCCTTGGTCATTCTTAGAATCGTTTTATTTGCACATTCCACACTTACATAGCTGCAGTTGGGCAAGTTCTCATGGCCCCTGTAATACAGGCATGCCTTCTTTTTTCCCAAGCAATCGCTCCATAAGTGATCATTGGTCTCACAATGGAAATATACAGTATACAATAGAAAAATATACGATGCTAGGCTTCGGCAAATCATTAGGGCCCGCCTCGCTTTCCTGGTTACCTCTTCTGTATATTTCTTCCAGACGAGTTAACTGTCTAGGTTTAGCCCTAAATATTTAACTTCTATTCCTTACATAAAATACGTTTGTGTCTGAACTCTTTTCAGCAGTTTTCAAACAATATCTTTTCAAAAAATTTAAGGTGTGGACTGTAGACCAATTGAAAATCTTTTTCCCACGCTTCATTTGGGACAAATGTACTCCGTTTTTTTTTGGGAGTTTTAATTGTGACTTTTATTTCCATAAATATATAAGAAAAGGCTACAAAAATTTGGTATAGAGGTCTTTCCTTAAGCGCCTCCTATCTATAAATTTAAATAAAACAAAGTGTGTGCAGGATCGAAATTTGTTAACCAATTAAAAGGCCTATCGATGCCATTTTGTATGGAATATAACATCGTTCAAATGTCCGCAGCGGCTTTCTTGGATAGCGCTCATCCGAAATGTATTTTTTTTTCAATGACTCTGGAGCGTAAATCAGGCTGAATTTGACCGATGGCATGGGTTTTGTTGGTTTTGAGGGCCGCTGCGGTTCAAGGCGTTTTCGCATAGACCTGCGACATCAGAAAAAGTGTCGCTCCGATGCTAGGTGGGTAATGGTCGCATTGACACTTACGCATCCGCATAGCACACTGACGTTCTTAAAGATCATTCTGCTCAAATGGAACTGCGTCAGAATGCAAGAGCAGTTATCTTCACACGGTCCATCGCGATCGCAGAGTATGTAATTGTAGACGAGATTCGATGTTCTGCAGTGTAGCCACCGGGGTTCGGACTTTAACAATCCATTTATACAGAAGATTTTTCGAAAAATTTGAGTAAATCCGAATTTTGCGGGCTAGATTTTTGTAATTATTAAAAAAGTGTTACTACCTATGACGGAGTCAATAAATATGTCCGTGTTATTTCTTTTTATTATTTTTGTATTTAATAACGAAAACATTAGAACAAATTAAGTTGTGTGTCATTTCTAACATATTATGTTTCATATTTTAGAAAAATTTTGTGAACGACTCAGAATTGAAAATAATTTTTTTAGGAACTTGATTAATTGTAACAAAGTTTTATACATTTGGGGACTTTTTTTAATTAGACATTTAACAAACATTAAGTTTTCAACGGTTTTAACATTTAATTTATTTCTAAATTTGCTTTTAATTAAATTCATTTCAGAAAAATTTCCCTCCTCATAATTGTTTCCGACTGAAAAAATGTAATTTAATTTATTCATCAAACTTAAAATGTATGATAAAAAAGGAGATAATGCTTTATTAATATTATTTAACCCTTCTAGGGTTCTTCTTCATATTATTTTCCATTATTACTTCAAATGAAAAAAGCAAAAAAAAAATCAGTTGAAGGTTCAAATACGGGAAATCGAAAAATCGCAGTAGATTGCTAGTCAAGCTGAGCTGTGGAGTAGATTTTAATTTTTTCCAAAATCAAAGTAGATCTACTGCAATTGGAGTAAAGTCAGGACACTAACCACCAAAAACGTTTCCTCTTCTTCTTTGGTTTAAGAAACCAAGAAAAGTAGAACACGAATTATAAAATACCACAGCAACACTCAGTCGAATTACCGCATCCGTGTGTGAGCAATACGTCACTGAATTTTGTGGATTTTACATGCAAAACAATAAAAAATTCAGTCACGTCGCATTAGTTGATCACGGATGCAGTAATTCAACCCCTGAATCAATCGATTGCAATTTTGTTGCTGTCGTGCCCCCTGAAATATGTATTCAGTTGCAGCAGCGCAATATTCAAGTGCTTCCAATCTACCCAAACAATTATGGCATGTATAATGCGCCCAACAATATGCCACAAAATGTGTACCCCTGCACTTAATAGTGCTCCCAATAGCTCACACAGAAAAAAAATGCTCCCAGCATAATCCTAAAGGATCCTTTGTATAACTGAAAAAGAAGAGAAACACAAAATCAATTTAATACAATTACACACAGCTACTAGGTACTACACCACAGAATGGCAAACACATAAAAACTCAACAGGGCTAGCCCCGAATCAATCAACTGTTAACCATCCCCCAAGCCTCAACTACCCTCGATGTGTACCATGGTGGCTGCTACGAATTTTGAAACCATTAAATTACAGAATTAATTTCCTGAACCGAAATCGATGAATAGATTAAAGCGTTTTAATAACAGCCGACTCTCTGCCAGCGCGATAAACCGCTTCACAGAAGCAGTATACCCAACATGGGGCTCTGACATTGGAATTTTCTATACGCCGCACCACACCCCACCCGCACCCCTAAGCGTTGTAGTAGTACAGCAGTTTGCAGGGCACTTGTTTATATTTCGTTTTCATTTTTATTTTTATTTTTGTAGCCCCGCGCTATGTATTCAATAGAAGCACAGCTTTGCGCGCTGAATTACATCGATCGTAGTGCCGATTTTAATACGGCGCCGTAGAATTCGCTGCTTACCATAGACATACGCGGGAAAGCGGATTATGTTACTGCCCCACTTTGGCGAGTCGCCTTGGGGAGGGAATTTGTAATAAAGTCACAATATACCTTCCACTTGGGTGGATCATCACCGCCATCGAGCATAAAGTCTGCTAATCGATTACTCTAGTTCTGGATGTCAAAAAAAGAGGAGAATTTGAGTGATTGGGTAATAATTGCGACATACCGAGCATCGTTGAGCCACGACACAAACCAGATTGACATGAGGCGATACGTGTATTTTTTTGTTTCTGTTTTTTGTATCCCCTAATGGTGTCACATCACAATTGGGGATAAGCATGCGGGAGGTTTATATTTAGCTCTGCGACTGTTTGTTAGGGGTGAATGACAATATTTTTCATCCCCCATATTACATATCTATGGGTTTGAGATGTGAGTGCTGCTGCTGCCGGTGATGATATTGTGGTTGATGCATTTTGATCTATTTATAGAACATTAAATTGGGAGTCTGTGTGTTGAATTAATGAATTTTACAATTGGGGGTTGTTTGGTTGGGTTGGGTTTTTATGGTCAGCGTTAGAGATTCTATTTTTGAACTAGGTACAGAGTGTGTATGTAAATTAAGGTACAAACGTGTACAGCAATCGAAGGTTCATGGTTAAATAAGGTCGTCTTGGGTCAATGTAAGAGAAGATTTTAGACTGCGAAAACGTGCCAATGGGTAGAAAGGAAGTGATTTAGAGTACCTAGGTACATCTCGTAAGTAGGTACATATATGGGGGTGTGTTTTGATGGGGTTCAATTAAATAATATGTATTAATGCAAAAATAGTACTTGGTAGAAACACACTCTATGAGCTTTTTCGTCTTGGACGTATTTTTTTCCAGATTATAAGTGATAAATAAATGACAATCGATGCGGTTGACTTTAAATGTTATGAAGAAATGTTGTAGGAGCTCAGTAGGCACTTAACATTTAGTTTACACGATTTAAGTGTGTTCAAAAAAAGTTCAATTTTCAATGCCTCCCCCTGTCTTTAACATTTTTTTGTTTTAACTAATTTGTTTGCTTCAAGCTACCTCTGCACTTGCGACAGGATGTACATACCTAGAGTATGACTGAATTTTTTTTAGAAATATGAGTTTTTTCTTTTTTTCTTGACTAGAAAAAACCAGTGGTCGGAAAAAGCTGTAAGGGGAATCCACCTATGGAAAGAATCTATCAATTTTTTCCATATTTTATAAATATCGGTTTTGAAATAACGCTTTAATCGGCACGACAAACTAGAATACTCACGAATAGTCTTTTATTTGTTCCATTTTTTGAGATCTAAGCAACAGGAACAGCTGACAATGGTTTTATGCGTGCTATGATAATAATGTATGTGGTTAGATCTGAGTGATTGTGTGTGTGTTTTTTTTTTAATTTGCTTATTACTAAATATCACAAATTGAGTTCATTTCTAAAACTTAGTACTTTGCTCAAGCTAAATTTTAGCTCCAATACAAAATTCTCTCTAAAATTTAAAGCTGAGTTTTATCTGTCAAAATTTAGCGCACCCGTTTAACCCTGGATGATTACCCTTATTTTACACACACTAAGGTTATGCTTCGTCGAATCGACATAGTCCACTTTAAAACCTACATACTCCGAACTTTACTCCGAACTTTGTCTTTACTTAAACCAGAATTTTTTAAAAAAGACTCTTAGGCATACTTAAACTAGATTTATTTTAGGTCTCCCCATTTCAGTCACATTTTAAATGTAAATTAAATATATCAATTCATTTTGTTACATTAACAGCGATTGATTTAAAAAAAAACAATAAAATAAAATAATAGCACCCAGAAAATAAATACATACATAAAAAGTATAAATCCATACCAACTACAAAAAATAAAAAAAGACAATATTAGATGCAAGAAGCACCGGCTACAACTTTGTGCTGACCATTGGTGCAAGAGCTATCCTTTGTCGTTTCGAGGAATAGGTATACATACCTGTACAAAAAAATATTTCTAATAGAAAACACACCCAACTAATGTTGTAAGAAAGAAGAATAGAATAGGACGAATAGCTAAAGAGATATCAAAAAAATTAAAGAGGTGTTCGTCGATATCTACGACGAAGGGTAACCATCCAGGGTTAAAAACCCATTTAATGGGTCGGGACATTTTTTCAAGCTAAATTTTTACAGATCGCTCTGCTCTGTTTTTTTTTTAATAAATACCTCGACGCCCCCCCCCCCCCCTTGAAAAAACTTAGTGAATTTATGACAGAAAGACGACAGGGAGGGCGTATACAAATAAGACAAGAACCTTGCAACGTCTTATGGCCAATAGCTAGGTATAGTAAACGAATGCACCACCCTATATAAACAAAAAACCGACTTTTTGCGAAATGTGTTCGTCTCTAAAGTAACAAAACATAAAGATACACTAAAAAACAAGCCCTGTCTGTGTTAGGTAATTTAGCAGATAATCCTTCCTACATTTATTTAGACAACCTAAGATAGTATAGTAGTCACGAAAAAATCTTTAGGTATAAAAGCATCAGCTGACCCGCGAATTCGTCTGCTTAAAATTAGTACTTCGAGTAAGCCTACTTTTTTCACCAAATTTTCATCAATAAAAAACTTCTTCAGTGAAAAGGTTATAATGTATAATTCGTTATAACGCAAAATTTTAGACATCGCATGCGTTTATTATTTACTTGACAAACAACTTAAAACAAGCGTCAAATAATTTGGACAGTCCCATACATTCTATTCATTGGTCTCTCAGCGGTTAGGGGAGATACATGGTACCAAAAATATAGATACGATGAATTTTGTATATCCCTATAACTTGAAAAATAATTGTTTCCCCATATAAATTTTCATCCCCTATTTCACCACTTTCAAGTTTTCTTTTCGCCTCAAAATGTGGCCTATGTCCTTGGCCAAGGTCCCATCTAACTCTATACCGAAATTCATAAAAATTGGTTTAGTGGTCTAGGCATGAAAAGGTAACAGACAGAGTTACTTTCACATTTTTAATATTAGTATGCATTGTTAAAATCATTAAACATTAGTTTGTAGAGGGTGATCTCCGGTAAAATCTTTAAACCGTTGTTTTCGATTGTCACCCTTTCTACCAAGCTTTCGCTTTATGTTAATTCAACCTTCCGTCTAAACAGGAGCACCTCATTTGGTCATCCTTTTCATGATCGAGTTTGTACTTCTGCGTGCAGGTCAGCTGCACAGTTCGTTATTAAATAATTCTCCTCCAAAGAGAGCGTTTTCAAACTCCTAAAGTCATTTTAGAAGGTTATTATGTCCTAAACTCGCGGATATGGTTCGTCCCAATGATGACGAAACGAATAGCATAGAACTGGGAAAGGGGTCTTATTATATATGCATATAGTCATCTTTTGAAAGTTAGGCTTTTTCTGTTGGTAATCCGATATCGCTTCTCTTCTCTACATATTATAATCTCTACATATAATAAAACTGAAAAATAAAAAGTGCTGGACCCCGCATCACGCGGAAACTGCTTGACGGATTTTTATGAAACCTGACATAGTGATTCCTTATGTTCTGGGTCGGGACTTAGGATAGTCTTTATTCCGGAATAATAACGCGTTTCTTACAAAATAGTCAAAGAACTGTATATCTGTAAGGAAAATTCTAATTATACAGACCTAGCTCAGTAATGGCTTATCGGATTTAAAAAAAAGAATTAGGAAGTTGAACACATTTCAAGGTGTTGTTCATTGCGAATAGTTTGAAAATGGGCTGGTGGGATTCGTGTGTCAAGTTTCTTTATTTATACTTCCCTAGTCGTTCTACTGCTGACATTATGTATTAGAGAAGCTTTGGGTTAATCTTTGCTAACTTCTTAACTAATAAAATAAGACTAGACTTTTAATTGTTGTTGTTTTTAATGTATTTGCTTTTACTTTATATATTCCAAAATAGTCAGCTAGTTTGTCGAATTTACTGGGCCTACAGACGCAATGACTTGGACCTATCGGGTTTGTTGAGTCATTTACATAAAAGACACATAAAACAAAATTGTGTACTTGATACTGCGAAGACTTATTCCTCCATAGACGACAGGACGCAGTTCAGAGCCAAACCTAACTTAACCATCGGACATACAATCCGTTGAAACAAAGTACTTCAGAAGCCTAACATAGGGCATCCCGCCTGTGTAGCCAGGTCAAACGTCGAAACGAAATATCCTTCATATCTTGCTGAACGCGTCCCAATTCCATCCACTGTCAAAATGACACCTAAATCACTGCCCACTCTTTACATCATAATTAACATGTGCCATTTAGTAATGAGACACACCTAAGGATCAACCATATATCAGAAGAGGACCAAAATTAACAATTAAATCCCATTTCTCATAACATCGCCGCAGTCCTATACTCAGAAGGCCCTTCTATGACAGCAGTTCCACTCGATAAATCCTCAAATGCCAAGTACATCATTGCAATCGGAGTTCAAGTGAACCACCTCCCTTCGAGGGCTTCCAACTCAGTATATGTAATTAACGACAGCCACAATTATCAAGGCTCCCAAACAATTTGACACTTACCCACTTGTTCGTCGTGTGAAGTTACTAATGACATTATTCAAAGCCATCCAAAGTTCTCATCAATTAATTAAATCCCCCAGCAACCGCAAACGCATATCGCACCGACGACACATAATCCAAAGCAAGTACTATATACCTAACAGAGACCAAGAAGATCCTGGCCAAAGTAGCTGAAAGCTGACAGACTTGAATCTATGGCCATCGAAGTTGAGTGGCAATGAAGAAATAAAACATCATCGCATCTGTGTCAGAAAACGCCCAGCTGCAGAGTGCCTACTGGAGCTGGAAACATGTGTGCACATGTAGTACGTTCTCTTCGTGCGACAGATGAAGAAAAAGTTATTTCAATCTCATTACCAGAGTTTGCTCTGCTTGATGGCGAGGTCGTGTGTCATGCCCTTTGCTTCTGCAAATTTCAAGCTACATATCCGGAAAAACACGTAACACACCAATTTCGCCTGTGAACGTCTTTCCCATTTGTATATTCGAATGTTTGTTTTGTTCCCCCCCAGCTCCATTACAAATCAAGGACGAAGCGAACCAAAAAAAAAATTAACACAGTTCTGCTGCGTACCCAGAAAAAAAAACATGAAAGACCAGCAAAAAATAAAAAAGGTCCTAGCACAACTTTTATGCAACTCTGTGAATATGTGTAGATGTTTCGCTTATTTCCTGCGATAATTGAAAGAGAAACTATGGAGGAAGCGTCGGAAAGACAATAGGAAACAAGCAATAAAAAGACAAAAGAACATCTAAGGAGCAGCCGGCAGCTTACGGATGTGTATTTATCCTAGAGGTGGCACAAATTATAGTCATGCTGAGGAGACTTTTTTTCTGTCGCTTTCTGCAAAAATAACATCTGCTCCGCAGGCAAATATGACAAAGACACAACAAGGGCACATTTTCGGTATATCTACTAACCTAACAAGGCAACTCCGCTCCGAATGTAAAACGAAAACAAGTGCGCATTGCAATAAAAGCCAAACAAGAAGGATACAACGACGGGAAAAAAGAATCAAATGAAATCGGCTGCTGTCGCAAAACATGACTCCAAACAGAACAGAACATGAAAGTTTGTCCTTCTTGTGGAAGAGCACAAGTGGGTCCTTGCAGATACAATGAACTGGAGTTGCGATTAAATATGGAAGACGTTCGCTTTTCGGTGGTTCAGTGCAGCCTCTATCTACTCAATAGGGATTTACAACAATATTGTGCACGAGCTCAGCTGCAGTGTTTATGTTTAGTGAGGTTGCGTGATGTGGGGAAAGTGAAGGTCAGGTTATTGACTTTCATTGGTGTAATTTGTTTGCAAAATGTGCCCTTTTCAAGGACTTCTTTAGTGAGAAGGTTTCTGATTGAAAATGCTAATGTGGTGGACGTAATTACACTACCTACACCTTGGTGGTCTAAGTGGTCTAGCAGACTCCGTAACTAGCAAAATAAAAAAACGCATCAAAGACGCATCAAAAAACTCATTAAAACTGCCTACCTACGTCAGAAATGAGTATGAAAGGTAGTTAAATAACTAGACGAAAAACGCATGCAAAAACGCTTTAGATAATTGGTCATAACGTGTAAAAAGAACGTGTCGAAAAACCTTTTTAAACCCCCATTAAAAATGCCTAAAAAAAAGTCGAAAACCGCATGGGAACGGTTCAAAAACAGTCAAAAAACGCTTAAAAAATATCGTTAAGAAACGCATCTTAAAAGGTATAGAAAACACGTTAAAAAAAGGGTGGATTAACCAGTCGGAATCCCGTGGAAAAAAGCAACAAAAACACGTCTTAATGAGTCCAACAGGCAACAAAAAAACTCCTTGGTAAACGTGTAAAAATGAGTTAAAAAAGCGTGGAAAGACTATCCGAAAAATGCGTTAAAAAACCGGATTGTTAAAAACACGTGGAAAAATGCATTAAGAATCGTGTAGAAAAACTTCTCAAAATAGTGTCAAAAAGTATGTCAAATTGATTTCAAAATCACGTGAAAAACCGCTTGGAAAAAACGCTTTAAATGGCGTTTCAAAAACCAGTTAAAAAACGCTACAAAAACATTTGAAAAATTAGACCAAAAAAATCCGTTGGCAAACGGTAGGTAATGAAAAAACGTGGAAAAAATAGGTAAAAAACGACCCAAAAGAACGAGTCGAAAATCGACAAAAAACTCGTGAAAGTCTTTCCCAAAAATGCGTTATAAAAAGCATCACAGAACACACTAAAACTACCTACGTACATCAGAAATGAGTGTAAAAGGTCGTTAAACAACTAGAAAAAAACCCATGCAAAAACGCATCAAAAGACCCGTCAGAAAATTAGTCAAAACGTGTAAAAAGTACGCATCGAAAAACTTGTTTGGACCCCTTTTAAAAATGTGTGAAAAACAAGTCGAAAAACCCCAAGGAACGTTTCGAAAAGGTCAAAAAAGGCGTAAAAAAAACCTTTAAAAATAGTCCAACAGGTAACAAAATCGCTTTGGTAAACGTGTAAAAAAGGAGTAGAAATAGCAAGGAAAAACTATTCGAAAAAGCGTCAAAAAAATTTTGTTAAAAATGTGTTAAAATAAGCATTGAAAACGCGTGGAAAAACGCATCAAAAAAAAGTGTAGAAAAACTTGTCAAACACGAGTCTAAAAGGACGCCAAAAATCCTTTGAAAATCGTGTCAAAATAAGTCCAAAACCACTTGAAAAACCGCGTAGAAAAAAACGCTTTAAGAACGTTTCAAAAACCAGTCATAAAACACATTAAAAAGCTCTAAAAACATTTGAAAATTAAGAGCCACACACTCGTTGGAAAACGGTATTAAAAGAAAACGTGAAAGAACTATTCAAAAAATAACTCAAAGAACGTGTCGAAAATCGATAAAAAATTCGTGAAAATCTGACCCGAAAATCCGTAATAAAACGCATGAAAAAACGCGTCAGAAAATGCGTCAAAAACTCATAGAAAAACTAACTAAAAATTCACGCCGTAAAACGTGTTGAAACGCCTTTTGAAAAATAGCTTAAAAAACAAGTCGAATAACGCGTGCAAAAACGCTTCAAAAAGACGTAAAGTTAGTCCAAAAGGCATAAAAAAACTCTTTGCAAATCGTGTCGAAAATGCGATAGCGTCGAAAAACTGTCCGAAAACGAGTCAAAAAACAAAAGTGGAAAACGTGTTAAAAAAAGCATTGAAAATGCATGGAAAAAAGCGTCAAAAATCGTGTAGAAAAACTTGTCAAAGACCTAGCCGAAAAACGTATAAGAACACGTCATACTTATTGGCATCGAAAAGCGGTTCGAAAAAGCGTGAAAATCGTGTAGAAAATCGTTTTGAAAATCTCGTGCAAACCCACGTAAAGAAACGCATACAAAATGCGTAAAAAAACAAAATATCAACTGTCCTTGTTAAGACCCAATTTTGTTCCCAAAAGTTTGGTATAAGACGACCCCATCTACTGTTTGCTTCTAATTTTGTTCAATAAATAAACTACGTAAGTTCAAATAAGACCATTAAATGATACCAACGTAAATAAGGCATCTTACTAGCCTGTTCTATATTCAAAAACTCCGCAACATCCTTATACTCTTCTTGAATTCAAAATTTCTATTGTCAGATGTGATCCTTACATTTTCATCTTCCATTCGAATATTAAAAGTTTCTCTTCATTTGTATGTCTCTCCATTTCGTTCTTGCAGCACTTCTCAGATTGCTTTAGCGTATTCAACGGTGTCTTTGATGACTGTAAATCGATTGTATAGTTGTAGACGGTAGTAAGAGCGGAGTCCTTACATAGAACAGCATGAATTGATTTGTCTACAAAAAGTTGTATCAATCAAATATGATTAGGTACTGTGTATTTTTGTAGAGAAAGCCCTATACATGACCCCCATTATGAAGTTGGCGATGTCAATCAGTGTTCACTTTGAAAAGTTTGATGAATTTATAGACTAACGTCAAACATCAAAGAACACCCATGAATTCTGTGATTTATTGTTGATGTTTACGTGTGGACGTTTAGGCGCATCTGCATTAGCTTGGCACTTGAAACGGAGGTTCGATCTTCCTTGTCATCTCGGACCTTGGGCTCGGATTTGGATATATTCCTGGTTCGCTCATTACTGTCGATTGGCTTGTTGTTTTGACTTTTTAAACTACATCGAGGTAAAGATAATAGAGGTCGCTGTTGAATTTTCCCGAACATGGGGTCTCCTTTCAGGTTATCCCAAAAAATGTATACATGTGGTGGTGTTTGATACTCGACAGACCTGGTTTACACAGATCAGAGAGAACACTTCTTGTTTGACCATAGAAGAACGTGGACGATTGACGATTAACCTTACTTATCTTGCGTTTACCTATTTCCTATATTTCTTGAATTATCTTAATAAATTGTATTTGCATTTGGAAGTGTTCTTTTATTTGGGAATTCTCTTTTACATACATTCTCACTCACTACCTATGTTTTCGAGCACTTGGCGTCATAATCGAGATTAGGCAACGATTTTCTTGATTTCTTCGCCTGGAGAAAGTCAGTTTCCTCTCCAGAATGGGACTCAAAAGCCCTGCATAGTCGATTTTGTAGAGGTTACCGAGGATTTGCCTACCAACTCACTCGGCAAATATGCATCCCTTTCGGACTAAATCATTGATCTCCCATTTGACCATTCTTCTGGATCATGGGAAAATATCGTATGAATCAACATTTTGTGTAGCACTCTCTGGTTCTTAAGCGCTGATACTTCACCACACTGACTGGTCCTGGAAGACGCTCCTACTCCATCCAGGTCGCTGTAGAGGTCTACCTTTCAACTTGAATCTTGAACCTACCGCATACATCCTCGCAGTTAACTCTCTCTATATTCATTGTGAATCGCACTCAAAGTACACCCCTGTTTCTGGCTATAAGTGAACTGGTCCGCACGCGGCACCTCTTACAACGCCCACCCGCATCACTTCTGGCTGCGATTCAAATCACTTTCAATTCAATCTAAGTCCTACAGAGACCCATACTGCTGAGCGTACAAAAAGTGCAATACTAAAAATGCAAAGCCATGTTTAATGCTCTAAAGTAAAAGAACAACCGCAGAGTCGCTCCCCCCTACAACCATTACACGGGCACAGCAAAAGTTTAAAATATCTTCTCGAACTATAGTGGTCGGTAGGTGGAAGCAGGGGGTGCAGATGTTTTCCTTTTGTGCACAAAGAGACCTCTCTTCGCTTGGGGAGAAGTCTAAGGAGCCCTCTCGGCTTTTGCTATAGTAAAACCGGATGCACACTCTGAATAGCGTGGCATTCAATCTTCGTCTCCGACGACGCCGCATTGCATTGCAATTCAATGCAAAGCTGTTCCCAACTTGTCGGGTCGTTGGCGTTGACTTCCACACCACTTTTGGGACATGCCGTGTGCTTGTGTAGTGTTGTCTTTTCTTTTTCTTACCACCCTCGAGCAGTGTGTATGCCCGCAAGACTTTCTTATAGAAACTACACATACTTCTTGGCGCGCACAAGCCAGCAAGCCCGCGCCGAAGGATGATGAAGTCCTTTCTCTTCATGGCCAATGACTCGTGTTGCAGCCGAATGCTGCACATAGTGCAAAACGGCATATATGAAGACAACAACCCTCAGTGGGGGTAGCCTTTGCGCGCGAAACTACTCCAGATGTAGCATCAATGCTGGCTTATGGCTGTGCCGATTTGCATACAACAAAGATTATTCCACCCTCTCGGCGGGTGGGGGTCGGTTTATGTCCGTATGTACAGAACCCGAATTCATTTCTCCATTCTTGGCAAACTAACTATGAAATAATAAGATAAATATGTTCTTCATTTTGCGCTTGGATCAGCTTCGGCAAACACATTGGTTTGGCCCGAAGGCGCTCTTGGTGTGCCACTAGCTCCTGAGATTCTGGGTGGTGGATGGTATTGCATATATTTTTGAAGGCGGGACGGTATTTTTGCTGGCTGGTGAGAAAATCCTGCATATCCTTGCACAAACATTTTGCGAATCCTTTATTAAGTTGTCCAAATTTGTTATGCAAAGCAGGATAGATCCTCCGGTGTGCTGATGCTATTGGGGGTATATATGCGGAGATTTTGGGGCCGGGAGGTGTGCTTTTGCAAGTGTCGTTGGACTGCTAATAGTTGGTGTTTGTCTGGGAAGACATGAGATGTATCATATATTATGCGAAATTGTTGAAATTGTGATCTCATAACTGAATACGAATTGATATGTTGCGTTAGAGAGGAAAATCTTTGCGCATATATCAAGAAGTCACTGGGATTTTAAAGTGTCAATATTGCCATTAGGGATTGGTGAGACTTGGATGCAATATAGTCGGGCTGGATTAACATATCGATGTAGTTTGGTACAGGCTGTAACAATTTGGCAAGATAAACTTAATCAGAGCATTAGGATGCTTTAGTTGCACTTTTTTTAAATTTGCTTAAATTCTCCTTACATGTAGAATCAGTTGACCGATTGGGATGAAATAAGGGATAAGTGTTGATCAATGTTGAGCCCTACGATCTTCTGAAAAGCAGAATGAATTGGGATAGTAGTTTAAAAGTGATGCGTGAACAAATCCACATACAGACAACTTTTACAATTTAATTAATTGTAGGTTTAGAAAATGACTCACGTTCTTTCAACTTGCCATTATATTTGTAAATTAAAATCAAACTTAATATCGAAACAATTCTTTACCAATTTTTCTACGAGTTATTTGAGCTGTAACTCACATTTGTTCTCCGTCTAAAGGCTGAGCTACTAAAAATGCAAAATGGAGTTTATTTCTTCAATTGCGAAATTGTAAAAAAAAACAATTGCTTTCGACTGTAGTTTTTCTTTCGGAGAGATTTCTTAAGAGCTGTGTAGGTAATCAAAATTATGCAGACATTTCGCTCGCTCGCTTTTGAGTGAGGTGAAGTTGGGTTTTATAAAATCTCTACTTCTTCTGTGAATGATAAAACGGCTCAATAAGAAAAAATAAACTAACGAAGTGTAGGACAGCAATTTTCGGTGGACTTTATAGTATTATTTATTTTTTCAACAATTTTTTTTTCAAATTTTGGCACATTTTTAAGGGTTTTTTACAACTTTTTTCTTGGGTGCGCTTGCGTTGTTTTATTGAGTTCTATTCAACTCGTTTTATAACTAGCTTCTCCAGTGTTTTTTTTCTCCTTTTTTACGTTGTATTTTGTTGTACTTGTTTTTGGGCCATTTTTGGGGTAATTTTCGAGTCCATATTTTCAAACGTTTTTAGCGCATTTCTAAAAAAGCATTACGTGCTTTCTGGCGCGATTTTGTGCTATTTTGACAATTTTTTGTGGCGTTTCTTGAGGAGTTTTTGAAGCGTTTTTGTTGATTCCCCAACAAAGGATACGGAATCGGTGATGATCAATGTCCGTACATAAGACCAGTGATTGGAATATGAGCACGCAACTTCAAGAACAAAGTTTTAACAATATTCCCAATCACTGGCAACAAGGCACAGGACATTTAAAATCATTTAAATGAACAAAAAACACTTAAAATACACAATAATCACCGCACAAAACCGACGAACAAAATCAACACGAGACAATGAGGCCGAAACGTCAAATGGACTATCCATCGGCGACGTATAGTTCTCTCTATCTATAGCCAAGCAGGCTGCACCTCATCATAGGGCCATCTCGCTCTCACATTTTGTTAGATGTATATCTTAAATGGTATAATCAAATAAGTGGTAGTAAATGTTCAATTGTATTGTATTTTGTATTGGAATGCTAAAAATGTTATTGTGCTTATGTAAAGCAAATTTTCACTGTCAAGGGGCAATGACCTATCACAGCTGATTATTGTATATAAAGGCAACCGAGGTTTCGCAATAGGTTGCATGGCATATTGATGCCATTCGAATGTATTACTTTGAATAATAAGTAATAAAGCCAAAATTTTATAACGTTTACCGAACGTTCCGCGACTTTCATTACAGACCCAACCAAGTGAATCATCTATTCACTTTTGCTGCGAAACACCTTTTCCAGCAACTAGGTATATTCTTCTAAGCTACGCCTACGTTTAGAACAGTTTTTGTACATTTTCTGAAGTTTTTTTAACTTGTTTTTTAACGGTTTTCTTTGACTATATTCAAGCCGATTTTGTAGGCATTTCTAGCGCTCGATTTTAGGGTTTGGATTTTTTTTGAAGAACTATTTGGTGCTGTTTTTTAACTTCTTTTTTGAAGCATTCCTCAATACCTGTTTGGGCCATTTCTTGGTGCCTTATTTAGGTACTTTCTTTGGACTTTTGCAAATATTTTAAACAATTTTTTTGTGATGTTTCCATCGTCAATTTATGCCACTTTTTTTTTTATTTTCTGGGCATTTTAGAAGTTTTATAACCTTTTGCCACCATATACATCAACGTTTTTTTTGCCATTTTGGTTGCAATTTTGACGCGTTTTCGACGGTGTTTTCGTGCTTTATTTGACAAAATTTTTTTATATTTATTGAAATGTTCTTCTGCGGGTCTTTTCTGAATTTTCGGTATTTTTTGGACACGTTTTTAGGTAATTTTCTGCAGATCTTTTATCAAAGCGTATCAGAAATTTCTTATGACGATTTTGTACGTCTTTTCTTTTCAGGGTTTGAATTTTTGATGATCCTTATATTAACTGGTAGATTTTTTTGGAGGTGGTTCTCAGTGGTTTTCACACGCATTTGGAAACTATTTTTACTTATTTTAAACCGCGTTTTTTGGGTTTTAATCTCGCAATTTTTTGAAATCGTTTTTGGTGTTTTCAGGACACATTTTTTGACGTGTTTCTTCCCGCATCTTTCTGTCCATTTTTTGCTATTTTATTCTATACAGAAACTGCTTTTCTTTTAAACCGTGTTTTCATGTTTTCCGCCGCTCTTTTTTACGCTTTTTTTAAAGTATTTTTCGTTTCGTTTGCTTTTACACGATTTACAGTTTGGTTTTAGACTGAATGAGTTCGTAAGATCATAATAAAAATGTGCAAGTAGAGTTATAAACTTTCTCTTAATAAAAACATTTGTTCGAAATAAAGCTTTTCTGATATAACCTATGCATACCTATGTACATTGCACAAAGTCTGATATCTTAAAAATTACAATTGTAACTCGTTCCTCACCCCAGATGTGTATTTGTATCAAAACTTAGTAGATACGGCATCAGAGGAAAAGAACTTGATTGGTTTAAATCGTTTTTGAGTAGAAGGTTTCAGAAAACAATAGTCAATGGAGTGCCATCTCGAAGTATTGAAACAACCCAAGGAGTGCCACAAGGATCAATTCTGGGTGCACTTCTTTTCATTATATATATCAACGACATAAATCATCAGATTAAATACGGCCAAATAGCCTTACCTATTTGCCGATGACTCTCTTATATTTATATCAGGGAAAAACTTGGATGAATGTGTACGACGAATGCAAGAGGACCTACAAAGATTAAGTACATGGCTAAGGGCTAACAAACTTAAACTAAATGTCAGCAAATCAAAATGTATGGTTCTTAAGCACAGAGTTAATATAAATATTACTATAGACAATAAGATAATTGAACAGATTGAAAATATTAAATATCTAGGAGTAGTTATTGACTCGAAATTAATCTTAAGCCCCCATGTCGAATACATTTTAAAAAAAAATAGGTTTCTTTGGTAGAATTAGAAGTAAGATTTCTATAATGAGTGCAATACATATATATAATGTTATGACAAAACCTCACTATGAATATTGTTCATCAGTTTTGTATCTCTTAAGTGACTCCATGATTCTCCATAATTACAATGATGTTGGATGCACTAATGTGGTTAAATGTAAAGCAAAGAATATATTTTAATGTATTAATTTTTATTTTCAAAATAAAACATGATCTTTTACCATTATATTTAAAGAAATATCTGCGATATGTAAGAACCCTATAACCTAAGAAGCGGTGATGACTTCAGAATGCCCGCTTATCGGAATGTTATCACACAAAACAGCATTGTGTACAAGGGCTGTCAATTATATAACACATTACCAACAATATTAAAAAACGAAATGTAACTTGCAAAGATTCAAACGATTGTTATTTAATTACATAAAATGCACGTTTCCACATATATAATTAATTTGTTAAATAGGAACTAACACACTAGGTTAAGTTTAAAAATGTATAATACTGTATTATTGATAATGAATAGCAATTTTTGCTAAATAAATGAAATAAAAAATAATAATAAATAAAACTGCTAAGCTCTATCGTACCCACATTATAATCCCTTTGCAACATAGAAACTACTTCCCCTGTGCAGACTTATCATCAGAAACCATCAAAGTACCAGACGTCCATCATATACCTTACACAGCGTAGAGATGCTTTTCGTCAAAAGTCTATTTTTAACCCATCATGTCGAAGAAATACAATGTAGATCGCTTTTCAAATATTTGTCAAGCATTATACCTTTCATAAATAAATTGGCTTCACTTTTAATTAGTGAAGCTACACCCGCAATGCCTGCGGAGAAACGCAGAGTCGTCCTCATCGACTCGGTTACCCACTTCACTTTTCAACTAAATTACATTTCAGCAATTTTCCCAGCGTTGGTCTCCCTATTCCAAGAAAACAATTTCACAAATCACGTCTTTGTTACACGGTCCAAGGTCCCACGCCCCCAGAATTTTACAACTTTATGATGTTTTCATCATCGTCTCACCAATTCCGCAAATTAATCTATACAACCAGATTCGCATAGATACTCTGGCCAGCCAGCAAGAGGTCCTCAATAACATAAACCAGTCGTTAGGCGAAACAACGATTCATTGTGAATTTATGCAAAAACTTATTTACCCTCTTCAAACGACATCTCGCAATTCCAGGAAGTTCACAAGTTAACTGTGTTCGCACACCCCCAGTTCCGATTCCACCATTCGCATCGTCATGTAGTCCATAAATTTCAGCCATTTAAATAGAAAAGCCTCCTTCGATCAGCCATTAATAAAATTCCAGTCGCACCCGTACCACCCCCGTCCGGAATCATAACTAAATCGTAATTGGGCCTTTCCAACTGTTGTTCTTACATTAGACCGTTTGCATAATGAATGGCGCATATCGACTCCCTCTCATGCCCCAGAAAAAATATGCCACGGAGAACCCGGCCGCGCGTGTGGGGCCGAAAATATTGAAAATCTACCCCCCGTCTGCCAGTGAAGGTCATAAATTAATGGTCGGGTTATTAATTCCACAAAAGTGGAAACATTAGAGACGCCAGCAATGACTTATTTTTGTTGTCTACGGCAACTCTCGTGTCCGCCTCTGCCTATACAGTCCGGCAAGTCAAATTGCCTCATTATAAATTATTGGACATGGACCTGGCAGGCTGGGAAAGCCGAGCACTAACTTCAGTAGGTTCATTCGTTCACACAGAGACACACAGACTGTGTGCGTTCGGTGAAAGTGACTGAAGAATAATGCATGAGCTGACGCGACCATTAATCACCCCAGCTCTGGTCACTGGCATTCGTCGTCCTGCCGCCGCACCCGCACTCGCCGCGCCATTCGCACTCATGACAGACAATAACTCTTTTTAGGAGTTAGGAGGCTTAGCACATCCGATGATAGAATAGGAGGATACCTGTTACAATAGCTAAATGGGCATTTTTCTTATTCGCCTGGACGTCCATAAGCCAGCGAAATGGCCCATAACATGCGTCTTATTCTGGTTCATGGATCCTTTCCCCTCGTTGGCCTTAACTGTCGACACATTGATTAAGCACGTTCCTTGACCTTCGGTGTGTACCAAATGCCAATGCTTATACTACATTGACTTTCGATATATTATATCGAGAGTGGATTTCGCTGGTGGAAATAAATAAAAGCGCGTTATCCTATCGGGAGGGGGTGACACACCCCGCCACCCCGCTGATGTGGTCTTTTATATATGATTTTTCATTACGTGACAGTGAGTCGCAATCGGGATCGGAATAAGGCACCCGCTCACAGTGTAATAATTGAAATGCACGAAAGCAAAAACCTCATATCCTTTGGCTGACAGCACACCCCCCAAAAACCTCCCAAAAAGGAAACGAAAACAACCGACCAAGCAACAAACAAAAAAATAAATAAATAAGGAAAAAAAAAAAGAAAAAGGATTCGGATGTAATATGTTTTATTGGCTTTCCCCTCGCAGTTGCCGCCGCCATCCGTTCCATGACCGGGGACCGTTGGTAATAGAGCCCTAAAACCATTTTGATGACCCGGCCCATCGCATCACCCAACCAACAGGCAGGATGTGATAGTACGTACTGTGTCTTTGTGCCAAGTCAGCGGATTCACACTGTTGCTAATTCTTTCGATTTATACCGAAAGTGGGTGGTGTTGGTGTACACTGCGAGTGGCCAGGACATTTAGTGCCAAGTACACACGCTTGACTTATGGCCAATGGCCATTATGGTAACAAAACCCTAAATCATTTTCTCGGCGACTCCTTTCTCGTTTGTCTCCCATTTTGGTAATAGATTCGCTCAACCATAATCGCAGATGACACAAACAATACATGCCTAGTCATATACAGACACGCACACACCATAACTGCAGGCACCCAGTTAAAAAAAAAAGCTCAAAAACTATATATGCAGACAGTACTAGTGCAAAAAGGGAGACAAATCTGCTGACACAGTTATTGCGAAAAGGAATTCATGGGGTGGGCTTTGGGCTGAGCAAGGCTGTGAGGCAAAAAACAAAAAAAAAAACGGATATAAATAAAACCGATATGCGGAAGGAGTTCATTTTGGTTTGGTATACTATCCGTGAAGATATTACAGACCTTCGGTTGCACTTAGCTAGAGCTGGTGTGGGATTTTCGACTTGTGACTTTAAAGAGAGCTGACAGTAGTGTTCGTGAGGATGAAGGATATTGCCACCTAATAGAGATTACCAAAGAGCACGCGACAGATAGAAATAAAGCGAACGATACTCGTTGACAAGTTGACAACAAATTGAGTCAAATTGTGATATATCCTCCCGAAAAGGGGTAAGTGGGTGTAAGTGTTGCTGTTGCACGGGTGGAAAGGAAGTCGTTTGTTTCATCGCTCTTGAGTGGCTGTGATAAGTGCCGCTTCCACTCCTTCGACTGGTGTTTTCAATTTTTCATTTTTGTTAGGGTTTTTTAAGGACTTTGAAGGCGGTGTTTGTACTTGGTAAACGGAAGGGTTTGAGGAATGCCTCGTATGACACGTGTAGGCTTCACAAGATCGGTGTTGGAGTAAAACATTTCCATTAAAAATGTCGGGCCTAAAATTATTATTTAAGTCAAAAGCATCGTAATGCTAATGGTCTTGACATTTATTAGACGCAATGCATTATAAAAGGCGTCGCTTTTTTCGAATGTAGCCTCATGAAAAATTACTGCCAGCTTTATTGAATTTTTGGGGCATGTGTGCGGGGATGTGATTTACGGGAGGCTTCAAATTTGTTGAAACAAAGCTGTTGACAGTTGTTGTTGAATATTTTATGACTGCCCCTCCGTAGACTGTACGGATGCGTTAATGGGTCTTTACTGATGCTGTTGTAATTTAGTGATTAGCAAGATTCTTGTGTTCAAATATGGTTCGTTGGATCTGATTAGATTATTGCTTATTTGTTGAACATATATTTGTAGATGTGTGGATTTGTTACAGAAGGAGGTAAGAATTGCTTTCCAATTTGTATGAACTAGGTATGGTTTAGCATGGAGCTAAATTTACATTTGTTCCCTTCATTTCGGACAGTAGATAAATCCGTGCTATCTCTTCAAGCTTGGATACACTCCGAAATGCTGAGTTAGAGATGCTGCGAATTGCGGATGTGGACCTCGGTGTCAACTGATTTTCACACGACCAGCCTTTTGCTCTATCATATTATGTTGGCAGCTCCCAGCAATCTGTATATGCAGTACCCTAGTGGTTCTCATTCTAGAATCTAGAATCAATAAGCCATATTGTAAGTCTGTAGTAAAATAAAACGGCATAGGTTTTTGACTTTCTCATAAACGATACCTATTGCATTCGCACAAAATTTTGAATTCGAGATCTTCATCAATTCTGACATAACGATGAAAGGGGAACTCAAAAAATTTAGTCTCGAAATTCTGTCCATCTTCTCCTGAGGTTAACAGCCTAAACGGATGGAGGGGTTTGTTTCATACTTCGAATTTCGGAATTTTTGAGCCTACAGTTCGGGGTACACGTTTGCCCCATTTTTATCTAACTGTTCTTCTCATATAATTTAAACAAGTTTGATTTTTTCGAAAACGGCTCTAACGACTTCAGGTTATGTAGGTAAAGTTAACGATTTTCGTTCAGAAATCGAACAACGGTATACCTTCTAAAACTGGACTTATCTCAAAAACGCTCCATACGATTTGAATAAAGCTTTATTAATAAAGTTATATGGTAATTCCTTACATAAAAGCTAACTCAGTTTTTCTATAAATAATGGTAAATTGGACTTTATTTTAAAAAAATAAATATTTGAACCTTTACGGTCATATTATTCACTCTCTTTCATCCGGGTTAAAGTTAACACCCGGATTTAAGTGAGTTTAACCCAAAAATTTAACCCAAGTCCATAATATTCAGTCAAACCCAAACATAAACCCAGTTTTTAAAACTTGACAGCGTTTAATCCTATTTAAATTAAACTTCACTCCGGGGACCAGTTTAAGTTCTTTAACTCGGCTTAAAACTCAATTTCATAATATTCACTGTTTTTGTTTGGGTCACATTTTGTGAAATTGCAGGAGGCAGAAATCAAAAACTGAAATAAAATAAAATAAAGTGCACGACTGGATCGCACGAAACTTTCTCGTTCATATCATCAGTTTGGTTGGTTTATTTTTCTTTTATTGTTGTTTATAGGCTATAAAACAAGATGTTTTAAATTTGTGATGTTGGTAGGTGGTAACTCGATGTAGGGTTTGCGGTAGACCGATATCTGGACATAGATTTATTATGTAAGAATTCAGAGGTTTGTTTTTGAATTTATCGATGGACGTGTTTGGGGGTTGGAAATTACGAGCGGGTTTTTGATAGTGTAGACTCCAATTGATTGGAATTACTATGGTTGAAAAAAGAACAAGTGGGTTGGGTACTATTTTCTAAAAAGGAGCTTCTATTACCTAGTTGTAATTGCATTTTTACTGGTAGTACGGCAATTCTTAAAACACTGCCTTAAATTCATTTTTTACGAAAAACTAAGTAAGAGGTCCTTTTAAGAATACTTATGTTATCATAAAAAGTGGGCTTTGGTCAAAACAGTTATGGCGGTTTTTGGAAACAACGCGTAGGTACGAAATAGTAGCAAATATTGCAATGTTTATTTCAAAAAATATGCTTGCTCAACTATTTAGCTAAAAACTGACTATATGGTATTATTTAAAATGTTAGCATTACTTGGTTTTTAAAGTTTTATCCAAATCGAAAATGGCGTTTTCGAGATTGAAACAGTTTTTAAAATCAGCGTTTCCGGTGATTCGAATCGAAAATCAAAGACGCAATAATGTTGGAAACGTCAATTTTACTCCAAGTATGCATTTTGGTCAAAATCACTTTAACCGTTTTCATGTAGGTAAAAAAAAGAAAACCAAAATTCTCAAAATATGCATTTTCTCAAATATTAATTACATATAGACAATTTAGCGAAAAACTTTGTTTGCTATAGTGTTGGGAATGACCATACTACCCTAAAAATTAGTTTTTTTTTATTGACCATTTTCGAGATAAGACCAATTTGCAAAAGTACCATTATTCGACTTTTTGGCCAGAAACTGGGTATGCAGCTACGCACCTTAGCGAAAATATACATTTTGGTTAAATTCGTTAGAGCCGTTTTCAAATGAACTGTAACTAAATAAATTCTTAAAAAACGGCATTTTTCAAAAATAGTCCGTTTAACGATATTTTAGGGAAAAACTGAGTTTGCTTTCATGTTATATAACCGTAAAAACGATTTTTTGTTAAAATCGTATGGACCGTTTTTGAGATACAGTGCGACCTCAATAAAAGCAACTAATAGAAATTTTGGTAGTTGGTAGGAGTTGCACGTATCGAGGGTTGCTTTTATTCAGGTCGCACTGTATGTCCAATTTTCAAAATTACCATTTTCGATTTTTTGGTGAAAAAATGGGTATGCAGCCATGTTAACCACACCTACTTAAGCCCAAATGTTTTCGAAAAACTCAAAATTGCTGAAGAAATCCGTCCACCCGTTTGCGCTGTAGAGCTCGGGAAAGACGGACAGACGAATAGAATTGCGAAACCCACTTTTTCGAGTTCCTCTTTCATCGTTATGTCAGATTTGATAAAATCTCGAGTTCGATTTTTTGTACGAATACAATACCTTTCTCTTATTACGTAATGCGAGAAAGTTAAAAAGTTCCTATCAAGACGCTGAAAAAGAGGGAATTCACTCGTCATATTGAAAAACTGTTGATGTCTTCGTCGTCAGAGGATGAATTTAATGCTCGAATGTGGAGAAAGATTATTGGAACATAAAATCTATTAATCTTCAATGGTAAAAAAGTTCAATGGTTCAAAAATTATACATTGTAAACCGTTCTAACTAGAACAGAAACAACCTGTTACTGTGTATTAAGTCAATCCTTATAACTTTTAACGACTTTGGCCGGTGGTTGCTGGCCTATTCGCCCTAGTCTAACAAAAATCTTCAGAGATTTATGTTATACCTAAGGGGCCAGTTATAGCGATACGTAAAAAGCAACCGAAAACATTTTCTTTTGCTTTTTTGGACCTCTTAACGTTAATGCTTAAACTCAATCTTGGTCTTAAAATGTTGCTTATGAATTATAAAGTTAGTTTATCAACAATAATTAGCAAATTATCTTGAACGTTTTGAAAAAAAAGCATTTATTAATTTTTCTGTACGTAAAGTTTTTTTCGTTCAGAAAAATAAATGAATTTTTTTTTCTAGAAAAATTTAAGATAATTTACTAAGCAACATTTTAAGACCAAGATTGAGTTCAAAAATTAAGTTTAAGTAGTTAAAAAAAGGAGAAGAAATTTTTTACGGTTTGGTTTTTCATGTCGCTATAACTGCACTCTAAGACTATCCCAACAAAACTGACGTTGAAAGAGGACCAATATCTCTTAAGGGTAAGCGGATACGTGTGACTTTTAACGCACCAATTTTTGTGGATAAGGGCACATCTGGCAAGAGTCACACGACTGATTAATAGTTGTGCCGCGGAGCTATGTTATAAATATTCTCAAAATTGTTTATCAATAGTTATGACCCGAAAGCTATTCAAAGTTCCTATCAATGCATTCAAAATTTGGCATCGCGAACAAAAATTCCCCCCGGAATATATCCTTCGTAAATTTGCAGGTGGAAATTCAAAAAGTAAGCAGTTTCTATGGGATTTTAAAGTCTCTTGGGTTTTTTATTCAATTCGGTTGATTTGAACCGAGAAAATAGAAGTGCGACATAGGATTGGTATACTTCAAATAACACAGAACAATACTTTTTAATCATTTTGCAATCTTCTAGAGAGTTTCAACTCCTGTCTGGTAACCACCTTTTGCAAACAACCTCAGTCATGCACACAGCTTGACGTTGGCAGGAGCGGCGAATGTTTCTTTGATTGTTGACAAATTGTCAGAAAGAAAATCCAGTAGATAATTGAACATTGATATATTTGACCCCGTAGGACTGGTGAAATCTAATAAAGAACGAAATCTAATAACTATTGCAACGCTATTTTTAATGACTTACAGCGCCTGTGGTAACTCTTAAGGGATTGGATTTATCTCTTAACGTTCTTCTATTCAGTTTTACTTCCCTTTTTCTTGTTGAATTTGTTCCTCAGCCAGCAATCTAATATCTAAATACTGCGGTGTGCATTTTGTTAGCTTAATATTTTGATTTCTATTTTACCAATCGAACATTTTCTTTACTAAAATAAGGATAAATATAATTCGCGTCTTTGCAATTGTTCTATTTAACAAAACAAATAGGTTTTGAACAAATATTTGCAAAATATTCCCAAATATGAGCTTAATTGACATATTCCAACATATCTAAGAAAAACTCCGGGGGAAATAAGTTCCGATGGAGATTCCTGATAGGAGGAATAATTTCCATGGAACAAAAAATGTTCGGGGGGAATTTTTTTCCCCCGCAATTGCCGATAGCCCTGATTAAAAATATATCCTGGAAGCAATCTTTGGTTGTATGTCTACCGACTGCAAGGTGTCTGAACGGAATAAATTTTAAAAAACCCTGAAAGAAAATGACTTCGGTTTTCACAGTTCCATTGCAAAATTTTGCGATCAAACTACGGGGATTTTTGTGCCGTTATTTACTGTCCAGAAGCGAAGATCAAGATTGATATCTAAGCAGAGAATGCCTGTTTCCCGAATAACTCTTATTTGAGACGACAACCTTTTTTGTGGACTTAGACTTCGACAAATGACTAGAATTGCCAAACAATGTAAAATCAAATAAAACACACGTTTCTGTTCTATTATAATTCACACTTTTATTTGCGAACCTTTCTTAGTGCTTACGCCTCTTTCTACGACCAATCACTATTCCCTCAAAGGCGTGTACTTCGGCCAAACTTATCGGTCGGGGTCTGTAATTAAAACCAGTAGGAAATTCCTTTTCGATCTTTATAAAACGATTTCCCTTGTCATATGACAAAGGCAGCCTTCTGTAGTTTAAACGGCTCCTCTGCCAATTATTGAAACAATAGTCCTTCCGCAAGATTTGCGGTTTCTTCGATCCTTCAACATCGCGCCAGTAAAATATTGCACTGGGTCCGGTAGTCTCCTGTTTGGTAAGTTGCTTCCGCCAACTTTTGTCCGGAGTTTGACATACCTTCTCCCATGGATTGAGCTCCTCAATATAGAAGTCTGGATATCGAGTTTCATGGTAGCGCATTTTATGTGAATCAAAAGGGGTTTGTTTTTTATTATTCTTTTTTTTTTTAATGAATATTCAAAATCCAAATCGACTTCCTTCCAATTTTGAATTTTGACGTTGTGATTTTGAACTTTTCTCAGCTTACTTTGAATCGATAATATTTTTACTTTTTTTACAAAACTCCCAACAAATAATGTTGACAGTAGCGGTCACATTTAAAATTTACCACGTCATTTCGACAGTCTGAACATTTTATTGGACTATTTGTCATTTCAAGACCCCGCCATTAGCCTCGCCTACCCCGCTACAACAAACTCAAGGTTGTGCAGAAAACAACTCTCAAAAACGCATTAAATTCTTAACGAAATGTGCCGTAATAACCAAACCAGCGACAGGGACCAACCCTCACAGCTGTGCATGTACAAAATCGCCCACTTGAAACTTTTACCAAATATAATTTTTATTGTTGATTCGTATACAACTTTGCGCACAATTCACCCAAGAACTCATGCAACAGAGGCTCACGTTCAACCTGAATGCCTCTATAAATTCATGCTCCCGTAAAATATTTAACCGCCGTTGTACAGTTGCTATAAATGTAAATTTCCATCAGACGCTCTAAATATAAAGGTAGGTTGGTACAAGGTTATCCGTCGTCAGACTAATGAAACTCGCAATGAAGGGAATGGCAAATGGACCTCCTTTTGAATAGAGAAATGATCCTAGGTACTGGGGCATTGGTGGCCTTTCTATTCACACCATAAACCCATCTAAGCGGCAATTGTTTTATTTTTATTTTCAGTTAAGTATTGACAGTAAAGACTGCGAAAGTGGCAGTCTACCTATAGCTATGTTATGACTTATGATACAAAGAAGGTTTTAGTTACTCATATCTGGATGTCCTCTTTGCCGGCAAACATTTAAGAGCGCTTTAAGAAGTTCAGAAGTTCACACGGTACATACTTTGGACATGATCTTATGTGATATTAAGCAGGGCAGATAGATCTTGCAAGACACTTTTGTATAAGAGACTGCGTTGATGATTTTTTGCATGTGCCCAAAATATCCGTTGGTTTTTAAGGTATTTAAATTTTTATTTATTTATTTTTTTAATCAAGCGAGTACATTAACTGACCATTTGGTCCTAAATGAATTCCTAAGATGAAAACTACAATACGGATTACCTAAGGCATTTTTACATTCGTTCACTCTATGAAAAGGTACATAACATAAAATAAAAAAACAATTTCTTTGAACACTCGGAGGAGTATAAAATCCAATTAGTAATAATAGAAAAGGAAAATCGATATGACCAATTATAAAATCATGAATAGACATAGGTACCTGACAAATATTGCCTCCGTCTGAAAAGAGGTAAGATACCAAATAATTTGCAACTCGTCTCGTAAGTTGGCAATTCAAATAAGAGATGTTATTTTGAATAGCCTGCTATTTCGGTAGCTGTCACTTTTGAAGCTGTTATTTTTTGACATTTGATAAGTAGCAACTACGCCATTACTAAAAATGGAACGATACACGCTTCAACAACGTATGAAATTATAAAAATTCACTACAAAAATGGTGAAAATTTTGCAGTCACAGTTCGCAAAACTAAAGCATTTTTCGGTCGTCTTGAAGCACCTTGTCGGAACGCAATACAGAAATTGGTGGAAAAATTCGAGCTGTTGGGACAAGTTAGTGATGTGACGAATAAAACCCGTGCACGTCGCTCAAGAACAACTGAGAATATTGCTGCTGTAGCCCAAAGTGTTGAAGAAAACCCAGGTTTGTCCATTCCTCGTCGTTCTTTGGAATCGGGCATTTTTAATGGCCGAAGTTGAATGGTATTGATCTGGACAACGTTTACTTTCAACAAGACGGCGCTACGTGCCACACAAGCAACGAAACCATTGATCTTTTACGGGAAAAGTTTCCGGACCATGTTATCTCTCGAAGAGGTGATCACAATTGGCCACCGAGATCTTGTGATTTAACACCTTACGACTTCTTCCTTTGGGGCCACGTGAAAGATAATGTCTACGCCAACAGCTCAGCGTCGATTCAAGATCTCAAAGATGGAATTCGTGAGTCAAAAAACTCAATGCGCTTACAAAAGATAAGTTTAACGTTAAAAGTGACTCTTAGATCTTTTCGGACGGAAATAATGGCAAAGGGAAGGGCCTTGACATTTAGAGACATTGAGAAAAACCTCATTCTTATGACATCATATGGAAAGTCGTTCAAGATTCTCTTGTAGGAGAATACAATCGTGCGCTGAGGATATACAGGGTGGCTGATGAATATTGCTGCATTTAAAAACTCAAATAACTTCTTTTTTTTCAGTGTATGGAATTCATTTTTCTTTATTCGATTTTATTAAATACAGCTTAATTAGTTTTAAAAATAATGGAATTTGAATACTTTAGGTACTCAGGTAACATTAAATCTAGAGGAGAGCATTTTATTAATGCGAACAGTAGCAATAAATCCATTTAGACATTGGATTGAAATCATAACCTAGTCCGTTTTGAAATTATTATACCATCCATACCAGAATTTTTATTTATTAGTTTTTTTTTTAACTTCTGACTCGCCAATGCGATAAAGAGGCACGTCGACCTAAAAGATCTATTGTGTTGAAGAATGCCAGAAAATAAGTTTAGGCTAGCAGAGTTTCCACTAATGTAGCTGATAATGTTTTCCAGCAGAGGAATTTGTCAGTTTTTTTTAGAACTTCATGGAAGAAGAATTTCCTTCTAGTACTGGACAGAGCTGGGCATTCGCACATGATGTGCTCCGCTGTTGGAGTTGACTATATGCATTTTGTTTACCGTGGTGACCAATTGGGTATCCTACAAGGTTTTTGATATCATTCTTCTGAGGCTTAGAATTTGTTAAGTCAGATCAAATAAAAGGTCTTTACTTGCTGATGGGAAGATATGCAGTTGGTACAATTGATTATAGCAATATACAGTGATTCTCAAAATTAATATTAAAATGTTCACAGAATTTTTTTGGCATTTTTTTTTTTTTTTTTCAATACCTTTGTGTCCGGAAACCCACCATATTTTGGATTTGTTTCTAGTTTTAATAAAGAAAAAGCAATTTGAACCTCAGGGATTGAACAGTCTAAGAAATCATAGGAAATTGAGTTAAAGTGAATGCCTTTACACGTGCTTTGATGATATGATGAATTATTGCGACATTAAACAACCCTGTTCAAAATTCCATTGGCTAGGGCTCTAAGGATACCAGAAGTAACTGACAAAGATGGCCCATTGTTGGGGAACATTATGTCCAACTTGACGGTGAGAAAAGGAGTGAGTTATCTTAGTTTTTGGCTAGATCAGAGCCTTTATTTAGACAAATATTTAACAGTCTTGCTGGAGCACAGAGCACGTAGCCACTGAAAATGAGATTGTGTCTCAGCAGGCGTCTCGACTTCAGAGTAAAGCTCAAATGATTCGTGGCCCTCATCAGCTAATAGCTGTCAGATTGAAAAGATTCAAGTTTTTGTAAGGCAGTGTCTTAGGATATGGTCCGGGCTATAAAACATTGTCCCAAACCAGATCCCTTACTTCGTTTGGAGGGGCAGTTTTCCAATTAATGGAATTCAAATGGAAACTTGTCTTAGTTCCGCATAAAATATTACTCCTTAAAAAATATCATGCATGTCGGTTTTTTATCACAGTCACAGCCATAAGCGGCTCATATTTACCGACAACGCTCAGCAGCTCCTCCGTTTTAGTACCGCATTTACGAAGATAATGTAAAGTAACGAGTTTTGGCGGCTAAAGGTGCATGTGTGATCCGATATGCTCTCATTTTGGGCTTCGATTTAAAATTATTTAGGTAGAGGTTGAGGGTCTTTGTAAGAAACATTATACATACCTTACTTGACCGAAGACGCTTATGGCATCGTGATGGACCACTGAGCGCGGGATATCAGATTTGATCACGTCTAATGGTTGAATACGGAACTAATGCTTCAACATTTATTTATTTGGTTTATTGGGTATTGGGTTAATTATATTCTGGTATATTGGTTTGGCGAATGCGGTTCCTAATATTGCTCTGTCTGCATAATTCTTCCAAATGCTGCTTTAAAATATCTTCCATTTTTCGAAGTCTTTCTTCCTATCATGCTGCAGTTAGTTGCTTGGCTTTCTTATGGAATATCCGGCTTATGGTGGAGATTTGTCCAAAAATAATGATGCGCGGTATTGGTAAAGTCCGCTCAGCTTTGTATTTTCATTGCAAAATTATACCGATTGCTGTCTCGTCGGGCAAAAAAAGCCAATTGAGTCCTACGCCGAACTATACCAACTACCAAAAGCAAATGAAGATATTCTCCTTCATCGTTTAATTATTGGTTCCTTAAGGGACGGAGGATGAGAACGTGAACAAATTAAACATCGGCCGCATAAGATGGCTAGCGCCTGTACAGCGGATGGGTTCAATTACCTCGCCTTGAAGGATGCGTACAAGTTAAAGCGAACCTTAATAAGCTTGGAGTGTGCAACTAAATAGATGAAGCCGTGTCATGTAGTTAGCTAAAGTTTGCCATGATCGTTTAAATCAACGCTCAAACGCTCATGTCCCTGCCTGCTTTTGTTTCCATCTGTTGTGTTAACTAATGGGATAAGTTTACACAACAATTTCACATAAACCTTAAGGATTTTTTTGAGCACAATATGCTTAATGAGTTTCACCATGCGACTAGATCCTTTTTGTTGATGCTCTGCAATTATGATCGGCTTCATGTCCTCCCGAATCACATACACGTACCTACGACAAAACAATTCTGAGTTTTCTTTTTGTAATTCGTCTCTTTTCTATATAAATAAAACAAAATCGCAAAAGGTGTATGTTTCCCTCTGTTGCCCGTAATTTGAAGCCAATTAAGTTGATGTTTTTCTTTATAAATGTCGGTAATTACGGTGATCAATTGATATGCTAAATAAAAATAAAAATTAAAAAAAAGCAAAAACGACGCCACCTAATTTCTATGGGGCCGTTGCCCCTCCCTTAAAAAAAAAACACTTTGCGAAATGTGGGCGCGACTTAATACGAAAGGCACGGGCAAAGCCGTAGGAATACAGCTAGTATCTATATATATATATGCTCATACAAATGAATAGTTGCCCAACAGGTCCGCAAAGGACCCTTGGTATAGCTTCTCACAACCATCCGTTTTGTGTGAGTTGATTGAGTGAGTTCATTGATACAAATGACTAGTAGAAGTCCCCCTAGAACTGCTCCTTTAATACCCCCAAGCTCCCCTTCTATTGCATTTGATAGGTTGCCTCTCTATCGATTGACTTCAATTGCTGCATACCAAACTAGACACCACTTCTCACCTACACAGCAATATGCCTTTAATCAGAGACGACGGCGAGGAAATTGCTTTTAAATTTGCTCCCTGCTCCAGTTATATAAATGGCTGTGCCACAGGCGAAACACATGAAACAACAACAGGACCTCGCCGCTTCGCCAAAGAATACTAATAAAGAACAAATAAAATATACATATATAACCGAAAAAAATAATACCAATTCGCATATCTTTCTTCAAGAGGAGACGGTGTAGCAACAGCACCTACCGAAATATTACACTGCATACACTCGTACACGCACAGCTTCAAAAATACAGCAGCGGCATCCGGCATCCATGACGCACTGAGTAAAATAATAAATAATGTAAATGTTGGAAAATTGCGTTCAGGTGTGTTTATTTTAGGATTTAATCGAAAAAGTTAAACATCCAGATGCCAGATTCCAGATTCCATGCCATGCCATCTTTAGGTTGTAGGTTCATTATTAAGGCGCCATATGGAGCGAAGGTGAGTCCATATAACCCTCAGAAGCAGAAAGCCTCGCGTTCAATTTGAGTTCGGTGATATGGATAAAGTTTTGCATGGGCGGCGGCGCTGCAATATAACAGCAATACCATCCGAGGCAATAAAAACCGAAACCAAGCATAAAAATGAAAATAAAAATAATAACTGTTATTAAAAATCATCTATACACAATCAGTGGGCGAGGGTGGCAATAAAAGTAATCCAAGCGGGACGTTTAAGGGGCAATCAGCTGCAGGTAGCGATGCCACTCAATTGGAATCATCGAGTGGAGAGCAATATCGCTCAGTATCGCACCAGCAAAAACGGCACTGGGTCGAGTACACTTCCCAGAAAGTAATTGCCGATGGTGAACCAATAAAAGGCACTGCAATTGAGATACACATCCGCCGAAATCCATCCGTGCATTTGGGTCATGACATGACTCTTCTTTTACTACGACTATTTAGACATTTGTTAGTTCTAAGTATGAGGAAGCGTTGCAAAGTCCATTTAGTTAATAACAATTCAATTACTGTCTTTGAATTTGCATATACTCCAAGGTCAGGCAAAGTTATTTTTATTGAATCGTAAAAGTTTGAGTCCAAATCGCTGCCGGCATATTCCAAAAATAATAATTAATTATGCACGACTAAATGGCAGACGAATGGGGTAGCTATATCATAATATAAGCATGTCCGGACGGTCGTATACCTGTGCGCTGTACGTGTCAATTGACAATTGTCAATAAAACAACAGCACGCAAGCTGCACGTAAATTTCATTAAATCTAACGTACCTACGCTTTAGGCCGTATTTGTGGACATAAAAAAATTATTTATGTATAGTTACTGTAATGGCGCAAGATAACTATTGTTTGTTGATAAACAATTACAGTTTGAGGAGGCTATTTTTTTTTTTGATTTTGTTAAATTGATGTTTAAAATAGTAGAAACGTGAGTGACTGTAAGTGTCAGGTATTAAGCATTATTCGCACTGCGTCGGTGTCTCTATCACTTTTCTATGGGCGATAAACTTGGTTAGATGACAGTAGTCTTATGCCTTCCTTCAGAAACAGGGCGCCAGTGAATGTGACAACTTCAAAAAGTCAAACATGCGAGCAAATAAGTTAGAAAAATTAGGTTTTGTATTAAATCATGGAGTTGTGAGGAGAAAAGTAGCATCACCTTAAGGAAGAAAAATCCACCGACTGTCGTACAAATTAGAGTGCACAAGCAACTCAAAGAATCCATGCACCATCTTCGAATTCAGCTTCCAGGGAACTTTGCAGACTTAGTGCAGATCCAAATTATAAAGTGAACTGTTCGCAGATGCTGTTTGGGCATCTTTTTAACGAATATGCGCCCACCAAAACTGTATTTATTCGCAATAAAGCCTGTCCGTGGTACACTGATGACGCAATGAAAGATAAGCAAGATAAACAAGGTTTGTAGTAAGTGGAAGCGAAACAATTCTCCCATCAAAGCTAAGTACCTACTTACCTGCCCTCTCAAATTCTATGGAGAAATGTAAGCCAAATATGAATGATTGCAAAAACTAACATTAGCTGTATGCTTGACCTGTTTTTGTCCGATGAATTTACACCCAACAGATTGGACTATAATGCTCTCCCATATACAGTCTTTGAAAATCTAACCGATTTCGAGACTGCCACTAAAACTGAAATCATAAGTATCACATTGACGCACTACAATCGAATGCTGTTGGAGAAGTTGGTGTCCCTCTTCGGTTCATACAAATTTTGTTGCCAAACATTTTTCCCTTTGCCTGGAAACTTGCTTAATTTATACCAATAGCAAAGAAACCTAATGCAACAATGGCCAATGGTTATCGACCGATCAGTATTCTACCCTGTCTGTCTAAGGTCTTCGAAAGAGATGCAAATTCAAAATTAACTGTCCGTGAAATTCCTGCTAAGACCAAAGGTAGCTGTTCGTCTGCAATGGTGCATGTCTGATGTCTTAGATGGCAAACGACAAGAAATTTAAAATTAAGCCAAAAATAGACCTTTTCGAAATCAAGTGCTATAAAATGTAATCACTTTTTTTTTTAAACATATCTATTTAGTCCCTCTTTTTGTTTCGTATCACTTAACTATTGTTTCCATGTGTATCAGTCATATTGTCGTCTCTTTTTCAAATAATAAACTATTTAAAAACAGAAAATACAAACAACCAGAAGTGCCTACATTTAAATTTCCTTTATTTGGTGATTCTTGTGATATAAAAGAAAACCTCATGTCTACTCTGTAATGTGCTGCTATACATTATAAGCGATTTAATATTCTTATTTTTTTTGACTATAGTGCGAGCTCAACCCAAAGATTTAACGAATCGTCCACTGCAAAAACGAGCAGATTCAGCGGCTTCGCTCGCTTGCTCGAGTTATCTGGGTGTGGGTGCATAGCGGCTTAGCGGAACGTGGCGTTACCGCGGCTATATAAGCGTGCGAAACCGAGAAGCGGTCTCCTTTTTTTGTCTTTCGTCTACGACTCTCTTAAGCACTAAGCTCACGCGGTCTGAAGTTGGCTACCACGTGCAAGTTAGCATACTTTCGTGGAAAACTCTATCTCGTGCAATATTAATTATTAATTAATTCGAGTACCTTTTCTCGAGCTATTTAGCGAATCAGCTACCTGCGAGTTAGCAGAAAAGTTTCGCGGCTAAACATAAACGCCACCAGCAATTCGTCCTATAAGGCGAGCATAGATAGACGGTAAATTTCCGGAGCGACGGAGCGCAGTTAGACCACGCAGCACCCAAGAAAGCGCCTGTTTCTTGTGTTAAGAAGACAAACAAAGTAGCCAGAAGGTACGCCGTCGCAAAAAGTATGGCCATCGCGAGACTCATGCAAATGACGTTGGTTGGCTCTCACAGTGATTGAAAAGGATAGTGGACGGCGACGCCCATAGCCCAGTCGACGAACAAAGAAAAAAAAAATTACGATCCCAGTGTGTATGCGGGCGGAGCGGGAGTAAAACGACCCAAAAGCAAAAGTGGCTGCCAGTTCCCACATCGCACGCGGCCGGCACGCAGCTTCAAGCAAAGAAAAAAACGAAAAACAAAAAGTTATAAGAATTCTGGAAACCGCGTTCAATCCCGTACTTGTGCAAATAAAAATTAAAGAACTGTTGAATCGTACCTATTTTGTTTAATCCTTTCCCCCTTTCACGTTCATAATTAGTGTTTAATATTGTTTTTAAGTAAGTTACCTAGTAAGAGGCTAAAATTCTCTCTCCGTAGGCCTGTTATCGTAAAATCGCGGAATTAGTGCACGCTCTTTTCGGTGTCTTTTTGCATACATATATAATATATATATATATATAAATAAATGATTTAAAAAAGTTCTCAGTGACGCGTAACCCTGATACGAAGTGTTTTTGTGGCCACAACAGCAGCTCGGAGAGGAAGAAATGAGTGAGTACCAACGTTTGTTTTTTTTCTATTTGTTATAATATTTATTCCTATATATACACATTACATATGTATGCCTAAGGTTCGAGCTTGAGCAAGTTTAAGTTTTTTTTTATTCCGAGAATTGTAATTCGGAGTCAATTAATTCGGAGAGAGGAGGTTAACTCATTGAAGTATGAAATTTTGTTTTTTTTTGGCTTTTGGTTTTGAATTCACAAACTGTAACAGTAGTTCCAAGACGTTAGTCTAGCAAGCTAAAATCCTTAGTATTTAAATTAGATAAGTAAGACAAGAACGTTTATAAAAAAAGTAATTTTCGTTGCATTAACTTCAACACGATTATGCGCAAATAAAAAAATGAATTATTAATCCAGTTACGGAATCCAAGATTGTTTGTTTATTTGAGGACATAGTTATTTTGATATGAAGGCCTAAAGCAATTCGGCGGGTGAGACGCAGATCGCGAACATGCATACATACACGTAAACGTTCAAACGTAGCTCATATCTGAGCACGTCTAAATAAGGGACTATCCCCATTAAAAGTTAAAGGGCGAGGATAGTCAAGGAGCAATGGTGGATACTCCATTGCTATAAGAGGGCGGGCACCCTTATGGTGGCGTAATACCTGGCCATCGTAATATAAACAATAAGTAGTGCTGGTAAGAATCGCAATACATTCTTTTCTCCCCATACCGTTCAAATGCGCTCAAACGCACTCACACGCACACACACACACACACCGGTTTCACTTTTTCCCCATCCCCGAGAAATGGCGACAGAGTTTTCATAATAAGAATCAAGCGTATGATCACCTCCCCAACCGTAGAATCGACGCAGTAAATCCCCCCCCCCCATCACCGTTAGGAGACACTTTATTTTTTTTTTGTAGAGGAAAAAGAGCAGCAAGATCCCCACCTAGAACCGTTGAGCTTAGCTGAGCAACAACATTTCGTGTCTCCCAGCTGCTCGGGGAAAACCCCGTCCACCTCCTACTACAAATGGCGCCCAACTAAGTGGAGCCGTAGCAAAAGTAATGCTATGGCAAATCTTTAAAATATTATAATTAGAATTTTGGAAAGCTTCGCTATTTCGTGTGTAGAATTTTGTTTCTTGAATTCCTATTGGAAGTCGTAGAGTCTTAGAAGAATTGTCTTTAGCCTTCTTGCTCCAAGGGGATCGAAACAAATATGCGTATAGGAAAATATTTAACAGTAGATGTTTCAGTGAGTCGTCGATTATTAGTAGTAGGCCGCTAGCATATCTTCAGTTACCGCAGAGACACACTCTAGAATATTTTCCACTGTTCCGCTATCTTAGAAGAGTCCGTAAATACCAGAGAGTAGGGAGAATCATCAAGATAGGGTACAGCGAGCGGCAGCGTTACTTATTGTTTTTATTTTGTATTTATTTCATTGTGTGCATGGGAACGTATCCAAAACTCACCCGTTTTTATGATATCAAGTATACCCACAGTTTAAACGTATATACTGCTTCCCTACCTTAGCTAAACCATTAGTTTATTTTATCAAATGGACAGGTCTAGAGGCGCAGTAAGCAAAAGCGGTAGAAAGCCAAATTTTGACCCTAATAGGCACAGCATGTCGTTACGATCTTATGGTCCGGTGGCTGATAATAACAGGTCATTGGAGACACAAAGAACTTCCACCGATAGGCAGGTCATGCATTCTCCACCCATTAGAACTGCAAGTCAGTCAGATCAAAGTTTAGCAAATATCAACCCATCTTCTCAGAATTTGCCAGTTTCGAATGATCCTGGAATCTATATTCAGTCGAATCAAGCTCCAATTGGGACCACAACTTCCCCAACCGGTGCTACCAGAACAACTCCCATGGCTACAGTGTCGGTAATGTCAAACCCGGTTGTCACTTGTTCGCTCCCCAAGGAGGCCCAAGCTTCGAGTCGGGATTTTCCACAAGTAGATCCGAGTGCGTCAGTTTTTTCACCAGACAGACAAAGATTGCTTTCAGCTCAAATCAAAAACTTGGTCGATGCAAGCATCGGTTCAACCCAAGCGTCAATGATGGCATCTTTAACGGCTATAATTCAGAATTGTGTTCAGGAATCGGTACAGAATGCAATTGCTGCAAGCAGTACACATTCCCTACATAATCGGAATCAGAATTACCAAGCGAATGCAGGTGAGGTTATGGAGCCTAGATCGTCGTTAAATACAAACAGACAGGCAGTCGCAATGCCAACACAGAATGAGATCCGAGGCACTAGTAGCACACATAGATATCAACCAAACATCAGCAGCGATTCTCGCGATAATTTTTCGCAAGAAGGAAATGAGCACGTTTATCGGGAAGACACCCAACATTTCCAAAGAGCTGAGATTACATACCAACCGGCTAGGCAAAGTAGGAAAATTGAGATGGATAGATGGGGCATAAATTTCGACGGAACGTCAAAAACGATGTCCGTTGAAGATTTTGTTTTTCGAGTAGAAGTACTTAAAAATAACTACGGCTGTTCGTGGGCAGAAGTCCTTAGGAATTTTCATCTTGTTCTTTCGGGGATAGCTCAAGAATGGTATTGGCAACATTTACGTACCGGTCCTAGATTAGACTGGGGTCTCTTTCGCCAAGCGTTGCTAAAGAATTTTAAAACGAGTGAGAGCGATTTTGAAATAATCAAACAGATCATAGACCGCAAGCAATACCCACAGGAGAGTTTTGATAGTTTTTATAACTCGATACTACAATTGAAAAATCAGTTGAGAACAGCAATTCAAGATTCGGAGTTGTTGGGGTTAGTCAAAGGCAATGTGAATAACAAGCTAATGAACTTCATTTACCCCATGTCGATATACACGTTAGATCAGTTTAGGGACGAGTGTCGCCGGACTGAAAAAATGATACAGTCTCGTGATCAGAATCGGTATCGTAGTCCCAATTTCAACATCAGGAATATTAATGAACTGAGTGATGATCAGCCGGCAAGCGAACTTGACATTTCAGAAGAGGTGTCGGCGGTTTTCCTTCACGGAAGGTCAAGAGATAATTCCGAAGTTAACAGTTCAAACAGGTCATGTTGCTTTAATTGTAAGCAACCAGGTCACAGCTTCGTCAGCTGTCCGTCCCCCAATCGAAAGCTATTTTGCTACCGTTGCGGGCTTGAAAGCGTTACGACGCCTACGTGTCCCAAGTGCAACCAGGGAAACCGGAGGTCGAACGCGGTTGTAGGGGAATCCCGTTCGACACAAACAGGCCCCTAGGCGTAAGTGTCGGAACAAATACAAGCACAGACCACACCACAAGAGTTCAACAACCAAACGTTCAAAAACAACTTAAAATTTTAGAACGAAGTAAGCAATCTATCGGACAGAACTCAACCCGCGTTCGGCAGAAGAAATCAATTTCCTTTGACGAACGCCTCAGAAATTACAACAACATACGCAGCAAAATTTTTCAATTAAATGAACTAAAACAGCTACAGTCAATCCCTAAAAATGGCCAGGTAAGAATAAGGTACAGGAAGAGATTGTTGTATAGAAAATTGATAAACTTTTGTTCATTGGAGCAGGATGAAGATCCACGTCCGTATGCCAACATTTTGATTCACGGTCAGAAGATGAAAGGTCTTTTAGATAGTGGCGCAACTGTCTCATGTTTAGGCAAAGGATGTGAAGAGCTCGTCAAAGATTTAGGAATTTCATTTTATAGCTTTAGGTCAGTCGTAAAAACAGCTGACGATAGTAAACACAATATTATTGGTCGTGTACGAGTGTTGGTCGAATACAACAATATAGAGGAGTACATGGATATTTACCTTGTGCCAAGTCTAGCACAAACTTTGTATTTAGGGGTAGATTTCTGGAAGGTCTTCCAGATCGCGCCACAAATAGTAAGCGAAGTAGGTGTTATTGAAGCAGAAGTGACAAACGTGTCTGCGGGCCACAGTCGAGACCCACCGGAATATGAAGACCCGAAGGATAATACACCAATGCATGAACTAAGTCCCGAGCAAAAGATTCAGCTTGAAGAAGCTATAAAAGAGTTTCCATCTTACGCGGAAAAGGGATTAGGTAGAACGACAGTAGAAGTGCACACAATTGACACAGGAGATGCGCAACCTATTAAGAAACGGTTTTATCCGATCTCACCGGCCATCCAGAAAATAGTTTATGAAGAAGTTGACAGAATGCTTTCCTTAGGAGTAATAGAACCAAGCGTAAGCTCGTGGAGCTTTCCAATTGTTCTTGTCAGGAAACCAGGAAAGAATAGGATGTGCATAGACTTTCGGGAACTGAACCGTGTTACAAAAAAATTAGCATATCCATCACATCTCGTTGAGGGGATGATAAGTCGACTTGACGACACAACAGTTATATCGAGCGTGGATCTCAAAGATGCCTTTTGGCAGATTCCGCTCGAAGAAAAGTCAAAGGAGAAGACGGCATTTGCGGTTCCAGGAAGACCATTATACCAATTTACAGTCATGCCTTTTGGACTGTGCAACGCAGCCCAGAGGTTATGTAAGCTGATGGATGCAGTGATCCCCCAAGAACTCCGCAAATACGTATTCGTATACCTCGACGACTTACTTATCATTTCGCCCGACTTAGGAACTCATTTTAAAATCCTCAAGTTGACGGCCAAATGCCTTACAGACGCTAATCTTACCATAAATTTAGAAAAGTCAAAGTTCTGCTGTAAAGAGCTTAAGTACTTAGGTTATATTGTAGGCCAGGGACACTTGAAACCCGATCCAAGCAAGGTCTCTGCTGTGCAGGAATTCCCGTTACCAACCTCGCAAAAGCAAGTAAGAAGATTTATTGGCATGTGCGGTTGGTATCGACGTTTCATAAGGAATTTTTCGTCATTAGCGTCGCCTTTGTCGGATACCTTGAAGAAGGGGAAGTGTTTCACGATGACTGCGGAGGCGGTCACCTCTTTTAATGCTCTCAAGTCAGCCTTGACTACTGCTCCATTGCTGAGTAACCCTGACTACTCTCAACACTTCCTAGTTCAGTGCGATGCTTCTAGCTATGGCATAGGGGCTGTTCTTTTCCAATATGATGAAGATGGACAGGAAAAACCTATCGCCTATTTTTCTCAGAAAATGAACTCCTGTCAGCAGAAGTATAGCGTGACTGAACAGGAATGTTTAGCAGCGGTTTTAGCGATCAAAAGATTTAGGCCTTATATAGAGGGTCTGCCGTTCACAGTGATCACGGACCATGCTAGTCTTAAATGGTTGATGGGCTTAAAAGACTTGAGTGGACGGTTAGCTAGGTGGTCTCTTAAGCTGCAAGCGTTCGACTTTAAGATTGAGCACAGGAAAGGCTCACAGAATATAGTTCCGGATACCCTTTCCCGTGGTTTTCTGGAAGCACTTTCGCTTGGACAGGATGATAGCATGTCGGTAGATTTAGAGAGTAGCGAATTCGACTCGAAGGAGTATGCAAGTATAAGAGAAATGATTCAGCAGGATCCGCCCAAGTTTCCGGATATGAAAGTGGAAGGAAACCTTCTTTATAAACGTGTTCGAAGTCCGGACATAGCCTCAGCGGCATCCGAGCTCGCGTGGCGGCTATGGGTACCCAAAAGCATGACGCGAAAGTTAGTTGAAGGTGCTCATAATCCAACGAATGCTTCACATGGAGGAGTCACGAAGACAGTAGAGAGAATCCGACAGTTTTACTATTGGCCGGACATGTTCACCCAGGTGCGCGAGTACGTGAGAAATTGCGATGCTTGCAAGGAGAACAAGTCTCCCAATATGGTTTTGAGACCACTGATGGGGCGACCGATGGATATATATAGACCCTTTCAGAAACTGTATATAGACTTCATGGGCCCTTACATCAGAACTAAGCGAGGAAACCTTTTTCTATTTGTTGTGCTAGATCACTTCTCGAAGTATGTGTTTTTGAAGCCGATGCCGAAAGCGTCCTCGACCGCCGTTATTAGATTCCTTGAACAAGATGTTTTCTGTAGGTTTGGAATTCCCGAGTACGTGCATTCCGATAATGGGAAGCAATTTGTTTCAAAAGAGTTCAAACAGTTTTTAGGCGCCAATGGCGTGAAACAAATATTGAATGCGATATACTCACCCCAAGCAAATGCTTCTGAGCGAGTTAATCGGTCAATTTTATCAGCCGTCCGAATGTATTTAAAAGAGGATCAGAAAGAATGGGACTTGCACATTTCACAAGTGCAACAATCACTTTGCTCAGCATATCATCAGTCTACCAAAATGAGTCCTTATTTTTGTTTATTTGGCATGAACATGATAACTCATGGCGGAGTGTATCCGATCCTACGGAAATTGCAGAATTCCAATGATAGTGAATTGCTCGCGGTAAAGCACTCCGACCGAATGGAGGCAATAAGGGAAAAGGTAAAGCAACATCTGGCAGATGCCTATCAAAAGAACAAGAAAGTGTATAATACTAGAAGTACGGATAAGAAGTTTCATCCCGGACAAGAAGTTTTCCGGAGGAACTTTGTGCAAAGCAATCAGGCCAAGGCTATCAACGCTAAGTTGTGCCCGAAATTTCTGCGATGTAGAATTAGAAGCGTAATCGGAAACTGTATGTATGAAGTCGAGGACTTGCAAGGGAAGTTAGTAGGGAGAGTGCATGGCAAGGATATAAGACAGTAGGTCCAGTTTTCGTAGACAACTCAGGGGTGGGACGACTTTTTATTCTCTCAGGCTTACGGCATCACTTGTTCCACGTCTTTAAGGAAGTTAAACTTCATTCAAATCCTTGGTGTTGTAATGTGCTGCTATACATTATAAGCGATTTAATATTCTTATTTTTTTTGACTATAGTGCGAGCTCAACCCAAAGATTTAACGAATCGTCCACTGCAAAAACGAGCAGATTCAGCGGCTTCGCTCGCTTGCTCGAGTTATCTGGGTGTGGGTGCATAGCGGCTTAGCGGAACGTGGCGTTACCGCGGCTATATAAGCGTGCGAAACCGAGAAGCGGTCTCCTTTTTTTGTCTTTCGTCTACGACTCTCTTAAGCACTAAGCTCACGCGGTCTGAAGTTGGCTACCACGTGCAAGTTAGCATACTTTCGTGGAAAACTCTATCTCGTGCAATATTAATTATTAATTAATTCGAGTACCTTTTCTCGAGCTATTTAGCGAATCAGCTACCTGCGAGTTAGCAGAAAAGTTTCGCGGCTAAACATAAACGCCACCAGCAATTCGTCCTATAAGGCGAGCATAGATAGACGGTAAATTTCCGGAGCGACGGAGCGCAGTTAGACCACGCAGCACCCAAGAAAGCGCCTGTTTCTTGTGTTAAGAAGACAAACAAAGTAGCCAGAAGGTACGCCGTCGCAAAAAGTATGGCCATCGCGAGACTCATGCAAATGACGTTGGTTGGCTCTCACAGTGATTGAAAAGGATAGTGGACGGCGACGCCCATAGCCCAGTCGACGAACAAAGAAAAAAAAAATTACGATCCCAGTGTGTATGCGGGCGGAGCGGGAGTAAAACGACCCAAAAGCAAAAGTGGCTGCCAGTTCCCACATCGCACGCGGCCGGCACGCAGCTTCAAGCAAAGAAAAAAACGAAAAACAAAAAGTTATAAGAATTCTGGAAACCGCGTTCAATCCCGTACTTGTGCAAATAAAAATTAAAGAACTGTTGAATCGTACCTATTTTGTTTAATCCTTTCCCCCTTTCACGTTCATAATTAGTGTTTAATATTGTTTTTAAGTAAGTTACCTAGTAAGAGGCTAAAATTCTCTCTCCGTAGGCCTGTTATCGTAAAATCGCGGAATTAGTGCACGCTCTTTTCGGTGTCTTTTTGCATACATATATAATATATATATATATATAAATAAATGATTTAAAAAAGTTCTCAGTGACGCGTAACCCTGATACGAAGTGTTTTTGTGGCCACAACAGCAGCTCGGAGAGGAAGAAATGAGTGAGTACCAACGTTTGTTTTTTTTCTATTTGTTATAATATTTATTCCTATATATACACATTACATATGTATGCCTAAGGTTCGAGCTTGAGCAAGTTTAAGTTTTTTTTTATTCCGAGAATTGTAATTCGGAGTCAATTAATTCGGAGAGAGGAGGTTAACTCATTGAAGTATGAAATTTTGTTTTTTTTTGGCTTTTGGTTTTGAATTCACAAACTGTAACAGTAGTTCCAAGACGTTAGTCTAGCAAGCTAAAATCCTTAGTATTTAAATTAGATAAGTAAGACAAGAACGTTTATAAAAAAAGTAATTTTCGTTGCATTAACTTCAACACGATTATGCGCAAATAAAAAAATGAATTATTAATCCAGTTACGGAATCCAAGATTGTTTGTTTATTTGAGGACATAGTTATTTTGATATGAAGGCCTAAAGCAATTCGGCGGGTGAGACGCAGATCGCGAACATGCATACATACACGTAAACGTTCAAACGTAGCTCATATCTGAGCACGTCTAAATAAGGGACTATCCCCATTAAAAGTTAAAGGGCGAGGATAGTCAAGGAGCAATGGTGGATACTCCATTGCTATAAGAGGGCGGGCACCCTTATGGTGGCGTAATACCTGGCCATCGTAATATAAACAATAAGTAGTGCTGGTAAGAATCGCAATACATTCTTTTCTCCCCATACCGTTCAAATGCGCTCAAACGCACTCACACGCACACACACACACACACCGGTTTCACTTTTTCCCCATCCCCGAGAAATGGCGACAGAGTTTTCATAATAAGAATCAAGCGTATGATCACCTCCCCAACCGTAGAATCGACGCAGTAAATCCCCCCCCCCCCATCACCGTTAGGAGACACTTTATTTTTTTTTTGTAGAGGAAAAAGAGCAGCAAGATCCCCACCTAGAACCGTTGAGCTTAGCTGAGCAACAACATTTCGTGTCTCCCAGCTGCTCGGGGAAAACCCCGTCCACCTCCTACTACAACTCATGAAAATTAAATAACTATATAATGAATGGAGGAGACATCAACTTAAACCAGAATTGGAAATTGCAAACAAAAGAGCCCAACATTCCAGAAGCTAAGCTATAGTAACATCCAAAATAGAAAATATAAGTCTACTACAATTGTTGAAGAACACACCTCTTTGCTGCAAAAGCCAGGATCCATATGCATGGGATATGCAGTCCTGAGACAAGTTTGACCAAAAGAGTACAAATTGCAATAAGAAGTTTTCTATCAGATGAAGAGATTCCTCAGCATCATCTTATGGCTAGCGGTTATGACGCGACGGTACAAATGTAAATACGGGAAATTACGGCGGTGCTATAAGACTACTTAAGACAGAACTTCAAAAACCACTTCAATGGATAATATTTTTACTATATATGAATGAGCTACTTTTGAGACACTTATTTCAACATCTTGATAGATGTACTTCGGGACTTAAATCTTACACTGGACCTTTGGGAAAAGAACTTGAAACCTGTGAACAATTATCAGAAATGGTTAGAGATTTAACTACAGATCCACAGTGCCTACTTGCACAAGATTATGTGACGGGGCAACCGCATAATGCGTTTGCATACCTATATAAACAACAGAGATAGGTACCTTCGGGAAACTTGATCACTTTGGCCGCGTTTGGTGTCAAAGTCTACGCACTGTCTTGGTGCTTCGTCAAAAAGAAACCATCATCTTTTTGACATAGTTATGGCCTCCAGATATCTTCGAAAAGAACTTAAGAACGTAATCGATCCTGTCATTCAGCGGAATGGTTATTTCGCGCATCCTGAACACTTTCTTCTTTCTTGCAAATTATCGAGAGAACAGGCAGATCGGGGCTTTAAATAAACCACGTAGTATGCCTCGGTCTTCAACAACCAGGCTGTTTGAAGGGCCGCTTATTAACTTCAATGCATTAACGTATATCGATTCAATAAATTGGCAAGAAAAGGTTTCTGAACCACCGATTATGCAAAGCTTGTGCGACAAAGAAATTCGCAGCATCGTGGAATCTGGTGATGAAGGTGAAGTGTTCTTTTTAAGGTTTTCCGTGCCAAACCCAGAGCTGAACGAGCTGTAAATATAAAGACACGGAAGCTGCCACTTCTCAGTAGACAAAAAAGTCCTGACTAGGCGCAATAAAATCGAAAATAGAATCACGAAAGGAAATGCCTAAATTTGAGACAAAATAATATTTTTGAGCATCTTTATTATAAAATAGATAATGTTTATTGTTACGAGAATGAATTTATTTGTTGTTTATTTTGAATTTTTTTTGACTCTCAAAAGTCTTGTAGTACCTTTATGAACAGCTTGAAGAACCTCTTCAGAGAGGAAATTAGTACATAAATAGTTACAGGTCCGTAAGTGACGCTAGGCCTTGCTTTTTACTACCATTCGTTTTCTGTGAGTTTTACAATATGCCGTATCCAAACGGCTAATAGAGAGGCTCATTCATGACAGCTGTACTCTCGGATGTTTGTTAGACGTTTGAGGTGAAAAAATGTCTTAAAATGTAATTTTTATTTTTCCGGGAATCGAACCTGGGTGCCCTGTCTTAGTAGTCCAATACCATAATCGCTAGGTCAAGAAGCTTACATTGCTGAGTAAAAAGGAGGTTTTAATACTAATATAGAAAAAGCCTACAATGTTGGACATCATAGCCTCTTAGAAGCCTCCCTTCCCTTATACTTAGCTTGTAAAATTACTCTAGAGATCTAGGGAAATCACCAGCTTCTTTAAACCGCGACATTGTGCAAAATTGAAAAAATTTAAAATTTAAATAAAAACCTTTTGAAATGGTTTTAAAAAAATAAAAAAAAAATTTAATAGTCATTTTACGTTTGCCTGTCGCGAGTTCATTATTTAAAAAAACACATTACGATATAAAAAGAACGTCTTCAACATCAGGGAAGAATGATATTCATGTTTAACTCCTGATTTTGTACGATCGACTTTGAACAATTGGAACAATATCTTTTGGCAGATCATCCGGACGCGAAAAACAAACTTGAATACCATTGAAGAAGTCAAATACAAAGATGGTGGACTTATTTTCATTGAGGGGGACTTCTCAAAAAAATGGTAATTCATAACATGGCATTAAACATGACGGGCACATCGTTTTAAGCAAGACTGATTTTTTTTAAAACACGAGCAAGTACTACGAACTGAGAGCTATATTTAAGACCATAACCCATATTAAAAGACCTCGTACATACCTACTGCGATTCCTGGATTTCAAATTTACTTCTTTGTTTTGAGTTTGTTGTTGGCTTTCTTGGCAGTTTTAATTACTCATACACCACCAAGTTTCTCGACAAAAAAATTGGAAATAGGTTGTTCATGGGTAAGCCACTTATTTAAGCAACCATCGCATTATCGTTTTAAACTAACCAAATGAGCTTATTTCTAATGAAAGAAATTATTTCACGGAAGTTAACAAAGTGGATGATCATCTGTCAGTGCAGGGTCATAAGTCTACAAGCTCAAGACTTGACTCATACTCTTCAAGGGTTTTATACCCCACTATGGTCCGTTATGGTCCGTGTTATGACCTTTTTCATCTCTCCAGAACTTTCGGCGATAGATCCTCGTTCTCTTGACTTATATTCTTTTTTAGAGCTTCATAGGGCTGAGGCTTGTTGACATGGACTCGTGACTTCAACAAATTCCATTAAAAGAATTTTCAATGGTTAAATCAGGCGAGTAGCCGACACGCAAATGCAGCCCTCAGAGTTTGGGTTGTGGCTCTTGCACTATGTACTGTTGCTCTATCCTGTTATTACCACGTGTTCTCAAGCCCCGATTCATCCAATTGAGGAAGAAGACAGTCATTAAGAATTGTTCTGCCGTCCACAGTAGTCATCTATGGGGTTCTCTGCAACATCTTCAGTCACACTTTCGATATTCTCTACAGACCTGGCAGCATTTAGCAGTATTCCACACTCTTCTAGGCAAGCGCATAGCCGTCGCTCTGTTTTCTCAATTGCAGCTGGACGTCTGTGAAATCTGCGCTATCACCACCGACGAATTATTTCGCAAAAGATTTAGAAACAATCATTCTTAAGAGTTACAGCGATGCCGCCTGACTAAAGAAAAATACCTTTTCTTCTTCTATTTTGTGGCTACCAAAACGAAAAAGGATGTAAAAGTAAAGAAGTCATTTTAAAACATTTTATTTGTTTTAATAAAGCAGGGTTGGCTTAAGGCCGTATATAACACGATTGGGGTATGATTTTTGCTCCATCTTGATATTAAAATTGCTTTATTCCTTTAGACTACCTGTAAAAAGGATCTCTTATGACTTCAATAAGTTTCCAACACCTTTAAGTGCGAAGAACTATTTTTTTTAACTCTTCCGACAAATTTACTACCCCAAAGTATTGCAAATAAACGTTGAATGGTTGTTTGCTAATTTTGTAGGAAATATCAATTTAATGAAAAAAAAACTAAACACTAATTGCCATTCAAAACACAACCCCCCAAAGATAAAAGGTTACCCAATGTAGCAAAAACACAAACAAGGCAAAATGACAAATTTCCAGGCTAAACGTAATTACCAATTATGCGTATCATACCCATTTTCCATTTCATGGTGCCAGTGTACGACCCTTAAAGTTTAAACCAAACAGCTTCTTTCTGATGATAAAAAGTTAGGCAAGTCGTCGACAAATTGTCCCACTTTAGATAGACCCAAATGTTTGTCGTCCCTTTGCATGCAAAACTCTCCCCAAATACAACGCATTATACTTATATTTTTAGAACACAACCCTCCGGACCACTCCCGGAATAATAATAATCAACAAGCTCCCCCCAGCGCCACACCACCCCACATCACGCTCAATGACTGGGTAAGTGAATGTAAAATGTCTCCTCTCATCTTTGTCACAAGGAGAATTTGCCAAAAATTTTCCAGATTTCACAGAAAGGAAAAGAAAAAATCGCGGAACAGAATCAAGAAAAGCAGTATACAAGTTGCGCAATTTTAATAAATCTCTTCTTCTTATGAAGTCCAAAATGCCCATTGTTGCTCGATACCGTTTCTACTCCTCCATTTTCAGTTTTGCCCGAGTAAAAGTTTTCCACTAGTCCGAGAGAAGACGCAAAAAAAAGAAAACAAGCCAAACTCGAAGGAAATTGCCAAACAACACAAAACTGTCGACATGAAGAGTGAAAAAGCGTGCGCACGTATGTGTGTCTGTTTGCTTGTTTATCATCTGGCAGAGTAGTAGGTGCCGCATCCATGGCCCAAAATGTCCGCCACCCAACAAGCTCCGCTCCAGCTCCAACAAGCTGCTTGTTCAAAAGTCAATTTAACTTTTCAATTCGGGCGAAAACTTTTCCGAATTATTCATTTGTGGTGTGTTTTCCGGGAGATTTTGCCCTGCTCCTCGGCTCTTCTATATCGTGTCTCTATTTATCTGCATTTTGTGTATAGTGTATATCAAGTGATCGCACTTGAAAAGTTGAAACATCATGGTCTTTGAAGTGTACGTTGGCGTATATTTTCCATCTGTCTAGTGACTGTGTTTGTTCTGGCAACTAAACGCGGAGCGACTCGGATTATCTTCGTTAAACGTAGAGAGGAAGAGAGGGAGAGAGAGTAAAGTTACGGATGAACGCGCGTAAGCAGAGACGGAGCGAGTGAGGCTGGGGGAAAGCCAATAATCTCCTTTTCGTTTAAAAACTAAACAACAGGACGTGTAGTGTATGTTGTACGGGATAGTGAATTTTTAGTGCAGTTACCCTTACCTTATGTTATCGGACAGGGAAACAGGGATGTGCTACCTTCCTTTGCCGCAAACGAAGTCGGTTGGGATTAGATTTTGTTATACGAATGCGGTTACTGGATGACTAGTTGAAGGTACATCCCCAGCAGTACTTTTGTTAGGGACAATCCAGAAAGGGTTGTCTATAGATTTGCGATTTCTACCTGCCAGTGTGTGTGGTGAGTCCTCTTTTATGCGGGTTTTTGAGGAGAAATTGATTTCCATCAGAGCTACAATGATTTGAGGTACAATTAACTTCTGTTCGTGTACTAGAGTAACATGCAGTCTGCTTTTTTAAGGTAGATAAGATGGACTCTTTGTGCAGCTTTAAAAGCTGTAGATGTATGCGGTTGCGAACCGATATTACACATGCTCCTATTATCCGATAAACTACTCCTTCGATAGGGAAAAGGATGACTTGATGGTTACTTAGGAGCGATGCACAGATTGGATGGGGAAATGTGCGTCTGTTTTACTCTCGGGATTTGTTATTGCGGTCAGAATAGCATGTACAAACGACACGCCGTTCCACGCTTTCGCCTGATAGGGGTAGATATTTTGAGGAGCTACACCTGCAACAAGTTTGACTTTCGGACAAAATCATTATTCACCAATGTCGACTGTGGGGACTACAACTACAAAAAAAAAAATTCAACAGAAAACACGACTTAAAGTATAACTACAACCTCGACTAAAACTACAACTACAGCTGCATTTACTATTCCAACAACTACAACTACAACTACAACTACAACTACAACTACAACTACAACTACAACTACAACTACAACTACAACTACAACTACAACTACAACTACAACTACAACTACAACTACAACTACAACTACAACTACAACTACAACTACAACTACAACTACAACTACAACTACAACTACAACTACAACTACAACTACAACTACAACTACAACTACAACTACAACTACAACTACAACTACAACTACAACTACAACTACAACTACAACTACAACTACAACTACAACTACAACTACAACTACAACTACAACTACAACTACAACTACAACTACAACTACAACTACAACTACAACTACAACTACAACTACAACTACAACTACAACTACAACTACAACTACAACTACAACTACAACTACAACTACAACTACAACTACAACTACAACTACAACTGCAACTGCAACTGCAACTGCAACTACAACTGCAACTACAACTACAACTGCAACTACAACTACAACTACAACTACAACTACAACTACAACTACAACTGCAACTACAACTACAACTACAACTACAACTACAACTACAACTACAACTACAACTACAACTACAACTACAACTACAACTACAACTACAACTGCAACTACAACTACAACTACAACAACAACTACAACTACAACTACATGACATGACAATGACTGACCTTATCAGTCCAACATGCGATTATCAACACAATTTGGAAATAAATTTTCATCTACTTGTAACCACTTAGATAAGTAGATAAGTTTCAACCACCCCCCGTCTCTTAATAGCCCTTGACCCTTAAAACCTAATATGAACCACTTCCCAAAATGTTGATCCAATCATCTCGTTTTCCCCATTATACTCATAAATTTTATTTATATCATTTCATGGAGCTCTCTCCTGCAAGTCCATATACCTAAGTTTTGCCGGTTCATATAGTTTTTCCCACAAAGGTTTTGCCCTGTTGACAAGATAACAATAGTAGTGTACCACCAGCGCCATGCCACATCCATACATTTTGGCCGGTGGCTCCTTTCACCAGGGTCATTCGCACAAGGAAACTTATACATATATGTGGCAAGTGGCAAGTCCATACTTCGCCTGATGCTAACCAACCAACACCTGTAGGTATGCTGTGTCCTTGCCTTGATTTATTTTGCAAGCTGCGGATATGAAAGTATCTTTCTGCGAAAATCCTGCTGTAAAGAAGTTCAGCAAACATTCATGAGTGTGTCTGGTAGCTGGTGACACTTTCGGAAGGATATGAGAAAGTTCTGCGAAATGTTTTATATGACAACAAAAAAAAGCTTTCAAGGATTTGCTCAATATTTTCATTTAGGGTATAGGAGAGACGCAAAAAAGGACATCATAAGCATGCATACATTCCAAAATATTTTTTCAACTCTAATCATATAAAGGATACGAGAACAAGGCTGGCTTCGCAACTAAACGAGCACCTCACCGGGGGTTCTATTCGTAGAACTATTTATTTGGCAATTTTCTGATGGAACTCGGTTTTACCAAAATGTCAGCGTGGACCGGCACACTTCACAGTTGAGTTGATTGCTTACATTGTGTGTGTGGATTTGTTTCGCAAAATAGAAAATACATAGCTGTACAACATACAACACACGCGATTAATGGTTTTTATTATTACGTCAAGGTTTTATTTGTCCCCGTGGGACATGTTTTATAGGTATCCGATGGGGAAGTTGGTTCTGGGCGAAGTTGGGGATGCATTGATTTGCGTACAGCGATGCAGCTGTAACAATAGATACATCAATTATGCTCAGTTTTTTGGTGGGTCATTCTCATCCTTGATTTGATAGGCGCTGGTATGGAAAAGAAATTGTCAACAGCACCCTTAGGTTAGGTTAGGTTAGGTTGATGGGGGTTGTGAGATCGTCACAAAAGACCAGGCACCATGTTGGGCCCATCGCCATCCCCTGGGAACCATTACGGCTAAAAGACCTAAACCAAATCACCCAAGCATTCGATTTCCCTACAGAATCCGAGTATGGCCTCAATTCCATTTGAGGAACCAACCTCTTCCAAGTTATTAAAGAAGTACATTCCGAGATGCTTTCTTCTACTCCGAGCAATTGCTTGACATTCACAAAGAAGGTGTGAGATGCCTTCCGTGACCTGTAGGTCTTCACAGTACCTACACGTATCCGTATTAGCTACGCCTAGTCTCATGGCATGCTTCCTGAGAAGGCAGTGCCCAGAGAGTATTCCTACCGTTGTTCTCAACTTAGTTCTACTGAAATTAATCAATTGTTCAGACTTCCTCCGATTTAAAGTAGGCCACAGTGCCTTTGAGACCTTATGTCCTTCTAATTGTGACCACCTTGTGTTCGCTTTATTGAAGACTTTTTCAAAAAGAATTCTCCTGGCCACCGCCATGGGTGGTCTTATACCTTCGATCGTTGCTTCAAGTGGGAGCCCAGCTCCTTCCTTGGCCAAAACGTCTGCCCTTTCGTTACCGTCAATATCACAATGCCCAGGTACCCAACACAGTCTAACGCGGTTCTGCGAGCACAATGCCTTGAGCACTGTGCGGCAATTCCTGACTAGCTCAGACTTGATGGTTTGTGATTCTAGTGCTTTAAGTGCAGCCTGACTGTCAATGAAGATGGCGATATTCTTATCGGATATTGATCTCATCTCCAGTACCTCTGCGGCCTTAAGCACTGCCAGAACCTCTGCCTGAAAAACACTGCATGTGTCCGGAAGCTTCAGGGCCATTTGCAAATTGAACCCGCTGGAGTATATACCTGCCCCTGTTCCCTCGATAGTTTTGGAGCCGTCAGTGTATACTGAGGCCTCGTTTTCCCTCAGGATCAAGTTATTAGACCATTCCTCTCTGTCCGGGTATAACACTTCATAAGGTGTTTCGAAGTCAAGTGTACCGAGACTTTCATCCGCCTTTACGGGGATATCAGAGAACGATTCCCTTATAATTATTCCATGACCTATACTATTATTTTTAAACAGCCCTGCATTAGTGAGTCTAAGTGCACTGTTTCCTGCTTGGATCTGTATTTGTAAGTCCAGTGGTAAAAGATGCATGAATGCTTCCAGCGCAGCCGTGGGCGTTGTACGTAAGGCACCCGTAACGGCAATGCAGGCTGTTCTTTGTACCTTGGTTAACATATCCCGTATATACTTCTTGTTGGTGGCCTTCCACCACACAAGAGCCCCATATGTAATTATGGGTCTTACAACCATTGTGTAAAGCCAATACATCATTGTCGGCCTCATGCCCCATTTCTTACCAGCTGTCTTCTTACAAGCGAAGAGAGCATTATGAGCCTTGCGGACTCTTTCCAGTACGTTAAGTTTCCAATTTAGTTTCCTGTCAAGTACCGTACCAAGATATTTTGCGCTTTCTGAGAGCAAAAGCTCCACTCCAGCAAGTCTTGGCAGCCTGAAGAGCGGTATCTTGTACTTTGAACTAAATAGTACCAGTTCCGTTTTCTCCGGATTTACTCGGAGTCCGCACCCTTCAGCCCAGATTCTGAGTCTGTTGAGGGCAGTTTCCATGAGTTCGCTCATTGTATTAAGGAATTTTCCTTGAATAATTATGACTACGTCATCCGCGTAGGCAGTAACGTTGAATCCTGCATTATTTAGTTCTTTAAGTATATTATCTATAACCAGCACCCAGAGAAGGGGAGAAATGACCCCTCCTTGAGGGGTGCCTCTGGTTACAGATCTTCTTATTGAACTGGTTCCTATTGTGGAGTTGATATTTCTTGTAGAGAGCATCTCATATAGCCACTTGGTTATACTATGCTCTACATTAATCTTTTCCAAGGCACTTTTGATGGCCTCCCTATTAACATTATTAAAGGCCCCTTCAATGTCCAAAAAGGCCGCAAGTGCGTATTCTTTTAGGTGAAGGCTACCTTCTATTTTACCTACTACCTCGTGTAGAGCCGTCTCTACTGATTTGCCTTTTAAATATGCATGTTGAGCATTGCATAAAGTTCCATTACAACACTTGTTTCTTATGTGAATGTCTATAAGTCTTTCAAGTGTTTTGAGGAGAAATGACGACAGACTAATAGGTCTGAAGTCCTTAGCTGAAGTATGGCTTGGTTTACCTGCTTTAGGTATAAAAACCACTCGTACTTCTCTCCATGCCCTAGGTACATAGCCTAATCGAAGGCAATGTTTGAAAATATTCCTGATTATGTTCATGACTGTACCTGGAGCCCTTTGAAGCATGGCCGGTATAATGCCATCAGGGCCAGGCGATTTGAACGGAGCGAAGGACTTGATGGCCCAACGCAGTTTCTTCCCAGTGAAGATATTATCTAATCCTTCCTCTATGGTTGTACTAATATTGTCCCAGTTCCTATTTCCATTGAGTAACGAGGACACAGGCGCGAATTAAAACACTTGTTTCTTACTTTTAAAATTAAACAATATTTATTTGGAACTATGTCCTTTATTATTGAAATACTTTTTACTAATTCTAAAAGGAGCTTAAGGCTACTATGTAGTTACAATAAGACTGTTGATAAATTCATCATACAGTCGTATTTATATACTTTTCTTATCTATCTACAAGGAGACCCAAGCGTACAATCGTCTTGCTTGATAATGAAGAAGAGATAATATTCCAACATTGTATACAAACGATATTATCTCTTTTACATATGTTATCATTGTAGCGTTGTGTGCAAGACTGTACTAGAGACTAAAGATATCATTGAATACAAATAATGTTATCTTTTTTCTCAATATGTTTTGCTATGGATACTTAACTCCCCCCCTTGTTAAACGAAATCGTCCCGATTTTTCGACGCTATTTTTAACATTTCTCTTTCATAAGTTTTGTTATATGCGTCAATCTTTTTTTGTTTTTGACGATCTGTTATACATTGTATAGTTTTTATCATTACGTACGTAAATGCTAGAATAACAATCAGTGTTACAATTGTGTATATAGTTGATAATATCGGTTTTTCTTCAAAAGGAATAATTAGTTTTTTTAAAGTATCTATGTTATCGAATTTGTACATTGTATCTTCTTTAATTATTTGGTCGATGTAAGACTCTGAATTATGATTTCTTAATATAACTTCTTTAATTTGCTTATGCATGTTTTTGTATATTTTATCGTCTAGATTTATAGTATTTTCATAAGTAACTAAGTTTATACCATTAATTGTTTGATTATTTAACTTATGCTTACCGCTTAATAACATAACACCGGATTCAATTTCTAAGTCGTAATCGTATTCTTGTTTAATGTTGCATTTTGAAGTTATATTCTTTAAAAGTGGAATAAGACAATTTTCTTCTTCAAAGTTAATTTCACAAATGTTTTTACTTAGATGATTTTGACAATTTCTTGTTCTTAAATAAGTTTGGTTACATAAGGCAATTGTTTTATCTGTAATGATTTTTCCATGTTTTGAATTTAAAGGTGTTACTTTATACAATTTACATGATTTAATTAGAACTGGATATTTATATATTGTGATGAAGAATTCATCAGTTCTAGCTAATAATATTTTAGAGTACTCAAGTATATTTATTATGGGTACTTGAATTATTTCATGTTGAATAATATTTTTAATGTCATCTAAGTCTAGGCTTTCTGATAAATATTCATTATTTTTTGCTGCATTAATTGTTCTGGTCAATAATAATAATTGTTCGTACACTTGTTCTATTACTAAATGTTCTTTAAGGCTCTGACCTTCGAATTGTTGCAAAATTTGTTCAAATCTAGAATTTATAGTTTTTTGTTTATTATTGTTTTCTATGAGATTATTTATACTCGTTTCTATGTTAACTAAGTCATAATGGTCAGGATTACCAAACACATATTTGAAAGCTGTTCCTAAAAAGTTAATTGATCTAGTATGCCTAGTATGTTCTTGTAATTGGTCTGCTAAATTCTTAATTTTACTTAACCAAATTTTTTCTTCTTGTGTAGGTTGATATTTACTAGTTACGATATTTACGTAAGGTTGAAATATCGAAGTCAGGTTGGTGGCATGTAACAAATAAGTTTGTTCTTTGAATAAATACACGTCATCTGTTTGCGTAAGTATAAACTTCTTGTTTAGTAACTCAGTTATTTGAACGTTTCCTTGCCCTTCTTGACTCTGTACAATTCCTAGTAATGTTAGGAATATTAATATTTTCGTCATCTGAAAAATGATAATTCTTTATGTTATCCTTGTGAATTTTTATTCCTTCTTTAGAGATTACAGTGTCTCCTTTATCTTCTTCTACTATTCTTGTTATGTATCTGGCGTTAGATTTCTTTCTAAGACCTGTGATTCTTACCATTATCTTATCTCCTTTTTTATACTCTCTGTGTCGAGTTCCTTTATTTAGACGTTCGATCACTTTTTTGGATGCTGAGTTTAGTTTATTTATTATAATTTCACTATTGCTATATTTATTTTGATTAAAGAAAATGTCTCTAGGTTTCAAACCGGTAACTGAGTGTATAGAATTATTTAATTCACGCACTGTTCTAAATATTTCTTCGATAAGTCTTGTTTTATTCTGAATTGTGAATATTCTAGACAGTTCAGTTATTGTACCGTTTACACGTTCTACCTGACCGTTCGCTGTCGATCTGTATACTGGAGTTTCTACTTTAGTTATGTTGTATTTCAAACACATTTGGTTCACCATTTCTGTTTTGAATCCCTTCTCGTTATCTGTCATGAGTCGTTCACATTTTGGGAAATAATTAGATAAGACCTCTTCCATAACGTCGTACAGTCTGTTTCGAGTTTCGATTTCCCGAAGGATTGTATATTTAGAATACTTATCTACTGTTACAAGGAAAGTATACTTGTCGTTGAAGTATATGTCCATATGAATGTGTGTTCCCACATGTGTTGGTATTTCTGAATTATTCAGAGGTTCTCTGATAGGTTTTCTTTCATATTTTCCAAATAGACATGCTATGCATTTTCTGTTGAAACTCTTTGCTTGTTTATTTAGATCGGGCCAGTAATATTTCTCTGAGATTTCTTGTATATTGTTACGTAACCCTCGGTGTGCTCTTTCGTGAGTTACCCTTACAAGTTTTAGTTGTTCCTCCAAATTTGTCACGTCTTGAAGTTTTCTTGGTGTGAATATAAATCTTACTAGTGGGAATTCTTTTTTTATGTTTTCACCATATTTGTATATGTTTTCAAATTTCGTATGCAAAGCTACAATCTTTTGGGGTTGTATAACTTCTTTCATCTGCCTTAGTAAAGAGTCTTTGTCCTTAAACTTTATTATGAGTCTTATTTTGTTACTAAAATAGATTTGTGTTTCGATATTATTTGTTATATCTTCAATAAGTTCGAACTGTGCAGTGTATGCATTAAAAGGCTGATTCACAGTTTTTATTATATCATTAGAAGAACTTTCAGCTGAATGTGCTGTTTCTATGGTAGAAGTATTTATGCGTTGACGTGATAATGCGTCAGCTACAAGATTTAGGTTTCCTGGTTTATAAACTAATTTTGCTCCAAAGTCTTCAATGATTCCCTTCCAACGTTTCAGCTTTGTGTTGGGATTTTTTTCTGATACAGAATATATAAGGCTCTGGTGATCGGTATATATGGTTAAGTCTGCTATACCATATATGTAGTTTCTGAGTTTTTGTAAGGACCATATGATCGCTAATAGCTCTTTCTCGTTTGTGCTATAGTTCTCTTCTGTCTTACTCAGTGTTCTTGACAAGAAGTGTATAGGTTGCTTATTCTGACTTAGTACGGCTCCAATAGCTATGTTGGATGCATCAGTAGTAAGCTCGAATGGTTTACTATAATCCGGTTGAAAAAGTTCGACTTGTTCTTTCAAATAATTTTTTAAAATTCTAATCGCTTCTAATGCTGAATCATTCAGATTTAACTTAATATTTTTACTTTGTTTTTTGTTTACTTTACCGTTATCTCCTCGTAAATATAATGTCAGGGGCTTGGCTATGCTTGCGTATCCTTTTATAAACTTACGATAGTAACCTGTAAGACCTAAAAATCCTCTCAAATCCTTTACCGTTTGTGGGACTGGAAAATTTTCTATAGCTGCTATTTTCTCAGGGTTCGTAGTGATTCTACCATGTCTGATTATGTGACCTAAGTATTCTACTTCTTCTTGAAAAAACTTACTTTTCTCATCAGATATTTTTAATGTGGCTTTATTGAGTACGTCGAATACTTGACTTATGTGCTGTATATGTTCTTCCTCAGATGAAGAATATATCAATACGTCATCAATGTAAACGTGTACGAATTTACCTACAAAGTCTCTCAAAATGTCGTCCACGCATCTCTGAAATATGCTTGGTGCATTTTTGAGCCCGAAAGGCATTCGTTTAAAATGATATTTTGCGCCATTTATAGCAAAAGCTGTTTTTTCTTTATCATCTGTTTTGATTCTAATTTGGTGGAAACCTGACTCCAAATCTAATGTTGTAAAGTACTTGGCTTTACCTAAATTTTGAATTGTCATGTTGACATCCGGAATGGGGTATCTGTCTGTTACAGTGTGAGCGTTAAGTTTTTGGAAATCAACAACCATGCGCCGTTTTGGTTTTCCTTTTTCGTCCAAACCTTTTTTAGGTACTGTCCATATGGGACTGTTATAAGGACTATGGCTTTTTTCTATTATATCGTCATGTAAGAGTTTCTGTATTTCTTTGTTTACGAATTCGTTATCTGCTATGGGATATGGATATTGTTTAACATAAACCGGATTATCATTGGTCGTCCTAATGCTTGCTTCTATAGTATCTGTAAAGGGTAACGGTCCTATGCTGTTATTAATCTTCATCAGTCTATCTATATCTGCTTTATAAATATTATTTTCCCCAATTATGTAATTAATTTTCTGAATAGATTCGACACTGCTTATGGTAGTTAGAGTCATATTACTGAAATTTATTTCCGCGTTTAGAACTTTAAGTCCTTCATATCCTAATATCATATCAAAAGACTGAATATCCTCTAATTCAAAAAATGTTATATTTTTCTTTAATATCCTAACTACTTTCTTTGTATCTACCATAGAATAACCATGCATTGTTTTTATTTTTATAGGTTTAATTTTAATTTTTTCGCTAGAATCGCATTTTCTATTAATGTAATTATGGGTTGCACCAGTATCAATAAGAATTTTATAAATTTCCTTAGAAATAGTACTAGTTAAATTTAAGCAGGGCAACCCGTCTACTAGTTTAAATGATCTATTCTTATGTTATTATTTACCATACATTCCGTTTCATCTGCTTCTGCATATGTACTGCTGACATCGTCTCTGCGTTGTTGTCGGGAGTTATTTACTCTCTGCTGCTTGAAGTTCTGCTGATAAGATCGTTGCGGTCTGTTGTGTGTGTTGAAACTCCCGCTGTGTTCACGTTTCGCTGGTGGATTATATACATCGGGTTTGTATTGATTCCAATTTTGTCGCTGTGCATGTACAATTTGTCTCGAGTTTATCTCCATCGGCTGTGGTCCTTGATTGTGTTGCTGCATATTATCGTATTGCTTCTGGGGTTGATAATTCGTTGTTTGGCTCGAATAATTTGGTCTTCTTTCGTTTCTGCGTTCATGTGGCATATTTTTGTGGTGCTTATCTTGAGTGAGATGTAAATGCCTGTGCACATTATCATGTTCTATTCTGCGAGCAATTGCGAATGCGTGTTCTAGATCATTTATTGTAGCTGAATATAATGATCCTCTTGTAAAGTTGTCACTCATACCATCAATGAATATACGAACTGCGTCGTCGTTAGCATTTTTAATTAGTCTGTCGATTATATTCGGCGGATCACCTGACATAGTGATTTTTGATATTATTAAATTGAGATTTTTATTTATCTCGTCGTGGTATTCAGACAGTGTGCTTCTTTTTTGCGTGATGGCTTTCATCATGTCTTGTAGCACGTATAGAGGTTCTTGATTAGAGTACGTATAATCTAATCTGTTACGTATCGCCTCAAAATTAAAAATTGTGTTATAATTAGTTAACACATTCGCGGCTGCACCCTGTATTTTACTTTTCACTATAGTCAATGCTGCTGCGTACTTACTGTGTGTTTTGAAGTTTTTAATGCTGTCCATTAATCTGGATGCTTCTTCGCGCCACGACCGATAATTTGATTGATCGCCGTTGAAAATAGGTAGGCTTTTAAATGCGTCTAACTGTATTTCACTACCATCTGTATATGTGGTTCTTATTTCCTCTAGCACAGGTATGTTTGGTACTATGCCTAATCCAGATTTTGCTTCATTTAGTTTTGTTTCTAAATTAGTGTTTATTTGATTTTGGTTAGTTATTATTGCTGCTAACCTTGCATTCTCTGTGCGTGTGTGCTCTAGGGTTTGTGTTACTGTGTTGCTCCTGGTTTCTAAAGCTTCTAATCTTGCCATTAATACTGCGAGTTGTTCCATTTTGAACTCGTGTCTGTTGTCGTCGAATTTGTGTGTTTTTTTCCTCCACATATACACTTTCACTGAATTGCTTTGCTGCTTCGTACGAAGAAGCTATATTTGTACCTGCTATGCTAGGTAATTCTTGTAACCGGTAACGCGAGTGTTCTGTTTATACTAGATTTCACTACTTGTTCCCGAGGTCCGCTCGATTGAAGTTAAAAAGTATATTTAACCTCCTGGCAGGATCGCCAATTAAAACACTTGTTTCTTACTTTTAAAATTAAACAATATTTATTTGGAACTATGTCCTTTATTATTGAAATACTTTTTACTAATTCTAAAAGGAGCTTAAGGCTACTATGTAGTTACAATAAGACTGTTGATAAATTCATCATACAGTCGTATTTATATACTTTTCTTATCTATCTACAAGGAGACCCAAGCGTACAATCGTCTTGCTTGATAATGAAGAAGAGATAATATTCCAACATTGTATACAAACGATATTATCTCTTTTACATATGTTATCATTGTAGCGTTGTGTGCAAGACTGTACTAGAGACTAAAGATATCATTGAATACAAATAATGTTATCTTTTTTCTCAATATGTTTTGCTATGGATACTTAACTCGCGCTGAGATCAAGCGAAAAATAACTCTTGTCAATCGTTGTTTCTTCGGGCTTAGAAAGCTTCAAACAAGCAAAGCCCTCTTTCATGGAACGAAGGAGATGCTGTGTGGTACCAAAGCATGGACTGGACTGTGTCAAAATGGGTCCTGGAATATTTTTAAAGAAATATTGATGCTGACCCGGTCAAAAAGCTGAGAATATAACGGCTGAGATGGCACCAGTCCGACGAATCTTTGAGTCCACCCCTGAAGGACAACGTAAAGCAGAAGATGAACCCACCTTAGGCGGCGCGTACCATAGAGGACGACTACATCCGGCTTGGTGTGCATAACTGGAGGAAGCTAGCCAGGGACCGATCTTAATGGGGTGGTAACTTGAGGAGGACTGTACCTAAGCGCCAGCAAAAGTAAAATAAGTCCACCATATTATTTCTTGTTTATTATAGTTTTGTCAACGCAAGGAGTTTTACATGTCTTGTACTCTACCCTCTTTTTATCAATAACTTCGTCGATTTTAACGGAGACAACTTTTCCGTTTTGGCAATAAGTGCTTTGACAGGTTTCGCCAATCCTAAACGCTTTGTATAAGTCAATCTTTGTTCTTTGACAACTCTGTACAGATTTATACCAAGAGTCAAGGTCACTTTGAAAACTTTAAACCTAGGCTTCATAAAATGAGACAAATATTGCACTTCCGTCACTGCCGTAAGTGACGAAGTGAAGGCTTTTGGATTTTTGACTAAAATATGGTGTTAAGCATGATAAGACTATGTGACTTGCCTTGCCTGCCTCCTAGTCCTCGTTTGTGATCCCGGTGTGTTCGTTAAAATCTCGGCCAGCGAAAAAGAAGGTCTTTCAGTGGAAGCTACCTGGGATTAAAAAAAATATAATGAATAGATGGCGCAACAAATCTATAACGAAGCCTCAGACAACCGCTGGTTTGTGTGAGTTTTATTTGTTGGGACGATTCTAAGCCGAGTCCAAATGACTGAATTGACAAGCTTTTCCCAGGCAGTTGTTAACACGAATATATTTCGCACTGCGCGAACTCGCCAAGCGCCGTTGACAGTCAGATACGAATTGCGATCTTAACTCAATACGCTTGACTCACTTGACGAGCTGCATTGTGCAGTCCTACACTAATACTAATATACCTTTGAGCAGGAGGGATTTCCCTGTTCAATGAAGCTGTACCTTTTTTACAGGGTAACACAGTTGAACTCTGGGATGTTTGTCAGACGTTCGGAAGAGATGGCGCAGTATTTATAAACCTTAAAATGTCATTTGCGTTTTTCCGGGTGTCGAACCTGAGACCTCTTACTCAATAGTAGAGCAGATGAACCACTAAACCACTGCGATTATGCCAGGTAGCTCTGCCGAAAGGGTGTTGCCGATTCCGTTATTACCCTGTTTGATTCCCTAGTGTGATATATATTGTATGATTTTGTTATGTTTTCAAGAAAGGCGCCCTTAATTACTTTTTGGGCCCTATCGAGGTATCCGTCGGAACGGAAACGAATCGTAAATAAATTCCGCGACCAATTTCTTTCGGAGGATATCGGAACCTAGCTGTCAAAAATTTAACAAAAAAATGCACTTCATTGCACTTATGCGATATGCGTTACAAAATGTCGAAGAAATATTCCGAATAGCTGTTCCGAAGAATACCTCGAAGCTAAAATCCTCCGAATCCCATAAAATCGTTGAATTTTCTGTTCCGACGGATACCTCGCTAGGGCAGATTAGTTATTAACTTAGGTGGCGCTATAGTCTTGAATGGAATCGAATAGCTTTGACCCGAGAATTGCTGGCGGTCTCAGGATTAGAACCGCGGTAAGTGGGTAGTACCATTTCAATAAGCTTTCATTTCGGTAACGAATTCGACACCTACATGGTTCTTAATATTATTTCTCCTTCGATCTTTCCTTTACGTCACAGGTGATACCCATCAGCCGTGTCTACCGACGGCCCACGGATCCACATGTATACTTTGGGGATAGCTTTAGGGTTTAAGGTGTTAAATTTTGTTGCTGGGTGCACTGATTTGTTTGAAATTGTTTTGTTGCGATCTGTCCCTTTCGTCGTCCCTGATAAAAAACTAACTCGATTGCCGGTAGCTGCTTTTTGCGTCAATTTGAACATCAAACAACATCCTTTAATCAAAATAGTGCACCCGCCTCCACTTATACCATAATAAGCATGGACAAATATTCCAGTTGCATAACTAATGACGCTCCTAAGCAAAAATAAACAAATAATAATCGCATTTAAATTAACATCAACTATCGAGCATTTTCCTAACCCACAACCAACCGTCTGCCACAAATCACAATTTAATTAAATTTGTTGGCCAATATCCAAACAAATGGGTTTTTCTATGACCAGCAACGTAACCCGATTTTGCTTGTATTTGTTTTGATGGCTAATTCAACAAAACACCACGACCTGTACCACGAATTTTAATTAAGATCTCCCCTTGGGGGATTTTTTTTTGTCCAGCTCTATGATATCCCGAATCAATCAGATGCCGGCAGTCGGTTGTGGCAACAAATTGAATTCAATTAAAAAATAAAAACCAACCTCAAAATATGGTTTCGCAATCTAAAAAACAATAAAATCGATTATTCGATGGCGAAATGCCCTGGCGACAATGTCTTGAGGTACTCGTATATAGAGCGGAAGCAGCACAAAGGAGGGTCCTTCTGCCAGACCGTATCGAAAGGAAGACGCCCCCTCGCCCTGCGTTCTAAAGCAGAAACAAATCGACTCCTCTTCGCTGTTCCTTACCCTCAATCAGTTTCAATTGCAATTATATGAAACTCGTTTTCGTGTTATCTTCGCCGTGCACATCTATTGCTGGTCGCGCCACTCCATTCTTTTGTTCGATTAATTGCTTAATGAAATCTCTACAATCAAAGTCTTCGGGGTAGATAAAATTGTGTAGAGCATTGAATGGATGCGATGCAATGGAAACAGATCCCTCGACATTCAATGATAATAATTGTAAAGTGGCACAACCATAATCATATTGAATTATTGCTGGAGCAGTGACCGACGAGCGGTCCGCTATCATGACCACCATCATTCCATTGCATTGCAGTCATCAGTTAGCTACCCTTGGTATTGGTATGGGTTTTTTTTTGCCTGTTTCTACCATGGTTGCCAGCATCAAGGGGTCGTTCATGTTGAAGATGGTACGAAAAATGAGAGCAAGAGATCTTGTGAAGATGGATAGGGTACGAAAAAAATCATATTTCTTGTATTGGGTTAATGAAGGAAAATAAAGTGCACGACTGGATCGCACGAAAATTTCTAGTTCATCATAAGGTTGGTTGAGCTTTTCTGTTAATGTCAAGTGGTATAAGGAAGCTGAAAAGTTCAGAAGCAACCGTACATAAAATATAAGAATGTAATCCTATATATATTATAAATGTGAATGTTTGGATGTTTGTTCCACAATAACTCAAAAACTAACGAACGTATTGAGATGGGATTTTTTTTAATTTATTCGGGCTAGATCCGAAGCCCTAATAGGCCTTATTTGGTGGCAATACCATCCCGGGAATACCATCGTTGGAAGCTTTTTAAGCCTTTTAGCATGTTCTTCTTCTTCTCCTATCATTTTAAGAGTAGCGTGACTGTGGAAAAGGGGTTGCAAATTTGTTTTTTTTACCTTTCTTTAATCATCTTGCTGTTACATTCATAGATCTAGGTTAATCGGAATAAGCTTAAAACTGCATTTAGCCAATACTTCACCGATTATTTTGAAGTATCATTCATCTCTCTGCTCCTTCCAGGGGCTGAGCTAGAAGGAATTGAAAACAGACTTTTCTGACCAACGAAAAAATAATGATTTCTTGATTGCCAGTTCTGCTTTGGGGTGGTGGGTTGGATTCACATCAAAGGAAATAAAGATATACATTCACACACAACGAATGTCGCAGCTCGCAGTGTTTCCCCTGAACGTCGTCATGTGGTCGTCAATGACAACGGCTAACGGTTGTCAATAATGTTTTCTGCATTGTGCGCAGCCAGCCTACATGCAAAATATAGGTAGTTCGATTTGTGGGTTTCATATGAATAATTACTATACTACATAAATGGTGGAAATAACTTTTTGATATGAAACATCTTATGCGCGACTTGGGAGTAAAATCGATTCGACCGAGATGGAAATGACCAAGCGGAAATTGGCCTGTCGCATCACTACGCCGCCGCCTAAAACTCCTAAAACACTCAACCGATTTAAATAAAATTTTGTGGGTGGGTATAGTTGATTGTAACTTGATAAATAGGATAGTTTCGGACCCGATAGGTGGCGCTGTTGTCGATCTTCTTAACCACACAACCGATTTCAATGAAATTGTGTGGGTTTGCATGGTTATACGGAAAGATATATTTTTCGATTTTTTTCAACTAAATTCTCATTAAAGTGAATACTTATATGGGCACGCTGTAGTGAACTGAAGAATTTCTTGAAATTCTTTTGTATCTGCTTTGTATCCGTTTTAATAAGTAATGCAGAAAAGGACAAAGGGTTCCTTAAGTGTAGGTACTTGAAGTGATTGACAAAATCGGCATTAATGCGAGCGAAGCCGCGGGCAACAGCTAGTTGTAAATAAAGTCCAATTTTGGCTTATTCATCTGATACTCGTATTGCATGACATATCAAATAGCTATGGGAGTTTTTGTTTCAGTTTAAGCACAGGTCCCTAGGCTCTAGTCAGAAAGTCTTATTTTATTTTTATGAGCCCTTACACTTTAAAGCACATCCATGTTTATTAAAGGTTAATATTAAAAATGAAGACCTATCTAAGAGGCCGGTTATAAATGAAGACCTATCTAAGCAAATTATCTTAACATTTTCGAAAAAAAAAATATTTATTTAACAAAATAAAAATACTGGTAATTGATAACTTTGAATTAAACTTTATTATTAATATACGATTCACGTCCTTCCTACGTCAACTTGTGATTCAGAATAATCCGTGTAGAACGGAATTACTTTGTCAACCTCTTATCCTGTTGTCGTGTCGCCTCCTTCCTTTTGAAGCGTCTCGCTCTCCGACGTTACATTTATTAATTTTTCTGTACGTACAATTTTTTCGTTCAGAAAAATAAATGAATTCTTTTTCTAGTAAAATTTAAGCTAATTTACTTACTTTTTTTTGATAAACTAACTTAACAATTCCTAAGCAACATTTTAAGACCAAGATTGAGTTCAACCATTAAGTTTAAGTGGTTAAAAAATGCAAAAGAAAATTTGTATGGTTTGGTTTTTCGTGTCGCTATAACTGCACTCTAAGAAAGTCAAACATCACCGGACATAAAGTGTCCAAGGCTTTTTGGTCGCAATTCAACTGCAAGAGATTAGGTAGGGAACTACTCAGATTGTAGGAAGACTATCACGAAAACATGCAAAAAGACTTAGATTGGCACACAGAGACAATTGCAGATACTGCAACGATTTGCAGGGTGATGAAAATATTACATACATATTGTGTAAATGAGAAGCGATATCTCGCAACCGAAGGAAGTTTTTGAGTTAGGTACTTCTTCCAATATCTAGAGGAGATAGAGCACACAAACTACAAGGGGCTACTTGGTTCCTGTAAGGAGATTAAATGTTTTCCAAGGTATGTTTACTGTACTGTACTGCAATTGAAGCGTTAGGAATGAGAAGGGACCGTAAGCGATATTTTTATGATAAAGGTGTCGTGACAACTTAAATTTTTGACTATTCGCTAAAACTCTACTGCACTAACTTCAGGAGTTGGATAAAGATTAAGGTGGTAAGTGCACATATTTTTTTAGGTTCCGTAGCGCAATAAAGCGTTAAAATCACTTACACCCCTTATAGAAATCCTTGTGTAAAAAATGTATTTTATGTATGAAGGTGCTCACTTAACGCAAACCTGAAAATGTATGCACAGCAGAACGATAAGGAGATAATAAGACCTGTAAGTTTCCGAAACACTTGTGCAATTTATGAAGAAGCCATAGCTTTGGGTTCTTACTATATAAAAGTTAAAAGGCGTACACCATTAAACTGTCACCTAAAACCTTTTCATATATCTTAAATAAAAAATTATAAATTTGTTAAAAAAAATACCACTTATAACTTTTCATTAACGAAGTCATATTTTCTAAAATGTGCTTTATTTACTTTTATTTCGTATTACTGATTTCCAATTGCTTGTATAGGGAAATTTGTGGGCAAACAACTTTAAACCTTTCTCACTCGAAACTTTAATGTGTCACTTAACCCTTTCTCATTATCTAAATGGTTAAATTGGTTCCCTAGGGATCGCAATTGGCCCTTTTGGTGTCTAGTGCTGTATGATACCTTATTATCTCTAAAATACACTTCCCTACATTTTTGAGTACAAGGACAAGTGTCTGAGGAGTTTCTGTTTTCTGATCTTTTAGGGCAAATCTTTATTTTTGACTGGAATAGATTGGTGATTGTGTCATTGGTTGGAACAAACGAGGAATCAGATTCCAACTCAATTAAAAGAATTTCATTAATATTTAGTAATCTTTATGCTAAGTAATCTAAACTTAAGACAAAAAAGGAAAATATCTTAAAATGCGGAATATCTTGGTGATTTACGTAATGCCGCTCTTCTTGTCTCGTGTCTATTTTTATATCCGATGAAAGATGTCAGATGATATTTCGATGACGACGTGGCTGGAGGACAGTTGACTATTAGATGTGGTGTTGCTACTTCAAGGTTATGTAACAGTGATGCCACAGTTGCAATTATTTTAAGGTTCATATTTTAAAATGGTTGAAAAAGAAAGAAGTGGGTAATTATGTCCGAAAAATTTTAGTCCAAAATTTCATATAGAAAACCAATTCTCAAAATAAGACTTTTTTCATAAATCATTTATACGATAATTTAGAGAAAAATTGAGGAAGATTGGCCTTAGAGAAGATGATACCTGTAAACTATGCCTGGAAGAATCTGACACAGCGGCGCATATACTGTGCAAATGCCCGGCGTTGCCTGGCAGAAGAGTGAGGATCTTTGGACATCATTGTGTCGAGACCCAGTCGATGAAAGAGATCTCCCATAAACAGATGCTGGCGTTAACACTAGGAATCGAGCCCAGGGAAAAACTCTAGAGAAATCCAGAGAGTCTCTCTAGGTAAATTTAACAGTTGTAGAGAGAATATTAGCATGAGAAAGAATTTTTGTTACAATCATATTCACCCTTTTCGGCCAACTTTCAAAAATACCATTATTCTATTTTTTAAAGAACCCTAACCCCAAATAAAAATGTTGTTTCAAATCATTAGAGACGTTTTCGAAAAAATAAACAAACTTGTTTAAAACTGTTATATGGGAAGTACGGTAAGTAACAATGCTAACGTGCACACAAAAAAAATGGCCCCGAACTGTAAGCCTAAAAAGTAAACAAAATTGAAGTTTGAAACGAAACGAATCCGCCCAGTCCTAGACTTCAGGACAAGAGCAGACAGAAAGACGTACAGACAGAAAAAAAATTACTCTTTTTCTATTTTTGCCAAAACTTATAAAAATAGAGAGTGGAAACAAAGTAAAATGCACAATTTTACAAAATACAAAATTTACCATTCACTTGGTCCATGTTCCATAAAAATCGGTTTTCATTTAAATCCGTAATCGGTTCGACAAAAAATCGTGTAGGCTACTGGTTTGGAATTTTTAAAGATTTTTGTATCACGACTTGGTCTGAAATATTGAAATGTTTTGTGGATGCACTTTTGATTAACTTCTCTTTAAAGGACCAACAAGAAGAAATATTGAGGTGTTTAAAAGAGACCAGCCTTTTACATTTATCACATTTTTAAAAATACATGAGAAATGATAGACGATCTCCTGTTAAAAGGTTTCTATATTTTCTAAGAAGGCTATTCAGATTAAAGGGAACTAGCAAGAACAGAAATGAACGTAGATAGGCAAGTGGAAATTATATAGTTGATTTGCAAGCACTTCTTATGTCACCATAAGTTTGAATAACTACAGTCTACACAGCCAAAATAAAGCTATACAAGTTCAAAACCTCAGCTCTTACAAATTGAATAATAATTTAAATTGATTTTCTAGTTGAATCGTCGGCATGTTGCACATTTCTTATTTCTCTCAAAATATTGGTTTTCATTTAGTTTCGAAAAAGCATGACAAAACCGCTTGATAAGGGATTATACAATATTATCTTGATTCTATCTAAGAGGACTTAATTTTCTATATATAGATAAATTGTTAGCCCGATGAAACAGCTCGATCCACATCTTGGAAGTTATATCCATTCATCAAAAGGATAAGACTCAATACGGCTCTCTGCCGTTTGACAGCACAGAGTGTGAATTTACTTTGCGAACTTTCAAACAAGTTGTAGCTCCTTCTGAGAAATCCATTGAATCCACCTCTGGTTATGGTCTGCTCAGAGAACTACCGGCACAAGCCAGAAACCCTTAAAACGCCCTTTCCTCCTGCGTCAAAAACTTTCCACTACCCGCCGTCACCTCGTAACTTACAACTCGTTAAGATGGCAACCCTGCACCCTATTGGAGTATCCATTCACATTATAATGGACAACAAAGCAATTTACGATTTTAATGAACTCCTAACAAACTGCTCATTACGTGGTAGCAGTTCTCCTGTTATATACAGACTCGACTGTCTCTGGGGCAAGTTGTCCTCAACAAAATTCATTATGATTTGTGGCGAATGTCCGATGCAGTTAGCGGCGCACATCAATCGACACTTTCATATATGTCGAACGCATCCCGTGCATTGTCAGTAATATTTCCAGCGACCTTCCTCAATGTATCAAATGCATAATCAACAACACACACACACACTGATGTCGTCACCAGCATGATTACTCTCAACAATAACCCATCGCACACTGAAAAACTTCCCCCGAGAGTTACATTTCGTAAGGCAATTGCCAAAATGAGACACAGTCCTACCCCCGACGTGCATTAGAGAATCTCAAACTCGGGTGGTTGACCCACAGCATCGCAGCCGAAGGAAATCCTCTTCCACAATTGCATCCAGCAATCAGTCCGCAGCGTTCAGGGCTACCTCGTAAATGCAGCACGGGGTTGTTTATTGTTTCGTATTGATGCCGTTTAATAAACGTCGATTACCTAATCTAGCTTCGAGAGGCGGCTCGTTCGCCGGCCGACCGGCTGACCACGGCGCGATCTTCATGGTGGTGCGCTGCTGCTTAACTGGGTTAGTGGGTTTCGCGCCACTTGCCGCCGGCCGGCAACGGATCAGCGAGCACATGTGCTGGACGGCCGTGTCCCTGCCCTTAAGTGGATTAATTAGGGTGGTCGAAATTATTGAACATGTCCGCAAACGAAAGAGCAATGGACAGACAAACGGAAAATTTAATTTCTCTGTCAGTCATTTGTGGTTGGGTCCGGGTCCGCTGATTATTATTGAGTAATGCAATCAAGCGAAATTGGTAGTATGGCGAGTGATACTGTGATGTAGTAGTCGCACTTGGCTGAGCTAATTTGCGTCAGCTCTTTCAATTGATATAGTCGACGTAGAGAAGTGTGATGAGAGGCAATTGATTTGCAGACATGGCTGGCCCACTGATTAATCGAGATTTGTGTAATCACTTGTGAGCGGTTTGAGACTGAGATTGGAGGTGTGAGCTGATGGAGCTTCGATCTGTGCGGTGTAGTCGTTTGACAGGTGGGAAAAGTTTCAGTGATCGGCTTGATGGAAGACAAGTTGAAAGCATTCTTCTAAGGTCAAACCGACTAAGGTGCTCATGGAATGTCTTGAGGGCGCTGGGCTGTTCGCAACATTCGTAACCTTTACAAAGTGCCAGTAAAAATATAACCTTGGTGTATTTCATAAAAATCGAACTTAATTCTGTCAATATACGTCTAACAAAATGTCAATCAGTTTAACATTTTTATAAGTTTCATCTTGTGATAACAAAAATTGTTGTTTCTGCAAATAATTGGTTAAACTAACCAAAATGCTGTCGATTTGACAAATTTAGGTCTAATATAATTTTACTTTTATATTTTTAAAATTTTAAATTCATCTTTAAAAATTAACAACAAAAAAAGTATTAGTATCAAAATAGTATAGCAAATATTGTTGGTTATACGGAAATAGTCTGTCAGTACTACTGTTGTGTTTTGTTTTTTTCGTAAACTTTGTTCTCTCAGCTCCACAATTTAATTTGTTGATTTAACAAAAGAATTGTTGCGTGGATAGAAATAACCTGTCAATTATTTTTTGCACTATTTTCGCGAATTAAATTAAATATTTTGCTGATATGAATTATACTCACCCAAAGTTTTATTTTAATATAATTTTGAAAATTTTAAATATAGATTTAAATAGGCAAGAAAATAATAATAATTTTACTCTTTTAAAATAAAATCGTCGGTATCCTGCTCAAGTCCATTTTTTTATGAAGTGGATTATTACCCCAAAATCATAATTTGTGTTCATTCATAATAGTTTATAACAAGCTACAATATTTATAATTGTTATATTAATACGTAAACATTTAAAGTTTCCGTGCACTTTTTAAGTATTTATCATGAAATGAGGAGAATGAAACTTATATCATTCGAAAGGTACTGTGTCATAGATGTGCAGAAACGTAGGTAGGTAAATCGTAGGTATATGTCACCATTAAAACTGCTAAAATGAAATTAAGAATTTCCCATGCAAAATGCTTAGCAGTTAATCGAAAGCATTTTGTTGCCATTCAATTTGTCGCCGTCATGTTTCCATAGTAACGAATTTAATCATCTTAGATTAGAACCTGTTGGAGAGTCTCAATAACTCATAGAGTTGTGCAATTTAATTACCCCTAAAAGTAAGCAATCATAAAATCTTATTTCAGGGGCATTGCAGAGTTATCTGCGAGGTGTTACTATGGAAACGAACATTCATGTTTTGCCTTTTCCATTCTTTTTTCATAGCGGAAAGGTATATGAATTAAGATTTAGCATATAAATAAAATAAATAATAAATTAAATATGTAAAAGCAAGTTGTCTTTCGTTACTTTATCTACAGACTAAATTGGCCGAATTTCGACCACGGGCGGTACTAGTATTATATAAATAAATGATGCACTTAGCAAATAAGTTTAGCATTTAAATTTATTAGAAATTATGTATGTTATATTAATTTTATTTGCTTAATTTTTTATTAACTTAGATCTACGAAATAATAAAATAAATAGATCGGGTACAAAAAAAAACCTAAAAATAATACTGTCTCAAATTTTACAATATAGGTAGATCTTTGAATATAAGGTAGTTCTAGGCAAAACTATATCAATCTGCTCAAGAAACTTTCTCGTTTTTATTAACTGTTTGGTTTTTCTGATTTTAATTTTTTTTAGATATGTAGGTAAGAAACTCAGAAGCGATAGTATTAAAAAAAATCCATACATAAACATAAGCATTTTTCGAAAGTTCTGGTTATAACGTCTTTGGGCGGCGAATACACTGTTTATTGGCTATTGCAGCTTACACAATTTTTGAGTACAAGAGTTTCTAGTCTGTTAGGGAACGTTCTTAATTTTGACTGGAATAGATTGACTATGTTGGTTTTAGTGCCTATCAGATAAAATAAAACCACGAACCATTCAACTTAACAAAATTTATTTTCGAGCATACAATTTGTTTGTTCGTAACTCTAAGTGCGACTGACTCGAAAAGAACAGAAGCGAGTGTAGCACTTCATGCTTGGCCTGCTTGCTCCCAGCTGTCTGCTGTGAGAGGCTGTTGCTTTGCTTTGTCGTACAGTACAGCTTTGCCTGGTGCGGCGCCCTTCTGATGCTGCCTGCTCCTTGTTTTGTTATGTTGCTTGTGCCAAGCTACCGGCTCCGGCAACAGTAGCAATGTTCATCGTGTAGCATGGTGCGTGGTCAAGCGAGCAGAGCAGAGCTGTTAGTTGAGAGTATTTTGTATGATTATTATATAAAAAGTAAATAGCAATAGCGTTAAATGAGACGATTTTTGGGAGAAACTTATGATTGTTAGTAATCAGCTAGAAAGCGTACGGGTTTTATAATTCAAAAAGGAAACAGTAGTGATTACAAGTTTTGTGCGATTTCAAATAAATTTGGTATAAATTTTGATTCATAAATAATTGAATAATGAACATGTATATTGGTCAAAGTCGTAAGAGCGGTTTTCAAAATTTTTCCAGACAAAGCAGTACAAAATATTGCAATTTTAAGCAATCAAAAAATACTCTTGCTCAGTTATTTAGCTAAACCTGAGTGCAAAGAATTACTTGTTTTTTTAAAGTTTTATAGAAATCGAAAGTGTCTGTTCATCGATATATGAACAGATTTTAAAAGCATCGTTCTCGGAATGCATTTTTATTAAAACCGTATACATATTTGCTCTTTTTAGAGATAAGTCCAAAGCAAACTTTGTAAGACTTCCAATTTTGATAGTTAATATGAAATCATTTGCTTTTTATTACACATTATATTCACTTTGTTGTAAATTTGACTGCTACATGTTGTAAAATGTACAAATTGATAAAAAATAAGTTGTATTGATAAAATTAATTTTTCATTACAACAATTTTTTATCCGTGAAACTCCTTTCGTTGAAATTTTCTTTCATTTAATTCAAGTTGTTTTGGACACTTCCAAGCTGAGTGAGTTTTTGTCAACCAAGTCAAAGTTGGTAAAATTCACATGCAGAGTCAGACATAAACGGATCATCGCCACTTTTGCTCAAAACAACTCGGTCAAACATTTTTTTATCTAATAAGCCGTGTGTCAAATTTTTTCTATCATCATTAAATCAAATCGACAACAGCATCAACATTTCCATCGCCTGCTGATAATTGCACACAATCCAACCACAGTCCGAAATGACCCCACCAGAAGGACATTCGTAATTATTTCTATAAACCATATTCCCCAGAAATACCACAAATCATCACTTAAAACAAGCCAACAAGTTACTAGCAAATTTCTAACCTCATTCCTCACCCCTCTACCGCTCTAAAGTTAACCATAAATACCAATGGCAGAGCAATTCTAGATTGTACACTTGCGCCCTGGAAACATAAAGCTAAGAGTTTGTCGCAACTTTCACAATTGTGTCCATTAAAAAATTAAGTAACTTCCTTCGAAATAGTCGGACCACCGGCACATGGCACTGACTGAAAATCAAAATTATTGCAACCCCAAGCCAAAGCTATTTGCTGCGACAGAACCCCGCAACCAGCTCGCATTTCGCATAACATCCAATGCCAAGTTCATTGGGGTCTGGCGGGTGCGCTGCCAAACTTTACGAGCACTTTTGCCATAAAACCCCAAAAACTGCACTGGACAGAAGCACTCGTACTGCAACTTATGGTCTCCACAGGCATACCACACAAATTGCCAACCAAATCTGACCACATTTGGGGCTTCCAGTTTGTACCCCTTTAGCCCTTTCTGTGTGTCCCCCGAACGCTCGGCATTATGTAGGTCGTGTCCGGCTCTTGCCGTTGTAGTCAATTGGTGGTTTAGCCAGGATTTCGCATTTCACTGCCCTTTGGGGGCGGGACGGGGGGGCCAAGATGTAGGACTTTTGCACCAGAAACAGTTCGATATACGTATAGAAAGAGAAATTGTGTTGGGAGTGTTGATCCTTTTTTTTTCGGTTCAATTGCATATGCTAAGGACTTAACTTGCGGAGCGCACAAAGTGATGAGATTGCATTTTTTCAGAGATGCCATTGGAACAATAAATATTCGAAGGATTATGGAAGGTATGTGGGAATGGGGGTTTGCAAGGATTTGTGGTGAACTCATCGGAAGCGTAGCAGATCTCCTTTAAATTAAATGGAATAACACTTGATACCAATCGAATGATTGGGGATATTTGAAATTGGGTGACTATAAAGAAATTAGGAACTCACCGCACATACGGATAGGAGGACGGAGATAGGAGGAAGTTCAAATAATAGATGATGGAGGATGGTTTGCGTTTTCATTGTAGGATGGTAATTTAATGTTGGATGGCATTTGACGAATTAACTGCTCAATCTGGAGGAAAAGGATCAACATATATTGTAAGTCCAGGAAAAAACTGAAGAAGGATGTATATTAGCTTTCACTGTGGATTGTGGAGTGGAGTATAGAGTCAATATAATTAGTGTTGCTTACCTTCAATGGCATATTTCATTTTGAGGACTTTTGACCGCGATGATGGCGTGATGTGTCTTTATATCGATCCTTAGAGTGTTGTGCAACTTTTCGTTTATCAACAAAAAAATCGCGGTTGTTGGTGAGCGTAGTGGGGGACAGGTGTCATCGGGATTATTCCAGTGGTGCCAAGTGGTGGGTAATATTATGTCGTTGAAGATATTGTTGGTATTAGTGGCATAATGCTCGTGCTGGCTTAACTCTGTTCATCGAGAAACACGTAGGCAGGTCTTGTCCAACGGTGGCGGTCAGCTGGGTCCATCTTGAGAGGTTATTGGATTATATTGAACGAATTCGTAAGGGTTTTTACAGTGGATGCGCACTTTACAAAATCTTTTAACGAATTTTTACTGGGTAAATGTACTTTTGGGTATTGGCCATTTAAACCTTGTAAACGTCCTCTCCAGAGAATCGAATCGCCAACTTGTTCGCATTATGCTAGTCCGGGTGCATTTTTATTTTCTCAAGTTAGAGAATGAGATGTATTGCATTTGTACAAAATTTCGAAATCGAGATTTTAATCAATTCTGACATTACAATGATAGGAGAAATCAAAAAAATGAGTCTCGAAATTCAGTCCTTTTATCCGTCTGTCCGTCTATCCGTGTGCTCCTTAGGCGAACAGCCTAAATAACAGAAAGGATTTGGAGTTTTTAGGTTTGCAGTTCGCGGTCACTTTTTTGTTTTCACCATAGTTCTATTGTTAACGGTATTTCCCACCTAAAGGTATTGAAAAGTTTTCATTTTGAGCGGCTGTAATGATTTCAATCAAAACTTATATTTGAGCCAGTAATCGGGAAAAAATCAAATATCTAACGATATCTACTGGACTTATCTCAAAAACGGTGAACACGATTTAAAAAAAGATGATATGGTCATTTGATTTCTAACATGATGACGAACTCAAGTAATCAAGCAACGTATTTTTGTATTTTTTTTTAAAACAATTTCTTTTCTTTAGTTTAAAAAAAAAACCCAAAAATGATTTTGACCAAAATTCATTCTTGCAGTAATATTGATATTTTTGAAAAAATGCGTTCTTTATTTTCCATTCGAATCACCAAAAACTTTGTTTTTGAAAACTGATCATGTCTCGAAAAGGCTATTTTCGATTTGGATAACACTTTTAAGTTACGCTTATTTATTATACACTACATTATACTCAGATTTCATCTAAATAATATAGCAATAGTATTTTTCAAACTAAGCTTGCAATGCTTTGTTACTCCTTTGTCTGCATAATTTTTTGAAAACCGCTCTAACAATTTTGGTTGTAGTATATATTTAAAATAATATGTGTATTCTGAATAAGATCCCGTACTTAGTTTGTTTTTTAAATAATTCAAACAAATCGAAAATTGTTTGAAAATACTTTTTAAAAATGGCTACCCCAATCCCGATCTGTTTTCATATACCTAAAGTATATAGGTATATGTGTAGATCTCAATGCTACACTTCCAATAACAATAAAATTACAACTACATAAAGCTTGGTTTTTTGGTAATATTACATACTTCTTTTTTTTTCAATCATATTAAATTAATTTGTAGGTACCTTAAAATAATTGCAACCACTGCGAATGCAGATTTAAAAAAAAGTCCCTAAATTCTTTCATTTCTAGGTGCATACATGTAGGTATATGTAAATATTTCCGTTTGTCATGAACCTGACTTCCAACCAACCATAGACATCTAAAATCAACCCTATTCAAAAATGCAGAAATCAGAATCTACTTAAACTGCGTAAAGTGTAAGAGCTATTAAAAAGTACATTAGGCGCCTACAACGTCCTAACTAGATCTCGGAAAAAAATGCCTGTTAGTGGTGCTTAAACTTAAAAAAACTTAAAAAAACTAAATTTTACTTTTTATAAATGGTTGCCTCTAAAAGTTTTAAATACGTACCAATTGATATTAACAAAAAAACTCAACCAAACTTTTGACGAACGAAAAAGTTTCGTGCGACCCAGTCGTGTAAATTACATCTTTTTCATCTTCTGACTTGCCAAGGCAATATAGATGCATGAATAATAGACTACCTTTATAAGATCTATTGTGCCGAAATCGTCGGAAAATAGCATTTCTACTTTCCAAGTGTTTTCTCAATTCTTCTCGACTTCCTGGAAGAAGAAATTCCTTTTATTTTATAGATAGAACTTGTTATTCGCACAAGAATTTGTCAGCTGTTTAGTTTTCTTCAAGACATAACCGCAACCGGCACTCCGGGGAGTTGGCTATGTGTACTTCGCTCAGGTGGTATCGCAAACCGATGTGAACTATGAGGATGCCTTTACAAGATTTTGCATTGTTCTTAAATAGCAGAACTTCCCTTTGAGCCTGTCTGAGGACTTCTTCGGAATGTGTGATACACATGTTGTATCCCCAGCTCTTATTGACCGAGTTGATAGCTCATTTAGTGACAGCGCAGACAACTTCTGACCCTAATAAATGGGACCTGGGAACCCCCCTGAAGGATTGATTTTGAGACAGTGATTGGTGAACCAAGGGCGTTTAGCTGCTTGCCCGTCTGTGAATATATGGATGTTTGTCTTAGGCGATTTTAACGCTAAGCTATTAAGAGAGGGCATTTTTGGTAGCACTGTCGGAAAGTACAGCCTACACGACACCACCTCTGACAACGGATTTAGGCTGATCGATATTCACAAACGCACATGGAGATATCCCGATCAATTAACCGTAAACCAGATTGACAACATTGCGATCGACGCAAGGTACTCCTCCAGTATTATGGATGTCCGAACGTTCCGAGGGGCGAACATCGACTCGGACCACTACCTTGTCGTAGCCAAGGTACGACTCTGGATATCCCGAACGCCGCCAAGACAAGTAAATATTGCGAGGAGGTTTATCGTTGGACGGCTACAATCGCAAGAGATCACCAGATCCTTTTCCGATGGAGTGTCTCTCAATCTCTCAAGGGGTCCTATGCAGCCAGCATCAAGTATTGAAGATCAGTGGCAACATTGCCAAAAAGCCATCAGAGACGCCGCCTCTGATGTGCTGGGTTTCACCCGACCACCACAACGAAACCCCTGGTTCGACGACGAGTGCCGGCAAGCACATGCAGCGAAGCAAGAGGCATACAAATCGGCGCTGCAAAGGAGGACAAGAGCTGCTCGTGAGCTCTACGCGTAGAAGAGAAGAGACGAACACCGGCTTTTATAGCTGCTTGGCTATCTGTGGATATATGGATGTTTGCACGTTTAAGTCCTGCAGTTTTGTCCGTGAATGCCACCCGAGTCCATTTTGGAATCATCCATAAACCACTGGGGCGTTTTGGCAGTTTAGTGGATTATGCTTCTCTTTTAGTGATCTCTGTGTTGAAGCAACTTCCGAGAACTTCTGGATGGTCATTGAAGCTTATCTCTTCCCCTTATGCCATGCTTGCTAAGCTGAAAATAGACGCGTATCCCACGTCTATGCAAATGCATATATTCCGTAACAAGACTGATGACCGTTAACGAAATACCAACCAAATATTGACCCAAAAAACGTTCACCAGCAGCCATTTAAACAGTTCTTAGCTTTGTGCTCCTCACTTCGGTTTCTTATATACCTAACCTACTTACCTTAAGGTAATTAACTTTAAAGAACATCTCAAAATCTTACAACTGTTTTAACGACATTATTTTTGTCGAAGTATTACTTCTGCGACCGTCACCAACTTGGCAAACCCACAATTTGTAAATTCTTTAAACCAACAGTTGAAAAATGGTGCTACCCACTACCGGAAGTCTATCTGCCTAAGTCTAAGAGGAGGTCTCAGTCAACATCTTTCAAGCCGAGGATGCACTTACTGTACATCTGAAACATACAGTCCCCAAGCTTTTCAAGTTCAAAAGGTATACCTACCGCAATCGAAACAAAATGCTGACTTCAAGACCATAATGAAGGCTCTTCGAAACAGTGAAGGAAACCTAATCACCGAAGCGACGCAAATAGAAGCTGCATTTAAATAGCAACCATAAAATGTAATAAATCGCCGCACAAGTGCGCAATTAGAATCAACACTGTACGTACCGTCGCCGCAGAAGGAATAATTGCTGATGTGCAGGTGCACTCGCCTTCAGTAATTCGACGTCTTATCCGATTCAATGCACATTCGTTGCGCATATAAATCGTCGTCCCCTAATTGATGCCACACAAATAATCGGATTATATAAGACCACCCTCCAAGGATACAACACATTCGTACTCAATGGAAGATCCTTTCGCCCAAATAGATGATAATATTGTAAACCCTCTATTTACTGTAAAGAATCAAGTCCCAACCAGACAGCCTATCGATTTCTCTCACAGGACCCACACAGCTAGACAGATATAATCAAACATCACATCTTAACCATGAAAAGGACCTTGCAATCCTGCATTGGATATTCAAATTGAAAAACATCATCAATCGGATATCGATGACGGCCAAAAAAAAACTCCCCCCCCCCTCCAAACACGACAAGACTCAAGTGTGTGAAGACACACCTGAGGTCGACATACATGCCCACATCAACATCACCATCATTCATGAATCAAGTGATTCTTCCCACCTAAAGCAAAAGTGGCAACAGCTTACTAGAGCGAGGATTCAGATATAATACCTGTGCACACACAAAGCCACCGGGTTTAGGGGGTCCCCTACGCAGAAAAACACCAAAAGAGGATAACTTTCAGCAGCTTGCCGATGAATAACAATAAAAACTCAACTATACCCTGGCCAACTTCATACAGACACCACCATCAGCGAAAGTATAAGCCTCCTCTTCGATACGCCTTACCTCCAATGAAACGAATGATTTAGGACTCTGCGATATCACAAGTCGGTTGGTCGGTTGTGTCGTTTAGCTGCCTCATCCTTCGATTTACGGCTGGATAAGCGAACGCGTCCTTGGTTTGGAGGTAATAAAACGTAAACTCCTTTTGTGAGCTCCCAAAAAAAAAACCGGAGGACCACACAGAGAAAGAAAAGCGAAAGAAAAACGTTTTTCCTTTACTCTCCCTCTCTCTCTCCTGTCCGAGGATAATATCTTTTTGATTTGGATCTTCTGGGTGCTGTTCACGTTGAGCGATTTCTGTTTTCCCAACAAAACGACCACAGTAGCGGTAGAGTGGCGGAAGGCAAAAAGGAACCGACCGACGACGCAAAAAGGAATTATGAGGGATTTGTAATAAAATGAGTAAACATTCTCAATTGGCAAGGCAGTAAAAGCGACGATGAGGAAAAAAATAAGAAACAAGGTAGAGATATGTACTTTATGCTCACAATAAATGCGAGGGAATTCGGGGGATAAGCAGATGTTTTACAGCTCGTCCAGAGTCCCTTTTTCACGACTAAACGACTTACTTTGCAACGCAAGACAGTGATCGCTTATGGGCATAGGATTTTTTGAAATATGAATCTGTAATGAAAGTCTCTCAAGTGTAGGGACAAGAAAAAATGGGGTCAGAGGCAGGCTCTTTGGGTTCGGCATACGTTTGGTACATTTGAGGCAATAAAAAACGCTCCTAACGAAATTGACATGCAATTGAGGTTTGGCCATTTGTCTCGTTACATGAAGTACCGAGTGAAGATCTGAATCAGAAATCTGACAGAAGGACATCACTTTAGACCAAAAATTACTTATGACGATGAAAGCGAAAAGAGCAGCGATAAGATCGATTTAACCGGCAGAAGGACACACGGAATTGGTTTAAGGAAAATGACATTTTGATGTAAATTTGAGAATTTTTGAAGGAGACTATAAACGATGTAAAATTGTGTGCATCTTTTATCTATTCAAGTTGTGGGAAAGTACTAACCACGAACGAAAATATGACCTCAATGACGAAGAAACATTTTTTACAACACTGGCCTGTCGATTTCCAAATTATCAACGAGATTAAAAAGCTGCACTACCAGTTGCTTCAAAGTTCATTATATCTTGAAGTAGACTTATCAATAGCGATATAGGTTGGAGAATAGCCTGTGGCCAGGAATTGTAAAGGGTTTTCCAATAAGAGGTGTTATTTTGAATAGCCCGCTATTTCGGTAGCTGTCACTTTTGAAGCTGTTATTTTTTGACATTTGACAAGTAGAAACTACGCCATTACTAAAAATGGAACGATACACGCTACACGCTACAGGAACACATTGAAATTATAAAAATTCACTACAAAAATGGTGAAAATTTTGCAGTCGTCGTTTTGGGTCGTCGTGCAGCACCTTGTCTGATCGCAATACAGAAATTGGTGGAAAAATTCGAGCTGTTGGGACAAGTGATGTGAAGAATTAAACCCGTGCAAGTCGCTCAAGAACAACTGAGAATATTGCTGCTGTAGCCCAAAGTGTTGAAGAAAACCCAGATTTGTCCATTCCTCGTCGTTCTTTGGAATTGAGAGATGATTAATGATTTTTTATGGCCGGAGTTGGATGGTGTTGATCTGGACAGCGTTTCCTTTCAACAAGACGGCGCTATGTGCCACACAAGCAACGAAACCATTGATCTTTTACGGGAAAAATTTCCGGACCGTGTTATCTCTCGAAGAGGTGATCACAATTGGCCATCTTGTGATTTAACACCTTGCGACTTCTTCCTTTGGGGCCACGTGAAAGATAAGGTCTACGTCAACAGCCCATCGTCGATTCAAGACCTCAAAGATGGAATTCGTGAGTCTATCGGGCAGCCACTTTGCGATTTTGTTATGGAAAATTTCATGAAAAGGATATGGTCCTGTAAACGTTGTCGTGGTGGGCATTTGGCTGATGTTGTTTTTTATTATTAACGGCATACCTTCCTCTTTATCTCTTCTCTACATATAATAAAGCTGTAGAGTGAAAAATGCCTGACCGCGCATCACGAAGAAACTACTAGACGGATTTTGATGAAACTTGGCATAGTGATTGCCTCTGGGTCGGGCTTTAGGATACGTTTTAACCCGGAATATAAATTGGTTTTTACAAAATAGTCAAAAAAACTGATATATGTAAAGAAAATTCTGTTTATACAGACCTAGCTCAGTAATGGTTCATCGGATTGAAAAATAAAATAAACAGGTAAATTTAGTAAATTTTCTCCTGAATCTTTTACGATATAAAACTTTCTCCTGCATTGTCCTGAAGCTAAGCAATGTTCAAAACAATTATTCAAAACGTCGCCCACAATTTTCTTTCAGTGGATACCACTGTCAGCAGTCATGCACAGCGTTGCCAAGTCTCTCTGGCATCTGAGCACCGTTTGTAAAACTATCAGCGTTCATGTTGATCTCTTGGGTACCAAACCATATATTTTTTTTTAAAATAGCTCGAAAGTAGATAAAAATAAATAAAAGTAAAAAACAGTAACAAGAAAAGTGTATTCATATTCAAGCATTTGCTGATTGCACAGTTAAATAAAAGTAATTACTTCAACAAAACTTAAAAATATAAAAGGTACATAGGGGAAGGTGCTGTACCTTGGACCAAATTTGAGTTTTTTTTTTCGCTTAACTAATACTCCCTAAACATATTTTAAATTTTTGTTTTTGTGAAACATTAATTGATGTTTTGTTCCTTAAAATATTTTTTAAAGCCCTATAAAATCGCACTAAATTGAAATTTTGGGCACTAAAATTAACGCTGAAAGCACTGACTTGGCAACGCTGGTCATGCAGCAGTGAGTATCGTTGCAGTGATCATGTGTTTGCACTTCAATAGGCAGTCGTCTCTTTTCAGCGTATACATTCAGCTTGAACACGTTTTCAGGTGCTGTTCATTGGGAGAAGTTTGGAAATGAGCTGGGGTGGGGTTCGTGTGTCAATGTCAATGTCAAGTTGTTTCATTCGTGTTGTTTCTTTTCGCCGACATTTGAGGTGGATAGGAGGGAAAAAATTACAGAACTTTGCGTAAATCTTTTTTGTGTAGACTTAAGTAGGAATTAAAATTATGTTTTTGTTGTCTTTGTTTTTGCTTTATATTGCTTTAAGAAAGGTCCAAGGAGGGGAAGATATTTATAAAAAAAAAAACGGCGGGTGAAGCAGGGCGAGCACGGGTCAGCTAGTGAAGGAATAATTGTCATATATCGACGATGAGTTTTTTAAAGTTTTCATTACACACATCTTATTTTATTTGAAAGGTTTTTCTTAGCTTGAACGAGTTAAATTTAGGACATTGAGACACCTTTTTTACAAACGTTTTTTTTCGTATTAAACACGCATTGCAAGAATTCTCACAATAAATTTTGTTTGTTCCCTTTCACTTCTACTTTCCAACGTTGTCTGCTTCTTGCCTAATATACCAATCCAATGAATTTTTTATTCAGCCATGCCAATATACCTAGACCTAGACCTAGAAGTGTAACTCAGCTTTGTGGTTGTAAGGAAAAATTGAATCCACGTATGATTCAAACTTTTCACAACAAACAATAAACTAACGCCCCAGGGTACATTTGAAAGAGGAAGAGTACTATATCAAAGACTATATTAAATAAAGTGCACGACTGGATCGCACGAAACTTTCTTGTTCATATCATCAGTTTGGTTGGTTTATTTTTATTTTATTATTGTTTATAGGCTATAAAACAAGATGGTGATGCTGGTAGGTGGCCATGACTCGAAGTAGGGTTTGTGATGTAAGAATTCAGAAATTTGTTTTTGAATTTGCACGTGTTTGGGGGTAAATGAAGTGCGGGTTTCTGACTCCAATTGGTTGGAAATATTTTAAGGTTCATTATTAATATGGTTGAAAGAAGAAGTGGGTTGGGTACTATTTGCTAGAAAGGAGTTTCTAGTAGTTGTAATTGAATGTTTTCTGGTAGTGCGGTAATGCTTATAAGACGGCATTATTTTCATTTTTCTAAGTAAAACTATACGGGGTTTTATTAACAATACTTATCTTATCGTAAATTTGCATTTTAGTCAAAATCTTTAGAGCTGATTTTGGAAAATAATGCATACGACATAGTAACAAATATTGCAATGTTGAGTTCGAAGAATAATTTGGTTCAACTATTTACCTTAAAACTGAGTATAGGGTATTGTTCATGATATTAGTATTAGGTACTTGGTTTTAAAAGTTTTATCCAAATCGAAAATGGCGTTTTTGAGATTTGAGCAGTTTTCAAAATCAGCGTTTCCGGTGGTTAGAATCGAAAATGAAGGACGCAATAATGTTGAAATCGTCAATTTTACTCCAAGTATGCATTTTGGTCAAAATCGCTTTAGCCGTTTTCATGTAAGTAAAAAAATAAAAAACTAAATTCTCAAAATATGCATTTTTTTAAAAATCTGTTACATATTTAGAGAAAAACTGAGCTTGCTATCATGTTAGGAATGACCATATTACATAAAACAATATTTTTTATTGCAATCGTATAGACCGTTTTCGAGAAAAGTTCACTTTTCAAAAGTACTGTTATTTGACATTTTAGCCAAAAACTGGGTACGCAGCCATGTTAACCCCATATAGCGTAGCGCAAGTATACATTTTGGTTAACATCGTTTAAGCCGTTTTCCATAATTAAATAAAGTCTTAAAAAGACATTTTTCCAAAATAGTCCGTTGAACGATAATTTAGGCAGGAACTGAGCTTGCCATCATGTTGGGAATGACCGTATTACGTTAAATATGAATTTTTGTCGAAATTGTTTTGACCGTTTTTGAGATTTGACCAGTTTTCAAAATTACCGTAATTCGATTTTTCTGCGAAAAAGTGGGTATGCAGCCATCTTAGTTACATTACACCTACTTAAGCCGAAATATCAATTTTGGTTGAAATCGTTAGAGCCGTTTTCGAGAAACTCGAAATTGCTGAATACCGTTAGAACGGCAACACTTAACGTGCAAAAAAAAGTGGCCCCGAACTGTAAGTCCACCAACTCCAAATCCGAAGTTTGAATGAAATCCGTCCAGCCGTTTGCGCTGTAGAGCTCAGGAAGGACGGACAGACGGACAGAATTGCGAGACCCACTTTTTCGAGTTCCTCTATCATCGTAATGTCAGTTTTGATTAAAATCTCGAGTTCGATTTTTTGTACGATTACAATACCTTTCTCTTACTACGTAATGCGAGAAAGTTAAAAACAGTTATTATTGACCACGAACATGTAAAGTGCCCACACTACTAGCTTCACTTCCATCGACCCTCGAAAAATCAATTACCTAACTATTTAATTGAATTAAAAGTTTATGTACATTATGTATACATTAAATAAACTTACGTTTTCAGAAACGTACAGCTTAAATTGAATTTCAAAAAAAAAAATGACAAACATAAATTATTCAATTGGCAGATGCATCAGGGTAAAGCTCAAGACATCGAATGATCGAGTTAAATTTGCGTGACGTGTTATTTGCATTTATTTTCGCCTTCCACCCGGTTTATGTCCAAATAACAGCAGCACATTAGTATACGCATTTTTTGTCCACTTACAGTTCCTATAAGCTCTTTCAACTTTTATCAAAGTTGCTTCCAACTGAACAGGATCGAACGCGGGCGGTCGATTGTCTCACACCTTACGACGGGTTGGCCACAACCAGCTAATTGTGGTAAAGTGGGGATATTCTCCATTTAGTATGTATAATTAGATATTTCGGCGTTTTCACCGAAATTAATGCAGGGGCTCTGCTAACAATAAATTAGTCGTAGTTGAGATGCCTGTGATCGCCTATTTTTTTTTCCTTTTTTCCCTCCAAAACAATATTTTTGCATTTTAAAACCTCTCACATATAATTTAAACAAAATAACATACGGTGGCATAGACGGGACGATTAAAAGTGAATAAAAAATACAACTTTGGTAGTTCGTAATTGTTATTAAAATTAACAGTGCAATGACAGTCGCATTGACAAAGCTTAAAAATATATGTTTGAAGCGAGACAGACTTGGTCAAGTGAGAAGACAAAAAATACTGCCTACAACTGTAAGTATTAATTTTCTGACATTTTTTAAGAATTGATATCGCTAAATAACGCTCGGCATATCGTCAGGAAACATTGGGGACGATCAAGTATCCAGTATAAAATATAGTTCCTACCCTTTTCTACATTTGCCCTACAGGTCACCATGACATTTGATTATTATCTGCACAAGTTGTTAGTCGCAATATCAAAGAGTAATATAAAGTCTTGCAATACTGTTCACATTGTTTATGTTGGCTTTTAGTTTAAAATTTAAAAAAAATATTAGGGATGATAACGAGTCCTTCTGGTACCAGTTTGTCGAATCTTTGGACGGGTGCATGTTTAACATTGCTGAAGGAAGAAGTGATTAATATTTGCTATAGTAAATAAAGAAATAGTTGGTGCATCAGGTCCTTGGGACCCTAGGCTTTGCTTCTAACAAATATTCGTTTTGAGTGAGTTTTTCATTTTTGGGACGATATTAAGCCATATTAAGCCAAGCCCAAACAGTTAATGGTGCACCAATTGCACTTTCACTGACAGTGCGGTATTCTACTGTGTGTGAATGTGAACACAAATCAGGAATTGGGTACTAATTTTAAATAAATTGTATTAATACGACGATTCCGAACAAGTTCGTTAGAGTGTTTTATTGAAAAATTAAACAAATAAAATTGTAACAAATAATGAGATGTTTGGTTCGAAAATGTCTGTTCCTCAACTGTCCAGCTAAGACCGAGGACAAGCTTTTATTCAGAATATAATAATTATTACTTGCTTTAACAAGATATAACCAAATCAAAAATGCAGTTTTCGAGATGCAACCATTTTTTTTTAAAAGAAGGTTCCGTTTTCGGCAGTTCGAATGGAAACTGAAGACCGCAGTCATTTTAAAAGTATTAATTTGACTTCAAGCATGCATTTTGCTCGAAGAAGTTAAGAATAACCATATAACATTAAAAATTAGTTCTTAATAAAATCCTATGGACCGTTTTTAAGATAAATTTTCAAAAGTAGCGAAAACTAGCCGCCATGTTAACCTCACCTAGGGAATAGTGGCGTTCTTTTAATTTCAAGAAGGCGGTTAATTTTTAAATTGGCAAATCGTGCAAAACTGTTCTCGCATATCGAACACGAACCAGAACACGAAGTAGAAGCAAGTGGCCAGCGACTTTGTCACATTTTTCTGCAAACTGACGATTATTTCAGCTCCAAAATGTATAAATACTTTTTTTTATTCTGCAGGAGGACGAATTGTAATTGTGTCAACAACATTTATTTTACTGATTTGAGTATGCATATACCGCGTTTCTGTCGCAACAATGTTAACGTCGAAAATTAAATTTACAAATAAACATACATATTATAAGCACATCTCGAAATGAAAAGAAAATTCGGAGACAGACAAGAAACTGCAAGTACTAGACAGTGACAATTGTTTTTATTTCTTTCGTTGTTGTTTTTTGTAATTTTTCTTCTGCACGAGGTAAGTGATACATAATTGTTTCTTATTGGAATTCTTTGGTTGTTAGTGTCAAACGTTTGTGTTTATAATATCTATATTCAAGTTATTTATAACATTTGATTGATTGTTATTTATAAGTTTTGTGGAAAACAGTAACGTAAAGGATGGACGTAAAGTTTGCAGTTTCGGAAAAAGATGAAAGTGCCCTGTGTTGGATTTATAAATTCAAATGTGAAATAGAAATTGGAAATTTTTAAAATATTTCCAGAATGGTTCTTGTAAGAAAACTTATGTTATATCGACGAAGCAATCGTTAAAAAGGCTCTCAAAGAAATTCTCGAAAGTAGGTAGACCTGAAACGGACAACATTTATTTCCAGAATGTATAAAGGAAAAAATATAATGAGTCCTGTGATCTCAGCTCAATGAAGTAATTTAATTTCTATATTTGGGTATTGTAACAAAATGTAATCTGGCAGTGCCGTCACTTGAGGAGAAGGACATTAGCGAGGGAGATAGCCAGCTAAATACTATTATATACTATTATATATAGGTTTGATCTTTATTGAGAGAGCATTACTCATAAATAACTAATATTCAGAGTGGAATGATATATTTTCTTTACCTAAGAGACTTAAATTCGTTAAAGTATAGACTTAAATCTATTTAACTTCTCAAATAAAGACCATAATTTCTGCAGAATGTTATACTTATAACAAATAAAATGTTTTATTTATTGATTTTTAACACTTTGCGTTATCTAAATGCTGCTTTTGCATTAAGATAGGGGTGCCTCACGAGGATGGCAATTGCGACCCACCATGGGGCAGAACCGGCTCTTTTTTTACCCCCACTTCTTTGAGGTCTTCTATCATCGTTGATTAAGATCTCTAGATTAAAAAATTGTGTGAACGCAATAAATTTGTATTGCTACGTAATAGGTACGTGTATCTACAAGAAAGTTAAAAACATTAATGAATGTTATTTGTGTTTTCCCAGGGATCGAACCTGATAGCACTCTACTGCATACAGTAGTATTATGTTCATTCACACCCGTGTACAAGAAAACACGAAAATATTTTGAGTGGCTTTAAAATTCAAAGTCGGTTTTTGTAGAAAATAACTGTAGTGGACAAATGAGTCCTTCGGAGATCTGCATATTTTATTCTTCTTCAGTGTCATGCCCTCTTGTTTGCTGCCGATCGGTGGTGTTCCGGAGAAATTTTTGACCCATTTTCCGTGCCACTTCACACAAGTTCAACTCTGAGTTACATAGATTAAGTGAAAATGCAAAGCGGGGGGCTTTGTTGTAATTTCTTAAACGAAAAAATTCAAAATTTATGTATCCATACCGCATCGTAGTTTATTGCACTAATACTGCTTTCATCTTTTTCCGAAACTGCAAACTTTACGTGCAGTTTATTGTCTGTCTCCGAATTTTCTTTTCATTTCGAGCTGTGCTTATAATATGTATGTTTATTTGTAAATTTAATTTTCGACGTTAACATTGTTGCGAAAGAAACGCGGTATAAGTATACTCAAATCAGTAAAATAAATGTTGTTTACACAATTACAATTCGTCCTCCTGCAGAATAAAAAAAAGTATTTATACATTTTGGAGCTGAAATTATCGTCAGTTTGCAGAAAAATGTGACAAAGTCGCTGGCCACTTGCTTCTACTTCGTGTTCTGGTTCGTGTTCGATATGCGAGAACAGTTTTGCACGATTTGCCAATTTAAAAATTAACCGCCTTCTTGAAATTAAAAGAACGCCACTATTCCCTAGGTGAGGTTAACATGGCGGCTAGTTTTCGCTACTTTTGAAAATTTATCTTAAAAACGGTCCATAGGATTTTATTAAGAACTAATTTTTAATGTTATATGGTTATTCTTAACTTCTTCGAGCAAAATGCATGCTTGAAGTCAAATTAATACTTTTAAAATGACTGCGGTCTTCAGTTTCCATTCGAACTGTCGAAAACGGCACCTACTTTAAAAAAAAAATGGTTGCATCTCGAAAACTGCATTTTTGATTTGGTTATATCTTGTTAAAGCAAGTAATAATTATTATATTCTGAATAAAAGCTTGTCCTCGGTCTTAGCTTGACAGTTGAGGAACAGACATTTTCGAACCAAACATCTCATTATTTGTTACAATTTTATTTGTTTAATTTTTCAATAAAACACTCTAACGAACTTGTTCGGAATCGTCGTATTAATACAATTTATTTAAAATTAGTACCCAATTCCTGATTTGTGTTCACATTCACACACAGTAGAATACCGCACTGTCAGTGAAAGTGCAATTGGTGCACCATTAACTGTTTGGGCTTGGCTTAATATGGCTTAATATCGTCCCAAAAATGAAAAACTCACTCAAAACGAATATTTGTTAGAAGCAAAGCCTAGGGTCCCAAGGACCTGATGCACCAACTATTTCTTTATTTACTATAGCAAATATTAATCACTTCTTCCTTCAGCAATGTTAAACATGCACCCGTCCAAAGATTCGACAAACTGGTACGAGAAGGACTCGTTATCATCCCTAATATTTTTTTTAAATTTTAAACTAAAAGCCAACATCAACAATGTGAACAGTATTGCAAGACTTTATATTACCCTTTAATATTGCGACTAACAACCTGTGCAGATAATAATCAAATGTCATGGTGACCTGTAGGGCAAATGTAGAAAGGGTAGGAACTATATTTTATACTAGATACTTGATCGTCCCCAATGTTTCCTGACGATATGCCGAGCGTTATTAAGCGATATCAATTTTAAAAAAATGTCAGAAAAATAATACTTACAGTTGTAGGCAGTATTTTTTGTCTTCTCACTTGACCAAGTCTGTCTCGCTTCTGATGGGCAATCCAAACATATATTTTTAAGCTTTGTCAATGTGACTGTCTTTGAGCTGTAAATTTTAATAACAATTACGAATAACCAAAGTTGTATTTGTTATTCACTTTTTATCGTCCCGTCTATGCCACCGTATGTTATTTTGTTTAAATTATATGTGAGAGGTTTTAAAATGCAAAAATATTGTTTTGGAGGGAAAAAAGGGAAAAAAAATAGGCGATCACAGGCATCTCAACTACGACTAATTTATTGTTAGCAGAGCCCCTGCATTAATTTCGGTGAAAACGCCGAAATATCTAATTATACATACTAAATGGAGAATATCCCCACTTTACCACAATTAGCTGGTTGTGGCCAACCCGTCGTAATGTGTGAGACAATCGACCGCCCGCGTTCGATCCTGTTCAGTTGGAAGCAACTTTGATAAAAGTTGAAAGAGCTTATAGGAACTGTAAGTGGACAAAAAATGTGTATACTAATGTGCTGCTGTTATTTGGACATAAACCGGGTGGAAGGCGAAAATAAATGCAAATAACACGTCACGCAAATTTAACCCGATCATTCGATGTCTTGAGCTTTACCCTGCATCTGCCAATTGAATAATTTATGTTTGGCATTTTTTTGAAATTCAATTTAAGCTATATGTACGTTTCTGAAAACATAAGTTTATTTAATTTAGTTCCAATTTCCTGATTACGATTTTTGTCGTTATTTTTAAATTCTTTTTATAGAAAATTTGAGGCAAATTTGATCATTCCTCTTTAGCTGGGACCTTGGAGCATTGAGCCACAGCTGAAATACTTGAGCCAAATTCTTTAATTACCAATTTACGCTGCTATCTATTTTCGAAATTCACTTTTTGTCATTCAGGCATAGGAGCGGAAGGAAATGGAATCGAGTTTGTCGTTGGACCACTTTCTGATAACTCAAAAATAATTGTGGTGTCCTTCTCCCGCACAGCTTTCACGTCCATTGCGTTTCTTGAGTCATCCAGAAGCTCGACTCTCTCAACAGCTAATATACCTAGGTTATTCGAAAGTAAACGACTCTTCCACATACCCATTCCCATCAAAAAAGGACTCTCTCCCAAACCACCAAATACAACGCATCCCACACTTTGCTGGTGCAGACAAATCCGCAGACCAGCCCCTTTCTAATTAAGCAGATATTATTAAAATGCTCTCACATGTCAGCGAATTTCGCTGAACGATATCCAATAACATTTTGAATAAAACAACTTTCCAATTGAATTTCTACCTGATCACCGTACCTATTACCATTAACTGAATCAATATTCATCAACTACATTTAATTACGGCATTTATTGTTCCGTACAATTGTCAGCGATTTCAAACTACCGATTTTGAAATAATGTCCTCTAGCGGGACACGCATATCATCGCGTTATATGTTGTGACACAGATATAGCACTGAGTTGACGCTCGCAACCTCGCATGTCGACGGCATAATAACGTTTTCCACTAACGGTAACGGATCCTGCTTACAATGTGATTATTATTATTTTTGTGGCAGCCAAACTGTAAAATCTGTAAACCTTTCATCTGGCACAGCGACAACAAAATCCAAATTGACAATTTGGATGATGTCTATCTGGCGAGATACGAGCCCTACCTAAAAGCTACACGTTCATCCGTTCATTTTCAATTCAAGCCAACCGCAATCCGATATAGAGTTAGAGGTAGAGCCCGTGTGAAAGTGAGAGCTATATATACACAGACAACAACAACTAACGTCCCAATCAGCATGCATGCGGCGGTCCATCTTCTATTCCCTGTTTGTCATTGATATTTAATTAAATGGCTCTCCTCGGGGAATGTGGCTGTGTGGAACCGTCTACCCCGAGTACCCGATGGCCAGTCGGCTGGCGTATAGAGACATTAGTAGTTTAGTATGCAAGGATAAAAGAGACAGCAGAAAAAAAAAAAGGAAAACAAAAACGTAGACAAAAATATCCTGTGATGCTGATACGGCCATTTTGCTGTTGTTTTGGCCGACGCCGCCTGTTGCCATTCTGATGATGTTTACGAGCATTTTCGAGGTTTGTCTGGGGACACATATATTTTGAAGTTGTATAGCATTTTTGTACATCTGATGTGATTAGTGTTTACACTTTGAGGGGGATAGGAAGAAGGTGCTGTGGTATGACGTACATTCGTTGATGTTCGCCAATCGACCGCGGCTAAGTATAAAGGATGCTTCTTTCTTGTACCTGCAGTCACTGCGAGTGTGATTTCTAATTTGGACCAACCGTGGAGTACCTAGAGACTAAGGACTGTAGCTGGAGGTGTAGGGGTAGAGCAATTGGTTCGCCAATTCAAATTCAGACGGCAGTTTTTTTGAAAAAAAATTTAACAATTCTTCTGATAGTGGGGGACTATTGGATGAAGTTTGTTTGTCCCACGAGTTATGCCGTCCGGGGACCGCAGTAACCTTTAAAGAAAAACTCGACCAAATAGCCAGTGCTCGCAGAGAGTCTAGCAAACTCCGTGCATTAAATTTGCGAAACTCCCGATTGACTCAGAAGTGCAAGTGATTCTTCCATGGTCGAGCGGGTGCTCGATATACGCATATAAAAGCCAACAACTGGTGGAAAGAACTTACGACTTATTACGGAAGCTTTGGCCAGAATACTACAGAGCAGACTTCTACAGTTTGACAGGTCAGAACTATCTAAGCTGTAAAAGGCTCGAACGGGTTTTACTTCCTCAGAATTAACATAATGAAGCTAAATCTCAAATATGCCGCCACTTAAAATAAAACAAAATGAACGTTTTTGTCGCTAAGAAACCTTTAAACCGTACGATGGTCAAGCGGTTCACGACAATATTAATAGGACGGAATTAATATCTTTCCATCTAACATTAACAAATCCAACGTTAAGGGAACAAAAACGTGAAATCGAATCTCTAAAACCTAAGAAAGCGCCTGGTTATGATTTGAACACCGGAGAAGTTCTCAAAGCCCTACCAAGAAAAGCATTAATTAAGCTTCTTCATATCATGAATGCTGCGCTCAGACTAAAACACGTGCCGAGCTAATGGAAAGTTGCTGGTTTTAAAACCAGGAAAACCGCCAAATGAAGTCAAATAGTATAGATCAATTTCCCTTCTTCCAGTCATATCCAAAGTTTTCGAGGAAATATTGCTAAGGCGCCTACAACCGGTTATAGAAGACAATAATCTTATCCCCGACCACCAGTTTGGGTTCAGAACCAAGCATTCGGCTATTGACCAAGTGCATAGAATCACTATCGAGAAGGCATTTGAAAAAAAAAAGATATGCTCTAGCGTATTCCTTGACGTCTCATAAGCCTTGTATAAGGTGTGGCACGACGGTTTAAAATTTAAATTAAGACAAATTCTCCCCGTACCCATGTATGATATTTTAGAACCATATCTCGGGAATAGACTCTTCCGTGTTAGAAATGGAAACGAATAAGCTCCGAGCTTAAAGAAATTTCGGGCGGCGTACCGCAAGGGAGCGTCCTTGGGCCGCTTCTCTATCTGTCATATACTCGCGATATACCAAGAGGAGATGGTACTACCCTTGCTACATTCGCCGACGACACCGCTATCCTTGCAGTTGGTAATACAATCGAAGAAACGACTTCGAAACTGCAAATCGCACTGAATAAGGTAAACGCATGGACGAGGGACTGGCGGATCCCTCAACGAAACGAAATCTGTTTACGTGAATTTTACGTATAAGAAAACGAATGACTTGCCAATTTTTCTAAACCCTTTGCAAACGAGGCCAAATACCTGGGAATGACACTCGACGCAAAGCTGAAATGGAATTCGCACGTGAAAATGAAACGTAAAAAACTTGATATTAAATAATTATAGAGAAATGTACTGGTTACTTGGAAAACATTCCCAGCTCAGTACTGAGAACAAACTGCTTCTATACAAGCAAGTGCTAAAGCCAGTGTGAACCTACGGTATACAACTTTGTACCAAGAAAACAAATGCAAATATTTTACAAACTTTTCAAAATAAAGTGCTTAGAGAAATTGTACAAGCACCATGGTACACTAGAACCGACGATATCCACAGGGATATCGGAATTCCAACAATAAAAGCTGAAACTAGAAGCTTCGCGAGAAAGCATAGAAACCGACTAATCGGACATATCAACAATACAGTCCGAAACATTTTTGATGAGAGCAATTTACTGCGCCGACTACAAAGAACGAACCCTTTCGACTTGGCAAGATAAGATTAATTGCGGAACATGAAAGATTGAAAAGTAACCTCCCAAAAGTTGTTATTTCGTGATAGAAAAATTGCTTGATGAAGTTGTGTCTTTGTTGCAGGATCTTACGTTTTAACGAAGGGTGGTGTTTTTGTCAGTAAAAATCTGACACTAATATGAGCGTCTTTGGAAGATGTTCACATACCCTCGGGGACAAAAATTTAAAGGTTGCGTAGACGAAGCTGTTCACGAGAACCCACCTTACTTCCTTTTTCACCTTCAGAGTCTTATTTGAGGAACAAAACACTTGAAAGCTATTACTTTCATGACTCACAAGAACTTTCTTATATCTTACTGTCTGATCTTTACAGGGTTTAAAGGCCATCAAGATGGCTAGACAGGGTTCTACGATTAACCCCCACAATAGGGCATAGGTCCACGAACTTATATTACGGCCTGCGGTGGTCAAGGCTACACGGAACCGTCCGAACTGGCGAATTTTCAGACGATGTTTACGGTACTATCTTTATTGGGGAGGAGGAAAAAAAATATAATTACTTGAGATGACTTAAAACGTAGCTTAGCTTCCTTAAGGAATGTAATTTAAAAAGACATATTGCATTATTGCTCCTTCGACTTTTCCTTGAATCCTGGTAAATATTACTAAAAGTGTAATATATTAGTTCAGGAGAAATAAGAGAAGTGCCTTGTTCGACAAGTTTAGATATGTTCGGTTAGGTGAACACTCCAACTCCAAGGCTAGTTACATATAAGAGCTATCACATGAACGATGGGAAGAGAGAATACTTTAAAGCCTTTAGAGCAGCATGGCTATTAGTGTGGATGGTAGTACCTTTGAAATTAATCCCATCTCTATTCGTTACGAGTCTTTGAGTACCTACAAACAAAACCTCTGTCTGAATAACGCTCAATATATCCGAAGGTCTCCGAGTTACGCAAAGATATACCTCTCGAGTATCAAGTTTTGCAACCACTGTACATATTGAAACTTAATTTTCTTATAAACATTTTATCTCATGCGAATTCTCTCTACCAGAGGGCGTTACTGATGGTGGTGATATGAGTCTTTGTTGGACTCAGAATTTTCGGACAAAGTCCCGAAGCGAAGTGAGCTATGCTTTAAGATTGTATTACCTACCAAATATGTCGTCTTTGCATGTTCCACCTTTAAAACCAGGTACCTATCCAGGTATAGATTAGGAAATCGCTGATATGTTTTGGAGAGCCTCGAAACAGGCTTCGGTAGCACAGTGTTTTCCTCAAAAGTGTACAAGCCTCTCTTCATTGTCCAAAACTTCTATCGAAAGTGAGTTTTTTTTTCATATAGCAGACTTAGAAAAGTTACCGGAATCGATGGCCCTTTAAAGCAGCAAAATATACAAAATTCGTGCCTATACCTACAGTAGACTCAGTGGTAATCTGATGGACAACTGAGAAAATGGTTTCCGGTTCAACCCCTGAGAAAACGCTTATTACACCGGCTGCTATGATTCTTTCGATGAATCGTCTCAATTCTACCGTATTGCAAACAAATTTTGATTCCTTCAGTTTCTCGTAAGGCTGTAAGAAGGTGGACCTAGGGTCTTATGTAAAACTTCTTGACTGCGGTCCTCGAGTTCCAACTAGCACGGTATATTATCTTGCACCAATTTTTGTGATATTTTTTTTACAGAAGGCCATGAGTCAATTCCATTGACTGCAAAGGGAAAAACCGGCCTCAGTTTTAAAGCTTTGAGCCCGCACCATCTGTAGGATCTCTTTTGTGAGTTATAAACTATAATATTGATCACAAAAGTCAATGTTTCAATTCCATTGTAAATTGTTTCTAATCACCTTCTGTCCTGTAAAAAAGCCTCCAATTGCACCTTCCCACAACCTTTCTCCATGACGATTTTGTGAAAGTGCATAGCATAAAACAAAATGAGAACATTTTCCTTGGAAAACATTTTAATAAGCATCCTGTTCCAGTCGCTTTCAATTAGCGACCTCCCGAAGCGATTTCCTACAACAAAACATAAAAAAAACGAGCAAACTAAAGACGCCAACGCCATTATAAAAGGATTCAACAAAGTCGATAATCAAATCCCATTAAAAGTGCTTCCCGACAAAAGAGTACATTAAAAAGACAAGCCAGCTCGAGATGCAGAAATTAACTGAACATCTGTTCAATTAGTGCACAAAAAGGAAGCGGAAGGCGAGTTAAAGGTCTTCCCAACGAACAGAGAGAGAGGTCCTGCCACACTACACTGACTCGATGTCAGATTAAATTCTAATTAAATTCAAATTAAAGACTTTGCCAACTAAAATGGACTTTCGATGTGCACCTACTATACAAGTGCGGGTATAGAAAGGGTACGTGTGACTGTCTGTGAGACAGGCGCATTCAAATTCAACAGCCAAAGGCACTTGAGCGACAAACATTTTCCCGCTTCATCCTTTTCTCTCGCAGTTGGAATATTTGTGTGTAAAGATTTCCAAGCTGATTACTGTTTTGTGTTTGTATGTGAACACCATCCTATCCTATGCAACGCGCGCCCAATAAATTCATTAAATTTTCCCCCAAATTCTGTGCAATTAATTTCCCAGCACACGGCGTATCTATGGAGGAAAGAGATGGATACTGGGAGCAGATAGTAACAATAGTTTAGTTGCCGGTATTCGATACAGCAAAGGATAATGGGATGGAGGTAAAAAGCTGGCCATTGTTATCGAGTAAGTCATTTCCTATTCAGAGTACGAGTGCATCATGTTATCCGTGGCACGACTGAATTTCCGGTTGCATTTAACGAGAATTTGTGGATTTTTGCGTCAAGTCAGTGTGCAGAGTTCCGAAATTTTGCCACAGCGGAAGTGCACCTTTGGCTTCGTATACGAGTTGGTATAATGCCGAAACCGATACCGAAAAAAGGGACCGGGCGGGTAGTGAACTTTAGAGGGGTTACAATGCACTGGGGGCATTCTGAAAATTTAGCTCGGTTCACAGGAGAGCGTCGGTTCAATTAGCACTCTATTATTACGATGAAGGTAGATATATATCGAAAATGAACAATGCATGCTTTCATCGACGTGGAGACGCTTGAAAGCTGTGATGATAGTGTTGGTATGTACCTACTACAGCAGTATTCATTGGAATTGAAATAAAATGTCTGTAATTTTAGCTAGGAAAATTATTTTCAAAGGCAGACGAGCTGAAAGGACCTGTTTTGATTTATTATAATTGCCCCATCTCATAATTAAATGTCAACTATTAAGTGACAATTACTTAGAAAGAAGCCTGATGATGAACAAGTTTTGTAATTTGAAGTAGCTGTAGATTAGATAAGATTGTATGTGCTAAAAGAGGGCCTCATGATACCGGACTTTGTAATGAATCCTAAAAGACGTTTGAGTCGGCTGTCAGATTTATGTTCTTTACCTCAAGGTAGAGTTTACCTAGATGGCGTTGAACTTATCTGATTTGGCGGTTTCAGTGACATAGGAAATGTTCTGCTGATTCTTCGGAGCACTGTGACTTTACAAATCTGACTCCTAGTTATAGGTTTAGTAGTTGTTTTGTTCTTTTGTCTACATTTAACTGTAGACCATAAGTGAAAATCGTTGGAAAATGTTGGTATATTTTTTTCCAATTCTATTTGAAGTTAAATTATTTGGGTAGACAATTGCCTGTCATAGTGATTCCAAGTATTTAGTCTTTCCTTGGAGTTTTCCAGCGCTGCAATTTTGTTTGAGCTTGTCTTGTATTGACTTTTGTTTCGTTTTTCGCCGCCATGCTGGACCTGACAATTGGTCTTGTTATGGCTGTGTTAAGCTATAGCATATCAGCCGAGTCAGACTTCTGCTGCTCCACAGAAAGATCCTGGCTTGGTTTATGGTTTTTATGAGGTGAGAGTTTCAAGTTAGTTTTTCATCCAGAGTTAAACCCAGGTATTTGACTTCCTTCTCTCACAAAACAGTTTTTCCCGCAAAGCAAATATGCTACTATTTTTTGGGGCTTAGAGTTAGTTGAACTTTTTTGCAACAGTCGGCAACGAGGTTAATTGACCTCTGTAGAAGTTATGAAATTATTTCTTCGAATTTTTGTCTAATAAGGATCGCAATATCATCGGCGTCTCATTGGACATAAAAACCATCATTGTTGGGCGTGTACCTTGTGTCCCCTCTTTTCATTTTAGAGCAACGCAAAAATATAAAATCTTTGTCAAGTTCATGTTCATGTTAATTTTCTTGTTTTTGACTGGAATAGATTGGTGATCTTAGTTTTAGGTGTCTATGACTGGAATTAGGAGATTTCAGAGAATTGTTTTAAAATTTGAATTTGCATTTATAAGCTGAATATGCCGATGGACAAATGTGGGGCTGCAAATGAAGTATGCATTTTTGATTGGGTAAGCTCTAAGTTGTTGCAATTAAAGTAAAAATTAAAAAAGTCTGTTGTTCGATAATTTCTTACCTTAGGAATGAATTTTTGTCAAAATCGTATTGACCTGTTTTTAAGATAAGTTCAATTTTCAAAAGCCCCGTTATTCGATTTTTTATCCGAAAACTAGATATGCAGCAAAGTTAACCCGACCTACCTTAGTTCAAATATATATTTTGGTTGAAATGGTTAGAGCTGTTTTTGTAAAAATCCAACTTTTTAAGAGCGTTACCCCGTTAATAATGGGGTAACCTACAAAAAAAGAAGTAGCCCCGAACTGTGAACCCAGAAACTCCAAATCCGAAGTTTGAAACAAATCCGTCCATTTTTGAGTCCCTCTATCATCGTAATGTCGAGTTCGAAATTTTGTACGAATACAATCGGTCTTACTAACAATCAAATTTAGACTCGACTTTGGGGCAATAGTCGAAATTAAAATAAATTGTGTACCAATAATCAAGTCATCTTTGACTTTACGATAATCGAGACTGTAAAATCCGAAGAAAGTCGAGTTTAACCCATTATTTAAGTTTAAACGTCAGAAGAATATTCTTCCTGCATCTGTGGCGAGCTCCAAATTCATGTCCAGGATTTTTTATTTTGTTGTGAGTGGCGTCTCCGGTAGGGATGCCAGACGTCCCAATTTTTCATACAAAAATGCTGTTTGTCCCCCCTAACACAAACTACTGTCCCCCTTAATAAGTCAAAATTCAGTAAAAGAAAACACTCACTTGAAAATTTTGAAAATATGTAATATTTTTAACAAGATTCTTTGTGAACACATCCATTTGAAGTGCAAGAAAACTTTCACGTGATAAAGTTGTTCTCGCGTACGTTTTTGTTTTGTACCTACCTGGCATCATTTATTTCATATATTTTTGATTTTGGTGTTCAATAATAAAAATAAATATTTGTCCCCCTTTTTGAACACTTGTCCCCCCTAGAAAACTCACGTTGTCCCCCTTTTCGTATTTTTTAATCTGGCATCCCTAGTCTCCGGCACCAATACACTGCGGAAGCTTCACGGATCTAAAAAAAATCAGTTTTAGCTGGCGAACTTCATTTGGACTTTCCAGATATTTTAAAAATTGTCCCAGTTTGGATGCCAATGCAACTGCGAACTTTTTATGCAATTGCTCACATTATTGAAAAAGATAATATGTAATTAGAAAACAGCTACTCAAAATACAAGCTACTCAATTTCAGAAATTTATTTGAAAGCTGAGAAAAAACTTATAATGCATTTGAGTTAGGTATATACTGTAATAGTTTTGCGATAAAGTCAGATGTAGTTAAAGTTCCGATTAATTTGATTGTTGGTACCTACAAAATAACAGCCTTATTCATTATCTAGATTCACTTAATCAATAGATTATCAGTGTCTCCACTAACTCACGTCAAATGACTTATTTTGACTCATCGTCAAAAATGTTTAGTCATAACAATTATTTTGCCATGTAGTAGCTAATCAGATTATAAAGCAAAGGGGACGTTCGGATACGTAGTTTGTGTAAAACGTCAACTTGATTTGTCGGGACTAGGTATCCGTACGCCTTAACTAAGTAGGTTGAGTTCTTGTTCTAAACATGTTACGGAGCTCAGGCAAGAAACGTCCCTGTGCAGCAAACGTAAATCTAAAAGTAAACAATGAGATATAGAAGATAGAGTTAAGAATGTAAAGGGATAAATGTGAGGAACACCTACCTTACATCCCACAGATTAGGAACCTCAACGAATCACCGAGACACATAAAAAGAATGAAAAACCTAAAAGTAAACAAATAGAAAAAATATAGATAAAAAAAAAAAAGGAAACAAATTGACAGAAATACACAGAAGAAACCACTTACCCCAATTAGCACCAGCACAAGTGGAACATTGTGGCCACAATAGTCTAAAATTTGTAATTGTATCCCTTATCGCTGACCCTAAAGAATCCATTATAGAGATCGACGACTCTTCCATAATTTGAAATAAAATATTCGCAAATAAATAGATTAAATGATTACAAAATAAACAAAATAAACTTACCTGGTATGCAACACGCTGCCGTTGAGAATCACAAAAGAAAATGGAAAAAAGCCGAAATGACATTTCAGTCAATAACAATTCAATATAGCTGTTGCACTATACTTGATACACTTGTTTGCCCGTTTGCACATCGTGGAGAACGTGGATAAACCAAGTGTACAGTGTTAAGTGTGGGGAAAAGTGATAATGTTGCGTAGAAGGGATTATAGGAAAATTACATTTAAAATCTGTGATACGATCTTAGATCAAATTAAATTATGAGGTGCAATATAGGCTAAGGGTATTATTATATTATTAAGGTAGTTATGTAAGTAAGTGTAGGTATTTTCTTTTGAGGCAAAGTTTCGATAAACAATGGTATTATTACCAGACAACATGTTTAGGTGCGGAAGTGGTCAACATGTTGATAGAGAAAGGTAGGAAGTGAAAGATGAAGTCTACACTAGGGTAGATAGAGACAAAGCAATGCAGCTCACACCTCACACACCTACACAGATTGAAATGGGACAACGATGACCATAAATGGTAATAACTAGGTCATTGACATCTGATAGAATATGCGAAACTCAGCTGATTAGAGAAGCAAGGGTTGCCGTGAGAAAAAACGTTCTGTAGCAAAAGATTATTTTCTTTGTGGTGTGAAGAGCGGTCGGAATTTTGTTTGTGCGATAGCAAAGACATTTTGTTTCGCGATCCTCTTGGGCGATTATTATCCGATAGTGATCCTAGTTCGAGAACTAAAGATTCTAAAAGGTGAGAAATATGAAAATAGGATACGAGTAGCAGGTGCAAGCAGTAGCAGAGGTAATAGAACTCCGTCTGTAGATAATATTGAAGAAGTGAAGTGGATTAAGTGAATTTCTGGAATTAGTAGTTATTAAGTTTTCTTTCTTTTGTTTCTTTTTGGTTTTAAAAGTAGTTTAATTAGTGTAAGGATATAGTGTTTGTGGTGCAAATAACTGCGCGATCGAATAGGTAAGTTTTTTTCTATTTTTTTTGGTAAGGGCTGAAGAATTGCCCAACAATATTAGTTTTCTGTTAAGACACTATAAACACGGGTATCTTTTCAATTTTTCATATTAGAGTAAAGTAGAGTAGTTTAAGATAAGTTTTGATGAATTATACGTTTTGTTTAAGTGAATTTTGAGTCTTTTTTATTATGGAGTAGTTCCCAAAGTGATTTGGTGTGTGTGTTCATGGGGAGGCCGTCCTCTTATTAGTGCCATGGCGTAAACGTTACGTGAACGATGACGACCGACGAACGTAGGACAATGACGTGACGACGTACGAATACTCCTCTACAAGGACATACTGACGAGTGGCTGGAGTACGGCGTAAAAGGGGCTGTTTCTCTAATTCTTCGGCCATAGAGGCAGCCATGGTTGTGTCCAAAGAGACATAGGGTGGGTAGGCCAAGTCGGTGCCAACTTCATCAGGCATGCCTCAGAGACTAGGCGAACCTCTCCCAGGAGCGACCGTGGAAATCAGTGGATGCAAAGGAGTAGAATAGGTTAGTTATAAGTTAGAATAGGCATAGTTGTTAGTATTTTACTTACGGTTAGTTAAGAGTAGTATTAGTTAGCGTAGTTAGGGTAATATGATTGCACCTGACTTTCCAAACTCTCTCCTGGGTGGGGCATAGGTTGTTGATTTTTCCTTTTCATCTTTCCTTTCTACTCTTCTCTTCTCTTTTCTATCTTCTAACAGTCCGTCCGAGGTCACCTAGAGTTAGTTCTTCTTATTTTCTCTATTGCTTTCTTTTGGCACGATTTTTTTTTGTTTTGAGCAGGTGGTTTAGTGCGAGGGGTGACAAGAACTACCCCGTCCGACGAGCGATAGCCGTGCAACCGCGAGCGTGCCACCGTCCTCCTCCACTACTCCGAAGTTGCCCCTGTGGCCAAGCCTAGACTCATAACAAACACGTGGTTTATATTTAAATTTTGACAAATTAAAATGTCAACTGAGTACGCAGGCAGGATTTTCTTGACTAGATTTGTCGGCTACCCCTTCAAAAACGTCAACTGCAAAAACTGATAACGTGACCAATCTGGGCCAATAAAAACTCAAACACATCTAGTCAGTCAGTTGTCAGACTTACTAAACTAGGTATCCGAACGTCCTCAAAGCTACTCCGAAAATCTGGCAGCTCTCTCCTACTTGTGTTTTGAGTTTTGACAGTTAAAAAAATTCAAAAAATAGGGAACCATGACAATCAATTTTTAAATTAAAGAAAAATACCCGCACAAATTAAAACAAATTACCTTTTCGAGGCAAATGCCTTTAAAACTTTCGAGCATATTCGTTTTAGAGTTGACTGAACCCATGAATATCTGCGCTGTCGTCCTGAATCTAGGAAAATATTTTAATCGCCCTTGGTTACCGATTTGATTATAAATATAAAATATTAGAATTATTTTGAAAATTTAAAAAAGTATCCACCATCTTATTTGATTGTTGGCACACCAGAGAAAACGAAAGTTAATTCACCGCTTAATGTGAATGTAGGCATTTAATTTTTTGACAGTTGATTAAAAGTGAATTATCTTTCAAGAAAGTTAATGAATAAGGGTTTCTGAAATTAAACTCAAATTAGCCTGAATTCAGTTTCAAATAAATGTTGTTGAAAAAATTCCTCCGGTACAAAAAGACTCGTTTTTTTTGAAAATTCAGTGTATTAAAATATTGTGTTAATCAATTACAAAATTACAATGTGTGTAGTCGCGGCGGATGAAAGTGCGCTACTAACTTTTTAAGTGAACGGCAAAAATAACCAAAGGTAGAAAAGAGACAAAGTAAGTTTTTAATTGGAATTTTCAACAAATGTTATAAATAAGGATGTAAAAGTCGAAACTATAGTTAGTTTTGAAATTAGTTAAACTCGAGTTTACTGTTCGGTTGCTGGTAGGGCCCAATATCTTTCTCTTACTACGTATACGAGGAATTTGAAAAGGCAACCGTAAAACGAAAAAAACGTCTAGTATTGCCCGTTCCGACGAAAATATCGCCGACAACCCTAAAGAGGGAACCAGTCATAGAAACGATATGATCAACGAGGTTTCACTGCCGCTCAAATTGGTTACATCCACATGTAGGGAACCTCGAGAATGCACATATTTCTCGCAGGACGTGTTTCCAGGCCGCCTTGTTTCTCGTTTCGGTGATTTTTACTGGCCGGAAATGATCGCCTTTTGACCGCTGTATACTTCTTTCCTTGGGAATTCTTTTGAAGTCTACGAAACCAAGCCACAGCCTCTTGAAGCTCTGAAAGAGCAGTGAAGAGGGTCTCTTTTTCCTTAGGGTCCACTCCTACTCCATACTATTATCAGGCAATGTCCTTATCCTTACCAACTAAACAATAAAATGTAGTAAAAGTGCCATCGGTAACACAGGTTATGTATTTCAGTAAAACTTGCACGAAAAGTTTCGTGCGACGCAGTCGTGAACTTTTTTTCCTAAATTCAATCTTACCACCAGTTTTTTTTAACGTGCACTATCAACCAACTTTCTACAAATTTTCCAAAATGTTTGCTAAACCAACATTACAAGCCAATTCAACCATTAAAGAGTTAAAGTACTTATAAAGCATCACAAGTCCCCGAGGCTGCTATGGATTACTCTTTTGCAAAGCTCTTCTCGCCGGCCAACCCTCTCGATCTTATACCAAAATTTAATTTTAATCAGCCGCGAGCTATTAATTAATCGAAAATAGGTTTCATTCCCCCCACCCCAGCCCCCAAAAGGAGAGGGTAATTTTACAAATTGGACTCTTGCCCATCCATCGTATAGACGATAGACCACCAGAAGCCGAACAAAAAATAATCATAATCATATTTTCTCTCTCAAATTGTTTGTGCGCGCTCAATTTATGTAAATCCAATAGCGAAAGCAGTGTTATAAATTATTAACAATATATTACAGCTGCCCATGCCACCCACACGGGCTGGGCTAGGATAAGGGGAACATCCAACGGAAGCCGCTCGCTCTCGCATCGGGGTGGACAAAAGCCCGCCCGACTTCCATGAGGAAATCCGATTATAAGTCCGTTCATCTCTGCAGCTCTACTTGTTTTAAAATATTTATTAATCCAACATGAAAAATTCACAAAAAATAAAAAATTCAAACAGAAAAAATCCCTCTCTGCATAGATGGGAATGGCGAAAACTACAACAGCCCCGAACCCGATACACACAAAAAGGCGGAATCGAGCAAAGCCAAATGGAACACAAACCGTCCGCATCCGCACACGTGTTGAGTTAATAGTGTGTTTAAAATTTAAATGCAAATCCTGTTGAGGAAGGAAAATCCAAAGTCCACCCACTCCGCCATGGTTTGGGGATAAATTATTATTCAAGTTGCGAAGTTAACTAATCTCGGCGCACGATTAGGAAGGATGTGACGGCAAGGACGACGACTACGACGTGAACTGGACGTACAACAGAGCAGCGTAGGTGTAGGTATGGGAAAGAGCGCTTAGTTTTGTGCGTTAGTGTGGTAACAAATCACATTTCGTTTGCCGGACCGGGACACCAAGCCCGGATGGTTTATGTAGTTTTTATCGCCGCCACTCCACTGTGTGTGTGTGAATCTCTTGGCATAACGTGCATAGGAAATATTCCCAGATTTTATTTAAGAAAAATGTTTTTTTATAGCCTTGCGTGGTACCATTACAAAGGTATATCTTTTAACGGGGGCAGTATTTTCAGCTCATGGAAAAGGTCAGTGAATAGTTCATATGGCTAGGGAGAGCTTAGACTTGTTAAAAATTGAGTAACGTTGTATTGCGTGCATTTATAAGGCAAGACGTGAGTTAATTTGGCAAACATCTTTATGTAAGCTTAGGGGATAGGTTGTTCGCAGATTTTGACAGATTGTCTGGCATTCAGTGTCCCTAATCAAATATTCATTTCAATTTAACCGGAGTTGTTAAGAATGATTAGGGTAAGCGAAGGTATACAGGTTTGGGTATAATGTAGAAGTTCCTAGGCTATAAACCTCAGGTTAGGTTGACCGCTATTCAAATTGGATTTCACTTGGGATTTTATAATTTGATTGTGCAGGCTTTTGCGGGGTGTTAACTGCTTTGGGTACATTTGGAACATACGGCGGGACTTAGTTGATTCCTTGACGGACATAAGACCTTCTTTGCTCATCAATATAATGGTGACAATTTGGTTTCAGTATAGTTTTGCACTTAAGATGTAGGGTTTTGAGCTTAATACTAAAAGATCAAGTTTTTTGGACTAAGTTGGACGTGCCTTGCTGGTTGTAATGATGAAATAGGCAAATCTCATTGATTTTGAATGATTGGTCGAATGAACTGTTAGAAAAATATATTTTTAACGAGTTACCGGGGCTGTGGAGCAAAGGGCGTCTAAAAGCTATATAGATAAAAGTCGAGACTTTATAAACTGCTGAAGGATTTGGGTTTGTTACAAGTTGGCGCGGAAACTATTAAACAGATTTTGATAAAACCCTATTTTTGAAGCGGTTTTTGAGAACCTACAGCCTACAGGCTATTTCGTTAATTTCCTACGCCTACTTTTTAGCAGTCTTTTTGAGTAAAATGTGTGATTACTACGTTTAACGTATAATAAATTCTTAACACAAAAGAAAAAGAATATCTATGCGAACCGACGCATTTTGAACGTTTTAAGCTACCAATCCCCTGAAAGCTTTAGTACAAGTCTAAGTTAAACATAAACAAATTAAACTTGTTTTATCAAATCGAACAATAGTAGCGTAGCTATTGTTCTTGTGCTTTCGGGTGGTGAACTGGGCTACCATGTTGCAAAGCGAGAAAAAATGGACTTTATACAATTTTGGCATTGGGTTGGAAAAAAACTTTAACAAAAATCAAAATTCTAAAACTTTAGTTTCAAATTTAAAAAAATTAAAATATATAAATATTTGCAAATATTTTATTTAATAAATTCGTGAAATGGATGTATTCAGTTGTGAAAGTTTGTACAACACTTCGTATGCATGTGTCCACATTGGCTTTTTAAACCCAAATATTGAAAGAGAAGAAAATAAGCAAATTGGAGCTGCTTTTTATTAAGTAAAATTATGTTTGGGGGGACATTTTTGTCTACCTTTACTATTTTTAATTTTTGGGGGACAAAGTTATTTTAAAGACGAAAAAGTGGTACGTTGGTAAGCATCGAAAGCACTGTGTCATTTTCTCTGTTGGAGCGGAACGAATAAGAATCTTGCCAATCATGCATGAGATCGACAATGGGGACGTTCGGATACATATTTCCAACATACTATACATGAACTGCTAGTGAAATGCCAGTTCCATACAATCTCTGCCCAGAAAATGACGCGAAAAATAAGTGAAACAAAATGACAACCATTTTGAATTTATCCATAGAATTGCCAAGTGAACGGTTGAAATTTAAGTTGTTGCGGCATTGTTTACAACAGATGTCCTCTCTAAATTGTCCGTCTTGTTAACGGTTTCTTGTAAGAGTTTACCAGTTGCATGGCAAAAAATTAACTTTTTCAATGCGTCATTTGAATAGGTTCACTGGCTTTAATTTAAAAAAAATATCGGGAAATAAAAAGAGTTATACCATTTTTTTTTATTCTTATTTTATTTATTACTTATTTAATAATGAGTACTACCTCCTTTGTTGGAAATGGTTTCAAAAATTCGACTTGGAATTGATTTATACAGCTGCATCAAGTAGTTTAGGGAAATCTCATTCCTTAATAGCTGCAATAAGCGACTCCCTGTTCTCATATTGTTTGCCGGACTCGTAAACTTTACGAACGAGCCACCCCCATACATTTTGAATTATGTTAAGGTCCGTTGAGTACGGTGGCCATTCTAGCAACTCAACTCCCTGTTCGCTAATCCAGCTCTTTATTGCTCGAGCAGTATGGATTGGAGCGTTATCTTGCTGGTAAATCCATTGTATCGATCCAAAAATTTCAGAAAACTTTGGAAAAGCCCTCTGGAGTATATCTTTGTAAGAACTTTCTGTCATTCTGGACGATGGAAACTCCAACTCTATGGTTCCATAATAGGATATGGCACCCCAAACCATAACTCCCCCCTCCCTACTGTGATGGCGGTCCAAAAAGCATTTTTCTTTTCGTATGTCATGAAAATAAAAGTTATATCCGTCCGGCCCATCTAAGTTGAACTTTTTTTCGTCTGAAAAGATCACAAACTGCCATTGTTTGTCCCAAGTCATATGGTGTCTACAAAAATCCAAACGACATTGCTTTCGCTGCGGATTCAATGGTGGTTTCTTCTGCAGTTTTAGTCGGTTTAGGTGTGGGGCACTTTTTATCACTCGACGAACAGTCGAAATGCTGGCGCTAATCCCAGCTTTAGCCCTGATTTTTGGCACTGAGTCGCAAGAATTTGAAGCTGTCCGCAAAATTATTCGCCTATCTGCAGCTGTTGTTGCTGTATTTGTAGGTCCTTTCATATTTTTTCCTTATTCCTCAAGAAACTACAAACCACGTTTTGCGATCTTCCAATTTTTTTAGCAATTTCGCGGGTACTCAGTCGTTGCTCCCTGTACACTTCTATTTTTGCCTTTTCCTCTGAATTCAAAGCTTTTGATCGTCCCATTTTTTTAATAAATTTACTTAAAATAAATTACTTTTAACAAATTTGCACCGAACTTTACCTGAACCTGAACCTATTCTATTGACGGGCAGTGTATCTCTTTGGAGTTTATTTCAAAAACATTTCGTATTATCAAATACTTATGATTGTCAAGAATATCACATTTAAGAAATAAAAAATATTGTTAATTGTTCTAATAAACAAAATTGTTGCCTCAAACTCATTCTCTCCACTATATTCAAGAGAAAAACTGTGAGTTTCTAATTTATTCCGCTCTGAACCACGAGAGCGTGATCAACACCAACGTGAAGTTGGCTTCCAAATTAATAAGTCAATGCACATTTCATGCAAAATGTCAACTAGATTCGACGAAACTAGTTAACGCGTTCGTTATTGTGTTATTGTTATTTATTCTATCGGTTAATTTTGAATTCTGACACTTTTAAATGTGAACTCAGGTGGCAGACGTACATTAGAAATCCGAATTTCTACAAATTTTTTGTGAGCTAAAGATCGAAGAGACGTCTAACCTTGTGGTGGCTTGAGTGCAAGTGTCAAGCGTGTCCATCAGTTTTTGGAGAAAAGATTCGGATAAGTTCGAGTTAAAATAATTTTCCGTTTAAGTTTAGCAAAGAGCTGTTACTCAATGACTCACACAATATTGACGCTTTACTTTGAATTTACAAGAACCTTCTGAAGTGTATGCCCCAGCAAAAAGCATTGGAAATATAGACTTATAACTAACACGCAATCCATTTCCGTATATACTAGGATGGGTCAAAAATGAAAACCGATGTAGGGGCGGACGTCTTTTCTGAACCGTTGGATATCACAAGATCGATACGCCTCAAGCGGAAGTGTTGGAAGTAAAAAGAGCAGCCTGCTGTATGGGTGACACTCCCAAAGGTAACACCTTCTTTATCGACAGCAAAGAATGTAGCCATAAAAGCCTTAGCTGACAGCTGAAATTGTGAAGTGCTCTCGTGAAGAGCTCGGGGCTTTTGGAATGCAGCACAAGCAGACCAACTTATACGACAAGGTCCGGCTAATGTTCTAAAACAAACTTATGTCTCTCTAAAGAAGAAAGATCAAGCTCCCGCACCATATACTCAAGCTCGAAGCGGGGAGAAAAGTCACAAGGGAGTTGAACGCCAGATGGACCGCCATGCTTACGTTTATTTACACAAGAATACTCTTTCGATCCTTATGTGAAGTTAGGCCAGAGGAACGGTGATAAGGTAGTTCTTGAGGACACGACCGACTTTCTATATCACTATCAGGGAGTCCAACATTCCAGAAACAAATTCCTTGGCAGTTTCTTCTTTCATAGCATGCAAAAGCTCGTATACAGAGAATATCAAAAACTTTATAAAAGCCCAAGGATGGTTTGTAAGTTATCAATTACAGCGCATAGCACAGATAGGGTTACTACTGGTTAAGAACAAACTACTTCCCCCGACGGATATCAGTATTGATCAGAGTGTGACACAGATTAATCCTAGTCTCCGGAAAAATTGTTTACTGACCGGGTGTATAAGATCGCGGATAGAAGGTGCCACGCATCAGCAGACGTGAGCTACCTTATCATTGTAGAGCATCTATTTATCCGATCGGAACGGTCCATGTTGCGAGTTAAACTCTTGTTTTTAACTTGAGTTCTAAGACATACTAGAATCCGTGCCATTAGGTACGTGCTCCCTAGGTTAGCCCAGGATTACATGGTTGCATCAAGTTCGACATATCTCCGGTACCAGTATGGGGACTACTCTCGAAGAATAAGAGTCGGTGGCAGAAGATCGAGAGTTATGGAAGAGTGCATAAACGAGACATGAATGATTGATCTCTGAAATACCGCTTCCCTTCGGTGGCGCGCATCCGTAATGTCCCATTTTTCATGACTCTATAGCATAAATCAGGTTGAATTTGATCGATGGTATGGATAATGTTGGTTGTGGTTTATGACTTGTTCGCATAGACCTGCAACTTCAGAAAACCCGACAAGAAAAAGTCTGACGTTGTGAAATCGCAAGATCTCGGTGGCCACTTCACATCACCTCCATACGTGAAATGACCATGCATTCGAATAGCTCGCGAAGATTTTTCAATGTGGCATGTAGAGCCGCGCCGTCCTGTTGAAACCACATGTCGTTCGTGTCTTTATGATGGTGACTCTGATGGAGTTGCCAACGTCGTTTTTAAAGATATATGGCCCGATGACGTCGCCAGGCCAAAATTCACGTCACCAGTGCCGTTTTCGGTATGCATTGGACGCTCTTGGATCTCTGTGGATTGGTATCGTCCCAAATTTGACAATTCCGTTTGTTGACATACCCAGCTTGATCCCACCTTACTTTAGTGAAATCCTTCGAGAACCTTTTATTAAACTTAACGGTCGTAGCGATCCTTGTCATTACGAAAAATCTCTGTACATTAAATTACAATAGGTCAGTTATCTCTTATCTTATCTTATCTATCGTCGGAAATACAGTCAAAGAGCTACTTCCATCGATAACTTGTTCCAAAAGCTTTGCAAAAACGATTTCGAGGATTGTCTTGCTTCAAGCAGTTGGTTTCCCTTGTTGTCTTGCCCAGAAAACAATTTATCCCTGAAATTATAATTTCAAAGGTTGCTGGAAGAAATAATTTCACACATCCTGCATCCTCCGAATAGATGTTAAGAAAAAGCTTGCAAAAACTGGAGCAAATGTCAAACAAAATAAATTGTAGCATGGCCGGGTGCGGAGCTTATAACCATCGATACAGTTTGACTTAACATCAATTCAAACCCGCCCTGTCAACAAAGCTACATTGTAAAACTGTTTATTGCAATATGAAAGAGCTTGACTAATTAAGGAGCAGCATAAACACTCGTACCTACATCTATAAAGTCCTCGATTGATTTCTTTGTCACGCAATCCAGAGTCCTCCACACTCCTCAACGAGATCAAGAACTTCATCCGGATGTTTCGTTCCTTTCACCTGCAGACTCCTTTGGCAAAATAATTGCCCCGCATTGATGGCTATCTTTATTGACAATCGAGTGTATCTACTGGAATGCTCTTGCCATCTTGCTCAGTGTCATCATCGTTTCGCACAACTATATAAAAGTAAAAAGTCAAAAGCAGTCCTGGAACTTGGATACAAAAATATTTTCACATCTTGTCAATCGAGGCACTGCAGAGCCATGAAAAGATGTGGAAGTCAGTCTATATGTACGGCGTAACGTAGAAATGATCAGCGCCCTCTCTGGGCCGGAAGTTTTCCAACTTTTCGCCCACCAAACAAAAACGAAATGAAAATGAAAAAAAGCTATCCCTACTACAGGAGAAATCCATTCCCTTGATAGACCATTGAAATGTTAGATTCGATGGGAGTGGGCCAGGGCAGGGGACAGGCCAACAAGGTAAATTGTATTACAAGTTAGTTTGGCAAGGAACTCACGTTCATATCTCCGATCTGGTATTACACACAGAATCCAAGAGAAGTGAATTATTGCGACTAGAACGTGAGGAATAAGTTTGGATTCCTTTTTTGCACCATCTTGGCAGAGAGAAATAAAAGTTTTTATTTGAGGGCCTCTCCCAGGTGGAGACACCCGAACCGCATAGCTCATTCATTGCAATCTGTCAGGCATTGACAGTGGCACAGACGGGGCGGGACGGTGGGCAAAAACGCGTTGGCCGCCATCTGATTTGTTTGGCATTTATGATTAATTTATTAGCTGCGTGCGGAGAACCCTTTTCATTCTGATGTGCGAACGCATGTTAACGAAATAAAAAGAGAACCTCGACCATAAATCGAATTTGCGACTTTGACAGACAAATTAATAGGAACGAAGAGTTTTGCCAACAGAGAACTTTTTATTAATGTACACACGGCCATTGAGAATTTTTTTCTTAACTGAGACACTGCAGGCTTCGACTCTAGGTGTGGGTTAAAGGGGTTTAAGTCAAGGGCACAGCGGATGGCAAACTTGTTGCTTGGCATCATCGCTCTTGTGTAGATTATTCGACTCACATGAACGCAGAAATGACAGATTTAATAAAATCATGACAAAGCCTTCATGAGTGTGTTGGTATTTCGAAATTGTAATTAAAACCACGAGAGTGGTGTGCTACAGGACTTGGTCTAGACAAAAACGTTTTTATTATCATAAACTTGATGATTTTAGGTATATTTCATTTTTAAGAGCAAGTAGCGAACGACTTTGATGAGAAATACAATTTACGACAGATCGAAAAAATGAACGAATAGCATCCCAAATGTAGGGACACATGTTGCGGCTATATTTAGAGTTCCATTGGCGCACGAGTTAAACCTGGGAAACGCCCAGAAAAGAAAGTCGGTCACCTTAGAGTGAAAGGTAGCTTACGCTAAAGAAAATTAGAAATGACAGCCAGCATAGGAAAAGAAAGCCGAGAAGTTCCTGTGCCACAGAAAAATTGTACTAATCTAATATACTCCTAGAGGCTAAAGTTGTACCTTTCCAAGAGCCCAAAATGATTAGTGTTTTGGACAAAGTTCCACTTGAAACAGTGAACGTTTGTCGGTCTATGTCATATTTCATCGTCTGCTTATTTTCATTGTCGTGTTTACGTTCGACGCAACCATATCTACGATTCCCCATACTATTCTGAAGACAGGAGGAATAGTCTGCGTAAACAAACAACAAGGGTATCGAAGTTCTCGCAATCGAATTAAAGAGTGGGGAACAGTTGTTTAAGTTAGAGTTATTCGACCCTAGCGAGGTATCCGTCGGAACGGAAACTTCTCCGGTTTTATACGATTCGGAGGTTTTTTGCTTCGAGGTATTCTTCGGAACATCTATTCGGAATATGTCTCCGACATTTTGTAACGCATATCGGCGAATTACGTTGAAGTGCGATGAAGTGAATTTTTTTTTTAATTTTTGACAGCTAGGTTCCAATATCCTTCGACAGAAATTGGTTGCGGAGTTTGTTTTCGTTTTGGATTTGAGTCTCCGACAGAGTATGCCTTGCGGAGAATTTTCCGTTCCGACGGATACCTCGCTAGGTCCGATTGTTTATCTCGGGTACGAGTCCAAACGCGGTGATAGCAATACTCGGCCGCCGACCAGAGGAGCAGAAACATATATGAGTTTTTCCACCAAAAGATACGAAAACGGAGCAGATAATCGGAGGTCTCGTCGAAACAGCGAAGAAAATCTTGTCAACAAAGCAATATTCTACAAAGAAGCTTTTAGCAGCTGTGAAAAGTACATCACGAAGAGAGAGTGATGGAAAACTAGTTAACGAAGAACCAGTTCAATCACCCGCTATACACCAGAGGAGGTATTTAAGTACGGATGCGAGGTGGATACTCCGATCGATCATTACCCATCAGTTAAGTCTGGATGAAAGGATGCCAGTATATATCCCATATACAAAAAAAGGTGATCTTTGGGGTCAAAGGGCGTTTAAATAAGGCCGTAGTTAAAGCGATACGTAAAATGCAACCAACAAATTTTCTTTTGCTATTTTTTATCACTTAAAGTTAAGGCTTGAGCTCAATTTTGGTCTTAAAATGTTGCTTATAAAGTTAGGATATCAAAAAAATAAGTAAATTTCTAGAAAAATAATTAACTCATTTTTTCGCACGAGAAAACTTTTTCTGATTAACTTCTTTTAGGCCCCAGTTATAAATATTATTGAAATGCATCGTTGAAAATTTTGATCTTCGGTTTAAGGACGATTAATCAAACAATATTGGCTTTGGTTTCAAAATAAAGCTAATAAATTATGATTTTTGATGTGAAACATCTTATGGCGCGACTTGGGAGTAAAATCGATTCATGAAAGTGGAAATGACCAAGCGGAAGTGCGAGACGGAAATTGGCCTGTCGCCATCACTATGCCGCCGCCTGAAACTCCTTAACCACTTAACCGATTCGAATGAAATTTTGTGGGTGGGTATGGTTGGTTGTAACTTGATGAATAGGATCATTTTGGACCCGATAGGTGGCGCTGTTGTCGATCTTCTTAACCACTCAACCAATTTCAATGAAATTTTGTGGGTGGGTATGGTTGGTTGTAACTTGATGAATAGGATCATTTTGGACCCGATAGGTGGCGCTGTTGTCGATCTTCTTAACCACTCAACCGATTTCAATGAAATTTTGTGGGTGGGTATGGTTGGTTTAACTTGATGGATAGGATAATTTTGGACCCGATAGGTGGCGCTGTTGTCGATCGTCTTAACCACTCAACCAATTTCAATGAAATTTTGTTGGTTTGTATGGTTGTTGGAAAGATACATTTTTCGAATTTTTTGAACTGAATTCTCAAAGTGAATACTTATATGGGCACGCTGGAGGAACTGAAGAAGCTAGGTTTTACACAGACACTAGGCTTCTGAATGAGTTGACGGTATGAAAACAAAATGTAAACAAAAACTCTCGAAATAGAAAACATTTTATTGGATTGTGTTATGAAAACTTGTTAAATTAATGAACATTATTATCTACTGCGCTGTATTAAGGATATAATATTATAAAGATTTGGTTTTTAAATTAAATTTCTTAATGAAATTCACCTAAATACAACACAATTCAATTTAACATCCACATTTAGCAAGAGAAGTTTCACATCTGGCGTGTGGTCACAAGCACGCTCTCTGTTTTTTTTTTTTTAAGAAATTACTTAATTCTGATTATAAATTTTTTTTTAAATCCACTTTTATTATTTCACTGACTGAAATCGATTTTCGTTTTTCAAATTTGGAACCCAATTGTTTTACTGATGTTGTCGATTCTCATTCTATTTCCAGCTGTCAATTTTCATCAGTTTTCAATGATCAACACTAGCCTCGAAACCTGGAAACATCTGGGGTCGAATTACCGCACCCGTCAGCGAGCGATACGTCACTGAATTTTGTTGAATTTACATGCAAAACAATAACAAACTCAGTCACGTATTGCTCGATCACGGATGCGGTAATTCAACCCCTGTTCAATTTCACTGACTGTTCCTCAACTGCCAGCAATGATTGCTATAACTGACTTGTCAAAAAAATTAAACCACCATTCCACTGATTTATTCCAATGATGCATTTCAGTGATAGCTATAACTGGGGCCTTAATTCCACACAAAAAACCAAATCATTCCAAATCATTCCACTGAAATGTGTCATTTCTTTACTGTTCCATCTGTCAGGAATTTTTTTTCGGATGGAATCTTATCAACTGACAGCACAGTGACAATCAGTTTTTCTGTTTACTATGACCGCATAAACGAAAAAAAAACTCATTTTCATACTGTTCCAACTTTTCCGATTGCATTTTACGTATCGCTATCTATAACTGGGGCCTAAGGCGAAACAGGGTTTGATCATTAAGAAAAACGGAGATAGCTTCGATTACATGCTAACAACAAACAAGTGGAAGTTAAAAATTGATGAAGCGACGAATCCCATACGCTAACCCTTAAAAGTAACAAGTACTATGTGTATATGGAGTCCTATGTAGTCGACACATTGGCTCGGCCACATTAAGTGGGAAGGCAGTACAGTAATGCTCTATAAGGGAGAATCTTAAAATCTTAGTCTCAAGGTTCGAGATGAGAAAATAGACCGAGCCTTCAATGCAAAGAACATTAAATCGGCGATTTCGAAGCCATTTGCCTGTTTCTGTAGAACTGTATAGGTAGAAGTAGCGTGCGCAGTTGGGGAGAGGTTTCAATGCCTAAGAAAGAGATACTTCATGGGTCGGTAAGTTAGTTTCAGCACTGTCACAATTTTCCTTCATTCATATCAAGGCCGTTTTATAGGCTGCGAATTTCCTCAACTCAACTCGTCCTTTCAAATGGGTCACATGGCATACCACATTGCGTTGGGAGAGCTGTAAACGTTCTATATTAACAGATCTACTATATTGATCAAAATAATCAATTCTTTAGGCATTTTTACGACAGTTTCTTATTACGTTATTTTTGTTTTGAACTTTGTAACGTATTACTACTTGCTAAGCCCATCTGTTATTAGGAGGAAAATAAGCAATAGTGAAAAATTCGGATGAAAGTGGAAGGTTAAAGATAGCTACTACAACATACGCTATAATATCATATTAACTACCCAATGACAATCATAGTTACGCAAATGCTTCAAACGCTAAAGATGTCACTCTCAATAAAATTTCCTATTTAGAAAGAACACAATAACAAACAAGTTTACTGTGACCACCATGCCCTCAGATAATAATGTTGTTAACCATCATGGAGACCTCTTGCCATCCAAAAAGCAGGGCGACAAAAACACCACAAGCTGCTTGAAAAGCAAGGAATGCCATTTGAAGTGAATAACAGTACCACACTCGGAAGAACAGAAGAAACTTCGCATAGCAGTTGAATAGTATCTGTCTTTAAATTCCCACTTGTTAGTTTTTGAAGCGGTTTTTCTACAAACTACACGAGAATATACTTGCAGGGTGATCATTCATGTTTGTTAACTAAAATATTATAAAAATGGAATTAAGTGCACGACCGGGTCGCACAGAATTTATTTTTTTTTTAAGCTGTGTTTTTTTTTAGGTATTTGAGAAATAAGCAGCCCTTTTGAAGAAGACTGAATAGTATTTTTTAAAAGGGTTTATGCCTAAAAAATGTACTATTTTTCTAATTATGTAAACGGTTTCTGTTATAATAATTTAAAAAAAATGGGGCCAGTATTATCATCTGTGTATAACCTTGCCTATAGCTTTTAAATACGTCGTTGGAGTGAGTTTGATAATGGTTATTTTTTTGCTACAGTGAAGAAAATCGACTGTACACTGTACTAAAATTTAAATAAAGTGCTGAAATGTAATGTAATAGTACCTACTTAATATTTTTAAATGCATGAAACCAAACGCAAAAACTAAAAATAAATATTTTGTAAAACAAAAAAGGTGCATTTCACTTTCAATCTAAGTAAAACATTAAAAATAGTTGGTCAAAGATTACAAGATTCAGTACAATCGTAAGACATTTTTCGTCTAGTATTCTACATGAATTTACAACTCTGTGTTTTGCTAATGTTTAACATTTGTTTTATACATTTTTGAGAAGAAATTACATTCTGCCTTTCAAAGAGGCTTTCATTTAGTCCATATTTCATAAAAAATTAAAAAAAATGCGGTAAGAAATACGTGCCGCCTCTAATTATAATATTTAAGTAGCATATGCAACAATCGTTTAATTCTGTCCAGATATTTACAAACAGCACTGAACACTGTGGCGCAGTGGCTTAGAGCTCGTTTGTTGGACTACTAAGCGAGGGGTCCCCAGTTCGAATCCCGAAAGAACCAAATTACATGTTAAGGATTTTTTTTTAACTGCGCCACCTCTCTCGAACGTCTAACAAACATCCGAGAGTAAAACTGTCATGAATGAGCTTCTCAATTTGCCGTTTGGACTCGGCGTAAAATTGTAGATCCCTTCTATTCGTCCCAAAAATTGAAAACCCACACAAAACGAATGGTTGTGAGAAGCTAGGCCTTGGGTCCCATAAACCTGTCCCGCCAAAATATTTATTTATTTATTTCTGAGTAGGCATTTAAGTTTCAATTTTCCTAAAAATTGTTGGTATGAGGCTTCAAAATCGGAACGGTTACTAAAAATGAAGGTTTCGGCAGCAATAAAGTAAGACCCTGTTGTAAAAGATGCGGTACCAGTGCGATTTATAAAGCATATTTTCTCTTTTATTGTAAGCTTTTTAACCCAAATATTTACTAAACGTCTACTTTTCCAAAATCCTGAAAAATAGGACGAATTAAACGTACTGCCAAAAAATCAGCTGCTATATCCGCCGCTGATTTTAGACAAAAAACATTTTACCGTGCTTGTCGAAAGTCGTTAAGAAGGTAAAAGCCACTAGTCTTGCAATAGCCTTATCTATTTATGCGGGACAATCTGGTTTCAGATGTAAATACAGTTGCTCCACGGCTATGGAAAATATTTTGAAAGACATAAGGCAGGGTTTTGATAGAGGACATGTTACGCTTCTTTGCTTACTAGATTTCTTAAAGGCTTTTGACAAGGTAAACCATAAAAGCCTTTGGCGAAAATTAAAAAAAAAAATCCTCTTTGCCAACAGTGCAGTAAGTGTCATTTAAAGTTATTAGGTATTTTGTGATTTCAGAGAGTTTTTACTTGCGATTCTTACATCCCATTGGCCATACCTTAATTTATCCCGTATATGCATTGTACAGAGCTCGTAGAGTTATATTCCAAAAATCACTCGTTGAACCTTTTGTTGCAAATGATCAACGAGATCTGCCTTTGCTAACGTCAATTTTTATACGACCGCAGCTATCTAACAAATTTTCGCCATCACCCTGTACCCAAAGAAGCTGTGGGGAAAATAGTTCTGATTTGAAAATGATAATCTTTTTCTGCACCCCCATTGGTGTGACATATAAACATAGAGTGAAACGATTTCTTAGAGCGGTTCTAGTTTTATAGCTATGTACCTAATTCGCTGACGACAACAGCCCCATCAGCGTCCACCGTCCACTGTGCGACAGTGAGTGCGGCACTGTATACACAAACCCGAACGGTTTTTCGTCTTGGACAACAAAAAGAAAAAAAATGCTTTCCATACACGTTTTTTATCGTTTTTGGACCCATTAAACAATCAGCTTCAATTAAATTCAATTAAAGAAAATATGCGCGCATAGCTGGTGCTCCTCCGGCCAGAGAAAAAGAGAGAGAAAACGAATGATGTACGACATCCACCGCTGCAAGATGACGACGACAACAACGCTGGTGATGGCGATGGCGACAATGCCTCCGATGGCAATAACAATTGTATGTGTACCGCCACCATAGTCGTCGGTCCCTAGAGCTCTCCATCACCGGCACACTCAGCAGTGTATCCATCCATGTGGGCTTCGACTTGAACATCAGTCTGACCCGAGGGCGAGGGATAGTTTCCGCCACTACATCGCAGAATATGAAATATCGAACCAGGAAGAACCGTCCGTCCGTCCGTCGGACTGGAATGCCAATAAAAATGCAGTAAAACGCTGCCAGCTCCAAAGATTATACCAATGCTGCCACAGAAAACATTTTATTTACTTAATAATATTTCGGTGGACGGACGTTAACCGATGTATCTATCTCCCTCGTCGCTCTGTGACAGCTACCGGAATAGCGCTGCCTCACACGAAAACAGGAAAAAAAAGAACCGTGGAATTTAATTTTTGGGAAATAAGCACGGATGGATGGACAAATGGACAGCTGGATGGATAAATGTAAGTTTATGTGTATGGATTTCTGCGGGCTTCCTCTTGAATGATGCCATCAACGTGTGGCATCATCAAGAGCATCCACAGTTCACATGGGAACCTGGACTGAGTTGAAGGAATGTGTACAAGTGTGGGCGCTTGTACGACCTCGATTGCAATGCAAATGAAATATGAATAGATTTGAATATGGTCGAGGAGGTTCGGAATGGATTAGCACTATTATTGCAGGTGCAGTATACCTGCATATCTAACGACTACGACTATAACAATGGCAAACGAGAAGTTATCTTAATTTGATTACATTTTCTGGGAATGTCCATGTCGGTATCTGTTGGGGAGATTTTTAATGGCAGCATCATGAATTTGAATATGGAGTTTAATCTAACCCTTAATTAGCAAAACATGAGAGAAGATTGTGTAATGGAAGCTAATAATTCGTTGCAAGTAATCAAGTGGATATAGGTTGAGATATTATATGCATCTTGGGTGGGGATAGAGTAATTGATTCGATTGGTACTGCAGGGATGAACATATTCACAGAATGTATGCCTAAAATACAAGGCCTCAAAAGCAGCACTAAACAGAGATGTGCGAGTTTACAACTACACAGAATATTTTTTTGTATTATTATGGAGTTATTTTAGTTTTTGGGTGCAGAGAGCAGAGGGCGATGTTGAAAAATTGAACAATTTGTACTTAATTTGGTTTAGTTTTGACATGAGTTGTACACTGAAAATAAAACCTTTATATATTTGATAAAAATGAGGCTTGATTCAACAATTTTTTTGTCAATATAAAATGTTTCTATCAGATTGACAATTTTTTTTTAAGTTTTATCTTGGCCTAAAACGTTTGGTGTAATAACAAAAAATATTGTTGATATAACAAAAATGGTTTCTTGTGAGTACAAAAATAATTTGTTGAAATAATCAAAACTTTGTTAGTTTTACAAAAGAGTTTTGTCAATTCCACATGGCTGTTTTGTCGAATCAACAATTAGTTGTTGCTTTTACGAAGATTTTTATCAATTTTGTATTTATCTCTTTGCCAGATTAACAAAAAAATTGTTAATTTGTCAACTTAGTTACTGTATTTGTAATTGTATTAATTAAGGCCGATTTCCCAGAGGGATTTCTTCAATTTTTCAAATTTGTATCATATCTACAAACATTTTTTTCATTTCAACAAAACGTTTGTTATAATGATTATCTGTATTTTGTTGGGCTAACAAACGTTTTGCATACGTTTTGTCAATTCAACAAACATTTACAAAAGCGATTTTTGGTTCTGTTTTTATTGATATAACAAAAACTTTGTTAATTCGAAAATAAAATTGTTCAATTGATATAACTCGATTTGTTAAAATAAAAATTGTCTTTTGTTAATCTGACAAAGTAAATGTTAGGTTGTATTGATAAATTATAAAATAATTTGTGTTGAAAGTTTTCAAAAGAATTTTGTCAATTTTACCTAGTTTTTTTATTTTCAGTAAAGCAATAGGTAATTCACCTATGAAATATCACCTTTCATTTTCTGACTTACTGACGTAGGTGGCGCTACAGCCCGGAATGGATGTGGGCCTCAAGCAAAACGCCCTTACAGTTTGTGTGATCATTGGTCCTTCCACTTGCGCGCGCCACCTAAGGCCAGGTCTGCCTCTACTCTGGTGTACCTCCGGTTTGGAATCAAAGATTCTTCAAGCTGGGGTCTTTTGATGGTTGGTGTTCATTCGCTCAATTTGTCTTGTCCATCTTAGACAACAGGTGTGCACTTTTCTGACCAGGTCGATGTCGCTGTTCAGCTCAAAGAGTTCGCTGTTAAATCTGCTCCTCCAAAGCCCAAAAATCACTCGAAGAATTTTGCGTTCAAAGCGACCAAAGAGATCTTTATGTCCGCCTTTTATAACGTCCACGCTTCTGCACAATACAAAGTTCCTTTCTACCTCAAAGTTATAGCTGTCTACTGCGATTTTCTCTCCGATTCGTTGATGTTGTACATCCCTTGTCATTGACAGCATTTATTTTGTTTCGCCCTCTTTCACTATTAAACCCATTTTTGCCGCTTCTTTGATTCTTGAAAACGCATAAGTGACAGCTCGCTGTTGTCTGCCAATGATGTCGATGTCGTCAGCGTATACCTGTAGCTGCATAGGCTTTTGGAAAATTGTACCCCCAATGTTGGCTTTCCTCAAGAATGATGTGATGAATCGGGCAAACAATACTGAGGCTCCATTCATCAGGCATAGGTACTTTAATCTGACCAAATCTTGGGGACGAGTTGGTGTATATTCTCTATAGCAGGGCATCTTCCACTGCCTTGAAGAGCGCGCACGTAAGCTGTCTGGCGCATCGGCCTTCTTGTACTTCAGCTTGGATATTGCTAACTTCACTTTATTTTGCTCGCAGGTGGACGGAGGTCTTGGCTTTCATCGCCGATTTTGGATGGTTCGTTTTGCACCGATTGTGACTCCACTATTCAGGTGTTGTTTGCATGATAGTAGCACTTATCTCCTTATTACGGTAGTCTACAATAAAAAAAAAACAGTGATGCTTTCGTTTAGCGTGTCAAATTTAACAGTTGAGCCAAAAAATTTTATAATGTTCCAAAACTTCGGCCTCTTCATCAATCCCAACGCTCATTTACATAGTGACAATTCAGCTCTCAGATCCTCCGATACAGCTTATCTGCTTGGAACGCATTTCGCTGCTTGCTCTATGCTCCCTGATTGGGCTTTGTCCCCACCTTACCCTGTACTTGAGAGAGTTGAATTTACCATGGGACCAATCCATTTTTACACTCGTACTTACAGTCACGAGAGTACTTTATGATCTTAACATAAATAAATCCACTTGTCCAGATTGTATCTCCCCCATCGTTCTTCCACGCTGGAAAAACCATTACTTAAGCTTTTCCATGGGTACTATTCTTCTGGAATCTTCCTTAGAAGGTGGAAAATAGCATTTGGCCAGTCCATCCTTAAAATCTTCTTCTCCCACCAATTATAGCACTTACGTCCATTCTTTCTAAGGTCATTGAAACGTTGATAAATCGTCAGATTATGAAATATCTTTAATCGAATCAAGGAAGCTCCGTAATGGCCGGCAGTATGTTTTTCGTGGTGATTTGACAGCTTATCTCTACGAGAAATCAATCTCTCAATTACTCCGGTGAAGTAAAGATTGTTGCGCTTGATATATTTTTAAAGCATTTGACCGAGTTTGGCATCGATGCGTTTTGTATTTAGTGGATAAGGCACAACCTTTATGGCCATTCAATCCAAGTTATTTTGGATGGGTTCAAGTCTGTTCCCTAAGGCCCAGCTTTGTCTCCGACTAGCTTTCTCCTTCATGCTTTGTTTCGAGAGAGAGAAGGAGAGCCCAAGATGCAGTTCTTTTAAGAAGACACCGGCTACGACTCACTTTGGTGTTTTGGAACCGTCCGTGAATATTGACAGTGCCCGCCTTGATGTAGTCCATTGGGACTCGTAGGCAAGCAATCAGTAGTAATATGTAAGGGGCTGGATTGTATGAGGATGATGGCATGTCCTTGTCCACTGTCGCATCCAGTGCTTTCCTTTTCTTAGTCTAATTGCCGCGGAGGGCGCCTATTCTTTACTCAACGAATGTTGAGCATTATTTTTAGAGCGGCGTTAGGAGACGTCCTCAGTGTGCCCGTGATGCTAATGCATGAAAAAGCGTTGACTCTTTTCAAGGGCCTTCAGATTGGAGCTCTTGTCCAAGGCCTATCTGCTTACCGCGGTACTTTATATGGAGTTGAAGGACACACCTCGAACCAACAGCACTTCTGCAGATGTATACAGTCCAAGGGATTTCCTAGTACATACGTTCGACAATATTTTATTTCAATAAAAGATGGCAGACTTATATCAGCCGATTAGAGGTGTTGGGTTGAAACTTAGAGTAGACCACAGTTTTTGGTTCAGGAGACTAGTTGACATAATGCGCATGACAGGATTTTAAAAAATATCGGAGGTTTCTTTCCTGAAGTGAGTAAGTTGACGTCGTCTAAACAGGCTACAACTTTCCATCTGAAGGCCTCCATTGAAAGCAGAAGTTCGTTGAGAACAAGATCCCATAGACCACCTTGGGGTTGACTCGTTTTTCGACAGGTTTGCCCATGTTGAGCTTGTTTAAGGCTTGAATAATCGATCGAGTCTCAAAAGCATAGAAGACCGCCCTCTATATCAAGGAAGATAGCCATTGTCCCTTCAATTGATAAAAAAACGTTGGACTTGCCGTTTTGATAGGATAAAATGAGGACTTATGAGTTCAGCAATTGATCAACAGTGCCATTAATGAAGCAATGATCCTCGCAAGACTTTTTAGAAGAAGGCGGTCAAAGAGGGAGGTCTTGCCTGCTTTCATGATGAAAACAACGTTGACTGCTGTCCAGGATAATGAAATGCCGTCCAGTATTCGCGGCGGGAAAATTCCTTCAGGCCCTGGTGAGTTATGCGGTTCAAAGCTATTGACAGCCCACTTCAGTTCCTCCTCACAAATGATAATTGTTCTTGGAGGAATCCCATGAGGGCTACCCTGCTTAAGTCAGGGTTACCATTGACAGGCGTGCAGCCAGGGAAATGGACATCCTTGTTCTTTTGATTCTGCCCATTGGCCATTGGGGTCTTTTGGTATGCTGGGTACAGAGGTGGACTTAGATAGTACTTTGCGCTGTCTTGAGCACTCTTTAATGCTGATAATGTTCTGACAGAAGTTACGCCAGGTGCTTCTTCGTGCCTTTCAAGCTTTCAAGAGCTGTAGGCCGTCTTTGTATGCCTCTTTTTTCTACTCCGGACGTCCCCAGAAATTCTCAATAATGCCCATCGAACTTTAAGGTAATCTTTGTACTAAAATCTCCCAATAAAATAAAAAAACACGACACTTTCAACCCTACCTAACCCCTTTTCATCTGAAGCAGTAGTATAGGTATAGCACTTTCAAATTCCTATACGCCTAACGACGACCTCATTTACTTTGCACACCGAAGGGCATCCCAAACATCAATCGGATCTCGATGATGATACTCGACATACGCTACACGCAACACTTGCCTTGCGGCTAAACAATGTTTCACCCCCAACAGACGTCTACGAAACCCTATTCAGAACACGTGCCCAGCCTATTCAGAGCTGTCGAAATCTAAACTATGTCACAGCTTGACACAGATTTGTAAAACTATTTCCAATCGATACAACCCATACACTTTTAGTTCATGACATCTCACATCCAATGCCAGTGGCACAAGGAGCCCTCAGGCATCACTCTGCGTCTCATCAATCGTACACATCGATGATTCTGAACGAACGATACTCTATCTTGTGGGGCTGGCTCTATCCTAGATTACCGCTGTCGACCAGTTAAGTGTAGACCACTTCCCCCGACCCACCCGCGCCCATTCATCATAAGTACTTTGCGGAGGACGCCAAACTATAACCAGTGCCATTCAGCACCTACTTATGGTTCTATCCCAAGGAGCTCAAGTGCGAGCTGTATGTAGCAAAGTGTAAAGGATGTCACTTGCGTTGTGGTCGATCCTTGATCTGAATTATGAAACAAAAAGGACACCCCAATCGATAGAGAGTGACCCCAACTCGGCCAGCCATCCATTAAGCGGATAATTATCCCCAACAGCAATTCCGACAGTGGATACACCGACACGTCTGACATATACGCAACCAACGTAATCCGCTACTTATGCCCTTAAATATGTGTGTGCTGGCGTTATTTTTGAATAATTACAAGGGACTATTAGTACATGTGTCAAATCCCAAACATATTTACCCGCAAATTTCGAAACTCAAGTGATATACATTTTAAAGGAACCGAAACCGAGTTATTAAAACTTTCACACTTGAGGGATCCAACCCATCGCACATTTGCATAATGAACCCTGGCAAGGTGTCGTCCTTGTCGTCGTCGTCGTCGTAGTTGACGTGCCGTAATCAGAGTTTGAGTCATTTTCTCTCGTGCTGTTGACATCGCCGCCGCTGCCGCCTGTAAACATACAAACGGAACACTTCTGCCTAACTACAACAATCTACAAGGGTACGGTGTGAATGATGATGATGATGATGGTGACGAAGGCGGACATGGAATGTAAATCTGAATCCTTGATACAAGTTATCAAAATAATTATTACTGTTGAGGGCTTTCGAGCTTTTAAGTGAAAAGTTGATGGCAAACACGCACTACGAGTAGGTATATGGGGAGCATACATGCAAGGTCGTCCTCTTGACTGCCTGTAGTTTGGTCGTGTGTTCGTCGCAGACCTTCCTCTCTGGGCCTGACATACCTTTCATTTTGTTTACCGCAACCGTCGAATTGAATGAATGAGTTTAAGTGGTGTGCACGCGGTATGGGTTAGGATAGCACAGTGGGGTCGGGTCATTGGTTAATGGTTAGGTTAGATTTTCCCAACTATGGGAAACTTTTCATCGAAGAGGGCTTGCTATACAAATGGACATCAGAGTAAGTGTTGGGGCAGAGGTTTGAATAGGTTTTTGAACTACTGAAATGGGAAAGAATTTTTTTTTATAATTTGCCATTGGAAAACTGTGGGTTTATTTGACGGACTTTACATGTGAGTTTGATAACACACCTGGGGTTAATTTTTGTAACAAAATAAACGAGAAATGCGCCTATGAGAGGATAACTCATAAAACATATCATTTTCAATACCTTGTCCCCTGCGGACCTGACATAACCCTTGATCATCTGACAGCGACTTTAAAGACAATCAGAGCAGCCCTCCATACGGGTAGAGGAGAACTTTCACGAAAATGGATCGGACACGGATCAAAATCTCTCTTTTTAAAGGCATTTTGAAACCCGACTGTTTTTTCGATAGAGCTTCTTAAAATCCCACTTATTAAAAACTCCGTGGTATTATAGGTCAGGCTTTACGCGGGAATCGACCTACGGAAATGCATGTTTGTTTTGGTTCATACTTGATAAGAATCGGTTGGGAAAGAAGGTCGTCATCGGTACGACAAAAGCAGGTGGGAAGTTAAAAAAAAAACGGTCATTAATGGCGAACCACTTTTAACTTTATCGAAGCTAAAAAGTCGGACAATCGCATCTGGTTGACAACTGGTACCTTCTGAAATCGCAAGGTGGACAAAACGGACCCCAAAGTATTGGATGTGGGAAAAATAGGTTTACAAGCGACGCATATATTTCTTCATTTACTGAACAATGACAAATATCACATGCAAGTCAAAGCGCCGACCAGTAGTTCAAATAACCTGTCGGTTTGTTTTGGGTCCAAGTTGCTCCTCGAGTTGTCTTGAAGGCAGTTGTCGTTCTTTGAAGCATTTTTTTACGTTAAAAATAACATCCGACCCAGTCATGCAGTTTTTATTTGAAGCATTCACATCTATACAGAGTGGCGATTTTTGACAGCTGCAATGGCTCCTGGTGGCTGTTAAGGATAGTGCAACCGGAAGATTTAGCGTTTGTGATGAGTATTCCTAGTCCCAGGTTTTCCAAAATAAAGTACTAAGGAACATAGTTAATGCACCTTGGTACATACGCAACGCCGATCTGCATAGAGATCTAAATGTTGAAATGGTTGAAGATGAGGTTAAGAAGGTTGCTCGGAGGCATAGAAATCGGCTTCTCAATCACGTAAACACAGAAATAACAGAACTTTTAAATGATGACAATGTAATCAGGAGACTGAGACGGATAAAACCTCTTGATCTGTAAGATTTGGCTAGGGCTAAGAAATTAGGTATTAATTTCAAACAAAACAAGTTTAAAAATCCGACAAACGGCGGATTTATCTCTTTAAATTCATTAAATAATTCAAAATATAAATTGCTGATTAGTCGTACGACTAGGTGCAATCTTATTCGGGATGGCTAATGTCAGTCCCCCGGGAGCTTTTTAGATGAGTTAAGGTCCATCACTATTGTAGAAGCATCCCTCGCGTATAGCTCTGCAATGTCTTTCGATGATTTTTTACTTCCAGCGATTTCATAACACAAAAAAAAAATAATCCTATTCCCATTCTCTGGCGAATTTTTACCAGCGACCAATTTAGCTGAATTTATAAAAGTCAGCAGAATACCAATGATATATTTTACCAACTTACAAATTTTGTATTTACAAGCATTTTCTTAATAAAATGTTTGTTTATTGTGATTTATTTTGTTGCACCAAACTTTAGAAACAAAAAATTTAAGTATAAATAAATTACTTTTCGTTTTACCGAATGTTGCTTAAATTTGTAATCTTCCTTAACAAATTTGTGAAAAATTTAATTTATAGTTTAAATTTTGAAGTCACAAAAAAAATATTTTACGAAAATTTCAGCATTTGTCAATATTTCGCAAGTGAAAGTAGTTCCTCTTACAAGTATTTTGCGAGGATGGCATAGTAGTAGCAATAGCCCACAAGTCTGACGAAATGTTTTCAATTCCGCCAACAGCTTTTGCAAGTTAACAAATCACTAAAAAAATATACATTTGTATCAAATTAGATACATTTTTGCTTTTTTTTTGTTTGCAATTTTCAATGAAAATTTAACAAATTCAACAAATACTGCATTTCGAACTTTCTCGTTTCATATACTTTTACATTTTTTTCGAAAGAGTTTTTGAATCTGGTGATATAAACGTTTTTTTATTGTTTTATTTTTAAAACTTTCTGATGTTCACATACTTTACGACGTACGAATACGAGCTCGAGTTATTCTTTAAATTCGTGTCTAACGAAGACTCTGCAGTATTGCAGTTGCATTTACACAGTATACGCTTGCCCTTGCATGCATTCCCTACTCGTAGTCATAACCAATCTTAGTTCCGTTCCGACCTTTAATTTGTTGAGTTCACAGTATAGATAAATGTGCTACTATCTGCTACTGTTTTTATAATGAGAAATGTTATGTTTGTTTTAAGGATTTTGTTATTTTGTATTTAAACTAGCTGTACTCCCACGGCGCTGCCCGTGCCTTTCGTATTAAGTCCCGCCACAATTCGCAGAGTCGTTTTTTAAGGGAGGTGCAACGGCGCCCTTTTTGATTACTGCCCCATTGTGTTGAACACCATTTACAAAAATGCAAGGCTTCATAAATTTCCAGATACCTATAGTAATTTAATTATTTTGTTACCTATATGGCAAGTGCCATATCCCGATTTCTATCCCGATTATTTTTTGCAAATGGCTTTGTTAACGAAAGAACCAAATTACATCTTAAGGTTTTTTTGCGAACGTCTGACAAACATCCGAGAGTAAAACTGTCATGAAAGAGCCGTTTGGACTCGGCGTAAAGCTCTAGATCCCTTCCATTCGTCCCAAAAATTGAAAACCCGCACAAAACGAATGGTTGTGAGAAGCTAGGCCTTGGGTCCCACAGACCTGTCGCGCCAAAATATTTATTTATTTATTTTTAATCCAAGGTTTTCTATTTGTATTGTTTTTGATTGCACTTTGTTTCCATTAGGGCCCAAAACTATACTATCTTTCAATTTGGAATCAACCATGCGCATTCACAAAGTTTCATTGAAATCGGTTGAGCGGCTCTGAAGATCGACCACAGCGCCACCTGTTGATTCTCTCGCACTTAGCAGTAAAGTGTTTCTATCACAAAAGATCAACAAACTGTGATTTTGAAAATATTTTTTTTCTAGTGTCACTACTCGATTTCTATCCAGTTTATTTTTTTTTTTTTCCAAAGTGCGTTTCCCCATGAAAAATGTAATGTGTGCCTACAACGCCACCTGTTGAGAATTTTTTCTTCTAAACCATCGCTGATGTAAGACAAACAAAACAAAACAAAGATCATTCAAATCGGTTGAGCCGTTCTCGAGTTTTAAGCATCCGAACAAACCAAGATCCATTTTTATATATATAGATATTTGTTTCTTTTCTTTCTTTTATGGTTTTGGAAAACCCATATTTTTTGCTTGCGATACTTTTGATTAAAAAAATAAAAAAAAGGAAGATTTCTTTTCCCAAAAGTCTGTGGCAACGATATCATATAGGAATGTAAGGGCTACCGCTGATGTCATTTTTAGTATAAACCACAATTCGTTTGCACCCTAAGTCTATAGAGTATTTTAAGTTTTTTTTTTAAATATATTTCCAATCAAAAATACCTTTATAATTTTTAGTTACAAACGCCACAGAATTTTTATTTCGGCGTTTACTGGCATCAAATTCTTCTGCCACGCCGGTATTTAACAAACTTGTAAAAAAGCTGTAATAAAATACAAGTCAATCACGAATCCAGTACAACTGGAATTTTGAACACTGTGGCTAACGATTTCGACGGCACATTCCTTTTTCCATTTCAATCACAAGAGTGTTTACAAATTTGTAATTCTAATTCATAAGTTGTGATTTGTGACTGTGATTGTATAATTTCGGACTGAAGGGCTACCCACAGCAGCAATGGAGGACATATTAAATTTTATCCAACTATGCATATACCGCATATGGCCTAGAGTTTTAAATTGTAGAAAGCGGACCCGAATCAATAATCACAACGACAAACTACCAGAATTCGAAAACGATGTTTAACAATGAATTTCGCTATGGATAAGATCTCCATTATAACCAAATTGTTGTTAAAATTTTGGGAGTTTCCAGTGGGGTCTCTACAAACTCAATAAAATATGTAGTTAATCAAAGAACAAGTCGTCCAAAATACATCGTATTATGGTCAGTAACATTTTAAGAGCTCTCTTGTCCAGATGATTACTTTCGGGCGTGACTGTTACTGGCTATACGAGCAAGAGTTATAAGTCTTTCCTTACAACAATGACCAAAAAAGTAGGAACTTTACAAAAAGTGTCCGGAACTCCCAATTATGAGGGTTGAATATTTTATTTAGTGTTTTTTATGTGAAACATACCTTGGACTTAAAAACTTACAAAATGTTCCCCTTCTGTGCACAAAAACCCCCCTGTTCGACTGCGCCACCCGTTCACATTCAACCGACTAACCGGAATGCGTTAAAAAACGCGTACCTTGCCTTCCGTCACAACTCAAGTGACAGTCTTCCGCAAATTAAAACACTTCCAAGTGGATTTTCACTTCGGCTAACCTGTCCTCGTGTAACGCTTTAAAACAATCCCCAGATCACACAAACAATACTTAGAATTGACATTGACAGCAGCGTGTTTTTGTGTATGCCCCGACATACCTACCTTCAGGAAGAATAATTCCTCTACCCCAGGATAAAAACCAATGACAACACCGTCGAATGTATGCTGGGGATGTGCGTGTGCGTACAGATTCCATTACATCGTGGTAATCTCATTGAATATTTTATTCGAAACCACTTCCGTGTGTTCCCCAGAAGCCCATTTACCCCAGGAACAAAGTCGGCCGCATACGCCTGCATATGTAAAATTCGATTTGCATTTTAGTATGCCAAAGGGATGCATAAATGGTGGAAGGATGTTCGACTTCTTTGGTTGCTCCAGCTTGCGTAGAGATTGACTATGAATTTGAGATGACCTCGAATTGAGTTTTGAAAGTGTAACAGACCTAGCCGCCCTCCGAAGTTATGGACAGTCATTTGAACGGGTATGGTCCAAGGAGGGATCTGACGCACAAGCTTCTGCAAAGGTCAGAATTGTCATCATGAATAGAGGGTAAGTGACGAGAGTTTACCTTTGATTGCGGAAGATAATATGGGAGCTTGATGATAAATTCGTCAAACTGCTACATGGGAATGCAGCGAAAGGTCTCCCAGGGTAGAGGTTGGGCCTTAGGGGTATAAAATTATACAAAGGGCTTAGGTTAGGTTACATTTTAAAGAAAACAGATGGTGCGAATGTCATTTTAGGATAAACGTTGTAGCACCTTCAATCTGGCAGAACTCGTGTATATTTAGCTTAAGGCTCATGCCATATTCGATGAAATATTATGTCCCGTTCATTGAATACATGAATACTGTCTTGGGTAACCGTGCTTACAGAGTTGTTTGTTCGTGCTGAACGAAGTTTTATCAACAAACCACTCATAGCTTATGGCGCTGAAGCTAAGGCTCCATTTAAAGCTGATACCATCAGTCGCGTTGGAAAAGAGATTCTTCGCAAACTTGTCGGTCCCGTTTGAGTTGACTAGCTTAGGAGGAGGAGATTCACGACGAACGAGCTGTATACGGTGACATCGACCTATCACTCGTCTAAGAATGGTAGGGCATGTAAAACGGATGGACTTAAATACTCAACTCAGGCCCTTAGAGTCTTCAAATATAAACCAGAGGGACAGAGCTGTAGAGGGGGAGCTCGCACAACTGGAGGCAGAATCGGGGCAGCGTAAGAGCCTTCTAAGTGGAGTCCCCATCAGTCACCGAACTGTGGCGCCATCTTGTAAGAGGAACTTGTGACGAAATAAGCTGACACGCATTCTGGTAATTAATGAAAGACTGTACGCATATAGTTACATTTCTGACACTTTGTCCACATTCTCATAACCTTATACGTCTGTGAGAGTTTTATTTTTTTTAGCACCTCTACAAGAAGGCTTTGTTCTTGGGTATCTGAAAGCGGGTTACCTACAAACATTGGATGTCAGAAAGCGGTCCAACGATAAAAAATGTTCCCTTAAGCCGATAAATAAAGCTAAATTTTTGGGCAGAAAAAAATTGGTTAATGACAAGCGTAGTTTCGTAAGTTCCTACGACAAGGCATGGCTTCACGGTTTCTAGGAAGGCACAGCGATTATCGGAGCTTCGTGAAACCTTACAACTGAGTTTGGTTTCGCAGTGTCAGAAAAACGTTTCACAGAAAAGTGTGGTTCCGTAAGACCGTACGGACAAAGGCATGTCCCGTGTAAAGGAAGTAGTTTCGCGAACCCCTAAGCCTATAGGAAAGCGGGAGAAAGCGGGGAAAGCGGTGTCCCTGAACTTAATAAGCTTGCACCAGTGTGAGCATTTTAGAACACATGGAAAGTTTCCTAAGCTCGGTTGATGACGAATGCCTTTTAACCTAAAAGGCCTGATGCTTGCGACGGGTTTATTAGTAACCTGCATAAAAGGGCTTCGGTGGGTATACTTCGTAAATTCCGCTTAATAATTCGGGTCGAGTTGCCAGTATGGACTTGCGGATTGTGTGGTCTAAACATTTATAAATTCTTTACTTTTGGGCACTTTTGAGCTCCTCCCAATCTCTCTTTCGAGAATTGATCTTCAAACTATTTTTCTTGAACCGTCTTGCCCGAGTTAGAAAAGCCTAAATTAGAGACTTCCTTCAGAGCGTTCGCTGCATATTTTAGATCTTCCTCGGGGCCCAGAAAGTGTGACGACGGGAGACACGCTACATCGCAAGAAAATAAAATAAATCCCCACCGCTACAACAGATGTAATCCCTCACAGACTATAGCATCCTTTGGACTCCAGGGTAGTTATTGTAAATCAGTTCACCTTTTCCTTAATGATTTCATTTATATCCTTCTAATCCTATTTTCCCCAACCTAACCCTGGTGACAAACAACATTCATTAGACAAGCCCTAAATTTTTCAAATCCCAGTCAAGCCTTGAAAGCTTTTGCACATAGCATACGTACCTACTCCCAAATTACATGGAAAATCTCGATTATTTTTCACCACTTGGATGGTTTATGATCCGGAGCCATACAGACCGCACATGATTCACAATGATTACCCTGTTGACGTTCAGTGTGAAAAATATTCACCTCTCGTCAAATTTACAGTCCCCCATCAAGGTATATGTAGAGCCTCAACAGGCGCACAAGGTATGAGTTCGTCTGGTCGTAATAAAATCCAACAAAAAAAAAACGCTTGATGTAAAACGTCCATGTCCTTCATTTAGCACCTGCAAAGGATAAAACGGCGTCGAAATAAAAAGGAAAACACCAAAGCTGTAATTGATGTCCTGGCTAAAAAGCATATTTATGGTCCGCAACAACGCTCAGAACGTTAAAACGGTCTTAAAGCGACTCTGCCGCCATAACTCTCCCGCCCAGTCCCACTAGGTATACCCCCACTCTGGTCCTTTTCATAAATTATTCACTTTACATGCGGAAAATTTTGTTTATACCCTTTGTTTTGATAGCTGGGATGAAGGCACCTCGTCGAGGACGAAAGCGACACTAACACCACTCCACGGAGACTGCTGCTGTCGGTGATGGGGATGATAAGAGGTTTTTCGGCCAAAAGAAAGGATCATTCGCATCTCACACTTGGGAAGAGCTTTCCAAAAAAAAAAAAACACTTAAAAGAAAAGCGCAAGGCGCAACATTCAAAGGACTTCTCTTCCCCCGTTCCTTTTGGTCGAAAAGTAAGAAGGCGTGAAATTGTTTCAGTGCCGAACCCAAGTAAACTATGTTTGTGTGTGTGTGTTGCAATAAAAATGAAAGAAAAGTTAAGCTGGTGGAAATGAGTTGGTTGGCGCGGGATATGGTGATGGCGGGGGGCGCTAAATTAAAAATGCGCTTGCGGGGGGTGTTTTAATAACTCACGGGGTGTTTACATCCCTAGTCGGGGTAAAAATCCTTTGACACGGCTGGCTGGTAGTGCGCTGGCAATGATGATGATGTTGGCGTTGGGTGTTGTGAATAGTTGTTATGTTTCCCATTCTCTTGCATGGATTTTCTCCATCTTCAACTTGAGAGGAAAATTGTCTTCAACAAAACGTGGCCGAGAGGCTTTTTGACACAAATTCTTTATTTTCCTGGGAAGTCTTAAATGTGGCAGTTTCCTTTGAGAAGGGTACAGAGTGTCAGAATGGATTGCGGCTCACCTAAGTGTCCTAACCTGTTTTTTTTCCTTCTGCTAACAAATTATCTCAGCTCCTCTTGCAAAAAGGTACAATTTACAAATTTAGTAGCATAGCGGTACCTGTCTTACATATTTTTGGGGAATTATTTTCCGTGATTATGGTTTAGTTTTGGCTGTCACATTAAAGAGAGAGGGGTTTTAACGAAATTCAAGGAGATAATGTAAGAATGGTCGTATAATTTACAAGAGTTAGCATTAAACGGCTGGTTTCAAAAAATGTGGCAACCAAAGTGAACAATTAGAAAAGTATTAAACTCGCTTTCGCAAGTCAATAATGGATGACAATGCTGATGTTAAGTCCAACAGTATAGTTGCCATCCAAAAAGGTAGCCACTAAATTGAGAATTGACTGCCAGAACTCAAAATGTTCAAACTAGCATACTGATTCGATTTGTAAATAGATTAGAATCTCACTATCAACCCCAACTTTCATATCTGCGAGGGCCTTGTGAAGGCTTTTCTTTATAAAATCAACAGGACTCAAAATATCAACAAAACGTAAACCAAATTGCTCATTCACTCTTCATTCACACTTCAGCACACCAATCGACAATCGACATCCATAGGATGGTTTGTATGTAACAGCACAGAAAGTAATTATGTAGTTACATTACTTAGACAGGGTCATAATGGGTAAGGGACAACCTCTTTCCCCAAACGGCATCACAATGGGTCAGTATTGAACTGAGTGTGACGCGGAGTATTTCCAGCCAGCCCACAAACGTATCCTGACCGAATAATAATTTTATTTTATTTTACCTTTTTTGTATTCTTGTCTGTACAACACATAATTTCTAACCCCTAAAGGGTTTTTTCAATTTATAAAAGATTTCCTTTTATGGTTATCCTACTGCTTTAAAATTCGATAATTTTTCGTTTACATATTCGAAAATAATCACAAAACTGTTGTCTGATTTGTTACATGAATGGCTGCCGTCAAACCTCTCCGCTCTCCTACAGCTATGAATATAAGGCTATCCTCAGTAGTTGAAAAAAATTAACCTTCTCAAGGACAACTATTCCTCCAGTCCAAATGGTAAAAGCCATAGTGTCAACGAAATCTGTTCGTGAACTAGTGCTGCACATTTCTCCTCGTCTCCAGTTTTCATTTGCACAAGGTATTTTCCCTAAATTGTGAAAGGACTCATTTATCATTCCCATCCACAAAAATGAGTGCAAGGGCTATATCTCTAGTTAAAGACCCATCACTAAACATGTATACAAAAGCTCTTTGATGAAAGCATCTTGTACAATATTTTTTCATTGGAAATCAATTCTCTCCTTAAGCAACATGGGTTTTTTAAGAGTTAATCTACAACCAAATTATGTGCAATGAAAAATGGTAAGGAAGTGGACCCTGTGGCTACCGATTTCAGTAAAGCGTACTCTTAGAACTAAAAGCGGTCGGTTTTCCCGCGCGGTTTACTTCATGGATTAAGTCGTACTTAAGATCGCAGTGATAGCGTCCTTTTCAGTTTTCAGATTTTTCGTTTCTGAGCCAGTCATAGAATCCTCTGGTATACCACAGGGTAGCAGTCATCTTTGATCTTTAATTTGACAATTGTGGTGGACAATCTCTGACCTGGAGATTTACGCAGATGATAATGAGATTCTCTAAACAAATATCTTACACTGCTAACTCTCTCTCAATACAAACTGAGCTTAACCACCTCTACAACTGGTTTCAACAGAATCGTTTAGAGCAGAGGTTCCCAAACTATTTTTTTTTCGAAGACCACTTTCAAATTTAACCTGGTTTCGGTGGACCCACTGCTGCTACATTTTTAGCATATTCCCAAAACTCGTCAAAAATGTAAAGATTTGATCTAACTATGGAAAACAGACTATCGTCTCCATATGTCCGTCTAACTGAAAAAAAAATTTCTTTGCTATCGAAAGCATTTTTTTTCATGCCAACGTAGACCTCCGTCAAGTTTCCCGTAGACCCCTGGGGATCGCGTCATCCTATGCCTCAAGGCAGACCATGTTTCCCAAAATATTGGACCCAAATGTCGTCAAATCCACAAAATACCTTAACCTTCACTATCCCATTTCCTACCTAACCATAAAATAGTTAAATTTGTATTATCTTTTGTTTGAAGTTATTATTGACCTCGAATATATGTCTTATGTTAACTAGCAAATTAAATCACCAAAGAGGGCGGTGCCTTACTTATTGTCTCTTTATTTTATTTGTACCTGCCGCCAGTGCTGCCAGATGTTTTCATCAGAAATCGTAATTACTAGCTTTCAAAATCGTGGAAATACGAATTTGTTGAAATTTAAAAAAAAACACAGAAGAACGTTATTATACTTCAATTTAAACACTTTTTGAAACATAACATTTTTAATTTCGTTTTATTTACTTCGAAATGGCACAGTTTGTTCCATGACTGTACACTAACTGCACACGGACGCTGATCGAGCTAAACTAAATTTTAGCTGCTCTCCAAACATCAGCTCAAGTCCTAACTTCCTTAATTCAAAATCTGCAAGGTTCCATATCGATGGATGTTGCTCTACCAGCATCGCTATTTTTTTCTGAGGACTTCTATGTCATTTCAATGACAGACTCTAGCTCCAGGTACTCTAAGTCCAGGTATTCATTAAAATAACTCATCTTTTTAAACACATAAGAGCAGAGTGATCTGTCAAAATTTGGCTTGAAAAAAATGTCTCGATCCATTAGTTCGGAAACAAAAAATTGACTTTTAGCTCCAGCTGCTTAGCGTATACCACTCGGCTAAAGCTCAGCTAAATTTTTGGAGGGAATTTTGTATGGGAGCTAAAATTTAGCTCAAGCAGCTTTAATATAAAAGCAGAATGCATAAACATTAAGCAGAACTTCAGACAGGCGGGTTTTACTTCACCTTCACTTTTTAGACGAAATTTTTAAAATTGCAAATGAATTTTTGTATTTGATAAATTTTGGAATTTTATGCTTTTTTAGCTCAAAAATCGTGGAATAAATTTTAAGCCCTAAACTCGTAAAAATACGACAAATCGTGGAATCTGGCACCGCTGCCTGCCGCTACAACTCGTTCGATTCAGGCGATTGCGATGAATCAAAAATCAAATGTTGCGCCATTTTGCCTTTTATTATGGCTGAAAAATTCATAAAGATTGAGCGAGTAGTTTACCCTGATACGGTAACAAATCCACATACAAAAAACAAACAACTTGTATGGTGAGGTTTGACAAAGAACAACAATCTGTTCGTATTCGAACTAGTTGGAGTTGCCAACTACCACCACTACCAGCAAATTTATTACTATCCAAAGATGAACTGACAAGTCTTAATATTTACCATCTCCTTGTTGCAACATTCCACAAGCCACAACACATCCCAGTGTCAGTTTCTATCAAGAAATGAGTACAACACAGCACTACATGGATTGAGAAGAAGAAGTAAATAGGTACAGCAACAACCACAAAAAAAAAGAAGAAGAAAGAAATCTGCAATACGTCAGCAGGACACACACAGAAAAGGATTTTAGCAATTTGCATTATTTCCTTTTATCCTTGTATCCATTGCCTACCCCATTTCCTGATCCGGTTCTTCTTCCTTTCAAATGGTGTCGAATATATATTACAAAGAAGTCGAGGACACGTTTATACCAGCACAGGAGTGGTGGCGGCGCGGGTCTGTGATGGGTGACAACGCTTCTTAATAACAATGTCGACTTGCACTAATCCCCAAACGTTACAAAAGTATATTCAAGCTATTATTGGGGCTTTATGTCAAGTCGGCTCCCATACTAAGGGTGAAAGAACTTAATCCTTTCTTCTGTTCTGCTTCGTCATCCGAACGACGACGACTCACCGTGCATTGTGGGCCTGTGTGTTGTTGGAAATGGGACTAATACCCTGCGATTAATGTCCTTCATTTGTGTAAACGAAGAAATGATTATTTTCTGGCAATATACGTATCCTTTTTTAGGCGAACATGCATGTAGGCTTTGAGCTTTCACTAATTAAGATTGGCGCCTCAACGAATTGCGTTTTTTTTGTTGTTGTTGTTGCGTTGCCTTGCATATGACCTTCAAACAATCAAAGGCAAGGTTGCTTGATGCTCATCCAAAAAAAATATGTGTATGTCGACGTAACGTATATATAAAGCAATTTCGGTTGGCTTATGTTTTATGAGCAACTTGCCGGATTAATGAAGACGAAGAAGGTTTTACCTGCAAGCATTTAGAGCGGCAGTAAATCTATAGTGAATACGTGCCCATATATCCTTGGGCGGACATATTACGCATATACACATTGTCCTGGACAGAGATTTAAATTGAGCGAGTGTGCGACCTCCCGTTGTCTTGCAGAAGTCTGAGAAAGGGACCGGTAAAGCGCATAGATAGATGGTCATGAATAAAATGGGAGAAAATTGCTGCCGTTGATTTAGGTGCGTGATGTTTTAGTATAGGTAACGCCAAGGATAGATTTTAATTTATCTACGGAAGATTATGAATAAATGTGGACCAATTTGGAAGGTAATTAGGGTAAACAGAGCGCCTGCTCTGAATTCTAAACGGATATCGTTTGTTTTCGTATCGCAACTTGCGGTAGTCTAATGAGATACCAAGATTATTTATGTGGGCATCTTCAGATGGTAATTTAAGCGAAAAATATTTGGACAGCCTATAAATCCAAACAGATTTTAAGATAGACTAAGGAAACTGTACTGTAAAGTGTACTTATTTGCAAAATTAAAATCCCATTTGGAAAAGGCACACCTGTCTTGAGGCATCGTAGGCTCAAGCATATAGGTCTGAATTTTAGCGGACCCAAATTCAGGTAGTCAGTTGCCAGTTCCATCACGTTGGTTTTTAAAAAAATGCAAGCAATAGTGACATAAGTTTTAAGGTGGGGACTCAGCACATTTTTGCGACCTTCGACTTTTTAGTCGCACAGCATTTACTTTTAAGAGCTCTGTATGAAGATGACCGGAATAGAGATCCCGGTAACTCGTTATCATGGTGAAATAATGTTTACCTTGAATGTAGCTCTTCGAACTGCTAGTTATACCAGAAGTGCCAGATGAACAGCTTTCGAAAAAAAATGGATTCGCCAGGAAGGAGCAACAGAGCTTGGAAGAATACTTTTGAAAGGAATTTATGGAAGCATGTTGTCTGAGGGCTGAGTCTAACCTCTAAAAGAAACAGTTGAAGAATATGTTCTGTTCTTTTTTAAATACTGTTGAATCTTTATAATAGAGTCACTCATGGAAGTTGCTATTTTTTGCTGACTTTTTTTTACGACTGAGCAGCACGAAACTTTCTCGTTTAGTTGGTTATTTTTGATTTTTTTTAGGTATGTACCTAGATAGGTAAAAAACTCAAGATCGATAGAAAAACCATGAGATTAAGCACTTTTGGCTTAAAGATATTCATTTCAGATGGCAATAGGTACATATAAATTAACAATTTGAGGTTTAGCTCTCAGTAAAAATTATTTTTTGAAAAATCTGGTTAAAAAATTTTAAGCGCCAAATGCAAAGTTTATAGGCTCTTAAGCCTTGCAAGATTGTTAAGTACAAGGATAAGCAAAGCAGGAGTTTCTGATCAGTTAGGACAAGCTCTTGTGTTTGAATGGAACAGATTAACGATGGTTATGTATTTTGGTCAAAATTCGTATATAAGAGAGGTTTTTAGAAAACTATGCGCTTTGTTCGAAAAATACTATTGATTAACTATTTAGCTAAGAACTGAGTACTCAGGAAGGTATTTCTTGTTTTTTAAAGATTTATTCAAATCGAAAATAGTGTTTTCGAGACATAAAAAGTTTCTAAAAGCAGCGTTTTTGGTGATTCGACTTCGAATTCCAAGTATGCATTTTGATGCTACACTACACTAAAAAAAACTAAATTCTCAAAATATGCCTTTTTTCAAAAATCCATTGTACGTAATTTAGAAAAACTGATTTTTCTACCCAGTTAGAAATGACCAATATTATTTAAGGAAACGGTTTTTGTTACAAACGTATTGACTGTTATCGAGATAAGTCCAATTTTCAGAAAAGTTAACACCACTCAGCTAAAGGCTGGTACGCTGTTCAAGTGAAGTGAAATTTTCACTCCTCTCCAAGAAATTGCTGTGAAATTGAAAGTGAAATTTTTACGCCGAAATGTCAAAAATTTAATGCGACGGACAATAAAAACCAAGTGAAATAGCAAGTAATGCCCTCTACATATCACTTTTTGAACAATTATTTTTCACTTCAACAGCGTACTGCCTGGTGAAATTTTCATGTGAAAAGTTCATTTTGACATTTCACAGTGAAAAATTTGTATGAAAAATTCATTTCACTCGAACAGCGTACCAGGCTTAAGCTCAAATATTAATTTTGGTTAATCGTTATAGCTGTTTTCGAAAATAGTCGGAACATGTTTAAAACCATTTCATGGGGAGTACAGTTAAAATTAAAAAATCCAGCGGCCGTTAAGCCTCTAAATTTCGAGACTTACTTTTTTGAGTTCCCCTGAAATCGTAATTATAGAATTGATCGCCAGAATAAGAAATTTTCTACGAATATCTTTAATATCTTTAACTTACTACGTAGGTATACGAAAAAGTTAAAATGACATTTCATCTACTTAAGACATTCCAAATGTCGAACTTCCGATAGGGTTGCGTTAGTGAGATAGGACTTGCAGCATTGCTTAGTTACTGCTTCAACTTCGAGTCAATACCTTTATCTAATTCCAGCTTCTTCGAAAATTCCCAATACTACTTTTTGTAAATTCGGGATTCAATGATGTAGAAAGCTTGACAGGCTTTAGTACATAGTCTTTTAAACAATTAAGAACGGTTCGGCCTTGCAAAGCGTTCATTCTTTTTTCTAATACCATCACAGCGGTACTAATAAAAATGATGTGGCGGGCGTTTTAACGGAAATTACGGCGGTAGAAACCGTAAAAGGCTCAAGAAGCAGCAGAATCTTATTGATTGACTAAAAGTGTTCGTGTGTTAGAGACGCAGGTGCTGTTGCGAACTCGCTCGTAACAATATTTAAATTATGAGATAGGCAAAGTAAATGTCAGATCATTCAGATTGTCTATATTGCAGAAATGTTAAATTTAGCAATATTATTTTGAGTATTTTTATTGCCTCTCTTGCCCCCGCCATTAAGCAGATGTCAGCAGGGCAAAAATGTTGAATTTCGTCGGTGCAACCTCTTAAGTAAGTAAGTACAAATTCCAGCCCTGAAAAAAAAACTCTCAACAAATAAGTCGTTTCAAATAATTATAGATATGGAACAAAAAAAAATATAAACAAAGAAGAAATAGCCAAAAAAACACTTTGATTTCTAAACAGAAAAAAAAATCAGTAATCAATTCTGACACAAGCTGTCATTTGAAATGTTGAAGTGGTACTGGGAACGCAAAATTGGATTTCGAAATTTTGTTCTCGAAATGTTGAATTTACGTGCGGTGTAAATGTATCTACTATAAACCTTTTTGACTTTAGAATTTACATCATAAAGCTTGGAAAGAAGACTTCATGGAGTTCAGTTTTTGTCGTTTCGAGCATGATCGTATTCGGTCTTCCTCTACTGCTGTCTCATCCGCAAGTACTTTTTCCGGTTGCATTTGCCTAGGATAATGGTTGTTATTTTTCGCTGTTCATCTTTTTCAAATGGTCGCTCAAATTTCAAATGGTCCACAGTTTATATTATTTATTTACATTTTTAAAATAATCAGAATTTGCAAGAGATTAGGTCTGTTCCTTTACTTTTAAATCTTACGAATTTTTACGAATTCTTACGCATTTTACTCAATTGTCGTTCCCTAACTCGAAAAATTCGTAAAAGAGAGCGGCTTCGAGAGAGCAAGATATTTCTCCTCTTACTAGTTTTTACTCAACAAATTTCTTTGCGTAAGAATTGAAACATCTGTCAGTTGCCTGAAAATTTACAGCTGATTTGAATTTGTTGTTCTATTTAGCATTTGGGTGGAATATTCGCATTTGTGTTTTGCACAGATTTACTACAAAAGCGTTCCTTAACGTTTGCGTAATTTTCTCTTTTTGAAAGAGAATTCATCCCCTCCACAGGCATTTGGACAGTCTTTTTCATTTTTACTACAAAAGTAAAGGAACAGACCTATTGTGTTCCGAAACCCCTCGCTCAGTAGTCAAGCAAACTTGCTGTAACCACCGAGTCCATGTTTGTCACACGAAAAAGTGGCCTCCCTTACACTGTACGGCGGCTCACATGTCGCTGTCACCCATAAATGTTATTTCTGCATTTGCCTTGATCGATATGCGGGTTGCTCGCAATCGTCAACTACGTTTTTTCTCGGTCGGAGTCACAGTTTGTTGTCGTACCGATCACGAAAGTATTTTGATACCGAATTTTATGAAATGTTGAGTAAATGACAGATGACGTTTCGTAGAAACGAAGATTATAAGTTGTTTAAGGAAAAGTTCATAAACCATCAAAGACAAGACTTTTGCGCTGTTTCAAAATATACTTGGTTTGGCCCTTCGTACCATGAGCTTATGTACTTTTAAATAGCAGTGCAGAATGGGCGATAAATGCATTCTTGGATTGCATGTTTCCTCATTTAAAGATTTGCGAAAATATAACGTAAAATGCGGTGGAGTTTTGGCCCGCTGAGTAGTGAAGCATTCTCCCTCGTTACAGTATTTATTGTCGCACTGAGCACTCCACGCCCAGTCATAGCTGAGACACCGAACATTTTATTGGTTGCGCCTGGAGGTGAGTAATCTTCAAAAGATACCAATGGCCCTTACCATTGGTTATACCCGATTCAGATATATCTAGTCTGCCTACGGGCTTGACCTTACCCCTCAGAGAGGCACCGTAAAATTGACATGCGTCGACTTGGTCTCGTTAAGGGCAATTCGCCAGGTCTTTGTCCACTCGCATACTTTATTAAGAGATCGTTAGAGTTTTCCAGTTGATGATTCGACTGACTCATCCATGTCGAGGATACCCGTATCGTCTACGATGGTCCCTTCATATCTTGTGGTATATCTCTTGTGTAAAGCAGGAATAAGATTAGGCCGAGAAAGCTTCCTTGCGGAACACCGGCGTGGATTTCTTTGAATTCCGTGAATTCAGTCTCATGTCTAACACGAAAGAGTCCGTTTTCAAGGTAGGATTTCAATATTTTTTATAATTTTTTCCGGTAGGATTGTCCTTAGCTTATACATTAGGCCTTCGTGCCATGTCGAAGGCTTGCGATACGTCGAGAAAAGCGCTAGAGCAAATCTTTTTGCATTCTAGAGCTTTCTTAATTTCAATTGTTATTCGATAAACCTGATCGATTGTGGAATGTTTAACCCGGAAGCCGAATTGGTGATCTGGTATTAAGCGTCTTTCTTCAAATACCGGAGCAGAAGTTTCTCATAAACCTTAGATATTATCGGCAGTAGCGAAATAGGTCCATATGATTTCTTATCATTTGTATTCTTCCCTGGTTTCGGAACCATAATGGCTTCAGCTACTTTCCATTGTCAGACACCCAATATGAAAAAGTCTTCGACGGTAACTATGTGAACGATACGAAACAAACGTCGGTCGGTAGTACCGGCAGTTCTAGGGGGTCAAAATATTCCATGGTTTGCAAATTTGTGGGAACGCTTAAAATGTGAGACTTCGTTATTGACAATCGACTTAAAAGCTATTTTAACTTTCTGTTCCAAAACACAAATAAAACCTCATATAAAATGACTGATTTTTGGAAGCTAGGTCTAGCGATATGAACCTCTGTTAGGCCAAGTGTATTTTGATGGCTAGCTCGCCTATCTGACCACGCAATCTGATGAACGTACCTTCTAGCATACACTACACGAAAGTGCTGTCAATATGTATCTCAAGAAATACAGAATTTAATGTGTACTACCAAGTACCAGGTACTTAATTTCCCATTAAAGGAACTCCACACGGACAACAGCTGCTGCCATTAGCATAGCAGCGTGAATTTAAATTGTATTCGCTCGCCTCAAGGCCGTCACATGTACCATGCCCTACACACAGTAGTCTGCTCCAGCTCCACTACAATATCGCCGTATCAAAGGATCTTTTATTCTCGCGTTTATTGTGCTTCCATTTTCCATATCTCATGGCGAATTCCTTCTTTTTTTGTACCGCACATTCAAATAATTTTTTATTATTTAACCGCTCGTCCTTCGTCCTATTTTGCGTGCGCTATATAGTTTCGCCATTGCGAGCGTGCAAAATCCCAACGCTATATAAATTGCGTGCAGAAAAAAATGCACGCTTTCGATGCAAAAGCAGAACATCCGGGAGTGTGTGTTTGTCAGTCTGTCTAGCAGAATGTGTTGTCACGGGTATTGATTCGTATTGTGTTGTTCGCGGCCGATTTGGTATGATGATCCTGGATTTGAGGACTGGGATGGGCCACCCAATCGTGGTGGTGCAATATTTGCTCCATTGTTGATATACAGCTGCAAAATGTACCAGCGCGACGCCAGAGGAAATCGGTGAACATGTTTTAATCACTAGGTCCTTTTTACTTCCGTGGCGATTTGTGAACATTTAACAGGATATTTTAAAGGCACTATCTGTCTGTATATAAACATATACATGGGCGTGTGTGTGAATGGCCAAAAAGTTGAAAAAGCGGCCATTTAAGGATATGGTCCGATGGTCGTCCATGCTGGCCAATGGTGGATGGAGATGTTTTCGGTTTTTGTTCCGGTCAGTATGGAATTATTGTGAGGAGATAAAATCAAATTTTGCGTGACTTGTTTTCAACCGAAAAATAAAATCGATACCCACAGTAGCGGGCAGGGTTCAATTCGAGAATAAACATTTTTACAACAATGCATGTGCGAACGAGTTCTTGTTGTTGTTGTTCACTTTGTTGGAGGTTTTGTGTGCGCGTGGTGCAGTGAGATAATATTTGAATTTCGTAATTGATGCTCCTATATGTAGTTGAAAAAGAGCTTACAACAAAAACTCTGGCATCGACCATTTAATCTTTCTGCTGAATTCACTTTCAAGGCGACTGAAGTGAGATTTAAGGACTTTTCTATATCGGTCGAATGGTATTTTTAAAGGGTGGGATTTTTTGTTACGCAGTAGGCAGGCTGGACTACTGAGTAGGATGTCTAAGGTTCGATCCCCGGAAAAGCAGAAATTACATAATAAGGTTTTTTTTCGACTGCGCCATTTCTCGCAAACGTCTGACGAACAAACTGCCATGCTTCTTTACTCAAACGCTCATACTAGGCATTCAATTTCGAAGTTCCTTTCTTTTTGTCCCACAAATAGAAACACACACAAAACGAATGGTTATGAGAAGCTAAAGCCTACGGTACCTAAACGTATAGTGACCATAATTTTTAAAGATAATTTGCACATTTCAAGGACAAACCATTTTTTTCCTTTTGTAAAAACATTTATTTTATTTTTTCAGTTAAAAGATAAAATAAAAACACTTCATATTTAGTTTTAAATTTTAAGAACTCGATTTTATTTAAAGTAAATTATAATTAGGTTTAAAAATTCAGAAAAATTAAACAAATAAGAAAGAATGGAGGCAGAAAAAGGTAATTAGCAAAAAAAAAAAATTAATGCTAGGCACAAGTTCCTGTCGTACGTCGTCTTCGATCTTCGTCGCACGTCTTCGACTGTTTTCGTCTATTCGAAATATGAGAGTCCGTTTGACAACCAGTATAGAATAGGCGTAGGGTTGGCGTGGAGAGCTTAAATACAGGGTGACCATGAATTCCACATAAATAGTTTGTGCAATTATAAGACATAGACAAGTATTAATCTTACTTACTTACTTAAGGTGGCGCTACAGTCCGGGTGGACCTGGGCCTCAAACAATACGCCTCTCCAGTTAGCGCGATCTTTGGCTAACTGCCTCCAGTTGCGCACTCCAAGTTGGTTGAAGTCCCTTTCCACTTGTGCGCGCCACCTAAGGCGAGGTCTTCCTCTACTGTCCCTCCGGGTTGGAATCGAAGACTCTTCGGGCCGGGGCGTTGGTGTCCATTCGCTCTACATGTCCTAGCCATCTTAGACGACAGATGCGTATTTTTCTGACCAGGTCGGTGTCGTTGTACAGCTCGTAGAGTTCGCTGTTAAATCTTCTCCTCCAAAGCCCGTCAACGCAAACGGGACCAAAAATCACTCGAAGAATCTTGCGTTCGAAACGGCCAAGAAGATCTTCATCCGCCTTTGTTAGGGTCCATGCTTCTGACAAGTATTAATCAGTCCATATAAATACATTTTAAATCTTAAAATTGTGTTCGTTTGTTGCCGATTCACGCCTTAACGAATTTACCAATTTTAACCAAACTTTCACACGTGTTTGGTATTGATCTATATATGGTTTTTGTGAAGTTTGGTTGAAGTCGGAAAGAGTTTGTATGCGTTGTACGTGCGTGAAAAAACACATGAATTTCAGTACAAAAAATATGTTTCTAAACTGACTGCGCAGGTTGAATAATTATATTATTTAGAGTTGTGCATTTTCCGGAGGGCTATACGCGATTGTTTTTTTTATGTATTCATTCATTTTGACGGCAGTTTATAATGCGGTACAGCCATGTGAAACGCAGGACGTCAGGTAAATGTACCTATACGGACCAGTTGCGCTATTCCTTTTTTTTTCTACCAGCGGACCCCCTGCACACTTCGTGGTGCAAAATATAAATATTAAATAACCAAACTCAAATTCACTTAAATCAGTGATAAATAGTTTTTAAAGTAATGCTTTTTGGTACACAATATTTTTTTGGTTTTTCCGTTTTCGGTGTAAATATATAAAACCAATGATTTTCCGAAACGCGAACAGGCTACATATAACTGTCCATGTGAGAAACTGAATAATCTAAATTCACTTTCTAAACTCCTAACGTTTGCCGCAAATGCAAGGCGAACAGGAGACTGAAGTCGTTTAAATTCAAATGGAATATCCGATGGAATCATTGGGATGCGTTGCTATGAATACATCTTCACCTTTAAATTTTCCAGTTAAAATAGTAGCTTCAATTAGAAAGTCTTGTACCGTTACACAACAGGGGTTGATTAATATTCCGAAGCATAACTATAGTGACTTCAACTTTTAATTCGAGATTATGCGGAGGCAATCCTTGTAAATTCAACTATTCGGCGATTTTCTGGATATAAGATTTTCAATGCATTTTTTGTATGGGCGGTACCATGCCCATTTATCCAATTTTGACCAATCTCAACAGGAATACTCCTGGGCCAATATGAATGAACTTAATTGATTTGATAGTTTCCGAGATATAAGATTTGTAATGCGTTTTTTTGTATGGACGGTGCCACGCCCCTTTGTCCAATTTTGACCAATCTCTACAGGAATACTTCTGCGCCAATACCTAAGATTTTGTGTAAATTTGAACTCAATCGATTGTGTGGTTTTCGAAATATAATGTTTTGAATGCATTTTTTTTATGGGAGGTGCCACGCCCTATTACTCATGAACCAATACACCTACAAAGACCGTATATGCCTACAAACCATGGTATTAACGTCACCTTTCATGGGAAGTTTTCATAATCAAAATCGGTTCACGCATTACAGAGAACATTGGCTACAAACACAATTCTGAGCCTGGTTTAGTCACTGTGAGAAATCCCATAAGGATTTTTTCTTAGAAACGAGTCCCTTTTCCGTTTCCAATTTAGTCCAATAGTCGGGGCATTACACCAAAACTGGCAGAGTAAGTGGGGAGTGGGGACATTCATGTACCTAGTTTAGTAAGTCTGACAGCTGACTGACTTGATGTATCTCAGTTTTGATTGGCCAAGATCGGTTACATGGGCAGCTGTGTCAGTTGACGTTTATGGAGGGGTAGCCGACGAATTTAGTCAAGAAATTCGTGACTGAGTATACTAAGTGGACAGTCTTAATATGTGGCTGACGTAGAAAAAGTGACTTTCCCGACCAATGTAGTCTTTGCTTTCAGGTTACATCTAGTCCAGACCAATCTAGTCGAGTTAAGAAAACTAAGTTTTTAAATGTGGCCGTTGTTCTGTAGAGCGTACTCTTCGATCATTAATCGTCGTTACTAGTGTAGTGGCGTGTTTTTCGTTTTGAACGCTTATTATTCGGCCCTAGCGAGGTATCTGTCGGAACGGAAAAAGTTCCGCAAATTACATTGGAGGTATCTACTTTCGGAAAAGAAAACGCTTCACTACAAATCGTAAATAAATTCCGCAACCAATTTCTGTCGGAGGATATCGGAACCTAGCTCAAAAATTTAACAAAAAATTGCACTTCATCGCACTTCAACGCAATTTGCCGATATGCGTTACAAAATGTCGGAAAATATTCCGAATAGATGTTCAGAAGAATTCCTCGAAGCGAAAATCCTCCGAATGGTATAAAATCGGAGAATTTTCCATTCCGACGGATACCTCGCTAGGGTAGATTATGACCTGCATTTAGTTATGAGGTGCATTGTGAGAACTGTGACATTTCGCTTTTAATTTTAGACTTTATTGGACAGCGTATTTTTGTCCGCCCTGTAATTTCATTCCGTACCAAATTTCTTTAACTTAAAATAACCGAACTGTGTATGACAGCTTTTCCTCCTGTGATGTATCACAACCCCGAGCAAATTATGAAAATGTTGTTGACGCACCAATCATGGCCAAACCCCACACCCCACCGGAAATATTCCAAATTAACGTCGTATGTACCCAAAGTCTCACGCTGTTATTACCTCCCCTAATTGGTTTTATAGCTGTAAAGGTCAGAGTAACCCTGCCTTTGCCCAACAGCGCTGCTATTATAAATCAACACATTCTGCCAATCTGACAAAGTGCCATTCGGCCTGACAGCAGCAACAACAACAACATCAACAACTTTACAAGCCACACTCTCTTGAAATCAAAAACATAATCCAAGCCCGATGCATTTCCGGTTTAATCGTAGAAGCTTATTATTTGTTGCAATTACGCTGCGGCATAAGCGTGTACACACGAATCCCCTAAGGTTTCAAATTGCAAGCGCACCCATGCACCGGCGCTCGTCCCGAACACACACACCGCCCTTAATATGAAAATGTAATTTTCCATGCGAGTACTTCTACGAGAGGATGTAAAACAGGATACAAGTATGGAACAGGATAATGCCCTCTCGGTTCACACAAGTCATGGTCTGCTAATCGGCCAAGTACATGATGACCTAGGCAAGTTGCATGCAAAATTCCCACGCAAATATGATGTCGAGGTTCGTCGGCTCATAAATCAGCATTCGTTTGATGATATTACAGCCCAGCCGCACAGTGCATGCGTTTTTGCATACGTGCAGTGGGATTTTTTTATTTATTTCCACGAATAAAGTTATCATCAAACTAATGATGATCCTTTGACATGTTAATTGCATCAAGTTTATACAACTGACGACGACGACGGCGGCGGCTGTGTGTTGAGGTTTTTTCAGAGAATCGCGCTGGTTTTATGCAAATGAGCTGGCGTATTCTCTTTATCATGTCTGTGACAGGTGACCAGAACAATTGCAGTAGCTATCAAGGAATGCGTTCCATCGGCCAGTCTCAGCAGTGAACATTGGGGGCACATGTCAGTGTAGCAGGTGCGGCTGAATGTGTTTAAGTGTAAGCAAAGCGAAAACATTTCCTTAATTAGAAGAATGTTATTTACTGTCCGGGGTGGGTGCATATACGATGTCCTTGCACCAGTTTCACACGGCTGAAATGCACCTTCCATTCGACTGAAGTCCTTGGCCAGAGTTTAAGTGCTGTTTTGCTGCATACGAGTACGAGTCCATATATGAATGTATGCGCCTTTTAATTCTTTTCAAAGCACAACAATTGTTCCGGTGAACTCCCGCAATGAAAAGGAGTAACAGGGTCATCGTGCAGAAGGTCATGCTGGGAGAGGATGTGGAAACACAATGGCAGCGCTGCAGTATAGAACAAATCATAAAGTTTCAAAGCAAGCGCGTGTTTCATTAACGAGTTGGTTTTTGTTCGCTTTGAAGTTATGCGTTTTTAGGTGCAGGTTGCAGAATTAAAAACAAACGCCAAGTGTAGTCAAGGATTCAGGATTTGTGTTTGCCTTGGTGTAGCTTTTTTGAGGCTGCTTTGTCGCGTCTATATACCTACTACAGAGGTGCTCAACACTGGCGGCAGAGCAAGAGTTAGCTTTGACGAGCCCAGTGGAAGTAATATATACCGTCGATGGAGTTGTTACATTTTTGTACATTTCACTAGACGGAACTGTGCTGAAAACAATTTTATTATTTAGTTTACCTTTATCGACACGCACTTCAAATGCTACTCCAATCGGAGTTGTTATTTATTTTGAAATATTTTGAAATAAAGCAGTAGCTTTCAAATCTATTTCGGACAAACGGCATAAAGTTGAAAAGAAAACAACAGAGGTAAGCGCCAAACCCATAAAATCCGTTGGTAACGAGAAGTCAAATAGAATCCGTCACATAAAGTGACAGAATGTGTTGTTAGCAAGGTCTCTTAATTTTCCTACGAAAGGTAGTAATTTTTCCCTTTTCACCAAACCTAAATTCCTTTTAAATAACTTCGATACTTTAGGAACAAAACCAAACTTTTAAATTTAAAACTTGTATTATACGGAAAGAAAATCACATTAATTTTAAAATTTAGTATAAAAACCGCATTTTTTTAACATCACTTTCATTATTTGTTGGTACTAGAAAAATTGTATAAAAGGCGATTAACATGAGCTCTTTTTAACTTTCTTGTCGGCGCAGTGGCTTAGTGGTAGTGTGTTGGGCTACTAAGCGAGGGGTCCCAGGTTCGAATCCCGAAAGAACCAAATTACATCTTAAGGTTTTTTTCCACTGCGCCACCTCTCGCGAACGTCTGACAAACATCCGAGAGTAAAACTGTCATGAATGAGCTTCTCAATTAGCCGTTTGGACTCGGCGTAAAATCGTAGATCCCTTCCATTCGTCCCAAAAATTAAAGACTCACACAAGACGAATGGTTGCGAGAACGAAAAGCTAGGCCTAGGGTCGCATAGACCTGTCGCACCAAAATATTTATTTATTTATTTATTTATTTTTTTATGTATATGAAGCAAAGTGTATGTTGACCTCTGTCGTTTGTAATTTTCAACCAATTTAGTTGATTAATTTCTTAAATGCCGATAATTACGGTAATCAATTGATAGGCCAAACAAGTTGACAAAATTCGGTTAGACTGCTACTGGAAATACAACAAAAAAACTCTGAGCTGTCTTCGTTACACTCTTTCGTCATAGATGCCGTGCAATCGTGTATGCTAATTCGAAGCGGGTGCATTTTTTTTGATATCGAATGTATCGTAATAATATTTTCTTTCTCAGCTTCATTTCAAAAGAAGCATTTTGCGAAGCTTTGTATTAGATATCTATATATATAAAACTGAATGGAAAAATTGTACGTTCACAAAAATCTTACAAACTATAAATATTGCAGCAGTTTACAAATTTATCTTAACAAAATATTTAAAATAAGTGTCTGCAGGACCTAGGTTACTTTTATTTAAAAAAGCTGCATATTTTATTTAAAAAATTCATGCACACATGCAAAGACAAAAAAGAAACAAATCATTGAGCTCTCTTCTCTTGCGGTTGTGTGCACATAGATCGTGTGTTGACATTTACGGTTTTTATGAAGAAAAACATGATTTGGACAAACTCCTCGATTCCTACCGAAGAAAAATGTTTGTAACTAAAAAGCGCTTAGCAAAGCTGGAGGTCCGCTAGTATTCGTATAAAATTCGGAACTTGAGCTTTTGATAAATTCTGACATAACGATGATAGAGAAACTCAAAAAAGTTGGTTTCGAAATTCTGTCCGGCTGTTGTTGGGCTTACAGCTCGGGCCTACTTAGCCATATTATTAACGGTAGGTACTTTTCATTTAACGCGTTTAAACAAGTTTATGATTTTTTTTTTTTTAAAAACGGGTCCAAAATTGATGTTTCAGCTAAGGCAGGTTAGGTTAGGTTAGATTTGGGTTGTGATATCGTCACAGGAGACCAGGCATAATATCGGGCCCATCGCCATTCCAAGAGAACCATTACCTATGGTTAAAAGACCTAAAAAAATTCGCCCAAGCATTCAAATTCCCTACAGATCTTAAGTATGGTCTCAACACTGTTTGAGTCACCCACCTCTTCCAAGTTATTAAAGAAGTGCATGCCGAGATGTTTTCTTATACTCTGAGCAATTGCTTGACATTCAGGGAGAAGGTGTGAGATGTCTTCCGCGACCTGTCCGGTAGGTTCTCACAGTACCTGCATCTGCATGTAGATTACTAGATAGGTAGACCTCATAGCATGCTTCCTAAGAAGGCAACACCCAGAGAGTATTCCTATCGTCAATCTCAATTTTGTTCTGCTAAAATTGATTAATTGTTTAGACTTCCCCCAAAACCTTATGCCCTTTTAATTGTGATTTGTGACCATGTTGTAGATACCCATGAAAACGACTGCAACGATTTTGACTAAAATGCATACTTGGCGTTAAATACTGCGTCCTTCATTTTCCATTTAAATCATCGGAAACGCTACTTTTAAAACTGCACATATCTCAAAAATACAATTTTTGATTTGGAAAAAAAATTAAAATCCAATCAATGCTTACATCCTGAACAAAACCTACAGTTTTAAGCTAATTAGTTGACCAATAGTATTTTTCGAACAAAACATTGCAAAATTAGTGACAACTCTCTCTCAACTTTAAATTGTTATTGTTAAGCCAAGTTAACCTAATGATCTGTGTATGGTTTATTTGAGTATCTTCTGAGTTTTTCTTACCTGCATACCTAATAAAATTAAAATCAACCATCCAAACGTTGATATAAAGGAGAAAGTTTCGAGCGACCCAGTCGCGCACTTACTCTTTTTTGCAAGACTCACCGGATTTTAGAAAGACATATTTATATCTAGTTTAAAGCAAGCCACCAGTTGTTAAGCTCTAATCGTCCCGTTTAGGGTCCGGGCATTCCACGTGCTGTTGCATATGTGGTCGTCCTCTTTCTATTTTGCAGCAGGTTTTATAAGGAGTTCTCAGTATTACCTAAAACAAGGAACCTTTTTGAAATGAAGATAAAAGCAACAAGCAAGCCCCTTGATAATTTAAAGATGTAAAATGTAAGAAGATCGAATATCGATTTTGGAAGTACATAAACGACAAATAAACAGACAGACTTTTTTAAGCTATTTTTTTCTTTAAAATATATTACAAAGAACGAAGGTCCTCTAACAATATACCCCTAAGTAATTTTTCCCACCAGAAATTGTCAGCGGCTTCTTTTATCTGTAGTTAGTTACAGTCGCTTCTGTATTCCAATATTGTGATATTATTTTCCTTCTCTGACACATAAGGATTCCCTTTTCGTAATCAGTTTTCGAAAAGAGCTAACGTACCTATACTAAATGTTCTTTCAACACGATTGTTCTTCCGCGATTCACTATGTGTACCTACCTACACTCTACCCTGCGTTGCCATATGTCTCCTTTGCAGTTGGTCTCCATTATTCCATAACCGGAAGTGGCTTTCCTCCCAGGAGTCTTACATAACTACCATTGCAGGATTCCTGATTTCGATTCCCCAAAGTGCTTCCATTCAGACTTAAAGTAACGAAATTAAATTCCTTTCCCTCATTCTCATTCCTGATGAGTTCCCTCTTCATAATTCTTTCTCAATCTTTTTTTGTGGAAAAGAAAGGCAACCTCTACCATCAACAAAGAACTGAAAAATGCTTTGAGTGTTTCGAACTCACTCAATCGACTGATTGCCTTGATTCCCCTCAAAAGCGCACCGAACGTGAACAATTTCAAATAACCCCAAAATTGAAAAGGGGAATCACTTTGCCTTACTCAACAACCAACATTGTGTGCGTATAGACACAGAGAGATCGGGGGACCGCCGTAGTAGTCCGGAATATTGAATTGAAGGCCATGCCCATAACCATTGTATAGTAGCTCCAGCGCTCATAAACTGATATCTACCGAAACTTTATTGTATCCTTAAAAATGGTGTACGCAGGCAGCATCTTTTTGTTATTTTCTTATTTTCTTTCATCTCATTTAATGACATCTCCCGCAACAACCCATCCGTTGTCGTTTTTCGTTTAGTGTCTTTAGAAGCCCTTCGACCACACTTTGTATACATTATGGGCACAAAGCGGAAAATTGTGTTTTCAACGGCAGGTGAACACATGTTGGAAACACTTTAGTTGCTGGTGTTGTTGGGCGCACACTATCAACCGCAGTTTTTACGATCAACACACGAGATGCTGGACAGTGGCAGAGCCGTAAACGTACATATAGCCACATCCCTGGGGCGACACAAGGAATTATTATGGTCTCACACTCTCCGCATGCATATCTGCGACAACCGACACCGACAACAATATCGGCAAGTTTGAACGACAACGCACACGATAATCGAGCGAGCAGTTCATGAATATCCTTTGAGTTTATTATTCAACGCATTTACCGCAGGAGCGAATGGTGTTGGTGTAGTGCGGCGGGACTTTACTTGTACGGCGCATCATAAAATCGGGGAAAGTAAAAGTTTTCCTATTTTATAGAGGAAAACTTCCCCGGGGCGATGGTTTTATGAACTCGCTGTTAGAGCTCTTAATGTGACGGTTCGGCGTCATCACCAGAACCGATCAAAAGATAAAAGCGATTGTGATTTTTATCTTTTAATGTGTGAACGTAGTTATCGCCCATCAACGATGGGAATTATTATCCCGATAGAGGGTATATCCGATTTTGTTGGGATGCGATAGTTGTATGGGAACGCTAGCCGCGTCAACAAATTGAACTACGATAGTGGTTGGGAAAGCCGATTTAAATATCTATACCTATCGTTGCTTGGACGGCAGCTTTAATTTGAATAGCAGTGCAAGTGATATTTCATTTAGTCGTTGTAAAGCCTCACAGAGCAAAAACCACCACATAAAAAAGAAGAAAAGAAAGTCATGTAAAAACAATAGAGAAAATCTTATTAAGATTTTGATGAATTTTCTATATGAAAGCCTCATATTTTAACAAGACATCTTATTGAAAATTGAAATCTTTTTTATGTATATTATTTTCTACATATTTTACATGTGGATACACAACTCAAAATTACCATTATTAATAATAAGAAACAAAAAATCCTAATTATTCTGGAAAAAAAATAAAAATGTAATACAATTATAAAAAGATATTTTCTGTTACAATTTTAACTGTATGAACTTTATTTCCAGTATTTTAATAAAAAGCCAAAAAAACGACGCCTTATAGTGGATTTAAGGAGATCAGTAAGATTTGTTTGTTTGTCACATTTCTCTTTTTATTATTATCTTATTTTTTAAGTTTTGGCGAACAAAAAATTGTGTTACAGCATGAAAATGGAGCCCTTCTGTAACACATTTTATTGTTGGCCAGAACTTTAAAAATTCGATACCACAAAACGATTTAAAAATCAGGCAAAAATTGTAAAGTATTATACAGCTTGTATTTGAGCAATATATCATCAAATTACTTAACTAATCTTTTTTCCATTTTTTTAACAAAAAGTAGCCTGAGCTGTCTACATGTATTGGTTCATGAGTTATAGGGGTGTGGCACCTCCCATACAAAAAATGCATTCAAAACATTATATTTCGAAAACCACCCAATCGATTGAGTTCAAATTTACACACAATCTTAGATATTGGCCCAGGAGTATTCCTGTGAAGATTGGTCCAAGTTGGACAAAGGGGCGTGGCACCGCCCATACAAAAAAACATTAAAAGTCTTATATTTTGAAAGCCACCTGTTAAAGCTTTGTAAAGAACAATGAAAGATGTTCGAGATATCTAATTCAGTGTTATTTGCTGGTGCATTGATTTTATTGTCAGGCGACTTAAGACAAATATTGCCCGTCATCCCTAGATCGACAACTGCTGATGAAATTAACGCTTGCTTAAAGTCTTTATATTTGTTATCATGGAAACTTATTATCAACGGTTGTGCTCAGTTGCGGAATGATCCATCTGATAAAAAATCCTCTAAGCAATTGCTGAAAATTAGAAATGGTGCGATGCCAGTTGATGAAACTGGATTGATAACATAGCCAAATTATTTTTGCCGTTTTGTACTGTCAAAAGGGGAATTGATTGAAAGTGTTTTCCCTAACATAGCACAACAGTATAAATGCCATGCGTGGTTGAGTGACAGAGCAAGAACCTGCTAAGAACAAAGAAGTCAGAGAATTAAACATGGCTTTTCAATCCAAGATTCCTGGCGACTTGGTTTCGTACAAGTCTGTGAATACAGTTACTAATGAAAAAGATGTTGTGAATTACTCAACAAAATTTTTGAATTCGCTGGATTTACCCGCAAAACCCCGTTTGTGTAATGGTACAAGACTTTCTGTTAAAAGAAATAGGTAATTTTTTATTAATAAGGCGCAAGGGCAAACGTTAGGAATTTGTGGAGTGAATTTAGAATAGGTATTCAGTTTTCTCACATATGTACAGTTATTATGTAGCCTTTTTGCGTGTTGGCAAACCATCGGTTTTTTTTTTTTAAACCGAAAATGTAAAAACCAAACTATTGTGTACAAAGCATTACAATAAAAATGAATTTGAATTTTATCTTTTTATTTTTCTATTTTGCACTACAAAGTGTGCAGGAGGTCCTATTAAGAATACTTATGTTATCATTAAAAGGGGTTTTGGTCAAAACCGTTATGGCGGTTTTTGGAAAATAATGCGTACAAAATTTGCAATTTTGAGATCGAAAAATTATATTGCTCAACTATTTAGCTAAAAACTTAGTACAGAGTATTGTTCAGGATGTTAGTATTACTTCGTTTTTAAAGTTTTAACCAAATCGCATATCGCGTTTTCGATATTTGAACGGTTTTCAAAATCAGCGTTTCCGGTGGTTAGAATCAAAAATGAAGGAAGCAATAATGTTGAAAATGTCAATTTTACTCCGAGTATGCATTTTGGTCGGCGCAGTGGCTTAGTGGTAGTGTGTTGGGCTACTAAGCGGGGGTCCCAGGTTCGAATCCCGAAAGGGCCAAATTACATCTTAAGGCTTTTTTCCACTGCGCCACCTCTCGCGAACGTCTGACAAACATCCGAGAGTAAAACTGTCATGAATGAGCTTCTCAATTAGCCGTTTGGACTTGGCGTAAAATTGTAGATCCCCTCCATTCGTCCCAAAAATTGAAAACCCACACAAAACGAATGGTTGTGAGAAGCTAGGCCTTGGGTCCCACAGACCTGTCGCGCAAAAATATTTATTTATTTTTTAAAGCCTTTTTTGACATCAAATGTTTCGGTGAGATTTTTTCCGACTTTTATGGAGCAGCGATTGTTCTCTATCGTCATTCTGCACAATCTGACGAGTTTGGCAGGGATGCCAAAACTAGACATGGCTCTGTATAGCTCGTCTCTATAAATGCTGTCATATGCGGCCTCAAAATCTATGAACAGATGGTGGGTATCGATCTGGACCTTTTGGGTTTTCTCCAGGATTTGCCGTAGTGTGAATATTTGGTTGGATGTGGACTTACCGGGCCTTAAAACGCATTGATAGGGTCCAATCAGGGCTGTCGTTTGAAGACAAAAAGCAGCAGTACTATCAGTAGGCAGAAAGTAGTACAAAGCAGTACCTCATCCAATGTATGGTGCTACTAACACATAAATCGACTTTAAAATTAAAACACTCAACACACTTATGTAAATTGGTTATGGTCTGGATTTTCAGATTTTATTATAATTTGGCCAATTTCAGAGTTGATTGGAAATCGAGACTTCAACTTTAAGTTGTAAGTTGCTATTTTCACTATATTTAGTTAAATGCAAAAGTTGGATAACTGGCAGATTCTATATCTCTTGGATATAACACAAATATGTCCGTTTTAACTTTCAACTTAAGATTTTTATTTCGCGCTACATTTTTGTCATAGAAACAGCATACATTATATAATTTGTAACTTTGTATACGATTTTCGTTTTATTGACTACCTATCCATATTTAAAATAAAGGCGATTTGAAATTCATATTTTGTATGTGACGCAGCACAAACCATTTGAACGTTTAAGGAAAACCATTCATTACGATTCCTAAAATTGTCTCTATCAGATTGCTGATAAAATGCGGATACGCGTACAATATTCGCGCTTATTGTTACATACTCCTTGCAGATGAAGTCACGATCGTCGCATTTTTCAATTGCAACATGTGGTAGCATCTTGAATCTTGTCTCTCACAGACCAAATTCTCCTACTCTACATATCTTCGCTGCTCTTATACCTAAGACGATGGCCAATTCTCCCAGACAGAATTTTAATGATACGATATTTTACATATTAATATTTTAATTACAATTGTCACATGATTTGTTAAGCTACCAATTTAAATTTTAATTAAATTTAAACATAAAATACCAAGTTGCTTTCCTAACTTCTACTATTTCGGAGAGTTGATCAAGTTCAAATTGGACCAATTTCGGATTTTCTTAACTTTGAAATATTCAAAGCCTTTCAACTTGGAATAAATAAAAGCAATTTCTCATATTGAACTTTGAGTGAATAAAACGGGTATGTTTTCTGTCTTTCAGATGCTTAAAAAGTTTTTTTTTAATGATTGATAATAATGTCCTACTAAATGTATTGGTAAGTGAATATTTAAGGGATTATTTGGAAAATTCTAATCCAAGAACCGTACAGAAAGCTGTACAAATACTGCTTTTGCAGTACAACGACAGCCCTGGGTCCAGTTAGTACGTACGGCAAAGAGGATGTTGTATGCGATGTTAAGCAGACTGATGCCTTAAGTTTCCGCAGTTTAGAAGTTCTCCTTTCTTGTAGATCGGGCAAACAATGCTGAGGTTCCATTCATCAGGCATACTTTCATCTGACCAAATATTGAAGAGGAGCTGGTGTATGCACTCTACCAAATCATCTACCGCTGCCCTGAAAAATTGGTCAGTTAAGACGTCCTGTCCAGCAGCTTTCTTAGAATTCATCTTGGATATTGCTATCTTCACTTCATTTTGGTCAGGTGGACGGAGGTTTTGGCTGTCATCGACCAGGTTGGATGGCTCTTCTCTTGCTCTTCTTTTTCTTTCGGAGGTGCCGGTGTTCCTTCCTCCTCTTTTGCTCGTAGAGCTCACTTTCTCGTCCAGCGCCGCTTCGCAAATATGAAATGTCTGCATAAGGTCTCTGTCTACACCACCAGTAACCTTTCGAAGCTAATTAAAATAAACTTTCCAGAATTGGCGATTATAGCCAGAAACTGTAACCCATCACGCGTGATTAACAAAACTATATACGCTACGCTTTCCAAAACGACAGAGACAGTTTAGTGACCCATATTCAGATAAGGCGCACCCAGAAGGAGAGCGTATCCCCTCAAACGATTCGGCTAATTCCCATTGACATGAGCAAATATTATCACAGTGAAATTAATTTTTACTGCCTTCGTCCCCCGCAATAATAATAATAATAATAATTTTATGCTCCCCAATAAACCCATTGATTTGCCCATAAAAATGTCCTACTCCCCCCCTTTTGACCGAGCCATGTACGTTTAATCAAATATCCTCCCTCAACTACCTCATCATTTGCTCAATTGTTTCCATTCATCGGAATCCCTTTATCTAGGTCACTTCACCCCCCATGTTGACTAATTTTATTTCCGTTCTATATGTTGCTCTGTGGAAGTGGACTCCTGCAGTGTCCAATAATATTATACCCGAAACCCAGGCGAAAGCCCGCAGAGAGGGCGGATTAGAAAGCTATGAGGTCTTGTACGATGACAACATGACAGCTTACACGATGGGATACACGCAGACAGGACACACATAATGCGAAAGGCACAGTTTCATACAAATTGTATTGCACATTGCACAAACTTTGTCGCTCGCAATCGAATCCTGTCGTGTGACATTAACCCATCTACACACACCCACTCGCATCAGAGGATGAAATTAATTAGATAGTAAAACATTTACCAAACCAGCACTAAACTAATGCACGCAGCCGACATCCGGTACGAGATACAACAAACGCCATTGATGATAACGATTATGAGATAGCCGAGAGCACATAGGGGAGGTATCGTAAATTAGGGGTGCGTGTATGGCCATTCGTAGAAAACTGCCTTCGGAGAGAGATTTTTATCGCCGCCGGGCACTTCCAGCAGGGTGTGAAGTCTATTGTGCGTCATGCGTGTCCTATCTTCGAATGTACCTTATGAAACGATCCTTCCACCGCAGGCCGCCCCCCCAGCGGATACTCTTCGACACGCGTCTCACGCTTAATGTCCTGCCGATTAAGTATCAGTATCATATTCCACCTTGGTTCAGAGGTGTTGGCCATAAACGTCGTCTTTTTGATACGCATTCGAATTAGTTAAATAGTTTGAGGGCGGTGGTTGGGTCAGTGGCCTCAGCGCTCGCAACCCCTGGGTGGGCGATGCATTTTTATGCCTCAAATCACTCAAAGCGCAGTAAGAAACTCGGTTTTTAGTTTCCTTTTTGTTCGATGGGTGGGTGTTGTCGTTTTTTCTCGTCCTGTTTTAACTGCCATTGTCGGTCATAAAAGCAGACATATACGCGCACACTATGACGGTAATAAAAAGTCACTCGGCTGTTTTATTGGTTTTCCATAAGCTTACAACGACGATCTGTGGCCGTGTTCTATCACAGAGTAGATACTATAAAAACAGAATATTCATTTCATCCCCACGGATTTACGTGTGCGGTAAGGGGGGAGTTCCAATGTTGGAATGTTCAAATGTTTGATATATAATAAAAATGAGAGATACATTGATGGCCGCGGGAATCGCTTATGGACGACAGTTGCTGCGTGGATGGGGATGTGGCGTGTTGTGTTCTAATGTTTTATTGGTTTTTAGGATTTCTTTTTGCGTTGTTTTGGTTTCGGTCCAGAGGAACAAAGTCCCTTCGAGCAACATTAATTACGAAAATCCACAATTTAAACCGAAAACCAAAACAAACAAGCACGAGGGTGAATGTTAGATGATGATTTACCAAACATGATTAAATGGACTGGATGTGCCTAATGGATGGACAGACGAGTGTGTAGGTATGTGCATGTTTTTTGGGTTCCTTCGTTTAGTTGAAATCCACTTTAGGTATGTGCGACTGAATGACACGAAGATGGGGTGTACTATTTCCAGCCCCTAAATCAGATTTGTTTGCTTTGATATTGATTTCAATTGAAACGATATGGTTGAGTTGTGGTCGTTATGGCATTTTGCAGACGCCTACATAATCGGTTTTAACCAGTTGAATGTTCAGGACGGAAATGTCTTTTGGAGTGAATCTTCTGGAAGGGGGATGTTTGCATTGTGGTTAACTTATCAGTCGTCTCGTATATTCGTATGTCAATTTGGAAAGCTGAATTGAATGCCGATTATATTGAAATTGAATTCATAATTGAATATGCAATTAGGGGCGAGGTATCTATGGGTTTGCGATGTTCATCACTAATTACGACGGAGTCTTCTTACTTCATTAAATTCGTAGCGCACTTGTGTTGTAGTAAGTATGGATACGTTTTACAGGGAACTAAAAATTATCGAACAATGTGTGCAGAAATTCTGGAAGCAAACTTAACAGAACGTCTTCTAATGACGTTTACTCCGAATGAAGGCTTTTATACTTGTGGTTGATATTGATCGCATCGGCTTCTAAAGCCAGAGCCCCGAGGACTATCAGATGCTCAAATTGGTTAATGTACAAAAAGGAGATCCCATGCCTTAAAAGAACTATCGATACATAAAGTCGCTACACGGAAGCCTTGGACAGATCTGTTTATGCAAACGATGTACAGCCTTTTTTATTTGAATATTTACCTCTACAACTAGCTACAGCAACTACACTCCACACTTGACACTTTCGAGACTTACAGTAGGCTATTATCCGAAGTGGAAGTGACAGCGGTTTATGTTGACACCTTTCTGATGATGAGTGTTTCTGTTTATGACTCTGCTAAGTAACCGCTTCCAGCGGCATTTAATTTTAGAGAAATGCAAAAAGGAGATCTCTGAATCAAATTAATAGCGTAGGCGCACAATAAAATATACCAGTTTAGAACACCGGCTGCGCAGTGGCTTAGTGGTAGTGTGTTGGGCTACTAAGAAATGGGTCTCAGGTTCGAATCCCGAAAGGGCCAAATTACATCTTAAGGTTTCTTTCCACTGCGCCACCTCTCGCGAATGTCTGAGAGTAAAACTGTCATGAAAGAGCTTCTCAATGAGCCGTTTGGACTCGGCGTAAAATTGTAGATCCCTTCCATTCGTCCCAAAAATTGAAAACCCACACAAAACGAATGGTTGTGAGAAGCTAGGCCTTGGGTCCCATAAACCTGTCGCGCCAAAATATTTATTTATTCATTTATTTTAGCTGACCCACCTTGCTTCACCCGCATGCCACTTTTAAGACAAAAAGTATTTTCATCGAACTACATCGAACAGTTTTTTTTTAAATGATATTCCCATCCTTGGACCTTTCTGAAAGCAAAAACAACAGCAAATAAAAGTCTAGTCTTATTTTATTAGTTAAGAAGTTATAATTAACCCAAAGCTTCTCTATACACAATCTTAGCAGTAGAACTATAAGAACCACGTTATTTTCTGGGATAAAAAGTATCCTAAGTCCTGACAATGAAAATAAGTAATCAATATGCCAAGTTTCATCAAAATCCGTTCAGTAGTTTCCGTGTTATGCGTGGTCTAGCACTTTTTATTCTACAGTTTTATTATATACTAGCGGGCCCGGCGAACTTCGTATCGCCCCATTTTTACGCCTTCAGATAAACTCCAGAGGGATAATAAAACTCAGATAGTTAAAATTTCAATGTAATTCATTTGAACTGAATCGAAATCAGTAGAGACCGATATGATAAACAATGTTTTTCGATTTGTTTTCCGAGGCAAAAACAAACAACGAACAGGCAAAGTACAGCTGACCATCCGAAAGCAGGGATTGGCCTTGCGACTTATTGATTGATAACGCAAAAGCCAATCGAACGGGAAACTGAATCAGCCTGAACTGGAAGAGAAGATTAGTTGGAATAATCGGAATTCGTAGGATAAGGACTTCCTCTCCTTTAAATTTGCCCTTGATGATCGTCGCTGGAATCAAATATTTTTCATCAGTTTCTTGACGGACAACCACGTACCGTTGCACAGTTTCGAATGATTTAGATTCCGCAGCATAATAATTATCGATCTGACCTTCAGCTATAAATTATGCGGCGGAGTTCCTGGCACATCAAGCGAATTCAAAAATTTAGTTGGTCGCTTCATCCTCGTCGGTCACGCGGTCAACGGATTTGTAAATATGCAATTCTCCAGCGATTTGACTTTGAATAATCAAATTCAAGCTATCGAACTCCTTATTCCTCGCTGCTGGTATTGCCCGTTCACTAAGCCAATCGAGATTTTTATAATTTTGTGCAAAACCGGGGAACATGGTGATGAGTTCCTCCTTCGATGATGATGATGAGTTCCTCCTCTCATGTTCGTAGTCAATTTCAACTTCTTGATATGCCTCCACAAAAAAGATTTCAGGCATGCATTGAGTTCATTGGCAGCAGTAGATTTCGGGATGACGGGAAGCGTTTGACGAAAATTCCGGAGCAATATCATAGCCCCACCAAATCCTCTAGAATCACCTCGTAAATCCCTCATTGATCGGTCAACTGCCTCCAAGTTTCATTTATGCGCCATCATGCATTCATCCCAAATGATGATTTTGCATTCTCGCATCAGTTTCGCTGTCGCTGAATTCTTGGTCAGTGTGCACGTTGGCTTGTCAACCGTGAGACGATTCATCGACAGCTTCAAGGCTGAATGTGCAGTTCGACCGCCTTCCAACAGTTTGGCAGCAATACCAGAGGATGTAACAGCCAACGCAATTTGAGATCTTAACCACATTGTTGTTAGAATCAACGAAATGACGAATGTCTTGCCTATCCCACCGGGAGCATCGAGAAAGTAAATGCCTCCCGTTTTATCGTCAACAACCCTCATCAGCGAATCATACACTTTCTTCTGCTCGGCATTCAACAGCGGCACATCCGTTTGGACTCTTTCGGCCTGCTCATCTCGATCATAGTCTTCCCCGTTGCAATTCGCGACTCAATGCATCTTGCGTCGAACAATTTTGCGTTGGCATTCCCAATTTCGACAGCAGACTGCCTCACATATCTTCGATCAAAACTAACTCCTCGTTGCGCATCTCGTCGTTAATTTCAAGATCAAAATTAGAAGCTGTCTGTGAAAAATGTCGTCAGCCATCTCGCTGTCGGATTCGAGGAATGAAATGTCGCTATGATGGTCGAACACAATGTATAAATTTGATTCACTGGCGTAGAAAAAGTTGCATCGGCGAGCGATGAATTACAATGTGTATCGTTTTCAAGTAAATTTAAACATTGGTAAACCTGCCTAAAAGTGGCGCACAGCACACCATCTACAGTACAGAGAGGGTGCAGTCAGGGCCTCTAATGTTCACCAAAAGCTATAAATCATTAAATCATGCGATAAAAATAAAAAAATTCTACGAAAAAAAAATTCAAATTTTTCGTGTTTTTCCTGAATTTTCCAAATTTTCCACTAAGAATATTTTATTTTTACATTCGAAAAGCAATTTCGGAACAATTCCACAAAAAATTCCATACAAAAACTCAAATTTCGATTTTTCCAGTTTCCCGACTTTTCCGGAGGGTTTTCCCAAAATTTTCTTTCATAACAATATTCTCCTGCCATATACGAACAACAGAAAAAAAATTTGAGCCAAATCGGCCCAGCCGTTCTCAATTGATGATTCACTATACATTTTTCACACCATTTTTATATATATAGATGTAGAGATTTGATTACTTTACTTCTTTGTGCAAAAGCAAGAAAACAGGCAGCTAAAAGTGCCCCATCGTTTCTGAGCAAACATGAACTTCATCGATGACACATTTACAAAGTGTAAAAAACTGAAAACACGAAAGAGAAAAACAAAGAGTGTGCTTGTGACAACACGCCAGATGTGAAACTTCGTACGCTAAATGCGGATGTTAAATTGAATTGTGTTTTTTGTAGTTGAATTTCATTAAGAAATTTAATTTAAAAACCAAATCTTTATAATATTATAAAATAATGTTAATACAGCGCAGTAGATAATTATGTTCATTAATTTAAAAACTTTTCATAACGCAATCCAATCCAAAGTTTTCTTTTTCTATTTCAAGGTTTTGTTTACATTTTGTTTTCATATATCGTCAAGTGATTCAGTATTCTAGTGCCTGTGTAAAACCTAGTTTCTTCAGTTCACTCCAGCGTGCCCATACAAGTAATCATTTTGATATTTATAAGTTAAAAAAATAAGAAAAAATATTTCTTTCCATATAACCATACCCACCCACAAAATTTCATTGAAATCGGTTGAGTGGTTAAGAAGATCGACAACAGCGGCACCTGTCGGGTCCAAAACTATCCTATCCATCAAGTTACAACCAACCATACCCACCTACAAAATTTCATTGAAATCGTTTGTGTGGTTAAGGAGTTTTAGGCGCCGGCATAATGATGGCGACAGGCCAATTTCCGTCACACACTTCCGCTTTGAAGAATGGATTTTACTTCCAAGTCGCGCCATAAGATGTTTCACGTCAAAAATACTTAACTTTCTAAGGGAATAATAAAATGTACCAAATCCTTTTCCTGATAAAACGCGGTTGTTTTTTTCAAATTAAAATTATTAGCTATTTTATTTGAATATTGATTCAAATAAATATCTACATTTACATAAAGTTCAAACATAAGAATTTTTTAATTCAACTTTGCGAGCTATATTAATTTAAATACCGTTTAAGGTAGTTAACTTACTAAAGCTATGCTCAGACAATTGCCAGATCAGACAACATTGTCAGGTCTACAAATGTTGTGACAATGAGCTGCAAATGACCTGACAATAGAGAACTGCCTTATAATGCTAAATTGTCAGTTGATAGGGTTGCCAGTTTTTGTGCCAAGCTCTGAAAATTTCATTGCCAGATTATTGGCCTGGCCTTAATTTGTCGTTGTCAGGTTGAAAATTGTCAGATCACAAGGTTGGCAGATGTTTGTTTACAACAAATTTGCAGAACCGTAAACAGGCTTTGTCAGATAAATTAAAAATTGTTGTTTTTTCATTAGGTGAAACGTGAGATAATTAAAAAATAAAAACGAAGTGGAACAAAAACTGTTTTGGATTGGGTGGCCCGCCAACAGCACGAGGGATTTTACCTAAAATTTCTCGTCGAATTGAGAGCTGAAGAGCCAGAATTTTATTGCAAATTTTTGCGTTATGGACTTTAAACAATTTGATGATCCTCTGGCTTTGGCTTTTGTGCCTCCATATATTCAAAAGCAAGCCCACATATTCAAAAACACTTAGTTTATTTTTTTTGCACCAATCTACAGAAAACCTAAAGACAAATGGCACGGTAACTTCGCATTTATTCATTCAAATATAAATAAGAAGCAAACTCCTCAAAAACTCTTACCAATTGCGCCTTGGCTCAGCACAAAATCCTTTTGTTTTAAACTTTCAGATTCGAAATGTTAAACAACGAAATAAAGATAAGAAAAAAACTGATTAAAAAGGATCATAAACATTTCGAATATTGTGAGACAAAATTGTAAGTTCACGCGGTTGTACTTGTAGGACAGTTGGAACAATTGTAAAACTGCACTTACATAAGGTGATATCTGGTTCGTATTTTCGTTACCGTTTCTGCATATGTTTGCACTTCCGAAAATTGGACTCTCAAAACCGGTCCATAGGTACGAATTAAACAAAAATTCATTCCTAAGGAAATATGGTCATATATAACTTTAAAGCAAATTCAGTTTTTCTCGTAATAATCGTACAATGGATTTTTAAAAATCCGTATTTTGAAAGTGTTGTTTTCTATAGTTTACTTACATTAAAACGGCTGCAACGATTTTGACCAAAATGCATTCTTGTACTACAAATTGAGGTTTATAGTATTATACTGCGTCCTTCGTTTTCCATTTGAATCACCGGAAACGCTAATTTTGAAAACTGTTCATATCTCGAAAATGCCATTTTCGGTTTGGATAAAACTTAACAATAACTTATACCCAGTTTTCACCAAAGATGAGCAGGAGGATTTTTCTAGCAAAAGATTGCAATATATTTGTTACTATTTCGTGCGAATAAAACGAAAAAACTATTTAGCGATTCTGATCAAAGTACATATTTTGGATAACATAAGTATTCCTAATACGATTACGTATTTTGTTTTTCATTAAAAAAAGAAAATAAACCCGTTTTTTACGGGTTTGCTACTTCTTTGTAGCAAATGTTACCCAATGTTTCCTTTTTTCTAAAAAAAACTCCCGGGGGACTGACATTAGCCATCCCGAATAAGATTGCATCTAGTCGTACGACTAATCAGCAATTTATATTTTGAATTATTTAATGAATTTAAAGAGATAAATCCGCCGTTTGTCGGATTTTTAAACTTGTTTTGTTTGAAATTAATACCTAATTTCTTAGCCCTAGCCAAATCTTAGAGATCAAGAGGTTTTATCCGTCTCAGTCTCCTGATTACATTGTCATCATTTAAAAATTCTGTTATTTCTGTGTTTACGTGGTTGAGAAGCCGATTTCTATGCCTCCGAGCAACCTTCTTAACCTCATCTTCAACCATTTCAACATTTAGAATAGATCTCTATGCAGATCGGCGTTGCGTATGTACCAAGGTGCATTAACTATGTTCCTTAGTACTTTATTTTGGAAAACCTGAATTTTTTGTAAGTTTTTTTGGCATGTACATGCCAATAATTGGAGCCCGTAGGTCCATACTGCTTTTAGGACTTGCTTGTATAGCAATAACTTATTGTAGTTGGACAGGGATGAGTATCTCCCAATAAGCCAATACATTTTATTGTATCGCATGCCCCAGCAGATCAGAAAATCCTGCTAAGCTTGTCCTATATGGTTCTCGAAAATCTTGCAGCCTATATCTATTATAGCCTATAAACTGTGAGTATAGTGCCATCTGAATTTTGTTACCTACCCCAAAAAAAAAGCAACCAACCAAACTGCTGATAGCTTAGCTTCGAGATGGATCAGGAAGCTTTTTGATTGATGAATTTGGGAATTTGTTTTATTTGCGTTAAAGGTTAAAAAAAAAACACTATTGGTCAAAAACTTTCCTAGGCGCTGTATTAAACGGCACCCTTAAACCTAAAGCCTTCTCAGAACTTTATGATTTTTTTCTCCAAAAAAAAGTTTCATGGAAATCTGTTCAGTATTTTTCAAGTCCCTACTGTTTAATTTTATGTATTCATAGAAAAATTCAACATCTATGTACGCGAACTCTGCCATGCTTGAATTTTCCCATGGTACTTTACATTTTTACTGAGTAATCTTGCCTTGCCTTGGTTAAAAGTCCACTTAATTACCCACTTCCTTCCTCCAAACCGCTGCAAACCAATTCATCCTCATGCAATTCATCATTCCCTAGCCCTTAGAACAATATAAGCCACACCCGAAGCGCTTGACTGCACTTGCAGCCCCCATGTCCACAAAAGCCGAAAGTAATCACAGCCACTTTCACAATTCAGTTCAAGTCAAGCGCCATCAATTTTAAATTAATCATTCTCCAGAGGCTGACACCCCAAACTTTTGCTCAACACCCACGACCCTCGCCTGCTTGGGATACGGAATACGGGATACCGGATACGCCATACGCAATACAAAATTCATCTGACCTCACCACATATGAGCGTGCAATTCAAATTCAATAGCCAAGCAAGCGTGCATTTTCCAAGGCAAACTTTCAGTTCTCCTTATCATTATTAAACAAAGCAAGTTCAAGGATTCATCCCACTCCAAGTCCCCGGGCAGCTTCTTGGTACACACAGGGACGGGACTGTCATATGAACCTAATTAACAAGGCAAATCCCGCAAAGTCACTTTGTTGGGTGATTCCGCAAAGGGCTTTCACTTGGAATGCTGGTGGTCACACACAGAATGTGTATCCTCAATTTTCCATGCTTAAGTAATTTCCATTTCATTACAGAATAGGTGTGCCTGCCACGACGACGACGCGAAGCGACGGTGCTTTCTAGGGTGGTAAAGTAATCGCGGTTCCATAGTTTGAGGCTTAGCGGTGAAGCAAAGTTGCTAGGCAGAGCAAATGTGCTCAACTATTGTAGGTAACCAACTCATAGTTCGACTGTAGGAACAAGCCTCACGGGGTGCACCAATTGTATGGAAATAGTGGCATCAGAGATAGAAAAACCCTTATACTTTCAACAGGATAATTATCCTGGGATTAGCATAATTATAGCGTTAATGGAAAACGTTTAGTGGTTCATTATGTCTCGGGAGATGAATAATTGTGGCAGGACCTCCGGTTGTGGTGTGGAATTAAAATTCACGCTATCGCTATATATAGATGCAGTAATGAGGAGCATCAATTTTGCATTTCATCCGCGAATTGTGACTATATTATATTCGGGTAGAATGATGAAATGCAATCAGGTTAGCTGCGCATTTTACATAATATAATATGATCGTGGGAAATTCTACATTTGCTAGAGCACTCCGGTTGCGGAGGAATTTACTTCGTGCGAAAAATAGCAAAATTTGTCTACAGAGCCAAGCGAAATTGAAACTGTCCCTGGGCAGATGAGAAACTCCAGAAAATGTTTGAAAATTGTCAAAAATTCATGTTGTACTTGTATTTAATGTATTTAAAATTTGAAACCAGATCAGAAAATGCTTCAAACTGGAATTTACAGCAGTGAAACAGCATCCAGAAAAATAAATTGCCGTGCGAGAAATTTCATCTCGATTGAATAGCAGGAACCAGGAAATCGAGAAATTGAAACCACTAAATTTGACTCATGTGAAACTGGTGATAGACAGTTGACAATTTGCCGAAAAAGTTTGTAAGAGATATTGCAGGTGTTCATGCACCAAGGAATACGGATTTTAAGAGGGCTAACGCTGTGTAAAGGAAGTTTTTCTTTCTTAATAAACGTATTTTCGAAGAGTTTACTTCAGTCTTAGAGTGCAGTTATAGCGACACGAAAAACCAAACCGTAAAAATTTTCTTTTGCTTTTTTTAACCACTTAAACTTAATTGTTGAACTCAATTGAACGCTCCAAATAATACACAACTGTAACACACTTTGAAACTCGAACTAACTCCATTTTTATTGACGACACGAACGAAGATGAAGTTTTAATCCTAAAATCACTTAAACAGGACCAATCTGCAGGAATGGATGACATCAGACCTGTCGACATGAAAACGCATGCAGAGATATTTGCTCCAATTGTTGCAAAGATTATTAATTTGAGTTTAAATCAAGCTAAAATTCCTGACATGTTAAAAAAGTCGGAAGTAAGACCAGTATATAAAGGAGGTGTTAAAAGTGAAGTCTCTAATTACAGACCAATATCTATTCTGCCAGTTATTGAGAAGTGTCTGGAAGAAGTAGTGGCAAGAAGATTAACAAACTTCATTGATAAGTATTCAATAATTCATGATAGACAGTACGGGTTTCAAAGAAAGAAAAGTACGGGTGAGCTTCTGGGTGAATTTGCAAATATCATTAATGAAAGCCTTAATAAAAGCCACCATGTCCTGGTAGTTTTCTTGGACTTCAGTAAAGCATTTGATACGCTAGACCACTCCGAGCATTAAACAGGCTCGGCATCCGAGGCAAGCTTTCTGATTGGTTGCGTAACTACCTGTGCGGAAGATCTTTTAAAGTAAAAATTGAAGATATCCTCAGCGACGAAAAAGTGGCTCCTTTTGGAGTACCTCAAGGATCGAAACTTCGACCGCTTCTGTTTATCCTTTTTTCAAATGAGCTACTCCGAGTGTTCACGAACAGCCTTCCATTCGCATTTGCAGACGACACAGCAATAGTGGTTAGATATAGATGCCTTCAAACAGCGTTGAGTATAATGCAAGAAGAGTTTGAATGGTGTCATGAAAACGGTATAATTTTGAACGCTTCAAAAACAAAACTTATGCACATTCGTGGACCACATCACAAAGCAACAGACCAAGGGGTTATCATAAAAAGCAACATATGCCAAGCTAATCTTCCAGATCGTATCATCGATGTTGTCGAAACAAACAAATATCTAGGAGTGACCATCGACAGCCATTTTCTTTGGGACAAACATATCGACAAACTTCGCTCTGATCTCAAGAAAGCCCTCTATTCCGCCACAAGTCCAAAAACAAGTATATTACGCCCTCGTTGAGTCAAAGCTACGTTATGGGATACTTGCGTGGGGTAACTCGTCAAAAACCCATATAGATAAACTGCAAAAACTACAGAACTCAATAATAAAAAGAATGAACAACCGAAATTCTATTAATGCAGACGGAGGAAACAACTTTAAAGTACTAAAAGTCCAGCAAATCTATAAAATGACTGTTGCACTTGAGTACTACGATGATGCGCGTTTTCGAAGGCAAATTGAACATCAGGTGAATACAAGAAGGCGAGCCCTAGGAATGCTACAGGTCCCCATGAGCAAAAATACGTATGGTCGAAGACAACTACTTCACAGCGTACCAACTATTCTTAACGAACTTCCACAGATGCTAAAAACTACCCCAAACCCAAATGCCCGCAAGAATCTTATTAAAGAATTTTACCTCTCTATGTAAAGTCATGTTATACTCTTCGTTATATAAATAGTACCTATACAAAAAAAATATAAAAATTTATCTTATTGTAATTGAAAACTAAACTCGCAAGAAATATAATGGCTTCGCGGATTAATGTAAATTAATGTAGAACTTATGATATGAATAAACTTTGAATTGAATTGAATTGAATCTTGGTCTAAAAATGTTGCTTGGGAATTGTAAAGTTAGTTTATCAAAAAAAAAGTTAGTAAATTATCTTCAATTTTTCTAGAAAAAGAATTCATTTATTTTTGTGAACGAAAAAAATTTTACATAAAGGAAAATTAATAAATGTTTTTTTTCGAAAGTTTCAAGATAAATTGCTTATTTTTTTTGATAAACTAACTTTATAATTCATAAGCAACTTTTTAAGACGAAGATTGAGTTCAAGCATTAACGTTAAGTGGTCCAAAAAAGCAAAAGAACATTTTTTCGGTTGCATTTTATGTACATATCGCTATAACTGGCCCCTTATCAAAGATTTCTATAAAGTGCTGGCCTACTCGTCATTGGCGCGTTTTGACATGCTTTTTTAGAAACTATACGATATTAAGACCCGTTTACTGTGTCAAAACTATAAGTTTACCTTAAATTCGAAGTGTTATGATGTGATTTTGTCTGGACTGGGATTTATAGCTCGCCGGGTCGCCTTCGCCAGAGTTCTTTCCAAAGAAACACGAACTTTGGTTATAGAAGAGTTCCCTTATTACTTAATATTATACGGTTCTGCTTTACAATTTCAATTACAATTCTTAAGGATTCAAAGTTCTTTTATAAGTTACTCAATTTTAATATTTCAAATATAATCTTTACAATTCAAAGCTGTTTTATTTTTTTAATATTACAATTTATTCAATCTCAACGGCAACGGATACGTCCAAACTGCACTAATCATTGTGATTGATGGCTCGGTCTTCTGGTGGGAGTGGGATAGCCCCGGCGATTCACTGGCCCATCTTGCGGCAGTCCCGGCAACCTACAGGTCCGTCTTACAACAGCTCTAGCAACCAACAGGTCCGCCTTGCGGGTTGCGACAGTCCTAGTACTTACAGGTTACAGATCCGTTTTGCGACAGTCCCGGCAACCTACGAATTTTCCAATTTGCTAACTACCCGCAGGCAACAAATCAGCAGTACACCAGATTGGTACAAATCTATTGTGTGATCTTGCTCGATGGTTTTCGGATTTTCTTGCTGGTCTCAGAGTTTCGTCACCAGCAAGCCGGTGTGAACTTTATTAGCAATGAAAAATCAGTATAGCTTAGCCATATCATGCACAGCACATGCATTGCCCAACTGATGCTGTCAAATGCTCGTAATAGTAGAAAGTAGGTCTATTCAGGCCGCGTTGAACTTTACGATATTGACGATCTAAAGAAAGTCGTTCTAAAACATGAAGTTGCATTTCGGTTGCAATGTACACTACTTTCCTCCTATTAGGTCAAATGATTAAATTCACCTTCAGAATGTTTTAAAATATAGTAAGAAAACAAGCTCAGGGGCTACCTGAAAGATATTGAAATCATCTTCAAAATCTGTCTAATTTTCTGTGGAATTTTTTATAATGCAGAGTTTGACATCAATGCGATCTGACTATTCACTTATATTCGATGATCAAAGATTCACTTTTACATATCATACTGTGTTTCCTTTCTACTTCTGTTACTTCCAGCTTAGCTTCAAAAAGATCGGTTACTTAACTTATAGTACCTACCTACATTACTGTGTTTGCCATTAGCTGTTACTGGGGACGGACGTTCGGATACCTAATTTGTGTAAAACGTCAACGTCAACTAGATTAGATTTTTCGGCTAACCCTCCATAAACGTCAACTGCAAAAACTTATCACATGACCAATCTGGGCCAATGAAAACTCAAACTCATCTAGTCAGTCAGCTGTCAGACTTACTAAACTAGAAATCCAATTGTCATCACTGTGAAATATAATCAATGGGGATGTTCAAGAATATAGATAAGAAGTTTGACAGCTGGCTGAGTTGATGTGTCTCAGATTGGCCTAGATCAGTCACATAAACGGTTTTTTTAGTTGATGTTTATTGAGGGGTAGCCAAGGTCTAACGTATCTAGTAAAAAATTTCGCGACTGAGTACAAAGTTGACAGTTGGGTTATGTGGCTGATATAGAAAAACTGACGTTTCTGACCAATCTAGATTTTGCTATTAGGGTATATTAAGTCCAAAACGGTTTAGTTGACTTTAGATAAATAGATTTTTGAATATGTTTTGAATCAATTTAATGCTGAAAGTTAATGGATACTTTTACTACATCAGGCTCCAATAGATGGCGCAAGTTCCATATAAATGCAGATCCACTATCTTTCAATCCAAAAACAATGCACAATTGAATTATTTGTTTTTTTTGTCCCGACTGCGCCATTTGGCAATGGAATCTCAATTAAACACAAACATTAAAATACTGTTTGTCAGCTGTCAAATGCCACTTTTATATTCCAGGCCAGTTATATATACTGAAAGCACAGAGTCTATGACTTGACCAAAATCCTTCCAGTCAATTATTTTCAGTTTTATGTTGGGACTAGGAGTAGGTATTTACGTTAATCCGCAGGTTAAACAGGATCTTCTTATGATTTTAGGAGACTTTAGGCTAATCTCTCTTCAGATTTTGACCCTTAAGTGTGATGTCGTGTTATCTTCAAGTTTGGTAGCCTTGCCAGACATACAACACTTTGACGTAGGTAACTGCTGCGTAAACCGTCGGTGCAGCCTGTATTTTTTCAGACCTTGCCACGAGCCGAAGATCGAAAAGAACTACCCCTCCAGCCTTGAAAGCATACCCACGGTTCCTGTTTAGCTTTGTCTCCGAATATGGTTCACATATTGTTGCCAAACGTCAGTTTTTAACGTACGTTTTCTATCTTTCACAATATTTTGAGGATGACTCTATTTTATCTGGCCTTGTTTTGACTTCGAAATAAAATGATCACAGTTGAGAGGCCCCGAAAACTACAGTATTGAAAACTTCTCCCTTACTCATCGAGCTGGATGCACCACTATGGTTCACCGTTCAACCGCTACAAACACCATCGGTCCACTTTACTATACGCATGACAGCCGACATGTTTCAAAGCTTCAATTAAAAAACATAATTTTGAGTTCACTCTTAATCGAATGCACACATAAAATAACTCAACTGACATCTTTATTCCTCTTTGTGGGTCATATATTTATAAGAGCTCCACAATCCCCCTAATGGAACATGATGAATATGTATCAGCACTCGCTCTTCTTAAAGGTCCACTTTCTAACCCCAAAAATAAATCAATTTCTGAAGGAACGCACTTAAACTTTTACCCCAGTAAGCAGCATTCATTGTGCACTGAACGACGTCGCTTTGGAATCGGCACTTAAATTTCATGTTAAACCACAAATCCAATTTACTATCTCATCCTCGGATTATCTCCACCACTAACAGTCGACCGATGCGATGGCCAAAATCTACCACTAAACCAATCTGTATATTTATAGAACAGCTGTGTGTGTGTGTGTGTGTGCCGACTCGGTCTATCCCCAGGATCGGTGGTTTGGTTATGTGTCCTGCACAAACAGCGGCATTTGCATATCTATCGTATAGTCGGGGCAAAAGGACATCCATGACATCTCTTGGCCGCCATCTATCTACTCATTGAGAGGCGCACCTGAGGTAGGATGGAGAGTTGATATATGAAATGTATAATAATGGTCTATGGACGTGTGCCTAATGTTCAAAGCTACACACACAAGCGCACTCAAAATCGAGGTGATAAAATCCAGCCAGTCCCCATGACTGCAACCCTCTATCTATACCATCAGGATCAGGTTAGATGCATAAAGCGAGCGGAATACATTTCACCTTGGCATCAGATACAATAGACAGATATATGAGCTGCCCTAAGGCGGACTAAAGTCCTGCAGTTATACACCCCAAGTCGTTTCTTTTCTACGGAAACGTATTTCCGGTTGCTTCTCCGCTGCTCCACTGAAGTTGACACACAGATGACGTCGTTGTAGGTTGCTCGCTGTTAATATCTTGGCTAGCTGAAAGCATCTCCTCCCCACATAAAGGGCACTAAGATATGATGCTCACATAACCCTCTAGCACATATTGGATTTAGACCCTCGATGCCGTTTGCCAATTTGGCAATGTCCTTCTGTATGCACTGCATATATGCAAAGACGGGTAGGTTGGTACATCGAGGCAGAAGCGGTGATTGTGCAAACTCATTAGGCCGACATTATGCAGTCCACAAAATTTACATTGCCGAAGTTTTGCGCAAAGCAATTGCCCTGGTAGTAGTTGTTAATTAAGGTCTGACTCGATGTTGGTCTATCTCTCGGTGCGGTGCCGGAATGCCCGGAATATGCACGACAAAGGGACGTTATTGGAATTGAATCGGGGCGAAACATAATGCATGCGAGGCAGTACCGGGCTTATAGCCCCTGACATCACTTTGTTGTATGGCAACAATCTTATGCAAGCTAAGCACTCTTGTAAGGGGTCACAGACTCGGTCGGAGATAACAACTTGTATCGGTGCTCAGTTGCCGTCATAAGTTACAAAGTGGGGAAAAATTGGCATTAAGAAGGGGATGAAAAATGCCATCGTCATCACATCAACAGCAGCGTACCGTCCGTCAAAGACCTTCTCACCCTCGTGAGCAAGTTCCATCTAAATCGCGCAGAAAATATTAAATTTTGATCGCCCTCGGTTCGCTTTTTTGTTATCTCATCGAGATGGTCCCCATCATTTACACACTGGAGCCAGTTGAATAAGAAGGGTAAGGTTTTTTTCTGAATTAACATTTCTGCAATAAAAAGACCGTTTGTCCTTCATACGCTGAGAATTTTTTTTAACAGCGTTGGGTTCATCTGGAGATCGGTTGTAAGGGTTGGAAAGCAGAAGTCACAAATGACAACATATTTAAAAAAAAATATTTAGGTACATGTGCCCCTTATAAACCAAGTAGACCCCACAGAGCACTGACAACTTGGCAGCTCTTTTATGTAAAAAAAAACCGAATTATAAAAAAAAACTGAATATTTACATTACTTACGGGACAGAGGGAATACAAGTGAAGCCAGAGCGAAGGAATAGAAACTAAATTTAGCAACTTATTGCTTGAAAAAAAAGTCACTCGACGATATGGTTACTAAAGAAGAAGTCCATCTTCAACGATGTCCCATTTCGCATACAGGAGCAGAGTGAGTGGTTGGGGTGGGTATGCGGGAGTACTGCAAGGACAACCACTGACGAGTTCAAGCAGAACCAAAGAACAGAAATGACGCTGTCACTATTTCAATTTGCAATTTGACTTGCGGAGATGAACCGGAAAGGCTGCAGATGAGGCACGACGGTTTTATTGGTTCCCCACTTTTCGTGGTGGCCGAGAGGGTTTTTTTTTCAAATATTTGTATGTCGTAGACCAATTTTTTTTTTCTTCAACAACCACCGTCTTAATATAGACACTTTTTATTCGGTTTATCGTACAACATTCAAATCGATTGGCCGATGATAGTAGCGCTTGTAGAGCAGGACAACTTTTGCGGTCGTCCCATTGGAATTCAAAAGAAAAGTTTTAATTTTTTTTTCACGCGGTCCTTGTGATTTGTGTGGTAATTTTGTTCATGGGTTTTTCGCTTTAAACATTTTTTTTTTGGTTATTCTAAATTCAATTTTATAGTTTGTGGTAGGTATGTTTATGGAAATGATAAAAAAAAAATAAGAGGCTGAAGGTTTGGGTGTGGATTTTGGCATAAGGAGAAAATTTGAATTACATTCAGATGTCCTTGAATGTAGTTTGTTTTTTGGATGTCTTTTGAGGAGGACTTCATGAAGCGGCTTTAACTTTTTACAGCAAACTGCTAACTGGGGATTGCAATGACAATAATCTGAAAAGTTGAGCCAAACGAAAAATCGGGACATACACATAAGGTCTGTTCCCTTACGTACGATAATGCATTCGAACAAATTAGTCAAATTTAGTCAAACTTCGTTCATTTACGCAAAAGTTGGGCAGAAGAGAGCCACAAAGAGAGAAGAAAACATTTCCCCTTCATAAAAAACCTGCAAATAATAGCCCAACAAATTTCTTTGGGCTAGTTTGTTATAACTGTTTTTAGCTGTCAAATATCTCAAAAGTCAATTTGAATTGGCTGTTTATTTCGGTTTGCTTTGTTAAGTGCTAAAATTTGTTATTAAAAATGGATAAATCCGCAAAAAAAAAAAATTATTAAATTGAAACTGAATGTTTTTGAACGTCTGCAAGCTGATCATTATTTTTAAACCCACTGACGTTTATTTTTGAATTTCTCGCATAGGTATGTTTTCAACAAACGTCATGCCAAACTTTCGTTCCTGTACTTTTTGGTTATATATTCTCTTTTTCTGAGAGATATATCCCCACTCCTTGATATTTGACATTTTGCCGAAATTGGCCCAAAAAGTAAGGGAACAGACCTATTGTTAGGGAACGGACCTATTTTGAATTGTTTTATTATAACTCTTGTTGTGGTTGTCAATAATCAATGAGTTGTTGAGCTCTCATCAAGTCTAGATTGTGAATAGAAAAGTCGGTATTGCGAGTCTCACTGCCATTGATATTCCTGTCGAAATTTTTTTAACTATAAATTTAAAACTCAAAACGAATGAAAACTTTTCTGTAAAAAGAATATTTTTTAAATCTAACTCCAACCTTTGCTTTTAAAATTCCAGGCCTTTTTTGCTTGCTTCCTTTGTCTTTTCATCATCAATTTGTTAATTGAGTTCAGGGATGTTAAAACTAGACTAAACTCTTTATAAAGCTTTAAATATTTTTTGTACCTGCGTAGCCTTTCGGGGTTTGTTGTTGAATTCTCTAGGTCTAAGGAAGCTTTTTAATCTGACTCACCTATTGTAATGCTGATGTTTTTTCAAGAACTTATTATCATGGCTTTAAACTATGGAAACCTTTTCTATTTTTTAGGCGAGAATTATGTGTTCGATTTAAGCAACCTTTTAAATCGCCAGCTTTCTACTCCTTACATAAAATACGTTTCTTCCCAATTTTTTTTTTAGCATTTTTCAAACAACGTCTTTTAAAAAAATTTAAGTTGTGGACTGTAGGCCAATTAAAAATCTTTTTCCCACACTCCAAATTGGGGACTTATGTATTCCTACTTTTTTTGGGAGTTTTAGATAAATGTGACCTTTATTAGTTGCTTCCTTTATATAAATTTAAATAAAACAAAGTGTGTGTGGGATATCATCGACATTTTTTAATCAATTGAAAGGTCTATCGATGACACTTTGTATGAAATATAACATCATTTAAATGCTCGCCGCGGCTTTCCTGGGTAGCGCTCATCCGAAATGTCTGGCGCTTAAATCAGGCTGAAATTGACCCATGGCATGGGTTTTGTTGGCTTTGAGGGCCGCTACGTTTCAAGGCGTTTTCGCATAGACCTGCGACTTCAGGCAAAAAATGTTGGGATTAAATCGCACGATCTCGATGGCCACTATCTACTTGAGATGACCATGCACTCGAATCGCTCGTGCGGAATTTCCAATGTGGCGGCATGTTGAAACGACATGTCGTTGGTGTCCATATTATCCAATTCAGGCCAAAAGAAGTCGGTAATTTTAGACCTTTAGTTTTAAATGAAAAAAAAACTGGAAACAACTTGCCCAATATTGTACAGAAGCACTTAAGTACCGAAAAGAGTTTTTTGTTGAATATTAGCAGATTTTAGCCCAATTTGTTACGTTTTTTTTTCCATTTTCATTTCACCAAATAAAGAATCCTTTCACAAACAACGAAAAAAGGGGCATTCTTAGTGCTGCACTGCACCGACACCCGGGACCCGCAAAGCGGTTCTGACAATTGCTGCTGTAATTGCAGAACTTCTCGTAGAAGTGTTGCGTCTGAATGCAAGAGCTTTTAGCGCGATCGCAGGGTGTCTAATTGTATGGAGTGATTCGATGTCTAGTCCTTTTTTCTTTCTTAAAGTTTCTTAAAGTGTACCGACCAAATACGTTGCTTCTTCTTGGGTTTAAAAACCAAGAAAAGTGGAACACTAATTATAAAATACCACAGTAACACGCTAGCAAATACAGCCCTGGGGTGGAATCGGATAAAATGATAGTTGATTGTTGCTTTTTTAATTGTCGTGTTTGATTATCAACTCTTTTTGGCTCTGCGTAACACGATCACAAAAAAATTGATTATTGGCAGCACTTAGAACTTTGAACGTCACTTCCTTGCCGACGCTGTTATTCCGACTAGTTGATAGGTGAAATTATGTTCAAAGCGTTTCTATTGTGACAAATTTTAAGTGAATAGGATCATTACAAATTTGTTTGTTTCTTAAGGTCTCAATCAACCAAAGAACAAATACGGATCCTTTTAACATTTATGCAACAAAATCAAATCATAATAATGAATGCTACTTCAACAATGAATATTTATAAATACCTACGCATTCTTACATCCGGTTTGGAAGTTCCAAGACATTTCCTTTATTTCTCAGGTTTCTTCTTAATAGTTGGACATTTTTGTAATCATTTCCTTCATTTTCCTCTCTGTTTGAGTTGTATAGAAAAGTTCCAAAGAAGTAAACATTGCACTTCGGGAATTTTTAAATTTCACTTAATTTTTTTTTTATTTTAATTTTTTTAATATATTTTTTTTCACTAAAATATTAATTTATTTATTTGGAGTTGAAGCCGAAGTGCATACCTATGAAATTGATAATCACCTTACGTGGACATAAAGCGATGATTTTGATTGTCATCTATCAACTATCACCTTATGCCCAAAACACATGTGCAGAATTTTGCCTGCAGTGGAAGTAGAACACATACCTACGTTTATATGGGAGAACACATGTAAATTCAGCACGCGTTGCAGTACCTACTGCAAGTTGTCTCTATTTCTAAATCCACTGCAAAAAAAAACAATGCCACCACAACACAAAAACACAAAATTTTAACAGGTTTGGCATCATTTATTTCGAATTCAAATGTTTTGCGTACAAATAACTCCGGCTCAATGACGAAATGGAGAAAAAATTAAAAGAATTCGTAAAGGAAAATTATATGCTTTATAATAATTACAAGAAATATACAAAAAAAAAAAAAGAAAGACGTTTTATGACTTATCTCACTGCAATAACGTCAAACAAAAGTTCTGTACTTGCTGTACTGCGTGATTCACTGCGTCCAGAAATTCTGCACAAATGTTGTATCAATCCCTGAATTAATCCATTATAATTGTTTGAGATCTATTCGTTGGCAGAATGGTCACCCTGTTGTCCCCTGCTCGCTACCGGTGACATCTACAGTTTGGCAAACACACCGCCTTCCTTACTTGAACTGTCATTGCCTCTTCTGTCATCTTTTTCTCTTGACTTCTTCTTGTAATTTTGGTTTTTGAAGAACGTGGTTGGAGCTGAAGAGGTTATCTCCCTTTTTAATAAAGACAACTAATTTTAAATTGTTCTTTTTTATTTTCTACTCTTCAACATTTTTGGTGCCTCCTGTGAGGATTGATATTTTATTGGAGTCAGAGCGCTTGCGTATCAAGCAATTGGACAGATTTTCATTGAACTGCGCTTGGCATACAAGTAACGATTTTATTGGCATATTGGTGAGGGCGAAAAATCATTGGATCTTCGTTTTACCGCGCCTTTGCATTCAATTGGTTTTCTTCTCCATTTTACCGCGCGTTTGCGTACTTTTGGACAACTGAGATATTGTCTTTCAGCCGCACTCCTTTGGACACACGTGATTTGCACTTTACACCTGTGACTTTGCGTGACCTTCACGGCTTGCACTATGGCGGATCTCAACTTGCGTATGGCTGCACAAAATTCTATTAAACGTATTCACGATCGCATACTTGGAGCTAACTACGACGCATGTGACGGTTCCCAGTTGAACCAGGAGCTTAAAGCCGTCACAGAGCATTACGACCGTTTTGTGAATAGCCATCAGCGATTGGTCGGCAGTGCCAAACCAGATGAGTTCACAGTACACGAGATTTTATGGGAACAGGTGGAGGCGTTGTACAACGAGACGTGCGTTAAACTCAACCGTGAACTTTTGAGCATTAAACCTGACTCGGCGAAGCCAAAGGCGTTTGATGATAGATTTGATGTCAAATTGGATCCGGTGGTGATTCCTACATTTGATGGATCACTGCATAATTGGTTAGCCTTCAAAGACACATTTCAATCTCTAGTTCACGAAACAGATTACCCAGAGGCATATAAACTCGGCAAGCTCCGACAGGCAGTCAATGTTAGCAAGGTTCCATTAATTGGAGCTATGTATTCGGGTGGTTATGAGGAAGTGTGGAAAGCGTTGAAGGAGCGGTACGACAATCCCAAACTTTTAGCCGAAATTCACGTTTCCCGCTTTCTCAACATCAAGCCGGCAACGGAGGAGACTGCTAAGACGTTGCTGATGATTGTTGATACGGTTCAAGAGTCCTTGCGTGCCTTACGTGTCATGAACCTTCCTGTTGACAAGTGGGACGCCCTGGCAGTACCTATAGTGGTGTCCAAGCTTCCAACCACAACGCAGCGTGAGTGGAACTTGAGCTGTGCTTCCAATGAGATCCCGAGTCTGGCGTCTTTACTCAAATTTTTGGAGAAGCGATCACACAGTCTGACTACGGAGTTAATTAGGCCACCAACTCGATCGGAACCTTCAACATCACGACAACACCATCGTAATCCTATTGCCGTGAAGGCGTATGTTGCTACAACCGATGAAGGAAAATGTCCGCATTGCCAAGGTCCTCATCGGGTTGGCCGCTGTCAATCATTGTTGGCTATGAGACCAGAACAGCGTTTTGAGGCTCTCAAGACATCCAACTTATGTTTCAATTGCCTCAAACAGGGACATTCTTCGAGGCAGTGCTCGTCAGGTGGATGTCGGCAGTGCGGTCGCAAGCACCATACGATCTTCTGTCGTGAACCCAGGATGTCAACACCAGCTGTACAAACAACAGAGGTAACAGTCCAGAACTCCCAACCAGCAGCTACTTCACTTGTGGACACAACCAGTTCCTGACTAACCGATGCTGTCAGTAGCTGCATCGTCCAAAGCAACCGTACTATATTGCTGGCTACTGCGCGCGCATATGTATATGGACAGTCAACAGATCAGCAGCGCTTGGCTCGTATACTCTGCGATCCCGGATCGCAGGTAAGTTTTATCTCAGACCGTTTTGCTAACCATTTACATCTTCGCAGACGCAAACGTGATGTAACAGTGGAGGGAATTGGGGGCTTTGCCCATACCAGAACGAAAGGCAGCGCTACGCTCACAATCTGTTCTATACATTCAAACTTTACCGTGACGATCGATGCCTTAGTAATACCGTCAATCACTTCGATCACACCCTCTATGCCGATCGACATAAATCAGTGGAAGCACTTAGCTGGTCTCAAACTTGCCGACGCCCACTTTGGTACTCCGGGCGCCATTGATGCCCTCATTGGAGCAGATGTGTGGGGTCTTATCGTACAGAGCGACGTCATCAGTGGGCAGCCGGATGAGCCGCACGCGCAGCGAACCCATTTAGGCTGGGTTGTATTTGGCCCTGCCTCGCCGGACCCATCATCATCGCGAATCCTGCGCTCTTTTCACGCCCAGGTATCGGAAGATGATACAACTCTAGATAAGCTCATTCAAAACTTCTGGAGGTTGGAAGAAGTGCCCGAGACTGAGGTTGGAGACGACGAGTGTGGTCGCATATTTTCAGCGACACACTCTAGGACGAATGATGGACGATATATGGTGCATATACCATTTCGTCGTGATGCTTCGGTTCTAGGCGAATCATATACGCAAGCATTGCGACAATTTCATTGCCTGGAACGGCGATTGGCTGGCGACAACGAGCTACGAGAAAGGTATGTGGCTTTCATGCGTGAATATGCCGCCCTTGGCCATATGGAACGTGTGGATCAACCTGGCGATCACACAAACTGCTTTTACATCCCACATCACGCAGTAACGACCAAGTTCCGGGTTGTTTTTAATGCTTCCGCCCGAACTAGTGTTGGTGTCTCACTCAATGACATCCAGTTAGTTGGCCCAACGATTCAGGAGTCGCTTATCAATATTATCTATCGTTTTCGACGTTTTCGAGTGGCACTTACTGCCGATATTGAGAAGATGTTCCGGCAGATACTGATCACTCCGAAACACAGGAACTTCCAGCGCATTCTCTGGCGAGAATCACCCACAGAAGACATTGGCATATATCGTCTGACAACTGTCACTTATGGCATGGCTTGCAGTCCTTACAACGCAGTGCGTGCGCTTCACCAATGTGCGTCCGACAACTTTCGTAGAGTGGCAGACCAGACTCAAGCAATAGCTGCGCGAGATACAATCCTGACGTCATTTTATGTCGATGACTTTTTGGTTAGCTGCAGTGATGTCGAGGAAGCTATTATGTTAGCTGCCAATGTCGACACCATCCTTTCGGCGGGACATTTTAAGTTACGGAAGTGGAACTCCAACAGCCCTCAGGTAATTTCTTCTTTAACTGGCGGAAATTCTTCTACTGCAGATCTCCTTGTTGATTCTCCGACTGCTACTGTGCTGGGGTTACGGTGGGATCCAGTAACGGATGAGTTACTATTTAGCGTGAACCTCAAATCACACGATGATTGTTTAACGAAGCGGCGTGTATTGAGTGAAGTATCGCAGCTCTTTGACCCCACCGGACTTGTGGCACCGATTGTTATCATTGGGAAGATGTTTATCCAGACGCTTTGGAGCGCGGGCATCACTTGGGATGCCCCATTGCCAGCCAAATTGCGCGAAACCTGGCTCCAATTTCGCAATGGCCTCTGCGCAATCAACCGCGTTCGGGTGCCCCGATGGCTGGGAATGGTAAATGGAGAAATAACAGCGCTCCACGGCTTTTGTGATGCTAGCTCGCGTGCCTACGCAGCTGTCATCTATACGAAGACAACCGACTTCAGGAAGAATACACGTATCTCTCTGCTGACAGCTCGCACAAAGGTGGCACCAGTCAAGGGTGCTACTATCCCTCGCTTAGAGCTCTGCGCCGCTCACTTGTTGGCAGTAACCCTGGAAAACGTTCGTGTGGCCTTAGGACTTTTGAATACCCCTTGTTACTTGTGGTCAGACTCTCGAATCGTGCTCTGTTGGTTACGGAAGCAACCAACCACACTGAAGCCATATGTCTCTAACCGAGTACGTCAAATCCAAGAACTGACTTCGCCCGAGTGTTGGAATCATGTTCGTTCTGCTCAAAATCCAGCGGATTGTGCTAGTCGTGGCATGGAAGCAGCTGACCTGTTGCAACATAGTTTGTGGTGGCATGGTCCGGACTGGTTGATCGAAGACTCGATACCTACATGTTCAGAGCAGGATAAGCAGCTTCATCAGGACGAGTTGGGTGCTGTACAAGAGGAGGAGAAATTATCTCTATTGACGATGGTAGCTACAGTTGGGCTTCAGCTGACAACGCGACGACGGGACGGCCAGGTAATTCCCCTTACAGAACGCTTCAGTTCCCTTTATCGTTTATTGCATACAGTGGTACGAATGTTACGTTGGACTCCGAAACGACGTCACCTGTTAAAGGCAGTTGTCAGCGCTGACGAATTAGACCAGGCGCTGGATAGACTGATTCACCTCGAGCAGGGCAGCGCTTTTCCGACCGAAGTCCATCAGATCCGGAGAGGTTATAGGCTTGCCAGTTCCAGTCGACTGCTTCCACTAAACCCTTTCATGGACGACGGCGGTATGCTACGCGTTGGTGGACGGCTGGGCAAGGCTACAATACCCCACGACCATCGCTTTCCAATCATACTGCCCCGGACCGGAGCAATGGCTTGGTTGCTCATTCAGCAAGCCCATCAAAGGACACTTCATGGCGGTACGCAGTTGATGCTTCACAACCTTCGCAGCCGATACTGGATTTTGAATGCGAGGCAAGCGGTACGGAGTTTTATACACAATTGTGTCACTTGTCGACGTCATCGCGGTGCTACCCTCTCGCAGCAAATGTCTTCGCTACCCAAGCCTAGGGTCAATGCGGCTCGACCTTTTCTGTCAACTGGCGTGGATTATTGTGGCCCCTTTCTACTGCGCATAGGAGCAAAGCGGTCACGCACAACTGTTAAAACCTACCTGGCCATTTTCATTTGCATGGCCACGAAGGCGGTGCATATTGAGGTGGTGGATGACCTCTCGTCGCAGGCGTTCCTAGATGCCTTTACCCGTTTTGTCAGCCGGCGAGGTCCATGTTTACATCTCTACAGTGACAATGGCACTGCATTCGTTGGAGCCAACCGTATGCTGCAAGAGGATTTTGCGGCCTGGCATAGCGATAACAGTCAACGGTCTCTAGCTGGTATGGGAACCAATTGGCACTTTATCACACCCAGCGCTCCTCATCAAGGTGGACTATGGGAGGCTGCGGTGAAATCTGCAAAACACCATTTGGTACGTTTGGTCGGCGGACAAACTATGTGGTACAACCAGCTTCATACTTTGGCGACTCGCATCGAAGCGTGTCTTAACTCGCGCCCACTTATCCCACTGCACGATGATCCAGAGGACAAATTTGCTTTAACTCCAGCTGACTTCCTCATCGGAGCCCCACTTCTCGCCGTACCTGAGCCAAGTGTTAACGAGATCCCAACTAACCGCATCAAACATTGGCAATGGTTGCGACAAGTCCACCAGCGATTTTGGCAAAGATGGAATGAGGAATATTTGGTCACGCTTCAAACCAGGAGTAAGTGGCAGAGGCGTGTGGACAACATCCGAGTTGGGGATATCGTCATCATTCGCCAGGAGAACTTACCACCGACTTATTGGCGATTGGGTCGAGTAATTGAAGTTCATCCAGGCAGCGATGGACTGGCACGGAACGCCACAATTAAGACGACCGCAGGTATATACACCCGGGCAGTACAAAAACTGTGCAGGCTTCTGGAGTCAACGGGTCTCGAGCCAGGTGGCTCGACCGGGCAGGATGTTTGAGATCTATTCGTTGGCAGAATGGTCACCCTGTTGTCCCCTGCTCGCTACCGGTGACATCTACAGTTTGGCAAACACACCGCCTTCCTTACTTGAACTGTCATTGCCTCTTCTGTCATCTTTTTCTCTTGACTTCTTCTTGTAATTTTGGTTTTTGAAGAACGTGGTTGGAGCTGAAGAGGTTATCTCCCTTTTTAATAAAGACAACTAATTTTAAATTGTTCTTTTTTATTTTCTACTCTTCAACAATAATTTTGTTGCTATCGTGCCCCCTAAAATATGTACTCAGTTGCAGCAGCGCAATACTCAAGTGCTGCCAATCTACCCAAACAATTATGGCATGTATAATGCGCCCAACAATATGCCACAAAATGTGTACCCCTGCACTTAATAGTGCTCCCAATAGCTCACACAAAAAAAAATGCTCCCAGCATAATCCTAAGGGATCCTTTGTATAACTGAAAAAGAAGAGAAACACAAAATCAATTTAATACAATTACACGCAGCTACTAGGTACTACACCACAGAATGGCAAACACATAAAAACTCAACAGGGCTAGCCCCGAATCAATCAACTGTTAACCATCCCCCAAGCCTCAACTACCCTCGATGTGTACCATGGTGGCTGCTGCGAGTTTTGAAACCATTAAATTACAGAATTAATTTCCTGAACCGAAATCGATGAATAGATTAAAGCGTTTTAATAACAGCCGACTCTCTGCCAGCGCGATAAACCGCTACACAGAAGCAGTATACCCAACATGGGGCTCTGACATTGGAATTTTCTATACGCCACAACACACCCCACCCGAACCCCTAAGCGTAGTAGTACAGCAGTTTGCAGGGCACTTGTTTATATTTCGTTTTCATTTTCATTTTTATTTTTATTTTTGTAGCCCCGCGCTATGTATTCAATAGAAGCACAGCTTTGCGCGCTGAATTACATCGATCGTAGTACCGATTTTAATACGGCGCCGTAGAATTCGCTGCTTACCATAGACATACGCGGGAAAGCGGATTATGTTACTGCCCCACTTTGGCGAGTCGCCTTGGGGAGGGAATTTGTAATAAAGTCACAATATACCTACCTTCCACTTGGGTGGATCATCACCGCCATCGAGCATAAAGTCTGCTAATCGATTACTCTAGTTCTGGATGTCAAAAAAAGAGGAGAATTTGAGTGATTGGGTAATAATTGCGACACACCGAGCATCGTTGAGCCACGACACAAACCAGATTGACATGAGGCGATACGTGTATTTTTTTTTTGTTTTTTGTATCCCCTAATGGTGTCACATCACAATTGGGGATAAGCATGCGGGAGGTTTATATTTAGCTCTGCGACTGTTTGTTAGGGGTGAATGACAATATTTTTCATCCCCCATATACCAATGGGTGTAAGTGCTGCTACTGCCGGTGATGATATTGTGGTTGATGCATTTTGATCTATTTATAGAACATTAAATTGGGAGTCTGTGTGTTGAATTAATGAATTTTACAATTGGGGGTTGTTTGGTTGGGTTGGGTTTTTATGGTCAGCGTTAGAGATTCTATTTTTGAACTAGGTACAGAGTGTGTATATAAATTAAGGTACTAAAAGTGTAATGCGGCCGGAGTTCATGGTTAAATTAGGTCGCCTTTGGTCAATGTAAAAGAAGATTTTAGACTGCGAAAACGTGCCAATGGGTAGAAAGGAAGTGATTTAGATATATGGGGGTGTGTTTTGGGGTTCAATTAAATAAGTCAATCCGAGGATAATGTTGCATTAATATGTATTAATGCAAAAATAGTACTCGGTAGAAACACACTCTATGAGCTATTTCGTCTTGAACATATTTTTTTCCAGATTATAAGTGATAAATAAATGACAATCGATGCGGTTGACTTTAAATGTTAGGAAGAAATGTTGTAGGAGCTCAGTAGGCACTTAACATTTAGTTTATAAGAGTAAAGTGTGTTCAAAAAAAGTTAAATTTTCAATGACTCCCTCTGTCTTTAACATTTTCCTGTTTTAACTAATTTGTTTGTTTCTTATTTTTTGTGATGCAAATTCTTCGTCAAGCTACTTCTGCACTTGCGACCGGATGTACCTACCTAGAGTATGACTGCATTTTTTTTAGAAATATGAGTTCTTTCTTTCTTTCTTTCTTGACTAGAAAAAACCAGTGGTCGAAATTTGACCTCATTCTAGGAAAAGGCTGTAAAGGGAATCCACCTTTGGAAAGAAACTATCAATTTTTTTCCATATTTTATAAAAATCGGCACGACAAACAAAAGTGTTTCCTGTTAGTAAAAGTGTTTTTGATTAGTTCCATTTTTTTGAGATCTCAGCAACAGGAACAGCTGACAATGGTTTTATGCGTGCTATGATAATAATTTACGCATGTGGTTACATCTGAGTGATTGCGTTTTTTTAATTTGCTTATTACTAAATATCACATATTGAGTTCATTTCTAAAGCTAAAGTACGCTGGTCGAGTTAAATTTTAACTCCTATACAAAATTCTCTCCAAAATTAAGCTGCGCTTGGTTAGGTTAGGTTAGATTAATGGGTGGGTACAACAGAGCGAGCCCTGTAGTACCCTACTTAGGTCCATGCGGATCCATTGTGATGCCCTTGTTGGGGGATTGTCCGATGTTGTTGGCTATGAAAATGTCTTCCCTCTTGCAGCTACTCGACCTTGTCTAGCCATCCCGATGTATTTACGAACGATAAAGATTGGATAGTGAGACATCAGAGAGTTCCTCGAAGTACAAATTCTAAGCAGGCGAATTCGCGGGTCAGCTAATTTTTTCATAAACATTTTTTCGTGACAACTATACTATCCTAGGTTGATGTCTAAATATGTAGAAACGATTATCTGTTAAATTACATAAAAACAGACAGGGCTTGTTTTTTTAGTGTAAGTAGGTACATGTTTTGTTACTATAAAAATGAACACATTTCGTAAAAAGTCGTTTTTTTGTTTATACAGATTGGTGCATTGGTTTGCTATAGGTACCTATTGGCCTTAAGCTGTTGCATGGCTCTTGACTTATTGCTTTACGCATTCCTCTTTAGGTGGCATTAAAAAAATATGAATGCAGCCGTTAAATCGGGTGAACGCGGTGGCCAAAAAATCGCGATATTACCTAATCGATCACAAAATTTTCCCTCAGGAGTGTTACCTATAGATGGACGAGCTCGAAAACAACTTGAATATTAAATGGGAAAAACGTGTAGCTCCTGTAAAATTCTTTCGGAGACCGCTTCTTAGTTTTTCTCAATACTTAATTGCTCTCGAGAAATGTTCACATCATTTCGAACTGCACAAAGTCTTCCAGTCCTTTACTGATGCAAACGCTGAACCGTTGGCAGTTTGTTGGATAACTTTCGATAATATAATTCGAACTTTGAATAATTTGAACAACTTTGGTTCTTCGTTTCGTGCTTAGTCTTTCTGTCATTCCCCAAGTGTTTTAAAGTAAATTTCAAAAGGATATGTAATCAACAATTAAATCATAACGATACTTATGAGCCACCCTATATCTCAACCATTTTATATATTTTGTACAGCCTTAAACTAAATTATAGCTGCTCTCCAACTTTTCTCTCCAAACATTAGCTAAAATCCTAGCTAAGTTTTGACATAGAGAGCGCTGTGCATAAGTGTCACAAAAACAGCTGTTCTTTGAAAAAAACCTCCTTGATTCAAAATCTACACAGCTCCATATCGATGAATGTTGCTTCACCAGCATCGGCAACTTTTTCTGATTACTTTTCTGTCATTTCAATGGAAGACTCTAGCTCCAGGTACTACTGTCTCGTCGAGGTTTTTATTAAAATCACTCATCTTACAACAGAATAACAGAGCAGAGCGATCCGTAAAAATTTAGCTTGCAAAATTCAATGAAATTGAATGTCATAGATGACGATAGATGCTTATGAGGACACTCCTTACTTTCTCTATCTGTGCCCTAGTCTACATCAGTTGACGAATAGAACGCTTGGAAGTTACTACTTCCATGATATAGAGTAAGCCTACTTTTTTCACCAAACTTTTATCAATAAAAAAACTTGTTCAGTTAAAAGGTTTATGTATAATTCGTTTGCAAAATTTTAGACATCGCATGCGTCGTTTAATATTTACTTGACAAACAACTTAGAACAGGTGTCAAATAATTTGGACAGTCCCATACATTCTATGTTTTGGTATCCCAGCGGTTAGGGGAGATACATGGTAAACACACAGAAACATTTTTTATTTCAAACCAAAAATATAGATTCCATGAATTTTGTATATTCCTAACTTGAGAAATAATTGTTTTCCCATATAGGTAAACTTTCATCCCCTATTTAACCACCTTAAAGTTTTCGAAATGAAGCCTATGTCCCTCTTTAAGGTCCAATCCATTTCTTTACCAAAATTCATAAAAATTGGTTTAGCGGTTTAGGCATGAAAAGGTAACAGACAGAGATATCTACTTTCGCATTTTTAATATTAGTATATTTTGGCGCGACAGGTCTTTGGGACCCAAGGCCTAGCTTCTCACAACCATTCGTTTTGTGTGGGTTTTCAATTTTTGGGACGAATGGAAGGGATCTACAATTTTACGACGAGTCCAAACGGCTAATTGGGAAGCTCATTCATGACAGTTTTACTCTCGGATGTTTGTCAGACGTTCGCAAGAGGTGGCGCAGTTGAAAAAATCCTTAAGATGTAATTAGTATGCATTGTTAAAATCATTAAACATGAGTTTGTAAAGGGTGATCTCCGGAGCTACGGAACTGATTCTAAACATTTATTTTACTAGTTGAAAACTTGAGGATAATGTAGTGCTTTGGGGTACTATGATTTCAAAAAGGAAACTTTAAACGATTGTTTTCGATTGTAGCTCACCGAAAGCTTGGTAGAAGGAGCGATGATTGGCGTTGGTGAGCCTTTTATTTAAAACTATGCAGCAAATTTCCATTATGATGTTGATTCAACCTTCCTTCTAAACAGGAGCACCTCATTTGGACATCCTTTTCATGATCGAGTTTGTACTTCTCCGTGCCGGTCATCTGCACAGTTCGTTATTAAATAATTCTCCTCCAAAGAGAGCGTTTTCAAACTCCTAAAGTCATTTGAAAAGGTTATTATTTCCTAAATTCCCGGATGTGGTTGGTCCCAATGATGACGAACCGAATAGCATAGAACTGGGAAAGGGGTCTTATTATATGTATATAGTCATCTTTTGAAATCAAGGATTTTTTTGTTGGTAATCCGATATCTCTTCTCTTCTCCACATATTATAATCTCTACATATAATAAAACTGAAAAATAAAAAGTGCTGGACCCCGCATCACGCGGAAACTGCTTGACGGATTTTTATGAAACCTGACATAGTGATTCCTTATGTTCTGGGTCGGGACTTAGGATAGTCTTTATTCCGGAATATAACGCGTTTCTTACAAAATAATCAAAGAACTGTATATCTGTAAGGAAAATTCTAATTATACAGACCTAGCTCAGTAATGGCTTATCGGATTTAAAAAAAAAAATTAGGAAGTTGAACACATTTTCAGGTGTTGTTCATTGCGAATATTTTGAAAATGGGCTGGTGGGATTCGTGTGTCAAGTTTCTTTATTTATACTTCCCTAGTCGTTCTACAGCTAACATTGTGTATTAGAGAAGCTTTGGGCTAATCTTTGCTAACTTCTTAACTAATAAAATAAGGCTAGACCTTTTAATTGTTGTTGTTTTTAATGTATTTGCTTTTACTTTATATATTCCAAAATAGTCAGCTAGTTTGTCGAACTTACTGGGCCTACAGACGCAATGACTTGGACCTATCGGGTTTGTTGAGTCATTTACATAAAAGACACATAAAACAAAATTGTGTACTTGATACTGCGAAGACTTATGCCTCCATAGACGAGAGGGTGTAGTTCAGAGCCACACCTAACTTTGACCATCGGACATACAATCTGTTGAAACGAAGCACTTCAGAAGCCTAACGTAGGACGTCCCGCCTGTGTAGCCAGGACAAACGTCGAAATGTCCTTCAAAACTTACTGAACGCGTCCCAATTCCATCCACTGTCAAAATGACACCTAAATCACTGCCCACTCTTTACATCATAATTAACATGTGCCATTTAGTAATGTGACACACCTAAGGATCAACCATATATCAGAAGAGGACCAAAATTAACAATTAAATCCCATTTCTCATAACATCGCCGCAGTCCTATACTCAGAAGGCCCTTCTACGACAACAGTTCCACTCGATAAATCCTCAAATGCCAAGTACATCATTGCAATCGGAGTTCAAGTGAACCACCTCCCTTCAAGGGCTTCCAACTCAGTATATGTAATTAACGACAGCCACAATTATCAAGGCTCCCAAACAATTTGACACTTACCCACTTGTTCGTCGTGTGAAGTTACTAATGACATTATTCAAAGCCATCCAAAGTTCTCATCAATTAATTAAATCCCCCAGCAACCGCAAACGCATATCGCACCGACGACACATAATCCAAGGCAAGTACTAGGTATATACCTATCTAACAGAGACCAAGAAGATCCTGGCCAAAGTAGCTGAAAGCTGACAGACTTGAATCTATGGCCATCGAAGTTGAGTGGCAATGAAGAAATAAAACATCATCGCATCTGTGTCAGAAAACGCCCAGCTGCAGAGTGCCTACTGGAGCTGGAAACATGTGTGCACATGTAGTACGTTCTCTTCGTGCGACAGATGAAGGAAAAAGTTATTTCAATCTCATTACCAGAGTTTGCTCTGCTTGATGGCGAGGTCGTGTGTCATGCCCTTTGCTTTTGCAAATTTCAAGCTACAGATCCGGAAAAACACGTAACACACCAATTTCGCCTGTGAACGTCTTTCCCATTTGTATATTCGAATGTTTGTTTTGCTCCCCCCCAGCTCCATTACAAATCAAGGACGAAGCGAACTAAAAAAAAAATTAACACAGTTCTGCTGCGTACCCAGAAAAAAAACATGAAAGACCAGCAATAAATAAAAAAAAGGTCCTAGCACAACTTTTATGCAACTCTGTGAATATGTGTAGATGTTTCGCTTATTTCCTGCGATAATTGAAAGAGAAACTATGGAGGAAGCGTCGGAAAGACAATAGGAAACAAGCAATAAAAAGACAAAAGAACATCTAAGGAGCAGCCGGCAGCTTACGGATGTGTATTTATCCTAGAGGTGGCACAAATTATAGTCATGCTGAGGAGACTTTTTTTCTGTCGCTTTCTGCAGAAATAACATCTGCTCCGCAGGCAAATATGACAAAGACACAACAAGGGCACATTTTCGGTATATCTACTAACCTAACAAGGCAACTCCGCTGCGAATGTAAAACGAAAACAAGTGCGCATTGCAATAAAAGCCAAACAAGAAGGATACAACGACGGGAAAAAAGAATCAAATAAAATCGGCTGCTGTCGCAAAACATGACTCCAAACAGAAGCAGAACATGAAAGTTTGTCCTTCTTGTGAAAGAGCACAAGTGGGTCCTTGCAGATACAATGAACTGGAGTTGCGATTAAATATGAAGACGTTCGCTTTTCGGTGGTTCAGTGCAGCCTCTACTCAATAGGGATTTACAACAATATTGTGCACGAGCTCAGATGCAGTGTTTAGTGAGGTTTCGTGATTTGGGGAAAGTGAAGGTCAGGTTGGTCTTTGCATTTTAAGGTTAATGACTTTCATTAGTCTAATTTGTTTGAAAGAGGTTCCCTTTTCAAGGACTTCTTTAGTGAGAAGGTTTCTGATTAAAAATGCCAATGTGGTGGACGTAATTACACTACCTACACCTTGGTGGTCTTAGATGAATAGTGCGAAAAACATCCAGGTCTATCAGACCCCGTAACAAGCAAAAAAAACATAAAAAACGCATCAAAGACGCATCAAAAAACGCATTAAAACTCCCTTCTTACATCAGAAATGAGTGTAAAAGGTCGTTAAATAACTAGACAAAAAACGCATGCAAAACGCAACAAAGGACGGGTCAGAAAATTGGCCAAAACGTGAAAAAAGAACGCGTCGAAAAACTTGTTTAAACCCCCTTTAAAAATGCGTGAAAAACAAGTCGAAAACCCCGTAGGAACGGTTCAAAAAAAGTCGAAAAACGCTTAAAAAGAATCGTTAAGAAAAGCATCTAAAAAGGTGTCGAAAACACGTTAAAAAAGGATTAACCAGTCGGAATCCCGTGGAAAAAAACTACAAAAGCACGTCTTAATGAGTCCAACAAGTAACAAAAAAACTCCTTGGTAAATGTGTAAAAAATGAGTTAAAAAAGCGTAAAAAGACTATCCGAAAAATGTGTCAAAAACCCAGATTGTTAAAAATGTGTTGAAATTAGCATTCAAAACGCGTGGAGAAACGCATCAAAAATCATTTAGAAAAACTTGTCAAAAAGTATGTCAAATTAATTTCAAAATCACGTGAACAACCGCTTGGAAAAAACGCTTTAAATGGCGTTTCAAAAACCAGTTAAAAAACGCTACAAAAACATTTGAAAAACCAAAAAAATCCGTTGGCAAACGGTAGGTAATGAAAAAACGTGGAAAAACTGGGTAAAAAACGACCCAAAAGAACGTGTCGAAAACCGACAAAAAACTCGTGAAAGTCTTTCCCAAAAATGCATAATAAAACGCATCACAGAACACATTGAAACTACCTACGTACATCAAAAATGAGTGTAAAAGGTCGTTAAACAACTAGAAAAAAACCCATGCAAAAACGCATCAAAAGACCAGTCAGAAAATTAGTCAAAACGTGTAAAAAGTACGCGTCGAAAAACTTGTTTGGACCCCTTTTAAAAATGTGTGAAAAACAAGTCGAAAAACCCCAAGGAACGTTTCGAAAAGGTCAAAAAAGGCGTAAAAAAAACCTTTAAAAAGAGTCCAACAGGTAACAAAATCGCTTTGGTAAACGTGTAAAAAAGGAGTAGAAATAGCAAGGAAAAACTATTCGAAAAAGCGTCAAAAAAATATTGTTAAAAATGTGTTAAAATAAGCATTGAAAACGCGTGGAAAAACGCATCAAAAAAAAGTGTAGAAAAACTTGTCAAACACGAGTCTAAAAGGACGCCAAAAATCCTTTGAAAATCGTGTCAAAATAAGTCCAAAACCACTTGAAAATCCGCGTAGAAAAAACGCTTTAAAAACGTTTCAAAAACCAGTCATAAAACCCATTAAGAAGCGCTTAAAAACATTTAAAAATTTAGACCCAAACACTCGTTGGGAAACGGTATTGAAAGAAAACGTGAAAGAACTATTCAAAAAACAACTCAAAGAACGTGTCGAAAATCGATAAAAAATTCGTGAAAATCTGGCCCGAAAATCCGTAATAAAACGCATGAAAAAACGCGTCAGAAAATGCGTCAAAAACTAACTAAAAATTCACGCCGTAAAACGTGTTGAAACGCCTTTTGAAAAATAGCTTAAAAAACAAGTCGAATAACGCGTGCAAAAACGCTTCAAAAATACGTTGAAAATTAGTTCAAAAGGCGTAAAAAAATCTTTGCAAAACGTGTCGAAAATGCGATAATAAAGCGTAGAAAAACTATCCGAAAACGAGTCATAAAAAAAACAAAAGTGGAAAACGTGTTAAAAAAAAGCGTTGAAAATGCATGGAAAAACGCCTCAAAATTTCGTGTAGCAAAAGCAGAAACAGCAGAAAAATGTATTAAAACACGCCATGTTTACGCAGGAAAAAAAGCTTCGAAAAAGCGTGACCATCGTTTAGAAAATCTCGTGTGTGAAAGAGCAAAAGATCTTTAACCAACTGTCCTTGTTAAAACCCAATTTTGCGTCCACGAGTTTGGTATAAGACGACCCTATCTACTGTGGGCTTCTAATTTTGTTCAAAAAATAAACTACGTAAATTAAAATAAGACCAATAATACTATTACCAACATGAATAAGGCATCTTACTCGCCTGTTCGCTGTTCCATATTCAAAAACTCTGCGACAAACAAGAAGAGTATTCTTGAATTCCAAATTTCTATTGTCAGATGTGATCCTTTCATTTTCATCTTCCATTCGAATATTAAAAGTTTCTTTTCATTTGTATGTCTCTCCATAGTCCTGTTCTTGCAGCACTTCTCAGATTGCTTCAGCGTATTCGACGGTGTCTTTGATGACTGTAAATCGATTGTATAGTTGTAGACGGTAGTAAGAGCGGAGTCCTTACATAGAACAGCATGAATTGATTTGTCTACAAAAAGTTGTATCAATCAAATATGATTAGGTACTGTGTATTTTTGTAGTGAAAGCCTTATACATGACCCCCATTATGAAGTTGGCGATGTCAATAAGTGCTCATTTTGGAAATTTTGATGAATTTATAGACTAACGTCAAACATCAAAGAACACCCATGAATTCTGTGATTTGTTGTTGATGTTTGCGTGTCGGCGTTTAGGCGCATCTGCATGGCGTTGGTGCTTGAAACGGAGGTTCGGTCTTCCTTGACATCTCCGACTTTGGGCTGGGATTTCGATATACCTGGTTAAAGCTTTATTAAAGATTCGCTTGATGTCACCGAGCAAGTTGACCTTTTTGGACTTTTTAAACTACATCGAGGTAAAGATAATAGAGGGCTCTGTTGAATCTTCCCGAACATGGGGCATACTTTCAGTCTAGCCCAAAAAATGTATACATTATCACTCACTACCTATGTTTTGGAACTCGGCGTCATAATCGAGATTTGGCACCGTTTTGTTCATTTCTTCGTCTGGAGAAAGTCAGTTTCCTGTGCATAATGGAACTCAATAGCCCTGCGTAGTCGATTTTGTAGAGGTTACCGAGGATTTGCCTACCAACTCACTCAGCAAATACGCATCCCTTTCGGACTAAATCATTGATCTCCCATTTGACCATTCTCCTGGATCATGGGAAAATATCGTATGAATCAACATTTTGCGTTGCTCTCTTTGGATCTTAAGCGCTGATACTTTACCACACTGACTAGTCCTGGAAGACGCTCCTACTCCATCCAGGTCGCTGTAGAGGTCTACCTTTCAAGTTTCAACTTGAATCTTGAACCTACCGCATACATCCTCGCAGTTAACTCTCTCTATATTCATTGTGAATCGCACTCAAAGTGCACCCCTGTTTCTGACTATAAGTGAACTGGTCCGCATGCGGCACCTCTTACAACGCCCACCCGCATCACTTCTGGCTGCGATTCAAATCACTTTCAATTCAATCTAAGTCCTACAGAGACCCATACCGCTAAGCGAACAAAAAATGCAATACTAAAAATGCAAAGCCATGTTTAATGCTCTGAAGTAAAAGAACAACCGCAGAGCCGCACCCCCCTACAACCATTACACGGGCGCTGCAAAAGTTTAAAATATCTTCTCGAACTATAGTGGTCGGTCGGTGGAAGCAGGGGGTGCAGATGTTTTCCTTTTGTGCACAAAGAGACCTCTCTTCGCTTGGGGAGAAGTCTAAGGAGCCCTCTCGGCTTTTGCTATAGTAAAACCGGATGCACACTCTGAATAGCGTGGCATTCAATCTTCGTCTCCGACGACGCCGCATTGCATTGCAATTCAATGCAAAGCTGTTCCCAACTTGTCGGGTCGTTGGCGTTGACTTCCACACCACTTTTGGGACATGCCGTGTGCTTGTGTAGTGTTGTCTTTTCTTTTTCTTACCACCCTCGAGCAGTGTGTATGCCCGCAAGACATTCTTATAGAAACTACACATACTTCTTGGCGCGCACAAGCCAGCAAGCCCGCGCCGAAGGAGGATGAAGTCCTTTCTCTTCATGGCCAATGACTCGTGTTGCAGCCGAATGCTGCACATAGTGCATAACGGCATATATGAAGACAACAACCCTCTCCGCTGTGAGTGGGGGTAGCCTTTGCGCGCGAAACTACTCCAGATGTAGCATCAATGCTGGCTTATGGCGGTGCCGATTTGCATACAACAAAGATTATTCCACCCCCTCGGCGGGTGGGGGTCGGTTTGTGTCCGTATACAGAACCCGAATTCATTTCTCCATTCTTGGCAAACTAACTATGAAATAATAAGATAAATATGTTCTTCATTTTGCGCTTGGATCAGCTTCGGCAAACACATTGGTTTGGCCCGAAGGCGCTCTTGGTGTGCCACTAGCTCCTGAGATTCTGGGTGGTGGATGGTATTGCATATATTTTTGAAGGCGGGACGGTATTTTTGCTGGCTGGTGAGAAAATCCTGCATATCCTTGCACAAACATTTTGCGAATCCTTTATTAAGTTGTCCAAATTTGTTATGCAAAGCAGGATAGATCCTCCGGTGTGCTGATGCTATTGGGGGTATATATGCGGAGATTTTGGGGCCGGGAGGTGTGCTTGTGCAAGTGTCGTTGGACTGCTAATAGTTGGTGTTTGTCTGGGAAGACATGAGATGTATCATATATATTATGCGAAATTGTTGAAATTGTGATCTCATAACTGAATACGAATTGATATGTTGCGTTAGAGAGGAAAATCTTTGCGCATATATCAAGAAGTCACTGGGATTTTAAAGTGTCAATATTGCCATTAGGGATTGGTGAGACTTGGTTGCAATATAGTCTGGCTGGATTAACATATCGATGTAGTTTGGTACAGGTCTGCGAAGATAGAATGAGCTTATGAATGGCTGCTGTAACAATTTGGCAAGATAAACTTAATCAGAGCATTAGGATGCTTTAGTTGCGCTTTTTTAAATTTGCTTAAATTCTCCTTACATGTAGAATCAGTTGACCGATTGGGATGAAATAAGCGCTAATGTTGATCCATGTTGAGCCCTACGATCTTCTGAAAAGCTGAATGAATTGGGGTAGTAGTTTGAAAGTGATGCGTGTACAAATCCACATACAAACAGACAACTTTTACAATTTAATTAATTGTAGGTTTAGAAAATGACTCACGTTCTTTCAACTTGCCATTATATTTGTAAATTAAAATCAAACTTAATATCGAAACAATTCTTAACCAATTTTTCTACGAGTTATTTGAGCTGTAACTCACATTTGTTCTCCGTCTAAAGGCTGAGCTACTAAAAATGCAAAACGGAGTTTATTTCTTCAATTGCGAAATTGTAAAAAAAAACAATTGCTTTCGACTGTAGTTTTTCTTTCGGAGAGATTTCTTAAGAGCTGTGTAGGTAATCAAAATTATGCAGACATTTCGCTCGCTCGCTTTTGAGTGAGGTGAAGTTGAGTGTTATAAAATCTCTACTCCTTCTGTGAATGATAAAACGGCTCAATAAGAAAAAATAAACTAACGAAGTGTAGGACAGCAATTTTCGGTGGGACTTTATAGTATTATTTATTTTTTCAACAAATTTTTTTCAAATTTTGGCACATTTTTAAGGGTTTTTTACAACTTTTTTCTTGGGTGCGCTTGCGTTGTTTTATTGAGCTCTATTCAACTCGTTTTATAACTAGCTTCTCCAGTGTTTTTTTTTTCTCCTTTTTTACATTGTATTTTGTTGTACTTGTTTTTGGGCCATTTTTGGGGTACTTTTCGAGTCCATATTTTCAAACGTTTTTAGCGCATTTCTTAAAAAGCATTACGTGCTTTCTGGCGCGATTTTGTGCTATTTTGACAATTTTTTGTGGCGTTTCTTGAGGAGTTTTTGAAGCGTTTTTGTTGATACCCCAACAAAGGATACGGAATCGGTGATGATCAATGTCCGTACATAAGACCAGTGATTGGAATATGAGCACGCAACTTCAAGAACAAAGTTTTAACAATATTCCCAATCACTGGCAACAAGGCACAGGACATTTAAAATCATTTAAATGAACAAAAAACACTTAAAATACACAATAATCACCGCACAAAACCGACGAACAAAATCAACACGAGACAATGAGGCCGAAACGTCAAATGGACTATCCATCGGCGACGTATAGTTCTCTCTCTCTACAGCCAAGCAGGCTGCACCTCATCATAGGGCCATCTCGCTCTCACATATTGTAAGATTTATATCTTTAATGGTATAATCAAATAAGTGGTAGTAAATGTTCAATTGTATTGTATTTTGTATTGGAATGCTAAAAATGTAATTGTGCTTATGTAAAGCAAATTTTCACTGTCAAGGGGCAATGACCTATCACAGCTGATTATTGTATATAAAGGCAACCGAGGTTTCGCAATAGGTTGCATGGCATATTGATGCCATTCGAATGTAATACTTTGAATAATAAGTAATAAAGCCAAAATTTTATAACGTTTACCGAACGTTCCGCGACTTTCATTACAAACCCATCCAAGTGAATCATCTATTCACTTTTGCTGCGAAACACCTTATCCAGCAACTATATTCTTCTAAGCTACGCCTACGTTTAGAACAGTTTTTGTACATTTTCTGAAGTTTTTTGAACTTGTTTTTTAACGGTTTTCTTTGACTATTTTCAAGCCGATTTTGTAGGCATTTCCAGCGCTCGATTTTAGGGCTTGGATTTTATTTTTAAAGAATTATTTGGTGCTGTTTTTTAACTTCTTTTTTGAAGCATTCCTCAATACCTGTTTGGGCCATTTCTTGGTGCCTTATTTAGGCACTTTCTTTGGACTTTTGCAAATATTTTAAATAATTTTTTTGTGATGTTTCTTTGGTAGATTTATGCCAATTTTTTATTTATTTTCCAGGGAATTTTGGAAGCTTTATAACTTGTTTGTCACCATTTGTTTTGGTGCTTTTTTTATGCCTTTTTGGTTGCAATTTTTTGAAGCGGTTTCGACGGTGTTTTCGTGCTTTATTTGACAACGATATTTTATATTTATTCTGCGGGTCTTTTCTGAATTTTCGGTATTTTTTTGACCCGTTTTTGGGTAATTTTCTGCAGCTCATTTATTAAAGCGTATCAGACATTTCTTATGTCGATTTTATTTAGTTTTTAGGGCTAATTTGTACGTCTCTTCTTTTCAGGTTTTGAATTTTTGTTGATCCTAGCGTTGCTCATAATACGAGACGGAAATTGGCCTGTCGCCATCGCTATGCCGCCGCCTAAAACTCCTTAACCACTCAACCGATTCGAATGAAATTTTGTGGGTGGGTATGGTTGGTTGTTACTTGCGGGATAGGATAGTTTTGGACCCGATAGGTGGCGCTGTAGTCGATCTTCTTAACCACTCAACCGATTCGAATGAAATTTTGTGGGTGGGTATGGTTGGTTGTTACTTGATGGACAGGATAGTTTTGGACCCGATAGGTGGCGCTGTAGTCGATCTTCTTAACCACTCAACCGATTTCAATGAAAATTTGTGGGTGGGTATGGTTGGTTGTTAGTTGATGGATAGGATAGTTTCGGACCCGATAGGTGGCGCTGTAGTCGATCTTCTTAACCACTCAACCGATTTCAATGAAAATTTGTGGTTGGGTATGGTTGGTTGTTAGTTGATGGATAGGATAGTTTTGGACCCGATAGGTGGCGCTGTAGTCGATCTTCTTAACCACTAAACCAATTTCGCGATTTTTCGATACCTTTTTTGGTGTTTTCATCAAATTGTGCTTCATCATTGTGCTCATGTGACGTAACAGAAACGTTTTTGACGCGTTGTTTTTTTCTCGTTTTTGACGGGCTTTCTGGGGTATTTTTGTTTTTTTTTTTCACTCAATTTAACTGTTTTTCGTTTAAACCGTATTTTCATCATGTTTTCCGGCGCTTTTTTTGGCACATTTTTGGAGTATTTTTCGTTTCGTTTTTTTGTTTACTCAGTTTATAGTTTGGTTTTAGATTGAATGAGTTCGTAAGATCATAATAAAAATGTGCAAGTAGAGTTATAACCTTTCTCTTAAAAAAACATGTTCGATTTGCAGCTTTTCTAAAATGACCAGGTTGTGCATAATGTTTAAGGTCTGATATCTTAAAAGTAACAATCATTGTAACCCGTTCCTCACCCCAGATGTGTAGAAGTACGCAACTACTAAGTGCTATCGTACCCACATTATAATCCCTTTGCAACAAAGAAACTACTTTTCCTATGCAGACTTAATATATCAAAAACCATCAAAGTCTAACAGACGTCCATCATATACCTTACACAGCGTAGAGATGCTTTTCGTCAAAAGTCTATTTTTAACCCATCATGTCGAAGAGATACAACGTAGAGCGCTTTTCAAATATTTGTCAAGCATTATACCTTTCATAAATAAATTGGCTTCACTTTTAATTAGTGAAGCTACACCCGCAATGCCTGCGGAGAAACTCAAAGTCGTCCTCATCGACTCGGTTACCCACTTCACTTTTCAACTAAATTACATTTCAGCAATTTTCCCAGCGGTGGTCTCCCTATTCGAAGAAAACAATTTCACAAATCACGTCTTTGTTACACGGTCCAAGGTCCCATGCCCCCAAAATTTTACAACTTCATGATGTTTTCATCATCGTCTCACCAATTCCGCAAATTAATCTATACAACCAGATTCGCATAGATACTCTGGCCAGCCAGCAAGAGGTCCTCAATAACATAAACCAGTCGTTAGGCGAAACAACGATTCATTGTGAATTTATGCAAAAACTTATTTACCCTCTTCAAACGACATCTCGCAATTCCAGGAAGTTCACAAGTTAACTGTGTTCGCACACCCCCAGTTCCGATTCCACCATCCGCATCGTCATGTAGTCCATAAATTTCAGCCATTTAAATAGAAAAGCCTCCTTCGATCAGCCATTAATAAAATTCCAGTCGCACCCGTACCACCCCCGTCCGGAATCATAACCAAATCGTAATTGGGCCTTTCCAACTGTTGTTCTTACATTAGACCGTTTGCATAATGAATGGCGCATATCGACTCCCTCTCATGCCCCAGAAAAAATATGCCACGGGGGCCGAAAATATTGAAAATCTACCCCCCGTCTGCCAGTGAAGGTCATAAATTAATGGTCGGGTTATTAATTCCACAAAAGTGGAAACATTAGAGACGCCAGCAATGACTTATTTTTGTTGTCTACGGCAACTCTCGTGTCCGCCTCTGCCTATATAGTCCGGCAAGTCAAATTGCCTCATTATAAATTATTGGACATGGACCTGGCAGGCTGCTAGAGGATGAAAACGGGAAAGCCCGGCACTAACTTCAGTAGGTTCATTCGTTCTCACAGAGACACACAGACTGTGTGCGTTCGGTGAAAGTGACTGAAGAATAATGCATGAGCTGACGCGACCATTAATCACCCCAGCTCTGGTCACTGGCATTCGTCGTCCTGCCGCCGCACCCGCACTCGCCGCGCCATTCGCACTCATGACAGACAATAACTCTTTTTAGGAGTTAGGAGGCTTAGCACATCCGATGATAGAATAGGAGGATACCTGTTACAATAGCTAAATGGGCATTTTTCTTATTCGCCTGGACGTCCATAAGCCAGCGAAATGGCCCATAACATGCGTCTTATTCTGGTTCATAGATCCTTTCCCCTCGTCGTTGGCCTTAACTGTCGACACATTGATTAAGCACGTTCCTTGACCTTCGGTGTGTACCAAATGCCAATGCTTATACTACATTGACTTTCGATATATTATATCGAGAGTGGATTTCGCTGGTGGAAATAAATAAAAGCGCGTTATCCTATATCGGGAGGGGGTGACACACCCCGCCACCCCGCTGATGTGGTCTTTTATATATGATTTTTCATTACGTGACAGTGAGTCGGAATCGGGATCGGAATAAGGCACCCGCTCACAGTGTAATAATTGAAATGCACGAAAGCAAAAACCTCATATCCTTTGGCTGACAGCACACCCCCCAAAAACCTCCCAAAAAGGAAACGAAAACAACCGACCAAGCAACAAACAAAAAAATAAATAAATAAGAGAAAAAAAAAAGAAAAAAGGATTCGGATGTAATATGTTTTATTGGCTTTCCCCTCGCAGTTGCCGTTGCCGCCGCCATCCGTTCCATGACCGGGGACCGTTGGTAATAGAGCCCTAAAACCATTTTGATGACCCGGCCCATCACATCACCCAACCAACAGGCAGGATGTGATAGTACGTACTGTGTCTTTGTGCCAAGTCAGCGGATTCACACTGTTGCTAATTCTTTCGATTTGTGGGTGGTGTTGGTGTACACTGCGAGTGGCCAGGACGTTTAGTGCCAAGTACACACGCTTGACTTATGGCCAATGGCCATTATGGTAACAAAACCCTAAATCATTTTCTCGGCGACTCCTTTCTCGTTTGTCTCCCATTTTGGTAATAGATTCGCTCAACCATAATCGCAGATGACACAAACAATACATGCCTAGTCATATACACGCACACACCATGACTGCAGGCACCCAGTTAAAAAAAAAAGCTCAAAAACTATATATGCAGACAGTACTAGTGCAAAAAGGGAGACAAATCTGCTGACACAGTTATTGCGAAAAGGAATTCATGGGGTGGGCTTTGGGCTGAGCAAGGCTGTGAGGCAAAAAAAATAAAAACGGATATAAATAAAACCGATATGCGGAAGGAGTTCATTTTGGTTTGGTATACTATCCGTGAAGATATTACAGACCTTCGGTTGCACTTAGCTAGAGCTGGTGCGGGATTTTCGACTTGTGGCTTTAAAGAGAGCTGACAGTAGTGTTCGTGAAGATGAAGGATATTGCCACCTAATAGAGATTACTAAAGAGCACGCGACAGATAGAAATAAAGCGAACGATACTCGTTGACAAGTTGACAACAAATTGAGTCAAATTGTGATATATCCTCCCGAAAAGGGGTAAGTGGGTGTAAGTGTGTTGCTGTTGCACGGGTGGAAAGGAAGTCGTTTGTTTCATCGCTCTTGAGTGGCTGTGATAAGTGCCGCTTCCACTCCTTCGACTGGTGTTTTCAATTTTTCATTTTTGTTCGTGTTTTTAAGGACTTTGAAGGCGGTGTTTGTACTTGGTAAACGGAAGGGTTTGAGAAATGCCTCTTAGGACACGTGTAGGCTTCACAAGATCGGTGTTGGAGTAAAACATTTCCATTAAAAATGTCGGGCCTAAAATTATTATTTAAGGGAAAAGCATCGTAATGCTAATGGTCTTGACATTTATTAGACGCAATGCATTAAAGAAGGAGTCGCTTTTTTTTCAAATGTAGCCTCATGAAAAATTACTGGCAGCTTTATTGAATTTTTGGGGCATGTGTGCGGGGATGTGATTTAAGGGAGGCTTCAAATTTGTTAAAATATGGAGATTGAAAGTTGTTGTTGAATCTTTTATGACTGTCTCCTCCGTAGATGCGTTAATGGGTCTCAAATATGGTTCGTTGAATCCAATTAGATTATTGCTTCTTTGTTGAAAATTAAATTGTTAATTTTTCCGATTTGTAGATGTGTGGATTTGTAACATCAGGAGGTAAGAACTGCTCTCCGATCTGTATGAACTAGGTATGTACTTAGACATAGGTATGTATGGTTTAGCATGGAGCTAAATTTAACTTTGTTCTCTTAGGTGAAGAATTCGTTTCGGACAATAGATTAACCAGTGCTATATCTTCAAGCACGCATAGACTCCGAAAGGCTGCATTAGAGAAGGGGAATGTGGACCTCTGCTTCTCACACGACCATTCCTATGCTCTATCATATGTTGGCAACTCCCATCAATTTTTATGTGCACTACCCTAGTGGTTCTCATTCTAAAATCTTGTGTATCGATAAGCCATATTGCAAGTTTGTAGTCAAACAAAACTGCATAGGCTTTTGACTTTATCATATAACATTGCATTGCATTCGTACAAAATTTTGAACTCGAGATCTTCATCAATTCTGACATAACGATGAAAGGGGAACTCAAAAAATTTTGTCTCGAAATTCTGTCCATCTTCTCCTGAGGTTAACAGCCTAAACGGATGGAGGGGTTCGTTTCATACTTCGAATTTCGGAATTTTTGAGCCTACAGTTCGGGGTACACGTTTGCCCCATTTTTATCTAACTGTTCTTCTCATATAATTTAAACAAGTTTGATTTTTTCGAAAACAGCTTTAACGACTTCAGGTTATGTAGGTGAAGGTTTACGATTTTTGTTCAGAAATCGAACAACGGTATACTTTCTAAAACTGGACTTATCTCAAAAACGCTCCATACGATTTGAATAAAGCTTTATTAATAAAGTTATAAATATTATGGTAAATTGGACTTTATTTAAAAAAAAAAATATTTGAACACACTCCCTTTATACCAGGTTAAAGGTTACACCCAAATTTAAATGAGTTTAATTTTTGGGTTAAAATCACTTAAATCCGGGTCTACAATATTTAGTCAAACGCATACATAAACCCAGTTTTTAAAATTTGACAGCGTTTAATCCTATTTAAATTAAACTTCACTCCGGGGACCAGTTTAAGTTCTTTAACTCGGCTTAAAACTCAATTTCATAATATTCACTGTTTTTGTTTAGATCACATTTTTTGAAATTTATTTGCTTGCAGGAGGCAGGAAATCAAAAAGTGAAATAAAATAAAATAAAGTGCACGACTGGATCGCACGAAACTTTCTCGTTCATATCATCAGTTTGGTTGGTTTATTTTTCTTTTATTGTTGTTTATAGGCTATAAAACAAGATGTTTTAAATTTGTGATGTTGGTAGGTGGTAACTCGATGTAGGGTCTGCGGTAGACCGATATCTGGACATAGATTTATTATGTAAGAATTCAGAGGTTAGTTTTTGAATTTATCGATGGACGTGTTTGGGGGTTGGAAATTAAGAGCGGGTTTTTGATAGTGTAGACTCCAATTGATTGGAATTACTTAAAGGTTCATGATTAATATGGTTGAAAAAAAGAACAAGTGGGTTGGGTACTATTTTCTAAAAAGGAACTTCTATTACCTAGTTGTAATTGCATTTTTACTGGTAGTACGGCAATTCTTAAAACACTGCCTTAAATTCATTTTTTACGAAAAACTAAGTAAGAGGTCCTTTTAAGAATACTTATGTTATCATAAAAAGTGGGCTTTGGTCAAAACCGTTATGGCGGTTTTTGGAAACAACGCGTAGGTACGAAATAGTAGCAAATATTGCAATGTTTATTTCAAAAAATATGCTGCTCAACTATATAGTTAAAAACTGAGTATAGGGTATTATTAAAAATGTTAGCATTACTTGGTTTTTAAAGTTTTGTCGAAATCGAAAATGGCGTTTTCGAGATATGAAAAGTTTTCAAAATCAGCGTTTCCGGTGATTTGAATCGAAAATCAAAGACGCAATAATGTTGGAAACGTCAATTTTACTCCAAGTATGTATTTTGGTCAAAATGGCTTCAGCCGTTTTCATGTAGGTAAACCAAAGAAAACCAAAATTTTTAAAATATGCATTTTCTCAAAAATTAATTATAGACAATCAAGCGAAAAACTTTGTTTGCTATAGTGTTGGGAATGACCATACTACCTTAAAAATTAGTTTTTTTTATTGACCATTTTCGAGATAAGATCAATTTTCAAAAGTACCGTTATTCTACTTTTTAGCCAGAAACTGGGTATGCAGCTACGCACCTTAGCGAAAATATACATTTTGGTTAAATTTGTTAGAGCCGTTTTCAAATAAACTGTAACTAAATAAATTCTTAAAAAACGGCATTTTTCAAAAATAGTCCGTTTAACGATATTTTAGGGAAAAACTGAGTTTGCTTTCATGTTATTTAACGGTAAAAACGAATTTTGTTAAAATCGTATGGACCGTTTTTGAGATACAGTGCGACCTCAATAAAAGCAACTAATAGAAATTTTGGTAGTTGCTTTTATTGAGTTTGTTGCAATAAAGGAGTCAAAAAATTGTATAGGCGGCAAAAATGAGACAAAAAGTTAAACACCTAATAATAATCGAAAAAACGTGGCTTGCACTGATTAACAGACAAAAACTGATAACTTAATTCATGTGTAAAATAAACAATAAACAATAATAAAAACAACTAACGAAAACAGAGTTCTTGAAACAATAGTTGCCTTTATCGAGTCACCCTTCTTTGAGGAGTTGCTTTTATCGAGGAGTTGCACGTATCGAGGGTTGCTTTTATTGAGGTCGCACTGTATGTCCAATTTTCAAAATTACCATTATTCGATTTTTTGGTGAAAAACTGAGTATGCAGCCATGTTAACCACACCTACTTAAGCCCAAATATCGATTTTGGTTGAAATCGTTAAAGCCGTTTTTGAAAAACTCAAAATTGCTTAATAACGTTACAACGGCAACTCTTAACGTGCGAAAGCCACTTTTTCGAGTTCCTCTTTCATCGTTATGTCAGATTTGATAAAATCTCGAGTTCGATTTTTTGTACGAATACAATACCTTTCTCTTACTACGTAATGCGAGAAAGTAAAAAAGTTCCTATCAAGACGCTGAAAAAAAAGGGAATTCATTCGTCATATTGAAGAACTGTTGATGTCTTCGTCGTCAGAGGATGAATTTACTGCTCGAATGTAGAGAAAGATTATTGGAACATAAAATCTATCAATCTTCAATGGTAAAAAAGTTCAATAATTCAAAAATTATACATTGTAAATCGTTCTAACTAGATCTGAAAAAACCTGTTACTGTGTATTAAGTCAATCCTTAAAACTTTTAACGACTTTCCACGGTGGTTGCTGGCCTATTCGACCTAGTCTAACAAAAATCTTCAGAAATTTATGTTATACCTATAACACTATCCCAACAAAACTGACGTTGAAAGAGGACCAATATCTCTTAAGGGTAAGCGGATACGTGTGACTTTTAACTCACGAATTTTTGGGGGCAAGGGCACATCTGGCAAGAGTCACACGACTGATTAATAGTTGTGCCGCGGAGCTATGTTATAAATATTCTCAAAATTGTTTATTAATTAGTTATGTCCCGAAAGCTTTTCAATGTCCCTACCAATGCATTCAAAATTGAGCACAGAGCAAAGCTGCTTGCTCATTTATGAGAGAAATGTATGTCCGTCGTTTACGAGTATTATGTTACATTGGTGCCTAAATCAACTTAATGGCATATTTTTTAAAAATTAAAAAATCCTGGAAATAATCTGTGGTTGAGTGTCTAATGTAAGGTATCTGACCGGAATACATTTAAAAACAGCTGGAAGAATTTGACTTCGGTTTGTAACGATGCATTCGTTACAACAACACTTTTTCATATTTTCTTATATATCTTTTCGTGCACTTGCTCCAGCAGCGTCTATTTGCATAGAGCAATGCTAAAAACATTGCTAGTGCACTCCACAGTCGTTCGACTGCTCCGCCCCCCACACTGATACACAAGAGACACCCCCGCAATGGTTCATGACAGTGTTCGCTATGGCCTGGCCATACACTTTTCGTTGGTGATAAAATTCACACCTGCTTGCTGGTGTCAAACCTATGAGACCAGCAAGCAAATCCCAAATAATCGAGCAAATTCAGAGTTAAGACAGTACCAATCTTGTGTACTACTGAGATTATTCCTCAAGGGGTCTACAGACACTTGATAAAGTTTTGGATCACTAGTAGCCTACGGGTGAACCAGTGAGTTGCCGAGTCAATCGCAAGATAGACTTGTGGAACGCCGAGCCAGTCGCAAGATAGGCTTGTGGAACGCCGAGCCAGTCGCAAGATAGGCTTGTGGAACGCCGAGCCAGTCGCAAGATAGGCTTGTGGAACGCCGAGTCAGTCGCAAGATAGACTTGTGGAACGCCGAGTCAGTCGCAAGATAGACTTGTGGAACGCCGAGCCAGTCGCAAGATAGGCTTGTGGAACGCCGAGTCAGTCGCAAGATAGACTTGTGGAACGCCGAGCCAGTCGCAAGATAGGCTTGTGGAACGCCGAGCCAGTCGCAAGATAGGCTTGTGGAACGCCGAGCCAGTCGCAAGATAGGCTTGTGGAACGCCGAGTCAGTCGCAAGATAGACTTGTGGAACGCCGAATCAGTCGCAAGATAGACTTGTGGAACGCCGAGTCAGTCGCAAGATAGACTTGTGGAACGCCGAGTCAGTCGCAAGATAGACTTGTGGAACGCCGAGCCAGTCGCAAGATAGGCTTGTGGAACGCCGAGCCAGTCGCAAGATAGACTTGTGGAACGCCGAGCCAGTCGCAAGATAGGCTTGTGGAACGCCGAGTCAGTCGCAAGATAGACTTGTGGAACGCCGAGTCAGTCGCAAGATAGACTTGTGGAACGCCGAGCCAGTCGCAAGATAGGCTTGTGGAACGCCGAGTCAGTCGCAAGATAGACTTGTGAAACGCCGAGCCAGTCGCAAGATAGGCTTGTGGAACGCCGAGCCAGTCGCAAGATAGGCTCCGAGCTAACGTGGCCATTAGACCACGAAACCGAACTGGAAGCCGAACGACCGCAGTAACCCCGATCTCCCTACCAGCCAAGGACCGAACCGCCGCCGTGGAATTGTAGCTGTAAATTTGAATCATTGAAATCAAAGAATTGTTAAAAGAATCGTAGAATTGTTTAGAAGTCAAGATCATTTAAATTTGTAACATATAAATTAAGAAATACGTAATAAAGGACTTTTTTTTGTTACCTAGAGTTAGTGTTTCTCTAGGAAGAACCTTGGCAAACCGGCGAGCTAGCCTCAGCCACGACAAAAGACACATTACAGGTTTTCACAGTTGTATTTTAAAATTTTGCGATTAAAAGATTTGATTTTTTGTGCCGTTGTTCACTGTCCAGAGCGAAGATCAAAATTGATGTCAACGCAGAGAGTACCTTTTTTGGTGGACTTCGACTTCGACAAATGACTAGAATTGCCAAACAATGTAAAATCAAAAAAAAAAAACCACATTTCTATTCTATTATAATTCACACTTTTATTTGCAGAGCTTCCCTATTGTTTACGCCTTTTTCTACGACCAATCACTATCCCCTCAATGGCGTGTACTTCGGCCAAACTTATCGGTCGGAGTCTGTAATTAAAACCAGCAGGAAATTCCTTTTCGATCTTTATAAAACGATTTCCCTTGTCATATGACAAAGGCAGCCTTCTGTAGTTTAACCGGCTCCTCTGCCAATTATTGAAACAATAGTCCTTCCGCAAGATTTGCGATTTCTTCGATCCTTCAACATCGCGCCAGTAAAATATTACACTGGGTCCGGTAGTCTCCTGTTTGGTAAGTTGCTTCCGCCAACTTTTGTCCGGAGTTTGACATACTTTCTCCCATGCGTTGAGCTCCTCAATATAAAAGTCTGGATATCGAGTTTCATGGTAGCGCATTTTATGTAAATCAAATGGGTCTTTTTTTGATTTTTTTTTTTAATGAATTTTCAATATTCAAATCGACTTCCTTCCAATTTTGAATTTTGACGTTATGATTCTGAGATTTTCTCAGCTTACTTTGGATCGATATTTTTTATTAAAGGAACTCCCAACAAATAATGTTGACAGTAGCGGTCACATTTAAAATTTACCACGTAATTTCGAAAGTCTGAACATTTTATTGGACTATTTGTCATTTCAAGACCCCGCCATTAGCCTCGCCTACCCCGCTATAACAAACCCAAGGTTGTGCAGAAAACACCTCTCAAAAACGCATTAAATTCTTAACGAAAGATGCCGTAATAACCAAACCAGCGACAGGGGCCAACCCTCACAGCTGTGCATGTACAAAATCGCCCACTTGAAACTTTTACCAAATATAATTTTTATTGTTGATTCGTATACAACTTTGCGCACAATTCAACCAAGAACTCATGCAACAGAGGCTCACGTTCAACCTGAATGCCTCTATAAATTCATGCTCCCGTAAAATATTTAACCGCCGTTGTACAGTTGCTATAAATGTAAATTTCCATCAGACGCTCTAAATATAAAGGTAGGTTGGTACAAGGTTATCCGTCGGCAGACTAATGAAACTCGCAATGAAGGGAATGGCAAATGGACCTCCTTTTGAATAGAGAAATGATCCTAGGTACTGGGGCATTGGTGGCTTTTCTATTCACACCATAATCACCATCTAAGCAGCAATTGTGTTTTTTTATTTTCAGTTAAGTATTGACAGTAAAGACTGCGAAAGTGGCAGTCTACCTATAGCTATGTTATGAGTTTATGACTTATGATACAATGAAGGTTATAGTTACTTATATCTGGATTGTTTCTTTGCCAGCAAACGTTTCAGAACGCTTTGAGAAGTTCAGAAGTTCACACAGTACATACTTTGGACAGAATCTTATGTGATATTAAGCAGGGCAGATAGATCTTGCAAGACACTTGTGTATAAACTATATACCTATGAGACAGGGTTGATGATTTTTTGCATGAGCCCTACCGAAATTTCAGCTCTGTGGTCGTTGGTTTTTAAGGTTTTTAAAAATTGTTTTTTAATTTATTTTTTTAATTAAATGAGTAGATCTACTATTCTCGAAAGACTGTCTAAAACAAAACTGTTGTGTATTTGGTATGTTACCAAAATCTCTTATACTGCTTTTCTCTCGTTCTCTCACTTTACATATTTACTAACATTCGTACTAACACTCTATGCTAAGCTCATCAAATAAGTATTCAGTCTAGTATTAGAACTCAACCAATAAAGTTGTTCGCAATAACTTCTCCTTGCTCTTGTTCTTATTTCATGCCGCATACATATTATTTGGCGACGAGGTCAAAAATAGTTTTGTTTTGCTATCGAGATCATTATCGTGATCTTGTTGCATATTATCCAGTTAATATACCATCAGCGTGCGCAATTAAATTAAATCTTTAGTAAAATCGCAAGCAACTGTAAAAGACATTATATACTACATAGACAGATAATAACTGTTGCAGTGAGCAATTTTTTTTATGGTGCATTCAAATCTCACTCAATTGCATTTACTTTTTATTTGAGTGCTAAGTACTGGAATATATATTTTTTTTGTACACATGATGACAAAAACCGAAAGTGATGCTGGCGTGAGTGGTACAAGTGGTGCCACAATAATTAACGGTGCAATGTTTGGCCATATGGAGCCTTATATATTGGGTGATGACTTCGAACAATATTTAGAGCGGTTCGATCATATGTGCATACTAAACTCAGCCTTACAGAAAAATAAAGTATCGTCGTTGATAAGCCTTGCTGGTGCTGATTTATATAAGATTTTAAAATCCTTAATTGCACCACAACCAATTAGTTCGTTTAGCTATGAAAAGCTAGTGGAGAAATTAACCGACTATTTTAAACCTAAAAAAAACATCAGAGCGGAGAGGTTTAAATTCTGGTCACGTAAAATCAAGGACAATGAGGATCTAAATGATTTTATAGTGGAGCTGAAGATGTTGGCTGAGAACTGTCAATTCGGGGATTACCTTGATCAGGCGCTTTGTGACAAATTTATTTTTGCGGTAACGGATGAGAATTTGCAACGAAAGCTTTTAAATGAGGACATATCAAAGAAATTCGATGATATTTGCAAATTGGCGCTAAATTTCCAATTGACTGCAAGGGAAGTAAAAGATATTCAGCAGAGGTCTGGGAGCTCATACTCCTTTCAACAAAACTGGATTGGTCGCTCTCGTTATGTAAACAATCCAAATCGTAGAACTCGTTCTTCGTCTCGCCACTCTCAAAGAAAATCTGGGAGTAAATCATCATCGAAGACATTGAGAAACGTGCAGTGCTTCAAATGCAAGCAGTGGGGTCATTATGCAAACTCGTGCTACCAGGGAACATCGAAAAACTCTAACAACACTAACAAAAACCATAAAATAAATAGTTTAGTTACTAACTCAAATAATAATAGAAAATGTGAATCGATTGAGAATAATTTTGCATTATCCAACTTAAGGTTAGGAAATATAACAGATATACTAAGCAAAAATGATGCAGTTGTTGTTAGTGTTAAGGTGAACTATGAAAATATTGAGATGGAAGTTGACTCGGGAGCGTGTTTCTCTATAATTTCTTCAATTCAGTATGAAAAGTTTTTTAAGAGCAACCCGTTATATAAATTCAATAAAAATTTAACAGTGGTTACGGGGGAGAAGGTAAAGGTACTTGGAGCAATTGGCGTGAATGTAAATGGTTTATTAAAAGCGGATAAAAACAGTTTGTATAGGTTGGAGCTAGTTGTGGTGGAGAGAAGCGATAGGAAGGATTTTTTGGCATTGATGGGCAGAAGTTGGCTCAACGTGTTGTATAGAAATTGGAGAGATTTTTTTAGAGTTAATATGCTAGATTCTGAAAATACAATAGTGAATGAGTGTTGCAAAAAATACCCTGAAGTTTTTGATGAAAAATACAATGGTGCGATTCGTGAGTTTACTGCTGATGTTGTTATGGAAGAAGGAGCAACACCTATATTCCATAAGGCTTATACTGTGCCATACGGCCTTCGAGACGCAGTGAGTAAAGAACTTGATAGATTAATTGAGTTTGGTATTTTAAAGACGGTTAAAATTAGTGATTGGGCATCGCCGTTCGTGATTGTTAGGAAAAAGAACGGTTCCATTCGGTTGTGCTTAGATGGTAAAGCCACTATCAATAAGTTCATTAAGACTGATCACTATTGCTTACCCTTGATAGAAGATATTTTGTGTTGTTTTGAGGGTTGCGAATATTTCTGCCTCTTGGATCTGTACGGAGCATTTCAGCAAGTCAAAATAGCTGAGGCTTCACAAAAATACTTGACAATTAGTACAGACAAAGGCTTACTTTGTTTTACTCGGCTTCCTTTTGGCATCAAGTCGGCACCGTCTACGTTTCAGTACGTTATAGATAGTATTTTGCAAAATTTAGTTCGCGTCAAAGCTTATATTGACGACATCATAATAGGTGGCTTATCTTTGGAAGAGTGCAAACAAAACTTGATTGCTACCTTAGAGAGACTGCAAAGATATAACGTTAAGGTTCGTCTCGAAAAATGTTTATTTTTTGAAAGGCAAGTTGAATACTTAGGCTTCATAATTAACCGGGATGGTACAAGGCCTAAGCAGGATAAAATGAAAGCAATCTTAAACGCACCTTCCCCAACAGATGTGACATCTCTTAAAGCCTATACGGGTTTACTTAATTTTTATGGTTCTTTTATTCGTAATATATCCAGTCGTTTGGCTCCTCTGTATGAATTATCGAAAAAGGGGACTGAATTTATCTGGACTAGTGAACATGAACGTATTTTTGCAGAAAGCAAAAAGTGGTTAAGTGAATGTAACCTCTTAGTTCATTACAACCAAAACAAACCCATCGGCATTGTATGTGATGCTAGTGCATACGGCGTAGGCGGCGTCATGTTCCATATCGAAGAAAATGGGGAAGAAAGGCCTATTAAATTTGTTTCGAGTACTTTATCTGAAACTGAGAGAAGATATTCGCAAATAGAGCGGGAGGCCTTAGCGGTAATTTTTACCCTGCAGCGTTTTCACAAGTTTCTGTACGGCCAGAAGTTTACAATTTTTAGTGATCATAAGCCCCTAGAAATTATATTTGGAAATAAAAAGATTAATAAGGTTACAGCACATAGATTGCAGAGATGGGCAATTATTCTTTCCCAATACGATTACAAAATAAAATACAGAAAAGCTTCGATGATGGGCAACGCAGATGCGTTATCCAGGCTGCCTCTTAACGAGCCAACCCAGGTGGTTGATGGTATGATTAATTTCTTTAATATAACAGGCGACTTGCCTCTTGAAGTTAATGACATCGCACGAGAAACCCAAAAAGATCCGGTTTTGACTAAGTTAAAATGTATAATGGAGACTTATTGGCCCTGCACATTAGACGATCCTCTTTTAATAAGACTTAGTCAAAAAAAGTTTGAGTTATCTATCAAAAGTGGTTGCATTTTGTTTGGGCAGCGAGTCATAATACCGAAAGTTCTTATAGAGAACGTTTTACGTATCATACATACCGGTCATATGGGAATAGTGCGTATGAAATCCGTTGCCAGAGGTTCAGTATGGTGGCTCAATATTGATCGGGATATTGAGCACTTTGTAAAATCATGCGATATTTGTCAACAGTGCTCAAATAAGCCCAGTGCAGTTGAATTAATATCTTGGAAACCAACGACATATCCATTGGAACGTGTGCATATTGATTTTTTAAAATTTAAGGGCGAGGTTATGTTTTTAATGGTTGATGATTACTCAAAGTGGTTGGAAGTTTTCATAATGAAACAAACAAATGCTTTAGATGTAATTAAAGTGTTGAGACATATTTTTTGTATACTTGGTCTTCCAACACTGGTAATATCGGACAATGGTCCGCCCTTTACATCTAAAGAACTCCTTCGTTTCTATGAAGCAAACTGTATCCAATACAACACGTCACCCTATTACCACCCAGCTTCGAACGGCCTGGCAGAACGAAATGTGCAAACTGTTAAGACCGCTCTCAAAAAAAATTTGTTAGATAAAGATTCTCAAAATATTTCATTGCAATTTAAAATTCAAAATTTTTTATTTCAAAATCGAAATTCTCCAAGTACAGCTACTAATCTTTCTCCAAGTGAAATCATTTTTAAATATAAACCGCGCACAATAATTGATTTTATTCGGCCTTCTTTTAATAGTAAAAGTGTTGAAAATACTAACTTTAATTCGAAAGATAAAATAATGATGCAAAAGAAAAATACAACAAACAATAAACCGAAAACTGAAATTGAATTTAAACCAAAACAAGAAGTTTGGTACCGCTCTCATCATAACAATTTTGTAAGATGGATTGCAGCAACTATTGTTGAGAAAATCTCAAGAGTGGTTTATGTAATTCAAGTTAATGGTACACGTAAAAAGGCACATGGTAGCCAGCTGAAAGAACGATTAAGGAAACATGTTACTTTTGATTCAAATAAAATGATATCTAATAGTGAAACCTCAACCGTTTCAAATGAACTTGAATCAGATGTATTAGTCGCGGAAAGCGACAATGAATTATTGATTAATGAATGATGAACTTAACACTGCGGGAACATGCCAAAGTGATAATGAACATTCAGAGACACTTTCATCTCAACCTTTCCGTAGGAGATCTACAAGTTTACCATTAAGGCGTTCTAAAAGAATTCAGGAACGTCAAAATAAAAACTAAAACTAAATTATAAATGAATTTTTGGATTTATATTTTTTTTTTGTATTATTATAATTATTTTTTTTTAAATGAATGTACATTCTTATAAAATATACCGGTATATCAATCTACTATTTTAAAACTGAACATGAATTAATTTATAATACACAATCAAATAATTTTTTTTAATAAGGGGGGAAATGTTGTGTATTTGGTATGTTACCAAAATCTCTTATACTGCATTTCTCTCGTTCTCTCACTTTACATATTTACTAACATTCGTACTAACACTCTATGCTAAGCTCATCAAATAAGTATTCAGTCTAGTATTAGAACTCAACCAATAAAGTTGTTCGCAATAACTTCTCCTTGCTCTTGTTCTTATTTCATGCCGCATACATATTAAAAACATGTTTATTGAAACTGGCCATTTATTCCTAAATGAATCCCTAAGACGAAAATCGAATATACTACAACAATTGGATACCCTAAGGCATTTTAAAATTGGTTCACTCTATGAAAAGGTACATAAAATAAAAAAAAAAAACATTTCTAATAAACTCTCGGAGGAGTATAAAATCCAATTAGTAATAATAGAAAAGGGAAATCGATATGACCAATTATAAAATCACGAATAGATATACATAACTGACAAATATTTCCTCCGTCTGAAAAGAGGCAAGATACCAAATAATTTGCAACTCGTCTCGTAAGTTGGCAATTCAATATTTTTGGAATGTAAAGGGTTTTCCAATTAGAGATGTTATTTTAAATAGCCTGCTATTTCGGTAGCTATCACTTTTGGAGTTGTTTTTGACATTTGGCAAGTAGCAACTACGCCATTACTAAAAATGGAACTATACACGCTTCAACAACGTATGAAATTATAAAAATTCACTACAAAAATGGTGAAAATTTTGCAGTCACAGTTCGCAAGTCGTCGTGAAGCAACTTGTCGGACCGCAATACAGAAATTGGTAGACAAATTCGAGCTGTTGGGACAAGTTAGTGATGTGAAGAATTAAACCCGTGCAAGTCGCTCAAGAACAACTGAGAATATTGCTGTTGTAGCCCAAAGTGTTGAAGAAAACTCAGGTTTATCCATTCCTCGTCGTTCTTTGGATTGGGCATTCCACAAACGTGATTAATAATTTTTTAATGGCCGGAGTTGGATGGTATTGATCTGGACAACGTTTACTTTCAACAGGACGGCGCTACGTGCCACACAAGCAACGAAACCATTGATTTTTTACGGGAAAAGTTTCCGGACCGTGTTATCTCTCGAAGAGGTGATCACAATTGGCCACCGAGATCTTGTGATTTAACGCCTTGCGACTTTGTCCTTTGGGGCCACGTGAAAGATAAGGTCTACGCCAACAGCTCAGCGTCGATTCAAGATCTCAAAGATGGAATTCGAGAGTCAAAAAAATCAATGCGCTTACAAAAGATAAGTTAAACGTTAAAAGTGACTCCTAGATCTTTTTGGACGGAAATAATGGCAAAGGGAAGGGCCTCGACATTTAGAGACATTGAGAAAAAGGTCATTCTTTTGACACCATATGGAAAGTCGTTCAAGATTCTCTTGTAGGAGAATACAATCGTGCGCTGAGGATATACGGGGTGGCTGATGAATATTGCTGCATTTAAAAACTGAAATAACTTATTTTTTTTCAGTGTATGGAATTCATTTTTCTTTATTCAATTTTATTAAATATAGCTTAATATTATTAAAAATAACCAGATTCATTAATAGAAAAAAGTTATTATTTTTTTTTGGTAGCGGCTTTTATCAGCCACCCTGTATGCCGGAAGTTCTTCAAGTCGTTAGCAAACATATAAGATACTGGAAACTCAAAAACAAGTCAGGAATAAGAGGAAAAGCAGAGGGCCCATATCACTACCTTGAGGTACTCCACAGGTAACATTAACTAGAGAGGAGAGCATTTTATTATTGCGAACAGTAGGACTGCCCGATCCACAAAAAAGGAGACCCTCTAAACTGCGCCAACTATAGAGGCATCAGTCTCCTTAACACTGCGTATAAGATCATATCTGCTATACTGTGTGAACGCCTTAAACCATTCGTCAACGATCTGATAGGTCCCTATCAGTGCGGTTTTAGGCCCGGAAAGTCCACAACCGACCAAATTTTCACACTACGGCAGATCCTGGAGAAAACCCAAGAAGTCCAAATCGATACCCACCATCTGTTTATCGATTTTAAGGCCGCATATGACAGCATTTATAGAGACGAGCTATACAGAGCCATGTCTAGTTTTGGCATCCCTGCCAAACTCGTCAGATTGTGCAGAATGACGATGGAGAACGCTCGCTGCTCCATTAAGGTCGGAAACAATCTCACCGAGACCTTTGATGTCAGAAAAGGATTTAGACAAGGTGATGCGCTGTCATGTGACTTCTTTAACATCATTCTTGAGAAAATTGTGCGAAACTCACAAGCCAACACCAGAGGCACAATTTTCCATAAGTCTGTGCAACTGCTTGCATACGCGGACGATATTGACATTATTGGCAGAACACAGCGAGCTGTCACTGGCGCGTTTGCAAGTATTAGTACGGAAGCGGCAAGAATGGGTTTAGTGGTGAATGAGGGCAAGACAAAATATATGCTGTCAACAAGAAGGGACACACAACATCGACGAATCGGGCAGAACGTCACGATAGACAGCTATAATTTTGAGGTAGTTAGGGACTTTGTCTACCTCGGCTCCGCTATAAACTCTGATAATGACACCACAGCAGAAATCAAACGAAGAATTACACTTGCCAATCGCTGTTTCTTTGGTCTAAGACGGCAATTGACTAGTAAGGCCTTGTCAAGAAACACTAAGTCGATTCTATATAAGACCCTCATCATCCCAGTCCTGCTCTATGGCGCAGAAGCATGGACCCTAACAAAGGCGGATGAAGATCTTCTTGGCCGTTTCGAACGCAAGATTCTTCGAGTGATTTTTGGTCCCGTTTGCGTTGACGGGCTTTGGAGGAGAAGATTTAACAGCGAACTCTACGAGCTGTACAACGACACCGACCTGGTCAGAAAAATACGCATCTGTCGTCTAAGATGGCTAGGACATGTAGAGCGAATGGACACCAACGCTCCGGCCCGAAGAGTCTTCGATTCCAACCCGGAGGGACAACGCAGTAGAGGAAGACCTCGCCTTAGGTGGCGCGCACAAGTGGAAGGGGACCTCAACCAACTTGGAGTGCGCAACTGGAGGCAGTTAGCAAAAGATCGCGCTAACTGGAGAGGCGTATTGGTTGAGGCCCAGGTCCACCCCGGACTGTAGCGCCACCTTAATTAAGTAAGTAAGTAGGACTGAATCCATTTTAGGACATTGGATTGAAATCATAACCTAATCCGTTTCGAAATAATTATACCATCCATACCAGGATTTTTATTTATTAGTTTTTCTTTTTTATTAACTTCTGACTCGCCAAGGCGATAAAGAGGCACGTCGACCTAAAAGATCTATTGTGTCGAAGAATGCCAGAAAAAAAGTTTAGGCTAGCAGAGTTTCCACTACCCTAATGTAGCTGATAAGTTTTTCAGAAGAGGAATTCGTCAGTTTTTCAGGCATAGCAGGCACTCCGGGGAGTTGAATATATGCATTTGGTTTAGGTGGTATCGCAAGCCGTGATGACCAGTTAGGTTAGGTTAGGTTAAGTTGATGGGGGTTGTCAGATCGTCACAATAGACCAGGCACCATATCGAGCCCATCGCCATCCCCAGGTGGTGAAGAGTTAGGTATCCTACAAGGTTTTTGATATCATGCCTTCTGAGGGTTAGAATTTTTTTGGCATTTATTTTTCGAATGACAGGATTGTCCTCTTTAAAATTCTATTGCCTAGGGCCTCTGCGGATACCAAAAGTAACTGAAAAGGAAGTGAGTTATCTTAGCATCTAGCTCGACCAGAACCTTTACTTGGACGAATATTTAGCAGCTCGTCTTGCTGGAATAGAAAGGACGTAAGCACTGAAAAGGAGACTGTCTCTCAAATGATTCGTGTATCACATGATCACCCCTAATATGCTTAAATTATAGCGCCTTACTATATAGAAGCGATTACAGTTTTTAAAAGGCAGTCTCGTAGGACCTGTCCTGGATTATAAAACTTTATCCCCAAGAAGATCTGCCACTTCAAGTAAAAAGTTCATCGCTAAATTATTGGTTCCATGAGGGGAAGAGGAGCAGGATGAGGAGAAGAAGGTGAACAAATTATGAAGCGGATGGGTGTAAACGAGGAATGACCTCGCGTTGAAGGACGCGCACAAGTGGAAGCGAACCTCAACAAGCTTGGAGTGTGCAACTAAATAGATGTCATTTTGTAAAGTGAAAGTTTGCCAAGATCCTCAAACTCAACGCTCATGTCCCTGCCGGCTTTTGTTTCCATCTGTTGTGTTAACTAATGTGATAACTTTACACAACAATTTCACATAAACCTTAAGGATTTTTTTCCAGCACAACCTTGCTCAACGAGATTTACTATGGGACTAGATCCTTTTTGTTGATCCTCTGCAATTATAATCGGCTTCATGTCCTCCTGAATCACATACACGTACGACAAAACAATTCTGAGTTTTTTTATAATTTGTTGCCATTTTGTTCTTTATAAATAAAACAAAATCGCAAAAGGTGTATATTTCCCTCTGTTGCCCGTAATTTGAAGCCAATTGAGTTGATGTTTTTCTTTAAATGTCGGTAATTGCGGTGATCAATTGATATGCAAAAAAAAATAAAAATTAAAAAAAAGCAAAAACGACGCCACCTAATTTCTATGGGGCCGTTGCTCCTCCCTTAAAAAAAACGAAATGTTGGCGCGACTTAATACGAAATACGGGCAAAGCCGTGGGGGTACAGCTAGTATATATATATATGCTCATACAAACAAATAGTTGCCCAACAGGTCCGCAAAGGACCCTAGGCATAGCTTCTCACAACCATTCGTTTTGTGTGAGTTGACTGAGTGAGTTCATTGATACAAATTACTAGTAGAAACCCCCTAGAACTGCTCCTTTAATACCTCCAAGCTCCCCTACCATTGCATTTGATAGGCTGCCTCTCTAAAACCGATTGACTTTAATTGCTGCATACCAAACTAGACACCACTTCTCACCTACACAGCAATATGCCTTTAATCAGAGACGACGGCGAAGAAATTGCTTTTAAATTTGCTCCCTGCTCCAGTTATATAAATGGCTGTGCCGCAGGCGAAACACATGAAACAACAACAGGACCTCGCCGCTTCGCCAAAGAATACTAATAAAGAAATAAAATATACATATATAACCAAAAAAAAGTAATACGAATTCGCATATCTTTCTTCAAGAGGAGATGGTGTAGCAACAGCACCTACCGAAATATTACATTGCATACACTCGTACACGCACAGCTTCAAAAATACAGCAGCGGCATCCATGACACACTGAGTAAAATAATAAATAATGTAAATGTTGGAAAATTGCGTTCAGGTGTGTTTATTTTAGGATTTAATCGAAAAAGTTAAACATCCAGATGCCAGATTCCAGATTCCACGCCATGCCATCCTTAGGTTGTAGGTTCATTATTAAGGCGCCATATGGAGCGAAGGTGAGTCCATATAACCCTCAGAAGCAGAAAGCCTCGCGTTCAATTTGAGTTCGGTGATATGGATAAAGTTTTGCATGGGCGGCGGCGCTGCAATATAACAGCAATAACATCCGAGGCAATAAAAACCGAAACCAAGCATAAAAATGAAAATAAAAATAATAACTGTTATTAAAAATCATCTATACACAATCAGTGGGCGAGGGTGGCAATAAAAGTAATCCAAGCGGGACATTTAAGGGGCAATCAGCTGCAGGTAGCGATGCCACTCAATTGGAATCATCGAGTGGAGAGCAATATCGCTCAGTATCGCACCAGCAAAAACGGCACTGGGTCGAGTACACTTCCCAGAAAGTAATTGCCGATGGTGAACCAATAAAAGGCACTGCAATTGAGATACACATCCGCCGAAATCCATCCGTGCATTTGGGTCATGACATGGCTCTTCTTTTACTACGACTTTGTAGCCATTTATTAGTTCTAACTATGAGGAAGCATTGCAAAATCCATATTGTTGACAACAATTCAATTATTGTCTTTGAATTTGCATATACTCCAAGGTCAGGCAAAGTTATTTTTATTGAATCGTAAAAGTTTGAGTCCGAATCGCTGCCGGCATATTCCAAAAATAATAATTAATTATGCACAACTAAATGGCAGACGAATGGGGTAGCTATATCATAATATAAGCATGCCCGGACGGTCGTATACCTGTGCGCTGTACGTGTCAATTGACAATTGTCAATAAAACAACAGCACGCAAGCTGCACGTAAATTTCATTAAATCTAACGTACCTACGCTTTAGGCCGTAGTTGTGGACATAAAAAAAATTATTTATGTATAGTTACTGTAATGGCGCAAGATAACTATTGTTTGTTGATAAACAATTACAGTTTGAGGAGGCTATTTTTTTTTGATTTTGTTAAATTGATGTTTAAAATAGTAGAAACGTGCGTGACTGTAAGTGTCAGGTATTAAGCATTATTCGCACTGCGTCGGTGTCTCTATCACTTATCTATGGGCGATAAACTTGGTTAGATGATAGCAGTCTTATGCCTTCCTTCAGAAACAGGGCGCCAGTAAATGTGACAACATCAAAATCAAAGATGCGAGCAAATAAGTTAGAAAAATGAGGTTATGGTTTAAATTTTGGAGTTGTGAGGAGTAAAGTAGCATCACCTTAAGGAAGAAAAATCCACCGACTGTCGTACAAATTAGAGTGCACAGCCAACCCAAAGAATCCATGCACCATCTTCGAATTTAGCTTCCAGGGAACTTTGCAGACTTAGTGCAGATCCAAATTATAAAGTCAACTGTTCGCAGATACTTATTGGGCATCTTTTTAATGAATATGTGCCCACCAAAACTGTATTATTCGCAATAAAGCCTCTCCGTGGTACACTGATGACGCAATGAAAGATAAGCAAGCTAAACAAGCTTTATAGTAAGTGGAAGCGAAACAGTTCTCCCATCAAAGCTTAGTACTTACCTGCCCTCTAAAATTCTATTGAGAAATGTAAGCCAAATACGAATGATTGTAAAAGCTGTACGCTTGACCTATTTTTGTCCAAAGAATTTACACCCAACAGATTGGACTATAATGCTCTCCCATATACAGTCTTTGATCATCTAGCCGATTTCAAGACTGCCACTGAGACTGAAATCATGAATAACACAATGTCACTTCAATCGAATGCTGTTGGAGAAGATGCAGTCCCTCTTCGGTTCATTAAAATGTTGTTGCCAAACATTTTAAGCCATGTGACGCACGTGATAAATTCATATATCATGACTTCAACATTTCCCTTGGTCTGGAAACTTGCTAAAGTTATACCAATAGCGAACAAACCTAATGCAACAATGGCCAATGATAATCGACCGATCAGTATTCTACCCTGTCTGTCTAAGGTCTTCGAAAGAGTTGTGGAGAGGCAAATACGAAATCATGTTCGTGACCTACCAGCTAAGCCCACTAGAGCTGGTCATTGCTGCTCGTCTGAAATGGTGCATGTCTTAGATGGCATACGACAAGAGTTTGACAAGGGTTTCATTACCTTCCTTTGCCTTCTAGACTTTTCAAAGCCCTTTGATAAGGTTAATCATTTCATACTCTGTTGGAAGCTTCGCCATTATTTTGGTTTTAGCGACAGGGCCAATAGGCTCATTGGTAGCTTTCTAAGTGAAAGACGGCAACGAGTAGTTGTTGGTGACAAATGATCAGATTTTATGTCAGTTGCGCAAGGTGTTCCAGAGGGCTCAATCCTCGGCCTATTCTGTTTTGTTTATTTATCAATGACCTACCCACAGTCTGCAGGCAAGCATCATTTCACCTATATGCTGATGATGTTCAACTTCATTACTCGGAACACCCTAGTAGATTGGATGACCTCCCTTCATGCTTATATGAAGATTTATCCTCAATTGAAAAATGGGCTTGGGTAAATGGATTAGCCCTCAATCCAACTAAATGCCAAGTCATTCCAATCTCAAGCAGGATTCAGGAGCTATCGGGTATGCCTGATATCTTATTATATGGTACGAAGATGAAGTTTGTCGAAGTCGCTACAACCCTCGGTTTTGTAATTAACCACAGCCTATCATGCTACTACGGATTTCAGCTATTTTTAAACCGCTTGATACACGACGCGACGTCGACTAGTAGTACTAACGCTTATTTTTTTCCCATAATTGACTACTCTGAGGTCGTTTATAGTAATCTGGACTCACTCTCATATCACAAACTACAAGTGGCTTTTAATGATGCTGTGAGATACATTTACCAGATGCGCAGGCACCAGAGAAGTTGTACTTTACAGCAGCACCCAAATATAAGAAACTGTATATTTCTCCACAAAATCATCAGAAGCCAGTCATCGTCTTTCCTCTACTCCAAGCGGGAATTCACCCAATCCCTTAGAACTTTCAACTATTTAAATTCATTTCGGTTATTTTTCAACCAATTCATGCAATTCAGTTATGGAATTTTTTGCCTTTCCTTAATCAACTGTTTGGGCATCCAAATAAGCTATCGTAGAACCTCTTGATATAGCTTATGATCACACAGCTGTCATAGACTCTCAAAAGTCGTATAGTAACAGCTTAAAAAACCTCTTCAGAGAGGATGTGACCTCGAATAAGAAGTTCATATACAAAAATTAATAAATAAATAGTTAAAGGTCCGTGACTGACCCAAGGCCTTGCTTTTCAGAACCATTCGTTTTGTGTGAGTTTTTACAATTGGTTGCCGTATCCAAACGGGCAGTTGAGAGGCTCATTCAAGACAGCTGTACTCTCGGATATTTGTCAGACATTCGCGAGAGGTGGAAAAAAATGTCTTAAAATATAATCTTTATTTTTCCGGGAATCGAACCTGGGAGCCCTGTCTTAGTAGTCCAATACCATAATCGCTAGGTCAAGAAGCTTACATTGCTGAGTAAAAAGGAGGTTTTAATACTAATATAGAAAAAGCCTACAATGTTGGACATCATAGCCTCTTGTACTTATACTTAGCTTGTAAAATTTCTCTACAGATCTAGGGAGATCACCTTCTCCCATTGTATCTTTATACCGAGATTATTATATACCTCCTTAGCTGTAACAATAACATATTTTCCTACCTAGGGAAGTCCATATTTATCTCGGAAACACATTGTGCAAAATTGAAAAAAATTTAAATCAAAGAGTTGTATCAGTTTTTGTATTGAATGTGCTTAAAACCTTTTGAAATGGTTTTAAAAAAATTTAAAAACTCTTACCAACACAGCACAGAGCTTCTAATAGTCATTTTACGTTCGCCTCTCCCGAGGGCAGTATTTTTTAAGAAAAAGTAGTAAAATATTATAGAAGGGACTGCCAATTACAAGGGTCATGAGAGTTGATTTTGTGTGATCGACTTTGAACAATTAGAGGCAATATTTTCTGGCAGATCATCCGGTCGCTAAAAAGAAATTTGAATATCAATTAAGAAGTCAAATACAAAGATGGTGGACTTATTTTCGTTGAGGGAAGGGCCCAACCCATAGAATCCGTCGCGTGCGTTGCGGCAACTTATTCGACTGGCAGGTTGATAGAATACACAGCAGCTTATGGATAGTGACCCATAGGCATCACACGTGCCGGATGCGCCGGATAAAGTAGGTTTACTTTCTACTTTTCTGTGTACCTGTGCGGCATGCGTTGACAGTTGGGAGAGGAAGCTCTTTCATTGGTGGAAATATTGAGAGTGAGAGAAACTGTCATGGTCGTTTGGGAAAATTAAAAATGAAAATATTTTGTGGCGGGTATGAACACAGTACATCAGTGTGCAGATACCCGCTAAGCCAGCTACGCTTGTTTATATAAACCCTTTATCAATTGCGCCACCTAGTCGTTACGGTACAACCACTGCCATACGGCTATGATAGCTCTTACTTGTATTGCTTAGGGTAAGGCCGCTCTGAGAAAACTGTGTCGTTTCTATATAACAACTGACGTGCGGCTATGACCTATGACATCTCTGTGCTGATCTAAGCAATCCTCTCTTTGTTTCTATTATTCGTTTGCTATTAATACCGAGGAAGCCGTACAGTTCAGACGTGTCTTTTTAATTTATTTTTATTTTTATTCTTTTAATTTTTAAAATTGTTCGAACATTTTTAATAATAGTAAAACAGAGATATTGATGCAATTTTTTTACTTTCATTCTTTTAATATTAAGACGATTCTCTAGATAAATAAAATCAATGCAATAGCAGCTTAGGAACTAGGTATTGGGTTTTAAGAGACTATAACAGCTGTGAGCTGCTTAGATCTCTTAAGTGATTACAGGCTAAGTATGTGTGGGTATTACAGCTATTTTACTAGGTTATGCCAGCTTCCCATTTGGGCTCACAACATCTGTATGAGGTTCTAACAGCTCTGTATGTGGGTACAGCATATCTGTTACCTTCAGTTATGCGGGTACATCACATTAAACATGGCTGCGGGAACCGCCAAACATATTTGAAGACGTGTGTATATTTCCTCTGTGCAGAGGTTGTAGCAGCTCTGTATACCGGTCCGATAGTTAACTCGATATCTTCAAATGTTTTTTGTTGGTTCCCGCAGCTCTGTTATTGTGCTGTACCCATGTAATTGAAGGCATCACACATTATACTATTGGTTATAGCAGCCATTAAGTAAGCAGTCGATGAACCTACAGACAACAGAGGTGGCGCATTTAGTAGGGCTATCGTAGCTCTGTAGTTTTCTCACATATTCTCCAGTCCCAATTCATTTAATTGAGGAAGGAGAAAGTCATTAAGCATGGTTCTGTAGAGCTCGCCGTACACAGTAGGGCTCCCCTCGTACTATTTTACACTCTTCTAGGCAAGCGCCTAGCCGTCGCACTGTTTTCTCAATTGGAGTCGGACGTTCGGGTAATCTGCGCTAACACCACTGACGAATTATTTCGCAACACAATTGGAAACAATTATTCTTAAGGGTTACAGCGATTCATGTCTGATGACGTGTAATTTGTATCCCTTTACTTAACAAATGTCAAAACAGAATTGACATTTGCCGCCATTTGCAAAATTATAGCATCTTCCGATATGTTAAGTTTCTTCGAATTATTGAAATGAAAACTTTCGACTTTATTAGATTCTTTGTTGTGGTCGGCCTGCCTGACTAAAGAAATCGACTTTCTTTTCTTCTCTTTTGTTACAGGAAGCCTATCCAAAATGGAAAAGGGTGTAAAAGGAAAAAAGTCATTTTATAACATTTTATTTGTTTTAATAAAGTAGGGCTGGTTTAAGCTTTAAGGTCGTATATAACACGATAAGGAGATGATTTTTGCGCCACCTTGATATTAAAAATTGCTTTATTCCTCTAAACCACCAGCAAAAAGGATCTTTAAGTTTTTAACACCTTTAAGTGCGAAGAAAAATTTTTTTTAACTCTTCCGACAAATTTACTACCCTAAAGTATTGCAAATAAACGTTGAATGGTTGTTTGCTAATTTTGTAGGAAATATCAATTTAATGAAAAAAAAAACTAAACACTAATTGCCATTCAAAACACAACCCCCCAAAGATAAAAGGTTACCCATTGTAGCAAAAACACAAACAAGGCAAAATGACAAATTTCCAGGCTAAACGTAATTACCAATTATGCGTATCATACCCATTTTCCATTTCATGGTGCCAGTGTACGACCCTTAAAGTTTAAACCAAACAGCTTCTTTCTGATGATAAAAAGTTAGGCAAGTCGTCGACAAATTGTCCCACTTTAGATAGACCCAAATGTTTGTCGTCCTTTTGCATGCAAAACTCTCCCCAAATACAACACATTATACTTATATTTTTAGAACACAACCCTCCGGACCACTCCCGGAATAATAATAATCAACAAGCTCCCCCCAGCGCCACACCACCCCACATCGCGCTCAATCACTGGGTAAGTGAATGTAAAATGTCTCCTCTCATCTTTGTCACAAGGAGAATTTGCCAAAAATTATACAGATTTCGTAGAAAGGAGAAGAAAAAATCGCGGAACAGAATCAAGAAAAGCAGTAGATATACAAGTTGAGCAATTTTAATAAATCTCTTCTTCTTATGAAGTCCAAAATGCCCATTGTTGCTCGATACCGTTTCTACTCCTCCATTTTCAGTTTTGCCCGAGTAAAAGTTTTCCACTAGTCCGAGAGAAGACGCAAAAAAAAGAAAACAAGCTAAACTCGAAGGAAATTGCCAAACAACACAAAACTGTCGACATGAAGAGTGAAAAAGCGTGCGCACGTATGTGTGTCTGTTTGCTTGTTTATCATCTGGCAGAGTAGTAGGTGCCGCATCCATGGCCCAAAATGTCCGCCACCCAACAAGCTCCGCTCCAGCTCCAACAAGCTGCTTGTTCAAAAGTCAATTTAACTTTTCAATTCGGGCGAAAACTTTTCCGAATTATTCATTTGTGGTGTGTTTTCCGGGAGATTTTGCCCTGCTCCTCGGCTCTTCTATATCGTGTCTCTATTTATCTGCATTTTGTGTATAGTGTATATCAAGTGATCGCACTTGAAAAGTTGAAACATCATGGTCTTTGAAGTGTACGTTGGCGTATATTTTCCATCTGTCTAGTGACTGTGTTTGTTCTGGCAACTAAACGCGGAGCGACTCGGATTATCTTCGTTAAACGTAGAGAGGAAGAGAGAAAGAGAGAGAGTGAGCAGAGACGGAGCGAGCGGGGCTGGGGGAAAGCCAATAATCTCCTTTTCGTTTAAAAACTAAACAACAGGACGTGTATTGTATGTTGTACGGGATAGTGTATTTTTAGTGCAGTTACCCTTACCTTATGTTATTGGACAGGGAAACAGGGATGTGCTACCTTCCTTTGCCGCAAACGAAGTCGGTTTGGATTAGATTTTGTTATACGAATGCGGTTACTGGATGACTAGTTGAAGGTACATCCCCAGCAGTACTTTTGTTAGGGACAATCCAGAAAGGGTTGTCTATAGATTTGCGATTTCTACCTGCCAGTGTGTGTGGTGAGTCCTCTTTAATGCGGGCTTTCGAGGAGAAATTAATTTCCCTCAGAGCACCTTGATTTGAGGTACAATTAACTTCTGTTCGTGTACTAGGGATAAATGCAGTCGGTTGTTTCTAGGTAGATAAGATGGACTCTTTGTGCAGCTTTAAAAGCTGTAGATGTATGCGGTTGCGAACCGATATTACACATGTTCCTATTATCCGATAAACTACTCCTTCGATAGGAAAAAGGATGACTTGATGGTTACTTAGGAGCGTTGCACAGATTGGATGGGTAAATGGGCGTCTGTTTTACTCTCGGGACTTGTTATTGCGGTCAGAATAGCATGTACAAACGACACGCCGTTCCACGCTTTCGCCTGATAGGGGTAGATATTTTGAGGAGCTACACCTGCAACATGTTTGACTGTGGGGACTACAACTACAACCGCAAAATACAACAGAAACCACGACATTAAGTATAACTACAACTTCGACTAAAACTACAACTACAACTGCATTTACTACTGCACTACAATTTAAACTAGAACTACAACTACAACTACAACTACAACTACAACTACAACTACAACTACAACTACAACTACAACTACAACTACAACTACAACTACAACTACAACTACAACTACAACTACAACTACAACTACAACTACAACTACAACTACAACTACAACTACAACTACAACTACAACTACAACTATAACTACAACTACAACTGCATTTACTACTGCACTACAATTTAAACTAGAACTAGAACTAGAACTACAACTACAACTAGAACTAGAACTAGAACTACAACTACAACTACAACTACAACTACAACTACAACTACAACTACAACTACAACTACAACTACAACTACAACTACAACTAAATCCGAAAAAATCTCAGATTATTGCAATTTCAAATAAGCCAATAGATCCAAACATCTTGCCGAATTTATATCTTTCAAACCAAATAATAAGTTATGCTAATACAGTTACTTGCTTAGGTTTCAAACTGAACCGTACCTTATCCTCCTATGATCACGTTAATTTTGTTGTTGGCCGCATTTATGGTTGTCTTAGAAAACTTTGGCTGTCTGCTAGTTTTACTCCTGAAGAAACTCGTCGTAAACTTGTCATTGCTTTGATTTTACCTATCATCACATATGCCGAGGTAGTATATAGTGACTTGGACTCTCTATCTCAGTATAAACTACGAGTTGCCTTTAATGATTCCGTTAGATACATCTATGGACTGAAGAGATATGATCGAATCTCTCTTCTATCTAGAAATGTCTTAGATTGTACATTATACCAATTTTTAAATGCTCGTAATCTCATATTTTTACACAAACTCCTTCATAGTAAAACTCCGAGATACCTCTACAATAGATTAGCTTTTTCACGATCTCAGAGAACTCTTAATTTCAATATTCCATCCTTTAAATATTTAAATTCCTCCCGTATGTTTTTCGTCCACTCCGCGAGGCTTTGGAATTCTTTGCCTATACATATTAAACTTATTCGCAATTTCAAGAACTTCAAATATAAAATTTTTAAATACCTTTCAGCGCAGCAATGATGATAATAATAGTAATAAAGATTTTTTCAAGTCAATTTTAATTTTCTCCTTATTACCCTTTCACCTTGAATTTTTGTATTTTTAGGATAATATTTCTTTATTAAATTTGTTACTTTTGCCATATTTATTAATATTTACTCAATTTAAATTAATGCATTTACCATTTGTACTATAAAAGACTATGTCTTATTGTACAGCTCAAAACTAAAGATGTTAATAAATTGAAATTGAAATTGAAATTGAAAACTACAACTACAACTACAACTACAACTACAACTACAACTACAACTACAACTACAACTACAACTACAACTACAACTACAACTACAACTACAACTACAACTACAACTACAACTACAACTACAACTACAACTACAACTACAACTACAACTACAACTACAACTACAATTACAACTACAACTACAACTACAACTACAACTACAACTACAACTACAACTACAACTACAACTACAACCACAACCACAACTACAACTACAACTACAACTAGAACTAGAACTACAACTACAACTGCATTTACTACTGCACTACAATTTAAACTAGAACTAGAACTAGAACTATAACTAGAACTACAACTACAACTACAACTACAACTACAACTACAACTACAACTACAACTACAACTACAACTACAACTACAACTACAACTACAACTACAACTACAACTACAACTACAACTACAACTACAACTACAACTACAACTACAACTACAACTACAACTACAACTACAACTAAAACTACAACTACAACTACAACTACAACTACAACTACAACTACAACAACTACAACTACAACTACAACTACATCTACAACTACAACTTCAACTACACGACACCCAATGGCTGATCTAATCAGTCCAACAATTTGGAAATCAATTTTCACCTACTTGTAACCACTTAGATAAGTAGATAAGTTTCAACCATGCGCCCTCTCTTAATAGCCCTTGACCCTTGAAACCTAATATGAACCACTTCCCAAAATGTTGATCCAATCAGCTCGTTTTCTCCATTATACTCATAAATTTTATTTATATCATTCCAAGGAGCCCTCTCCTGCAAGTTCATATATACCTAAGTTTTGCCGGTTCATATAGTTTTTCCCACAAAGGTTTTGCCCTGTTGACAAGATAACAATAGTAGTGTACCACCAGCGCCATGCCACATCCATACATTTTGGCCGGTAGCTCCTTTCACCAGGGTCATTCGCACAAGGAAACTTATACATATATGTGGCAAGTCCATACTTCGCCTGATGCTAACCAACCAACACCTGTAGGTATCCTGTGTCCTTGCCTTGATTTATTTTGCAAGCTGCGGATATGAAAGTATCTTTCTGCGAAAATCCTACTGTAAAGAAGTTCAGCAAACATTCATGAGTGTGTCTGGTAGCTGGTGACACTTTCGGAAGGATATGAGAAAGTTCTGCGAAATGTTTTATATGACAACAAAAAAAAGCTTTCAAGGATTTGCTCAATATTTTCATTTAGGGTATAGGAGAGACGCAAAAAAGGACATCATAAGCATGCATACATTCCAAAATATTTTTTCAACTCTAATCATATAAAGGATACGAGAACAAGGCTGGCTTTGCAACTAAACGAGCACCTCACCGGGGGTTCTATTCGTAGAACTATTTATTTGGCAATTTTCTGATGGAACTCGGTTTTACCAAAATGTCAGCGTGGACCGGCACACTTCACAGTTGAGTTGATTGCTTACATTGTGTGTGTGGTTTTGTTTCGCAAAATAGATAGCTATAAAACACACGCGATTGATGGTTTTTATTATTACGTCAAGCTTTTATTTGTTCCCGTGGGACATGTTTTATAGGTATCCGATGGGGAGGTTGGTTGTGGGCGAAGTTGGGTATGCATTGATTTGCGTACAGCGATGCAGCTGTAACAATAGATACATCAATTATGCCCATTTTTTTGGGGGGGTCAGTCTTATCCTTGATTTGAGTATAAAAAAGCACCCTTAGATTGATTAGTTGCAGTTAGAGATTCTGCTGATGTCACAGCAAAGTGTTTGGAAAATAAAATAATTCGGGTTTGTACAAGGTCGGCGACCAACAAGACCGTATGTTGATTGATATCGTTTTGACGCCACTTTCGTTATTCTCTGAGATTGTCAGGCGCAGATGCAACGAAAGATTTTGTTTAAACCAGGTCAAGCCATGCTAATACACAATCACAAGAATTGACCTTGAAAATAACCTTGAAAATGTAGAGTATTTTCTGTCATTGAATCACTCTGGCTTCAGAGGTCCCTTCCATATGTGTCCATCTGTCTTATCCAAAGAAAACACAGTTCAAAATGGGACAAGGGGAATGTCATTTTTAGCACTTTAGTCTAAAGTAAACCTAGCTTCTGCATAATTCTATGGCATGACAAAAGGACAGCCAAATATAAACATAAGATTGACTGCGGGAAGTCAAAGAGTAACGCAGGATCAGCAAAACATAACGTAGTCATCGACAGCAGCTCAAAGTTGCTTAGAAGCGTTTAAGAATCATTTGCAACAGCTACTAAATTAGCTTCACGTGGAAGGCATGGCAGGGTAAAAATATTGGAGAGTCCTAGAGTCAAAAAATAACCATTTTCAATATCCAGCACAAAAGAGTTGGTTACAAAAAAAAATTATAAACAACATGAAGGTAGAAGTGTAAATAACTGCTTACATTCGGGCCAGGAGCCGGCACCAAATCATCAACAAAGTACGACCTAGAACTGGAACTTTGCTCAATGCATGGGAGATATAAAAAAGATGAACTAGGATTCGAACGACTTTTTTTCAAATTTTTGCATTTAAGTTTGTAACGATCCGTTACAAAAGGCGCCCGCCACTGGATCCGTGTTACCACTCAACCGATTAACCGCTGCAAAGGGAAACCAACACCAACTCCGGCAGCCGAAACAACAACAACGTACCTATACGGCCAATTTTCGCTTATCTTACAAGTCACCCTCTATATCTGGATCAGAAATCATGAGTACCCGTGATCAAGAGGACTGTACACTTAACGACTCGGTGCTGAACTGCTGACCCTGTTCTCTAGAGACTTGCACTACTCTCTAAATTTTAGAAAGTAACTCTGGTATCGTGAGTATTCCGATCTATTCCGCACTCTTTCCTGTCCTCTGTGGGTTTGTATCGTGAGCATTTCGATCAACCGCAGCCTGCCTGTTTGTTTCCACTGTGGGTTTGCATCGTGAGTTCGTAAGATTATCCGTATAGAAGTAATAAAACTAAAAAGTGTACAACGCTCCAATCTTCGTTTATCTTTGGGGGCAACCCTGGACCCGACGAGTGTACCCCAGCCGCAGATAGAAAGCGCATGGCTGGGCATCACATCACAAGTTAGCTTTGCCTTTGAGTTGACGAAACAGTAGCCAACAAAAATAAACTTCTTTTGAGATATTCGGCGTAGTTAAATTCGAATTATTAATTTAAATTTTTTTCCATATTTTGTTGCCTTTTCCTTGAAAAACAAAAGAGTTTCACTGCGAATTGGTAGTTACCAAAAAAAAACACTAAAATGGCGATTGTAGGCGAACGACCAATCACATTGCAAAAAAATTGCATTTTTCCAGAGCGATTAAATGGGTGATAGGTATGCACAAAAAAATCCTTTAAAGGTCATTGTTGCGAATCCAGCTTTACCGATAAGCTAGGTCCGCCATAGAATCTACAACTTCCCGAAGAGCGACAAAGTCAGGTATAGAGTGATTAAATAGCAATAAAAGTAAATAAATTAAAATTGTTTGGCGAAATTCCTATATGGCGGAACCAGCTTCACCTACGTGTGAATTTAAGCAACATATGCCTCCAACGCTAAGTAAGGCCGTACCTTCTTAATGTGGCCTGCCACCCGAACCTTACCTGACCTAAAGTACTCTCTGGCACGAAATTTAATTGCATAAAGTTCGGCTTATAAAATCGTTGTTGTGTATCTAAAACTGCTAAGTGGGATTCCATTTTCAATTTGAGCGACAAGTCTCCCAAACAGACTGGCCCAGTTTAAAGTCTTTGTATACCTTTGGTGGAAGTTGAAGTTTGAGGGGACTTAACATTTTATTTATTGATCTTAAGATCCGTATGCTCCCTTCTATCGAAGAGGAAGTAATAAAGGACATGGCGACAAAGTCGGTCGTGTAAATCGTAACTCGAAAGTAGCACCTTCTGTGGCAAATAATTTCAAGTCGAGATCGATGCTTTAGTTAGGACAATATAGTTTTCTATAGTTATTAGAAAACATGCAATTTGGTTCGTCTTCGAGTAAAGAAGGAGGGGACAGGACCACCTAGTATAGAACTTCACCACAGCAACTAAAAGATATTTATTGGTGGCACACAGAAAAATAATTAGCTCGGAAACCGCAGAAACTCCAGATTAAAACAGTAGAACGATGCGAGACTCCTTACTCAAAGGGCGATGTGCTTTACAGAACTACTCAAATATACGTACATCGTAAAATTATTAAATCCTTGTTGGTTATTTCGCCCCCAGGGGAATCATCTGTACTGTACCTACCCACATCGCCCTCCGTCTGATAAACATCGTTACTCAGCAATCTAAATGTATGTCCCTGAGTTCGACAACATCAACATTAACTAGAAATTTCAAAATGTTAACATTTCAATTTAAATTATGAGAAATTCATCAAAAGCAGTTGCGGTCCCTGGAAATCTCGATCGACCAGCAGCAGCAAAAACAACTTATACTCGTAGCCCCTGCCAATTGCCATTCAGTTTATTCAGTGTTTATTAAACCAGCAAACAGTTGTTCCTGTCTATGCCACCTCGCAATAAACCACAATCCTTTGGACTTGAAACTCAAGTTATGCACTTGCACTCCCTGTTGAGGCTGCCACTCTCTCCCCAAATGGGTTCAAAATAAATGTCTGCACTCAACAGCAGATACAGATACACAGTTGGGAATTCCAAAAAAAAAAAAAATGAACCCTTCAACTCCCCAATATGCTACATCCAAGAAATAAACATTCAATTGGCAGTCTCAAAAACGCTTAAGGCAACCTCAGTGCTTAATTCAAGCATCAGTCAAATTCACTGACTCTCTCTCTCTTTGTCTGTGGTGAAGTGCCTTATACTTATAAACTGGGGAAATATAAAGATCTCATTCATTTAAATCCCGAAAATGTGTCTTCTACCGTGCACAGTGCACATATAAATTTATGCAACGTAGCAAACGTATAAAGGCGGGCACACACATCTCAATTGAATTTTGAATTTGCGGTTCCGTAACTGAAATACCAAAGGAGTCTCTCTCTCTCGCCCCGGATGGCATACCCAATGCGCATCCATTCCATCTGCACATTTGATGGACGGCCACTGTACAGAATCCTTGGAACCGTTGAGATGTGGATACTGCTGCTGCACACAATCATGACAAACGTTTCGAGGAGCGCTCGCCTGCTGCAATCCTTGCAGAGCTAAACACGGAATACGGTCCGACGCCGACGGTCGATTCGTGGTCGAAATTGATTGCTGTTTGAGCTGTCTATAGATGTGAGAGAGAAACGACAGGATATGCTTTATCTATTTGTGGCCGGCTGCGTGTATGTCTGTATAGTAGTGTATAGCGGTGGGCTTAACTAGGTATGTCAATTGATTGCTTCGAAACCTAAACGAACAAACGGACGTGTGCGGTCTGATGTTTTTCGGGGTTTGGCCGATTGTGCGATGTTTCCTAAATTGGTTAGTCAACTTTTTCAATGCCCAGGCGGTATAGGGTGGGGCAGTAGCAGCATTCGCACCCAACCCACGCGACTGACACTCCCGTTTGATGTTATTTTTGAGGAAGATCCCCCAAAAGTTAGCTTAGAACCTTTTTCCGCTATTTTATCCGACACTGCTGGCGGTGGCGATGATGGTGCTGGGTGCTGGTGGTGGACTGCTGTCAATATTGAATCCTCAATGGTTTATTAGGCCCTTGTCAGAAGTGATTTAAATTTCAGGCAATCGGGGAATGGGGGAAAGAGAGACGCAGTTCTCTCTGAGCATTAATTGGGCGGAATTGAATTTTGAATGGTAAAGCGCTTTTGTAGAAATTGCAGAGCAACTTTGTCTTCGTTTGTAGTATATGGCACTCGTTTTGTGGCTAAGTGATAGACAATAGCCTGGCAGGATGATCCACTGAAGTTGCCCATTAATTGTGGTAGACATGTCGGTTGGGTATTTTTAATTGGCATAGTCTAATACTTGAATGAATTGGTAGGGGCTAATTAGGAATTTGTCAGATCACATGGGGGATTACGGATGACAAATCAGTATGCTCACAATTGCTAAGAAAATGTTGCCGATATTTTTAATTTCATTAATAATCAATGAAGTTTCGAGAGCGTGCAGCTATCCTTTTGCTTGGAAGGTGGTGCTCTGTAAAGATGTATTTAATGTGGAGTTGATTACTTTTTTGAAGGATTACCCATTTGTCGGTAAAGAAGTCCTCCGAATTGGAATGTATTTTGTTGTTTACTGCCAGACAACTTATCAAAGGAAAAGTGAAAGGTTAAAGAAATTTCTTGGAAGAGGGATTCAGAACTCGGGTCAACTATTTATGATTTTAGTATTTATATTTATGTTTAACTGGCATTTCGCTGGGCATCCGTGGAATGATTATTTTGTAAATGTTTGTGGTGTATGTGATTTGTACCAGTAATTGTAAGAAAATCATAGGTAAAAAATGTTGTTTGGAAGTACTTTAAATGACCTGAAACTAGACCAACACGTTTTTCCAGCTAGAGTGGTCTTTGGTTAACTATCAGTAGTTGTTTAACATGACACTTCTTAACTTTCTAGTATACGTAGTAAGAGAAAGATGTACGCAGAAATTGGTAAACAGAGAATATAGAGTTTGAAAAAGTTGTAAGGTAAAAGTTCTTGCTTAACTATTATTTTTGTAAACAAGAACTAGTTTTTGAGTTTTCAAGAATCAAGTCACTCAGCGTATGAATTATTTTCTCCCTATAATTATTTTCTCCATCTTGTGTGCAATAAAAAATTCGAATTTGTTTTCTCAAGAATTAGTTTGTTGGTTTAAGTATTTTTATATTTAATATTTTTATTTAAAAGAATCAAACATTTCATTTGTGGCGAAACGTGTATCAGCCCAGTTGTAAAAAATGGAACGTGAAAGCGGTAATTTAATTGAAGCAAACGAAGAAATAAAAATATTGAAAATAAAACCCTATTCCGTTGTATTTGAATTGGGGAATATCCTACGAAGGGATTTTAGCTTTGGAGGATTTCCAATCAGAAAACAATTTAAATAATAAAATCCCACGAAATCGAATATGTATTTCACCAACAAAATTCAGTTCCGATACGGTTTAATTTTAATTGTCTTAATTAAGACTACTAGTGACACCTGTGGTCGAAATTCGACCAATTTCGTATGTAGATAAATTAACGAAAGAAAACTTGTTTTTTACATAATTTATTTATTATTTATTTTAATTTATTTATATGCTAAATCTTAATTCATATACCTTTCCGCTATGAAATAAGAATGGAAAAGGACGGAACATGAATGTTCGCTTCCATAGTAACACCTCGCAGATAACTCTGCAATGCCCCTGAAATAATATTTTATGATTGCTTAATTTTAGGGGTAATTAAATTGCATACCTTTATGGGTTAATGAGACTCTCCAACAGGTTCTAATCTAAGATGATTAAATTCGTTACAATGGAAACCATTTTTCGATTAACTGCTAAGCATTTTGTAGGGGAAATGCTTAAGTTCATTTTACCAGTCTTAATGGCGACATATACCTACGATTTTTTTGTTTCGGCACATCTATGGCACAGAACCTTTCGAATGATATAAGTTTCATTCTCCTCATTTCATGACAAATACTTAAAAAGTGCACGGAAAGTTTTGATGTTTATATTAATAATGATTGTCAAAAAACTTCATTTTTAAAATATCAATATTTTCGGCTAGGAAAGGAAATCTTGTTGAATTATTGTAAGGCATTCTTTTTTTTTGTTGAACTAATAACATGCTGCGCCATTGATAAAACGCTCTCGATAGTTTCAAGCTGAATATCCTCTGGGACCATACAAGTTACTTCCGAAAACAAATGAAAAACAACCGTCAGGAACAATTTTTGACAGATATTCCAATGTCAGTTACAAACGAAAAAGAGTACAAAGCTCCTTGGGGGCATCTAAAATGAGGAGGATAAGTACTTTTATTGAGGATGAAAATAACATTGCATTCCAATAGAATGAAGACGTAGACAAAATGCTTTTCTGAAGAAAAAAAAAAAACATTTTTTGAAATATTTACAATTTCTCCGAAAACAAAAAAGCACATTAAGGGGAACCTTCTCAACATAGAATAAAAGAAGAAAAAATTCAGTACCACGATGGGTATTTAGATTTCAATGGAGATGAGCTTATAAGTATCTATACATTTCGATACATTATACCCGTAGAAAGTTTTAAACTTAAACAATTAAACAATTCTGTCTGTCTCTCCGTCTACTCCTTAAGTATACAGCCTAAACGGCTGCTCGGATTTGTTTTAAACTTCAGATTTCGAGTTTGTGGGCTAACACTTCGGACCCAATTTTTTTTTGCTTGTCAGCCCTACTACTAACGGTACTTTCCTTATAATTATAAGGGTTTTAAACAAGTTTGATTTTTTTTCGAGAACGGCTCTAACGATTTCAACCGAAATTGATATTTGAACTGAGGTAGATAGGATTAACGTTGTTTCGTACTTAGTTTTTCTCTAAAAAAATCGAATAAAAGTACTTTTGAAAATCGGACATACTTATTTCGAAAACAGTCAATACAATTCTAACAAAAATTCATTGCTGAAAACTGAAATTTTTTTAGTAAATTATCGCACAATTGATTTAAAAAAAATACACTTTCTTTCGTTTACCTAAATGAACGGCTTCAACAATTTTGACCAAAATGCATAGGTTCTTGAAGTAAAATGGATGTTTTTAAAATAATCGTTTCCTTCATTCTTTATTTGCTGCTTTTAGAATCTTTAAAAACAAAGTAAAGTTAACATCCTCTAAAATATCCTGTACTTAGTTGTCAACTAAATAGTTGAGCAAGATGATTTTTCTATCAAAACTTTGCAATAAATTTGTTACTATTTCGTGCGAATAATTTTTCAAAAACACCTATACAAATTTTGATCAAATAACGCATTTTGGATAACGTATTCTTAAGTCCCCGTACTTTGTTTTTCATAAAAAGTGCAAATAAAACAGTATTATAAGAATTTCTGAAAAATGACTACGCAAATCCTAATCTATGTTTTATATTCATAGGTAAACGACACGGTATATTTTTGTAAAACTCTGTACTGGGGTGCCAATACAAATTTAACTAAAAATACGAAAAACTTCTTTTTAGCAAATGTTACCCAATTAATTTTTTTTCAACCATAATATTAATTTTACGATTGAAGCTAACACAGTCAGAAACTCCCACTTCATTTGCAATGGCTTTGGAGGATGGTTTTTGATGAAACTTTAAATAAGGTGGCCGGGCAAGGGCAACGCAATACGCAACATGTTTTAAATTGGGTAATATCCAGAGAAGTATTAAAATTCAGAATAGCAAAATTAAGATTATGGGTGTGGGTATATGGGATTTCCTTTTGGAGGAAGCATGCTATGAGAATAGATTAAACTATTAAGGCTACACGTACTGCGAGGACCTGCAAGTCTTTGGTTACCCAGGAATGGTGATGGGCCCGCTGTGGTGGCTTGTCTTTTATGATGATCTCACAACTCTACATTTCCATACATAACTTCCAACACTCGAGGCTTCTGAGACCCTTCCTATATAATTATAGCTCCCATGAAAGAGCTTAGCGGTTTAGACTCGGCATAAAATTGTAGATCCCTTCTTGGTTTGATTTATTATGCGATGTCACATATTAGAGGTCATAGAAAAACCGTGTCCGACGAACATTCATTTGTGCCAATTTTATGACAAATCAAAACCACTGTATCGAGAAGTTTTCTTAGGAAAGCTATTCCCATTTTTTCTTAGGCTTGAACCTGGGACCGGCACTCTAATCGGCGAGCCTTTACGACCACATAGCGCGACAATCAGTATTTAATTTATCTGTTTTAAATAGCCTTGCTATACCCAAAAAGCGCAATTAACTTGATTAATACATTAATTAACTCGTGAACACAAAAACACGATCCAGACCCAAAGTTGATTGCATCTATGGCTAGTTGTTATAACACATCCATAATGTACAGACAAAATGTTAATCACTGAACACGTAAGTCACCTGCAAATACAACTCTGGTTAATGCATTAAATGACCTTGATCTTGTACCTACTTGTAACATCGATTCAATTATATTTTTCTGTGCGTCTTACTTAAGGGCAGTGTTAACAGATCGTTGCAACAATTGATCCCAATATTAGTTTGGGATGAATTTCCCCTTTAAAGAACAAAATATCATTCCGTTGGTTAACTGGAGTATTTCAATTGAAAAGAACTTCAACCAATGACTCTCATAGAACCAAAACTAAATTAAGGTCGACCTATATCTACATTTATAGAACTGTGTCTCACGACGAGTTTACTATACGAAAAATTTTGAAAACTGGATTTCTCTATTAGAGAATCTTTGTTAATGTATATTATAATAACAAATATAATAAATTATTATAAAGTTTTAAATAATCTAAATTCTCCTATTTTTTTAAGTTCATTTCAAAAAGTGATATATTATTCAACGCAACCCCAAACAAGATGTATAAAATCAATTAAAAAAAATACTAGAATTGTTGAACTTGTTTTCTGCAACAAAATCTCCACCTTACCTCATGATTTTCCAATACTTTGCTACTAACATTGATTTCTGAACTTATGAAACTGCTCTGAATTTCCCATGAGAAGTACAAAAGGAACAAATAATTTTCTACACGCACTATCTGACAACACTGCTGCAGTTATAACAACACCACCTGCCAGCTGCCACCTGCCACTCGTAGGTAGATACTCAAAGTTGAGTAGCTCAGCTCTTGCCTTTTCTTTTCTTGCACTGATATCTTAAGTGCCAACTCAACGGCAGGTGTTATAGCCCTCCTCGGTGTCACAAGGGTCCCTCTGCCATCTGAGAGTGCTTTCACCAAGAAGGCGTTAATGTCACCACCACGAACACAACAATATCTAATTGCCTCAACAAGTCAAAGGTTGCACAACCAGCAGACTATGTGTGTCTACAGCTTAATGGGAAATTACAATTGATCTCTGGACAGCAAAGCGACGACCTTTCGACCAAATTACCCGACAACGATTTTTCGCTTATAGGGTCAGTAGCTGAGCGGTAGGGATGGCAGCCACAGTGGAATGTATAAACGACAAACTACTTTTTACTTTGTCACTGTTTGCCACATTCCGTTTGTGTGTGCGGCCATTTGGAGTGTTTACCAATCGGGCGTTATTACCTCGCAAACACCGCCAGCGTGTCTGCTTCCATGACAATTACCCAAATGACTTTGCGGATAAGAGAAGATTTTTCTGTTTCCAACAATTGCAGATATACCTATCTACTTAACGCGGGATTTATTTTGGATGGACGGCCGGCAGTGTCAGACGCGTGCGTGTGCCCGCTTTCTGTCAACCGATTGTCGTTGATTTTTATGGCAGCCGGGCGATTAATGTTAATTGCTTTCATGTATACGCTTTTACGTTGATACGTTGTAGGTTCCGGTTTGTTGGTAAGAAGATGATTAGCTGGGGCTGAGTCACTCAGGTAATTTGTAAGCATTCGGAGTCTGGTTTGAGTCGGTGCACAAAGTACAAGCAAAGTGTTTAAATTAATTTTATAATGTACAATTAAGCGAATCACGTAAAGGGGAGTTTTGTTGAACTCTGAGCGAGCGTTTTATAAATAATTAAATGCACTCGACAGGATTTCAATTTAAATGGCGTCCGCTAATAAGCCATCATGTTGTTGATCAGTTTGAGCGTAGGCTATACGCATATCATTAAGACGGCATGACTTTTATTAGTTGGTATTTTTTGATAATAAGTGGTCATTAAGATGCTCCGTCAGTTTTTCTATAGAAGGACAGGCGGCGAAAGAGCTGGGGGGATTTGTATTAATTGCCAGCGAATATTCGCAGTAGAATGTTGGAAAAAATGAATGACTCAGGTGTTAAAAATTTGTCCTTATGGAGTTGACTGGCGCCTTAAGTCTCCTACTCGTAAAGGGTCTACACGTAGCAGGAGAAGGGTCTAGCATTGTTAAGTTTGATTTTTGAAAACGTTTGTCAATGTCTTGACGGTCATTAACTTTACTTTTACGTGCTTTATTTCATTTTTAAGTTGTGAATCGATTACTTTAAAAAAAGGCCACCATCTCATCCAATTCGTAGAAGGAAAGCTTTACACAGCTTTATCAAAAGGCAGTCTTGCTTTACCACTATTTATAGTTAAAGATCAATTCGCGATACCAATCTTTTATATATCTAAAGGGTTTTTGTATTGGGCCGAGTCAATGTTGGCAGCCTGTGCCGGTCATGTTGTTTTGTCTACGGCTGTCCAATCTTACGTTTACTATTCAGATACTGATGCCAAATTACCGCAGTAAGTTACACGGTTGATTAAGAAGCACTTCCTAATGTTAAATGAGTGCCTGTTGCTCTGCACCCATTTTACTGCAAACGCGATGGCCCTACAAACTCGACTCTTCAACGTTTGGTGGGTTAATTCGAGACAAACGGTTCAGTAAACAGTCAGCTAACACCCGGACGTCAAGGAAACACCAGATAGGACGCGAAGAAGTCAGCCTTTTTCGAATTCTGAGTCGGGACTTAGACCTGTAGGTACAATATCAAACGGATCCACAGCTTAAAGTTTATGATCATAAGCAACGCGACGTTTGTTCACTGATTGGGCTTCGGAGTCCGGAGAGTCCGGAAGAGGGCCACAATGTTGGCCGAAAGATCGACCTTAACGGCGAGGCACATTTTTAGATAAATGTCAATGTAAACATAGTACAGACGACACCAACCCAACCGAGGTTTGCCAGATTGCAATATAGCATTGACAAAAATCTACTGTTTTGTGCGGATTTCGGGCCGGCAGGCGGCGTCATTGATCTCTACTTTCTTAAAAATTACATTGTTGAGGCCCAAATCGAACGATATGGAGGTAGACTACATGTGATTCTAGCAGGACGCGGGGCTACATGCCACACAGCAGACGTTACTATGGACATTCTACATGAACGATTTGAGTGAGGGGTGGTGACCTCTAGCAGAGGTGGCGTTAATTGAACACCACGATAGCGCGATTTGACCCCGCTAGACTATTTCTTGAGCGGTTACCTGAAGTCACAGGTCTAATTAGCCGCAATCATTCATGGTCTTAAAGCCAAAATAATCAATGCCATCGCTCAAAATCAACCTGATATATTAGGCAAAAGCATTAACCACCCGGATCCGTGCCACCGTGAGAAGCCGCGGGAGACATTTGAACGATGCTATGTAAAACTTTGTAAAGAAAACTATTTTTCAACAGTCACTTTTACTTTCCTTTTTAAATTTTTGATAGCGCTATACAGTCTGAACAACTTTGATGACAAACTGTTGAATAGATAGATAGTACTCTTAATATTCTACAGCAAATTTTTTACAAAAAATTAATGAACATGGCGTTTGCCGTCTGCCTGATTGACAACAATTAAATAATTAAATAAAATAAAAAATAACCGAAGTATGAAGCCTCGTTAGTTTCTTTTAAAGTGCGATTTTCGTAGTGTTAGAAGTTTTCGTTAATAATTTAAAGCTTTTTTGCAGAACTGTGTTTGTTTTTCCATATTAATTAAGCAGTATAAAGACTTGATCCGCCGATAGGACATTGCTTCCGAAGATGTCCCTCCTAATTTCTTTTAAAACTGGACAAGTTCCAATAAAATGTATGATATCTTCTCTTTCTTCCAAATTACACAAGTTACACAGAAAGGTCTTCTCTGTGTGGGATATAATTAAGCTTTAGATGTTCTTTACGTAACTTAAAAACTGTCGATATTTCCGATACACTATATTCATCACGGAAGTAATTGTTTTCCAGCAGATTATGATCCAGCGATCCCGAAGTTTGTTCCTCGTCCAATGATCGAGCTTTTTCATCGATCTTTGCAATAAGTTGATAAAGTTGATAAATTGTAAAGCAATACTGTAATTAATAAATTAAAATTGTACTTGTAAAGGCTATGTCGTGCCACGCCTACTTTTTAGAGGCATTTTGTGGTAAAAATGTAACATATTTTCTGACTTTACTGCCTTTAACCTGGCATTGCTCAAATAATTGTTAATACAAACTAAAAAAAAAACTTAAGGTGGCTTCCACAAATATTATGAGCTAATAGTCACCCTTCTTCTTTATCTAAAAGCTGAGCTACAGGCCAAAAACTAACATTTTATTCTGTTATTTAGTTATACATAAGTTTATCATGTTAGTTTTTAAATCAAATGAAAAAATATCAGCAGCAAATGCTATTCGGCCCTAGCGAGGTATCCGTCGGAATGGAAAATTCTCCGCAACGCATACTCCGTCGGAGGCTCAAATTACATTCGAGGTATACACATTCGGAAAAGAAAACGCTTCACTACAAATTGTAAATAAATTCCGTAACCAATTTCTGTCGGAGGATATCGGAACCTCCTAGCTGTCAAAAATTTAGCAAAAAAATGAACTTCATCGCGCACTTCAACGTAGTTCGCCGATATGCGGTACAAAATTTGGGAAAGATATTCCGAATAGCTGTTCGGAAGAATACCCCGACCGAAGCTAAAATCCTCCGAATCGTATAAAATCTGAGATTTTCCATTCCGACGGATACCTCGCTAGGGCAGATTGATCTCCTTTGAACTGATGGGCTTGCATCGAAAGCACCTCGTGTTGTTTTCTCTGTTGGAGCGGAACGTAATTGAAGAATGCCGTTTGAATGTGAGTGTGATCAACAGCGGCAATGCTTTTCTGCGGAAATGAGTAATAAGAACTACGTTAGTCAAGTTAAATTTCAACGAAAACCTTTGGCTCTTATAATGTTGACACTTTTTGTACTAATTAAGAAGCGCTTTCTAGACGTTCGCAAGAGGTGGCGCTGTGCCAAAAAAACCTTAAGATGTAATTTTTGTGTTTCTGGGAATCTAACCCAGGACCCCTCTCTTAGAAGTCTAACTCACTAACCACAAAGCAACTGCTCCTACCACTTTCTTTACGATTACATTTGATCAGCGACAAGGAGTGTCATTTTTGGCTTGGTAAAGAGAGAGTGCATTGTAACTGTCTGCGGTGATCACTACCGGGCAGTGTTTTACTTAGGTACTTATATCTGTAGCATAAATTTAAAAGACATTTGATTCGAAAAAGATACACTGGAAACACTTTCATGAACTCACTTCTAGTGGAATATTTTTTATTTTTAAATTGTCCTCCAACCACTGCACGGCTCCACTGACAAGAATTGCTACAATTCGAATTCAAGAATACGAAGCAGAGACGATGAAAGCGAAACTTGTCAATTGTATAGATATTAGGTATACCGTATACCCCCACTTCCCCCAACACGGAGAGCGAACGAAACATAGAAACGAAAAAGTAAATCTTGTTTACCTAGGGGCAACCTAACATAGTCTCAGTTCCACTAAGCAATTCACGGCCGACAGTCGATAGATATAATTCAGCAGCCACCGGTCTATACATCACGTGGATAAACCGATCTACATAGAGCGCGCTTCCGCAGTCAAATCGCTTCAAGATAGACTCCGGAAAATCCGGTCCCAGAGACGCCATCGTTGACGTTGTTCTTTTTTTATAAATTGTATACGAAACGCACGTCTCGCCAATTTGTTTGCATCGAATTGTAAATTTTGTGCGCGACCACCAATAATTAAGCTCTAGCAACAGATACACCCGCGAACCAAGTACACATGAGAATGCTAATTGACTTTGGCCGTAGTTGTAGTCGTCGGTTTTGTTGGTGTAATTTCGACTGCAAGTGGTGCTTCTACTAATCGCGCGACTAAAACGACCCCTATCATCATTTCTTTTCTCATTTGTTTTAGTGGTGCTACGAAAGTGTTGTGCTGCGTTTCTAGTTTCGGTGTCAGTTACAGCGGTCCAGTGTAAAACGGTCCGAGCGACCGCTTTCAATCGAATAGAATCTGCCCGGTTGTTCTAAGGCGAAATGTTCAGTTCGGTGCTAAGTGCTTTTGTGAGCTGTTTCTTTGCGGTTTTCATCAATGGCAGCCTTGGAATGGTGCACAATTCCAGGTTAGTAGATAATAGATACAGAGTTAAGCAAGTTGTGTGCGTGTGTGTGAGAGAGTGCATGTCACCAATTAGACCTTGCCATTAGAATGCGTATGAGATGAGCCAGTGGGAGTGGGGCTTGGGGCAGCGAACATTTGCGAGATTCTGCAACTTTGATAAGAGTCTTGCTGACTGAGCGTGCAGCGACTATCAATCAGTGGAAATTTGTTTGCTTCGGTTGTGGCGATGTGAATTTTGATGTGCATTTGAAAAGGGCCAGGGGTCGTCAATCGTCATCGCCATCCATGCCACTGTCGCGATTCATATACCGATAAGAGGCGGATGGACGTTTTGTGTGTGGGTGGAGTGTGTGTGTGTGTGTGTGCATTTGTGTATGAGCATTGAAACTGTTTTGGGGTTGACAGAATTATGTACGCTGCAAACCGGAAATGTTTCATTTTGAAATTGATTCCGGTAAATATTTGCATTGCCGTGCAGTTGCGGCGAGGGTTGATTTCGTATCTAGATATATCTGTGGACGGATGGACGGTCTAGCGGATGGAGATGGTGCTGACAATGAGTTACATTATATGGTATGTAGTTGTGCGGTGTGCCGGCTGGGTATACACAGAGGTTGCGTTTGAAATTGAAATTGGCTTTGGTATGGCGCGAGTGAGTACACGCTGGTGACCTATTTTGGGCATGACTTTGATTTTGGACCAGAAATTCGATCCGTGGATTTGATGGACAGTGATATTAAGTTGTCGTTCGGTCAATTGAAGAAGACTGGGTACAATGGGAAGTACTTTAAAAGGCTAAACGATCGAATGGTCATATTTAGGCATTTTTGTGCTGACTAGTTTCGCATGTCCTTGGCATACAAATAAGGAAGCTCACATCTGTTGCGCTTGAAATTGCTTTGCCAGTGAAAAAAAATTGCCTACCAACAGGTTGACAGGCGACTCCAATGGTCGCCGATGATTTTAAGTCAAAAGAAATGAAAATAACATTTGCTGTGACAATTTCAAAGCTTTAATAAATCGGCTGATATCACGTGCATGTGCATGGAATTCTATAATCTGAAAAATGAGAGTAGAGAAGTTTGTTTTAAAAATAATTTGGAAAAGTCTATTGGTATCGCGATATTAAATAATGTATGTCAAGCTACAGAAATCCAAAAACATTTAAGTGGAATTTTCATTGAATTCCAGTCAGCAGTTTTCGAGTTTACTCGGAACATACACACGTCTTCAGTTATATCTCATCGCTAGCTTAACATATTCATGAATGTATTGGCTCTCCTCAGATTTGTTTTTCTATATTGATTTAGAGTTACAGTAAAACCCGGATAAGTGCCTCTCGCTTTTTCGCTTTTTAAAAACAAATATTCTTGCATTTTTTTATATAAAACTCATTCTATAAGTACCTTTCGCTTAATTACCTTTCCCGCTTGTTGCCTTTTATTTTTTATAATTTTATTGAAAAAAATTCTTTTAAGTACACATTTTTGAAATCAGCTAAAAAAATAAAATGCTTTTTACCTTTAGCCCTTCCTTGTGTTTGATAAATAGTTACAAAGTTTTCTTTTTAAAGGTTACCAATACTAGTCAGTTAATGTAGTGTATTTTATTATTTTTTAAATAAAATTAAATAGTTTTTTGTTATAAAAAATGTTTTTTTTTTAATTTTTTTATAAATAAGGAGATATGTGCATTTAAGCGGATTTTTTTAAACTGCGTAACCCGCATAAGTGCCTATCAAAACGGGGGCATTTAAAGTGAGGTACTTATCCGGGTTTTTCTGTATTTGAGAAGTGTCACGTTAAAGGATGTAAAGTCGGAAAAAAAGTAATGTTAGTCAGAACAACACCTAGGGAGTTGGCGAGGCAATAAACCAATAGCCATAAACCATAGCCCGTAAATACTTGGGAGTCTCAGGAAACGTGTCAAAACAAAGTTTCATCTAAATCTGTTCAGTAGTTTTCCCGCCAACTGGTAACAGACATAAGACCATCACGGCATCACCATTTTTTTAAATGGTAGATGTAAAGTTTGGATTACTATTTTTTTTTTTTTTGGATTACTAGTTTATTTTTCTTATAAGCGATGTTAGACAAAATAAACCATACAACAAAATATTGTAAGTAAAAGAATTCACTTTTGGCGGTTAGAGGGGTTAAATTATGCAAATTAAATTAAAATAAATTAAATAAAATTATGCAAACAAAATTTATTGTAAAATATAACCCAAAAAAAGTAAAAAAGTTAAATGATTTATTCAGGGTGTAAAAATAAACAACCACTTACATTTTTATTCAAATCGAAAATGGGGTTTTCGAGATTGAGCCATTTTTAAAATATAGCTTTCAGGGATTCGTATGAATACCGAAGGGAGCAGTTATTTTAAATAATCAATTTTAATCCAAGTATCCAAGAATCCAAGTAAGCATTGTGGTCAAAATCTTTAAGCCCGGTTCCATGTAAACTCTAGAGAAAATTCAATTTTTAGAAAAAGTATTTTTTTTTCAAAAATCCCCTGTATAATTAATTTAGAGAAAAATAGAGTTTGCTAACAAGTAAGGAAGAACAATATTATTTTAGGAATGCATTTTCTTTAAAATCGTGTGGACTGCGTTTTCGATTTAAGTTAAAGGTCTCTTATTCGATTTTTGTGCGACAAACTGGCTACATAACTAAGTTAACCTCACTTACATAAGCTCAAATATCAATATTGGTTGAAATCGTTAAAGCCATTTTCAAAAAAAAATTATTTTGTTAAAAAATATATTGGGGCCAACATGCAACAAAAATGTGGCTCTGAACGTGAAGTTTATAACCCTCAAATATAAAGTTCTAAGCAAATCTGTTCAGCCCTTAGGTTGTAGATCTTATCTATCATCATTTAAAAATCACGGTGACCTACCTTTCCTATTAATTCCTGCTTATAAAGGACAGACACATTTTATAGAGAACAAGATGGCTTAGGTAGTTCACTTAATTTGTTGTATTTCCTCTCCTCCAACGGGTCCAAGTTCAAAACTTCATTTGTATTGAGACCTCAACCGGGTAATAATGAAGGGCAAATTTAATTCCTCTTCTTACCGGGCTAGGGCTATAAAATAAACCTCCTGTAGCTGGTGTCTTGAATAAATTAAATAAGTTAATAGTGCATTCGTCTTTATTTGAATAACAAAAGAGTTTTTAAAATATATTGTGGATTCTACTGATGTTTCCAACTAATGCATCGTCAGTTAAATGGTCGGTCAAGGGAGTTTATGATGAGTGATGTTGGAGCTGAACAAAAAAAAGAGAGTTCTCGGACACGTAAGGGTTCTTGATAGTATTAGGTTACGTTGCTTTTTGTCGTACCGATTACTGCGTTATTTCGAAACCGATTTTTATGAAATATACACCAAATGAAAGATGAACCTCCGTAGGTAAATTACCACATGTTTTTTTTTGTTGCTTGTGCAAACAAAAGTACAAAAAAAACAGCGTTTTTAACGAGACCATTACCGGTAAGGAAAAGAGAAAGCGCTATCGAATTTGAGAACTTTGAGATCTTTCTAGATTTTTCCAGTAAAAATTAATATGTAAAACTATCTTCACTTCTTGTGCCTTATAACTTTAGCCAGCCATTGCAATCATTTCTTGTATGCTCTTTACGATAAGGCATCCTTTTCCACTCCAAACCGGTAAGCGCCTAAAATGCCCCCAAATAGACTTAATTAAAAACGTCCTTCCTCGCAAGTTCCAGTGTAAAATTTGCTTTCATTACACTTTCGTTTAAATAAATTTCCAGAACCACTTCGTCGGTGTCGAATCGGACTAATTTGCTCTCCTTCCTCCTTGAGTGACCCTAAATTTAGAGCAAGCCACAACAGAATCGTTTCGCTTTTTTTTTCGTCTGTCTGTTCTTTTCTCGAAATTGGAATGGCAATTAAATTAATAACCATAACCACTTGCGCGGCAGCACTTTGTTTGCTCGCACACAAAAATAAAAATTATGATTTCTAAGCACGCAATCACCCAAAGCTCCTCGTAACACCCACCCCTTTCCCTGAAGATAAACAAATTCATTGGAATGCTGTTTATACACAACAGCCCTCCCGTAGAAATTCCCACCCAAAACAACCAACGATACCGCAAACAAAGTGTGAAGAGAACTCGAAATGGGCTTGTTTATCAATTTATGCTCAGCACCCGGGCGACTACTCCCGGAGAGTTTACGGTTTCTTCGCGTGTCTCGCAAACTGACATGGTACTTGCGGAAGAGGATTGGTATCTCTCCCCCTCATAGTATAGTGCGGAAGTTGCTGCAGCAGCGGATAAACCAAATTACAGATCAATTTAAGGATAAAGGAGACCACGGAGAATATTTTTTGTCTGTCTCGCCACCCCTCACTGTGGTACGCGGGCATTATGCTCGTCTAATCCAGTGTAAATGAAAAGTTATCGCCGGCAAACAGGTGACAAAAGCGTATTGAACGCGCATTTGACAGCGTTTGACATAATCCGGTGTTCAGTTTAAAATGAGAAAAATAAGAGCAGCATCACCTTGACATCACCCGCCATGGCCATCCCCGCACAGGGTGTGTAAACAGACTCTTTAAGTTGGATGAGAGGAGAGTACCATGTCCCAGTGGGCATGTAGCCTGGAAGACATTTAAGTAGAACACTGCTGTTGTAGAACGGCACGTGATTAACAGCGGTGGGCGAGACAACAATCAGCATTCAAATTAAAGTCTTAATGGGGTGGATGTTCCAGTGTCGAGGGGCATTGTCACGAAGTTGGTGAAAAGTTTAATTTTGCTTTTCGCCTTTTTTCGTTTGTGTGGCACGTGGGTTGGTGGTGGATTTAAAGTTCTGTTTGCTTAGAATTAGGTCAGATCATCTTAATGGGTGTCCCGGAGCGGTATTCAAATATTTGGAACAGTTTTCCTCGTGTAAACGTGACATGGCCAATGGCAAATGTATGGCCATTTAGTAGAGGAGGGTGTCAGTGTCATGCATGAGAATGCATAAATTAGTTCAGAAGGTGGAAGAGATTATCAGTTTTCCACATTCGGACTGTGGGGCGGTTTCATTTTACTATTGTAAATAAATGTCTTATATGCTTGGGTGACTCATCCAGGAGGGGGGGTGTGTGGTCTGGGTTTTGATGCGTTTTCTAAATGAAGAAGGGTATTCTGTGGATGTCTGTCCTTTTTTGGAATTGTGTAAAAACTCTTGATAGCCACTGATGAGAGTTGTAAGTGGGATTCCTTTGTGATGCTTGGCCAAATGAATAGCAAACATCCAAGACAACAGTCAGAGGAAAACAAACAGGAATGACAGGAAAACAAATTTAAATTAAACAACAACGTTGTGAGATGTTAAATTGATTCTGGCTTTGTTTTGAAGCTACATTCACATCATTTTGTGTGGAATAATACATCATTTACATGGTCGCAACAGTTCGCTGAGAGTGTTTCAAGCGAACGGTTCAATTTGTGATGACACGGTCCAGTATGTACGCCGAAATGCCATAAAGCGCACCAAACAGTCAATGTTTGAGGATGCATTGGTACCTGGTCGAACACTTGTCGATTGTGTTCGCTCCAATAGCGACAATTTTATTTCGCCAGTTGAAATGACCGCTGAGCCAAAAATGGGCCTCATTCGCGAAGATGATTTTTTGACTTAAATATCAAGCCAACATTTCCAGCGCCCAATTAACAACTCACGGCGTTGTCTGTATGATCGTCCGGCTTCAATTCTTACATAAGCACAATCTTATATCGATGTAGGCTTAAATTCAACAGCAGAATTTTCCAGTTTGACTCTCTGGCGATGCCCAATTCAGCTGATCGACGCCGAATCGACATTTATTTTTCGAGACTGGCCATTACAAGTCTGCGCACTGAAGCCATGAACGAATGACCTCACGACAAAATTCACGTTGCGTATTTACAATAAGACGGAGTTTCAATAGTATTTTTCAATAATTTCCGCATATTCGGCAAGCATGAAACGATGTATGATGAAATGGCAAAACTTATTGAATATTCTGACAGCTGGATGTCATTGGCGACTTTAACAGTTACTAAAACATAACAAATGGAAAAAGAAAACAAGTGGCGCTCTTTGGGACTGAATTGTACAAAATGTTTTTTGTGCGGGGATTTGTTCTGGCATCACGTTAAAACTACTCACCCAATCCATTTGCTCTATTCAGATCAACACTCAGCTTTAATTTCATAACAATTCGTTCGTCATTTCAAAGATGTACAGATTAAAATTTTGTAAAAGACGGCAGAGATGTCATTGTTGTCGGTCGTCCCCGAAAGAAGAAATTGTATTTATGCTTTTTTAGATGTCACCTCACAGGTGTTTTGCATTTAAGAGAGAGACTCGTACACCAGCAGATCTATTGTGTAAAGACTTTATCAGACAGGGTACGCGTCTCTTAGAATAGCCTTTACCCAGTGATCTTTCAGGTCCCAGAGTCGTGAGATTTAAACTAAAAAAAATAAATAAAGGAAAAACTTGCCCATGGAATTGACTTGAATTATAAAAACCCACAATGAATGACAAAAGTTTTGTGATACTCAGTCTGGCCATGAGAGCATGAGAGAGGGTGACTAATAAGTTTGCATTTCATTTTGAAGGTTAATAAAAATTAGATAAACTGGCTGCCTGGGAGGAAAAGCCCAATCCCGTCATTGGGCACTATCTTTTAAAACCAAACAACTACTAAAGCGTCGACAACTCTACGGAATATGGATGGTTCTGCAAACTGTTGATTTTGCAACAATAATATTCAAGTTGATTTATAAAAGTAAATCAACTTGAACTCGATTTAAACGAAAGCACTCTTTAAAATAAAAGTTTTGTAGTCCCGAAAAACAAATTCGGTCTCTATAATTTCGTGTTATACCCGCGTCTTCAATATCGTCAAACAAAAACTCATGTCTTAACATTTTGAAAGCTTCACTAGTTATAACAATATTAATTTGTAAACCGATCGTTTACCTTGCAAACTTTTGACACACTTGCTAAAATTTTCTGTGCCAAAATAGAGTTGACAGTTTTTGTGGAAGGAAACAGGATTATTATTTCCAAAGTCTTTGCAAATTAAACGCAAAGAGAATATAAAAATTGCAAAGAATTTGCAAATTACACTTTTAATTCCAACTTTTCACTTATGAAATTTTATAATTCCGAGGAACGCAATGTTTTCCAAATTGATGAAAAATTTGATAATTGCATAGTGAAAAGTTGACAAGTTGTTTTGTGGAATAGGGCCCAGTTCTTCTAACTCAAGTCGAATTAGATAAAAAACAGATAAAATTACTGTGGTGTAACGCAGCGTTTCTTACTGCTACAGGATACATGAACAAATAAACTCATTTTAAGGAAGTAAATATAAACATTATAATAAAACTGCATGGCACTCATTCCGTATGTCGATTATCGTCAGGCGATAGCATTTCGACATTTTCAACATTTTGCTTCACGTAACTCAATAATCGGCAGACTACTATCGTCAAGACGATAGCGTTTGCGCGATAGCTAAAGAGGTATCGTCTTGCAGTGATTTGAGAACAATTAATTCGTCGGCACCAAACACAACAACCGAAATCGTTTTACAAATGTCATACGATAACGTTTAGTGCTTATTCCACTTACAGTTTGTGAGCTACAGAGATACCGAAAGTTCTCAAACTTTGTAAAATTACATTGTTCTCAAACTTTATCTCTTCTCTTCTCTTCTCTACATATAATAAAACTGTAGAATAAAAAATGCCTGACCGACAATCACGCAGAAACTACTGGACGGATTTTGATGAAACTTGCCATAGTGATTGCTTATGTTCTGGGTCGGGCTTTAGGATACTTTTAACGCAGAATATAACTTGGCTTTTACAAAATAGTCAAAATAACGGAATATATGTACGGAAAATTCTATTTATACAGACCTAGCTCAGTAATGGCTTCTCGGATTGAAAAAGAAAAAATTGATAAATTTAGTAAATATTCTCCTGAGTCATTTAAGATAAAAAACATCCTCGTGCGTTGTCCTGAAGCTGAGCAATGTTCAAAACAATTATTCAAAACATTGCCCACAATTTTTTTTCAGTCATGCAGCAGTGAGTATCGTTGCAGTAGTCTGTGTGTTTGTGATTATTATGTGCGCGCTCTAATGTGATCATATGTTTTCCACTTCAATGGGCAGTCGTGTCTTTTCAGCGCATACATTCAGGTTGAACACGTTTTCAGGTGCTGTTCATTGGGAACATTTTTTAAATGGGCTGGGCTGGGTTTCGTGTGTCAATGTCAAGTTGTTTCATTCGTGTTGCTTCTTTTCGCCGACATTTGAGGTGGGTAAGAGGGAACAAATAACAGAACTTTGAGTAAATCTTTTTTGTATAGACTTTTTAGTAGGAATTAAAATATTTTTTTTATTGTCTTTGTTTTTGCTTTATATTGATATTTTAGAAAGGCCCAAGGGAGGGAACATATTTTTAAAAAAACGGCGGGTGAAGCAAGGCGAGCACGGGTCAGTTGTACCAAATAAACGAGATGATAGTGATAGAGTTACGGAAAGCAAATTGATGACGAGATCGTCGACTACTATCGCGCGGACGATTATCGTTTTAAAAGTTACGGAATGAGTACCCAGGAGATATTATGCCTGTTACCGGTTGACGTGAAAACCACTGGACACATTTTGATAAAAAAATTAAAACTTTAGGCTGTGCTGCAAATTGCCACGCCTACTTTTTGAGTGTTATTTTTAATTAAATGCATTTATTTATTTTATTGCTGCATTTAACTTCGCATAACTTAAATTATTTGTAATCTATAAAAAAGGAAAATACTTGAGCGAATCAAAAATAGGTGAGCTGGTATTTTTAAATTGCGCCCAGGATACAATTTATAAAAAAATATGACAGAACAATGAAAGTTTCGTATATAAAGGTCAAACGAATCGAGCTTCGATTTCGAGCTAGGTGTCTCATTCAGTGGTGCCGATCCAATCCGATGTATCTTGCAAGGAATCTCCAAAACCATATTCCACAGTCAATATTTATCTAGTTTTGTGTTCTTCACAACCATTCACTTCGAACGCCTTCCCCAAAAACGAATGCATTCGAATCTCTACCTCTAGATCTAAAGGCTCAACTCCCTTTATGAGATTTAATTAAAACCAATGTCAGATATCAAATCGACATATACGCTCAATAGCAAATGTTCCATTTCCACCCACTCATTGTTTCCACTTTCTCTCTATTTAAAGCCAGAATGAGGACCATCAACTAACAAGCTCTCAGCTTCCGCCGTCCGACCCGATTAGGATTATTAGAGATGGTGGACCCAAAGTCAATAATGACATACTGCTACTGCTGCAGCTGCAATCAGCGAATATATCCACATCAATGGATGCAACGGCGGCAGTGTCTGCCTTTGGCATAGAGCATCAGCAACAACTGCGACGAGTACGTCGAAATGACAACGAGCAACCGATGACAGATGGGCCAACCACCACCACCACCACCACCATCACCACGACTAGCACCACGCCTAACACCAACAGTAGCTTTTCATCAGACGAAGTCGGTTGGTCGAACATCAATGAAGAAGTCGATATGGTAATTCCAATGGTATTAGCACATTTACAAGAGCTCGGTCTGGCGCATCTCAACTTGCCCGACATCCAGGAGAGTATATCGGTGGTATGTAGATTGATCGTCCATTTATGATGATGGGCTTAGTGAAATTTAAGCTTTTGTGGCTACCTTCCTTTTGTGATTCCCCTTTCAGCGACCGCTTTTCATCACTTACTCCGCCGGACTGTTCCTGAATAATGGCCTCGTCTACAACCTGGCCGGAATTAAGAGGCATGGCGATGCATTGATGACATATTCTGATAAGTCATTTATATGCCGTTTCTATCTGCTCATTAAGAGTCTTCAGGTAAGCCACTCAATTCATAGGTTTGCTTTACGTATACACGCGTGCATATAGTATAATTTGTATCGCTTGAATGTCAGGCGTATGGTGGGAAGATATCAATTTGGCACCATAAAACTAAACTGCTGCTGTCCAAATCAAATGTTTATCTATGCATAAGTTGTCATTAGTATTACGGGACAGTGGACACTGGGAGAGACATAAATTGCTTATCCCTTCGTCACGAGCGCACCTTGTTGCTCTGGCTATGGTACACTGCCTCTGATAGGGATCGACAGGCGTTCAGATAGTGGGAGAGCGGCAGCTATACCTATACATACATGGACCTAGAACATATTAATATTATCCTTTCGGTGGACATTTTCTCAGAAGCGTCTTTCCCACACCCTGTTTAATCGGCCGCCTCCTCCATTTCCACCGCATGAATCCGAACAAATTATGGCGTTGTTTCCCCATTCCCCGTCGGGGGTATTATATTAACAATAATTGGTTAATACTCGGAATTTGATTACTGATTGCATTGTTATCGAAAACTCGATTCCTTGATGAGTATACTGCTCTGCTGTGGTAATGTTAATGATTGCCGGATATCATATCAGATTACATTCACATTGAGTGAATCCTGACGCAAGGGAACGATGGCAGGGACTAAATATCTCGGAATGGTTTATCATTGGGGAATTTATTGGAATGTTTCCTATAGATATGCTGGTTGTTTTGGGAATTTTATAGGCGCACTGTTTATCACTGTAGGTGTTTAGGTGGTAATTAAAGCTATCCAGAGATTGCATTTAAGGGAATCAATGGCATTTGCTTGACAGGAGCATAGTGTACTACAGTAATGCATTGGAATTTGGCTTTCAATTTGTAAAAGGATGTGCGCAATTGAGGGTACAAAATTTCTATCGATCAGCAATTGGGAGACACATAATGCAGTTTGTCCTCAAAGCTACTTTGTAAACTTTTTCAATGCCACCTCTTTTTTATTTATTTAAATTGTCGGCTATACATATATATATGTGCATCGTAAACTATGTTAAAAATAAAAATACACGCGAATATAAATTTTATTGAAGAAAATTCGGATTCGTGGGCGTATACGTAACCTTTTTCGGAAGTTATTTTTTATTCTTGATGCGGAATGTCATACTGTGTTTTTTTACGAATCGGAAGCTTAAGTCTTCTTCGGCCTAGGGGTGAATGTGTCATCTACAACAAATTTTCACCCAAATAGATGTTGTTTCCGTTCTCTGTAGCAATCGAGGGACGACATCAAGTTATATAAATCAAGAATAGAAGGCAATTCATTTGTAGGCCTCGGAGCTGTTTTTAAATCAGTCCTTCTCTATAGAAGATGTACTTAGATGTTTTATGAAACAGGTTGTAAAGTAGGATTTCAAACACCTAAATTCGAGGAAGCACAGTGAGCGAGATGCTAGGGAGCGACCTAAGAAATCGAATGGCGGCGAACTTGCTCTGCAATCAAATCTGTTTTTTTAGTGTATCAATTACCGACGATGTGATAAAATAAAAGTGGAACGTTTGGTTTTGTACCAGTAAATCAAAGGAATAATAAAAAAATCCGTCTGGATTAAGGAAGATTTATATGCAAGTGATTAAAATCACCATAAGCTAACCTTTCATAGGATGAATACCATATCTTTATTCAATCTTTAAAAATAAACAGGACATTCAATCAAGTGGAAAGCTAAGACGTACAGCACTTGAGAGTTGAGATTTGACATAGCAATGTCATTTGGGAATTATTTGCATGCAGCAACAAATCGCTAAGAGATGACGCTCAGTAAATAGCCACCTGTCGTTCAGACTCGTCGCTCACTACGTGGCAGAATAATCCCTTCCATTTGTTTAGTGACATATGCATGACACATGTGGCATTGTATTAAAATGTCCGCCACTAGCGCTCTAGATTTTATTTTGTCCTGTGACAATAAAGGAAACTAGCGTGTCGAGAACGATCGCTTTCGAACTTCAACTATTTTGGTATAGTGAAAACGCTTTTACATCATCTAAAAAAATCTCGTTATTCATTTGATAAGATTGATTAAGTCAAAATAATATAGAAGGAATGACTGCGTTACAAAAAAATCCCATACACCTCGCGTCGACAAGCTGTACAATTTTTTAATAAGAACTAATATTTTTCAAGAATATTTATTTATGAACTTAGAATCGGATTATGGCTCACAAAGCCCTGTGGCACAACAGACAGTCACGTTTAGGCTACTACGACCACGCCGCAAAATCGCCCTCTCACTTTACGAACATCTTGAATAGAATTTAACTGCGAGTTTTCAAATGGGAACATTTTTTAAACGGCTGATTTTATGCGAAAGCATTTTACGGGTTTGCTTTATCGCTGTAGGGTCGTATATCAAAATTCTTGGGATTTTTGAAATAAAATATAACGCTTCGCTTCTCAATTAGCCGTTTGGATTCGTCATAAAATTGATCCCTACCATTCGTCCCAAAAACGAAAACCTCACATAAACGAATGGTTGTGAGAAACAAGTCTTAGGGTCCCACGGACCTGTTATTTTTCGTGTCGTTTGTCCTGCCATCACAGGGTGAATTTTACGAAAAGCTGGGCCTGATTAAAGGAAGATTTGGTCCAATCAAAGGCAGTAGGTAACGCACCAAATATCGCTGTTCTAATTGATTTAAACAAAACGAATAATTATATATCTGAAATTATTATATATACGTAAACATCAAAAGTTTTCGTACACTTTTTAAGCATTTATCATGAAATGAGGAGAATGAATCTTATATCACTCGAAAGGTACTGTGGCACAGATGTGCAGAAACAAAAAATCTTAGGTATATGTCGCCATTAAGACTGGTAAAATTAAGTTAAGAATTTCACATAGAAAATGCTTAGCAGTTAATCGAAAGCATTTTGTTGCCATTCAATTTGTCGCCATCATGTTTCCATAGTGACGAATTTAATCGTCTTAGATTAGAACCTGTTGGAGAGTCTCATTAACCCATAAAGGTATGTAATTTAATTACCCCCAAAAGTATGCAATCATAAAATCTTATTTCAGAGGCATTGCAGAGTTATCTGCGAGGTGTTACTATGAAAACGAACATTCTTGTTATGCCCTTTTCCATTCTAGAACGCTAGAACGTTTAAATATTATTTTTAACACGGATCTTTTCATAATTTTAAGAAGCTACCTATTCTTAAAGATCTAGCCTTGTTAAATCTATTTAAACTTATATTGTCATTCAGTTTATGCCCATAGAAGAATCATCCCGAAGAAACGAAAGTAGTTGCCCCTCAAAGATCAAGTGTTCGGTGATAACATAGGACTTCCCGTGTTCACCACTTGGAAATAGAAAACAAAAAAACTTTGGAGGAACGCTTTAAATCCCAAACTGAATACGGTTCCAATCATTCACCGAAACTAACTAACTTCGCTAATCGTCCACAAGTTGCGAGCACTTTTGTGCAGAGAAAACCATTTGAATTCACACTCACAGGATATGCGTTCACCTCCAAAACCGCGATAAGTTAACAGATTCCATTCAAAGGCCCTCTCGTAACCCCATTCAGAGAGCTCAACACCAATTAGGTATCGCTTCAAGTGTAAGGTTTTGTTTTGTTTCGTACATCACCCAGTTCACCGGTAATTAAGCGGAGCAAAAGAACTGCTCCATCAAACATGCACAAACATTATGTACAAGTGCCAAACCCGCCCTTCTTTGGGCCGCCACGACGACACTGTTTTGTGTTTGCTCTCGTTTATTGCTATTTACATAAACTGTTTTGTGTAGACGACCGTTTTTGTGCGCCGAGAGAGGACAGAGGTGGTATGTAGAATATTTTCACAAGCACTTTATTCTCAACTCGACGAGCAGGATTCAAAGGATGCTCCCCTCCGGATTGTGAATATGCAGGAGTAACTTAAGTTGAGAACGCATTTTAACATGCATTACCTACATTGGTTGGTTAGAATAGGAATAAAATAACCGCCAAGAGACCACTCAATCAAGTCCTCTTTCGCTTCGGTATCCTGGCTCCTATATATTCAACTTTCTGTTCATGTGTGTTTGTATGAGTACCTTGATTCGCAGAACTTAATTAAGAGCAAATCCTGCTACATGTTGTGGCTGAGAGAGCGATGGGGAATGAGTATCTCAGGTGAAGACCCTTCTAAGAGCCAGGTTAACTTTGCATATACATTTTTTTTGCTTCCTTCCCCATGGCTGGGGAGAATGGCTCTTTCTTTCAGTTTTTAACCAATGTGCAGCTGTCCTAGTAACTCATATGAATGCAATTATGAAGATGAAAACAGAAATGGAAATTCGCTCGCCCTCCTGCCCCATTGCAGATTTTTCCTTTTTTTCTTTTTGTCATTCACTTTGAACTGAAATCGTCTATTAGGTGGGGGTGGGGGTGGGTAAGGATTACTCATCGGTCTCTAGTACGCTCTACTTCTTTCTGCGTATGCATGGAATGTGGTACAAGTGTAGGATGTCCAATTGTTTTCCTGCAGCGCATACACACAGAATAGATACAACAAGTATCTATTTGCGGCGTGTGTGCGAAATAGGGTAGATAATATCTATACGTGGGTTTTTTTTCTTTGGTTTATTGTTCCTGGATATATAGTTTTTGTTCTCTTGTACATCAATATGCCTTTAAGTAGACTAATGATGGTGATGGCGTCAGTGAAGATTCATCGACCGTCTGCTTTAATGAGGGCAGTCGCGTAGCAGGTGCGTACGAGATGTTTGAGGCACTATTAGTGCGGTCAGTTAAAAGATGATTGGATATGCGAGTAAGCCAGCCGGTGGACAGAGATTGTCCAGATGGTATATTGGACGCCTTGGCCTTCGAAGCCAATCCCGAAATTGTCCTTGTTAGCTTAAACAATTTTAATACTTTAATCGTGACAAATCAAAGAAAGATCGATACGGGTTCTCATTTTTAGTTCTTCTTTTTAATCTACAAATATCATATCGTACATTTAAGACGTCTCCTATCTGTCTGATGATCAATATGCATCTGCAGATGATCATTGTGACGAATCACCTAATTTTTAATTACTTTCGATTACTTTATCCTTGGCGGAAGAGAGGATTGTCCTATAGCAATCTCTTTAGTCCAGTTTCCTTTAAGAATCTAAGGATGAGACATGAGAGCTGGATCCAGTGACAGTTTTTTCTCATCATTTCCTTCGTACTTGCTAAAGTTTTTCTACCTTTTGTGGACCAGTGTCCCAAATGATCCCAACACGTGTTCTAGGATTTCACTGGATTCATCGAAGAATCTGCAGAGACCTTCTGCAGGCATACCCAGCTTTCTAAAGGCGTTCCTTGATTCTACAATAAACCTTTAGGAAGCCCGTTTCCGTTAGGATGCGCGGGTTAGTTTTATTTGCAAGCCTGGAATCTTTCTTTGCCTGCATCAGTGCCTCATGCCTTGAGTGCCATGCCAGGTTCCTGCCCTGTTTTCTTTCTCTATTCTCCTCAATTCTTTTTTGAGGGTGTGATCCCCTATTCCGCCGAATGGTTCAGAAACTATTAAAGTTTCTGACGCTCCCTTTCTTGCTAGGGAGTCGGCCATTTCATTACCCTCTATTCCCACATGGCCAGGTACCCAACAGAGGGATATTTTGTTTCTTCTACACAGTTCATTAAGTTTTTGTAGGCATTCCCACACATGTTTGGATTAAATGATGTAGGAGTTAAGTAGCATGATATCAACTTGGCTATCTGACATTTAGCAATATTACAGTTTGTTTTGTTTCTGTCGAGGTTGATTTGAACACATCTGTCTATCAGCCTGAAAGATGCTGGTACTTTTGCCCATTGGTTAAGAATATTTAGTTCTAGGCTCGAATACTCCTCCTCCAGTTCTCTCATCAGTTCTTGACCCATCTGTGAACCACGTAAGCATATGCTTGCTCAGTCCGTGAATTGTAAATTCATTGCTCCAGCTTTTCTTGTTGCTCAGCCTAGAAACGAAGTTCTTTTGGAAATCAAATCTTTTGATTGTATCGTTTTAAGGAAAGGCCAATAATGGTTGTTTTGAGTAGTGCATCATACAGTTTCAGACTCTTCGGGCCGGAGCGTTGGTGTCCATTCGCTCTACATGTCCTAGCCATCTTAGACGACTGATGCGTATTTTTCTGACCAGGTCGGTGTCGTTGTACAGCTCGTAGAGTTCGCTGTTAAATCTCCTCCTCCAAAGCCCGTCAACGCAAAGGGGACAAAAAATCACCCCAAGAATCTTGCGTTCGAAACGGCCAAGAAGATCTTCATCCGCCTTTGACAGCGTTCATGCTTCTGCACCATATAGCAGGACTGGGATAATGAGGGTCTGAAATTGAGTTGACTTAGTGTTTCTTGACAAGGCCTTACTAGTCAATTGCCGTCTTAGTCCAAATAAACAGCGATTGGCAAGTGTAACTCTTCGTTTGATTTCTGCTGTGGTGTCGTTATCGGATTTAATTAATCAGCTTCTTAAAAAGTTTTGACACTACTGGTAAAAGTTAGATGTGCCTATATGAGGTAACTCCTGATAGGGTTAACCGGGTTGTAGTATAACTATAATTTCTGCAATCTTCCAGTGACTTGGAACACATTCGACATATGTCTTACGATTGCCTGACGTTAAGGACATTGAACTGAGAATCTAGTAAGTTAAGGTAGTTTAGATCATTTGCAGTTCATTGGCAATCGTCTGAAAATAGCTTTAGTTTGAAGCTTATATTTTACCAATGCTATGAAGGGTAGATCCTTCGAGATTTGAACGGTTTTAAGATCACGATCCTGGTGATTTTCTATTAGAAAGCTCATGGCACATATGCAGAGTTATTTTTACGAAACATTTGTGATAACGTCTTTATCTATTCTATCAGAGAATTCAAGGCGTTCGTTTAACATGCTAGGCGGAAAAGGTTCAAAAACATTTGTCAGATCGAAAAAAGCTTGACATTTTCTTTTCATCAGATTTTCTTAACTGAAGATCTTGCGTTTGACGTCTCTTTAAACAGTTGACAGCCTTCCAAATGGAGAAGTCTGTTATATTGTCAGCAGTTAAGTTGCATAGTTGCATAGGTAGTTAGTTAGTTAGGTATATATTTTTAAATTCATAGATCCTTTATTTAAGTTTCTTATACTAATTCTGTTAAATATAGTTTTATCCCCCCGATATCTTGTGATTTGTCCATTTATGCGAGATATTTTACCGATATTCATGTTGTTAATAAGTTGGTGTACTTACTTCTGCTGCCAGTTGTATGCCTTGTTGTGACCAGAGGAGATCTAAGCTTAATAAATCCTTCGAGTAATTTTTAAAAATTATACTAGTTCGTTATTTTATTGGTAAGTCTTTCATTGTTATGTTTTAATCAGTTTTAATGTATGATCCGAGGAAAAATAATTACGGCTTTCAAATTTAAGTTCTTTTCTGTTTGTTTCTTTTGATTTTTAATCTTAATTATAATTTTGTTAAATTTTTCCAAATTTATAAAAAAACAAATTTATAAAAAAACAAATTTAAATTCATGGTGGGAAACTGTTTTTGAAAACAAAATCAAAAAAATAAATATACAATAGCAACTCAAAGCTTTAGTTCCATCTAAAAATGGAAAGCTAAAATTCTACAGCGATTATTTTCGCTCTTTCGGCTGCCGCTTCTTTGCAATACTCGTAGAGCCTATTCCAGCCTTCATCACTATTAAGAATTCTGAGTGTCCCTCCCATAGATATAAGAGTGCTCTCAAAGTGGATTTTTCTTATCTCCAACAAAATAGGACAAACTTACAGGAAGTGAAACCAATCTTCGTGTACCACAAGATTACAATGACCGCATAACACAGTAAGATCTTCTTTTCTTGGCTTTAAAAATAGTTAAAGTATTGAAAATGGTAGCTTTGCGTATGCCCGAAAGCTTGGCATCGTTTGAAATGAGATATTAAGTCGGATCTTCTTCGAAGTGGCTCAATCTTGATTATTGACTTAATAGCGTATACCTTTTCATTTGTCTTCTTAAATGTGAAAGAAGAACATCAAAAGGGGTAATTAAATATTTCTTGTATTAGTTGGTTCCCCATCATTACGATGTGAATGCAAAATCAGCGGAAAGCCCAGCTCTTTTGTATCACAGTAATTCAAACATATTTACCAAGACTCAGCTCAGAGGGGCTGCATTTTATTTACTCTATTACATCCACAAGTCTGCTGAGGAATTTAATATTTTTAAAATATGAAAAAGAAAGATAAACAGCAGAAGAGTAATTTCATCAAAAAGTCATCGAAACGAACGATGGACCAAGCTTCGAATCAATTTTAACGACATCGTTAGCGACATTCTTTTGGCTGCCCTTCGAGAGGATAGTACGGCTGCGAGGAAATTATACGGGGTATCCGTTTAATTCGCCCGCTCGTTTGCCTGCATTTTTTTTCTCCTTCGACGCCATGAAAGTATAATAATGATGATGCCTTAAAGAGCAGGACACTGGGAGTTATTTTTTATTTTGTAGAGCAACATGTTTATGATGCGGATGAAGACGGTATGGTAATTGATTCTTGTGGCTAGATGGATAGATTACATTTTTTTTTGTTATATAAGATGTGCTTTTTGATGATGGAGATACTTGCCAATATGCATATAATGAAGCCAGCTGATTTAAGACTAGAAAGATGTATCCTTGATTGAAATGACTACGGGTTGGAGGACATTTCAAACAATAAAAATATACATTATCTGCAAAAGCAGTGGGAGTCTGGATTGGGAGTACCTTTTACAGATAGCTGGTTAGTGTATTAATGGGCGGCACGTTTTGTTTTGTCGTACCGACTATGGCGTTATTTCGAAACCAAATTTTATGAAATATGGCACCAGTGGAAGGCTGACTTTCGTGAAAGGGAAGAATGATAAAAGAAATTTGGACAAAATGATAAAAAACAACAAAACGAAGAGATGTTGATTGCAAAATAAAATAAGAAAGTTAAAAATGCTTTGCATAAACAAAGGCTGTAACTTTGCGGACGTAGATTTAAAAGTAGTGAACCCTGATATTATAAGGGCTTGGCAAAATTCAACGCATCCTCAACTGAATGGTACGTAGATCAAACTAAAGCTAGATACAGCAGTCCATGGGTCGGAAATCACTTATTTCAAAGTCAAAAATATTGATTTCAAAGAGGAATATCAGCCAAAGACAGCTGTAAATCCACCACCCCACTGTTACCCTATTTTAAATGGGTATATTTAAAAGTGGCCCAGCAGTCCGGGAATCTATGTTTTCTAAAGTATCCTGTGTGGAAGGAAAAAAGAAGACAAAAAGAGAGTGCCGGGCTGATAATTCCTTAATTGGAGGTGTCAAATTTTGTCCGCTGGATTTTCCTTATGAATATAAACTTAGAAACAAAATTGGTCCCAAAAGACAGCCTTGGGGTACCCCAAAATTAGAAAAAAAAACTAAATTTGACTTCCCTTCCTATCGGTTTTTTTTTTTCGGCCTATTTTCTAGGTAGGTACGACCTAAATAAATTAAGCAGGAAATCTAGAAACCTGAAAGGCTTTGGTTGTTTCATAAAAAAATATTCTAGCAGCTACGTTCCATCTATGGACTAAGTTACTGACGACTGACTTCTAGTGGATCAAAAGAATACTCCAAAAGCGTAAAAGATAACAACCAAAGACGGTTAAAAATGTCCGCTTCTAAAAAAGTTAACAGCAGATATTCTACTTGGCTCACTGATAGAGATAAGGCTTTGATGAGGAAGCATGCCAAGAAAGAGAGGTCAGAGGCAGGGCGAAATGACAGTTAAGGATTGTTGACAATCCAACCTCATTGACTTTTTGTGAAGATAATGGTGAGTGCACTGCACAGCCTAATTTATCGACAAACTTAACCCACTTGACACTTAAGGCGTCAAGCTTCGAATTACCACCACCAGGAAAGCAAGGCACCATACCCACAGAGCCAACTGTCAAGTCTCAAAGTTTGGTAACATGTCCGGCTTATAAAAGAATCTATTCAGATGATGAGGCAACAGGTTAAGCGCGATGTGGTAAGCAGGTTGAGTCGATAGGTTAGGTGAGGTTAGGATTGTGGGCTAGCTGGAAATACTCCGTGCAACACTCAGGTAAATACTGACCTATTGTGATGCCCGTTGGGGAAAGAGATTGTCCCTTACCCATTATGACTCTGTCTTAGTCGTTGAGTCGATACTGGTAATGGTAAAGAGACAGCCGACAAGTAGCTTAAAGTGAATAAGGCAAATATCTTTGCAGTACTAGTTGCAGAAGGCAAAAGTCACATCTGAATTATGATGGTACATCTATTTATATCTTTTATACTGCCGCAGAAGTTTGGATACCTCCTCAAGAACCAGGTCTACAATACATGCTTAAACTGTTAAACAAAAAGCTGATTGTAGGGCTATACTGCGTTGCAAGTTTAAAGTCGAATGACAAAGGAGGTTCCAAAGACTTACGACCCTTATCTGAGATAAATTTCGATCAGAGAAAGTAAAATTCTTTTTCTGTAATAAAGGTGGTGAGAAAGCTTAAAGAGGTACCAAGTCATGAACTTACGCAAGGATACCAGCCCTGAAGCTAAAAGAAGAATGACTCTTGTCAATCGCAGTTTCTTTGGGCTAAAAACGCAATTGAGGAACAAAGCCATCTCTAAAGTGGCCCTTTATAAGACGCTAATCGTGCCAGTTCTGCTAAATGGCGCAGAGGCATGGACTCTATTAAAAGCTGATAAGGTAGATAACTCTTGGCTGTTTCGAGCGCAAAATTTTTGTTTGGTCCCGTCTGCACAGACGGTGAATGGAGTAGGAGAAAAGGGGCTGTACAGCGACATCGCCCTAGCCAGAAGAAAGCAATTCCAACGACTGAGGTGGCTGGTTCATATAGACCGAATAGACACGAATGCTCCGGAAGATCTTCGAATCCACTCCCTAGGGACGGCACAGTAGAAGAAGACCGCGACTCAGAGTGGCGCACGGAATTGGGAGGGGAATTAAACCAAATAAGTATGCAAAACTGGAGACAGCCGGCTTAAGATCGGGCTGCAGAAGACGATTATTGTTTGAGTCCCAGGTCCACCGGGTCACGACACGACCCAACAATGCTCTAGTTTTGCGAACTGTGACCGCAAAGTTTTTAGCATTTTTGTAGTGAATTTTTATATTTTCAATGCGTTGCTGAAGCGTGTATCGTTCCATTTTTAGTAATGGCGTAGTTTCTACTTGTCAAATGTCAAAACAACAGCTTCAAAAGTGACAGCTACCGAAATAGCGGGCTATTCAAAATAACACCTCTTATTGGAAAACCCTTTAGCTATAAGCATTTTAATATCAGAAACTTTATTTCAAATAAAGGTACAACATTTGAGAACCCTTCGAAAACAGTCTCCTCAAAAGCCAGTGTGAATTATGAATTAAACGAAAATCTTTCTACTGCGTGCACTTGAAAGTTGGGATCTGTTTGGTATTCCGAAAGTTTCGCTATAAAATTTTCAGTGATTCCAAACTCCCCAAGAAGATATGAATCTCTATTTCTTTTCACTCTTAAAGCCCTGAAAACTCCAGTATTTGATTTAAACTACCTTCCAATACAGACTGTTGAAATCCACTTCAATGACTTCCAACTCCTTGATCGCCCAAGAAAACCCAACTTCAATTCATGCACACAAAAAAAAGAGCCACCAATCCACTCAGATATGCATTGCTTCAGAACAGATTGAGTATTCCGCTGTTGAACAGGACTTCATCTGCATAAGCACCAGCCAACATTGCTTTCATGTATATAATATTCAGAAAACAAAGTGACATCATCATTCACTTGTTGTCACTCCCCAAGTAAAATGACAAAAAAATATGACAAAAAATGAAAATGAAAACTTTATCAAATTTTTCTCCCAAGATTCCTTTGCATCGTCCTCGTCCATGTTTCGGTGTGTCTCTGTGTGTTGCCCCAACAGCAAATTGCAGGTAATCTGTTATACAGAAATCTCAGCGGGTTTCCACTTCGTAATTCCCACCGACACGACGACGGATCTGTATTCAAAAAGACTGAAATCCGAGATAAAAAAAAATGCGCCATCCAGTGGGAGCAGCCGCATCATCATCGCTAGGAATTTGCATTTTTTATCAAACCACCAACTCATCCGTGCCATTTGCTGCACCAACCAGAAAAAAAAAACCCTAAAAGTAATCTTTGCACAAAAATGCATTCTCCTCGTGCCATTCCACCACTCTTGGTCCAAGGCACCATAACATTCGTAAGGCATCCTGCATTACACAGTCAATTTGTGATTTATCTTGAAAAGGCTGCTTGGTGAAGCGGATCCGCATCGGCGTAGCTGCCTAACGAGTGCAGCCGAAGAAAACAATGCAACTGGCAAACAAGTTTGAATATCTATCCAGGATATTGTCATTTCATTGGTTTCTCGTTTGCCTTCTTCTATCTCATTAAAAATGTATTATACCTACCATCCCTTTTGGTATTCACTGCTAGAGCTTGATTTCGAAGATGAGCTTTTAAATACCAGGGGGTTGGTAAATGCTTCCAGTCCCTTTGCAGAGCTCCTTAAAGGGATGTGGTGGCTCTTACTGCACTAATCCTTTGTTGTCAAGTGATCCGTCGCACATTTGTCCATATTTCCATTATACCTACCGTTGGGAGTGTCATTGCTTTTTTTCCTGTATATCTAAGGACCTGGATGCCATAAGAAAGAAAAAGGGTTGCACTATTGTTGCGGTGCATATACTCACTCTATTCCTGCCAGTGCACTTGTGCGGTCCGCAGTGCACTTACCCTTTGTACAGTGTGTCTAGGATTCAGTTTCGGGAAAGGACAAAACAAAACAAAACAGAAAAAAAAATATGAAACCGCTACAAGCATTTAGAGCGCACATAAACTCCCTTTGAATGGCTTCAGCTTCAACCATCCGAGGGTGCATTGTTCAAAAGTTGGGTGTATGAAAAGTAAACTTTAAAGCAGCTTTTCATCGCTTCGCATGTGGAAAATGTTTGTGTTTTCGAGGGCGAGGGTTAACCATTGACAGTTAGAAAAGGACTTTCATGTTTTGCCGCTGCGGCGGACAATCAGTCAGTGTCAATCGATGTACATAAACAACAAGTCGATGACATCAAATCGATCAATTTAATGCGCAGCACTCACATGTACAAATGTACGCGCTTTGGTTTGAGGCCACGACATCAATCAGCTGGACAGTACCTGGGGACTTGCTTTGTACTATCTCCGAGTGCTTACGCTGTCAATGGCTAAGTAATGGAAGACTGTCGGTAAGGGTGGCAGAATGTTTTTATTTGATACCCTAGGTGAACGTGTAGGACTTGTTGTGGGGAATGGTATACAGAAGTCGGGGATTTTGAGTTCAACACAAGACGTACCTCGAAGTGGCAGGATCAATACCAAGAAGCGCTCTTTGGGTGTAAACTCAATTTTTCTCTACATTTTTTGCGTAAGGTAGTATTTAACGTGGTTTGAATAATTTTGTTCGTGCATACTTAACACTGATTTAATCGCTCTGGAGAAATGTTAAACGAGAAAGTTAACAATTTCAATCGGACTAGCCGCTCGTCTACAATTACCATTTGAAGATTTTTTAACCTTCTCATATACGAAGTCACAGAAAATGATTTTATTCGTACAAAATTTCGACATCGACTAATCAATTCTGACATTACGATGATAGAGGAACTCCAAAAAGTGGATATAGTAATTCTATCCGTCTGTCCGACTGCCAAACGGCTGGACGTATTTGCTTAAACATTCGGATTTGGAGTTTCGGGGCTTACAGTTCGGGGCCACATTTTTTTCAGCGCGTTAACCCTTTTATTGACAGTACTTCCCATATAACGGTTTCAAACAATTTTGACTTTTTCGAAAACGGCTTTAACGATACTTTTGAAAATCGAACTTATCTCGAAAACGGTCGGTACGATTGGAACAAACATTGATTTTTGACGTAGTGCGATCATTTCTAAATTGACAAGAAACTCAGTTTTTCTCAAAATGATCGTACAATGGGTATTTGAAGAAAGCCATATTCTCGAAATTTGGTTTTCTATAGTTTAACTACTTGAAAACGGCAAGGTACATCGATTTTGACCATAATACAAACTTGAATGATGTTCTTAAAATTACTGCATTCATTTTCCATTCGAATCAACCAAAACGCTGCTTATAAAAATTGTTCATATCTCGAAAACCCTATTTTCGAAAGTTTAAAAACCAAGTAATGTTAACATCCCAAACAATACCCTTAACTTAGTTTTCAGCTGAATAGTTGAGCAAGAGTATTTTTTCAACAAAACATTGCAATATTTGTTACTATTTTGCGCGCATAATTTTCCAGAAACTGTTCTTAAGATTTGATTTTGATCGTACCTAGATACTAAGTTTTTCTTAAAAAAAGGCAAAGCCATATTGTAAGAATTTCTGAAAACTTACTACCCATATACGGCTGGCTCGGACGTATTCTAATCTGGATATCCGATTCTCGATGACTTTTTCCAACATTTGTGGCCGTATATCGGCAACAACGCGGCGAATGTTGTCCTCCAAGGTTTCAATCGTTTCGGACCTATCGACGTAGACTAGCGACTTCACATATCCCCACAGACAATAGTCAAGCGGCGTCAAATCGTACGATCTTGAAGGCCAATTCACCAGTCCGAAACGTGAAACTTGCAATTACCAAAGGTTTATTCAATAAATCCACGATTGTGACACGAGCTGTGTGACATGTTGCGCCGTCTTGTTGAAACCACAGCTCATGCGCATCATGGTTGTTCAATTGATGAACGAAAAAGTCAGTAATCATGGCTCTACAGCGGTCAACATTGATTAGATAGACTGATTCGGGTCTTCCTCTAGGCTACGCTTTACAGCAGCAATGACTTCTTCTGTACGCACTGTACGACGTCTCTGTGGATGCGTATTATTATTTAGAGTAAAGGTTCCATAGTTAATCGCATTAATTGCTCTGATGGAAGATTATATTGATAGTAAAATGGACGTAGTGCGCGATATACGATTATACGTATTTGGAACAGAACCATGATTTTCAAAATAAATTTGCACAATTTGTTCAGACGTTCAGCGTTGTTCAGGCGTCAGTCTATTCATGTTGAAATGACAAACCAAACTAAAAATAAATCACTTGACAACTGACAAAATAGCCGCCAGTTAAAATAGTGCTGCCAACTTTAAGTTCTATAATTCTAAAAAAAAAACACTGGGAAGGTCATTTCAAAAATAAATCTTTGAATTCTTCCATAATATATCTTTGTAAAGATATAGGTATCTATAATACAAGCCTCCTTCCAATCAAAGACAACTAAAACCAGCATTACAATTTTTTTCCAGTCAAAAACAGACCATAAACTCCTTCTTCGCTTGTTCTTGTACCTACTTAAGAATCTTAAAAGGTCTAATGTCCTATAAACAGTGAATTTGGCGTAACGTTTTAACCAGAACTTTCGAAAAATGCTTTTTACTGAGAGCGCCTTACGTACTATTTTATATATTTTATTGCTTTTCAGCTTTTTTACCTAAAAAAATAAGACAGCAACCAACCGTACTGTTGTGTGACCCCGTCGTGCACTTTATCTAAAGGAAAGTTCCCTTCTCGAGTAAAAAACGCTGAACCAGTTCGAATTTTACTATACCTACGTCAAAAAAATCAAAGGAAGCGTCGATTCATTGAGGACGTTCGAATAACAAGTTAAGTTGTTCTGACAACTGACTGACTAGATGTGTTTGAGTTTTTATTGGCCCAGATTGGTCACGTGATTAGTTTTTGCAGTTGACGTTTATAGAGGGGTAGCCGACAAATCTAGTCAAAAAATCCTGCCTGCGAACTCAGCTGACATTTTAAAGTGTCAAAAATAAAACAAACGTTTACAAGAACAACTCAACTTACTTAGATAAGGCATACGGATACCTAGTCCAGCCAAATCTAGTTGACGTTTTACACAAACTACGTATCCGAACGTTCCCATTATCTATCGGCCCATTGAAAAAACTAATTTGTAGCTTTTCTCTGAAGGACTATTCACAATAAAATCGAATTGTGAACTGCGAAAAAGCAAATACTCGTAAATTCTGACATTTTCTGACAATTTAATCAAGATTGATATTTTTTGTCTGAGTATTAACTGATTTAAATAGCGAAATTTACCATTACATCAACATTCCTGCGAATTAAAAAATTCTTGCCGCGAGCTGTCACAGGTCACTCGCAATCCACAAATCCGCGAATAAAAAGTTCGTACGAACTTAACCTTTAAAATTGAAACTTCTTCGAGGGCATCTGCGACCAAGAAAAGTTTTTATTTGAATGAAATGTCAGAATTTACAAATATTTGCTTATTCGCAGTTCGCAATTCGCTCTTCTGTGAATAGCCCTAACATTTTTCGAAAAGTGGAAAAAGTTGTCATGTCTTCTAGAACCAGTTCGCAAACCAACTCCTTCGTTTTTTGTAATGAAAAACTTTTCGAAAGGAATTAACCCCTACGAATTGTTCTGCTTCAAAGATCGTTCTATAACCTAAGTATGATAATATAGGACATACAAGTAGGGCTTAAAGCTATTGATGGTGAGGCAGGAGATCAAATTAAAGAAAGAGGTCGAAAATAGTAAAATTTGAATTGACCTTCGTTAGAGCAATACAAGAAGCTGTGGATTGGTAGCTAGAAATACGGTGGCAACATCAATTTTAGCGTCCCTACATTCCACATTGTTTCTCAACACCAAAGATGGTCGCTAAATTATCAAAGATAATAAATATGGAAGAAAACATACATAAATATGTTGATGACAGATGTTTTCAAACATACCTACTTGTATATTATACGCGTAATTAGAATTGCCTATTTTCAAACTTCAAGGCATCGCAAAATTTTAATTTCTCGGAAAACAATGGATACAAGAAAAATTAAAGTAGATTATTAAGTAGATATTAAGGGTATTCACTTAAACACGTAAAACTCTCATAAACTGCGAAAACTGCAGAAATGTACCACCTGTAAATAAACTGTCAGATTTTGTATGGAGAGTAGTTTACGCATGCCTCATAATTTTCCGCGATCAAGCTGACTTTGAAATCGACTCCGGAAAATTATACAAACTTTCAGATGTCAAACTGTGACAAGCGGTCATGTGAATTGTTTTTCTTAAGGCTCGTTCGGGTACTTTTTTGCAAACGTAAAATTACTAAAAATTTGGTAAGAATACTGTGCGAATGCGACCACGTAGAGTAAGTGCTGCAAATATGGCCCACCCTTAATATTTTTTGAAATAAAACAGTGAATTTAAGTCGAATTCATTTAATTTTTTTTAATATAGTCGTAGGAACTATTTCTTCTTCTGTCTTTTATAATTTTAATAAAAAAAATCAAACTTAATAAAAAGATAGAAACAATAACTTAAGGAAACTCAATTTTTCTCCTTTTAAAAAAGTGCTGCTAATATGGCCCACCTGGTGTTAAATATGAACAACCCTTGTTTGTTTCTATTAAATGCAATAATTGCTCGCAGCATGTTTCTCTTAGCCCATTTCGGTCGTTTTTTCTGTGTTTTTCTTAAAGAACGAATAGATTCTATCACGTGTCAAATATGGCCTACTGGGTGAAATGCCCACAAATCGGGTGGGCCATATTACACTCACTGTGGTTTTTTCACTGAATTTCATTTTTCATACATGTCTAAAACTGTTTTTAAATTCTGATAGCACAAAAAATATAAAGAGTCTTAACGCTATTCAGACTTAGAAAAATATTATCAAATTTAAATTTTTTATAAGAAAACCAGCCAAGTACTTCTCTTGAAATTGAGAAAATTCTCTCTCGATTTTTGGGATTTGACATTTTTAATTTTTCTATGCTAAAAGTACGAACCTTTTTTGTTGTTTATGGCTTAGAAATCAATAAACTTATGTCATTCAATTATTATAAAAGTACACTTGACGGAAATTTTTATTTGCCTTTGTTTTCGACAAAAACTTTCATTTACTGCCAATTTCTTTAAAAATGTAATCAATTGTTTCTTTTCACTTACTTACTTTTCACTTAATTTTGGGTACCTAGTGTAATGGCGTTTTCGATTGAAGAAAAGAATTGCCCTTTCTATGAAAAGAGCAAATCTAGAAGTGCTCTTTCTATGTTTTCCGTGTTTTATTGAAAAAGAAAGCGAACTTCCAGGTCAATTCTTAACACGAAAGAAGGGTACGGAATATTTTTAAAGAATTGCCCTCAACTCACCAACACACACAAGCCAAATGTCAGATTGAAATAATTGTTGTGCTATTAAAAACAAATTTTGTGCTATTCGATCAGAAAATGGTACCCAATTATTAGTGCAAATGTAAACTTTTATTGAAATATATTCTTTTGGCCTATTAAAAAACTCATATTTAATGTAGAAAACAAAGAAAAATTAGCAACAGATAACCAAATTTCACATACATGTCCACCACCAAGAAAAAGTGCTTCAACGAATCCGATTGAACGGAGCAATTCTGAATTTCGGGCAATTCTATCGGATTTTCAATAAAAAACGCCATAAGAACAGCTGAGTTTGACAAGAAAGTTGACAGTCGACTTACGCGAAATATGCAATGAAATTTCATAGTGGTGTTCACTTAAAGCACGGCAGAAATTTATGAATTTACGAGCTGCTTAAAATTGTAAGATTAAGTGAATACCCTTATTATCAATAATGATGCAGCTAAAATAGTTTCTCAAATAATAATATAGAAGAAGACACTTTCTTTCGTGCCGCGTTAAACCCTATTTCCAAAAAATTAAGGCCGTTTTGCAAAGATGCAAGACTATTTGCTTGGGATTGGTCCTGCAAGTTCCATAAATTGTTGGTCGTTTATCCAGAAGCCATCCAAGTTTTTTTTTTCGTCGCATTAAAAGGTATTTTTGGTTTTGTGTTTTTTGTTTTTTGCAGTTTTCTCCAAACAAACAAACATTTTCCTCATTTTGTACCAGACATTTAATTCGCGAGCTAAATGACTGCAGACTTTTTATCCGGCCATCTATACAAATTTAAGAATTTAGCCTGCGAACAGAATACTCCTTTGCTAAGCTGCCCCACTAAATTTTATCTTTGTAGAGACATATTTGTGTGGGAGATAAAATTTAGCGCGTGAATATTCAAATATTCAAAAATAATAACCTGCAACGGTTACCAAAAATAAGAGAGTAAGACTTCACTAAGAAACGCCAGGTCAGCTGATTTTTTCCTGATGGCCATCGCAGCAAAAGTAAGCAAACACTAGTCCTTTCATCTAAACTGGATGTGGGTGTAATTTATGTATCTCCTTAATTACAATAGAGTCGTCTGCAAAGAGCGCTCCTTTAATAAACAATCGGTTTAATGTGAGGCGAACTCAACTGAAGTGGTAGACACTTAACTCAGCCCTACCAACGCCTGTATCTCTTAATCCAATACCACATACGAGTACTTCATTTTGCCTTGGTCTTACACAAGTAATCCATATTGGCCTTCCTAATTTGTCTTTTTCAGTTCGACTATGACTTCCTCATTAAGCTGATGGCCATTGAAGGTAATGGCAAAGTGGTCGGCTCCTTGGACGACACTGTAATTTATGCGGATCTTTATATTAACGTAGAAGACACACGACTACGCTTGAATGATTTCCGGATAGTTAAGTTTCGGTAAGTGTACAATCAGTCTATTCGCATCTGTTCTACCATCATCTACCATTTGCTTCTTAAATTCGATCACTTATACCATCAAAGACAATCGAAAACTCTGGTCCCGGAGCGAGTGCTGGGTTCTGGACTGGCTCGCCAACAAAGTGAATGTGTCTTATTTACCAATGAAACGAAGACTGGTGCAAAATTAATCACTGCAAAGGATTTAAGCTCTTGCATAAACCATTGAGCAGCATAATGACTTCTTGGGGAGGACACAAACCACAGCAGACACTCAAAGACGAAGAATTGCCTCGGTGCGCCGTTGCAATAATAATCGAATCGTTTAACTGTGCTCCTTCAACCCGAAAAGGCATTTGATTGACCAGAAACTAAAACTCATTCATTTGTGTCTCCTATGTGTGTGTGTCCATTGCCTTTTTGTGTCACCTGGCAAAGTCTTTCCGGTCCTTTAGGCGAATGAATGGGTTTCCGTTTTGCCCGTCCGGTTGTGTCGTTTGAAACTTTCTATATGATTTGTATGCGCTCTATATGTGTGAATTTGTATCTTTCCAGGAATATCCATGTGCAATTGAGTCAAAGGAGGTTTATCCAAGAACTGACAGGAGTCATTTTGAGTCCCATTACGAATTTGTTCCGTGACAGAATAACAACGTCCATTTCGGACGGATTAAAGGAGCAAATGCAGGGGGTAATGGATGATTTCAATAACAAGGACCCACTGGAGCTGAGGACATTCGCAAAGCAAATGTTGGCCGGTTTAACGGGACAGCGCTAGTACAAGAGAAGAGAGAAGGAACGCCCAGACTATACCAGATTTGTGCCAAATTTTTGTGTAACAGTGTGAGGGAAGATTGCGATTGATATACGCGGGGGAACGGGGATTGGGAAATAAAGTGATATAGTTTGTCTATTCTATTGTAAAAGTATCTATAAAAGCTCCTTAAACGATGACAAATGAAAGAAAAGGCAGATTGCGAAGAGGGATTAGCTTTGTCGACTGAGCTGTCCACTCGATGTCGACCGACCGACGCGACGACGACCAAGTAAACGAAGAAGAACAGCTTCCGAGCGAGATAACGAAACAATAGGTGGCGCATTTCGCAACAAGGATAATGAAGAAGTTTCCAACTTCAGAATCGAGTCCTTATCCGGCTGAAAGAATGAAACGACCAAGTCCCTGCTGCCGGTTGTCGCTTTGTCAGTTCGATTTCGAATGTCTAAGGCGGGATGAATGCATACACGTCTGGCTGAGTGTTTCAGTCGTCGTCAGCCGCCCTGAGGCAGTTACACATTTTGTTTGCTTACTCACGTTGTGGCTTTGTGTTTGTGTGCGGTGAATGAAACAAAATATCCATGGGGGAATAACAGGGATACACAAACTTTTTCCAGGACGATAAATATTTTGTGTTCTTTGGCTTTGTTTAGGAGGAGTTTGTCATTAGATCGAATTGATGACGGAATGAATGGGTTTTGCGAGCATGAATAATAGATGGAACGCGCGCAGGGTGTGCCGTGCGTAGGTGGTAATTATTTAGTTTGTTGACATCAACACCGAAAGGCGCTACAAGGAGCAAGAGGCGCTGTCGTTGATTGAATTAATTGGGTATTAGTGGGATTCAACGGAATACATGGAAACTACTTTGAAAGTACATACTGAAGAATGGAAATAAGTAAACAGATGGCGCAACAGGTTCAGAGTGTAGCCATATTTTCCAAGACCAATACAACTGATAATAGAGAATGGGGTAACTATTGGGGAGCGGGGAGCGGCTCTGAACAATTTTTGTAAAGTGTCGAGGTTTTCATTGATCTTTTGCTGTATACCCTAGAACAATTTGTGGGAATGAAATAGTAGTTATAGGGAAGGGCAAAGATTCACAAACATTTGAAAAATGTACAACTTCCAATAAACCTATGGTTGCACTTGTACATATTGATCTGAACTGATTTTTTAAAGATGAGCTTTGGTTCAAAGAACTAGGAAACTGCTGAGAAATTTTGTTAAGACCGGACACCATCAAGTGACTTCATAAAATGAATGTCGGAAGTTGGAGGACGGCGTCAAATCGGAGCAGATATTTATTGGAATCCGACTCCTAGACAATGCAAAAAATAAGTAAAGATCTCAGCGTAAGTTAAGTTACAAGAGTAAAGATGACTTTCAAATAGAAGGCCTGGGAATTGTAAGCCATCGGTTAATAAGAAAGAAAAAAACAAAGCCTCCCAATCAACTGTCAATATATTACTATTGACATTATCAATATTGGCGTCCATCCCTCGGCGTCTCGGATTAATATATATGCAAATGGCCAACCGATGGCTCTAGTTCTCCCTTTACTGACTTTAAATCATCATAGACAATTTCCCTAAGGGCAGCGGAAATATGCCAGACTTCATCCAGCCAAACCATCCGGGGCCTGAGATATGCTTCAATGTTACCAAATCCAATCATAAGTCATAAGTATAGATAAGAGTTGAATCAGGCACTGTATTTAGTCTCGGAGGTAGATCTTGCAATCTGGCCCAAAACACAGATTTTGGATTCAAACGAATTTTTCGATAACCAGCTTTTAATAGGGTCTTCCCTGTCATGCATTAACATTTTGTAGGGTTAAAAAAATCTCCAAATTACAATTAATAAACTAGGAAAACCCATGGGTCAAAGCTTTACCACTAGGGAAAAGTTAAATAGTTTAAAATGTTATTGCAATCGTACTGAATTAAAAAGGACTTAAATCTGAAACGTTTTTATGAACTGCAAGAGTTTTACGCCATTCACACGAATGCATTCAATTTTCGAATATAAAGCACTCTTTTTACAAGCTTTTAATTAGTTGCACTTGTCCCGATGTTTCTAACCAAATCTTGCAACTAAGCATTCAACTATTTTCTCCCAAACGATTTTTCTGAAATTTTGTACCCACCTGACAATGCTGTTTATGCAAAACTTATTTCTACAAAAAGAAAATGTTATGTACCTTAATATTATTTATAAACATTTTTTAAGAAACGCCGAAATATTCCGTCGGGCTCTTGTATTCCAATATTTTTTTTGTTGGCGATTAAAATGTCGGTCTTTTGTGAAACCTCTAAAATGTTCCCCTCAAACGCATAATAAATAAATAAATAGTTGGCGCAACTGATCCGTAAAGGACTCTAGACCCAGCTTCTCGCATCTACCTATTCGTTTTTAATTTTGGGTTTGAATGGAAGGAATTTACAATTGTATGCCGAGTCAAAGCGGCTAATTGAGAAGCTCTTTTATGGCAGCTATAACTCTAGAATATTTGTCAGACGTTCGCGAAAGATGGCGCAATGGAAAAAAAACCTTAAGATGTTCTCAAACACAAAATATACATAGTTGTCAAAAATTAACCCACACAACATTTTAATCTGATTATTCATGATGTTGCAAAATTTCATACAGAGCTGTATTGAAAGAGACTTTGGAATAACATTCCAAATGTGTTTCTATAAAATAATAGAAAATTATTCCAATGTATAAAAAATCGAAGTATCGAGACAAGAATTTCTCTACAACCAGACAAAAATTGTAGAAGGAGTTTAAAAATATTGTGAGTCAGAAGATTTTTGGTTACTGCTAAATTCTGTAGAGTTCTTGCACACTCAATAGGGGAGCATTTTTTGTCGTACAAATCACTGGGTTCTTCAAAACCTATTTCTATGAACTGTAGTACTATGGGCCATATGAAAGGTGAATTTCCATGAGTGAGTTCCCGCACGAATTGTCACATCACAAACGATAACATTCAACCAAAACAAAGACTCGTTGTTTGTATAGAGAAAGACAAATTCCATTGCATATTCATAGGCTAATAGGTTAGGTTAGTTTTCTAATTTAGTCAGTGTCTGTCTGTTGGCTTTGGCAGTTTTCTCACATTCAGATAAAGCACGTTGCTTCAAACTTGCCTGCTGAAAAAGATTCGGGACGTTCAAATATTTAGTTAAGTAAGTCTGACAGCTGACCGTCTTGATGTATTTCAGTTTTGATTAACCTAGATTGGTCACAGGGGCAGCTATTTCAGTTGACGTTTATGGAGGGGTAGCCGATGAATCTTGTCAAGAAATTCGTGACTGAGTACTAAGTTCGCATATGTGGCTGACGTACGAAAAGTGACGTTCCGGACCAAGCTAGTTTTTGCGTTTAGGTTACATTTACTCCAGACTAATCTAGTCGACTAAGTTTTTGAATGTGCCCATTGACTCCCCAAAAAACAGTCTTTATAACATTGACTGTCACGTCATTCACATTTATTAGGTCTGTTCCCTAATGATAATGAATTCGAACACATTTGTCAAATTTAATCAAACTTCGTTACTTTACGCAAAAGTTGGGTGAAAGAGAGCTACAAAGAGAGAACAAAACATTTTCTTTTCATAAACCTGCAAAAAACAGCCCAAACTATTTTTTTGGGCTAGTTTGTTATAACTGACTTTAGCTGTCAAATCTCTTAAAAGTCAATTTGAATTTATCTGTTTATTTCGATTTGGTTTATTTAGTGCTGAAATTTGTAATTAAAAATGAGTAAATTGGCAAGAAAAATAAATATTAAACTGTATCCGAGTGTCTTTCAACGTCTGCAAACTGATAATTTTTTTTAAAACCACTGTCGTTTATTTTTGAAAATTATTTTTCTTGTTCGTTTAATGTTTTTTACAAAAGTCATGCAAAGTTTTCGTTTCTGTACTTTTTGGTTATTTTATTTTTTTCTGAGAGAATATTTCCCCACTCCTTGATATCTGACATTTTGCGTAGCAGCCAGAAATAAGGGAAAATGGTTTATACCTACGTTCTGCAATGATAGTTTCATAGTTTCATAGTTTCGTACACTTTTTAAGCATTTATCATGAAATGAGAAGAATGAATTTTATATCATGCGAAAGGCACTGTGCCATAGATGTGCAGAAACAAAAAATCCTAGGTATATGTCGCCATTAATACTAGTAAGATGAAGTTAAGAATTTCCCATACAAAATGCTTAGCAGTTATTCGAAAGCATTTTGTTGCCATTCAATTTGTCGCCGTCATGTTTCCCTATTAACGAATGTAATCATCTTAGATTAGAACCTGTTGGAGAGTCTCATTAATTACCCCTAAAAGAAAACAATCATAAAATCTTATTTCAGGGAATTGAAGAGTTATCTGCGAGGTGTTACTATGGAAACGAACATTTTATGTAAAAATCAATTTGGCTTTAGTTACTTTATCTACAGACAAAATTGGTCGAATTTCGACCACGGGCGGTTCTAGTTACAATAATAATATAAAATAATTTATTCTAAAATTGTTCTTGTCATAACCAGTTGAATTTTGACTAAAGTCTTCATTTTTTCACTGTCACTTTCATCTTTCAATATCAGCCATATTCTTCCAAATTTGCTCAAACCAAGTACACCCTTATGATCACCAGAGGCCAGCCTTTTTAATTCCTATTCAGTTTGTTCACAGCGTCCTGATTGTCACGTCCTTATCTTGGCCATATCCTGTCATACACATATGAATGACACGCCCGTTGTGGAAACATTGTGTGCCACTCATATTTGAATGTTGTGGCCTGTATGAAAATCGGGTAAACTGTTAAAGCACAACCAACGATTTTCCATTTTCATCTAAAGAAATGTTGGCAAAATCGCGGCTTGGCAGCGAATGTGTCATGTAAATCAACTCTTAGGGTCCACTAAACAAAAATTAACTCCTTGTAAATAGGAAACTGATGATTTCCGAATATGCCTATCAAAACGGCATGTGACTGCACAAGTGCACACTGCACACTGCACGCCACATACAATGACGAACAAAAAACAACCTCCAATCACTTGTCACTGTCAAAATAATAGAATAACCCCGACCGATATGGTCGCCCTAAACTGATGGATTTCTTGCCAAGAAGAATTCTCCCCAAAATGACCACAGCATAGCAAGGATTGGAACACCCTGTTTGCCTTCAGACTGACATGGGTTGATGGTAGTTGGCCCGCATCAAAAATTCATGAGCATCTCTTTCTCCCATATACTCGTATAGTCCTTCGTGAGGGTCTGTTTGCCTTTTTATTCAATCCAGACCGACGTCGTCGTCGTCGTTGTTGGCATTCTATAGATGGTCCTTAGAAAGTTTCTATTCTCAACAGACTTACCTCTAAGGTTTGGTGACAGTTGAATTTTAAATTCACCCTCATCGTGTATATTTTGTAAGTAACACCCATGCCGATGTTGGCGATGGTCTGGAAGCAACACATTGATTTACAGGTAAGCAAAAGAAACACAAATATAAGGGTGCTCCTCTGGCACACCTAAGGGTTGAATGACAATCAAAGGATTTATTCTGTTTTTTATTCACTCATTTCTGTTTCAATTCCATGTCATTTATCAACAGATAAATTCGGGGGGAGCTGTGCGCTGCTGTGGTGTTAGACCACACGGGACACGTAAGACGAGTGTGGATAGGTCGGAAGTAATGATATACCCTACACCCGTATACACTTGTTCTATTTTTTTTTTGAATTTCCTTTGACTGTGTGTCGCTTTGATTGAAAATATTTTCAGCACATTCACTTTGACAAATTACCTGTGCAAAAAGGAACGAATCGTACCTCCATTAGATGGGTGCCGATGATGACGCCTTCTTTGAAGATGATGATGACGATGAGGATGATTTATTTGCATTCCTTTGGTTTGCATTGCTCCTGGCGGGCTATCACAAAAACACAGGGCAGCACACTTGAATATATTTGTGTGATGTACTCATTTTGAAGAAGTTCACTGGGGTGACGGGTGACGGGTGAGTCTGGTAAACCATTCGTATATGTGACTGTGTTGAAAGTGAAATCAGGAATGTAAATAAACGGAACCGGGTGCACAACCAGTCAGTAGTTTTATTTGAATGCAAATTAAGCTGGGAGCAGATCGCACACACGTAAATGGGGCAGGGGGTTGCAAAGTGGCCTCAATAAAGTAAGTGGACATACACTTCATTAGGCAAAGGGGAGTGTAGGTACGCCACGTCTGCATGATTTACTTCACTGAATATTAAGTGGTTTGGTGTAACTTGTGGTGTCGGTGCAGTGGTTACTGTGGTCACAAGCCATAACTATTTACTTAATTCGAGTTCAATCAGCAAGTAGTTAAAATTGTAAGTATGTACTTACACTTGGTTCTGCTCTACTCAATTTTTAAAAGAAGTTTCATTTGATGACCAAATCAGGAGCGACCTTTATTATTAAAAAATAATGAATATTTTTCTTAAATGTAATAAAAATCAGAGCAGCAATATTCCCTGAGACATGGAAGGAATCAATTATCACGCCAATAGAGAAAATCAAAGGGACAGATAATTGTGAAAATTTCAGAAATTCGCTTCCGATATACGAAAAAGTTTTTGAAAAAATTGTAAAGCATCAGGTAGATGAGTACTTCGAATCTAATAATTTGTTTATTGAAAATCAGCGTTCGAAACGATCGACAGAAATATTCTTATAATGAAACTCCAAGGAAATGGTATCAGAGGCAGGGAATTGAAATGGTTTAAATCATTTCTCAACAACAGATCCCAAAGAACCAACGTGAATAGAATGTTATCCAGCAGTACGGGAACGACACTCGGAGTACCACAAGGATCCGTTTTAGGAGCATTACTGTTCATTATATACATTAACGATATTGGACAGGAACTTAAATTCTCCCAGATAGAGCTCTTTGCGGATGACGCCCAAATCTTTATATCGGGAAAAAATGTAGATGAATGTGTTCAGAAGATACAAGAGGATCTAGCCAGAGTGAACAGATGGCTTATTGCAAATAGACTGAAGCTGAATGTTAGCAAATCGAAATGTATGGTTCTCAAGCACAAACTGAATATAAACCTCCAAATAGAAAATGAATTAATAGAGCAAGTTGAACAAATTAAATACTTAGGAGTAGTAAAAAAATAAATAAATAAATATTTTGGCGCGACAGGTCTATGGGACCCAAGGCCTAGCTTCTCGCAACCATTCGCTTTGTGTGGGTTTTCAATTTTTGGGACTAATGGAAGGGATCTACAATTTTACGCCGAGTCCAAACGGCTAATTGAGAAGCTCATTCATGACAGTTTTACTCTCGGATGTTTGTCAGACGTTCGCGAGAGGTGGCGCAGTGGAAAAAAACCTTAAGATGTAATTTGGCCCTCTCGGGATTCAAACCTGAGTCCCTCGACTTAGTAGCACAACACACTACCACTAAGCCACTGCGCCTACTTAGGAGTAGTCATAGACATTAAATTAAATTTCAATGCACACGTTGATTATATATTATTAAAAAAGTGTCAAAAAAAGTGTGTTTCCTTAACAGAATTCGAAGTAGAGTCTCTTCAATAAGTGCAATAATATATATAATACAATGATAGAACCGCACTTTGAATATTGTTCGTCGGTTGTGTTCTTATGTTATGAATATATGTTTAGTAGACTTCAGAGGTTACAAAATTATAGGGCAATGAGAATTATTTTAAAATGTAGTCGATATACACCAATCAGAACAATGCTCGATACCTTACTGTGGCTAAATGTAAAACAACGAATACAGGACCAAAAATCCGCCGTAGAATTTTTCTTTCGAAGGAACCCAGTATCAGCTCTCCCTTCTTCCCTTCGCCATAAAGCAGAACTGGCAAGATAAGTGTTTTGTAAAGCACACATTTCGTCCTTCGAGTTAAGAGTTTTGTGCCCAGTTGTTTTGCCAAACCGAAGTAGCAACGGTTTCCTAGGGTAATTCTTCGCCGGATCTCCACTGTGTAGCTTTGGGATACCCATAATTTTTTAGAGAACCATAAATTTTACCGATGATGGTAGTTACATGATCATCCCAACTTAGCCTTGCCAACATACTCGATTGGATTATCTTCTAGACATATAGCCGGAGAACGACTTACATTTACTTCCATTCTGCTGATGACCATGCAAATGCATATCGATTTAAAAGTATTAAGTTTTAAGAAGTTTTCTTGGACCAGTTTAAAATGCTTTGAAGGTCGTCATTCAACTTTTGTATAGCCTCAGAAGTTTGCCCAGGCTTACAGCTGAGGTACAGTCGAACATCATCTGCGTACATATGACCCAATGAATATTTTATTACTTTTGGAATATCGTTGACAAATAGCATGAAAAGAAGAGGAACAAGAACTGAACCTTGCGGAACACCTGCCAATATTTCAATAAATTCGGAAACAATGTTTTTGTGGAGCACAGCTTGTTTGCTTTCTCGGATTTTTTGAAGCGGAATCTGAAAAGCCATAATTATAACAACTTGAGTTTGGTATGGTTGACTGCGTCGAAGGCCTTGGAAAAATCTAATAGCGTAAGAAATGTACCTAAGTTGTCGTCTAAAGCTAAAGCTAAAACTGATATCTGGTTATGAATTAGTTTCTCCATCACCTTGGACAAATAAGGAAGAATAGCTACAGGTCTTTACTCAGCTATAGAGTTAGTTGATGACTTCTTTTTCAATATCGGTATAATTTCTGCTAATTTTCATGCGCTCGGGAACGTGGAAGGTCATAACTATGTTTTTGAAAATATAAGTCATAACCGGAAGAATTAAAGCAGTATCATTTTAACAAATGAAGGGTGAATACCAACAACACCAACAGCTTTAGAGTTAATTTGTAGTATGTATCGCCTTGACAACGTCAGTTTGTTTGACTCTGTGAAATTCAAAGGAGCTGTTTTGGGCAGTACTGAGAGGCTGGTTTGATAAAGATGATGCTGATTGGATATACGAGTATGTAAACTGCCTATTGATGTGGTTAGGATCGAGGTCCTCATCATTCTGGACTGTCTTACGACCGACACCCAGCCCACGCATATTTTTCCAAAGATTCTTAGAGGAAGGATTTTCATCAAATTGTTTTTTATAATATCTCCATTTGGCCTGTTTTTTGGATGTAACCAGATTTCGTATTGATGAAAGGTATCAAAAAAGTCAGGGAGTATAAATTGATTTAAAATTGGTGAGTAATAGTAACTAGTACCGCCCGTGGTCGAAATTTAACCAATTTTGTCTGTAGATAAAGCCAACTTGTTTTTTACATAATTTATTTATTTTTTATTTTAATTTATTTATATGCTCAATCTTAATTCATATATCTTTTCGCTATGAAAAAAGAAGGGCAAAACATGAATGTTCATTTCCATAGTAACACCTCGCAGATAACTCTGCAATGCCCCTGAAATAAGATTTTATGATTGCTTACTTTTAGGGGTAATTAAATTGCATACCTTTATGGGTTAATGAGACTTTCCAACAGGTTCTAATCTAAGATGATTAAATTTGTTACTATGGAAACATGATGGCGAGAAATTGAATGGGCGCAAAATGCTTTCGTTTTTGGGTTAACGGCCACCTAAATTCTCAAACACTGATGCCTGTTTAGAAAGCTGCCTTGCATAAAAGCCATCAACTTATTTCTGTATCCGCGGCTAGAAAGGTGTTTGGAAAAAGAGAGCCCCCAAAAAAAAAACAACCCCCAATATTTATGCGGTAATAACCTTTGTTACCTTCAATCCCATGTAAAGCGTTAGAGTCGACTCCCTCCATCAAAAGATGTATACAAAACTTCAAGAAAAATTTCAACTTTTCGATAGACCGGAAAAAAAGCGCGCGTCAAAGTTTCAACAGAAATTCTCTTAGCCTGCCAAGTTCATCCATATCGTCCTTCGATAAAATGTCCTCCCCCGCTTGTCAGTAACTGATTCCTTAGTAAACTTTCGCCGCAACTGACGTATCCTTATTTAATTTCGAATTATCGCTTCGGCAAAGCGTTGTGCGCCAAGACCAACTTTTGAAACTTTCCAACGATCTGTCTCTCGGTTTGCTAGCAGGATCCACCATAAATATCCCAGCCAAAAATTTAAAGTAACTTCAGGCTTCCGCTCAACATGTCCGATGATGGGTAAGCTCTTTGGATTATGCTTGCCGCCATACGCATTTGAATATCCACACGAACACACATTGCACTCTATGCCAAAGGAAGCGAGTTGGGAGGACAACTTTTGGTTGAACTTCATTTCCTTCGCTAATTACTGCCACCAAACCAACAGCTGTTACAGTTTTCGCCAGTTTCATGAAATGTAGGGCGAATAATTTGGGAGAGTATACCAAAAGCGATTAAGGAAAGTGAATTGTATCCTTTTATAGCTGCTACTGAGTGCTTGGGTATCTCTAAGCAGTATCGCAGTGATGCTGACGACTTATATTCGCAGACACTCATTAAGCGAATTTTTTTAATGCGCTGGTGAGTAGGGACTCGCATCTGTCACAATCAATACTGTCGTTCCCACTCCATCGGGAATTAAATAAGCAAATAGGTCAGTCGAAGAAAGTTGCTTCTTAAATATTGAATACAAAATTGAGAACCTATGAAACAAATTATCCCCCTTGAATTCTGTCATTCGTAGTTTCGAAAGCTAAAGTAGCCGACCACAACGCCAACAACTTAAATAAAATAAATGCAGACTTATGACTCTCAACAGCCACAGTGTTCAGCTGACAGCTGATAGGTAGCTATGCACGTTTGAAATCGAATCTCCTTGAATATATATAGAATTTCAATTCAAAAGGATCTCATTGAGAGTGTGTCTGTGTATATTTATATCAAGAAGAATGGACTATCGTCGAAGAAAGTGAACCCAACTGAATGACAATGAATGCAATGTAGTCGTCAATGATGCTTGTGTAAGTCAATACAATTTGCAGAGCCCGTTCTCGACCCCGGCCATTCAAACAAATCAAATATCAAGCTGACAGGTTGTGCGTTTTTTAGTCGACCTCCCTTCTTGTGGATAGGTGTAGCATGAGAATAGTATGTACAGGTAAACCTATCCGTATTTTCCCTTGGCTTGGTTGTTTTGTGAATGAAAACGCCAGAAGTGGTCCTGGATCTCCGCCGTTCCATTATTGCGAACAAAGACGAAATCCATCGGTAAGTACAACATATCAGTTTTATTAACTCGCAAGTGATGGCGCTCCTACTTGTGTTGGAGAATAGAGAGTACTTTGCTGTTTCCTTTAAAGTGTTTTTTTTTTCTTCCACTCCTTTGTAAGGATCTAAACGATACCCATGTGCAGAGTGGTGTCCGCGTTCTTGGATGGACATCAGTTTATCGCAAGCTACCTTAATAAGTCGAGATCCATACCCACTCTCTTTATTGATTTTAAGGCCACATATGACACCATGTTTAGTGGGGTCATGTCAAATTTTTGGCATCCTTACAAAACTTGTCAAGTTGACAGTGGAGAACGCGCGGAAAGAACTCGTTTTCGGTTAAAAAATCATCTTACTAGAGTCGCAATTTTTTTAATAACCCTGGTACAGTTTAAGGCTTGGCAGAGCCACGAGTTCAAAATATTATTTCATTTCATTTCATTTCATTTCATTTCATTTATTTCAATCTACGATTTATAATCAACAGATTTCGAAATACATGTACAAAATAATTAATTATATTATATCAACAATTTCCTGAATTTGCCGAAGCCTTCAAAATAAACTATTAACTTTGGAGCTTCTTTAAAGCGCAATTCCAACCACAGCCTGTGGATCATTTTTGGAAGCATAAAAACTAGATCGATGCGACTCTGTCCAGTGTGAACGATGCCGTGCTCATGATTTGAACGATATGTTGTTCCTGCGTTACCCAAACTGCTAAATAAAATTAAAACTCTTGTTGTCAAGGAATCTTGCAGCTGGAGCTGGGAATAGATTGGTGAATGTGCTACGAAAGTGTGTGTTTGAGCGCCATTTACGCAAGACTGCACAAAATAGTCCCCCAACCTAAATCCCAACAAATATGCAATGAAAATAATGATCTTTTGGATTAAATTAGCCGAAAAAGCATTGCGTACCTTCTGGTGTTCTCAAAACTTACACAGTATTTGCGACTGGGTTTGAAAAATTTTCACTCGAGGGAATAAAAAATTAAACATAAAATATAAAGAAAAAATTATATTTAAAACCCAAGCAACATTTGAAAAATATTAAACTTTAAAATAATCACCTTATTCCGAATGGCGTTTACGACGATTTATGAAACGCTAATTTAAATTAAGAATTGTAAGTGGCGTTTTAGAGTCGTTGAACGTCATTTGCCTCTGAATGTCATGTGGAACCTATATACGACGAACTACTGATCGACAAGAAGCGAATTGAAAATGTAAGTATTCTTTAATTCGTAATTTCTTCAAATGATTCATGGTTAAAAAGAAACTTTTTCACAACAACAAAAAGAAGTGTACCTAAAGCGGCTGTAGGAGGCACATTCAAATAAAAGTATTTGCCAGATTTCGAAGAAGTTGTTTCAAATCTTCTTAGGTATGAAAAAATTATAATTCCGAAAGGAAAAGTTTTGAGTGGTGCACAAATTGTTTCAACTCCGAAGTCATTCACATCAACGAAAAATCACCCTTGTTCATCCACATTAACTTCAGCTTCATTCATCCATGCATCTACACCTAACCTCTTCTGGTAGCTACCAACAGCAAAGAAACGCAGGGTTGCAGCAAGTTTTAATGTCGCCGACACTGACGTTGCCCGAGTATAGCTTCTGGGAGCTTCTGTTTTATTTCGTCAAGTAAAAATATGATTACTATTTTCGACATTCTAAAAAGTATTTGAATCTAAAAACACATGATTAAATTGATTTTTGGAAATTAATTTTTGTTACCTGGGCCCTATTTCACCAACCACTTTTCACTTTACATTTTGCAATTTTTCACTTTTTCTTTGCAATTTTCGTTTCACCAAACGCAAATTTGCAAAGAGGAAATTATTTTTTTGCAAAATTGAAAATGTTTCCTCTTTGCAAAATTCGTTTCACCAAACACAAATTTTCAAAGTGCAAAACATGTTTTTGCAAATTGCAAAGTTTTGTGAATTTGCAAAGAAATCGTCCATTTCGTTTCACCAAACAAATTAGATTTGCACTTTACATTTTAAATCGTGAAAAGTTTGTCAATAATATGCAAATAAAAAAAATCATTTGCAGTTGAACAGTTAAATAAATAAATAAATATTTTGGCGCGACAGGTCTATGGGACCCAAGGCCTAGCTTCTCGCAACCATTGGCTTTGTGTGGGTTTTCAATTTTCGGACAGTTGGTGATATAATTAAAAAAATATATAATGAACCGTTTCAAAGCACTCTTTGAAGACGAAGAGGATACAAATAATGTACAAAGGGTTGTAATATTAAGGATAAATTTTGAAATTGAAGATAATTTTTCAACCCTGGAAGGATTTCGTTTAACAAAGACGAGTATTGAACGTGTTTTGTCAACAATTAGACGTAGGCTAAAGTTTGACAGCGAACGAAATAATCGAGGAATTGCTTGCAACCACCATTTGCTGGCCACAAAATACTTCGGAAATAGCTACCCAATTTTTTGCTCAAAGTGGATTCCCTTGTGTAGCTGGATGCGTTGACGGTACGATGATCAACATTGATGCACCCAGGGGAAATGAAGAGCAGTTTGTTAATAGATGGTATGTGGGCCGGACCGATCTTTCTTTGCGATTAACGTAACTGGCCGTTTGACTGCGAATTTCAATGCAGGATATCGACCATTTCCAAATGCAGTACTTTTAGGGGACAGAGCTTATTCTTTAAGTGAATGGTTAATCACACCACTAAGAACAAATCCGGAAGTTCCAGTGGAACAGCGTTTTAACCGAGAATATATTTTTTTTAAGCCCAACAAACAATTTTCCGACAATAAAACTTTCTCTATATTACGTCTTGGGTGCAATTAAATATATAAACATACGCGCATATGTTTTCCCCTTTGCAAATTTGCAAAACACAATTAAAAATGCAAAGTTCTCTTTCTAATTGGTGAAACACTAATAATTTTCATTTTGCAAAAAAGTCTGAAAAAATGCAAAATGAAAAGTCGTGAAAACTTTTCATTTTTGGTGAAACACATCGCACTTTTACTTTGCAGGAATTATTTTTTTGCAAAATTGCAAAAAGAAAAGTGAAAAGTGGTTGGTGAAATAGGGCCCTGGTTGACTCAACAATTCGTTCTTCAATTAACAATTACTTATCAAAAATAAATTATTTTATTTATCAAGAATAAATTGCCATAACAATGACTTGTAACATTGCTTGATAAAAGTTGCAATGCAACTGTTTTTTAAAAATGTATTCTTGAGATTTAAATAAAATTACTACGTTTTCAACAATTAGTTCTTAGCACAACAATTTATTATTAAATTTATAAAAAAAGTAACTGCAAATCTTTCGATTGCGATCGCGTTTTTACATTATCATTTTATTTTAAAAAGTGCAGTAAAAATTAGAACTAAATGAAATATTAAAAAGCGATTTTAAAATAAAATTAAAGATAGGTTGTTTTTCAACATCTTTATTAACATCTTTAATTTTGAGTTGTACAATAAGACATGGTCTTTTATAGTACAAACGGTATTTGCAACAATGTAAAAGGAGTTAATAAAATCCAAAGTGGAAACGTAAATAAGAAGAAAATTATACTTGTCTTGGAAAAAAAATCTTTGTTCTTATTATTATAATCATTGCTGCTCTGAAAGTTATTTAAAAATATTATATTCAAAGTTCTGGGAATTTAGAACCTTTTTAATATGTATAGGCAAAGAGTTCCAAAGCCTAGCGGAGTGGACGAAAAACATACGGGAGGGATTTAAATATTTAAAGGACGGAATATTGATATTAAGTGTTCTCTGAGATCGTGAAAAAGCTAATCTATTGTAAACGTATCTCGGAGTTTTGCTATGAAGGAGTTTGTGAAAAAATATAAGATTGCAACCATTTAAAAATTGGTACAAAGTACAACCTAAGACATTACTAGATAGAAGGGAGATTGAAACCTAGGCAAGTAACCACATATATTAGCGTAACTAATTATCCCGTTCGAGAGACATAAATTCGGCAATATGTTTGGCCTATTCGCAATTGCAATAATCTAAGATTTTGTAGGATTTAAAACAAGTCCATTAATAACGGACCATCTCAAAATCGCTGACAAATCTTCATTATATTTACTTGCAAGATCAAGGACATCACAAAGAGGACGAGACAAGCACAATCGAACATCATCAGCATAGAGGTAGGTAGTCACGTATTTACAGACATTTGGAAGATCATTAATAAACATACAAAACAAAATTGGGCAGAGAATAGAACCTCTGAAGAAGTTGTTCGATTTTAGGTTTTTTTTTTGATAACATCTAATATGTGCTTTTTAAGGTTTAACATTTAATATTCTAAATTTCTAAATGTAACTTTGTGGGTCTTAATGAGTATCTTAACTCTTTCAACTAGGATTCGAGATTTGAATCTGTGTCTACTTGATATGTATAACAACTTGATTTCTCTACTTAGGGCCGGCTTTTCCATGTTTGTTCCATGCTCTGTGAGAAAATGTAGATCAAACCCTCCTTGGTATAACAGAAAACTCTGACATAAACATGACATAATGTTTGCGAGAGACGTACAACTGTGTTCACATATCGATAGTTGTATACTTTTGTCCATGTTTCCAATTAATGTTCCTGTGAAGGTTTTAAGGGACAATCATTTTTTTTTTTTTTTTGTTATGGTCGGAACGAGCCAATTACTAGATGTCTTAATTCATTCAATGTTGAAAGTAGACATATGGATTTTCATATTTCGAGAGAACGCTTCAAAAGCATTTTATTTACATTGCTTTCAAAATAATGTCAAAAGAATTTTTATTTCCTAAAAATAATTGTTGTTCTATTTTTAATTCTCTTTCTTCCTTTTTTCTCGTTTATATTAAACTTAATGTATTCTATATATATAAACTCGTAATCTGTAAGCTAAGCTTGTTGATGAAATGAAATGAATTTTCTTGAACCAAGAGTTTCTCTCTTAAAATTCTAGATTTTTTTGGTTTTTGCCACACGATACAAATTGTTGATCTTTTTTAACAACTCGTTTTAACAACTTTAGACACCAGTTTACATTCTTAAAATTTTCGTATTTTTTATCTCAAGAATAAAATTTCATGTATTAAAGTTAAACATGCATTCTCAAATTAAGAATTTTAAGTATTTGGGTTAATTTTATAGTACGAAAATTGTTGGGCCAAAGTGTAAAATTTTTGATATAACAAAGGTTTTTTCTGAGTGTTTGGAAGTTTCAACGTGATACATTAACAAATCGACATACAAACAGACAACCTGGTTTACGAAGATAAGCAAAAATTTACCAATCTTAACAAACGACTCTTCTGGTGAAAAGTATTAGAAAACTATCCCCACCCTGCCACCTGCCCAGAAGGTGCATAGTCTCATCTTTCGGGATGCCGACATTTAATACATCTACCCATACATACATCCAAATCAGATTATTTACAGAAATGAGGTCAAATTTCCGTTTAATCTCTCTATTCGCATCCAACTACTTAGCAAGCCGGATGAAATTCAAACCCACCTCGGGGTGCAAACAAATGCTACGAAGAAATGCCACAAGCTCTTCAACAACAACTGCTAAAACTGTTCCCCAACTAAAACTGTTCCTTAGCACTCTTGGTGTCGCCACAAAATAGTCAAGAACCCCCAGCTCTTTCTGCAGCTTATTTACAATTGATTCGCTAACAAACTTATAGCTGTGTGTCGCCCTCCTATATCTATCTGGCCTTTGGAAACTCTGCTGCTCCATCGATCGTCCTGTTTATCCAACAACTCACGATGACAAACTTTACAACCGATTGCTACGGATTATAAGTCACAGAGCGCACTCTGGAGACATTTAGTTTGTCTGCACTCTATGATTGCCTCCATCCCAATCAATTGCAGTCCATTACGTCTCGCAAATGCCATATATACCAAGACCGAAGACCAACCCCTCCGGCTGGCATGGGGGAATACATTTTCAAGTCGCAACTTAACCGGAACTAAGAATTCCCAAATGGCCACCATTTGGACGGAAAGTTTCCCCGCGACAACGGCGAGGACGCTGCGATGTCCTTCTTCCACTTTTGTTTGATTTTATTATCAAGAAAATATTATTCAATTACGTGATGGTGATATATAGGACCTGCTCCCCGCCTCTATATCTCCGCATGGATGGCGCTGCATCAGTTCGGTTCGAGGAGTAGTCGGAGTTATCTCAGCTGCAGGCAACCGAATGGAATCAGATACCAAAGTAAACACCGAACAGAGAAACTGTGGGGACTTCAACAACTAGGAGGGTGGCAGTGGGTGGCGTTGACGTGTGTATCTGTTTCTGTTGGATGCGTTTCGCTTTTGGGTAAACAGAAAATCATTTATTTGCTGTCCGTCCGTATATTCAGTTTCCATCTCTGTCGATTGGAATTTCAATTTGATGGGTGGGGGTGCTGCGGCGAAGGACGCAACACTTTTATTGCCATCCATCGCCCTCATCCAATGCATACCTACCTTTGCGAAGGACGCGCCATCCATCATCGTAATCCTTACGATTCTCGTCATCATCATCATTACCATGAGCATATTCCAAGTCAATATTGGTTCCTCGTCGCTCTCTCTCTCATCGTCTTTGGTGTGCAAATACTCTCACTACACCCAACCCCAACCCATTCATAATACGGCCCATTACAGTAATGATATATGAGTGAGAGACGGGACCTTATCTCATTATGATAATTTCTCCTCTGCTTAAGTTTGATTTGTTTTCTCGCTGCTTGTTCTTGGGTTGTGTATACACTTATACGACGCTGCCAACATCACCACGATGATAGTGTTGATGACGACGCGGAATTTATATCTACCATGAGTTCTTACCCCTGCCCTATGTGCCCTCCTGATGGTCTGTGAACTGTGATCTGTGTGACGTGTGCTGGTGATGTCCCAGGATAAGCGTTATGCCACTCGTGAATTAATTCTAAAACTTTGACACTTGCCGCTGAGTGCGATGCGGTGCGGCACGGTGCTAAGTTGGCAGCCAGACCCCCCCCCCCCCCCCCCGGGAGATTTATTGAAATTGGAAAATGTTTTTCAAGGATTTAATGTTGAATGTGCGAATTATTGAGGGTTAATTAAGCGAGAATTTGAAAACGGAAAATTTTATGAGAGTAATTGGAAAATTAATTTCACCAACGCCTCGGTTGGCAGATAAATGGATGGTTAGCCCAACGGGAGACTTGTGTACCCGCGGGGGTGAGGGTAATCGGCGAAAATCAATATAGAAGCGAACGATTGTGAAAGTTGAATTGGATCGAGGTCTTTCGAATGCAATCAAAGGGAAATAGCGGAAAGAAGGTACTCAATTCAGACTCATTGCTGGGGCGCGTAAAAAGGCGATTGTTCCAGGCGGGCGAAATGCGAAAGGAAAATGCTGTCACGGTCAATGAGCACTTGAAGTATTGATGATGCTGACTGGAAATGGAATTGAAATGGAATTTATTTGTTGTTCGGGGGGCGATTGTGTTTGTGTACGGTGTACCAAAGTTGAAGTTGAAGTGAACAAATGGAGTGTGGGTTCGCGCTCGCGCCTATTTCTGGCTTTGAAGTTATTGGTTTCAATTAATTGGTCGTTTAAGTTAGGAGTTATTGTAGTAAGAGTTGGTTCGTCCACACTTAGCGCCGAACTTGACGATGACTAAGGTCGAAATCTCTTTCTGGATACCTACAGGTTTTATACGATCCGTGTCTGAGGGCAATTGCAATAATCCCACAGACGTTTAAGACCTTACCCTGTCTTCTCCCTTTGTACAAAACATTGTAGAAGACTGACATATGTCCGGTGAGGGATCGAAGCTCCAAATAAAGATGCAATACCGTATAGTCGCCAGATTCGATAACAAACTCACAAATCGCTCACAAATTGAAGAGCCTTCCGCGAAAATTAGGCTTTAAAATCTGACATGCTTCAAGAGCCTCCATTAAATATGAATGAAATGGAAGCCGCACAAAGTCAGGTGAATGCCATTATTGTCACGGTTTTAGCGAAAATCTATAAGGTTAAGTCTACTATAGTAAAAATGTGCGTACCAAACGCTGCAGCCAGTGGGATCAAAACCGATCTCCTCGAACGCAATATTGGAGTTAAAGATCCAAAAGAGCTACTTGTCGGAACTAGTTTGAGAGTCTCTAAGAGCTTTCTGCAGCTGCTCGCTTGCAAAAGCCAAAGATTCTGAAACTGTTTGAAGCGCATCATAGTTGCTATGAAGAACAAGAAGAAGAAGTTGTAAGACCGCACTGTTATAGTTATTCCCCGGATAATAGCATATGAAAAGTGCTAATAACCGGGTTTTCAATTGAATTTCGATTAAGGAAGGCACCTAAATATGTTTTTAGGAAGGTATTTTCCCAAATTTACAAATAAATAATTATATATATACAGTTGACGCTCGGTATAGTGAACTATCCGAACTATTTACTTATGAAATGCCTTCAAGAAATAGCGGTACAAGTAAATTTATGTAAATAAGAAGACAAATGAAATTAACAAATTATTTTTCAAAAATTTAATTCTTTTTATCTCCGTGTTATTTAAAATTTATATAAGATAATTTTTTTATTTTTTGTTGGTTATTTTAGTGATTTGAAGTAAACTCTTATATATTTTAAGTGATTCTTTTTATTTTAAACTATTTAATGAAGGGATAGAAGAAGCAGAAGAGGTAGAATGTCTGGTCATTGAGGGAATAAACAACTTAAGGCCAGGCCAGTTGTCGTTGTCAATTTTAAGGACGGAAAACGGCTTGCTACCACGTATAAGTACGTTTGTGAGATTTGCAGGGTCCTGGAGGAAGAAGAAGAGGTCGAAGTAGTTGGGACTATAAGTATTGGTTCCTCAAAAACATTGTTTCAAGTCGTCGAAAGCGATAAAAGTTTCGTTTCCATTAACCAAGTTATTGGGTTGTTGCCAGATCCAATAAAAACTGTTGTCGAAGGAAAGATTACTGTAAAGTTTAATGCAAAAGTTCCAGTTTTTGAATTATAATGTCTAAAAACTTAAATTTACATGAATTTTCTTTTTAATTTCATTATTACAAAATCTTTGTGTTGTTAATTTTCAGTTAAAACGTTGAAATATATTCTTTTTAAACAACTAACTCTAAACTTTGTTCCTTATTAATTTTTTTTGGGGTAATTGTGAACATTGTATTTTCGATTCCTTTTCTTATTCAAATGTTTTCATTTTGATTTAGTTCACTTTTACCCCAAATGTTTCTATTCTACAGCCTTAAGAGGCTCAGTTCCTTGTTTTCATTTACCCCATTTTTCTCTTTTTCCTAAAAAAAGGCGGGGGTAAATGTAAACACGAATTTTTACAAAAACTAATAAAATTACACACTTACAATTATTTTTTTCTAAAAAATGAAAGAATTCATGTGTAAGTTCAATCAACAACAATTTCCAACATCGCATAGTTAAGCAGGATGAAACGCTATAAATTTAGAAAAAACGAAAATGCAAAATCGTTTACAATTACCCCTTTTGACCCTACCTAATAAAAATACTTAAAATAAAAAAAAATAATTTTATTTATATCAAACTAAGTTTTGGTAACAATTTTAAAATTTCCCGCTCGATATAGTGAACAGGCCTGGTTTTTATAAGTTCACTATATCGAGCGTCTATTGTACATAGAATAATTCGATAATCAGATACGAAATCCTTTCATTGCTTTCAAGAACAAAAAAACAAAATATGTAATATTTTTTTGAGGCAAGCACAGAAAGTAATATATGTACCTAAAAACTATCCAAGAGATATTTGGTGACCTTACTTATTCTCGATGCGACGCCTGTACGCAAACAGTCCTACGTTTTTGACGCCGTTGAACTTCTCTAAAGCATTCCACACGATGGACCATTCTCTTCTCTGTCAGAAACTGTGAAATAGGTTTTGCTATTCATGCTGAAGATCCACACGGTTCTATTCCTTGAAATAATTATTTTTAATTTATGAGAATGAACTTCAGCACCTTATAAAAACTTCTACTGTCCACATGTTTGCTGATGATGTTCAATTATTCATGTTTTAGTATCTAGTATGGTTAGTAGTGCAATTCAGTTAATTAACCAAGATCTAGAGGTCATTCAGCAGTGGGCTCTGAAACACAACTTGTCGCTTAGTCCGTCAAAGTCAAATACTCTTTGTATCTATTAGCATCAATAAGAAACATTTCCTAACCCGCCAATCTTGTTGGGACACTCATCAATTGAATACGTTCATAAGGCTAAAAACTTCAATGACACACTCACTTATAGACCGATAATGTTGCGGCTACAATTGGTATCCCATTAAATCTACGATGTTTCTTGTTAAATCCCTTTTATTATCTATCCTATTGCATGGTTGCGAGTAGTTGCTTTGACATGTTAACTACAACACTAGGCGTGAATTAAATGTCATTTAGAATAGCCCAAGTTCGCAATCATCGACATTAAGCGCTCGATGGCATGGCCAATGTCGTTCTGGACCGATGACGAGACAAGCCCAAAATCCACACCAAACAGTAGCTTTTTCGAACTGATCAGTTGACTGAAATTTATCCACCATACTGCGAAAATGCGAATAGTCCTCTCGGTAGGACGATTATGGCGAACGTAAAATGAGCGAAGCGCAAGGAACGTTGTCCAAAGAACGCACTCATTTTGATAAAGCAGTTTTATCATTTGCTAATACTGTTGAACTCTATATCCGATCAAGGTAATTTGGCAAAATAAAAAAAATATATGAATGCTAATTTGAAAAATTTAACTTCAACAATATGGCCGCTATCAACTATCAAAATTCAAAAGTCCCTATTCGTATATTTGGACATGTTCGGTGATGTCAAAAGCTCCTTCGACGCCAAAGAAGCAGTTCACAGCGATATGATTGCTCTAGAGGGGTTTTTCGATCGGATGTAAAATCCATCAAACCTTTCAAAGGGTTATATACCTGTTAGAAACTTGAACATGAAATAGGAAGCATTGCAAGCTCAAAACATGCACCTTGTTTAAGGCAGGTCAAAAATATATTAGTTGCTATGAGTGAAATAGTCCCTATGTGATCTTCGGTCCAGTTTAAATCGAAGGAGTTTGGGCAACGAGAGCTAAAGAGCCCCTAAGTCAAGATGGTATTTTGTTGGAAGTAGACCTCAAACATAATGGCGTCTGCTAATAAAAGAAAAACATTATTGTACTAGAATCTATCGTAACTATTGTAAATCGGGAAATATGCTTTCAATCAAAGCATCTTTCGTATTTACCATGTTGCAGAAGTTGTCCGGCAATTTGATGCATTGTGTGTCTCCATGCAATGGTATTGCTCCATTTCCAATGTTGAGCAATTGCTCGGAGAATGATAGTGCCAGTGGATCGTTTTGCAGTTGAACTCTTATATTTGTGGTAAGACGTAATGTACCTACAGACATTTCGCCATAGATATGATTGTTTTATACATGCGTTAATTTCGTCGGCATATGTAGCGCGTGGAATGACCGGCAATGTCTGTCTAAAATCACCGGACAGCAGCAGTAAAGCACCACCAAAAAGCCTGGCGTTATTATTTAGATCTTTGATCATTCTATCGAGAGCTTCAAGTGAATGCTTGTGTGCCATAGTGCATTCATCCCAGATAATAATTTTGCATTTTTGCAAAAAAAAAACGGTTCTAAAATACCCACAATTTGTCTCTTCTCCATCTGCTCGATATGGTTGTACTGGCAGCGTGCGTTTATTTGCTGTTCCTCATCACTCATGAAGTAAATTTTGAGAAATTTTGAATCGGTATTAGGCATCGGCATTAAAGAACCAATTTGATGATACACTTGGCCCTGAATCTTAAACGTTGATTCGAAATTGCGACCATCCGCATTCTGAAAGATTTTTGTTGCTCCAAATGATGTAATTTAAAAGCATGAATTGAATTTTATTGTTATGTAGCTCCAGCCAATAGTGCTTTCAATGGTTCTGGCGGCGAATTCAATGGTGGCAATACAAATTTTCCAGACGCGCAGCAGAAACCGGCCGATTCACCTTTGTATTTGAGTGCATGACAGTGTTGCCATTATTTGTTCATAGCACCGATTACAATTTGTGAATGTGACGAATAGTCGATGTCCGAATCATATTCAAACGCAAGGTGAAGAAGTGATACACGTGTCAATGCGCGATACACTTGCAAACGCTGTTGTTCACGTGTTCTGAATGTATCGGTGACTCTTTGATATAATACACTGAATATTCACTGAAATGCGACACCGGATATATCAAAAGGCTCTGTACAAAAAGGCGTTTTTTTTGCAATTTTTTTTTTAATAATACATCGTTTTTTGGGGCACTGTGTTTGTATGCTCCGTATGAACAGTGGAGTGTGATATTGTTACAACTTTTTTTGTCTTATATATTCCAAATAAATATATCAATTTTGTATTTTACTTAATAACTCGCAGTCACGATTCGGTTGCTTTCGAAATACATATAAGATTTTGAATGTATTTTTTGTATGGGCGGTTCCACGCCCCTTTGTCCAATTTTGACCAATCTTCACAGGAATACTCCTGGGCCAATACCTAAGATTATGTATGAATTTGAACTCGATCGATTCGGTGGTTTTCAAGATATAAGACTTTGAATGTAATTTTTGTATGGGCGGTACCACGCCCCTTTGTCCAATGTTGACCAATCGGCTTCTAAACAATCCAGGGCGCCACCCAAACGCATACAAAAAATTTTATTGAATTCGGTCCAGCCGTTTAGGAGGAGTTCAGTGACATACACACGTACAGTAGAATTATATATATAAAGATAAATAATTATATATACAGTAGACGCTCGGTATAGTGAACTATCCGAACTATTTACTTATGAAATGCCTTCAAGAAATAGCGGTACAAGTAAATTTAAATAAGAAGACACAAATGAAATTAACAAATTATTTTTCAAAAATTTAATTCTTTTTATCTCTGTGTTATTTAAAATTTACATAAGATAATTTTTTATTTTTTGTTGGTTATCTTAGTGATTTGAAATAAGCTCTTATATATTTTAAGTGATTTCTTTTTTATTTAAACTATTTAATTACCTAATAAAAATACTTAAAATAAAAAAAAATAATTTTATTTATATCAAACAAAGTTTTGGTTACAATTTTAAAATTTCCCGCTCGATATAGTAAACAATTTCTGTATAGTGAACAGGCCTGGTTTTTAGAAGTACGCTATATCGAGCGTCTACTGTACATAGAATAATTAGATAATCAGATACGAAATCCTTTCATTGCTTTCAAGAAAAAAAAACAAATTAGGTATGTAATCTTTTTTTGAGGCAAGCGCAGAAAGTTTTATATGTACAAACTATCCAGGAGATAAAACATATTATAACGGCACGAATGCACAAATTATATCTGGTGAGTACCGTACTTATTGTCAACGCGACGCCTGTACGCAAACAGTCCTACATTTTTGACGTGATGTTACTTGTTAAATCCCTTTTATAACCTATCCAAATGTATGGTTTCGAGTAGTTGCTTTAACTACAACACTAGGCGTAAATTAATAATGCCATTTAGAATAGCCTAAGTTTGTAATCATCGACAATAAGCGCTCTATGGCCTGACCAATGTCATTCTGGACCACAAGCCAAAAATCCACACCACACAGTGGCTTTTTTGAAATTCGCATGAATTTTAAACTATTATTTTCTCAAATTCAAAAACTTTAACATTCTTATTAATCAGCACTTAAAGTTATGTTAAACAGAATAATAAAATGTTAAACAGAATGTTAAAATTTAATTTAACATAACTTAACTTTAAGTGCTGATTAAAACGTAATATGAATTTTAAAAGCGTTTTTAACATTTTTGAAAAAATAATAGTTAAAAACACCGCAAATTTCTCACTTTTTATGTTAAACGCTTTTTTTAATTTAAAAAAAAAATAATGCGAAATATGTTGATTTTTTTTATTTTGGACAGGTTTTCCCCTTTATATATGTCCTTATGACTAATAAATCCGAAAGCGCCTACAGCATCTTTTTCAATACTAGAAGCAAATCTATTTAGTTTTCGGCTGAGTTCGTTCGTGACCGATTATTAAAAGGCACTAAGAAATACTTTGAAACATAATATTTCCAACTGCAAATTGTAGGTACCACTTGTTGGTTCCACTATTGTCAAGCTGTTAGAAGAAATGCTTCCAAAATACCAAATTTTATGAGCCTTTTGAATAAGAATCCAGAAGCGAAGCGATTATTTCGAAAATTTATTGCCCTCCCGCTCTTGTCACCTGGAGATATTTATTCAGCATTTGACCTCTTAGAGACGGAGGCAAATAGCGCTAGAATGATAAAAAATGGAGAGTCCGTGTCTAAGCAGTTTTTGGTGTACTTCAATAGGCAATGGATGGAAAAGGTAATGTATTGTTGCAACCAACCCTTCAGAAATAAAAAAAAATATATTTACTTCTTTAGGAAACACCAGTAGTTTTTTTTTCGGTTTTCAACGTGCCAATGAGAACGACTGGTGCGTTAGAGGGGTATAACAGTCGCCTTAGTCAAAAACTTGTAATGCACGGAAACTTTTTTAAATTTATCGATTGCTTCATTGATGAGGAACGCATTAAAGCAAGGGAGTTTGTTATGTCCTTAGATGGGACCTTTGATATGTTTGAACCACCCAAAAAGAATTTTTAAAACAAACAGCTAAAAATTGAAGTTGCTTTAAAAAAACTACAGAAGAAAGTTATATCAATCGATGACTTCTTAAACCAAATGTCAAATAAAAACAATAAAATTTTGACAGAAGTTTTACCAACTTTGCAAATTCCCTATAGAGACGATGATGTGGATGAAGTGGATGAGCGGAATGAAAGGGATGAAAGTCTAAATTCAGAGTCTCAAAATTTTGATAGTGTAAGAGTTCTGTGTGTTGTTTGTTGCGAAAATGAACGTACAATTCTGTCGCAGCCGTGTAATCACTTTAAACTTTGTTTGAATTGCTTTACACAGCTTTCAGAAAAATACGGAGGGAAACATACACCTTTTGCGACCTTCTTTTATCTAGGTATACCTAGAGCAGCTCCTCACAATCATATTTTTTATTTGTAGCAAATGAAAGGGACCTTTAATTTTATCGAAAGTCCTCAATAAAGTATAGACAGTCAGAGTCACGTTTGTCAGACGTTAGCGATAGGTGGCGCTGTGGGAACATTTTTATAAAAGCGTTATTTGGGATCCTTCTGGGGAATGAACAAAAGACTCCTTCTACAATTAGTTCAATACACTAACAGAACGTGACTACCACACCCACCTTCGCAACTAAAGGCAGATAAATATTTATCGACGCGACACGTTGGTTAAAACCCAGTAACGGCGTTTGCATTCGCTGTTAACATCCTTTGTTTAATCAAAGTAATTAAATCGAATTAACGCCCTTTAACTTGAGTGTATCGCTCTCTTAAAAGGCCAATCCTGTAAAAAAATTTAATTACCTCCATCATCAACAATTTTTTAATCACTGTTATAGGTACTCCATGTCAATCTGACTGTAAACAAAGCCTTCTGCAACCCTTAACAAGCATCGCTTCAACATACGGATATTCATTTAAATCGGTTTATTTCCCTATACCGTTTATGCCATTCAGAGAACATCAAACAAACGTCAATTAAAGTTAATCTACAAAAACAATGCGGCGTCACGTTCATTGTTATATCCTTTGTGTTTGCCATGCAACTACTTACTCCGTTTTTAATTAGTTTCACTGGATTTCCAATCGAATGAAAATAATAATTAAATTAATTATTTCCCATCTCTCAAAAACGGGCTATGTACTTGTCCCCCAACGCCAGCGTCCGGCTCTGTTACCAGCCAATATCAAGTTTCCAAATAATATTCAGAGCCGATCCAGAGATGCCTTATGAAGAACAACGGAAAACCAAACAAATTGTTGCCAACAACTTGCGTTACAGAACATATTTGCTTGGCTTACCAGACCACTCCCCCAAAACACAAAACACTAAAGTCGTTCGCTCTGCACCGCAATCCATTTTGTAGCTATGCTGTTGTTCTGTTGTCTATTTATCTATCTATCTTGCAACCGCACAAACAAGTCCTTGGGCAAAACTTTTCCTCCTCATAGTGGAGAAAGGTGAACTCTGCCCCCGAAGCCAAACTCTGCGTGGGTACATCTATACATTTTCTGACAACAAAACTATACGAAAGTGAAACAATGAGATGTTTGTCTGCCAATTAAGTTGCTGATGGACTCAGTTAACCTACTTTAGAAAAATGTATCTTTGTCGTAAACTTGTCTCGCTGAAAGCCTTCGTCCGCAACTTCAATGAACTTGGCATCTGATTCAAGGAATATGCCTTTGAAAAGTGTACACCTCAGTGTTGGGCGCCGCAGGCACAACGTTAACTCCTGTGAATGGGCCTGTGAGTGTGACAAAAGGATTCATTGTTTGAATGCTTTAAACAAACTGCATCATTGTTGTCGTTACTTAAAGCTTTCTTTCAAACAAAGTTAGAGATGTAGGTGCCCGCCCAACGCGAGGACAATAATATTGTGACAGAGAACAGCTCATGTCAATAACGAGGACTCGTGCTCCATGCACACACCATTTGATTTGGACGAGCGAACAGACTTCAGTCAGAGGAAACAACACTAACGCACTCGTTCTCATCGTCGCCATCACCGGTCCTCACATCCCCAGTGCTTGACACACGCTTCAATATCACATCAACAGCAATTTCCAAAATCGAGGTAATTTTGTGTATAGAAGAAGAAGAAGAACACATTCTCGACGTCGACGGTATGTTTATTGACATCCCGACCCGTACAATATTATTTATGCTTCGCAGATAGCAAGGACATGCGCAGCGGTAGATGGAATCCACTCTCGAACACAGTCCATATAGGCGATGCGATGTTTTTTACACTTCTCCAAGGAGAGAGAGAGGACATTGGCGGTTTTCGATGAGTTACTTTACTTTTTTATTCGTGTCATAGCATTTTGTGAGGTTACGCTTATGAACATCTGGGGATATGTCAAAATGATTTGTTTGGGTTCGGATGAAACACATAAAGGCATGATAATGGAATTCGAAAGGACATTGGCAACTCGGTACGCCTAAGCAAAAGTGGACATGTCTCTCATGTGGTGTGTCAGTTCTGCATGTACATTAGGGATTTGGAATTAATTCGTGATTGGGGAAGGGCATCGCTGCCCGTCGTCCTTAAGACGAGGTTCTCTCCTGCTGCAGCGCAGTTTACCATAAAACATAGATTACACTTTCATATTTTAAAAATAATGTGGTTAGGTAGCAACTGAAATGTGCAACTTAACAGTTCAAGGGTGCAAGTCGTGGCGAGGGAGACTGTTTTAAAGAACTTTGTTTTATCGACACAGACAGACAACAAATAATTTTAAACGTTACTAGACAGGGACCATACTATTATCTTTCAAAAGAAAAGAACATGGGTACAGCAAAACTCCTGCAACAAAAATCTCTCCCCAAGCAAGAGTAGGGTAACCAACTCCTATCCCGTTCTTCTTTCGGAAATGAAGCAGGTTGACATCGAGCAAGCTTAGGGATCCTTTATGACTTTTCAGGAAAAGATAAAGGGACGGAACTATAAAGAAATACTTGGCTGCACCAGTAGACCAAACAGTGGTAAGACTCTAACATGTATTATCGCTAAAAACCTAAATATCATTTCTGTTGTAACAAGCTCAATATTGTGAAGTAATAATAGGTATCTATTCATAGTTTGAGATAGAAGAACTCATTGAGGCTCCTAGAAAATTAAAACAAAATAAAGCAGATTTGAACCACTGAGTAGAAAAAGGTACACATTCCACAAATATGAGAAGTTAAACTAAGAACGCCAAGTGCGTGTATTTTTATACCTAGCGACCAATTGAGTCCAAAAAAGAAAATTTTCCAATAAAAGTAGGCGTAAAAAATTAATCGAAAAAAATTATTTTAGTGGAAAAAAGACAAAATTCCAGAAATATTTTCCTTTTTCTAATCAACTTTTGAAATAATACGTTAGAGTTTAAAATTGTAAATGAAAAATGTCAGTTATGACTGTCCGATTCGAGGACATAGTTTCTTGTCCTGTTACAAAAACTTTTTTTGTTCAAAGGTTATATCAGATCTATTCGTCAGAGACTATTGTTGAGGACTATATTTATTTGGGACAATTAAAATCATTTAAAAATCAAGAAGAAAAGGAAATAGATAGACGAATATCAAACGCATGGCGACAATTCTGGAACATGAAGGAGATACTCAACGCAAAACTAAATAAAGACACAAAAAAATATTTAATGGATTCAGCAATTTTACCAGTTCTGACATACGGACTTCAAACATTGGGCTTAACAACAAATCTAACCGAGAAATTAAGAATCTGTCAGACAAAAATGGAGAGAAAACTTCTCGGTATAAGACTAATACAAAGAGTGCGGAACGAAGAAATAAGAAGGCAAACGGATATCATAGATGTAATAAAAAGGACGAAACAACTTAAATGGAACTGGGCAGGACACATATCAAGAATTACAGACAATAGATGGACAAAACTTTTGATCAAATGGACACCACCAGCGACAAGATCAACCGGACGACCACGAACAAGATGGGTTGACGATATTAACCAATTTAATAGGTATTGGTACCATGACGCAAAAAATAGAGATCTATGGATAACTATGGGGGAGGCTTATACTATTTGCAACTAATTTTGAAAACAATGATTAGACTTTGTCAAATGATGATATATTTATTTTATTTATGTATTTTAAATTAAAGTTAAGTAACTAAATGATGTAAATACTCTTATAACAATAACAATTTGTAAACCTTATAGTAAATAAAAGCTTATAATAATAATAATAATAATTCGCCAGAGAAATACGAAGAGATTATTTGAACTGCAAGAAAGCGTACTCCTACTGTTCAGAATTAAATTATGAGATAAACGTATTATGTATTTAAGTATTTAAAGTCACTCAATTGTTTAATGTTAGATGAAAACGCCGTCAATGTTTTCCAATCAGGTCTCTATATGTCAAATGTCAAACGCTTTCGAAATTTTAAGTCAAATGTCATATTGTTTTTGTACATAAATGTCAATTTTGTAAAAGAAATGATTCATTCGCCGACACACAGTTTTAATCGAACAATCTCGCAAAAAAAAATACTTTACAACGTTTTAAGGAAAGCAGAGTTTTATTATAAAAGTGGTTATTCGGTTTCTTGTACAAAATATAACACCTACATATGAAGTGAAGGCATTACAAACTGGCGAAGTTCTAAATTTCAAAGACTGGTGGCCCAAAAGAGATCAGAGCTTTACAATAAGCAAGTATAGGCGCTTGGTTTACAACTCTGAACTTCAAGGGATTGTAAGGACATCGATATACATAGATGGCCTTATCCAAAAAGCTTTTAGACTCAAAAAGGTAAATACGGTACTGCTTCGTGTAATAAAAGCATAGTTTCTACAATGAACTGTTGTTATTTTCCAGAAACAGCGATTTGTCGAATGTGTGGTTCTCTGTGGTTCATTTATGGACGTTCTAAAATTATGAAGACGTGTTTTCTATTCTTAACCCGTAATAGTCATACCTACATTCGTTTTTAATGTGTGACAAACTATTTAGGTATGCGCGAATTCATCTATGGAATTTGAGGTTTCATTTTTGATTCACCTTCTATTAAAATCGGGATTGAAATACCGCCGTAATCGGTTCGAGACAATCGTGATGTATAAAAATTATAAAAGTGTGTAATTAGTTCTGGAAGTTTACAGTCGATTAATATGTAAAAAAGGAGACAGGGATAATGCGTGTATAAGTCTCGTGAACGTAATTGCAGAAAATGCAATTTGAGGCTTCCAAAATGCATAAGTTGAGCCTTAAGCTAGTTAAAGACAGGATTTCGAAAAGGTTTCTCAAGAGCGGACCAAATTTTTGAACTCACAAGTATTGCGAACGTTTTCTTTGACGAAAAAGCAGCTTTTGACAAGGAAAGGTTTTTTTTTTTTTAATAAATGGTCTCGACAACATTAAAGCCCTAAACAAGTTAGATAGGTGTACGGAAAAAAATAAATCAGTGATATGAAAAGGTCAGTAGGTAACCTATGGACTCTTTGGGATATCTTAATTCTTTCATTCTTTTTGGGTGATAAAAAATATTTACATTTATTGGAATCAAAGCCCGCGGAAGGAGTCATGACTACAACTTCGCAATTGGCATATGATAATTTATAATCAAATTTACAAATAAATGCTTTAATTTATAAGTCGAATGTTTAAAACAAGTGGATTTGCAAGAAACAAAAAATAGAACTGATGTTTAGAACGTTTGGAAGTAGTCAAGTCATATAAAAATCTAGGAATAACCCTAAGAAACTACCCTTTGTTGGCAAAGTCATTTTCAATCAAGCTCTTCGGGACTAAGTAAGCTGTGGTTGCTGTAAGTGACACACCACAATTAGCGCTCGATCGCCGTTTTGGGGTCACAACCAAGGTGACAGTTGTGCCTAACAAAATTGTTTGCATTCTGTTCCCGAGTCTTTTTTGGGACTTTTTAGAATTCTGCGGCGATCACCCTGGGCCCAACTAACGAAATCTGAGAAATTTGATGATGTTGTTGAATTGGATACCTTTGGATTGCCGAAAGTTCAATGTAGAAAGGTTCACCTAGTGAACGGAGTCCGATTTTGCCTAAAGCCGGAAGGATGCGTTATGAAGGATGCCAAGCTTCGCTAAGTAAGTACAAAAACACCAGTGGTCTGCCTAGCAAATTTATTCGGTTTTCTCATTCCCCTCTATGTTCCCATGGTCAGGAACCCAGAGAGTGATTTCACCGATGACAAGCCCTGTCCAGTATCTATCTCCTTAATCGGCCTGGGTATCGCCATCATCCAAGTTTCAACATACATAGTTTGAATGCTACCAACGGTATGTAGTTTGAATGCCATAATTCCGAAATAAAAGTCATAAGCATTAGTTTTTGGTATACAGCACGGTTGTTGCTGTGTGACGGTAAGTTTTTTACCATCCGGCTTATAAGTAGACCTCAAGTAATACATTTACAAAGTTAAAGTCTACTTAAAAGTTTTTTTTTGTTTGAAGACCTAGGATAGGAAAATATTTACGACAACAGACTACTAATTTTGGCTCATATACCTACGATATGCACTGCTCATAGTTATATAGGTACCCTTCTCGACAGCAACGTTGTGAATGCATTTGCAAAATTTATATATCCTATTCCTATCGAAATAGTAGGCTGCGGAGATTCTTCACGATCCCGACAACATTTTAAACAGCCTAGGAAGCTGGGCTAGAAGTGTACGTCCATCATGAAGCTTTTATAAACGAATGGATGCTCACTCTATAAGTAAAATTTTAAAGAAGGAAATTTTTGAATCACTGTCCAATTGTTGATTCTTTATTGACCTCAGCGTAAAGTATGCATAAAAATCAAACTTCACCGTTTATTTAAGAACGCTTTAGTTAAATCTTAATTTTTCGTGAAAATGAAATTTGCGTGACATTTTGGTAGGACATTCTTTAAAATAAGAATATGTTTTTGTTTTAAGGGAAATGTTGATCGGTGTTAATGTCCATACTTCACGTCTTTAAGGAGCACAGTGCAAAATATAACTGACAATCTAAGTCTACTGTCAATTAAAGAAAGATTTTAAATTTCCATGAGATTTTGGTAAAAAAAAAAACAATATTTAACATCATTTTGTACATTTTAGGGACTTGAAGGACCATATCCAAGATTTCAATGACCTTTTTATAAAACTAGCCTAAGACACGCCAAATAAGCAAAAAAAAATCTCATGAGAGCAGCCTTTACACGAAACCCAGGCCAGTCAAAACTCTAGGTACATCTAGTCATCGTTGGTTCCTATCACTGTAGCGATGATATGCGACCGTTGAGTAAGTTCAAACGCTCTCCAAACTCAGCAATAACCAAATCTAATCTTTCAGTGCTCCACTTATCAACTTTCTTGAAGAATAAGTAGTCTAGTTCGAGGTTTGGAAAGCTCATAAGCCTTACAATGCCGTGAACACTTCAGCTACTTTACAGAGCTTTAACCGTCCGTTACGGTACGATTCACGCTGCTTGGATATCCGATAAAATCCGAAATAAAATAAAATAAATAGTTGGCGCTACCAATTCTTATTTTTGAGATGAATGGATGGGACCTTGAATTGCATGCCGAGCCCGAACGACTAATTGAGAAGTTATACTTTCGAGTGTTTATCAGTCGATGGCGCAGTGGAAAAAACCTTAAGATGTAATTTGTGTTTTTCCAGGGATCGAACCTGAGACCCCACGCTCAGTAGCCCAGCACTCTGATTTAGTCCACAGTTTTTGATCCATCTGAGAAGAAGTCGGTTCGTCATCAAACAAGCTTAAGTTATGGGCTAGGGTGTTGTCAATATTTCTTGGAAGAGTCCTGAATGTTTTTAAAAAATTAGCAGCGTGGCTAATTGCCAAATGGGGCTACTCTGAAGCTGCTGCAAGACTGCCTATTGCTTCCTTAAAATGTCAACAGTTAAAACAATATGTGTAATGTTCTTCTTTTATTTTGCTTAGCACTTTACTATTTATCGCTTTATCCCAGGTGTATACGACAACACGATGTTGTATACCTCATTCAAACCTCAGCTACCTATCGAAGGCATTAGTCTTAAGCAAGCACCTCCACCCAATAACAAGCTGAAAAATAAATACCCTTTGATATTCTCCCTTTAAACTTTGGCAATAGCTTTCCTAGTCGTTTAGCACTGTTTATTTTTCGACCAAATAAAACTGCTTCATGAAGAGGGCCATTTTGCGCCATTACTATTGTTCTCAAAAGTTTGCTCCTTAAATCAAACATTTGCCATTATTACCTAAAACAACAATTTCTCCTATTACAAAAATGGTACGAACGATACCTCAAACACCCTCTTACATTTCCACTCTATGATGAATGCGTCCTAGATCCTTTTGAATGCAATAAATTTTCTTTCTCTAGCACAAAACTCTCGCTTGCAAACTGCAAACAAATTATTGCTTCCGTTCGGCATTGTTGTGTTGTGCTTCCCAAAAAATTCGACCGACACACTGAAAATATTCACATTTGAGATTTATTCAGCCATTTCTGGGGAACAAACTTCACAGCATGATTGTAATTTGTAAACACCTCTCTCTGTACCTCTTCCAAAGAAGGGTGAGTGCAAAAAAAGAACGTCTCATAGAAACCAAAGGGCTAGCCAATGGACTGAGTTCCTTATGCATTCCTTAGAAAATTGCCCAGGATGATATATGGCTACCATACCGCCATCGGGGGCCTTTGTCCTTTTCCTCTGATAGGTGTTCTTGTGTGCACATGTGGCCAGCAGGATACACTTTTTTTTCTTCCCTCTGCCTTGCTCCCAAAATCAGAGCAGAACCGAGAACACACATCTGAATAAAGCTCGACTCAAATGGCATTTTCTATAAATGCCTTCCCAAGGCAAAAGGAAGGCCACCAAGGACGGCACACAAAATATAAGAATTCACAAAATTTGTTCGTCGAGCGTCTCGTCCCAGGACTATTTTTATATAATGATTTATTAAAAGAGCTCCTTTGTGTTGGCGGTTTTTTTTTTCTTGTTGCCAATTCTTTTTTTTCCTGGTAAGTTCTTGCAACCAAAAAAATATCATAGTCGACATGAAAAGGAGGGAAATAAAAATTGTACCCGATGGTACAAAATCGGAATAGTGTCCTTGCAGTGTTGGAATGATTTTTTTTTAATTCGAAGTCGTTCAGAACTTTCTCCGTTGTGATTTTTGGGTCAAAAGATGTAGAGTAGAGTTGTGTAGAGTTATGATGGCGCTCATAAGTGACACGCAGAGTCCCGAGCCTACATTTACTATTTCTCTCGTTTTATTTTTCTACGCAGCAATGTGCGGAGGCAATTTCGAGGAGTTTGTCTGGCGCGTGGGACTAGCAAATTGAATAGAAATCAAATTAGGTTATGTTATTTCCGAGAAAGATATGCGTAGGATGTTGGGCCTGAAGTGATGCTTGGAAGACGCACTATTCATGGAGGAAAGTCGGATATATCCGCGGATGAAAGGCAGAGAATAACATGTGGTGCTAAGTGCTGGTGGTAATTCCATATAACAAGAACAGAAGTTTCAATAGGGTCGCATGTTACTACTTACTGGGTATTAGTACCTCTTTATGGTAGGAGTTCTACCACTGGCTTTTCATTTTAATATTTTTAATTAAGCAATTTCAATGTAGGTACATACTTAATCTAAGAAAGTTACAAATAAAAGTAGGTAGTGAAATTTGAAAATAAAAATAGTCACTTTCTGAAAAATAACATTTAAAAGTGGGGGTGAATAGGCAATAGTAAACACTAATATACGACACATGTATAAAATTCAATAAAGGAAATAAAACAAAACAAGTGAAGGAAAAAAATCGAAATGAGGAGAAGTTAAATAAATTAAATGACGATAATGACAGAGCAAGAAGAGTTTTAAAATTTAATTTTAAATTAGGGCAAAGATCTAATTACTCAAACTAGTACCGCCTGTGGTCGAAATTCGACCAATTTTTACTGTAGATAAAGCATCGAAAGCCAACTTGCTTTTTACATAATTTATTTATTATTTATTTTAATTTATTTATATATGCTAAATCTTAATTCATATACCTTTCTGCTATGAAAAAAGGAATGGAAAAGGGCAAAACATGAATTTTCGTTTCCATAGTAACACCTCGCAGATAACTCTGCAATGCCCCTGAAATAAGATTTTATAATTTCTTACTTTTAAGGGTAACTAAATTGACCTTTATGGGTAAATAAGACTCTCCAACAGGTTCTAATCTAAGATGATTAATTAAATTCGTTACTATGGAAACATGACGGCGACAAATTGAATTTCAACAAAATGCTTTCGATTAACTGCTAAGCATTTTGTAGGTCAAATTCTTAATTTTATTTTACCAGTCTTTATGGCGACATATACCTACAATTTGTTGTTTGTGCACATCTATGGCACAGTACCTTTCGAATGATATAAGTTTCATTCTCCTCATTTCATGATAAATACTTAAAAAGTGCACGGAAACTTTTGATGGTCACGTATTAATATAATGATAGGTACTTATACGAAAACTGTTATAAACTGTTTACGGGATAGTATACAAATGAAATATTTTTTGACTTATATTTTGACCAAAAGTAACATTACTAACTTAAATGGCGCTACAGTCCGGAATGATCTTGGCCTCAACCAACATGCCTCTCCAATTAGCCCGGTCCTTAGCTAACTGCCTCTAGTCGCGCACTCCAAGTTGGTTAAGGTCGGTTTCTACTTGAGCGCTCCACTTAAGGCGAAGTCTTTCTCTACTGCGTCCGACGCGACGTCCGGCTGGGAATCGAAGACTCTGCGAGCCGGAGTTTTGGTGTCCATTCGTTCTACATATCCTAGCCATCTTAAACGTCAAATGCGGAGTTTTTTTTATAACTAGGGGCACGTTGCTGTATAGCTCGTATAGTTCTTGGTTGAATTTTCGTCTCCATAGCCCGTCAACGCAAATGGGAACGAAGATTTTTCCAATGAATTTGTGTCTCAAATCGTCCAAGGATTTCTTCATTCACTTTTGATGCGGTCCAGGCTTCAGTGCCGTAGAGCTGGACGGGGATGATCAGGGTCGTATTAAGGATCTCCTTGATGACGCTCTGTCCAATTCGTCGATGGTTAGTGTCCTTTTGTGTTGACAGCATATTCTTCGCTTTGTCCTCATTAACAGCCAGACCCATCTTCGCCGCCTCCGTTTCGATGCTTGCAAATGCGCCACTGACAGCTCGCCACGTTCTCAATATCATCAGCATAGTCAAGTAGTTGAACGTACTTTTGAAAAATTGTACCTCTGTTGTTGACTTGTGAGTTTCATACAAATGCTTCAAGAACTATGTTAAAGAAAGTGCATGATAGCAGCGAAAATTATCCATCGTCATCCTGCACAGACGGACGAATAATTTGGGCGGTATAGCTACCAAAACTAGACATGCCTCTGTATAGTTCGTCTCTATAAATGCTGTCATATGCGGTTTGGAAGTCGATGAATAGGTGGTGAGTATCGATTTGGACTTCTTGGCTTTTCTCCAGGATCTGCTGAAGTGTTAAGATTTGATCAGTTGTGGACTTTTCGGGCCTAAAACCACTGGTAAGAGCCGATCAGGTTGTTGGTTAACGGTTTCATGTATTCACATATTACGGCAGATATGATCTTGTAGGCGATGTTGAGGAGACTTATGTGCCTCTGTATAGTTGGCGCAGTTCAGAGGGTCTCATTTTTTGTCTTCCGGCCAGATTTGACCTTTGAGTTGGTTAATGTTACTTACCAAGTCATCTCCGCCGGCTCTATAAAGCTCGGCGGGAAGACCATCAAACCAATATCGAGTTTAGATATTGCTATCCCCACTTAACTTAGGTCGGGTGGTTGGTAGTTTTCGTTGTCGTTGCCAGTATTGAGTGGTTCGTTCTGCCTGACAGCGGAATTTTCGTCTTCGCAATATTAAATTATTAAATTAAAAAGTAAATATTTTAATTGCTACTTGTTCAATTTTTAATATGCAGCTAGTGGACTCAATCAAAGAGTTTGTCCAAAATCCAAAAACAATTTTTCCATTCACTTTTATAATACCATGCTGAATTTTGTCCAATGAAAATTGAATTCAGTTAAAAATAGGGAAAAGTTATAGTAAAAATGTTCTTCGTCGTGCGAGAATTAAAGTTGACCTGAACTCGGGAGAAAAAATCATTAAGCTCAAACTGTTGGCTCTTGATTTTTGGTACAGCTTGAGTATTTTTTTTTATTCGCCGACTTTGCAAAATTACAGTATCACTTTCTAAACAAGCCCATACATATACAGTGCGACCTCAATAAAAGCAACCCTCGATACGTGCAACTCCTCGATAAAAGCAACACCTCTTATGATTGTTGACTCAGTAATTGCAACTCCTCAAAAAAAGGTGACTCGATAAAGGCAGCTATTGTTTCAAGAACTCTTTTTTCCTTAGCTGTTTTGTTCTTATTGTTTATTTTAAACATGAATTAAGTTATCAGGTTTGGTCTGTTAATCAGTGCAAGCCACGTTTTTTCGATTATTATGAGATGTTTAACTTTTTGTCTCATTTTTGGCGCCTATACAATTTTTTGACTCGAATATTGCAACAAACTCGATAAAAGCAACTGCCCAAATTTCTATTAGTTGCTTTTATTTAGCTCGCACTGTATTTATATAGCTATACCCATCCCGCTTTGCCTGTACATTTCATATTAAGTGGCGCCCACATTTTGCAAAGTGTTTTCTTTTAGGGGGATTGCAATGCCGCTTTTTGAATACTGCCACTTTGTGTTGAATGCCATTTATGTTCAAGAATCGGCAATAGTGCCGCCTATCGGGTCCAAGACTATCCTATCTTTCAAGTTAGAACTAATCATATCCATCCACAAAATTTCATTGAAATCGGTTGAGTGGTTTCGTCGATCGACAACAGCGCCACCTGTTAACCGTTAATTGAATTGAATTGAGAATTTTCCGACTATTTCTTTTTCCTAAACCTTCGCGTAGCAATTTCGAACTAATCCGCATTTTTTAAGGACTCGAACAAATCACTATCCATTTTTATAAATATTGATTTGTTTGTAATCTCTACATATAATAAAACTGTAGCATAAAAAATGCCTGACCACGCATCACGCAGAGACTACTGGACGGATTTTGATGAAACTTGACACAGTGATTGCTTATGTTCTGGGTCGGGACTTAGGATAATTTTTATATGGAATATAATGATTCTTCCAAAATAGTCAAAATAAAAACGGATATATGTAAGGAAAATTCTATTTATACAGACCTAGCTCAGTAATGGCTTATTGGATTGAAAAATAAAAAAATAGGTGAATTTAGTAAGTTTTCCCCTCAATCATTTAAGATATAAAACATCCCCCCACGTTGTCCTGAAGTTAAGCAATATTCAAAGCATTACCCAAAATTTTCCTCTAACGTGATCAAATGTTTTGCAATTCAATGGACAGTCGTCTCTTTTCAGCGCACACATTCAGGTTGAACACATTTTCGATTGTTGTTCATTGTGATAAGTTTGGAAATGGGCTGGTGGGATTCATGTGTCAAGTTTTTTTTATTCGCGTTGCTTCCTTTTCGTCGACATGTGAAGTGGCGGTTAGAGGAAAATAACAGAACTTTGCGTAAATCTTTTTTGTGTAGACTAGGAATTCAAATTATGTTTTTATTCCAGGGGTAGAAACATATTTATATAAAAAAACTGTTTGATGTAGTTCAGGCGGGTGAAGCGAGGCGAGTACGATAACTAAGTTTGTCATTAGAAAAGTCTTCCCACTTCCGATCCTCCATATAACTAAACTAACCAAAACCCCTCCATGGTCATCTTCATCCACACTAAGATAACCATCTCGAGATCGTAAATATTTCCTCTGATACTATCAACGACAAACAGATTATTCTTAACCAAGGACTACTCGACATTGACCCCGAAAAACCATCGCTTTTCCCTCACTCCAACCAACCCCAGTTCGACTTTTTGTCCGAAAAATATTAAACACCACTTCACTATACCAACAATGGTCACATTCATACATTATACTTAACTAATTTCTGGGGGGAAAAGTCATCAAAACTAATTTGCTCTCCTTTTCGGTTAAATATATCTACCAAAACAAAAAAAAATATATACATTATATCAAAGTCGATTTTCCTCGAGAAGAAACTTTCACCATCATGGTCTCTTCCTTCCCACTAATTATCACTGCCCCTTGTTTCAATTAAGTATAATCCGGAAGTACAATATACACTCTGAAGTTGCCGTGGTTGTTGTTGACAAAAAAAAGTTGTAGAAGCCTGCCTGCTCCTCCGCACTCCACTCAGCACCCACCCACAATAACGCCGGAGAGAGAGGGAGAAAAAAAAAAGGTTAAAGGTTTGTGAAACTTTTTAATGAAAGGTTTACTCGACTCGCACAGAGAATCATGAAGCCACTCACATAAGCTGTTTAGCGAAAATTCGTTGAATACAGTCTGAGGGGGGGTTCGCCGTTCGGCTAATGTTGTGTCTTCAAAGAGAGTCTGTGCTCTCTGTGAGGTTGGCAACGTTCCGATTTAAGGATATTTTTTTTTTTTGGCTTAAACCATTTATATTGTTGCTACTTTTAAATGGTTTGCTTGCATTGATGTGAGACTCCATTCATGGAACTAGCCAAAAGTTTTACTCGCCGGATAATGAATATAAATCATGGGAAACTTTTCCTCCAAATCGTTACATACACACAAACACATTGGAAGCACTTTTAGCGGGCATATACAGTGGTGGGCAAACGGATGAATTAGTATATGGGGTATGGTTTTGGGTTTCCCTTTCTGTTGCTCACTCATTCGCTTTGACTGGTAGATTTATTGTGTCGGCCTACATAGAGCTACCTCCTGAACGCAGTTGGCAATGGCAATGCCCATTGCCCACCCACTAAAACTGCTGCGGGATATTGGCTTAGAAATGTTGAAGTTTTGAGATTTTTTGAATTTTTGTTTCGGGGCCACTAATCGTTGGAAACATTACGAAGCGCGATAGATGTAGGTAGTAGGTACACTTAGGTGATGGAAGTATGGGCTTGAATTTCTACTCCATTTTGAGGTATGGATTACCACTTTGTTGAAGTGAGTTGTAGGTAGTTAAATAGAGGGTTACTACAGTGGGTGGAAAAAGTCTAAGCCCACATGATAAAAGTTTGTCCGATGGCTTGACATGGAAAAAGGTTTATTTTCAAACTAGCTGACCCGTGCTCGCCTTGCCTCACCCGCCGTTTTTTTACAAATATGTTCTCTCGCTTGGACCTTTCTAAAAGCAATATAAAGCAAAAACAAAGACAATAAAAACATAATTTTAATTCCTACTAAAAAGTCTACCCAAAAAAGATTTACGCAAAGTTCTGTTATTTCCCTCTAACCCACCTCAAATGGCGACGAAAAAGAGGCAACACGAATGAAACACCTTGACACACGAATCCCATCAGCCCATTTGCAAACTTTTCCCAATAAACAACACCTGAAAATATGTTCAACCCGAATGTGTGCACTGAAAAGAGACGACTGCCCATTGAAGTGCAAAACGTATGATCACGTTAGAGTGCTCACCTTAAAAGATTCAGGAGAAAATTTACTAAATTCACCTGTTGTTTTATTTTTCAATCCGATAAGCCATTACTGAGATAGGTCTGTATAAACAGAATTTTTCTTACATATATCCGGTTTTTTTGACTATTTTTTAAAAACCAAGTTATATTCCGGGTTAAAAAATATCCTAAAACCCGACCCAGAACATAAGCAATCACTATGCCAAGTTTCATCAAAATCCGTCCAGTAGTTTCTGCGTGATGCGCGGTCGGGCATTTTTCATTCTACAGTTTTATTATATGTAGAGAAGAGAACAGAAGAGAAGAAGAGAAGAGATAGAGAAGATATTTACGCACCTTTTCCTTTTACGATCGGGCTTCTGACAACTTATTGAAGTGGCAGTTCTGAGTAAAACATTTTTGGCATAACAGAACCTTAAAAAGTAGCTCTTAGAGAATAAGTAATGCATCTAAGAATAATTCGTGCAGCTGTATCCGACTACATTTTTTTTTTTTTGCCAAGGAAGTATTTGAAAAACAATGTGTCAATTTTATTTTGTTTAAAAAATTCATATTTTTTTTGTTGTTTGTAAGTAAAACTTTCGTCAAATAGAACCTGGAGGAAATCACCAAAGGAAATCCACTTTTCCATTTAATAAAAATCGGTATATAAATGTATTTTAACAAAAATCGACGAGAAAGCTATCGAAGTCTTGTCAAAAGACGCTCCGGAAATCATTAGATTACCAGTGACTGAGGCGCTAAGTAAGACTTCTTACAGACAGTAAGAAGCGATTAATGGGCAAACTGATAATGAAAAATCAGAAATTTAATAGAATGCTGCGGGATATTGGAACCTAACCTGAAAAAGGATAGAAATAAGAAACTTAAATTAAAAAATAATCTTCTCAATAAGATAGTTTCTGCTGATGGATCCGGAACCCGAGATTAACTGCGAAAAATGTTTTGTGTTGAAGAATTTGAGAATAAATTATTATTAAATACAGAATTTTAATTTTCAATTCTTAAAATAATTTTCTTCTGCTTTAAAACGTCAGTTTTTTGTATGATCACTGACGTCTGCTAGCAAACTAACTTGTGGACATTTGTTTATTAATATATATATATAAATGACAAATAACAAATTGCTTAGCTTGCTTTCATTATAATTTCATGCGTAAACAGTCTGGACTCTCAAATGGTTAAGGCAAAGGACTTTTTCTCCTATTATACAATTTTCAATTAAACATCGCGTGAGTTACATATTTGTATGGTGACCTCCACAAATAAACATGTAGAGCAGCAACCCTAAGTCGCTGCTATAATATGTTGACACAGCATACATGGCGAGCAACAACTTTAAGTCGTTGCCCAATTAATAGTCAGCATATTAATAACGGATGCGAATAGTAATAACATTTCCGTTCTGCATGAATCCATTTTGTTGTAAATGCACTTATTAATTAACAGAACATTTGAAGAATAAAAAAGTCAGTCGGCAGTAGTTCGGTATTTCTTGTCTTCTCGAACCTGGGGGCTGGGTTTTGGCTTTTTGGACTACATCCACATCTTGGTACTAGGGATGGCGGTTTTTACAAAATAACTGGTTTTCGGTTATTCCGGTTTTATTTATCACAAATTTAACCTGTCGGTTTTGACCGCTTCAAATAACCGGATTTCGATAACCGGATTTTACGAAAAAACATCTTATAATATAACATTTTTCATTAAAAATTGTATTTATAGGAAAATTTAATAAATTAGCAGGTTGTAGCTGGCCAATATTTTTGTTGTTAGGTAAGGGAATGGGAAATGAAAAAGTGCATTAAATACAAATTCATTAATAAATTAATGTGAGAGCGGAAGCAAGTACAAAAATGTAAAATGCTGGATTTTATTTGTTGGCTGGGCAAAAATGCGAAAGAGTGAATAAGCAAATGTTACCCGGTTTTTTTAGCCGGTTATTGCATTTTAAAAAAAACCGGTTATAACCGAGACAAAATAATAACCGGAAAAACACGGTTAACCGAAGCAGAATAACCGGTTTCGGTTAAAATCGGCCGGTTTTTCCGTTCCCTACTTGGTACAGCTCATAGAGTTCGCGGTTGTATCTTCTCCTTCATTCGCCTCCTCGCACACACGACCAAAAATCCGCCGTAGAATTTTTCTTTCGAAGGAACCCAGTATCAGCTCTCCCTTCTTGCCTATGGTCCAGTATTTGGCGCCATAAAGCAGAACTGGCAAGATAAGGGTCTTATAGAGCACACATTTCGTCCTTCGAGTTAGAAGCTTTGAACCGAGTTGTCAGTTACAGATTTTGAAACCAAAATGCTGTAGAAAGTTCTTTAAACTTGTGAAATGCACAATATAGTGCATTCAAATCTATACAACCATTTTCAGTTGAAACTACATTCAGTTATGTTGCAGAACGTTTTCATTGTTTATACGCATTCGTTGTTCTATTGAACCATTTCTTAAAGTGCAAATCTGTATCTTTTTCACCAAATTAATAGGGGTTTACCTATTTTGCCTGAAGCTGGGGATGTTGTAGCTTACATCTTAAACAGGGATACCCTCGAAAATATTCCTCTCATATAGGTATGAGACGCGGCTACTGAAAATATCATTACTTCTATACGTGCACGTTTTTGAAATCGTGGGTAATTTCATTTTGTCTAAGAAAGAGTGTTTGTTATTAACTACCATGTTATATGATGTGACATGTGAGCTAGAACGTTGGAAAAATTATTTAAAGTAAATTGGAACTCAGTATAAAATTCAGAACTAAATCAATATTATTGAAGGTTATGAAAAGCGGTTTTTAAAATTTTAAATATTATTATGAGAATCAGTATGCTGCGAATATAAAATTGTCAACTTTAATTTTTACTGTATTTAGTTTAGTTTTCAAAAATATTTCATTATAATTATTATTATATTATTTCAAATATTATGTAATAATTTTACACACCTACCTAAGAGTATTTAATTACTTTTATGTAGGTAATGCAAAGCATAATAGTGAAAAAGAATTTAAGTTTTTCCTTATATAGGGACGAAATAAAAAAATCACATATTTTGAATGTGCAAAAAAATAGCAGTTGTTTAAGATTGCTTGTCCGTCATCTATTTTTTTTTTTAAGAAATGGGGACGTTTGGATACCTAGTTTATCATATAAATTTGTCTGGACCAGGTATAGGAACCCGTTGACTAGTCAACTTGAGTTGCTGTTTTATTCTTGTGGTTTATTTTGAAATTTTACACTTCAAAATGTCAACTGAGTAGAGTAGATACGCTGGCAGGATTTTGCTTACTATATTTTTTGCGGCTACCACTCCATCAACTGAAAGAAATTGTTCACGTGATTAATTAGGGCCTATAACAATTTAAAAATATTAAGTCAGTCAGTTGCCAGACTTATTAAACTAGAAAGCAACGCATCTTTTTGATTTCATTTTATTTTTTAATTCTGGCTGAATAATAATAAAACTATTCAAATTGTCTGACCATCGTTTACTGCTTCATTCGGCTATAGCGGAGCCCGGTCCCTTTATTTTCGTTATTTCCGCAGTTCACTGTAGTTATGTCATTAATTACTTGAATAAAAATGTAATAATTTTTAGAAATCGAGTTTTAAACTTGTTGTGAATATTACAACCAAAATCTGTGGTTTATATGTTGTGTTTTTCCATTTTTGTACATTTAACAATGAATGCTGTTGTATTCACAACAACTTTTCTGGACGTAAAATCTACAACAAATGCTCAAGTTTTAATAATTTGGCTTTGGAATGTACAACCATGTCTCTGATAAATTAACAGGATTGTATGTCGGGTCGATTATGACAATTTAACTAATTAACAATCAAAGTCTAGATACCTACAAAGACTGACAGTAATATGCGTAGCGTATTAATAAATAAAGTTGACTGTACAGTGAACTTTCCAAAATAGTGAACCACGAAAATTTTATGCTGATATTTTAGTTATTGAAACGCCTTCAAGAAAAAGCAGTACAACTAAATCTCAATCTAAAGTAACAAATTATTTTTAAAAATGTAAATCTTTTTATCTTGTGTTTTTTAAAAATTGGTGTAACTACTTTTTTTGTTTCCTATTTTAGTGATTTGAAATAAATTGTTATATTTTTTTGCTGTTTTTGTATAGTATTAAATTACCTAATAAAAATATCTTAAATAAAAAAATGTATTTACTAGTTTTTTTTAGACTGTTTTATTTTCACTTTTAAAAAAAAAGAGATTTTCTTCAAGATTTGTGTAAATTTGTTAATTTTAGACCCCACTGTACTTAAACTGTGCATCATTCTGCCTATCTCCTCGAACATTTCCAAACCAGTCACGTAACATCGGCGGGTGGTTTAAAACAGAGGGTACTCCGCATCAACTTCTCATAATAACAAATAGTTTCGTAAACAATTTTGCACCCAGGGTGTGCTGCCAATGAAACCGCTTACTACCTCGATATGTTTCCGTGCACACCCCATTTGGCACATATTAGAAACAGGCTTCTGTTTGCATCCTAGCTGCATGCTCCTGTTTCCAAAGTAAACATTTCATTTGCATTTCAAACTCCCAACCGCACATCGCTTCTAATAAGATTCACATCCACTTGCTAGCAGTTGGGGCGGGCTAATAACGAACGCGTGACTACCGCTCCCCCCATGCCATTTGAACTGAAACTCTAAATTAACACCCGAGACACTGTACATTATCCTGTTTTACAGTTCACCAACTCGCAGCACACGGCAAAAATTACCAAAAAAAAAAAAAGGTAACCAACTGCCGAATCCTTGGAAAAGCGCGGCTTGTACAAGTAGTACAGCGAAATGAGAAGAAAAGAAAAAAAACCGAAAACCGAAAACCTTTTCGAAGCGAATTTATTTTCGCAAGGAAAACTTTCGCGTACTTTGCTTAAAACTTAATTAAGTGTTAAAATGCCTGCATTGTTTTGTATTATTGTACAGAAAGGGGTATCGCATAAACGGATAACCGGGTAGTAGCGCGCGGGCAGAATGAGTTAAACTTTCGAAGCAAAACTTTATTAATGCTCTAATGGTTTTTCGGCAGCATTTTGTTCGAGTCCTCTGCCCTAAACCGGTCCCTATAACTGGGAATGGAAATTTCATTGCATAAACATATTTAGCTTCATTTGTGATTCGCGAAAACACACACAAAGACCGGCCCAAGTGCGGGCTAAACGCCACAAGGATGGCTAATAAAGTTTGGCTTTTATCGCTATTTGCTTGACGGTGTGTGGAAGTTTTCAACAGACCTCCATTTCAGCATATTGAGTTAGAAGAAAGACGATAGCATCTGAGTTACCCTGATTAAAGTTTCACTTTGGCAGTTGAGCAGACTTTGATGAGGACAAGACGAGCTGCAGAGGATACGACACGATGAAATGATGATGATGATGACGGGCGGTTGATGCCCATGCCGGTCGGTCGGGGCGGGGCGTTTGAAATCTGTTGCATGATTCATGTGATGGTGGAGCAGGACATGGGACGGTGGTTTAGTACATCCTTTGTTGTAATTGCTGGAAAATTAATGAACACGATTACGGTCCGAAAGGATACTCAGAGTCACGGTGTGATGGCGACAATGACGAGAAGAAAAGGGACAACGATGCTGACGGAAGTGCCACATGGCACGCAATTGCATGAGGACTAAAAGGAATTAGGTGCGATATCACTTGTTGTCGCTTTATTTGTGACTATTTTCATATTGTGACCGAAGGAAGTGGAGAATTACTTTCCAAACATCTGGAGTGAGACACTATAGTATGTACGCCACAACAATTAACAGTAATCGAGTTGAGAAAGGTCCACGTCGGTGTCGGTGACTGTCTTGCCATCCCTTTTCCTTTGGTCTGATTACTTTTGCTTTTGTGTTTAAGTTTAACCACCAAATTTGAGGTGGTGCTTGAGAGTAAAAACGAAAAATGGAATGGGTTAGACACTTCTTGAGGGCCATTGAAGTGAAGTTGGGGATTTTTGTGTAAATTCCAAAAGTAATGATCATTAAGATGAGGAAAATGGACCTAAAGTCCCGAGAGAGCACTCCTATCTGCTTAAGGGGAACTAAGTGACAGTGCTGCGACTAAAGGTGTGTATCTGAGTTGTCTCAGGTGGTAAAGTGTGGTTTTTAGGAAAGTGTTTCAACTTTTTCCTCCAAGGATAGGGATTATGGTGGGTATGCCGAGAATCAAGGGCACAAAGGCGGTCATGCAAATGCAACGCAGGATGTACGAAGAGTTTTTTGTTTGTATATAGCTAAGTTGGCCATCCCTTGGGAGTAATAGAAAAACGTGTAGCTGGAGTCTTTTGTCTGGCGCTGAGCCACGTGCAAGCCACTTAAGGGTTTATCTTTGATCTCGTTATCTGGCGTATGAGGGGGAATTATCTCTGTCGCCCTACAGCTTTTTAGTTTTTAAAACAGGTTGAAAAAAAATTGTTTCCCTAAAAACGGTCACAATCAATTTAAGAACAATTGACCTTTGACAGTCTTTTAAAAACTACCATTCAAAGCAAACAAAAGAAGACTATTCTTAAAAGTGGGATGGAAAACTGGTTGCATTTTCAATCGAAAATATAAAAATACTGGCGGAATGGAAATGCAAACATATAGATGGAACTTTTTAAGCACTTTGCTTAAGACCGAATGCTTATGAAATTCTCAGAAAAACATTGCTTATAACATAGATCAACATTTGGCGTTTAATAATACATTTTGGTTGTTGCTGCACAATTTACAATCACAGAGATATGATATTAAAGATCTTACTACTAAATAATTAATCTAAGTGTGTATTGAAATAATAATTTTTTGGATGTAAACAATTTTATTTTGAGGAAAGAACGAAAATTCAATAAAAAATAAATAAAAATAAAACATTAACAAATAAGTAAAATAACCAATTAATAAATAAACAACTAAATATATTAAGAAATTATTTACTTTCTTTAACAAATAAATAAATTACTAAATAAATAAATTAACAGATAAATAAAATTAACAAATACAAATTTAACATAGAAATAAATTAACAAATAAATCGATTAACAAAAAAAAAAAAACAAATAAATAAATTAATAAATTAACAAGTAAATAAATAAATTAGTAATTTAATAAATACCTATACATAATAACAGATAAATAACATTGAATTATTTTAACACATGGTATATCGCATTTCATTCATTTATTAGATGATTATCCGGAAGATCACATCTTATTTTGAAAGAGTTTTCGTACTCTGTCGAAGATTAATTCAACATTTGCCCTAATATGTAGGTCTGAAGTGGAATGATGCCAGGAAAGGTTTCTTACTTAATTACTTAGGCGGCACCGGCGCTACAGTCCGGGGTGGACCTGGGCCTCAACCAATACGCCTCTCCAGTTAGCGCGATCTTTGGCTAACTGCCTCCAGTTGCGCACTAGAAGTTGGTTGAGGTCCCCTTCCACTTGTGCGCGAATTAAAACACTTGTTTCTTACTTTTAAAATTAAACAATATTTATTTGGAACTATGTCCTTTATTATTGAAATACTTTTTACTAATTCTAAAAGGAGCTTAAGGCTACTATGTAGTTACAATAAGACTGTTGATAAATTCATCATACAGTCGTATTTATATACTTTTCTTATCTATCTACAAGGAGACCCAAGCGTACAATCGTCTTGCTTGATAATGAAGAAGAGATAATATTCCAACATTGTATACAAACGATATTATCTCTTTTACATATGTTATCATTGTAGCGTTGTGTGCAAGACTGTACTAGAGACTAAAGATATCATTGAATACAAATAATGTTATCTTTTTTCTCAATATGTTTTGCTATGGATACTTAACTCCCCCCCTTGTTAAACGAAATCGTCCCGATTTTTCGACGCTATTTTTAACATTTCTCTTTCATAAGTTTTGTTATATGCGTCAATCTTTTTTTGTTTTTGACGATCTGTTATACATTGTATAGTTTTTATCATTACGTACGTAAATGCTAGAATAACAATCAGTGTTACAATTGTGTATATAGTTGATAATATCGGTTTTTCTTCAAAAGGAATAATTAGTTTTTTTAAAGTATCTATGTTATCGAATTTGTACATTGTATCTTCTTTAATTATTTGGTCGATGTAAGACTCTGAATTATGATTTCTTAATATAACTTCTTTAATTTGCTTATGCATGTTTTTGTATATTTTATCGTCTAGATTTATAGTATTTTCATAAGTAACTAAGTTTATACCATTAATTGTTTGATTATTTAACTTATGCTTACCGCTTAATAACATAACACCGGATTCAATTTCTAAGTCGTAATCGTATTCTTGTTTAATGTTGCATTTTGAAGTTATATTCTTTAAAAGTGGAATAAGACAATTTTCTTCTTCAAAGTTAATTTCACAAATGTTTTTACTTAGATGATTTTGACAATTTCTTGTTCTTAAATAAGTTTGGTTACATAAGGCAATTGTTTTATCTGTAATGATTTTTCCATGTTTTGAATTTAAAGGTGTTACTTTATACAATTTACATGATTTAATTAGAACTGGATATTTATATATTGTGATGAAGAATTCATCAGTTCTAGCTAATAATATTTTAGAGTACTCAAGTATATTTATTATGGGTACTTGAATTATTTCATGTTGAATAATATTTTTAATGTCATCTAAGTCTAGGCTTTCTGATAAATATTCATTATTTTTTGCTGCATTAATTGTTCTGGTCAATAATAATAATTGTTCGTACACTTGTTCTATTACTAAATGTTCTTTAAGGCTCTGACCTTCGAATTGTTGCAAAATTTGTTCAAATCTAGAATTTATAGTTTTTTGTTTATTATTGTTTTCTATGAGATTATTTATACTCGTTTCTATGTTAACTAAGTCATAATGGTCAGGATTACCAAACACATATTTGAAAGCTGTTCCTAAAAAGTTAATTGATCTAGTATGCCTAGTATGTTCTTGTAATTGGTCTGCTAAATTCTTAATTTTACTTAACCAAATTTTTTCTTCTTGTGTAGGTTGATATTTACTAGTTACGATATTTACGTAAGGTTGAAATATCGAAGTCAGGTTGGTGGCATGTAACAAATAAGTTTGTTCTTTGAATAAATACACGTCATCTGTTTGCGTAAGTATAAACTTCTTGTTTAGTAACTCAGTTATTTGAACGTTTCCTTGCCCTTCTTGACTCTGTACAATTCCTAGTAATGTTAGGAATATTAATATTTTCGTCATCTGAAAAATGATAATTCTTTATGTTATCCTTGTGAATTTTTATTCCTTCTTTAGAGATTACAGTGTCTCCTTTATCTTCTTCTACTATTCTTGTTATGTATCTGGCGTTAGATTTCTTTCTAAGACCTGTGATTCTTACCATTATCTTATCTCCTTTTTTATACTCTCTGTGTCGAGTTCCTTTATTTAGACGTTCGATCACTTTTTTGGATGCTGAGTTTAGTTTATTTATTATAATTTCACTATTGCTATATTTATTTTGATTAAAGAAAATGTCTCTAGGTTTCAAACCGGTAACTGAGTGTATAGAATTATTTAATTCACGCACTGTTCTAAATATTTCTTCGATAAGTCTTGTTTTATTCTGAATTGTGAATATTCTAGACAGTTCAGTTATTGTACCGTTTACACGTTCTACCTGACCGTTCGCTGTCGATCTGTATACTGGAGTTTCTACTTTAGTTATGTTGTATTTCAAACACATTTGGTTCACCATTTCTGTTTTGAATCCCTTCTCGTTATCTGTCATGAGTCGTTCACATTTTGGGAAATAATTAGATAAGACCTCTTCCATAACGTCGTACAGTCTGTTTCGAGTTTCGATTTCCCGAAGGATTGTATATTTAGAATACTTATCTACTGTTACAAGGAAAGTATACTTGTCGTTGAAGTATATGTCCATATGAATGTGTGTTCCCACATGTGTTGGTATTTCTGAATTATTCAGAGGTTCTCTGATAGGTTTTCTTTCATATTTTCCAAATAGACATGCTATGCATTTTCTGTTGAAACTCTTTGCTTGTTTATTTAGATCGGGCCAGTAATATTTCTCTGAGATTTCTTGTATATTGTTACGTAACCCTCGGTGTGCTCTTTCGTGAGTTACCCTTACAAGTTTTAGTTGTTCCTCCAAATTTGTCACGTCTTGAAGTTTTCTTGGTGTGAATATAAATCTTACTAGTGGGAATTCTTTTTTTATGTTTTCACCATATTTGTATATGTTTTCAAATTTCGTATGCAAAGCTACAATCTTTTGGGGTTGTATAACTTCTTTCATCTGCCTTAGTAAAGAGTCTTTGTCCTTAAACTTTATTATGAGTCTTATTTTGTTACTAAAATAGATTTGTGTTTCGATATTATTTGTTATATCTTCAATAAGTTCGAACTGTGCAGTGTATGCATTAAAAGGCTGATTCACAGTTTTTATTATATCATTAGAAGAACTTTCAGCTGAATGTGCTGTTTCTATGGTAGAAGTATTTATGCGTTGACGTGATAATGCGTCAGCTACAAGATTTAGGTTTCCTGGTTTATAAACTAATTTTGCTCCAAAGTCTTCAATGATTCCCTTCCAACGTTTCAGCTTTGTGTTGGGATTTTTTTCTGATACAGAATATATAAGGCTCTGGTGATCGGTATATATGGTTAAGTCTGCTATACCATATATGTAGTTTCTGAGTTTTTGTAAGGACCATATGATCGCTAATAGCTCTTTCTCGTTTGTGCTATAGTTCTCTTCTGTCTTACTCAGTGTTCTTGACAAGAAGTGTATAGGTTGCTTATTCTGACTTAGTACGGCTCCAATAGCTATGTTGGATGCATCAGTAGTAAGCTCGAATGGTTTACTATAATCCGGTTGAAAAAGTTCGACTTGTTCTTTCAAATAATTTTTTAAAATTCTAATCGCTTCTAATGCTGAATCATTCAGATTTAACTTAATATTTTTACTTTGTTTTTTGTTTACTTTACCGTTATCTCCTCGTAAATATAATGTCAGGGGCTTGGCTATGCTTGCGTATCCTTTTATAAACTTACGATAGTAACCTGTAAGACCTAAAAATCCTCTCAAATCCTTTACCGTTTGTGGGACTGGAAAATTTTCTATAGCTGCTATTTTCTCAGGGTTCGTAGTGATTCTACCATGTCTGATTATGTGACCTAAGTATTCTACTTCTTCTTGAAAAAACTTACTTTTCTCATCAGATATTTTTAATGTGGCTTTATTGAGTACGTCGAATACTTGACTTATGTGCTGTATATGTTCTTCCTCAGATGAAGAATATATCAATACGTCATCAATGTAAACGTGTACGAATTTACCTACAAAGTCTCTCAAAATGTCGTCCACGCATCTCTGAAATATGCTTGGTGCATTTTTGAGCCCGAAAGGCATTCGTTTAAAATGATATTTTGCGCCATTTATAGCAAAAGCTGTTTTTTCTTTATCATCTGTTTTGATTCTAATTTGGTGGAAACCTGACTCCAAATCTAATGTTGTAAAGTACTTGGCTTTACCTAAATTTTGAATTGTCATGTTGACATCCGGAATGGGGTATCTGTCTGTTACAGTGTGAGCGTTAAGTTTTTGGAAATCAACAACCATGCGCCGTTTTGGTTTTCCTTTTTCGTCCAAACCTTTTTTAGGTACTGTCCATATGGGACTGTTATAAGGACTATGGCTTTTTTCTATTATATCGTCATGTAAGAGTTTCTGTATTTCTTTGTTTACGAATTCGTTATCTGCTATGGGATATGGATATTGTTTAACATAAACCGGATTATCATTGGTCGTCCTAATGCTTGCTTCTATAGTATCTGTAAAGGGTAACGGTCCTATGCTGTTATTAATCTTCATCAGTCTATCTATATCTGCTTTATAAATATTATTTTCCCCAATTATGTAATTAATTTTCTGAATAGATTCGACACTGCTTATGGTAGTTAGAGTCATATTACTGAAATTTATTTCCGCGTTTAGAACTTTAAGTCCTTCATATCCTAATATCATATCAAAAGACTGAATATCCTCTAATTCAAAAAATGTTATATTTTTCTTTAATATCCTAACTACTTTCTTTGTATCTACCATAGAATAACCATGCATTGTTTTTATTTTTATAGGTTTAATTTTAATTTTTTCGCTAGAATCGCATTTTCTATTAATGTAATTATGGGTTGCACCAGTATCAATAAGAATTTTATAAATTTCCTTAGAAATAGTACTAGTTAAATTTAAGCAGGGCAACCCGTCTACTAGTTTAAATGATCTATTCTTATGTTATTATTTACCATACATTCCGTTTCATCTGCTTCTGCATATGTACTGCTGACATCGTCTCTGCGTTGTTGTCGGGAGTTATTTACTCTCTGCTGCTTGAAGTTCTGCTGATAAGATCGTTGCGGTCTGTTGTGTGTGTTGAAACTCCCGCTGTGTTCACGTTTCGCTGGTGGATTATATACATCGGGTTTGTATTGATTCCAATTTTGTCGCTGTGCATGTACAATTTGTCTCGAGTTTATCTCCATCGGCTGTGGTCCTTGATTGTGTTGCTGCATATTATCGTATTGCTTCTGGGGTTGATAATTCGTTGTTTGGCTCGAATAATTTGGTCTTCTTTCGTTTCTGCGTTCATGTGGCATATTTTTGTGGTGCTTATCTTGAGTGAGATGTAAATGCCTGTGCACATTATCATGTTCTATTCTGCGAGCAATTGCGAATGCGTGTTCTAGATCATTTATTGTAGCTGAATATAATGATCCTCTTGTAAAGTTGTCACTCATACCATCAATGAATATACGAACTGCGTCGTCGTTAGCATTTTTAATTAGTCTGTCGATTATATTCGGCGGATCACCTGACATAGTGATTTTTGATATTATTAAATTGAGATTTTTATTTATCTCGTCGTGGTATTCAGACAGTGTGCTTCTTTTTTGCGTGATGGCTTTCATCATGTCTTGTAGCACGTATAGAGGTTCTTGATTAGAGTACGTATAATCTAATCTGTTACGTATCGCCTCAAAATTAAAAATTGTGTTATAATTAGTTAACACATTCGCGGCTGCACCCTGTATTTTACTTTTCACTATAGTCAATGCTGCTGCGTACTTACTGTGTGTTTTGAAGTTTTTAATGCTGTCCATTAATCTGGATGCTTCTTCGCGCCACGACCGATAATTTGATTGATCGCCGTTGAAAATAGGTAGGCTTTTAAATGCGTCTAACTGTATTTCACTACCATCTGTATATGTGGTTCTTATTTCCTCTAGCACAGGTATGTTTGGTACTATGCCTAATCCAGATTTTACTTCATTTAGTTTTGTTTCTAAATTAGTGTTTATTTGATTTTGGTTAGTTATTATTGCTGCTAACCTTGCATTCTCTGTGCGTGTGTGCTCTAGGGTTTGTGTTACTGTGTTGCTCCTGGTTTCTAAAGCTTCTAATCTTGCCATTAATACTGCGAGTTGTTCCATTTTGAACTCGTGTCTGTTGTCGTCGAATTTGTGTGTTTTTTTCCTCCACATATACACTTTCACTGAATTGCTTTGCTGCTTCGTACGAAGAAGCTATATTTGTACCTGCTATGCTAGGTAATTCTTGTAACCGGTAACGCGAGTGTTCTGTTTATACTAGATTTCACTACTTGTTCCCGAGGTCCGCTCGATTGAAGTTAAAAAGTATATTTAACCTCCTGGCAGGATCGCCAATTAAAACACTTGTTTCTTACTTTTAAAATTAAACAATATTTATTTGGAACTATGTCCTTTATTATTGAAATACTTTTTACTAATTCTAAAAGGAGCTTAAGGCTACTATGTAGTTACAATAAGACTGTTGATAAATTCATCATACAGTCGTATTTATATACTTTTCTTATCTATCTACAAGGAGATCCAAGCGTACAATCGTCTTGCTTGATAATGAAGAAGAGATAATATTCCAACATTGTATACAAACGATATTATCTCTTTTACATATGTTATCATTGTAGCGTTGTGTGCAAGACTGTACTAGAGACTAAAGATATCATTGAATACAAATAATGTTATCTTTTTTCTCAATATGTTTTGCTATGGATACTTAACTCGCGCCACCTAAGGCGAGGTCTTCCTCTACTGCGTTGTCCCTCCGGGTTGGTATCGAAGACTCTTCGGGCCGGAGCGTTGGTGTTCATTCGCTCTACATGTCCCAGCCATCTTAGACGACTGATGCGTACCTACTTTTTTGACCAGTGTTATATAGCTGTAGCATGTAAAATTCTACAGCTCGTAAAGTTCGCTGTTAAATCTCCTCCTCCAAAACCCGTCAACGCAAACGGGACCGAAAATCACTCGAAGAATTTTTCGTTCGAAACGACCTAGGAGATCTTCATCCGCCTTTGACAGCGTCCATGCTTCTGCACCATATATAGGACTGGGATGATGAGGGTCTTACACAGAGTCTACTTAATGTTTCTCAACAAGGCCTTATTAATCAATGTCTAAAACCTTTTTGGACATCAAAGGTCTCGGTGAGATTGTTTCCAACCTTTATGGAGCAGCGAGAATTCTCCATCTTCATTCTGCACAATCTGACGAGTTTTGCATTGATGCCAAAATTAGACATGTCTCTGTATAGCTCGTCTCTATAATGCTGTCATATGCGGCCTTAAAATCGATAAACAGGTGGTGGGTATCGACTTGGACTTCTTGGGTTTGGGAAATATTAAGCAACATTTAAAGGATAAGAGGATTTAAAATTTTAGTAGCAATATTTGCTTTTTTTTAATGTTTTTGTGATGTGTTCCTTAAATGTTAGTTAAGGGTCAAGATGTATGCCAAGATATTTTGCAGATCAATCTCACGATATTTGACGTCCATTAACCGTTAACCCACTGGATGGAAGAAAGCAAGGTTATCTTTTCCTGGTGAAAAAGATATAGCTTGCATCTTCTCAATATTAAACTTTATTTTCCACTTAGTGTAATACTGCTTTAATATTTTCACCACTTTTTGCTCTTTTTAATCATTCTTATGCCCAAAGTACATGTGCAGAATTTCGGTTCGCAGTAAAACGGAAGCAAGCCACACGAGCAGAACTTTTGTTTGACCTAATTCCAGTGAGCTATTTCAAGTTAAAACTCAACCCAAGCCACATGTGCGCAAAACCGAGGACGATAGGAAACTTGCAAGCCACATGTACACAGGACGATCACACATTTGACAGTGTCACCAGCAAAACCAGACACCAACCCCAAAACAAGTGCCACTTAAATCACATAAATACAGAAATCACAACCATCAGGACTTCAGTTCAGCCGAAAACAAACAGTTCAACTGTCAGCTACAACAAAACATAAATAAAAATATCTGTTAAAATTATTTTAAAATAATAAAGTTAAATTACCATATAAGTTGTCGTGTTATTAATGGTCATACAATAACTAAATGTCGTGATTTTGTTTACAGCTGTGGCGTTAAGTAAAATTCCATTTTTTATCCTTTAAATGGTTGTTTCAGTTTACCTATTATAGGGGAAAGTGGTCACCCTTCGTACATTTTTTGCATTTTTATTAATTAATTAATAATTAACTCACTTCAGTATCTAGTTAATGCATTTATGTGACCACAGATATATATATCGTAGTTTATTACAAAAAAGTCTGAAACCATTATGTCAAAGAGTTACAGAGTTATAGAACATTTTCTAGGATTAAATATTTGTATCAATGCACGCCACCTGTGGGGTACTTTCGTACAACATGGGAAAGACTTATACAGGGTACATAAAAAGTTTATTTTACTTAAAAATTACTTAATGAATAAAATCTTTTCAAAGAAGACAACTAAAAATAAAAAACTCTTTTCTTTGCAAAGTTGATGCTTATTAGGTTGTTTCTATAAGACAACCCTCCTTGCATTACTTCCTCAATTGCTGAATTAACGGATTCTTCATCAACTTCATGGGTTCGGGTACCTTTTTTATTATATTTCTGCACCATGATTCTGAAGGAAATATTTATTTAAAAAAATACAAAAAAAAAAATACTCACATCGCTCGGAAACACGATACGTCTTATCAGCTCTCACACCGTTTGTGCGATTGGCTCGAAGTTCGTTGGGCGCAATAGTTCCTCGTATGTCTATTGTCTTTTTCTTTAATACTTGCTGTACGAATGTGCCTCATGTACGAAGGGTGACCACTTTCCCCTAAACAGTTTTCCTCCATTTTGTCAGTCCGCCGGGGTTTATTTGTACGCAAACCATTTGAATTTGAAATAATCGTCAATAACAATGATGACAACCCGGATATATGTATGATGTATATTTTTCTGTGTTGTGGTGGCATTGTCTTTTGCAGTGCCGTCAACTGACCTAAAAGAAAAATGTTTTCAAACACTATGGCGAGTACGTAGTTTATTTACGATTTGACCGGCTGGTATCTAATAGCTAGTTAATGTTTTTTTTTTGTAAATTTAATTTAATGTTCTTGTAAATAAAAATTTTGCTGTTAACAAATCTAAGGCACATACATGCCTACATGAATTTATTTATATTTAATAATTACTAATAAATTATGTATTTATTTATTTTATTTTACTTATAACAAATATGTTTACCTATATAATTTATTTAACGCATTTTTTTCACATATTAAAATAAATAAAATTAAAAAACTTAAAAAAACGAACATAATGTAAACCCACCTACCTGAATTTATTTTGTTTACTTCTTATAAGAAATATGTTTAAATAATTTATTCATTTTGCTTTATTTACTTCTAGAATGAATTCATCGCAGTATTTTAATGTTTTTTTGTTTGTATTAAAAGGTATTAGGTTACTTTTTATTTATGTTTGCATTCTATTATAAAAAAAAATTGATATTTCTTCCAAAAACAATACATATATTGATAAAAAATCAATAAAAGAGTTAATATTTAAATTTTGTTTACAGGAATATAATTCTTTATTACAAATGGAGAAAAAATAGAAGTAAGATAATAATCAAATTCACTTCAAAATCTATTTCATAAGGTGGTCAATGTTAGGAATTCGGAGCACTAATATTGATCACCCATTATTTTATAAGTTAAATAGGAATTGACTTAGTTTAGTAAAACGATGGTTTAATAGCTCAGAATGATAGTCCCCATTAACTAAAAGTCGCACAAGGTGGATTATTTAAAAGCAAAGCTTTGAAATTCAAACTCAAAGTTGAAAACTGGTCAATGTTAGGGCAGTTGACGGTGGATTTAGGAATAGAAACAATTTGCAGTACTGCAACGCATGCTGAATTTCCATGTGTTCTCTCCCATTTAAACGTGTGTGCTCTATTTTCACTGCATGAATAATTTTTCACATGTGTTTTGGGCATTAAGTGTGCATTGAAGTCACTCTGCTTGATATAAGAATCCATATTCCATACCTGCAACCCTAGAGCATCCTGTGAAAAGGATTAGTATATTTCTCTCTGTAATGCCAAAAATTGGCAGTGCTAGTTCGATATTCGAATGGACTCGCCCTGATCCAAGACTCCAGCCAATTATTTCAACAAAAGGGAAGGTTGGGAGACCCCACTCCTTTCCAAGTTCCTATTAGCATCACAATTGCGGATTCAATGATACCTATAAAGGTAGCAACCCACGAAACAAAATAAATTGCTAAAATACTGCAAAGCTCCACGGGTTTGAAAATAAATTTCCTTTAAGTAAACAAAAACTGCAATCTCTAATAAAAGATGCAACAGCGCACTCAACTTTCTTTGCTTTACTATAAATGTTATATTCGCCCTAATGGAACCGCATTAAAATTAAATCATTTCCCCCCTCCTGAGTTGTATAGCAAAGCAACTACACTCCATTAGCATCAACTACCCGTACACTGTATCCTTTGGGGACTTGACGAAGCAATTGATGGTAATTTAAATTTCCTAGCGCAGTTTAAAGTGCTTTTCCTCTCTCGCCCACAAATGCAGACTACACTACATACGGCAGCGTAATTAACCGACATAATACGCCATAAATTATTTGCATGCGTATGTAATATGCACCGTCGACGTCGTCTCGTCTGCCTGCGCTTTTCACCCTGCAGCCAGGTAAGTAAAGTAAAGTAACCCACTCTCGGGCATATAAATTTCGTACATTCAGATACAACATCCATAATGAGGGATTAATGGTGATTCGGTTTCCTGATTAAATCCCTGTAAAATGCACCCCCTGCCTCCAGTACTCCAGATGTCCTGAATTATTCGTTTTCTCCGGCTCATATGCTGCGTGCCATATTTTTTCCGGTTCAACAGCTTCGCAAGCGGAACTGAACCGTCAAGGACCTATACAGAGAGAAAAAAATTAATATCAAAATTCGACATCCAAATCGCTGAATGTGTGTGTAAAAGCCAAGTGTTTCATATCTCTGATGCTGTTCCTCGTACTCCTCTGGCGTAGATGCGTAATTTATTCATCGTCTTCTATATCCACCGAGATCTGTATACGCAATCATATATTCTCGGAAGCAGTATGAGACTCCTTGCTTGACGGTATGACATTGCGCCCACCACACATACTCCGGCTGTAACCAAAAATGCTGTCTGCCATAGCTCTTCGTCTGAATGTCTCAGTTTGTATGCAGAACATCGTCTTAACAGTCATCCGCAAAGCAATTCAGGGACGCATGCTTCCGCAAAGGGAAAACATCTCACACAAAGACCTTCAATAACCATCTATCATGACGGGGGTTGGGAAGACTTGAAGGTAGTACAAGAAGCAAACAGGACCTCGCACGTGGGATATGGGGCAACAGCAACAAGGACGAAGTATTCCGCGACGACCCATAACCGATTTGTTGCGGAAGGAATATAAAACTCTATAGTGTGTATTTCAAGTGTCGGATGTGTGTGCGGTGGCTATGGGTGAGTGTGCAGCCATGACCGTGATTGTTAAATACTAACAACGAATTCACGATCATTAATTTTGAATCAGCGCTTTCGCGAGAGGCGTGACATAAGCATCCTTTCACTGGCGCGTCAGCAGCCATGAGACCATGTGTGCGGTTACACTCCACACACATTTGAGATTTGAGGTGTGGGTGTTTGAGCGAATCGGTGGCATCATGTGATGCCACAGTAAACTTCGGGTCCTTCGAATTATTTTATGGCCATAGCATTTGATTTATGGAAGACGCATTTTGCAAAAGGTTTAGATAAGTGTGTAGCGTTACGTTGCTGCTGTTGGTTTTGGTAATACACATGGGCGGACTGCTCCGATTAACGCGACATAAAAAATGCCCGACCACGCATCACGCGGAAACTCCTGAAAGGAATCTGATAAAACTTGACATTGTGACTGCTTATGTTCCGGGTCAGGACTTAGGATACTTTTTATCACGGAATATAATGTGGTTCTTAGAAAATATAGTCAAAAACTGTTTATCTGTAAGAAAAATTCTAATTATACAGACCTAGATCAATTTTCCCCTCTTGCATTTAAGATATAAAACATCCCCCTGCGTTGTCCTGAAGCTGAGCAATGTTCAAAACAATCATTCAAAACATCGCCCACAATTTTCTTTCAGTGTATACCACTGTCAGTAGTCATGCAGCAATAAGTACCTATCGTTGCAGTAGTTAGTGTGAATTATTATGTGCACGCTCTAACGTGATCATATGTTTTGCACTTCATTGGGGAGTCGTCTCTTTTCAGCGCACACTATCAGGTTGAACATATTTTCAGGTGTTGTTCATTGGGAAAAGTTTGAGAATGGGCTGGTGGGATTCGTGTGTCAAGTTGTTTCATTCGTGTTGCTTCTTTTCGTCGACATTTGAGGTTGATAAGAGAGAACGAATAACAGAACTTTGCGTAAATCTTTTTTGGGTAAACTTTTTAGTAAGAATTTAAATTATGTTTTTATTGTCTTTGTTTTTGATTTTTATTGCTTTCAGAAAGGTCCAGGGGAAGGAACATATTTATAAAAAAAACTGTTCGATTTAGTTCGATGGAATTACTTTTTGTCTTAAAAAGAGATCACCCTATTGGAGCACGCTCTTATTTTCGCAAATGGCCGCCAATGGCAAATCTGTTTTGACATTTGTGGACGAGACAGGTGTAGAATACTCCCCAAGAACGCGGATTAATCGTGTCTATTTTTTTGCGTAACAATTCGTCTGTAGTGTTGGCGCAGCGCGTATTCCGTCGCCGATTCCACGGCCGTCCGACACCGACTGCGCAAACACTGCGCCGTTTGGCCACCAACCTTGAAGAGTATGAGACCACACGAGACGTTGCCAAGAGTGGTCGGCCCCGGAGCGCCCGTTGTGTCGAGAATATCGCCGCTGTTGAGGAGGATGTCGAACTGTCGCCGGAAACGTCGACCAGACGCCGCCCGTGCCTTGCAATAAGCCGTCAGCCGGTCGTCCCTAAGGCGAATTTTGGTCAAAAAATTACGCGTGTTCCATTACAAAGTCCAGTTCGTGCATCAGCTGCTGCCTGTCGACCGCCAAACGCGTGTAATCTACCCCCAAGCCATCCTCAATCTCGAGGACTAAGTGGCCGATTTTTCGACCGAAATCATAATGAGCTCAGGATTATTTCCACCTCAGCGGGTACGAGAACAAGCAAAACTATTGCTTCTGGGGCACCGAGGAGCCATTACACCCGCTCAAAGCTACTGCATGGTGCGCTGTTCGCGCTAGAGGAGTCATCGGGCCATTTTTTTTTTCGAGAACGCTGTGGTCAAACCACAACAGTGGACGATGCGCGCTATAGGGCCATGCTAACCGAGTTTTTTCTGCCGCAATTGAACGAATTAGGACTGGAGGACATGTGGTTCCAACAGGACGGAGCTACAGCACACACTGCGCGAGCCACAACCGATACTCAGTCCCGGGTCACCCCATCTCTCGTTTTGGCGATTTGGACTGGCCCGCAAGATCGTCCGATTTAACCGTTCCAGTCTTTTTTGTGGGGTTTTTTTGAAGTCCCGTCTTTACGTAAACAAGCCCGAGACCCTAGAAGCCCTCAAGGACAACATTCGACACGAGGGCGAGAATCTGTCGCCCGAAGTTCTCGCCGAAGTGATGAAAAATGCCATAAACGAGCCCGTAAGGCAATCAATTGGGACGGCGCCCATTTGGCCGATATCATCTTCTCGACTTGACTAATAAAATTCTAAAAGTTCAAATAAACATAATCAAAAAACAAGTTTTTCATTTAGAAAAAAAATGAGAGCCAAACAACATCGGATGACTTCTTTTGACCCACCTGTATAATTACTAGAAAATTTCTTAAATTAAACGTGCTAGCTAATTCTAGAAGAACGAATGGCATTTCACCAGTTTCAGACCGACAGACGTGCTTAATTCAAGCACAGACTGGATGGCGATGAATATGAGTTGATAACTGATTAGTTAAAGTGTGTTTAAAGTTACTATTACTCTATTTTTCTCAAGTCGATTGAAGCAATTATACCCTAAGCCTTGCACCGTTTGACATATTATTGAGAAAAGATATTTGAAACCTTACCGACATTTTTTTTTTTTTTTCAAATTGTAACCGTTTCAAAAATGATTGCAATCATCTCAGCGAGCAAACAAAAATGCTCATTCATTTTAGGGTACAAACCAGTTACATGCAAACCCCCACATCTTTGTCCTGTTTAGTATTCCCCACTTCGAAACAATCGTGTACCTAATTTCGAAAGATTTAAGTCGAAATCTAATATTTTCGATTAACTCCTCCGTTCATTTTTGTTGCCATCGAAAGTGCTTCCTTTGCTGCTATAAATTGCTTCACAGATAAGCCATCTTTCGTAGTGTACCTAATACCTTTTCCCCTTTTTTCCTATTGATAGAGTTAAAAAGGATACGGAAACACAAACGAACAGGAAAAAAAACGGAAACTTCCGATTATATCAACTGATGGCAAACAAAGGTATATTCTGTTAGGAAAAGAATGGCAACGGATGGAAACCCTGTTCAAAGATACCTTCTAGTCGAGTGCATTCGCCAAGTCAATTGGAATTATATGCACAGTGGGCGGGAGAGGGGATTCTTTATTTTGCGAATGTATACTCAATTAACTGTCAAAAGTTTTCCCGGATTACAGTTACTATATATGGTATAAATGTACTGTTCGGGCGTTGAACAACGGAAAAAAGATTTGCATAAAGACAAACTGTAAGAACGCTTTAAAAGAATTCCGCAAAATTAAACAACCGCTTTTCACAAACGTTATAATTCAATTTATTTTTTACTGTAGATTATCGGTCTTTTATATAATAAAAATTGTTGTTTACATTAATAGTTTGACTTTTATTTGACATAATTTCCCTTTGGGAAATTTCCGATTGAGTGGGTGCGTTTGGTGGACCCGTGCTGTTGACGTGAAATTTGTTGTCGTCAACATTCTCCCCCAACGATGAACAAAGTTCTTAGATTGCCGCTGCGCGCCCCTTCTTTCTTCCTTGTCTTGATCTCGTGCCGTTTCCCAATATATATCTCCACCTGGTACCCTCTGTTAGTCTTTCTCATAATTTGTATGCATGAAAAGAAAAACAGATTATTGTATATGATATATACAGAGAAAATGACAACAAAAAACATTAACGGACAAATTTACAAGAGACCCTATGATCATCAACTACTCCAGTAGTCATCTCACACATGATCCCGTTCATGTGAACTCGTATGTGGCTTTGACAAAGTTTCTCTTGATTATGACTCCGAGTCCGAGCATTAAGAGAATACTGCACTTGTGCATTGTTGTTGTTGTTGATAAACACGAAGACGAACTTCAGTGCAGCTGTTGTTGGCGTAGAACGAAAGCTCTTTGTTGCATTTGTTGGTAGGTTTGATTTCGGTGGTGCGCGCATTAAATCTTGTGGTGTAAATATTGATTAAAAATTAAATTATAATTCAGTGTAGTGTAATTTTCAAGATGGTGTGTGATCCAATATAATCCAGGTGAGTTGCATTAAATTTTCATGAATTAATTGTAAATTCAGTGTTATTTCGATTTGTTGTTTTGTTTTAAATTTGTTCCAATTTTTCTTCGGTGGCGTCCGTCGATGATGTGCATGTGTGTGTGGATGCCGATGACGATGAATGGAATTTTTTTTTTTGCTTTGGCGATGGGTGCATTGAAGACGTGTGTTTAAGTGCGTGTGCGATTGGAGGGAAATTAATTTATGATTGTGTGTATTCGTATTGTGTGGTGTTCGATAGTAAGAGAGAGTGAGTGCGTGAATGAGTGGACTGTATTCAACGTGTGTGTGGATGTTTGTGAAATTGTGTTGAGTGCTTTTGGATTTAGATTTGAGTGGGTATGAATTGCTGTCTCATGACAGTGGTGCGAAAAAGTTTTCTTTCGTGTGTTTGAAAAATATTTTAAGTGTTTTGTGATTTATGTATTATAATTCTTTATGTAATATTATTTATGTGTTGTGTGTTTGTGCTGTTGAGAGAAGCAGTTGGGTATTTAATTATTATTTTTAATTTAATTATTTATTTTTGATGAATGTTTTAATATATGTGTAGATGCGTGGAATTTGTTTTCAGTTAGTGACGGTTTGTGTAGTAGTTGGTTTGTGTTGATTTTGGGTTTGTTCCTGGTTATCGTTTTCTGTTGTATGAGGTTCGTTTATTGGTAGTGGACAAAGTTTTGCTATTGGTCTTTTTAGAATTCCCTGTTGCGTTTTTATTGTTACGACGCGGGTACGGTTGTCTGCTCCTGGGTGAGTTTGTATGATGCGGCCTAGACTCCATTTAGCCGGGGGAAGTCGTTCATCCTTTAACAAGACTAGGTCTCCTGTCTTAAGTTGAGGTTGTACCTTCAACCATTTTGGGCGTTGCTGTAGCCGAGTTAGAAACTCTACTTGCCACTGCTTCCAGAAGGTTTGTAGATGCGCTTGCACTGCCTTCCACCTGTCGATATGTCCTTGTTTGCCTATGGACATGTCTGGCTCTGGTATGGTGAATAGCGTTTCTCCTATTAGGAAGTGTGCTGGTGTCAGCGGTTGGAAGTCATCGGGGTTTTCGGTTAATGGACACAGAGGCCTCAAATTTAAACACGCTTCGATCTGCGTCAAAAGCGTGGTGAGTTCCTCAAAGGTGAGTGTTCCGTTTCCGACGATCCGTTTTAAGTGGTGTTTTACGCTCTTCACCCCTGCTTCCCATAATCCGCCAAAGTGGGGAGAAGCAGGGGGAATGAAATTCCACTTAGTTCCTTCTCTTGCCATTATGTCTGCAACCTCCTTCCAGTCGTGAATCGCGCTTTTCATAAGGCGACGCAGTTCTGCATCGGCTCCCACGAAGTTGGTGCCACAGTCGCTGTAGATTTGACCGCAAACTCCCCGTCGTGCAGTAAATCTCTTGAATGCCGCTAGAAACGCTTGCGTTGTTAGGTCGCTTACCGCTTCTAAGTGGATAGCTTTGGTGGCCAAACAAATAAAAACGGCGAAGTACCCTTTGTGGCATTTGGACCCACGACCCTTCCAGGCTCGAATGTTTATAGGTCCTGCATAATCGATACCCGTGTGGGAAAAGGGTCTTGATACTGTCACTCGGGGTGCAGGTAGTTCTCCCATTAGCTGTTGCGCTGTTTGATTTCGAAACCTAAAGCATGTAGTACAGTTTTTGACAAGTTTCTTTACAGCTCTTTTGATCTGAAAAACCCAATATTTTTGGCGTATGAGGGTTATCATCAGCTGGATTCCACCATGCAGTGACCTCAAATGAGAGTCGCGAATAATCAACTCTGTGAGATGATGTCTGGGTTCCAAGATGATTGGGTGCAGTTGGTCATAGGGAATGTTTGCGTGTCTGAGCCTTCCACCGACGCGAAGAATTCCATCTCCATCAACGAATGGATTTAATGGTCCCATTCCTTTGGAATTCATACCCTTGACGAACATTTCCTGCTGAGCAGATCGTGCAACTATATTTGCAGCGTTGCCTAGCTCTTTGGGTGAAAGTGATCCGAAGTGACGGCTGGTGAGGTTTGCTTTTGCGTTGTTAACAAAGCGCAAACACCAGGCTGTCACTCGGATAAGTCGTGTTAGAGTTGATGTCCTGTGAATTAATTGGGTGAGTACATTTCCTACCAGTCCTGTACAGTGAACCTGAATCTTTCTTTTGCCTTCCTGTGTAGAGAGATTAGTTGGCTGCGTCGGCAACTTGAAGATCCAAGACGATAGCAGAAAATCCGGGCCGTTCCACCAAAGTGTCTCGTGTACTAGTGCCGATGGTAGCATCCCTCTGGACGCTAAATCTGCGGGATTGAGATGTGTTGGCACGTGCTTCCATATGTGAGTGTCCGTCAGTCGCTGAATTTCTCCTATTCGATTCCTGATGAATGTCTCCCATCGTGATGCCGGCGAGAGAATCCATGCCAGTGTTATGGTGGAGTCCGTCCAGGCGTGAATTGTGATGTCGTTGAGCTCGAGTGTGGTTACTACGTAATGTAGCAGTTTAGCCAGGATAACAGCACCGCAGAGCTCCAGACGTGGAAGACTAACCGGTTGTACTGGTGCGACCTTAGACTTCGATATCAAGAGGTGCATATGTACATTCCCTTCGCTGTCTTCTGCCCGAAGATAAATTGCTGCTCCATACGCCTTCTCCGACGCATCACTGAAGCCATGGAGTTCGATACGGTTCTTCTTGCCGACTGTTTGAACCCACCTTGGAATTCTTATTTCATTAATTGCCGGTAAATCGTGATACAACTTGTTCCATTCTTCAAGCACCTTCTTGTCGATGGGATCATCCCAAGCGAATTTCTGGATCCAGAGAAGCTGCATGACGAGTTTTGCCTTAAGAATGCATGGTGATATCCATCCCATGGGGTCAAACAGCCGAGCAATTGTCGACAGTATGAATCGTTTTGTTGGCTGTGGGTTATCTGGAGTAGTAAACCGAAAGCAGAAGTGATCAACGTTGGGAAGCCAGTGGATGCCCAGTGTTTTGATTCGGTCTGATCCTTCCGATGGAACTGCCAAAGATGATTCCCGATCCTGGATTGGAATTTCCTGAAGAAGCTCTTCCGCGTTCGACATCCACTTCCGTAAGTTGAAGCCTGACTTTTCTAAGATGGACTTTACCTCTTTCTTCTTGATTTCAGCTTCTTCAATGGTATCTGCACCAGAGAATAGATCGTCGACATACATTTCGGAACGAATCATCTTTGCAGCTCTTGGATGCTGGGTTTCTGCCGCCTTAGCCACTTCCATCAATGTCCGAATGGCTAGATAAGGAGCTGAAGCCGTACCAAACGTTACCGTTTTGAGGCGAAACACCTTTAATTGGTCTGCTGGATGATTGCGCCAAAAAATCAGTTGGTAGTTTGAGTCCAACTCGGTTACCCATATCTGCCGGTACATTTTTTCTATGTCCGCTGAAAAAGAGAAACGATACAGTCTCCAACGTAGAGTCACATCAGTGACGTTGTGTTGCAGCGACGGGCCAGTCATCAGGTGATCGTTTAAGGAAGATCCGTCAGATGTCCTGTATGATGCATCGAAGACAACTCTCAGTCGCGTAGTGGAGCTTGTTTCCTTGAGGACGGCATGATGTGGGAGAAAATAGTGACCTCTGTTGGATATGTCGTCTTCGTCAACTTCACTCATGTGGCCCAGCTTCAAATACTCCTCAATGCAAGAAGCGTATTGGTCATGCAATTGTTGATCTGCTGCTAGACGTCTCTCCAGGGACCTGAAACGTTGAAGAGCTCCTTCGCGTGACCTACCTAGTACGGGATGAACATTTTCTTTGAATGGTAGTGCTACTTGATAGCGTCCATCTACCATACGCTTAATGTGTTGCATAAAATGTTCTTCACAAGCAGTGTCTTCAGTGGTTTCGTGGCGTGCGAATGGAGTTTCTTCAAGTTCCCAGAATCTTCGAAGTTGCGTGTCGACATCGGATGTTTGGAAGAAAGCCCTGATGGATCGAGGAGCAACTGGTGATCTGCCGAACAAAATCCATCCCAGTCTGGTGTTTTGAGCAACAGGAACGGTTTTATCTGGGTGACGTGACATCTCCGGCAACATAATGTCAGCTAATACGTCGCTGCCCAACAAAAGATCGATTTTAGCTGGTTTATAAAACGATGGATCCGCTAATTGTAAACCGGTGAGGTGCCTCCAATCCCCAACGGATAGAATTTGGGTTGGAAGATGCCCAGACAGTGACTGGAAGATTAACGCCTGTGTGGTTGTTTCGAAGGCTGTATGGTACGAAGCAATCGTTATGTCCACAACCTTTTTACAAGTGCCACTGCTGACCAAACCCAACCCGGACACCTCGACATCAGTAGATTTTGTTTTTAAACGGAGAAGTTGCACGGCGGACTCCGTGATAAAAGATGCTTCAGATCCAGAATCAAGCAATGCCCGGAGTGGTATGCTATTTCCGGATGACGTCTTTACCTTCACAATTGCTGTAGCGAGTAAAACCTGTGTGTTTGCATCATGCGTTGAGTGATGATTTCTCACGCCGGAACTGGTTGAAGGCTGCTCTTCGATGGATGGATGGAAAGCTGGAGCTTCGCTATTAAAAATTGAGGTACTATATGTTTGTGTTGGATGTGGTGGTTGAACATTTTGAGTGTTGGGTGGAAATGAATGTGAAAATTGATTTGTGTTGTTTGTATTGTAAGAATTGGAATTGTATGGGTTATTGCGAGTAGTGGAGGGGTTGTTAGAAGGGTTTAATTGCGGGAATGAGTTTTGTATATGAGAAGCATTATTTGTACTATTGTGTAAGAGTGAATGATGTGGCTGATGACAATAATAGCATCTACGTGTACTTGGACATTGTTGAGACGAATTACTGCACGCTAAACAATTAATACATAGACCTAATTTATTCACATTTTGATATTTATCAGAAATGCTCATTTTTAGAAATTTATTGCATTTCCTGATAGCATGCTGACCTTTGTTGCAAAGCTTGCAAGTGAACTTCGAGGTGGTTTGTTGAACATGGAACGAATTTCGCTGTGATGCCCTTTTGGATGGATCTACCGATGAACGAGCCTGTTGGTAGCTCACCGCTTCCAGAGTACGGAATCTAGTCTCGAGGAATTGGGTAAATTCCGCGAAAGTGGGTAGCTCCTTACTGTCCTTTTTGGATCCCAGCTTTTCCTCCCAAAGTTGCTGCGTTTTCGACGGAAGTTTTTGCAACAGAATGTAAACTAGCACCACGTCCCAGTGTTGAACGGGCACATTCAAGTTTTCCAAACTGTGCACTACTTCTGTTGCCGTGTCTAACAGCTCTTTGAGGGATTCAGCTCGCTCCTGGGTTAACGTTGCCAAATTAAACAAACACTTGAGTTGGGTGTTCACCAAAAACCGCTTATGGTCATACCTATCTTGAAGAATAGCCCATGCCTTAGTGTAGTTGCCGTTAGCAATGCATAAATGAGCTAAAAGTTTCTCGGCTTCTCCGGATACACTTGTTTTAAGATAGTGCATCTTTTGGATTTCCGAAAGCGATGAATTATTGTGAACAAGAGACACAAATAAATCGTGGAAACTTCGCCAAGACTCATAGCTCCCTGAGAAAACTGGAACCGGAATGTTTTTCAGCCTTAGATCATTATTGGAAACTGGTTTTGTGTTGCTTGAATCCATTTCGTTGGCATCCTTCTTGACGTCGTCCTTCTCTTTCAACTTATCGATTGCGTCGAGTATATCACCTCTGTAATCAAGGTACGTTTCCCGAATTTCTTCGAAAATGTTCTCGATTTCAGTGTCCTCTTCATCTTCCTCCAGCGCACTAACTAACTTTTCATAAATTTCAGACGCCGACTCCATTGTTTGCTCTAAAAGAGTCAAGCGGCCTGATAAATAATTCGCCGTACGTTTAGAACCCTTTTTGGAGTAATTTACGACGTCCTTTTTGAGTTGGGTAAGTACTCGACATAATTTCGTAGCTTTCATAGTTGATTTTGCCACTCTTAAATACGTAAATGCCACACAAAGTAAAATAAAAATCACTTACTTGTGAAATTTTGATTTTCCAGATGAAAGTCCAAAGTCCACCAGATTGCCAATGCAGTACAAGTCCAAGTTGCAGTCCAAGTCCAAGTTGCGCACACGATTTTTCAAATGGCGATGGTTAAATCCTCACGATGGTGATGGCGAATACACAGCACACACACAATTTAATGAAATTATTATTGCGAAATCCAAATCGCAAAAACAGCGTTGAGTACAAAAAATTATCAAATCGCAAAAAAGCACAAATCCGGCTCGAAGGACCAAATGTTCGGGCGTTGAACAACGGAAAAAAGATTTGCATAAAGACAAACTGTAAGAACGCTTTAAAAGAATTCCGCAAAATTAAACAACCGCTTTTCACAAACGTTATAATTCAATTTATTTTTTACTGTAGATTATCGGTCTTTTATATAATAAAAATTGTTGTTTACATTAATAGTTTGACTTTTATTTGACATAATTTCCCTTTGGGAAATTTCCGATTGAGTGGGTGCGTTTGGTGGACCCGTGCTGTTGACGTGAAATTTGTTGTCGTCAACATGTACACAGGAGAACATTAAGGACCTGGAATGCAACGTGAGTACAAATCGGATAAAGAGATTTGTGGTAGGTAATAAGATTGTATACTTTTAAGATTTAACTAAATCGATGAAAACTTTTTTAATACCTACCTCCTACGAAGTTTTAAGGAGGTTGATAGCAGAAAAATCGGTGTATAACTTCCAAGGTTGGGACGAAATCTATGTACCTACATGCAACAAGGTATAGGTATTTTTGTCAAGTTTTATTTTTCAGAAATTTGCAGGGGACAGGTAATAATTTTTACGCTGGCGTTTAAAGTTTGACGAGACTTTGCACATTTTCGTATAGAAATAAGTTCTAATGAAAAATGTTTGGTAGGCTATCTGTCTCTAAAAGGTTTCTGTTTTACAGCAGGTTTAAATTCGGTCGTGATTTGTGGCCCTTTAAAGAATTGACCTCTGCAATTTAAAAAAATAAGAACGGGTCCATAAGGGTTCCAAGGCCTTGCTTTTCAGAACCATTAGTTCTATGCGAGTTTTTAATTTTTGGGTGGAATGGAAGGGATCTTAAACTTTATGTCGAGTCCAAACGGCTAATTGAAAAGCTCTTTCATGACAGTTAAACTCAGGGATGTTTGTCAGTCGTTGGCAAGTGATGCCACATTCGAAAAAACTTTGTTTTTCTGGTAATCGATCATAGTACCCCTCGCCTATTAGTCAACACACTAAACTCTAAGCCACTGCGCCTCTTAAGCTTATGACAAAAATGCAAAGGATGGCATGTATAGGAACAACCAGCGCGATAAGGACAACATCTACTGCTGGACTAGAGGTAATCCTCAACCTATTACCTACAGACCTATTCATGCAAGAATCTGCAGCTAAAAGTGCCCTAACCAAGAGTTGGAAACCTTACAGACCGGGACACGCGCAGATTCTGGATATTAACGTGGCGAATACTGGCACCTCTGACTACACGTCCCCCACATGGACTTTCATATACCATTCTCTTGCTATTTCCCCAGCAGAGACGAATGGGACACAGATGAACCCACAAAAAGGAAATCAATTTCCATCTACACGGATGGATCGAAGATGGACTGTGGAACCGGTGCCGGAATTTTCTGTGAAGAATTGAACATACGCCGATCAATAAGATTGCCGGATCATAGCAGTGTCTTCCAAGCAGAAGTACTGGTAATCGCCGAAGCTGCCCATATGGTGTCAATTTTGGCAATACAAAAGGACGATATTACCATATTCATTGACAGTCAGGCGGCTATAAAAGCAGTTTCTGCTATTGAAATAAAGTCAAAGCTAGTTCACCGCTGCCGCGAAGAGCTTAAGGTTCTCTTCTCGCATCATACCACGCATCTCTGTTGGGTCCCTGGACACAGGAACGAAACCGGCAACGAGATGGCTGATCAACTGGCCAGAAATGGATCGGAAATGGATCAAGAACGGGCGCTTCAGTCGATTAAACCACCCCTCTGCAATCTCCGAGAGAGAGTGGAAAATAAGACCCACATGAAAGCCAACAATAGGTGAAAAGAATTAACTACCTGCGAAATCACAAGAAAGCGATGGCCAGAATATAGTATGAGTCGGACCAAAAAGCTAGTGCAGTTTGATAGAACGGCGATATACAAACTGGTAGGGGCCCTAACAGGTCACAATTTTCTTAGGAACCATACAATGAAACTAAATCTCATAGATGACGATATATGCAGGGGTTGCGGAGACGAGGATGCTCATGAGGACACACCTCACTTCCTCTGTCTGTGCCCTAGTCTCTGGCACTAGAGGAATAGAACACTTGGAAGTTACTACTTCCATGATATAGAGGAGCTCTCTGATGTCTCACTAACCAATCTTGACAGGTTCATAAATACATCGGGATGGCTGGACAAGGTCGAGTAGCTGCAAAAAAAAAGGAAAGAGCTTTTATCGCCAACAACATCGGACGATCCCCCAACAAGGGCATCATCATGGGTCCATATGGACCTAAGTGCGGTACTACAGGACTCGCTCTGCTGTACCCACGCATTAACCTAACCTAACCTGAGCCACTGCGCCTATTTATGTGGACTATTGTAGACTTTTAATTAGAAAAATACTCTCTTTAGTCTTTCGGACTAACTACAGAGAATGCACCTAATCTAAATAAGGGGTTTTTCAATAAGAGGTGTTATTTTAAATAGCCCGCTATTTCGGTAGCTGTAGCTTTTGAAGATGCTATTTTTTTTACATTTGACAAGTAGAAACTACCCCATTATTAAAAATGGAACAATACACGCTTCAGCAACACATTGAAATTATAAAAATTCACTACAAAAATGGTGAAAATTTTGCAGTCACAGTTCGCAAAACTAAAACATTTTTGGGTCGTCGTGAAGCACCTTGTCGTTGTCGGACCGCAATACAGAAATTGGTGGAAAAATTCGAGCTGTTGGGACAAGTTAGTGATGTGAAGAATAAAACCCATGTATGTCGCTTAAGAACAACTGAGAATATTGCTGCTGCAGCCCAAAGTGTTGAAGAAAACCCAGGTTTGTCCATTCATCGTCGTTCTTTGGAGTTGGGCATTCCACAAACGTGATTAATGATTTTTTATGGCCGGAGTTGGATAGTATTGATCTGGACTACGTTTACTTTCAACAAGACGGCGCTTCGTGCCACACAAGCAACGAAACCATTGATCTAAGTCGAGAAGAATTGAGGAAATCTTCTGCTGAAAACTTTATCAGCTCTTGCTAAGTCAGATCAACCTATATTTTCGATGATTATTCCCAGAGGTATGCACTCTATTGTTGAAACGGACACAGATCCTCCTTTTCGAGTTTTCCTTATGAGTTATGTAACTCAAATCCTTTGTTGTTAATAAAACATTAGCCCCTACGCCAACACGCACTTAACATTATTCACATTTCTAATCCAATTCAAAGGAATGTTATTTTGCAACATTAACCCAAATACCTAGAACCTAGTTGGGAGGGGTGCATTAGAAAATAAAAAAGGAATTTGAACAAAACAATAATTACGTGTTAACCCAGAGTATGTACATTTCAAACCATAAAAATCTACATCCTACACAGGTTTCATAAATTCATTTTCTTTTATGGCCCATAAACTCATTTTGAACACGGCATTAAAATAATTCCACTGGGATTAAATAGCATGAAAATAGGTAAGCATAATGTTGGTCCTATGGTACTTGTGTGGAATCGGTTTGACGCCGCGTTACTTGAATGCCTGGTTTGTATTATTCGAGCTATGGTGTTACACCTCTAATTTGATGTTCATTCTGGAACTCCCTGTAATGCAGGCCAACATTTAAAGATGTGGTAAAACCGTTAAGTGATTGAAATGATTGGCAAGGCCGGGGTTTATTAAAAGATAAGACCCAAGAAAGGGTAAATGAGCATGGTGCTAACTTTTAAAGGTATTTTTAGAAGCTTGTTAGTCTTTTTAGGCTGTATGCTTAGCCAAGCCTAGAGTTTATGTTTTCCATGTTTGAACTGCAGAAAAGCTATAATCTGGAGTAGGGTAAGCACAACTCTCCGACTTTGCTGCAAAACGTGTTTCAGATCACAAAATTAATGATTTTCGCTACCATAGCGTTTTGTCTAGGTCCTACGTAGTATACGGACCTATGCATGCCTGTTTTTTCCAAGTTTTTTTTTATACTTATCGACTAATCAATCAATGGAATTTCTTTGTCATATAATCAATTCAATTCAATTCAATTCAATTTTATTTATTATTTATTTTAAATATGCAATTATAACTATAATTTTCATTAATTTTACTAATTGAATAATATAGGTAGATAACTCCTGGTACCCGTGACCGGTACTTCGTCTGCGTGCAATTCGTACGTCGAGTAGCCTATTTATTCTCCAAATTTGCTGAAGTGTCAATGTTACCATTTGAAAGTATGCGATCGGCTAATTTACTTTAACATGGCACGAATAATTTCAGACATAGCAACATTGGAAACAGCTGACAGACAGTTTCCCTTTATTATCACAATTTACATAATTTGACCTACAGCGATACGACAAATGTTTGTCTTTCTACTGGAAAACGTTTATAAGCAATATAAAACATAACATACAAGAAGATAATTTTTAATAAAAACAATAACTTTAATTTAAGAGACAAAAAAATAATAAAAGGATTCTAATAAATAAATGAATAAATAAATAAACCATAAAAAATGATCAAAACGATATATCTAAATAAACAAATAACATTAATAAATTTAACAAACTAAAAATTAAATATTTAAGTAAATAAATAATAACAAATAACTGACAAACAAATAAACAAACGGGTTTATTAATATATAAATAGGTAAATAAACAAATGAATAAACGGAAAATTTAATATTGGGTAAGTTAATATCAGTTAATTTATTAACTTACTTAACTTACTTAACTTAAAACTTAACATACTTAATTTTTAAATAATATCTAAATTAGAGGATTTTCAGGGATGTCAACTCTGATTTTAAATTTGTCAATAAGTTTGTCTATTCTGAACTGGCCCAAGAATGGATCAACAAACTATTTTTTTGAATTAAAAATCAAACTAGAATTTTATTTTCGACGGTCGCCAATTTTTTACTTTTATTTACTTAAATTTTTAAATTCTTTGAAACTTGAACAAAAATCTTTTGAGAAAAAATTAAATAAATCAATTTTTCCAGATAAATTATCCCACCCCTATCCCTCTTCAAGCAATTTCAATTTCAATTAAAATTAATTTAAAATTAAATCCAAAATGAATATAAGAAAAACCTTAAAAATAAATAAATAAAAAAAAATAGCTTCAGAAAGTTTAAGAAAATAAATGTTAAAAATTCGCGAGGTTGAAATTCAATTTATTTTGAGTTTTTGATCAGAAAATTTGAAAAAAAAAATTTAGCTTCAGACAATTAAAATAAAGTGCACGACTGGATCGCACAAAACTTTCTCGTTCATATAATCAGTTTGGTTGGTTTATTTTTATTTTATTGTTGTTTATAGGCTATAAAACAAGATTTTTCAAATTGGTGATGCTGGTAGGTGGCCATGACTCGAAGTAGGGTTTGTGATGTAAGAATTCTTTTTTTTTTTTTGAATTTACACGTGTTTGGGGTAAATGAAGTGCGGGTTTCTGATAGTGTAGGCTCCAATTGTTTGGAATTATTTTAAGGTTCATGATTAATATGGTTGAAAAAAGAAGAAGTGGGAAATATTTGCTAAAAAGGAGTTTCGAGTAGTTGTGATTAAATTTTAACTGGTAGTGCAGTAATGTTTATAAGATGGCATTATTTGCATTTCTCTAAGAAAAACTAAGTACGGGGTCTTATTAAGAATACTTATGTTATCGTAAATAAGCATTTTAGTCAAAATCTTTACAGCTAATTTTGGAAAATAATGCATACAAAATAGTAACAAATTTTTCAATGTTGAGTTCGAAAAATAATCTTGCTCAACTATTTAGCTAAAAACTCAGTATAGGGTATTGTTCAGGATGTTAGTATTACGTGGTTTTTAAAGTCTTATCCAAATCGAAAATCGCGTTTTCGAGATTAGAGCAGTTTTCAAAATCAGCGTTTCCGGTGGTTAGAATTGAAAATGAAGGACGCAATAATGTTGAAAACGTCAATTTTACTCCAAGTATGCATTTTAGTCAAAATCGCTTTAGCCGTTTTCATGTAGGTAAAACAAAAGAAAACCAAATTCTCAAAATATGCCTTTTTCCAAAGACAATTTAGAGAAAAACTGAATATGCTATCATGTTAGGAATGACCATATTACCTTAAATATGAATTTTTGTCGATATAGTTTTAGCCATTTTTAAGATATGACCAATTTTCAAAATTACCGTTATTCGATTTTTGTACAAAACTGACTATGCAGCCATGTTAACCGCACTTACATAAGCCCAAATATCAATTTTGGTTGAAATCGTTAGAGCCGTTTTCGAAAAACTCAAAATTGCTGAATACCGTTACAACGGCAACTCTTAACGTACAAAAAAAAATACCCCCGAACTGTAAGCCCACCAACTCCAAATCCGAAGTTTGAAAGAAATCCGTCCAGCCGTTTGCGCTGTAGAGATCCGGAAGGACGGACAGACGGACAGACGGACAGACGGACAGAATTGCGAGACCCACTTTTTCGAGTTCCTCTATCATCTTAATGTTAGATTTGATTAAAATCTCGAGTTCGATTTTTTGTACGATTACAATACCTTTCTCTTACTACGTATCTATACGAGAAAGTTAAAAATTAAACACGAGGTTTGGAAATTGTTTCAATAATCGGGTATTCTTCAACTTACAAAATGTTGGAATTATATCCCATCTCTGGAAAATAAATTATGTCCTACAGATATCCCACTTTGGTGGGGCATCGTTTCACAATAAATTTTTTTAACTTTCTCGCATTACGTAGTAAGAGAAAGGTATTGTAATCGTACAAAAAATCGAACTCGAGATTTTAATCAAATCTAACATTACGATGATAGAGGAACTCGAAAAAGTGGGTCTTGCTATTCTGTCCGTCTGTCCGTCTGTCCGTCCTTCCGGAGCTCTACAGCGCAAACGGCTGGACGGATTTCTTTCAAACTTCGGATTTGGAGTTGGTGGGCTTACAGTTCGGGGCCACTTTTTTTTTTGCACGTTAAGTGTTGCCGTTCTAACGGCTCTAACGATTTCAACCAAAATGTATGCCTTATCTGGAAAACGGTCAATACGATTGCAACAAAAATTAATTTTGTATGTAATATGGTCATTCCTAACATGATAGAAAACTCAGTTTTTCTCTAAGTTGTCTTTACTAGATTTTTGAAAAAAGGCATATTTTGAGAATTTGGATTTCTTTTGTTTTACATACATGAAAACGGCTAAAACGATTTTGACCAAAATGCATACAAGGAGTAAAATTGACGTTTTCAACATTTTTGCGTCCTTCATTTTCGATTCTAACCACCGGAAACGCTGATTTTCAAAACTGCTGAAATCTCGAAAACGCGATTTTCGATTTAGATAAAACTTTAAAAACCAAGTAACACTAACATCTTGAACAATACCCTTTACTCAGTTTATAGCTAAATAGTTGAGCAAGATTATTTTTCGAACTCAACATTGCAATATTTGTTACTATTTTGTACGCATTATTTTCCAAAATTAACATGGCTTTAAAGATTTTGACTAAAATGCTTATTTACGATAACATAAGTATTCTTAATAAAACTCCGTACTTAGTTTTTCTTAGAAAAATGCAAATAATGCCGTCTTATAAACGTTACCGCACTACCAGTTAAAATGTAATCACAACTAGTAGAAACTCCTTTTAAGCAAATATTTCCCACTTCTTTTTTTTACCATATTAATCATGGAACTTAAAATAATTCCAACCAATTGGGGTCTACACTATCAGAAACCCGCACTTCATTTACCCCCAAACACGTGTAAACTCAAAAACAAATCTCTGAATTCTTACATTACAAACCCCACTTCGAGTCACCACCTACCAGCACCACCAATTTGAAAAATCTGGTTTTATAGCCTATAAACAATAATAAAAGAAAAATAAACCAACCAAACTGATTATATGAACGAGAAAGTTTCGTGCGATCCAGTCGTGCACTTTATTTAAACCTGCGCCAGGTTCCTCGTGTGGCCAATCTCTCAGTGTTCAGTCTCCTTTTCTATAGACGTTGCTCTACTAAAGCCACTCGATTCGAGAGGCTTGTCAAATTGTACATCACATCAACTGACATCTGTCGAACTTCAACAGCTATAGCGGTCCATTTCCACCACAGACATAACAAAAGTAGTATCTCGCTGAGCTTGTAGGCTTCACAGTACGTTAATTTACACTTCTACCTGATGGCACAACCCATCAACATAATTAAATTTATTCACACCGAAAATATGACTGAATTATAAAAAAAATTAATAAAATTACCACCTGTAATTTATTTGCCTTGCATAAATATTTTCTTTTATTAATTGGGGTGTAATCAATTATTTATGATTGCGTTATCCTTTTCAGAGAGCGCACGCTACAACAAAACCACCAGCGCCACGCCACCCAGCACCAAACCACTTTAACAATGGTATAATACACACTTCGATGATTGATGGCTTAATGATCACCATTTGCCAGTTCATTAGCCGGAAAATGACGAATGCAAATGGGTTAGCAGCATGCTGGGGTTCACTGAAATGCGGCGCGCGTGTCTCGCTTTCCCGTCAATTTAAAAGCCACTTAATTTATTCCGCGCTGTATTCCCTTTTTTTATTTTTTATTTTTTTCCCAGACGAATCTGTCCCGCCTTGCGGCTCAAGTTTGAAAAAGGATGTTTCTTTGGCAATCAGAGAGAGAGTAGGACTAACCCGCACTCCAGCACACACTCACTTTTCAGAGCGTTGTTGATGCTTCGCCTGAATTGTGTAGTGTGTACCTGAAACATTCATTTTCGGGGGTAACTTTCATTAGTGTGATGAGCATTCCACCGCCGGCAATAAAGAGAAACCTGTCGCAAACTTTGAAACTACACACCCCAATTTGACACAATTTGGAAGGAGGAGCGACACCGAACGATGCTGTGTATTTTTCTGTGCTTTAAATCCTTGCGCCTGACTGACGCCACAAAGTGACATACAGTGCAAAGTGTTATCTCGTGTACGTCCTTGTTTTATAGCCCCGGTTGGAGCGGGGTGCAAGGACCTTTTTACGTTCATTAGCTATCTGGCGCGCAAATGTTTCTCCGTGTTGAATTTAAACGCAAAGAATACGAACATTCTGCTCTCGTTATCCCCGTTGTACACGCTTAATGTGTACTTAAGGGTTAATTACAGGCCCAAGCACCCTTTCTCTCTCACACTCACATAAAACGCCGCAGGATAATGACACACTAAGGTGATATAATAAACATGATTAATACTTTCTGGTGAATCCGAGACGCATCTAATTATGAATCGTGTTGCCATCGTCGTCCCTCACTCCGCCGCCATGTATGTCAGCTCAATCTACACACAACAGGTGTCGCCGAGGAATAGTTGTATGTGGAAGTTTAAGACGTACCATGTACCGACCCAAGTAATCCCATCACACCCCAAGATTCTCGTTATTTTTCGGCTTTTCCCCCAGTGGGATGTTGTATGCTTTCAAAATTAGCAGTGTATGCTGTCAGAGCCTCCCGCCATACAGGGCTCAGCTGCGCTGAGTATACTTCCCTGGAAGAGTTGCAGGTGTGTATTATCCTTTTAATCACCGAACTTCATTCGAGAAAGCTTCGCAGAAGAAAAATACCCCCGACTCTATGCCAAAAGGGGTGGCACTATTTTGTCATTTGCGGTTCCTATGTCATCGTAAGCCATTAGACTTTGCATGGTAATAATCAGCTTGAACCCGGGGGCGGATGTCTTTTGTGGTAATTGGTTTTCGTAATTCGGCGATGTGATTGTTGTGCAAAATTTAATTACGTAGGTATGTCTCATAGTCAGAGTCTGCTGCAGCATGTTGTGTGGGAATCGGATTAAACTTCTTCAGACATTGAGGGGCATGTCAAGGGGTTTATCTGTCAGCGACTTTCGTGTTAATATTTGCATGTCATAGTGGAGGTAGATTCAGCGAGGAATTTCATTAACTGAATGTATTAAGATGCACAGACGTCTTTTCATTAGGAGCGAAAAACAAAAATGTGCACGACTGTTGCGCTTTGAATTTTCCGCTTTATGGTAGCTAGTTTTGTTTAATTTTCGTTATCCAGTCATTGAGGAGCTTAATCGTTGTTTGTTTGGTAAGAGACAGGGTCTGGATAAAAAAGAAAGACTGGAATAAGATCTTGCTTTGATAATGTCAAGCGCTTGCTCGGAGTATAATAAAGAATCTTGGAAGAATCTTCTTCAGCAATTTAGAGAAAGGTTCACTGGAAAACACTAAGGACCTCTGCGTTTGTATTGAAATAAAGTGTTTTTATCAGTAAAGCTTTCCTAGGGGTAGAGGTGCTTTACCGACATATCACAAAGTTATACCTAACCTAAAATTGAAACAGAGGTAGGTAGCTCTTTTCTAAATGTTTAAACGAAGAATGTACGTTTAAAAAATAGAGCTGTTCTGGACATGTGTTATATTTTCGGCAAAAGTGAACGCACATTCATACAGCAATTTAAGCCTAAGATCCGTCTCAGCAGCCTTTAACTCATTTTTAGAGTCTTGCTACGTAGATAAAAATGTCAACAACATAAGTCCATTTACTTCGTAGATTTTTGGGGGCATCAACCGGATTAATATGAGGAAGATCAGTATACATTTTTTCAGAGGTCTCTTTGCTTGACGAATAGGTATTTAGCACGAGAAAAGAAGAAGAAGACCAAGATGAGTCGATTTATGAACGAAAACTTTTGGGGGTGTAACCGGCTAAAATTCACAGAATCAGTGCTCAATGTTTTTCGGAGGGTTCTTAGCTCAATGATCACTTTAGCAATTAATTAAGGTACGTAAAGCTACAGGTAAAGGTACAGTACTTGCATAGTACAATTTTGGGGGAGCAACCCATATAACTTGATTCCATGTATTTCGAAGGCTTCTCGCTCAACAAACACTAAAAAATGAACGTCGAGAGTTTCCAAAACATACCTAGTAAACGGCTAACAAAAGGATTCGTATAGCCAACATTTGTGTAAAGTTATCATGAGTTTTGTTCGGAATTCAAGCGAATCTTAGAATTCCCGTAGCTGACTTTCCAAATCTTTTACAATGCATGAGTTTTAATGGAGTTCTTTTTGCGCTGTTCATTCGCATATTTTAATGGTTCTTGGCTCGTTTTTTGGTAAAGTTTTTCATTGAGGCTACGGTTCGTCCAAATGACCCCTTCATTTATTTAGAGAAACTTGTACTTCTGTTAAAGGTTTTCACCTTCTATGTACACAACGTTGGAGCGGAACTGTCGCAGTTTTCTTCTTTAGCTGATAACATATTATTGCTCCTGCAGAATTTGGATAACAACCCGACCAACGCATCTAATGTGAGGAAGGCAACATTTAGTTGAGACAACAATTTCAAATTTAAATTTGTTAAATTTGTTGACTTTATTTCCGACTATTTTTGTTAAGTTGCCGTGGGTGTGTTGAAAGAGCCTTTAGTTTTGAGCGTGATTATTTCGAGCCCAAATTTGTTCGCCTTAGCATAGAGTTGTAGAAGGTCTAATATACGATGTGAATTCAGAACTCTTCAGTATAGTCGTAACTTTTAAGGTCTACAGCTTAAGATATGGGTAGATGGTATAGTCCGAAGAGTTAAAAAGGTTCCTGATAACCACAAAAAAATCCAGTGTACCTCCAGCGTATATACCGCACAAGGGTCTTCAAAATTATCAGCTAAAAGTATGCAATGTAATTTAAACTTAGGAGTCGTTGAAGTGAAAACGCAATGCAACTTAAGGCCTCGTCAAACAGATCGCGTTTTACCGCCGCGTTCAACCACCCCGTTGCATTATACTGCAATACATATCCCCCGTCATACAGAGTGCGTTTTCAACGCGTTTATATCCTAAATATCGGAAAAATTAATCGAATGTGTTTGGAATTACCCATATTTGTACGTTATTTTGTATACAAATGCAGTTTTAAAGGCTGAGATATGGGAAGCAATATCAGAAGAATTTCTCTTTTTGTAAATTGCTTGCACTAAAATAATTTTTTTTTCGGGAATTACAATAATTCTTCCTCCGAGCTGCCTGACATTTTTTTAGACAATGAAAACCAAGAGTCATGGGTGAGAACTTTCTGTTTGACGTCCTCTAAAGCGGCGGTTAGAACATTGCGTCAAAATAATCTTACCGCCGCGTAAATTAATCTCACCGCGGCGTTGAAAACGCGTTCTGTTTGATTAAGCCTTTGACTTCGCCAAAGTGAAAATCTAGTTTTTTCATCGTGTACCTACTACTCTATCTTCCTTTACTTACTTGCTATTATAAGGCTTACATTTTACATTTTTATACGTTAGGAACTACCTTACAACGCTGAAACACCGCTAAAAGTAGGTGCATTTTCTTTACATAGATTTTTAGATAAAGCTTTTACTTACTTACGTACTTACTTAAGGTGGCGCTAAATGTTTCCTGTTTCGCACGCTTGTTCACAAAAGGCTTCAGGCGTTCACATAAAACCGCAGATAACATCTTGTAGGCAATATGCAATATAATTTAAACTTATCGAATCGTTGGAATGAAAACGTAAGATTGACTTAATTCGCCATGTTTTTGATGATTTAGGTTTAGGCACTTTTGAGAATTCACAGCCTAGGCTATAGCTTGAATTCGTTCCATAGTGAAAAAATCCTCTTTTTTCATCGTGCTTTTTATGTGGTACACTATACTACTCTATCTCCCTTCTTATGTACTTGCTGTTATAAGGCTTATTCTTTACAACGCTGAAACTGCTGTAAGATGTTTGCCATAGGTGCGTTTTCTTTACTTAAATTGATAGATAAAAGTTTTAGGACTCTGAAAATATGTCACCAGAAAGACGGTACCAAAGTTAAGCGGGTTTTGAAAAACTGTCGTCTTCGCAGGTGTTAAGTGTGTTTTGAGATGATTTGAATTAGTTGTCTGTCTTATAGGGCCGAAGAATAATGTCATTAAGTTCTTCAGAAGATCTGCCATGGTAGTGCCATTCGAAAAGGCAGCGAACAATCTACTAGGACATACAATTAATCGAATTTCTCGTAGTAGACTTGTTAAATATTTTGGAGCCTAGCTCAATATGTGAGAGCAATACGCAATACCTGGTCTAACCTTGTCTTATAAAAGAGAAGTAGGATATCCTTCAAACTGCAGTTGTTTTTTGTTTAATATTTGTTTTCTAATATAAGGTATGTGGACCTGAGATGTTATATCACAATTGACTGTGATTTCAAGGAGGTGCGTCAATTTTTGTTGGAAGTTCTGATGAAGCGCAGGAGATTTCGGATGTATATGTTATTTAGTGGCTTAGGGGTAGTGTGTTGGGCTACTAAGCGAGGGGTCTCAGGTTCGAATCCCGAAAGGGCCAAATTACATCTTAAGGTTTTTTTCCACTGCGCCACCTCTCGCGAACGTCTGGCAAACATCCGGGAGTAAAACTGTCATGAAAGAGCTTCTCAATTAGCCGTTTGGACTCGGCGTAAAATTGTAGATCCCTTCCAATTGTCCCAAAAATTGAAAACCCACACAAAGCGAATGGTTGTGAGAAGCTAGGCCTTGGGTCCCATAGACCTGTCGCGCCAAAATATTTATTTATATTTTTTTATGTTATTTGGATCGTTCAGATCACTATAATAGAATGCTCCCAAATGGAGTTTTCGTTTTTGTGTGAGAGCCGGACAAGTACATAGGAGATGGAGAATAGTTTCTTCCTCCTCCTCGTCAAGATAGCTTCTGCAAAAATACGTTTGAAAATACGCTAAGTCTTGTTGCATGCCTGCCTATGAGACAGTGTCCTGTGATGACACCTATTGTAGCACTGATGTGCTTCCTATCGAGGGAGATCGTAGAACGTTTTAGATCCAGCTTTGGCCAGATCTGTTTTGTTACTAGACATGACGAGCCGGATGTCCACCTAAGATTTGTTCTATTGATGGCATCCAGCTTTATAATTAGATTACAAGTAGCGATTGGAATATCTAAGGAATCCTTACCCGGAAGCATAGGTAGTTTAGTTCCGTGTTTGGCCAGTTCATCCGTCTTACAGTTACCTGGGACGTCACTATGGCCCGGCACAATTGGTCTAGCTGCAATAAATAAATGAATTTTCAGATGTTTTTGGTCATGAAATATGTGCCTGTAGTGATGCCACATGCCAGTTCCTGCGGTCGATTGAAAATACTTTCAGCAGGAGATCGAAAATATATGACAAATTGCGAAAGATATGTGACTTTATATTTGTGCAGTGAGGATGAACGTAATACACTACTAATACTGGTATTGCAAAAGGGTTTTTGAATAGCATTAGTGCACTTGGAAGCCTATTGACATCCATCTATTTTTGGCAAGCCCTGTCGCCTTGTGTCATCACGATTTGTCCGTCTTTTAACAATCAAATACTTTTCATAAAAGTTCTCATTCTCGTCGTTAGACGAAGGCATCGTTTGACGTCGAATTATAGATATGTTAGCGACGCTAATTCATGTCCATCTTAAAACCGTGCTATCAAAATTCATACATAGCTTTTTGTTTGCAGGGCTTCCATTAAAAGTCCTTAAAAACCGGATTTAATTGACTTTAACTGCCACTGCTTTAGTGCCGATAGGGCCTGTATTTTGCATTTTACTAATGCTTGGGCAGCAAAGCATGAATTTCGATAATACTTCTAACCAAGGAACACAAATTTTGAATGGCATACAGATCGTCAGGATTGTAGGTTCTTTGAAACCAAAAAGAGCTTGAAGTAATAAAATTTACAAATAGTTTACGGCTTTGTGAATGCCTGGGCAAAGATGGACTACCTCTTGTCGGTGTTGGAGTAGAAGATTTAGTTTTTGCATACCGAAATCACCTCCCGGTACAGGCTGCAGCTCTTAATATTTTTCTCCGATTTGAAGGACACACTTCACTTTAATCTTGTCATAGCTAATAAGTTCGTGGTACTCAAAACTCATAATAAATTCCCTAGCAGTCCTCCTATCAAGATAACTTTACACCGTTCAATATCAAAAACAAAGCCTTGCACAAACCTATCTAAAGGCCAATTGTGCCACCAAGGTAATAAATATTCCTACCAGATCCTTTTGAAATACATCACCCTTAATCGCAGGATCTACATTCAAAGACACACCCAAACCTTCAGTTATCTTGCACAAACAATACCCAAGGTAATCCAGTAAAAACTACACACCCCCGACAGACAGTACGTGAACGCCTCATGGACAAGGCTCGCAGTCCTCTAATTAAATTTAGAAATTCTCTTCAAGGCTAAGATACATTTTCTTCTCCAATTGAATTCCCTACAGTTACCGGCACGTGCCATATACACAGTTGACCCCAACCTTCGACTACAACTTGTCAGCATCAGCACTCACCGTCACAGTCATATTGCGGAGCATCAAAGTTGTTTCCTCTCCGCCTTTCAGGTGTTTAAAAATTAACCGCTCCGCAATGCACCTCCATACATATCCCTGCCTATAATTATCCTTCCATCGCTCAATGCCACTTACAAGAGCACACGACACGATGCCAACAAGAGAAAAACGCCAAACAAAAGGCCAAGCAAAAGAAATCCTAATTCAAGGATATCCCGGCATCAACAACAAAGAAAAGAAACAAATTCTTCGGCTAAGAAGTATGAAATTTAATTACCCTCTGTGTGTGCTCTTGTTTTGGAATATGCTGCTAATTAAAATGAAACCTGTAGCCGTTTTCATTCTTTATTGACAGTCCCGCAAGCAGCAGCGGGTGGAAAATTCTGCTACTGGTACTGCTACGGCTACCCTATTACGCTCAACAAATATGAAATTAAATTGAGCAAAGTTATTCGCTGTTGGTAATTTGTTAAATGAGAGGCAAACACAAAAAGAGACGGGAAAGGAATTTTTAAGGACGACGCACGTCGTCTTCAGTGTCGACTGTCGGCAACTTAGTTCATTTTTCGGCATGATAACGACACGTTATGGCCTCGTTTCTTCAGAATTTCTTCGGCAAACAATCTTTTTCATCATCGACATAGTCCTTTTTGCCGTCCCCGCATTCGTGTGTTTCTGCGCCATACCCAACGCCGCTTTATAAATATTTAAACTGAAGCTATTTGGTAAATATTCACGAAGAGAGTGTAATCTCTCGCTCTCTCTCTATCAGCTTTGCCTTGGACAAGCCTAAAGCTGGGGGTATTCTTAAAAGATTATTTAAATTTTGCGGCAAGAGTCCTTTTCGTTTCCCTGACAGGAGTTTTAACACCTAAACCGCCACGTATCTTTTCTTATTTCCTAAGCGCAAAGAAATTACAAATGCCCGTCCTATTCCACTTGTACCTACAGCGTTCAAGGATTTCCGAAGGGGTAATGCCACTTCAAACTTGACCTTTCTTATGGTCTTGGATTTTTTTTCCTTCCAGTCTATTTTGCCATAAACATAGGGATAGTCGAGGGGGTGTGGATGCCAGTTAATGGCTGAAAGGAATAATGATGGTAAATATTTATGAGAGAAAAGCCCCATATAAGGCGGATGGGAAATTTCATTGGGCACAATGTAAAAGGTATATGTATGTAATCAGGAAATTGAATATTTTGTTTTGGGGTAAGAATACTTCTTGTATCCTTGTTAAGTTCCATTACCACAACGAATGCAATAACTTATTTGGAATAAATTGCTTTTTGCTGACTGAGATTAGATATTTCTCGTCATCCGAGGGACGGGTTGAGGTTCGAGCTTCGAGGAGATTGGTAAATTTGCTTCAGTTCCAACGATTAATGATAAATTAAGGCGAATTTATTTTTACACAATTTGGTTTTATTTTGTAAATAAAATGGAGCCGCTCATATAAAAATACATTCGTAGGATGCTGGGTCGGGCATGTGCCATTTCGCAGAGATAAAACAGAGATGTAGGACTGCTTTTTGTGGCTACGATATAGGCGGTTATTTTCAAGGTCATGCTGCTTTATTCTGCCAGGTTATGACGGCGATTTCGACGTAAGCCGCATTTTACTGTGCTTCATGGGATTCCCTTGCGTCTTGCTGAACCTTCCGTGATGGAAGGGAGTTATTTTTTTCATTAGCTTCGCTTTATTGGGAAGAGTTACATTTTATTTGATGGTTAGTGAGGGGTGTCTTTATTTTTACTGAAACTGCCTTCATCTGCCTATTGGGAGGCAGACGTCGTCATTTCTGACAAATCAATAAAGTTTTAGTGCTTGAAGCATTTTAAACCATCAGGCGGAAAGTCTGATTTGGACTCAATGAGTAAGAAAATTCCCTGAGGTAGCTATCCACCCAAAATCACTATTGTCGTCTGTTAACATGGACTTGAAACTGTTAATTAATTTCATGCTTTCTTGTCAACGGTTCATCAAAATTTTAGTATAACCTAAGCATTAAAGCCAGAAACTTATTAAAAGACTTAAGATCTGTTTTGCTCCCATAATGGGAGAATGTACCTACAGAGAATGTACAAGATTTTGATGACTGTCCTCGTTCTTATTTTTAAAACCTCTCCATTTGCGGTGAATGGAAACAACACGCCAAAAATGTTCGTCACATATTTTGGCGTTCCACAAGGTTGGTCGATAAGTTCACATTTCATATTTATTTAAACAAAATAGTTTCACAGCAAGACTACCTACTATTATCTTTCGAAGGATTAATAAAATTATTTTTGAGTACCTCGGTGCTTTCATATTGGGAATCAGAATAAATACGTTTAAATTGAAACATTATTTAACAAACTAAATAAACTTACTTATTAATCACCTAAAAGTTATTTTTATTTTATGATCATTAATTACTGTTTTAAAATTCGACTGCTTCTATAGTTCTCGTAAGAGAGAGAGTTGGGAGGGACGAAAAATGTGCATTCAGATTGTTATGAATTAAAACTACTTACATCGAATTAGAACAACTGTTCTCATGGACATGTACTTGCTAAATTGGACCCCCTACAATAATTTCAGAAAACAAGACGCCATATCAAGCATGGTGTGGGCGTATGGCAATAGACCGAATGTGTTTTGCCTATAGAGGTTTTTTGGAGGAAATCCCACATTCTAACCAAAATAGCCGCATTTCCCTTCACTTTTGCAAAAAAATTGTTGCGGACGCTCAGAAATTAGAACCACTTTGTTCCTGTTGTAATTCTTATTTCTGGACGTTTTTTAAATTCGCCTTAAACAGTGAAATATTGATTTATTTATTTATATTTCTAGCGTAGTTAAATATTAATCGCTACGGAGGAGGTCCATAAGATTGGTCATGTGCGTAGTGGAAGACAGCTCACTCTTTTTGCACTATCTGATTAAATTATTGATATGGCTATAAATGAGAAATAACTGGTGCAAAATCGACAACATCTTCTTCGTTTTTATCTGAAGCTACTGAGTTATCTTCAGATGCGCCTTCAAAAAATCTTGATTCCATTCTTCGATTTCCTCTATGCAATCCTGAGTTTTCATTACTTTGTTTCAACGAAAAGGAAAAATAAAGTGCACGACTGGTTCGCACGAAACTTTCTCGTTCATATCATCAGTTTGGTTGGTTTATTTTTCTTTTATTATTGTTTATAGGCTATAAAACCAGATTTTTCAAATTGGTGATGCTGGTAGGTGGCCATGACTCGAAGCACGGTTTGTGATATAAGAATTCAGAGATTTGTTTTTGAATTTGCACGTGTTTGGGGGTAAATGAAGTTCGGGTTTCTGATAGTGTAGACTCCAATTGGTTGGAATTATTTTAAGGTTCATGATTAATATTGTTGAAAAAAGAAGAAGTGGGAAATATTTGCTAAAAAGGAGTTTCAAGTAGTTGTGATTACATTTTAACTATACTCTGTCCAACAAAAATTGTCAGTACAGGCCTTATGGAGGAGCTTTTTTTCTACCAATGGTGCCTGTAGATGCTCTCACGGCACTCAAACACAAGAATTGCCACTGAAATAAAAACCAAACCACTGTCATACCAAGGAATTGTTGTTGTCATTTTCCTAAAATTTGGCAAGGAGCTCCCTGCAACCACTCTGCCACACAACTGCAGGCAGAATGAATGAATGATCGCTTGTGTTCGCTTGCAGTGTGTGTGACTGAAGCACATCAGAAGAGTGTTACCATATGTACAATGAAAGGATATCATCAAGGGTTTTTCTATGGATTTTGTCAAAGAACTTTCGGTTTTCGTGCTTTTGAGAACGAATTTTTATGTGGGGTGTTACCATTCGGTTTTAATTTGTTTGTATTTCTGAAGGATCAAATAATATTCAGTTAAAATATTTTTTTCAATGTTGTCTTTTAGAAAAAGGTTTATTCGTGAAGTGTTTTAATGCATTAATTTCATTCACGCAACAAGTGATCATAAGTGCGTTGTAGTAATATTGTTTTTTTTTGCGATATCGTATTAAATATTTTAATATACAACTCTAAGTTCCTACATATTTTCAGCCCTAGTCATGAGGGCAAATTTCTGCATAGTTGGGTATATATGAGCACATGGGTAGAGCACACATTTTTGGCGTATTTTAGCATTTTTGTTATATTTTTGCATATTTGTCATCAAATAGTTTTTCACACTGAAATATCAAAATGACCAATCAGGTAGACCTATACTACGTATTGTCGATCGTTGGGTTTTACCAAAACAAACTAAAGTGATTAGGCCTACTGGAAATACCCTAGAAAAACCCTCACGGGAAAAGGAAAAAGATAAACTGAATTTATTTCGTTCAGCAATATTTTTATTTTAAATTGGAAGGTGGTAACCCTAACAGTTTTTCTCTCTGAGTTATGGTGAATTTTCATACAAACTACGGCAACCCTGTGAGAGCCTTAAAGAGGGACAGATTTATGTAAGTCATTGCAACCAGACTGAGAGACAAACATCCTATCCTTCCTGTACTGACAATTTTTGTTGGACAGAGTATAGTAGCGCGGTATTGTTTATAAGACGGCATTATTTGCATTTCCTAAGAAAAACTAAGTACGGGGTTTTATTAACAATACTTATGTTATCGTAAATAAGCATTTTAGTCAAAATCTTTAAAGCTGATTTTGCAAAATAATGCGTACAAAATAGTAACAAATATTGCAATGTTGAGTTCGAAAAATAATCTTGCTCAACTATTCAGCTAAAAACTGAGTATACTTAGGGTATTGTTCAAAATGTTTGTACTACCTGGTTGTTTAAGTTGTATTCAAATCGAAAATGGCGTTTTCGAGATATGAACAGATTTCAAAATCAGCGTTTCCGGTGGTTAGAATCGAAAATGAAGGACGAAATAATGTTGAAAACGTCAATTTTACTCCATGTATGCATTTTGGTCAAAATCGCTTAAGCCGTTTTCATTTAGGTAAAACAAAAGAAAACCAAATTCTCAAAATATGTCTTTTTTCAAAAAACTATTAGAGACAGTTTAGAGAAAAACTGAGTTTGCCATCATGTTGGGAATGACCATATTACCTTGAATATGATTTTTGTTGAAATAGTTTTGACCGTTATTGAGATATGACCAATTTTCAAAATTACCGTTATTAGATTTTTCTGCGAAAAACTGGGTATGCAGCCATGTTAACCTCAACTATCTAAGCCCAAATATCGATTTTGGTTGAAATAGTTAAAGCCGTTTTCGAAAAAATCAAACGTGTTTAAAACCGTTATATATGGGAAGTACCGTTAATAGCAGGGTTAACGTGCAAAAAAAAAAGTGGCCCCGAACTGTAAGCCCACAAACTCCAAATCCGAAGTTTGAAAGAAATCCGTCCAGCCGTTTGGACACGTGAAATAAAGCCAATCTAAAAATTGGATTTAATTTCGCTTTGGAAAACGAGATTAGGCCTTATTTCGTTTGGTCTTATTTCACGTCACCGTTAAAAATGTCAAATCACAGCTTATCACGTTGTCTGAATCTTTTTTTTGATATCAAAGGTCTTGGTGATAAGGTTTCCGACCTTTATAGAGCAATGAGTACGCAGGGACCCCATAACTATACATGGCTCTTTCTTGCTCGTCTTTATAAAAGCTCTCAGCTGTCATCAAAGGGGGTGACGAAATCAGCCTTAAAATGTTGACAAGTAAGGTACACATACACAGTTAGGTACACAATAGGTCGTATGAATAAAACGTAGCAATTGGTTTTACTCAAGAGAAATTTCAAAATCGAAGCATTTGCTACGTTTCGTATAAATAAAAACCAATTTGAGTTAGTTCCAACTTTTGACATGTTCGAAAAGCGGAGGCACTGACCTTTTACTCAGATCTTATCTGACAAAGTAAATGCTATGCAAATTCTGAGTCTGCTATATAGCTGACTCAGACCTTTTCCTAAATATTTTAAACGCAACTTTCTAACATTAAACAATTTAAGAATAGTGAATTGTCGATGTTTTGTTTATAAATAGTTAAATTAAGTTTTGTTCGTGCAGGAAAACCAACGGATTCTTTCAAACGTATGAGTGTATTTACCGTTGCCTTCTTGTCAGTTTCATTCTTCACCCTTTGCTTTAAATTTGCAACTTTTTTTAACAATTTTGTCTGGCGTGTACAAAGTTGAGCACATAGACAATGAAAAATCACAAATTTTAAGCGTATCGTTTCTTTAAGGTTTAAGGTCTTGATATTTGGAGTTTGGGATTTGCTTAGCAAAATCTTTCCTACAGCTTCTATGGCCTGTACAAACACCAACTCATATTTGGTCACTCTTTTGAAGTAGACGAGGTAGGTAGACGAGAAGAAGAAGAGTCGCTTAGCATATTGTTTTTCTTTTTTATATATTTCTTTTCAGTTTTTCTTTTGAATTTCTTTGACTTTTGACAGTTGTCACTTGTCAAGTTTGACAGAAATTACAAGGCAAGTACACGTACAGCGAAGTAAAAGCTATTTTCGAATTTTCAAACTTACTTTAGCAAACTAGGTTTTTATTCATACCGATTAAAAGCATTTGCTAAGGGCTTTAACTTTGCTAAAACCTTTTGCTGAAAGCAAATGCTAGTTTTTATTCATACGACCCAATACCAGGGACATAATTCGAGAAGTGTGCGAATCGTACGAAAATGGGCCTCTGACATATTAAAGGATGCGTGACCTGAAATTATGTACTTCGTCCGCAAGTTCGTACAGGTCAACACTTATCCTCCCATTACGCAAAAGTACTCTACTACTACCAAGCACTTGTTAAGGTACTCAAATACACCCAAAAGCAAAACTTTACTATTTTCACACAAGCGCGAAGTAAGGTGCTAGGGGTCTATATTGACTGAGGTGGAAAGATTGACCGAAAGTTATACACTGAGTTCTCATTTTTCCTGCAGTTTTTTGGGATAGGAAGAAGCCAAACTCAATTGCCTATAAAAAGTACCGAATACGAATCTCGACGACTGCGAAGGGATTTTGTTATCTCCGGTATTTTATTAATGATGATGATGTAGCCTTTTTAAATCATTTTCAGTGACAATATTAGTGCGCAGAAATTGGCAAAATTTTGAATCACAAAGTTAATCCTTTAAGTAACTATAGCGACATCAACCGCCCACACACTCCCCGTGTCCTTATCACCTTCACCATTTCCCAATTAATGTTCGCATCGAATTCGTCCTTTAATTGCTGCTAATTAATTAAAATCCGTTCGTTCTGAAACAGACTTCAATAGTACAGAACCAGTCCGTCCCACGCATTTACAATCTAAACAGCATCAAGTCAATTAGTACTTATTATGTTACAATGAATTGCAAATTAGAACGCGAATCACAGCTCGCCCACCGATACGCGATTCATTATAAATACAAGAAGCAGTCCGGTGAAGCAAACAGCACTACCCAAACCGACCGTGTAAAACAGCGCACAATAAAGTTAAAAACAACAAAAAGCAAATGTTTTTAATGTCCTGCGAACAACGGGCCACATTGTTTTCGCCGCGATAACAGACCTGCTTTTGTGCAAAGCACACCCCCAGATATTACAATATATATATGAAAATAGTGGCGGCAGTAAGGGTTCGTCGAGAGCGGCGCGGCGGCACAGAAGTAGTATTCCAACAGCCATTATCCCTATCAACACTGTCACTGCACATAGTTTTGCTGGTTGGTAAAGCACGCAAAGAAAAAATTCAATTTCGCGAAACTTTTCCAATTAAACAAGCGCTGAATGCAAAAACACTTGGTTTTTTTTTTAATTAGAAATAATTTGCATGGCACGCCTTAGGACACACGCAGGAAGCTGAAGCATGTCGCGAGGAAAGCATGCGGTGGAGAAGGGAGGAGAAGGGAGGAGAAGCCGCTTCATAAACAGAAAATATTGCATCTTCGGTGTATGGTCGTGTGTTTGGTAATTTTCCGCGCGAATTCACCGGAAATGCTTTTACGGATGGTTGGTGCAGTTATTATGGGTTTTCTACGGAATCGGGATGCACCATGCATACGGAAATGCGCAAATCTTGCCTTAAGCTCATTGAAGAAAAATATCACAAACACATTTTAAGATAGGACCAATGAAAATAGGATAATGGAGTGTAACTGTTACACGTAGTCGGAGAGATATTGCTAGGGACGGTTATTTTAGGGAATACCTAGGAGATATTCAATCTAAACACATTAAAAGTTTGTGGGGGTTGTATCTTGTATGTTTGTTACAAGTTACTGAACAGATATTGATGATGCTCTATGGGCTAGGTAGGTATGGCGATAATTACCACGACTAGTTGTCTTTAACTTGTCAACACACAAAAAATTATTATTTTACACAACATATTAGACTTTCAAAGATAATTATAAATATAGATTAAGTTATACAGCTTGACTTAATACCCGTCTGCTGTTTTAAACTTTAAATACATACATTGGCAATAGCAACTCGGGTTTAAATCTCTATCATTTCTGTACGAATTTAAAAGTCAAGCTTATTTCCAGAACTAATAGTTAATTTGCTAAAATAATTGTGTGTTGCCAAGGTATGATTAAGCTATCTATAAACTGATCTGGTCGATGACAATTTAGCTCTATCCGAACAAAAGTTAAAGAGATTGCTGTCAACAGCAGAAATGCAATCGTGGAGAATACTCCTCCAGTCCCAAACGTTGTTTTCATTCAGCTGAATAGATATATTATTTGCTGCAGCTAAATCATACCAGTCTTTAAACGGAGAGTAGTTACACCTTAAGCTTAAAGTAGAACTTTTTTTTGCAGGTTATTCCTAGATCTTAGTATAACTTCGCTGATGTAATCTTTTAGCTTTTAGGTTATTTGTAAAAACTTAAGGCAGGCCGGATTCTACATTAATTGCATAGCTAGGTGTAGATTGAGGAAGCCTAAAGATCCTTTTGAAAAAATATCTCTGTATGCTTTCGATCTCATCGCGCTGTCGATAGCCATAAATTTCGTTCGCGTAGCAAAAACAACTATTTATTGTAGCATTGAAAACCCTAAATTTGGATACAGGATCCACGTGCTTATTTGAGAAGAACTTAGACCACATGATGTTAATTTGCCGTTTTGGCTGCATGAGTTCTTTCTTTGATGTGAGGTCTTATATTAAGATTGTATGTTAAAACAAATCCCAAGTAATTGAACACATTTTCAACTTCAATTTGAGTACCATCCAGTGACCAAACATGTTCTCCCAAGATTTTGTGCTCTGAAGACAAGAATTTTAGACTTAGCTGTGTTTATTTTTAGATCCCAAGTGTCGCAATAGTTCTATAATTTATTATTTGGAGCTGGAGAATAAAGGAATTGTCAGAAAGGATGACAAAATCATCTGCGTAAAGTAATACTTTGACATATACATCTCGGAACTTAATGCCACCTGGGATGCTGTGACACACGTCGTCTATAAAAGTAGAGAAAATTAGAGGACTCAGAACACACCCTTAAGGAACACCAGAATCCGTAGGGAAAGTGGATGATTTTATTTTGCCATTGCTCACCGCTGCAGGCGTAGATTCTGATAAATTTTGACGATAGACCTGCCCCTCTTAACTTAAATATTAGTGACTTTCTGTTGAGGGTGTCAAAAGCAGCTTTGAGGTCCACGAAAAATGCGTACAGTTTCTTTTTCTTTTAGTACAAAAATCTGGTCCACTGTCGACATATTAGCCCGGAAACCGGCCTGGAAGATACTGAGAATGTTATTCTGTTCCACCCAACTCACTAACCTATGGTAATGAACTTGAGTGAACAGTTTTCTTAGCAAACTAGGCATTGAGATACCTCTATAATATTCGGGCAAAGAAGGGTCACCTTTTTTTTCATGGATTGCCTCATCCCGAAAAAATTTGATTGAATAGTTCTAAAACAACTGGGTCGATTGCTTGTAGAACTCAGCTGGTATGTACCTATGCCGTCTGGCCCTGAGGCTTTATTGTTCTTTCAAAGATTATTCATTCTATAAACTTTAACTTTTATGTTATAAAAAAAAGGAAGATAAGTCATCACATTTGAAGAGCTAAGCTTTTTTCGGGCTGTTTCAAGTCCTTTATCATTAGTTATCCTAGTCTAACAGATGCTGCATTTCCTTCGAGGCTTCTTTTTATCGGTAGATTTTTATTCAAGGGGTGTAGTGTTTTTGTGCGCGGTTCTGCTATATGAATCGGGGCTGTAGGTATATCCAGAATTTCAGCAATCAGGTTTTCCCTAAATGAGCTGTTTTCCAAGCTTTCGATACCACTTCATTTCTTTTCTTAGGGTAGAGGCATATTAACCCATCTGGTCGGATAAATCTGTCCCCGATATTCCCTTGTTGTAGGCAAGTACCTCAGCTGGTTTGAAAGAAGCACCTCGTTGTTTTGGTTTTAAATTTGTAGGTGGGCTCGAACTGGTCGATGGTTGATTGAAATATTTTATGGGTATCTTTACGATGCTATTCTTGTCTTCACGAGAAACAATATCTCCGCTGGCCAATTTAGCGAGTAGGACATCTTTTGAGTTATTTTTTTATTTGCCCAATTGACAATAACATACAAACATATTCTCTCATTGAGAAGGTATTTAGACAGTTCCATGCCTACATTTCTTGCAAATCCGACCTCGGGTTCCCGTGTTACTGATTTTCCAGCATATACTCTCAGAGCCCAGAGCAGAGCTTGAAAATTTTCTCCATAGCGGTGCTTATTTCTTATAAGAAATATATTGTTTGAATATAAGCCAACCTCTCCATGGCACGAGAGTTTCGTCGATGACAAAGTCTTCTCCGGGGGAAAAAATATTTTGGAATTTGTTTTGCAAAATTGAAATAAGTTGACTTATTTTTCTCAACCGTCTCGTTGTTAATGAATTGCAGCATCGAGAGCAAAGACTGAAATCGATTTCGCTTTTTAGGGGCTAAATTATAGATTTCGTTCTTTTCCCATTAGCTTTCCATGTGGCCAAATGGCACAAGTCCCATCCACATCATCATTCATCAATCCGAAAAGCCCTTTTAGTTTCTTTGGGATTTGTTTCATTCCATCAGTTCATTCTGCTTAATTTCTTAACTTGATTAGCAGTCGTGTATGGTTGAGCTCGATATATGATGTGCAAAATCTCTTGATCAACAATTTGAGTGTTGATGTGATGAGGCCTGATCTAAGGTGGAATTTCTATCTGCAAATCATGCTTACCGACAAATTCAAAATATTTTTGTCTACCCCTATATTCCGACCATTTAGGCATTTAAACAGGTTATTTTCCTTTTCATTATCATGCAGTAATGCATTTAAGTCTTCTTGCTCTTCATCCATTGACATTCGATAAGTTGTCCGCATTAGACTCATCATTATCATCGTTATCCAAACCTTCAGGAATCCATCGATCATACCAAATTAACATTTATCAGTCACGTATGACTCGATAACTAATGTGGTAATTCGACCCCAGACTTGTAGCACCCTGTATCATCTGTTTTGTTGCCACAACTCAAAATTACTTTATTTCTGATCCGGATCAGATCATGCTGATAATAAAATGCGGCCATTTACTGCACTGCAATTCAAGAAGTTCCGGGTTTTGTCAACAAACAATTTCGCATAGCAATCAATTTTTTTTATGAACTAAAACTCAAGGCCAAAAAATAAATAACAATGAAACAAAGATGACCCCGTGATAATTTTATTTTATTTTAAGATTTTTTTTGGCAGGAAGGACTTGACGAAAAAATGCAAATGCGGTCCTTTCTCCCTCTCAAAATCATACCATCTCTACTTACATTTCGCACAAGCAGTCCCATTTGCGGTACACATGCAATTACCTCATCTTCGTAACTCGATAAGTAAGTTGTTCTGCTGGACATGGTCACGAGGGAAAATCGGATACCCTCAGCCCAAAAAAAAAGAACTGTTTATATTCCCTTTTAATACACTAATCCCCTTTCTTCGTATAGCAAAGATGGGGGTACATCAAAACCACTTAGGGTTGGAAACCTCAGCGCATCATCTTCATTAGCTGTATATAGTGAAATTTGAAGCCTCCACTTTAGTGGAACGTTCGTGGTGTGCCGCTAAGGGATGACAAGGATTTCATTCGAGTACGGGAACAAACACTGTATTTTTCTGAGAACGGTATTGTATGCAAGTGCGACGGCTTAGCCCTGCCATTTGTTTGATTAACTCTGCCAATCGAGCGAGCAGCAGTAGGTAAGATTTGGACAAAAATGATCATCGTCACGATGACGACGACAGTGTGTGGAATAAATAAATGAGGGTCGGATGACGAAGTCACAATGAAATTGGGTTTTGTGTTTACTCCTCCATATCCGCAATCCGCATAATGGTTTTCGGTTAACAAGAGATTTGGATTTAATTTACCCCAGAGGAACAATTGCACATAAGATACATTGATACAGTCATACACAGTAGCGGAATGGAGTCACATTACTTGGCCTCACCATTTGTATAATTAAAATTATTTAGCGACAATATTGTTGACATATATATATATTTTTGGGGTGACTGGCAATCGGAAAGTAATCCATTAGCAGTGTTTACTCTCGCTGACAGAGAGTGCTGTCTGTTATAGTGTTCGGGATAATGTGTCGGAGGACATTAAGAAGTTTGGGCAAATGGTTTCGCATAATGATAAACACTTCTTAATTGTTTGTTAATTAATGTTCTACGTCACTAATACAGATTTGATGGATGCCCCCAGTAATCGATTGTACTTATGAGCACACACATGTATTCGGTTAATCAGTACGGATGCTCGCTCAGTACCTACGTGCATTAACATAATAAATTGTCTATGTCGATTAAGCGATAATCGCTTATGCTTTGCGGGGAATTTCAGGAATCCCATGAAAATCTGAATTACGGAATAAATTTGCTTATTGCGTAAGCTATTGAATGGGAAAGCGAAATCACATTATTCAATTTCAGATACTTGAGTGATAAATGGACTTTTGTGGGTAAACAGATGAACGCTAATTTTGGGGGTGAGAGAGATATACCATCATAGCTGTCAAGTGTGCGATTTGCTTTTGATTCAAGTATCTAATTTAGTAAGTCTGACAGCTGGCTGAATTGATGGGTCTCAGTCCCTCAGTTTTGTTGGGCCAGATCGATCACATGAGCAGTTTTTTTTTTAGTTTACGACGAGTCTAGTCAGGTATTTCGCGAATGTTAGAATAGGTTAGTTTTGTGGGCTAGCAAGGATCAAGTGCTGTCCCTTATAACCCTGTCTATAAAAACTATAATCAAATACTCACTGTTTATGTTGCATACAAACCGTCCTGTGGATGTGATAGAGCTCATTACCTCCTAGCTCCTGCTGGAAACCTCGTCTAGGTCATGGAAGAAGTGTCTACCCAGGAATCTTTACCTGGTGTGTTGAAGACCGAATAGTCTTCGATACCAACCCGTAGGGACAACGCAGTAAAGGAAGACCTCGCCTTAGGTGGCGCGCACAAGTGGAAGGGGACCTCAACCAACTTGGAGTGCGCAACTGGAGGCAGTTAGCCAAAGATCGCGCTAACTGGAGAGGCGTATTGGTTGAGGCCCAGGTCCACCCCGGCGCCGCCTAAGTAAGTAAGTAAGTTGAAGACCAGGGCAGTGGACATAGGAAGTGTTTGTGTCGTAAAGAGCTTGCCAATTACCATGGCCTCTAAAAAGTTCATCTTTCGTTATTGTACCCCATTATGATTCCGCGTGTGGAAAGGGATTTTCTATCCTTTCGTATGAAACTCTCGGTTCTGGATTCATCGGGCCATAGCATTCTTGTGGTACGACAAGTTTCTAGTGCAGTCCATCTAACTTTTAACTCTCTTCTGCCCTTTATCCCTGCTTCAAGTCTGAGTGTGCAAAGCGGAATATTCACAGAGGAGTCGTACTTAATGTAGTTAATTCTTCCGCTTTGTCATTGGCTGAAATGCCTTCATGTCCCGGAACCCAGTAGAGCGATACCTTGTTCTGCGTACCAACAACTTTGAGTTCCTCGCGACAGCATTTCACAAGCTTCGATTTTATTTTTCTTGCAGTTACGGCTTATATTACTGCCTTCAATTGGTATTGCCCTTGTCGCAGTCTCACGGGCTGCTTTTGTTACTGCCAGGGACTCTGCTGTTGGCGAAAAAGCGTACTAATTTGAATATACCCGACGATTCGGAGAAGGCGCCGGACCTCGCCCCGGTTTGCATTTTAGATCCGTATGTAAAAACGTGTGTGTTAGGTACTAGTCCGACTCTCCATATTCTTCCCTGCTGGGATAGGGGCTCAAAAAATGTTTTTGGGAACTCTAAGTATGGCGTGATGTAGTCCGTGATTGGTATATGGCCAAAGTATTTCTGTAGGGTCACGAATGCACTGACGATTGTATAAAGCCGTCTAGCGAAAGCAGATTGAGGATAGTCTCAAGTCCCCTTCGGTTGAAGTTCTCCTCAACGCCCTAGTGGTACCGGTGGACGCTAGTCTTTGAACTTTCTTAATAGCTTTGTGAGCTACTGAGTTGACAGTTTGAATTTGTGGCTGACGGATGAAATGTGGAGTTATCGATCAATCTAGTTTTTCTTTCACCTTATCTTTTTGTGAATTTCCATTCTTCCATTATCGTTTCCAACTTTCGCGCCTAGCACAGCCTTTAACGTGAAATAAAGACGAGCATTGGGATCAGTAACCTGGAAACTATTTGATAAAGTAGGGAATTGAGTCAAATTTGTTCTGCTTCGAGTTATTCAGACCAACCGGCTGGAATTCGACGGTCGCCTTTGCTGGAAGATTATTGTCTATTCGCCGTATGGTTCAATCAACGTATTTTTGCTTGTGGACTACATCCGTCTTCCTACACCTCATAGAATTCGTGGCTGATTAACTCGATCGGTTAAAAATGTAATTTTTTTTTGGATATAAAATATAACTTCTTTTATAAAACTGGGTGGAAGAATGAATTCCTACTCGACAAAAATGGGTTTTTCTATATCACCGTTTTGAATCTGAAAAAATGGTACTGAGCTTCGCTGACACCTTTTATTTGGTGTTTCAAAAATCATTCAGCCATAAAGTCACTTTTTCTAGATAATTACATTTTTTTCCAATTGTCCTCTTTTTTCAAACTCATTTCCTGTCATCGGTATTCCTGTTCTTCTTAAAAATTGCATCTTCCGTCATATTTTTTCAGCAAAACTAGGCTGGTAGCCTAGGTTGTTTTTTTCCACTAGAGAGTTTCCATGATATCTATTAATATATTGGAACCACCGGTTGTCGGGCTCTATGAAGGCAACATTTATTTCAAGGCGCCCAACGCCGAGCTTCTTCTTCTGAGGCATTTAAAGTTTTTTTTTTGATAGATAAACCATAAACGAGCTGAATCTAGCCGCTAAAAGGTCAGAGTCGGCTCCTTCTTTCAGAAAGTATGCATGTTTGTTTGTACGTCTGGAAATCCAAATTTTGGCAACCCTAGCCCCTAGTGACTTAATTCACCACAACAAGCGAAATGCAGCTGACATGATCTTTTATGGCAATTGGCAGAAGCATAAGCCTGCATAAAAATTAAGTGTGATCGATTTGCAGAGCGGGACGAAAACGAAGTTCCCACAATTATTCATACATAAAAAGATCTATCGTTCTGTGGGTCAATATCCGTCCAGTATATAGGATAGCCGATTACTCCGGCCAATCCCTAATAATATAAAACAAAGTGAATATTTTTTTGTGTGAAGCTACAGAACAAACGGGTGAACGGATTTTGACAATTTTTTTTTTATTTGTTAGCTTTTTATGAGGAGCAAGTTCGTGCATTTAAAAATATTTCATTTTGATTGTGGAAGTCTAAGAAATTCAATAATTAGACTTTGAACACAAAAAAAGTGAACTTCTCCTTCGTCTATTTGAATGAAATTAATTCCATTTTTTAGATACCTCAATCGCGCATCTTTTAAGTCCAAAACTAAGTTTCTATTCGTTATATTAGCTGAGCAATATTAAAAAATCCTTTGCGAAATTCCTTTTTTATCAATTTGATAATTGACCAAGATTTTCAAATCGATCTCAGTGGTGGTTTCTTTTTTAGTTTTCTTTCAAGGTATATTCGTATTTTTTGAGAGAGCGGGAGGGTTTTTTTTTGCATATTAATACTCAGAATCGGAACTGTAGTCGAATGGATTTGTTCTGCTCATGCTCAAGTGCTTTGCATGTTGCATCTGCTCAGCTCATGCGTTTAAGGTTGCGCTGAGTGAGTTATTTTTTAGTTGGGTAGATATAGAGTATGTATATGAATGTGGCGAGTGTGCTGTCCATTTGAGTGGGACGGAGGATGGGACCGAGAATCGAGATTGAGTGTGATAACAGATAAGATAATCGGCCCAAGCGAGGTATCCGTCGGAACGGAAAATTCTCCGATTTTATACGATTCGCAGGAATTTTGCTTCGAGGTGTTCTTCGGAACATCTATTCGGAATATTTCTCCGACAATTTGTAAGGCATTTTTCTTCAATTTTTGACAGCTAGGTTCCGATATAATCCGACAGAAATTGGTTGCGGAATTTGTTAACGATTTGGATTTGAGCCTCCGACAGAGTAGGTATGCGTTGCGGGGAATTTTCCGCTCCGACGGATACCTCGCTAGGGCCAAATGTGGATGTGACATGTGAAGTGTAAAGTGTTAAGGATTGTGAGCAACGTTGCCAGACTTTTAAAAATGAAAATGCTAAATCATATCTATAAATAAAAATGGTGTAATTCTGTTCGACTAAAATTGAATTTGACTGCACATCTATAAATGCAAAAACCTTAGAAATTGCTGAATATATTTTGGTACATTTTTCACAGGCCTTAAGACTATAGAGGATACCTAGGCCTACAATCCCAACTTTATTTCAACTCCATATCTCTATAAATTCCGGAAAAAAAATTGGACAAGATTAATTTATTTTTTTGTTTCGTTTCGCTTTTTTCTTTTTCACGCTTTGCGTCCAAAAAAAAGAGTAAATACCTACCAGCTTAAGAGGACATCTTCAGGTACCACTTAGGATAACTATTAACTAGATACCTAGGTATCTTTTAAGGTTTTTAAATAAATAGGCAAAATTTGAAACATTTCTACGATTTTCACCTGGGTAAGTGGATACTGGATATGCTTTTCATTCTCAAATCAAACAAACCAACCGCGCAATATATTGGCATCTCCCTGTGACAAAGGCAGTATGCTGTTCGGTTTGCTAAGAAAAAGGGAAACCTATAAAAGAAATGCCAAATTTGTAGGAAATCTGTGGTGTGTCTGCTCTCTTGCTCAACTTCCATTTCATTCAACCTGGCTGTGGCGTGGCGTCCATATAACCCTAACCCGAGTCCTACCGAATTCCCTTTTTAAGTTTTCACCAGTCAACACTATCTACCAAAAACCAAATTAATATACATGAAAGCAACCAAATGAATTTAATATTAAGAAAATGGTGCACACACGTAATCTGTCTGATTAATAAAACTGGCTGGCTATAAGAGAGGTTTTACAAATTTGAAGCATATTCATTTAAATATGGTTACTTATAAACCAATTTTCGATATCATTAACACCGATTGAATGTGTACATTTTTCCTAAATAACTGGTGAAAATTGGATCAAAATGTTATTATTTTTTTTTAACTGTTCTGAAACCACATTTTGCACGGGCAAAGCCGGGCGGGTACAGCTAGTATATTATATTCGGACCACTTGCGGGTAGTGCCAAACTACCAGTATCCTATAAATAAAATAAATAAATATTTTGGCGCGACAGGTCTATGGGACCCAAGGCCTAGCTTCTCGCAACCATTCGCTTTTGTGTGGGTTTTCAATTTTTGGGACGAATGGAAGGGATCTACAATTTTACGCCGAGTCCAAACGGCTAATTGAGAAGCTCATTCATGACAGTTTTACTCTCGGATGTTTGTCAGACGTTCGCGAGAGGTGGCGCAGCGGAAAAAAACCTTAAGATGTAATTTGGCCCTCTCGGGATTCGAACCTGAGCCCCTCGCTTAGTAGCCCAACACACTACCACTAAGCCACTGCGCCGACCAGTATCCTATAGAAAGGTAAAAAGCTCTTCAGGCAATAACGGCAGATGATTGATGTTGTAGAACTTGTTGATGCGGCTCGAAGGACCATAAGGCTACTTTTTGTCGCGAAAATAAAACTTGAATGGTATTAAATAGGGGAAGCAATTTTGTATGGGGAACTATAGTTTTGGTAAGAAATAATGGATGTTTCTACGTTTTTTTACAAATACAGATAAGTTAAGAATGATAATGAGTTTATTATAATCATTTTATATTCTTAAACAGAATTCCTATTGTAAACTAGTTTAAATTTTTTTTATAGACTGGATGATTTCAATTATATATACCTTCCTATTTACCTATCTACCTTTATATCAACCGTCTATCACCCCTATCCGCGAACAAGTTACTTGACGTCTAACTCCGTAAGAAAATGTAATCAGAAGTTTGCGGCCTAAAATTTTGCATTTTAACGACAAAACTTCTTCTCAAGGTTTTTTTATTGTTGAAACTTCAAAGATAAAAATGGGCTTTTTCAAGTACTAACTCTAACTATATAATCTATACATACATATAATAAAACTGTAGCCGTTTTCTATGGTCGCAGTTGGCGTGAAAACTATTGCACAGATTATGTATGATCAAACTTTTTTTGAAACATTAGTCAAGATTTTGAGAAGGACATAGGCTATTCCTTTTATTACGATTATTATTATTTGGCAGCGTTTTTAACCAAAATGTGTTTTTTTTCTGACTACCTACTGCCTTTAGCTCGCCATTACTCAATTTTGGGAGGGTTTTTGACCAAAATGTATTTTTTTCTGATTTCATTCGTAAAGTTCCAAGCTTTAATAAATATTTTACGGAAAATGCCATCAACGATTGATTGTATGGTTTATGTTTAAGGGACGATGGGCGGCCATTGAAAGCAGAGTATCTTACGAAGTTCAAACTTCTTTTAGTTTCTTTTCATTTCATAACTTTACTCTTTGAAATGCATGTAAGAAGTAGATACCTTTGGATTAATTGCAAGTGTTTTAAGCAGATTATGCTTTTGGCGGTATTCAGCTTGAATACAGATGGATATGCGCTTCACACTGTTTTAAATTTAGAATACCTAGAGTTTGTCTAAATCCTTGTTGATTCTAGTTTCTGTTCATTTCAAATTTCGTTGTAAAAGAACTCGGTAACATTTTATTTTCACGACTCAATATTTTTCTAGATTATCCGAACTCTAATAACTCTTAAGACCTATGAATACCAAATTTGTCATGACGATTACAAGCCTTTCTGACAAAGTCCTTTGAAGAGTTATAAATAAATTTACCCATAATCTGGCGGGATATTTAAAAAAAATGGAAAGGTATTCAAAATGAATGAACAATGCTAAGAGCAACACATTTTTCGCCTTAAGGAGCTATTTTTTTATTTAATCTCCAAGACATCATCTCTCGCAACCCACCGCCTCATTTTTAAATACATCTATTTGTAGGCATCCTCCAAAGCCTTCATATGAAAATAATTATAAACGCTACAGCTATAAAAAGAATAAGTGTTCTCTTTCAACATTCCCATCTCGCATCATCGATTTTTAATTGCCAGCCGTTTACTTTTCCATACCCGACAAACAAAAGCTAACAATTTTGCACTTCTCGGCTTCTTCTCCTTATTCAGCGATTATCTTGTACTTACCCTTTGACAAAATATGACGACATGGCATACACCAGCTACCCACGCTACGTTAGGTACTTATTTTTTGTTGAAAATCTTAAACAAAATTCCCATAAAATATTCCACACATGCTGAGGTTTATTACGCCCAGGAAATTTATGTGCGCCATACACACGTATTATATGAGTCCTTATACCTCCTTTTCTCCATCGGCATCGCCATAGTATCTGGTAACCGTTTAGGGTATGCACTCGTATTATCCCAATCATAACACAATGTAACCTGGCAAATGCTCAGATCCCTCCAGGGGCGGAAAGCAGACGCGCAAACCTTTTCTTCCTGGGCAAAAAGGATTGTATTGAGAGCTTTTTCAACTCCTCGGGCTATATGCGAATGTGGGCGCAAAAATAAAGCCATTTCTAAGTAGCCCACCGAGATAAATAAAAATGCGTATTTATGATATATTTTCAACCGAATTCGGGATTTTATTGCGTACCCTGTGATTAAAAAAAAAACAAAGAAAAAAAATACATTTCCATTTTTTTTCCTCCACTCCTATTGAAATAAAAACAAAAGCCGACCCAATACACAGACACACTCATTCAAACCTCATTGGAACGGACAAAGGACGAGGGAAGAAAATTAGATACAAATTATTATTTGCTAAATATAAATTGTTTTATACAGTTTTGTTGGTTTTGCTGGGATCTCTCTCTGCTTTAATGTACAAATGTCCTTTGGGCCTTAACTAAAGTCTGTTTAAAATGCTTTTGTTTTCTTTAAATATATAAATTTTTGTTGGTTTTTTGTTTTCATTTTACTTAATTTCGATAATTGATAATATTAATAATTAATAATGTTTTCATTTTAATAAATATACTAAATTCTCTAGAGACTTTATACAGTTGCGATTTTTTTTTGTGTATTTAAATGTACAGTTTTTATTTTTTTAAATTGGTTTTACTTTTTTAAATTATGTTCTTGTATTAACTAGATTTATATATAAACATGTTTTTTTCATTTCTTATAACAATTTATTTTACAGCTGTTGGCGTGCAATGAGCTTGGAAAGTACCTACTAGATGTTTCTATTCGGTAATGGTATTTTAGAAAGGCTGCCTAAGGACTCCCAAATACGGGAAAATGCTCTTAGTTTATAAAAAGAAATAAATATTTTATTATTTAAAAATGTTGTCTTAAAGGTAGGTATTTAAATAATTATTGTAAAGGACATCGGTAGGGTGTTAAATTATTTTTCCAGGAAGTGGGACAGCTATAGGTCAAACGCAAGTGTCTTGTTGGATTAATGAAATTGAAGTACATCCGATTGGGGGAAACATAAATAAAACCATAAACAGCAAACTAAGTTACGTGACTAATTTCAGAATATATGACAATGGGTAATAGTGATTGGAGGCTGTATGAATACGATAAACTCCGATACTCTCAACATGGCGATGAACATAGAGTTGTACATGTATCAATCAATTTAGTTTTTTACAGTCGAACTCGATTTGCAGATCTCATAAGCAAAAATGCTGAACAGGGAGAGAAAAAACATCACAGAGTTCTCTTGTCTAACGATTTGCAAGTCAAACGGAGCACACAGGGTCCCAGGTTAAGGAATAGATCGACAAAAACATAAACAAGAATAAACGACCACTCTGGTGTATTGAAGAATGGGATTTCTAGTGCGCATCGTTCACTTGGCACAATTGACGGCGAACCGAAGTGCAAATTCACTTTCTTAAATGGGGAAACGCAAAGATGTCCTTTCAAGAGGAATATAACATACAGAATACCGTGTTTGGTAACAAATTTGTTTTTCTCTCAAAAACACATATCAATTGAAAATTTGAGAAAACATTTTAAGAGAAATTCGTTGCTTTCCGGTTTTCCCATTCAATTTGACTAAGTGATCACGGTCACTTCATTTATCAAACTACACGTTTATCAAGTGCACGACTGTGTCGCGATAAACTTTCTCTATTAGTACGCAGTTGTTTTATTGTTAAAGCGCTTTACCTATCTAAAAGTGGTGTACGACTGAGATAGCTAGCAGAAGGCAGCTTTGTAAGACTACAGAAAACTGTTTCAAAAACTTTTCAAAATTTGGCAACAATTTTTTGGAAAGTTTTGGGTGAAGTTCACATTTCCGTTGGGGGCGTTTGGTCATGAAAATTGTAAATAATCCAGTGATCGATTTTGAAAGTTTGTATGGCTGGAGTTGGTTTCCCAATACTATACAAACATGAAAGATGGCGATGTAACACAAACCCATGCGCCTGAAGGTAAAGGGTTATCCAATAAGAGGTGTTATTTTGAATAGCCCGCTATTTCGGCGGCTGTCACTTTTGAAGCTGTTATTTTTTTGACATTTTTGACAAGTAGAAAGTACGTCATTACTAAAAATGGAACAATACACGCTTCAACAATACATTAAAATTATAAAAATTCACTACAAAAATGGTAAAAATTTTGTCACAGTTCGCAAAACTAAAGCATTTTTGGGTCATCGTGAAGCACCTTGTCGAACCGCAATACAGAAATTGGTGAAAATACCCATCAGTACGCATATTGCGACTACGCATACAAAACAAAACTTGTAGAAGAGCAGCTTCTTGAATATTAACAAGCTCAACGGAAAGTAGAAAAATCTAAATAAATTATTTTAATAATAATTTTTAACTGAACTGATAGTTTTTATGTTTTTAAATTAACTGTTTGATGTATTTTTTTACCTAAAACTTGTTTTTATTTAACCTTTTTTTAATTTTAAATAAAGTCCCATTGCTGAGATACTCTTTGTAAGACTAATTAAACGTGAAGTACACTTTTTTCGAAATAATAAAGGAAGAGAATTTCAATTGGTACTGCTGTTAAAGTTTACGTAACAATTAATAAGCCTCATTTTGAATATTGTTGTAGTGTGTTTTTTATGTCAAAAAAAAACAGATTTTAAGTAGACTTTAAAAAAGAAGAATGAGAATTATATTAATAAGCATAATAGATTCACTGCAATAAGGAAAATGTTACTCAAATTATCATGGCTGAGTGTTAATTAAAGAATAATGTATAACGTCATAGTTTTTGTGTATAAGATTAGATTAAATATATTACCAAATTACTTTAATGAACATGTCGTATATGTAAGTGACGTACACCCATTTTTATTACGTTATGCTGGTGACTTCAGGCTCTAGAACTTTAAAAACTTAAAGACAAAGAATTATGTTACTTCATAGAAAACTAGATTTATATAACAATTTGCCAAATGCTTTAAAGAATGAAGAAAATTTGTTAAAATTTAAGAAACTTTTATGTACGTTTGTCAGGAAAAGATTTATTTAATGAGATGTTTTTAGAATTTGTATCATATAAATAAAAAAGAAATTCGGTTGTGCGGTTAAGCCACAAAATCTGTAGACTAAAAATAATAATTGCAATAAAATTAATTGAATGTTAAAAAATCTTCCACATATTATAAAAATGGTGTGCAAAATCAATTATTGAAAACTGCTGGGCCTATTTGTTTCAAATTTTGATCAGTTCTTCGTAATTGCCAGGAAAAATTTTTTAAGAAATTTTGGGAATTGGGAAAAATGGAACTGATTTTTTGTATCGAATTTTGTGCGCAATTGTTCCGGAATGGCATAGATAACGCCTAGCAAAGTTGGCGGGGTTAAATATAAACATGGTCGAGATTAATATTTTTAAATATCTGGGAAATTTTATAAAAAAGATATCTCTATATATATAAGAATCTCGTGTCACAGTTTTAGTGTTTAAACTCCTCCGAAAAAGCTTGACCGATTTTAATAAAATTTTAAATGTATATTCATTGGGTATGAGAATCGGTTTATAACTAATTTGTATACCCCTAAGTATAAAAGGGGCTCTGGCACTGCGGCTTCTTAAAGTAGCCTATTGTGCCTTCCATGGTAAGGCTTTCTTTTTACTCCGGAGGCAGTCAGGAAGAAAATAATCTTCTCTGGGTGTATATCAGCGAGAGTTGCTGAAGTGACGATTTCCTCGCCAAGTATTTTTTCCCTAACGTTGAGTAGAGCTGGACATTCCATGAGTATGTGAAGAGAGGATTCATCAAAAGTAAGACGTATTATATTATGCAGTGGTAAGAAATATCTCTTTTTCGCCAACTCAAGCGTTATAGGAAATGTGGATGCGATAGAGTTCGGGAATACTACCTGCGAACAACAATGAAAGCTATTGGTCAGTATTTATATATACAGGAGATGTTTTACAAATTTGAACCATATTAGGTCAAACAAGGTTACTTATTTGCCAATTTTAGATATCATTAACGTCGACTGCTCTAGAAATATTTCATATGGCAAAACAACGTTTGCCGGGTCAGCTAGTTTTGATATAAAATTTCAGAGGGATAGACGATTATTGAAAAAAATGTTTACCGCCATGCATGTTGTAGGATATTACGTTAGTTGCCTGGGTTGAATTACCACATCCGTGATCGAGTACTACGTGACTGAATTTGTTATTGTTTCGCATGTAAAATCCCCAAAAGTCAGTGACGCATTGCTCGCTCACGCATGCCGTAATTCGAGCCATACATTACTTTGGAGAGCGTTAGATTTAAAACAAAATAAACCGAAAGCTTTTAAAAAGAGACAATTTTTTAGACACTATGTTAAAAATTTATTTAAAAATTAATGTTTGGGTATACTAGAAAAATCATAGCGTCTAGAATTGTAGTGCATTCTAGGGAAATGCAAAATATATTTTTACACCATCGCAAGTCTCTTGGTAGTCGAAAATCTCATACAGTTGTTGAAAAATTAATTTATTCGCCCCACGCTGATTTTGTTGTTTATTTTTTCCCCTGTTTTACCAATGACGCACTATTATTTCTGAATTTAGAGTGCAAAACTCCTCGAAAAGTTTGCCCATTTATGTTTTCATCGAAATAACACAGCAGTTTTATTTTTGATCGAATAGCAACTTGCTAAGATTGCTTTTCAAATACAGACTTTGACGTCGAGCAAGTGAAGTCGAGCTATGGCATTGCAGCCTTTGTTGGACTTTTATGAAAAACAAACACGAACCCTATTAAAATTCAACATAATTTTTACTTTCAGATATGAAAATCCATAACTCCGTGCTCTGCTTGTTTTTTATGTACTTTTTTGACAAAATGTAGAAAGAAAAATTCATTCTTCCCTTCAACGAAGCCTCTCCATTCATTTGGTCCATATTTCATTAAATTCGGTTTTAAAATATAGACGTTATTGGTACGACAAAAATATGCTTCCTCTATAAATATAATGAAGATGACAATCATGTACTTTTATTGGCTATTGAAAAGCGTAAGACATAGAACCTGCAACCCATAGGGCAAACTCAAGCGCCTAATCTCAGCTACTCAACCTTAAATAGAACTCAGAAGTGTCAAAGCTTTTACGTTGATCAAGGCTTGTTTAGAAAATATGTTAATTTTAAAATTATAAAAATTATAAAAACAAAAATATTATGTAAAAATGTGGTCTTACTATATGAACAAAAAAATGTAGAAAGACGTTCTAAAAGTTTCAAAGGTCAAACAGAGAAAGTGTTAGCAGCACTTTTTTCCTGAAATTTGTTAAAAAATATTAGTTCGTGTATTGCGTGTATTTTCCTTGCGACTGCCTTCTCAACTCGATAAAAGTGTTTGTACTTTCCAAGCCCGACGCCCTCTCACGCAGCCTTTCAATTTTAGTCAAAGATTAGAAATGTTCTTAACTTAAACCTAATAATAATAACAATACTAATATTCTAAAATTAGTCTATTCATATTTATACCTATATTTTATTTATATATATAAAAAAACAGTTTTGCTTCTTAAATTCGCATGCAAAACGCTTTTGCTAAGCGTTTCATTTAAACGCCGAACAAAAGTCATTTCATTCTTTGTGTGACTCTGGTTGTTGGTAAAGATCTTTGGGTAGTCCTTGGTAAGGCAAGTTTCATCTCTCACTCTCACATACACACTGATTACAAAAAATTACCGATTGGAAAATTGGTTCACTATCACTCGGGGGTGTATCTTATACTTTAATTTTCTCATTTGTTTTGGTTTTGTTTTTCATTTTCTTTGTTGATGCTATATTTACAGAAAGACAAGGTCATCATCGCCAGACAACGCTTGCAATGGGCTACCGACGATCGATAATTTCGAATCAATGTATAAAATCCTGTTCTAGAAACAGTAAGTCCTTCCTGATGCACACATTTGCACTGCACTATTCACAGACGAGGGCGTTTGACTTTGCTGTGTCTGCTGCTGTTGCTGCTGCTGATCTTGATAAAGTTGCTGTTGCTGTTGTTGTTGGTGTTGGTGGCGAGATGACGTCTGCTCCTGTTGCGCCTGACTTCGGGGGATCTTCAAAGCGTGCTGCTGGTTAACTAAGGCTAAAGGTGATGGTGAACTCGACGATGACGACGACGAGGTCACTGTGATTGCGGGTATATCGGACAACTGGGTACCAGTGGATCCGGTTGGTGTTCCCGCACGACTGCCATTGGGATTGTAGCCGCCGATGGTGCCTGGGGGTGGCATTGGCAGAAGGCTTATACCCGCAGGAGGACGCACTGCAATGGCGATGGGCAACGAAGCTTTCCGATTAAGTGAGTGTCATCCGTAGAAGTATTGATTATTATCGGCAGACATACCGCGATTTAAATTACGCGGAATCGTACCGTCGTAGTAGATGCTGCCGCCACCCATTCCCGGTGGCGGTGAGGGGTTGCTTATCATACCCATGCTGGTGGGTATCATTGTGCGTCGCAGAGTCCCGTGCGCATGCGGGCCAGACATCAGCATGGATCCGGGAATGTAAGTCGGCCCCGCCGCTGTGTGATGTGAGACTGAGCTAATGGCTGATGGCATCATGTGTCCACCTGAAAGTAAATAAATCCAATTATAGTCGTACAACAGACATACGTGTGGGTACACAAAGTGGTGATGGTTTACATTTATGTAACGGCAATGAGTTACTGATGCGAAATGAATGCGGTAGCGATTTGTATGAATGAATGCGCTTAAGAAACCTATAACATTGACTATTTACTCGGGGAGAGTAAACTTGGACTCAACCAAATTGCGACGGCATTAGGACTTGCACAACATAAATATGAGTTAGTGTGAGTGCGCCGCAGTTAGTAAAGCGGCGTACTAATACAAACAAGTTGTCCCATTTAACAGAAAGTTTATTTCGCAATAACTTACCAACCCTAGAAGTTTAAGGTTACTTGTACAACGATGTGAAAGACTTTCCGTTTATATTAGTTAGGATTAAAAATGTGTAACTTTGATGCCTTAAAGAGAACAAAATTGGTGATTAAAATATTTCGGATTTTTCTTTGAGTTGCAAACAGGAAGGTACAGATGAATTTTTAAGGTCATTTTCTTATTTTGTTAGTGTAACTGAATATTAAATAAATTATTGGCGCAACAGCCAAACTTTTTTTTGTGTGAGGTCATTTCCGGGACGAATGGAAGGAATCTAAAATTTTGTGCCGACTCCAAACGGCTAACTGAGAAACTCTTTCATTGCAGTTATGCTCTCGGATGTTTGTCAGACGTTCCCGAGAGGTGGCGCTGTGGAATAATGCTTAAAATATAACTTTTCGTTTTTTGAGGACCGAACCGGGGCCCCTCGCTTAGTAGTCCACCACACTAACCACTCAGCCACAGGTTATAGTAAAAACAAATATTGTAGAGCTAGAAGAAAACTCTGAACCCTTTATAAAATATTATTAGGACCATTCTTTCGCCGCTATAATGAAATGTTCCTTTGTAAGTTTCAGATTGAGACACTGCAATGGACTCAACTTGATAACGGCTGAATACCTGTTTTAGAAAATATTTTGTATTTCGACTTTACTTCATTACTTCATTCAAAAACTAAATCGATAGAAAAGAGGTTAAATCAGTGTTGCCACTGACCGATTTTATTTATTTTAAATTCTGTCAAAAAATCCGGGAAAAAAGTTTAAATAAGAATTTCTAATCAGAAATATTTTGACTACCTATATATACCAGTGGTTATGTTTAGTTTCTTTATTTTACAAAACAAATCATGAAAATAAACAAAAAATATGCAATTCATTAAAAACGGAACTTTCAATCAAATTCAGTGGCCGCTGTAGTTTTCTAGGATTATTCACAATAAATCGGATTCTGTTTTTTATTGTGAGCTTGTTCCTTAAGTAACTACGGCAAAGTTTCATTTAAATTTTGCAAATCTGCCTTTATTTTTGGTCTATAAAATAATAGGTATTATTTTTCCGGTCGAAAAATCGGTTAGACCGGATTTTAAAATTTTCTCCGGTCAGAGTAAAGAGAATTCTGTCATATATGACCGTAATCCGGTCAAAATGGCAACACTGGTTAAAACCAAGTTCAGCGAGTATTTTGAGCCACTATTCTTTAGAAGCTCTACAAGAAATTTAAAACTGATCTTATCTCATCAAAAGCGACATAAATTCAAGAGCGCTTGTTAATTTGTTATTGATTGCAGCCCTGATTTTATGACCTGAGATAGATGGTGTCGGTGTATCGATATCGGTTGTGTACACTTTTAAATACTACTGACATTTATTCGAAATTTTGCGAAATGTAAATATAAACTTTTTTATTAAACTTAATTTAATGCACGTTAACTAAGTAACATATAAAGCTACGATTGCACGTTTAACGATTCGTGCCAAAATTTGATATGCTGAAGTCAATATTTGTCCTAAATTGATAACTTCGACAAACTTTAACGTCAGGGTGTCAACATTTAACACGAACCGTGACAAGAGTTGCTTAAGAATTTTATGTCCCGCTGAAGATTTCCAATCGCTTATATTTTAGATTCTTTAGAGTTCGCTATGGTTCAGCGTATTCTGAACTCAAAGAATTACAAGCAGGAGTTCCACAGGGAAGTGTTCTGGGACCAACCCTGTACTTATTGTATACTAGTGATATACCACATACAAACGATGTGATGATAGCTACATTCGCAGATGACACTGCTCTTCTATCAACTGATAGATGCGTGATTAAATCCACAGAAAAACTACAAAATTCTGTTAACGAGATATGTGATTGGGCCCAACGATGGCGAATTAGACTTAATGAGTCAAAGTCCACTCATATCAATTTTACAAATAAAAAAATAACGAACGCTCCTGTGGTTATTAATAACCAAGTAGTTCCTTATTCTAACACAGCTAAGTATCTGGGTATGAATCTAGATGCTAAACTGAAATGGAAGGAACATGTGAAAAAGAAAGTAGAAGAGTTAAATATTAGGTATAGAAAACTGTATTGGTTGCTAGGACATAACTCTGAAATGTCCACTGAAAATAAAATTTTAATATATAATCAGATACTAAAACCTGTTTGGACGTATGGTATCCAATTATGGGGTTGCACAAAGAAAACAAATGTACAAATAATACAAACATTCCAAAATAAAGTCCTTCGGGGAATAGTAAATGCCCCGTGGTATATTAGAAATAATGACTTGCATCGTGATTTGCAGACTGATCCTGTAACGGAAGTAATTAAAAAGTACGCAATTCGTCACAATGACCGTCTGCAGATGCATATTAATCCTGAAATAATAGACGTCTTAAATGTACGATATAATATTCGTAGATTAAGAAGAACTAAGCCTCACGAACTTATTATCTAAAAAATATGAGAACCCGTATTCAAATTGTAATACCTTCTCAAACGCAACTGAACGTTGAAAGTAAAATCATTTGTCGATCTTTCTTTGATTGGTCATGATTAAGGAGGTGTTTTTAGTGCGTTTAGAGTCCCACACTACTCTGGGTTTCTAGCCCCATTGTGTCTTTCGAGATTTTCACCTTCAATTCCTTCTTCCTTCTTCTTCTTCCTCCTTCCACCTTCTTTGTTTCCTCGTTGGGTTGAAGTAATTGTTTGCTAATTCCTCTTCTTCAATAATAGATAATATCGTCAATAATGTCGAACAATTCTATTTCTATAATATGAACACATATCCCAAAACAAAACTTTTCAAATTTGACAGTTCGCTTACTTTAACTGGAGATTTACCTACATTTTATCTGTTTCAGAAATGGGCAGATAACTTTATGAGACAGTTAGCTGTTATATTCTTCGAATAGCTGCTATTCGACTATTGAAAAATCGGCCCTTAGTGTCACACACTAAACTTTTTCATAGTTTCACGAGGAGTTTCATTGAGGTGTTTACTGTTTAGGCCAGAGAAGAAAAAAAGAACACATTCTCGACAGCTGCGACTCCGACCGAGAAAAGGTGCAGCAACAACTGACAATTCCGAGTCAAGAGCATGACTAACCGATCATGGCGAATAAAAAAATAATATTCATGGGATACACCTTTGAGCAGTAATCGCAGATTGAGGGGAAACGTGCCAATTTCGACGCTTTTTGAATTAAAAAGGGAAAAACTTAAAAAAAGGGGAAAAAATCAAAAATATCTTTGAAACCTTAATTGCTTACAAGTAAAATTAAAACGCATAAACGTCGAATTAGCATAGCTCATTTAATTTTGAAAGTTTCGGTGAGTTTTCGTATTCTGTCGAAGATCAATTCAACCTTTGCCCTAATATTTAGGTCTGAAGTGGAATGAAGCCAGGAAAGATAAAGCATCATTTTAAGTAATTTATTTTGTGAAATTGCAATTTTTTAATATGACATTGAGTTAAGAGTGAAATATCTTTCAAAAAAGTTTATGAATAAGGGTTTCTGAAATTAAACTCAAATAAGCCTTAATTCAGTTTTAATTAAATGTTATGAATAAGGCTGGTAGGGTTTCAGATTGAAAGAGTTTGAAACACAATAGTAGCATTTACAAAAATTGCATACATTAGGTGCACTTTATTTTTGTGATTTAATTTTTTTATTTTGTTTTTATTTCATTTTGGTTATATCTGAATTTCTGTGATTTAAGCTTTTGTTTTTTTATGTTTTTATAAAATTACCTAACTGAACGTATATGTATACGATATGTATATTTTTTATGTAATGGTTGTTAATAAAGACTGTTACATAACGAATAATTTTTTTAATTTAAAAAAAGGGGAAATTTGTCTTCACAGTCTTGGACCACTGCCTTTGAGGCTTAATATAAATTATTTTACATAAGAATTCTATACAGAAGCATCGATTAGTTTTCGATAGGAAAAATAAATAATCTAAATGCTAGCTATGGCCGCAGAAATCTGTGGCTTGGTATATTTTTCGAAGATAGGATTAGTTAGTATATAACTAAAACAGAATTGATAGTGTACCTTTGCAACTTTCATTTTTTAAGAACGGTAGCGTCCTTTGACACTTTTCGAAAATTCTTTTGCTTTGTAATACTTTTCATAACGGAATTGATTGAAATTCTTTGACAGAGAACACTCAGCATAATTATATTAGAAACATAGGTAAATATTAAAACTCGGACGACCTTTTACTTCACTTCCCATTAAACTGAAAATAAAAAAAAACTTCTATAACATGCCAGCTAAATGCAAAAATTAATTATAAATCCCAACCGGTGTCATTCTAGAGACGGGTCAAACAACCTCTCGAGGGTATCTTTTGTAACTTAATTGGCTAATATCCTCCTGATGAGATGTAACTTTTCACAAAACCCCAAACCATACATATACGTGGCATAAAGTATACAAAACTGTAATTCTGCAACTTAGCATGAATATTTTAGAACTACAATTTCCTGCGAAATCCTTTCAAGTGACCCATTACCAGCGGATGCGATATACCAACATTCTTTGTCGATTGAATATTTATTTATTCCGACAGACTTTGTGCCAACTTTCACTCAGCAGTGTTACGCTTTCCTTCAGAAAATCCCTAATCCAATTTGAATTCCTTTCATTTCAACGTTTTGATTGATTAGTGGTCTTGCTACACGAACTTCATTTAAAAAGGAACACGGATACGGAACACTATGCAGCACAGCCATAAGGAAATTGGCAAATCGAATACAGCAAAAGCGGAATGAGAGAGAATTAATGAAAAATGAATGAAATGAATTTTCTGCGAAATTGACCTTTCACTTTCCCCTTTTCGGAGATATCCATTCTGCCCAAAGGATATACTCGTATCTTAACATCTAACGCAAAGACTGGAGGTGTACCTATATATCTCTGTGTGTTGTCGGAAGTTAGTCGTAGTTTTGGGCCTTATAGGTTAAGTCAATTTGTCTTTGCCGTATCCAGAGCCGTGTTTACACTTCGACGGGTGGATCTCTGGGGAGGAATAACGCACAACGAATGTCTGCAGTTTGTGCAAAACTACGTTTGGTTGGGAGGAATGTTGCCCATAAAACATGCACACGAAATTCTGAACACAGAATTAAGAGATACCCTTGGATTCCTCGGGCTGAATTCATTTAATGATCCTACCATTAGAGCCATATAGGCTAATTGAAAAGGTGGTCACGCACTTCATAGGCACATCCATTAGGTGGGTGCGTGCCAGAAGTATCTTGGGCCAAATTTATGTTCGCTTTCGTTTTTGTTGGAGCAATTTTCGAAACTTACCCATAGAAAGAGAGCCGCTAACTGGTGGCGGGCCCGCCACTAAGCCACTGTACATATTCGGTGGCGGCGGTGTGGATTGTCTGCTGCCCACTGGTCCTGTTGGTCCGTGACTGTTTGGTCCACCGCCGCCCAGTAACGCACTGTGATGACTCTGCGGCATAAGCATGGTGGTTGCAGTCGATGTAGGTGGTGGTGGCATGCCGCCACCGTATCCTGTCGGAGCGTACGCTATGTAGGTCTGCCCAAGCACAAGGTAACCAAAGCAAAGAAGAACAGAAAGGAGAGAACAAAAAAAAGTTGAGTTTAGTATACTTCCGTGTATGTGATAAAATTCGCTTGACTCTATTTCATGTAGTGCATACCTCGTTCCTTGATGACAAGCTCGGCACCGGCAAGGCACTTGTCAGGTCGATATCGCCATCGATGTCGGAGATGTCATCGCCAAAGGAGTTTGGAATTTGCGTCTCTCCCGTCGTCGATTGCTGGAATTTGTTGTCACAGTTTTTGCCACTGTTGCTTCCACTTGAGTTGCTGTTCTTTCGGCTGTGACGTCGTTTTTGCATGGCCAACCGTCCTATGACTAGGGTAAGGCAAAGCAGGACCCCAGCTGCTACCGAGATGATCAGGTAGAGGTAGAACTGCTCTTGATTTTCTGTGGAGGAGTTTATTTATTAGACAAAAGAGTAAACGCTTTTAGATTAGTTTTTAGAGTAAAAAACGATTGACATTTTGATTAAAATGCAAGTGGAGCAATTACGCCACCTTTTATGGTGACTGTGTTTTTTTTTCAGTAGGACCGGTGTTAGTAGGGGATGGGTTTCTAGTAGATATGACACTGTGGAGGTAGGTTGCATCGAAAATAATATAAATACCTATTTAGACAAGTGAAACAGAATGCAAATGAGACAGCATCTGGCTGATTACTACCAAAATAAGCATGAGACGCAAACGGAAGCGTTTTTTTTTCAGATGAGACTAAAAAAAGTTCTCCAACGTTCTATCCATTGATAAATAAAGTCAGTTACTCAGACTAACATATCGCTCTTCTACAAAAGTGTGCTTCTAGTTTTAACGATCCTCAAACAAATGCATGGCAGAAAGAATTACCACCATGAAAAACCATTCCTTGTAAGAATAGGTATGACTTGCGTTCTCGCTTTACTCAGTCGGATGATTTACTTGACGCACGCTAAAAGTGGATTATATGACACGCTTTCACTATGAGACTGAAACATGGAAATTTAGTTTAGTTTACTCGAATCCAGTTTGCCATTTTGTTCATAAACCTTAACCAATACAAAATGCTTGAAGAGGTTTTTACGAAATACATCTGTCTAAATTTTAAGGTATCGCTCATCTTTCTGCTCCTTCCAGACGCTGAGCTACATTTAATTGAAAACAGGTCTTAAATTTTAAAATGCGAAACAATGTAAAAGCGATTGTTTTCGATTGAAGCTCTGGGGTCGAATCGCGTCATCCGTAAACGAGCATTACGTGACGGAATTCGTTTTTGTTTCACATGTAAATAATGAGCTTAATTCCGTGAACGTAGTAATGCTCGTTCACGGACGACGAGATTCGACCCCTGTTTAAAGGCATTCTTGAAAGCAGTTTAGTGCTGGGTACGTAGCTGGTGTTACCATCTGTTGCTTCCATACTCTTAGGGTGACACATATTTCAAAACTAATACTAGTTTCTTCTAATAGTAGGGACTTCCGAACTTTGACAGTAGAGCGGCCATATTGTTGAAGCTACATCTGTCAAATTGGCTGTCATTTAGTCAGGCTGTTTTGCCAAATGACCATGGAAGGGCATAGTGTTCGACAACACGCACGGATGAATGGAGAAATGAGAGCAAAGCGCGTCACATGCATATCGAAAAAGCCACTGTTTGGTATGGCCATAACCGTCTTTACGTCCATGTTTACGAACTAGGGTAAAATAGCCTCTTGTTGGCACCCCTCCATTGATTGGCACATGAACTTTAAAACAGTGTTTCACATAGTTTTAAAAGATTTTTTCCTCAAATTCGCATATAATATTATTTCTTGAATATATTTTGTTGATCTGGCAGCACCATTGTAAGTAGTACTTACATAAATACATTTAACCAACAGTCATAAATCTTTCCCGCCTTTTTGCTATAAACGTTAACGATTTCACAAGGGTGACAGTGAAGTAAAAGTGTCTGTTTTTCTTCTTGAAGTGACAATTTTAGCTGTTTTTATAAGTTTTTCCTTAATTCAAAGACTATATTTAAGGTATTGTTGTTTAAAACTTATTGAAATATATTATTTATAACGTTTTTAATGGTGCCAATAATTGGAAACATAATCAACAAATTTCCAAATATTGGCACTGTGTCCATCATTGGTTGCAGTACCGATTACCCGGTTATGGGCACTAGTACACTGCCCATCATTGGAAAATCGAGAATTGAGACACTGTTTGCCTGTTTTTTTTTATTTTTTTGTTATTTTATACCACAATATATTGGTGCCAATAATTGGACTGAGGAATGCCAATGAATAGAACGAAGTGCCGATAATTGGTGAAAATTGACTTTGCTTTGTTTTACTGTGTTTTTGTTTATGTTTTTTAAGAAATTTTATGTTTTGTTTTTGTTCTTTATTAAAAAATACCTTAATAAAGGTAAATGAATTACTTTAAAGTTATTTGAATGTTTTATTTTATATTTACACACATATAAAGACTCAAGTTTTCTTAAGGTGCCAATGATTGGGTGTTTTACCCTACCTACTTTTAGCCTGAATTGGATGATATGGACACCAACTATGTGTGGTTTGACGAAAGGAAAATTTGCAATCCGGCAAGAGGGCACTTACCATTCTGTGGGATAGAATGGTTTCTAAGCTATTAAAGAAGTCAATGGCAAAAATTATAAAGTGCGATTCGAAATTTGAAATATTAAAATTCATAAGCAGAACTGCGGACCAACAGCCCGGTAAGTATATAATATAGGTAAGGGGCCGGTTATAGCGATACGTAAAAAGCAAGAAAATTTTTCTTTTGCTTTTTTGGACAACTTAACGTTAATGCTTGAACTCAATCTTGGTCATAAAATGTTGCTTATGAATAATTATAAAGTTAGTTTATCAAAAAAAATTAGCAAATTATCTTGAAATTCTCGAAAAAATAACATTTATTAATTTTTCTGTACGTAAAATTTTTTTTCGTTCTGAAAAATAAATGAATTCTTTTTCTAGAAAAATTGAAGATAATTTACTTACTTTTTTTTGATAAACTAACTTTACAATTCCTAAGCAACATTTTAAGACCAAGATTGAGTTTAACAATTAAGTTTAAGTGGTTAAAAAAAGCAAAAGAAAATTTTTACGGTTTGGTTTTTCGTGTCGCTATAACTGCACCCTAAGTATAAAATAAAACTGCAGAGGGTTCTTTGTTTATTTGCGATTGACTGCTATTAGCTTGCCACTATGCAAATAATTCTTAATCATTACCTTAGAATAATAAATAAAATAGTTAAGACGAGTAACACTTCTAGCGTTGCCAAGTCATTCTGGCGTTTGAGCACCATTTTTAAAATTATCAGCGTTAATTTTGACCTCTTCGGCACCAAAACTGTATTGTTTTTAAAACAGCTCCAAAGTAGGTTAAAAGTACCTGCCTACAACACTAATCAGCACTAGGTCACCGCTCTCCTTCTAAATACAAAAATTCTAGGAACTCACGAACTTTTTTGACGACCTATCGGCCATCCGAGCTATCCATTTCAACAACATCATCAAGTTTCTAAACTCCTCAGGCTAATTTTGAGCTCCCATAACTCTCCCATAACTCTCTCTCTCTCTCCCTGTTTATCTACAGGTTCTACTAGTTGTGATTTCAAAACGTCGCTAAAGCGCTACTTGTATTTTTTCCATCACCAGGATGAAAGGCAGAGCAACCACCTAAACCAACCAACCAACTCAAATACAAAAATTTCAACAAGGATTGTTATTGATCTCGGAAAATGTTCGCATCGAGGGCATTTTGTGTCGATTTCTCTGTTGGAGCAGAACGGACCCTATGCGATGTGCTTGTGAATGCAACAATATTTTCTAATTTTTCATTCTACAAGAAGAGATTCTTTGATTACTTTTATATGGAGAATGTTAAGCCATAAAATTAATATTTTTTTCGCAGTGAGGACGAAAGGGGATTCTTACTTCTATTACCTGATATTGTATTAGAACTTAATCAGTTTAGCTACCACGATTAGGTAAATTCCAGTGGCCAACGAATGTGCAGGCACAACTAGTAATAAATGAAAGATCGGACGTGCGTATGTTTGGATATCAATCTCATCTCAGTAACCTTTGACTGAGACTCACTGCATGTGTCAGGGAGTCTTAGAGGTAATCGTAGGTTTGTCCAACTTCCTGGGTTATATGTTTGACCCCGTCTAAAACTTATATAAGCTTTCTACTTTCGCCAAACTCACAAATGTTCTTAGCTGAAGTGAGCCTGATGAAATCTTCGAGTCTTGCCAAGAATCCGACGACTTAGGGAAGCCCTTTCTTTGCTACTTTCCTGTTTTATACAAGTAAAGTCTGATTTCGTTCCACCTTCCCTGAAGATTTCAGGCTGAAGTGCATTTTAAAGCTACTGTTAAGGGCAGGGATCTTTCAAGCAGTAGCAATATGGACCAGCTAAGTTTTATCAATTATATTATGGGGCAGCCGATTGATAAAAACTATTTTAGTGCTTAACCTTATTCAACGACCCAAGAACCAATAAGGAGTAATTAAATAAATCGCCAAAAAGCAACGCAAGTGGTCACTAGAAACCGAGTCATCGGATCAACTTATGCCTTACCGTAATCTGAAAACTATTTCGCATTTCTGAGCAAACGTTTAGGTACGTAGAAAGAGAATTCATCCACAGAATTAACAACGTAAACCATGTTCAAAAAAAGGATCAACAACTCCAATCCGCATATACCTCCTCGTTTAGGGTATGCAAAATGTTCATAAGCCAATCATACCACCAAATTATGTAGCCGATAAAGAATGAAACCACCCTGCCATAGCAGAACCCCTTTAAAACTCTACACACATGGATTCTAATAACCATTCCATTCGCGGGAAAAAAGGCACCCACCTCGAGGCATGAACGAGTTAAAACCAGACTCCCGAGGTAGTTCCACTCGAATTTGGGGTGTCTGTAGCCCCCGGGGAAAAATATACATAAAAACTACAAAACATCGCAATTTTGAAACTGCAATCAACCTGAAACACCCCCAAGTGAGTTAGGCCAACAACAAAAAAACGAATTGACGGTTGGTACGTTTTCATTAAATTTCTGCACACACAAAAAAAAAGCGAAGCGGAACCATGCATTAAAAGCACTCCAACATCAGGAGTAGCAGCACTCTTCCTCATCATAGTATAACTAGCAATTATACATGTGTAATAACTGGCGTTTATAGGTCCCCAAGCTCTTCGGAAAAAGATTTTTGTGAAGAATTCGAAATATTATGCGAAGAACTAAGTGATTTACGGAAAGATACTATTATAGTGGGCTGGTTGAAGGGTTGTGATGCGTTTTATGAGAACACAAGCGTTCTCACTTAGCCTCTCACAATCAACTCCTACTCTCACCTCCACGTTGGTGACTGGTGGGTGCCTAGTACCTCGACTGGAGATTGGGTAACCAACCCCTTTGGAAGGTCGCTGGTGGCAGCAGACGAGAGAGGGGGGGAGGGAGTGTTTTCTCACTAAGGCACTTCCTCTTGTTCCAGACGGCAGCGGAGGAATTCTCTAGATGGAATCAACGGTGGCGTCTACAGTTCCAGTCAGGCCGAACTATTTAGTGTAACCCCTATATGGGCTGCTTCGACATATTCGAATACCAGGTCTATAGGGATTTCCAATACTGAGCCAGGGTGTTGGAGAAGAGTTGGTGGCGGATGAACCCTTAATGGGCCAACGGCAGCGCTCACATCCCAAAGTGGGTTACTGGCACCGGAATAACCGGCCTGCTGTCCTAGGGTAAAAACAAGGGCCTGGCCCTCCAGGTTGGGGGTTGTGCCGTCGGGGTAACTTCCCGACCACGGAAAAAAGTACTAGTTATGAGAGAGACACGAGGAGCCTCGGATATTGAATTCCCTCAAACGGCAACTAGACCCGGAACGTCAACGGACAACGACATGAGAGTATGCACCTGGAACGTGCGGACGCTGTATACCCCAGGTGCTACTCAAAAACTTGAGTCTGTCCTCACGCGGTACAAGGCAGACATTACCGCGATCCAGGAGATACGATGGATAGGATCAGGTATGATGAAAAGGAAAAATTGCGACATTTATTACAGCTGCCATAAAAGATTGCATGTATTAGGATGCGGATTCGTCGTGGGAAATCGGCTTAGGACAAAAGTTATTGACTTTAAGCCGATTAGTGATCGCCTGGCTGTGATCCGCATCAAAGCTTCTTTCCAAAACATAAGCCTAATATGTGCACACGCCCCTACCGACGAGGCTGAAGACCCCATCAAGGAGGAGTTTTATGACCTCCTGGATGGAGCCTACGGAGCCTGTCCGGAGTACGATGTAAAAGTTGTACTCGGGGACTTCAATGCTAAAATCGGAAAGGAGAACATCTTTGGCGGGTTAGTTGGTAAGCACAGAATCCACGAAACGACAACAGACAACGGCTACCGACTAATCGATTTTGCAGCAGCTCGTAATACGGTGATAAGTAGCACTAGGTTTCCAAGGCTAAGGATCCACACAGCAACCTGGCGCTCTCCAAACGGTCGAACCGCCAACCAAATCGACCATGTGCTAATCGATGCGAGGCACGCATCCAACATCCTCAACGTGCACACATATCGAGGGGCAAATGTCGACTCTGACCATTTTCTTGTCGCGGCAAAATTCAGAGCTCGACTGTCCAACGAGAAGAAGCTGCGAACCGCCCAGAAGAAGAAATTCGACGTTGGACGCCTTAGCACACCTGGAGTAGCCAGAGTCTACAGAGAGCGCCTGAGTGAGAAACTCTCCATTGTGCATTCACCCACCACAGACGCCAACAACCAGTGGTCCCAGTATCGCGACATCATCAAGGAGGTAGCCGAAACTACTATAGGGTACCAGCCACCCCAGAGAAAAAGCCCGTGGTATGATGATGAGTGCGTTCGTCGGAAAAAGGTGACAGAAGATGCACATATGAAGACGCTGCAGCGCAAAACAAGGGCAGCGAGGGAAGAGTATCGAACCAGGAGGAGGGAGGAGAAGAAAATCCTGCGTCGAAAGAAGAGGGCCTACGCAGTCTCCCAGCTCAAGGAGATCGAAGAGTCTCGCGATCGAAACAACATCCGGAGGTTTTACAAGAAAGCCAAGCAACTGGCTGCTGGCTTCAAGACCGGAACGCAGGCTCTTCGAAACAGCGAAGGAAATCTAGTCACCGAAGCGCAGGGAATAGTAGATGTGTTTAAGCAGCACTTCCAGGAGCTGCTAAATGGGCACCATGTGGAGAGAGTGATAGGGCAAGAAGAGAACCCACGTCCAGTCAATGAAGAACCAGTTCCACCACCCAGTATAGAAGAAGTTGGCTTAGCTATAAAAAAGCTTAAGAACAACAAGGCCGCAGGCTCTGATGGTTTACCAGCGGAGCTCTTCAAATACGGTGGTGATGTTTTGGTAGGGCGCATGTACCAAATCATCAACCAAGTATGGGTGGAAGAAAGCATGCCCGATGACTGGACTATCAGCTCCATATGCCCCATCTACAAAAAAGGCGATCCTATGACTTGCAAGAATTATCGAGGCATATCCCTGCTTAATGTCGCATACAAGATCCTATCCAACGTACTGTGTGAACGTCTTAAACCGTTCTGCAACACACTAATCGGCACGTACCAGTGTGGCTTCCGGCCCGGCAGATCGACCATAGACCAAATTTTCACACTGAGGCAAATCCTGGAGAAGACCAATGAATTTCAAGTCGAGACTCACCACCTATTTATCGACTTCAAAGCCGCATATGATAGCATTCATCGTCAGGAGCTCTATATGGCGATGGCCGAATTCGGGATCCCGGCAAAACTGATCCAGCTGTGTCGCGTTACGCTGGAAAACACGCGCTGCTATGTGCAATTTGGAAATAGCTCCTCCGAATTATTTCAAACTTGCACCGGATTTCGGCAAGGAGATGCGCTATCATGTGACTTCTTCAATCTCGTGCTGGAGCAGATAGTGCGCAGGGCAGGTGTCAACACGGAAGGCACTATCTTCAACAGATCCGTACAGCTACTGGGGTATGCGGACGATATCGACATCATCGGTCGCTCCCAGCGTGCCGTGATAGAGGCTTTTACGGCGATTGAAGAACAGGCGAAATTTGTTGGCCTTGAAGTAAACGAGGACAAGACTAAGTACATGCTATCAACAAACAAACAAGCATCTGTCCACCGCCTAGGACAAAACGTCACTGTTGATAGCAAAAATTTCGAGGTAGTTAGGGAGTTTACCTACCTCGGAGTAAACATAAACTCCACGAATGACACCATAGTGGAGATCCGGCGAAGAATTACCCTAGGAAACCGCTGCTACTTCGGTTTGGCAAAGCAATTGGGTTCAAAACTCCTAACTCGAAGGACGAAATGTACGCTTTACAAAACACTCATCCTGCCAGTTCTGCTTTATGGCGCCGAGTGCTGGACGATAAGCAGGAAGGGAGAGCTGATACTGGGCTCCTTCGAAAGAAAAATTCTTCGACGGATTTTTGGTCCTGTGTGCGAGGAGGGCGAATGGAGGAGAAGATACAACCGCGAACTCTATGAGCTGTACCAAGATGTGGATGTAGTCCAAAAAGCCAAAATACGTCGACTACATTGGCTCGGCCACATCGAGCGAATGGATAATAATGCTCCAGCTAAGAGGATCTTCGAATCCCAGCCCCCAGGTTCGAGACGACAAGGAAGACCGAACCTCCGGTTCAAAGACCAAGCCATCGCGGATGCCAGAGCGCTTGGTCTGGAAAATTGGAAGCAGCGTGCCCGGGATCGCAGAGGATGGAAGGCTGCAGTGTCTCAGGCAGAGACTCTCCACGGGTCGGGAGCCCGTTAAGTAAGTAAGTACTATTATAGTGGGCGACTTTAATATCGACTGGTTTCAAATTAATAGCACCTATAGAAAAAGAATATATAACATTTTGAAAAATAACTTATATTTTCAAATTATGAAGACTGCGACAAGGATAACAAATTCATCTTGCACTCTAATAGACTATGTGGTAACAAATAACAAACGAATTAGCGCTTCAAGTGTCCCAAACTTGCAAATAAGTGATCATCAAACAATATCTGTTGAGATTAATAATGGAAAGGAAGCAAAATTATTGACTAAAAAAAAAAATAAGTCAATAAGTGTAATGAGGTATAACAGACGACTTTTTCGGGAAGCTTTAGGAAATAGTCAAATGAGTACCATAAACAGTGCAATTGATGTTGACTCAATGGGGGAGCTGTTTCTTAAATCTATCAACGAAACCTCGGCAAAGTTTATTGTTAAAAGTGAAATTAATCAGGACAATAATTCTAAATGGTTCAACAAACGGCTTCAATCACTAAGAATATTAAAGATTCGAAAACACACAACAGCAGTATTGTGCAATTCCGATGTCAATTGGAGGGATTACAAATTGATAAGAAATAAGTACAAAAAAGAAATTAAAAAGTGTAAGGAATCATTTATTAAACGGAAAGTGCAATGTTCAACTGATCAAAAATCCATGTGGAAAAATTTAAAAAGATATGTGCTTAAAGACGAAAAATTTAATGAAATAAAAAGCATTCAGTTTAATAACAACATTTTTGACAGCAATAAAGTCATAGCCAACAAATTTAATGATTTCTTTATTGAAAGTGTAGTCTCAATAAGTGATTCTATACCGTTTGTGCCGTTCTGTAACAATATTGCTGATACAAATTGTACTTTCAATTTTAATTTTGTGACGTACCAGGATCTTAAACTTATTCTAACGGAAATGAAAAATAAAGTTGACTTTACGCATATGAGTCCAAGGAGATTTCTTGACAATTACGATATACTCGGACCAGCTTTATCAATGACTATTAATAAATCATTACAAACAAAGACATTCCCAAAAGCATGGAAGCAATCTTTAGTGACCCCTATAGAAAAAGTAAGCAATACTAAACTATGTGAAGAGTTTCGCCCGGTTAATGCGTTGCCATTATGTGAAAAAGTGTTTGAGAAGATTGTTTTTAAGCAGTTAAATAATTACTTTGAATCAAATAAATTAATAATTGACATTCAGTCAGGATTCAGAAAGAACCATTCGTGTGAAAGTGCAATAAATTTGATAATTAATAATTTTAAGGAAGAAACCGACCAAGGAAAGAGAGTCTTGTGTGTTTTTCTTGATTTAAAAAGAGCATTTGAAACAATAGACAGACAAATATTAATAGATAAACTTAAACGATATGGAATAAAAGGAGGTGAAAGTGATTGGTTTAAATCATACCTTAGCAATAGAACTCAATGTGTAAAAGTTAATGGTGAACTATCATGTCCAAAGGATGTTATGTTTGGTGTACCACAGGGTTCGGTTTTGGGAACGTTGTTGTTTATTATATACATAAACGACATGAAAAGTGCAATAAAAAATGGAAAACTTGCATTGTTTGCTGATGATGCGGTGATATATGTGTCGGATAAAAACTACGTACAATGTCAACAAAAAATGCAACAGGACCTGGAAAGTGTTTCGGAGTGGCTGAAAATGAATAAACTTAAGCTGAATGTGACAAAAACCAAACAAATGATAATAAATAATCGGCAAGAAGAGAACGTAAGACTGAAAATTGACGGTGAATATATTGAACAAGTTGAGGAAATAAAGTATTTAGGTGTAACAATAGATAATAAATTGACTTTTAGCAATCACGTCGAGTACTTGTGTAAAAAAATAGGGAAAAAAATTGGTTTTTTAAAAAGAATTAGAAATGATATATCAACATTAAGTGCAATAAACATTTACAATGTAATAATTAAACCACACTTCGAGTATTGTTCGTCTATTTTATTTCTGTGTTCTGATTGTATAGTACAAAGTTTGCAATTGTTACAAAATAAGGCCATGCGATGTATTTTAAAATGTAATAGATACGTCTCAATTCGTTTAATGTTAAATTCGTTAAAATGGTTGTCGGTAAAACAAAGAATAATAATGAATGTTTTATTGTTAGTGTTTAGAATTAAAAATAACCTAATGCCTATTTATTTATTGAATTATGTACAGTATGTTCGTGAGGTACAACCCTATTTATTAAGAACAGCCAATAATTTTAGACTACCAAATCTTCTAAAAGTAAGATCTCAAAATTCTTTGCAATATAGAGGCTTCAAAATGTTCAATGAATTGCCAATTAGTATTAAAAATGAAACAAATCTTACAGCTTTCAAAAGAAATTTAATCATTTACATTAAAGCTAATTTTTAAGTAGGTATCTAAAATTCTTATACAAAATAAAATACTGTGTATTTGTAAAATCTATTGATGTATAGGGCTAAATGGCTTTCTTAAAAAAGCTAAATAAATAAACTAATCTATCTATCTATCTATAGTCATCACCATCATCATCATCATCGCCGTCATTAAGCCGGGTTAATTTCAGCGCGCGCTACAACTTTACAAATTAACAATTAAACGAGGATTTGCTGCTCTGCTACTACTACAACTCTGGGGGGCAAGGACTCAACTCAAGGATTTGGCTGCCGCCCTTACAACTACACACAACTGATTGCCACTTCAGGGAGAATTCTTATTTAGTCAGTCAGCAGCAGCAGCAGCAGAGGCCCCCCAGTAATAGCAATTATTAACGTTCGGTGGGCCTATCCCATTCCCGTCAAAAAGGAAGCCGCCTGTGAATGGCCTAGGATATATTTCTCGCTAGGTTGGTTAATCTGCAATGAATGGGGGAGCCGGCATCGAATATATGAAAATGGAAATCCCAAGTTAAGTTCACAACCACAACCGTAACTCACGTTTAATGAAACTGTACGTCTGCATCCAATTAACCAGGAATCCAATTACTTCCACACGTTGCGGCTCCGAACAGTTCGTCGCCACAATTCCTTGACCAACATCTTCCTCGGCGCGAGTACATTTGCGCTGGACAAAAAAGTTTCTCGTCGAATTAGTCGAGGCCACTTCAATTTCGCCGTAGATGTTTACATCTGCTGCCTTCGGTATGAGGTAGTCCTCGTATGCGGATCCTGGAGGGGCTGTTATTGTTGTTGCGCTGTCAACTGGAATGGGGGTTGCAAAATTTGAATGGTCACACCAAACAGAGCCTGGGGAGCGGGTGGCACAAAACAAACCAAACCAGTGAGTACATATGGAGGAGAGTGTGTTAATGTATACACAAGTCGAGACACATCATTAAGTCGATGTCCTGCGGAGCAATGACTTGGGTTTGGAGGAGCTGACATCAGATGCACCAACAAAGAGGTCAGGACGGGACAATGTTATGGAAGATGCTCGCATGATGATGAATGAAGTGTGGCTGTTCCAGGTTGGGCGCCGGCCGTCGCCGTCGTTTCTTTTTTGGCAAGAAGTGTTTTTTTGATATGCAAATGAGGCGGCATACGCCCTATCATGTATAACACCGCTCATCCGCCTCTGGTGTGATGATAATGATGTTTGTGTTGGCGGTGATGGTGTGAAACCCCGCTGGCGGGTTCCTCAAGACGACATTATTCAAATTGAATTCGTTTGGCATTGTCAGGATGATCGTAATGGTGCCCGTGACGATGATGATGATGATGATTATGTCGCCGAGGGTGCTCGAGCGGGAAGGTCATGAACCACTACAGACAGGCGGGAGGTATAATTTCCATCGGTTAGTTTTCAACAGAATAGGTTCTAGTTAGCTGGGAATCACAAGTGCGTATTTCGACAGAGATGCGATGATAAAGAGAGAGAGGAGGAGGGAGACAGATGGCCCGCATTCAAGCTCGAACAAAGTCAAATGGGAAAGCCGTCAGCCTTTGATCGATTTTTGGGTCAAACGAGGTTATGTTTATGATGAGGGTCTTGTATGAATGTTAGTTGGATTTTTGTTGGTTAGCTATCAAAATCAGGCGAAAAAAGTTTCCTTTATTAATATTTGTTGGGTATTTTTATAATTCCTCACGGATCTATCCCACGAAGTGAGGGCACTTACTTATTTTTGTTTACATAATAGGGACCTATTCCCAATACTCCCATATCTACTCTTTAATGTTTCACTTGCTAAAATTTCTATACTTTTTACATTATATTAATACAGACTGTTATTGAAATCATTCTATTGGTAAGCTTCATCTAGAGCAGGCTAACCTGGGTAAAAATGAATATGATTATGTACCTTCCCGAACCATGGCTATAAACTAGGTGCCTAAAGCAATTAGACCTACAAGTCCAGCATAGTTTGTCATTAATACTATGGGAAGGCTTATTTAAGAGGTTGGTTTGGTTAGGTTAGGTGGTTGTCTTAAAAGTCACACTTAGACAAGAGATTTATAGGCCAATTGTGATAGCATATTAGCGATAGGGAGAGGAAAGGCGGCCAGAAATTCTAGAGAGCGCACATACTAGTAGAAGCCTTGTTTAGCTTCCTTTAAGAAGGTATTACAAATGCCGCGTTAGGAGGCCCGAAGGGCAACTAAAAACAGTCAATTTCATACTGATGTGCGTTAGTTGTAGGTGAATTTGACAGATACTGTCTGCATTCAGGAAGAGAGAGGGTAACTGAAGCTGCTTAGCCCCGCCAATGATCTCTGACATCCGGCTGGAAGAAAGTTGTTCAATGAAATGAATTTGCTGATAGAGTGAAAGTCAGTGCAAGACAGTTCGTCGTTTAGGGGTCGAATGAAGTCGTCCGTGAACGAGCAATATGTGACGTAATTTGTTTTTTTTTCACATGTAAATTAACTTAATTCCGTGAACGTAATGCTCATTCACGGACGACGCGATACGACCGTGATTGCTAAAATCAAATCCATCTCCATCTTATTTAAAAAGCTGTGGCGTCGGGGTCCCGGTTAATTCAGAGCACTCATTCCTTAATTTTGAGAACGATAATCGTCCGGGCGATAGTAGACAGCTATCTCGTCATCAATTCGCTTTCCGTAACTATATCACTATCGTCTCGTCTCTCTTTTATTTGATACTAAGTTTAAGAACATAAGAACTTTATACATGAGTAATAAAGTTTGAGAACTTTTGGTGTATCTGTAGCTCACAAACTGTAGTTGGGTTGGAAAAAGCACTAGACGTCATCGCAATTGCTATTTGTTAAACGATGTTGAAGTGGTTGGTGAATGTATCATTGACGGCAACCATTTATCAGGATATTTACAAAATTTTCAAAAATGTTTCTTCTGATAGATGAAAGCTTTGAATAAAACTTTTTCGATTTAAAGTTAATATTAGAATATCAATAGTTTGTATGGATCGGATTCGTCTCTTATAATAAACAAAATTAATTATATTCTTGTAATATCTCCTTCTTCGTATTATTTGTCTTTATTTATTATTTGCGTTTTCAATTTGTAGCAACAATAAATTGATTCGCCGTAAAATTTTGTAGATTTCAATTTGCCTAATTTGTAAAAATTAAAATGAAATTGCTTTTGCAAAATATTCAAATTGCAGTCGGTGCTAATTGTTATTACTTATTTAATACAAAATAATTTTAAAATGTGGATAAGTGGTAATTTGTATATTCGGTAGCATTAAAATTTTCTAAAGCCATTTATTCCCTTTGAAATTAATTTAAAAATCTTTAGTTGTTCGCAAAACATACAAAACAAAGCAAAACGACACCTCATTAGCTATCGTTCAAACTGTTTCGTCTAGGTGATAGCGTTACAACGATTATTGAGTTACGTGAAGCAAATTTTGAATCCTAAAAACGATATCGCCCGGACGATAGACGATTATTGAAGTTAGGGAAAGGAAAGCTATCTTCGAAACGTTATCGTCTGACGATAATCGACATACGGAATGAGTGCCCTGATGTTTTTTTGTTGACACATGGGATATGTATCTCGAGAAAAATAGAAAGGTATTTTATGTCAGTGCTGTGTCATGGCAGATAATTGATGGCTTCTTGCATTTTTTCGATTGGCCAACTTATCGGGAAACATTTACAATGAACAATATCGGTCACAGACCTTCTTCATAGACTCTTAATATCTTCAGACCCTTTCTTAGCATATCTCTGGTGCATTTCAAAAAGGAAAAATAGTGCTATAAAACATAAAGTCCTGGAGCCTTTTACTCGTAATGTACCGACCTAAGATAGAAAAGTTTTTTTAGAGTTTGTTTAATGATTGTTTAGACAATGTATTTATTTTAAGTTTAATTAATAAATGTTACCAAAATTTATCAAAAGTCTTTTTTGTGATGTCCACTTTCAGAAATCTGTTCATCAAAAATTTGGCCTAGTACATATATCAATAATTGTAGTTTAATTTAATACCCTAAGTATTTATGTAGGATTAAATAAATAGAAACGGCCATGTTAGCAAAAATATCTGCAATGGAAGCTAGGGGCACTTTTAGTCTGGACGAAGAACGTCGAAGACGTAATCGATTCCGCTGCCTTTATCTTTAATTTTAGAACTTATTGTTATAATTTTGCGTTCACTAATTTCCATTTTCCTTTTTGTTATCTAATTACTTATATTTAATAAGTTTTAACTCTGTATTTAATGATAAACCCTACAAAAAACGAGGGACCACTAAATTTAACTTAAAACCTCTAATAACTTTATTCCGGTAGATAAGCGAACTCGTTGCCGTCTTGTTAAAACCTTATTTCAGTCACACAATCACTGTGTGGGTTTGCAGCCCTTGTTATGACTGTGCCAACGACGATACAAAACCTGAACGAGAACAAAATAGTAAAAACCTGAACCGAACGAACGCGAACAGAAAGGTTCGGTTTCCGACACTCCGCGTTAACTTTCAACAGTCAGTTTTTTCTTGTCTGCGACATATCCACCGACCGAGGAATGAGCCTCATCGGTTAAACTGATTTTATTTTAACAATGTACACATTTTGCGAGCACCCAATCGGTGTATGTACAGTGCTGTGCAAATTAATTGGGACAGGCATGTTTTTTTAACATAATCGTTAGAAGGTTTTGATTTTCGCGTTACTGTCTTAAATTTTGGTAAGGTACTTTGCAAATGAATTATTACAAATATTATTTTCTTTTGGATTTGCGAAGGTAAGTTGCAGTTTTTTGTGAATTTAATGAAAGTTTAGTGTCATGATGCTGTTATCTGATTTTTTATTAGCTTTGGTTAGTTAGTTTTACACAAATTTGTAAATGGATATTTCGGTGGAAAAGACGGCTATTATTATTGCTTTGCATGAGCACACTGACAAAAGCATACGGAAGATTTCTGATGATGTTGGAGTTCCAAAATCAAGTGTTGCTAGGATCATAGCGTTGCACAAGGCTACAGGATCAACTGCTCATACGGGGCAGTGTGGCCGAAAACGCAACACAACTGATCGTGATGACAAGACTTTGATCCGTAATAGCTTCATTCATCCTTGGAAGACTAGCAAGAAGACCACTATGATGAGGAAAAGGCTGTAATGGGCCAAGCATCACAAAGACTGGTCTTCGTAAGAATGGTAGAGTGTAATTTTTTCTGATGAGAGAAATTTCGAAGTTTAGGGCTACCGGGTAAGTGTCGTGAGGAGAAGCGACAAACGACCTGGTCACATTACTCAGACCCCTAAAAACCCACCCAAAGTAATGTTTTGAGATTGTTTCACCTCTTCGGGCTCTGGAAGCTTAAAACCGATTGAAGGGATGATGAATAGCATCAAGTACACCGACGTTTTGACCCATATATACTCATACCGACCATGAAAAGACAGTTCCAGAACGGAAATGAAATTTTTCAGCAAGATCTTGCCACACGTCTAAAAAAATGAAGGCTCATTCCATGGTCGGCGGGCTTCAGTTCTCATGTGAAAACATCTTTTTAAGATTGAAGATGTATGTGCAAAACACTCAATACTCGTAATGTAGGTAAAATAAGCCTTGAGTCGCACATCCCTATGCTAAAGCATGCATCATCAATTAAGAATATCAACGAGTCATCAATTCCCCATAAAAAGGGATGTAGGTAGTATAGTTTTGATTTTCGCCTTCCTTTTCAATCTCAAGAAGTTTAAGTATCTATTTGCAGGGCAGTTTTTATCTAAAAATGCAGTTAATTTGAATAAAGTCCACTTTACAACCCACAGGAATAGGAATATCCTATACAAATCCCAAACACTATTTAAATGCTCTTGTCTAGTTCAAAATTAGACCCATAAAAACTAAGCCTTAAAATACGACTTTGCATAAAAAAGTTTAGGGCAAAATGTGATTAACAACCGGTCAAGAAAAACTCCAGCAAACTATAATGGAAACTTCACTCACGGCGGCGCTGTGCAAAAGGAATACAAACAAAAAACCAATCCAATTCGACTTACCCTCCAGACTGCTGTCATTCCTCGACAGCAATGGCGGCACCAGCGTGCTGCTCGGCATCAAGTCACCCGAAAAATCATACGGGAACGCCGGATTCGGAATGGCACCCTGCAACTTTGGAGCCGGCGGTATCGCCTCCGACTCCTTATAAAACTGATCCTCATCGTACAGTTCATCCTGGTCGAGGTCAAGTTCCGTCTGCTGTGGCTCATCAGTCTCCGGTGCTGTTTCGTATCTATCCTTCAGTACCTTACGCGGAACTGCAATACAAAGGACATTTTAATTTTCGATGCACACAAATCCACCACCACACTTTCATTGACTTACTGCAGGTGTATACGACTTTCAGATACATTTTCGCCTCGCCCTTGCACGGGCGACCAAACGTGCCGGCATCGGCCGTGATTGAACATCGTCTCCGGCCATGGCATATCTGCATCACTGTCTCCGTCGCGTACGACACCAGACAGGCTGCAATTCAAGGAAAATTTACAATCACAGCGATTCGGGTATACGCGTCGCGTTAATTGCCAGCACGACAACAACAACTTACTCTGTTTGCTGCTGGCATCCTCGACGGGATGATCCGATCCATTGGTACACTGTACACTCTCCCGCTCGGTGCGACCGAAACTGGCACTATATATCGCTATCCGGGAGTAGGGATTACACACCAATGGCATGTTGTCGTTCTCGCATGCCACTTTGCTGCGGAACTCATCTGAAAAGAGGACACAGAAATACAGTCAAGTCTATGAGTATATGTGCGGCATCCTTGGGTAAATTTATTTATAACTACTATCAATACGCTGGACGTCGCCGAGATAATTTGATTTCATTTTGGGGTGGGTACGTTCGGCCTGCCCCCTCCTATAAACCGATTTGCTTAAGGGAAACTCCGTCGAAGTGTGTGTATTATTCGGAGGAGCCCAACCGTTTATTCCTACCCAATTGATCCCCAATTGAAAGCGGATATGCGAAGTGGAGGAACACCGTCTCAGGACCATCGACGTTTTTACAACGGATCATAAAAGTTTATTTCATTGTGCATTCCAATGGCGCGACACGGTCCTTGTGACATGGCAGTCGACGCAGCGCACCACGGATAAACATAATACAGTTCGATGAGGAGTTGCACCAGAAGTCGGCTGCCTTCAGTGAGTGGGTGGATGTACATATAGGGAAATTGGCAATTTGGCAAGTTTCGCAATAATTTCTCGGGCACTCTTTTCCACTTACAGGATATAGTGGGCGCCGGGGAAAAGCAGACTCCTTTATGGCCCAAGTTTAACCAGCTCAATAATCGTGAAGACGTGGCATCGTGCTTCGAGTAAAGCTTCATAAAAGAGGTAACTGTAATGGCGCAGGCATGCATACTGCATATGCCAAGCGGGTACATTTGATGCGAAGTGACGATGTGGTTGCAGCAAATTGAATCGAAAGTTTGCATTTCGTAAAGTATTCGAAAATGAAATTGGGGGATTATTGGTCAACATTGGAACAAGCGGTATACGGAAGAGATTTTCGAAAGTGAACCGAATTTCTATGAGCTTTGAAAAGGTGGAGCAATGGGAAATCAAAGGTGGCAGAGGAGGACTACATCAGGAGTGAGGTGCTGCGAGTGGGTAAAGTTTGTCTGTTCAAGGTCTTTTCAAAATAAATAAATAAGGTGTACCTATACAGAAGGTGGGTAATCGGTGGAGCTGTTAAAATTGGAAGACAGTACACGGTCATGGACAGAGGGGTCAAATTATGTTTGAAGTCTAAAAAGTACCTTTCATATCAGCTAAAGTGAGTGGAGATATGTATACATAGATGTTTTGAAAGCAACATTTTATGGAGGATGGACATACGATGAAAAATTTAAACAGTGAACGCAACGAGCCCTAAATGAACATGTGCCTGTTTAGAAAAGGTCGATTCAATTGATTAATATGGCGATAATATGTAGAGCGAATGGACTCTAAAAGCTTCGCAGCCCGATGAGTCTTGGATTCCATTCCCGTAGCAGAAGGAAGTGGAGAAACACCTCGCCTTTGGTGAAAGAAGATCTTACCCAACTGGAGGCATCAGGCAACCAAACACTGCAGTGACTTAAGAGGCTTATAGTTGCATAATAATGCTCACCACGGATTGCAGCGCCACCTATTTAAGGTATATTGTCAGATCAGCAAAGAGAATGACGGCGTGAGAAAATTCACGATCGTTCTATCAACGTGGACATTAATTTTACCACACGAACCTTTATCAGGCACTGTTAGATTTCCATCAACACCGGCGATTCAAAAAAAAAAATTAATAAAAAGGTGGCGCAGCGCAATATATCCGTACCCTAGGCCTTTCTTCTAACAAACGTTGGTTTTGTGCGAGTATTTATTTTTTTGACAATAGATGGGGTCCACAATTTTATGCCGAACCCCTTTCGGCTTAGTTAAGCGTTCGCATCAGGTGGTCCAGTGTAAAAAAAAACCTTAAACAAAATAATTAATAAACTTGCAAAAGTCGCAATGCCAAAAGCAGCCTCTATATAGGTAAATGAAGATAACCTGCTCTTAAAGTTGTCACTTTTAATTTCAGTTTTGATTACGAATTTGTTAAGTATACCTAGTCCCACAAAATCTTCTCCCCTGGTAAGCATAGTTAATATATGGGCCATATTCCATACTCCTAGGTTTAGCTAAATAAGTCTGACTTTCTAATGTACCTAAAATGACTACTTCAAGTTAGAAGACCTGTTAGCTCCGATTTGGCATGTCTAGCTCACTGTCCGAGTTTACACCAAGCAATATTTGCTGGCCTATAAGTGATTTCAAACCTCTCAAGTTCAGAGAACTGCATACAAACGGTGTACCGATTATCGAAGTAAAAGTAGTTTTCATACCGAAGGCGGGTACAACTTTACACGTCAACACTAAACACCTCCGACTTATAAGCTTATCCTATATATAAGACTTTTATTAGCTCCCTAACATATGTACATATTGCAAGGGCGGATAAGTAGAAAAGTCTTCAAGGTTTCAGGAATACCTACTCGATGTCTGCATTTTTGGACGATACGGGCGCTTTAAGCAACATAAGGAAAGATGCTGGGTTTCGTATTTATACATCGTTAGACAAGTGGAAAGAACTGTATGTGTTAATATAAGGGACGCTCTCAGAGGTATCCATTTTGTAGCATCAGCTTTGGACTATACATTTTAGAGCACTGGACCGATAAATTGGCCAATATCAGAAATATATGGGCAGAGCTAGTCCACACTTCGGCCCACATTCGCAATCGATGTCCAACTACATCAAACCATAACAAAACTCCTGAAGAATTATGGTCAGGAAAGATTCCTAGCGTTTCATATTTCAGGGAGGTAGGGGCGAAGGCATTTGCATTAAACAAAGCTGGAAATCAAAGCAAGTTCGAGGCCAGAAGCGAAGAGTTTGTGTTGATAGGCTATTGTGAGGATGCTAAAGCATATAGGCTGTGGAAAAGGGGCACGAGATCAGTAATCAAAAGTCGAGACGTAGTTTTCATTGAGGATTCTGAAAAAGAAAAACAGTATAGACATTTTGAGATTGATACTGCAGCAGGAACTGGAGAAAAAGGAACGGGAGAAGCTGAAACGAATTTAAAAGAAACATATAAAGCAGAAACAGGTGCAGCAGGAATAGATTTTGAACAAAAAGAGAACAAAATTAAAACAGAAAGTGACAGAAGTGATAGCTCAGAACAAATATCGGATGAGGAACAATTTGAGGAAGCTTTAGGTAACCAAAATACAAGCTGTGACGAGAATGGGGTAGACACAAATACAAACACACCACGTGACGAGAATGGGGTTAACTCAAATACCGGTACACCAACAGTTGAGGCTGTAGAAAATCCAAGACCTAGGCGAAACATTCCCATACCCAATTATAAGGAAACCTCCTATGAAGAACTAATATCAGAGGAGGATAAGGAAACTTCCTATCTAGCTGATATTGACGATCCTAAATGCCTAAAAGACATTGAATTTTCTCCAGATGTTGAAGAATGGACCCAAGCAATGAATGTTGAAATAGACTTTTTGAACAAAAATAGAACCTGGGTACTCATTCCGTAACTTTTAAAACGATAATCGTCCGCGCGATAGTAGTCGACGATCTCGTCATCAATTTGCTTTCCGTAACTCTATCACTATCGTCTCGTCTCTCGTTTATTTGGTATAAAGTTTGAGAACATTATTTCACAAAGTTTGAGAGCTTTCCGTATCGCTGTAGCTCACAAACTGTAGTTTGTTAAACGATTTCGCTTGAAGTGTTTGGTGAATGTATCCTAGACGACAACCGCCTGTCAGTTTTATTATTTTCAAAACCCTCAAAAATGCTCTTCTGATAGATAAAAGCGTTGAATAAAACTTCTTAGATAAAAAAATGTGGGATGAATTGCAATTTTAAATGCCGATAGCCTGCCCACAAAATCCGTGACTGCTTGGAGAAAGTGATATTTATGTTTCTTAGTACATTGGAGTACATTGTTTTTGTTTTTTGTGGAAAAACATAAGAAATCATTATCCGCACAGCGTATTTTTTATTCCATCCCTTATTTTTAGCGCCAACTCCTTCAACCGGTTGGGTTTCCAATTCCATCTTGCACATTCTTTGTTTAGGTAGTTGTCATCGCCAAGTTTTCGTTTTTAATTGCCGTAATGTAATCTTGAACATTATAATCATTTAAAGTATTACGAAGTCAATTTTCACAATTAAAGTCATGAAAAATATTCTAATTGTCGGAAAAATACACATATCAATGCAAGACGATACCTCTTTATCTATCGTGCAAACGCTATCGTCTTGACGATAGTAGTCTGTCGATTATTGAGTTACGTGAAGCAAATGTTGAATCGTCTAAACGATATCGCCCGGACGATAGACGATTATTAAAGTTACGGAAAGCAAAGCTATCGTCGAAACGCTATCGTCTGACGATAATCGACATACGGAATGAGTGCCCTGGGAAATCGTAGACCGTCCTAAAGATAAAAATGTTATCGGATGCCGGTGGGTATTTAAAACTAAGCGTAACTCAGATGGAACTGTAGAAAGAAGAAAAGCTAGGCTTGTAGCAAAAGGATTCTCACAAATGTACGGGGTAGATTACTTTGAAACATTTGCTCCAGTTGCTGAGATTAGCTCTATTCGAATGCTTTATGCTATTGCTACGGATTATAATTTGGATCTCCACCATATCGACGTTTCAACAGCTTTCTTATATGGAGATCTTGATGAAGAGATCTTCATGGAGCAGCCAGCAGGTTTTGTAAACGACAAATCAAAAGTTTGCAAATTAAAAAAATCAATATATGGTTTAAAACAATCGGGCCATCAATGGAACAAAAAGTTAGATAGCAAACTACAAGAAATCGGCTTCACAAATTCAAATTATGATAAATGTTTCTATTTTAAAAAACAAAATGGAACAGATACATATATCACAGCCTATGTTGATGATTTAATTATCGCAACAAATAATAATTCTGAATATACTAATTTAAAATCGCATTTAAAAAAATACTTTGAAATCAGGGACATGGGCGAACCAAAACTCACTATAGGATTGGAAATTTCGCGGAACCGAAAGCAGAAAACTCTATCAATCAGCCAGTCGAATTACATAAGGAACTTGATTGCAAAATACAATTTGACTAATTGTAAGCCGCGAAATCTACCATTACCACCTAAAACCAAACTTGAAAAAGAACCACAAATTGATGGCGAAAATAAATCAATTAAACAAAAATCCTATCAGGAACTCATAGGGAGCTTGCTTCATTTAGCTACATTTAGTAGACCTGATATAGCATTTTCCGTAAATACACTATCGCAATATAACCAAGATCCAAGAGTTCAACATTGGAACTCAGCTATTTCTGTTCTTAAATATTTAAAAGGTACTGCAAATACTAAAATTTCTTATTGCAGATCTGAGAAGCCAATTATTGCATACGCTGACTCAAGTTATGCCGAAGATGTCAATGATCGAAAGTCGCAATCTGGTGTCGTTTTTGTTCTGTCCGGTGCTCCAATCGAATGGGAATCCCGTAAACAATCTATCGTGACGACATCCAGCGCGGAAGCTGAGTATGTAACTTTGACGTCAGCTGCAAAACGAGCAAAATACTTTAAACTTTTGCTTGTCGAACTTGGTCTACATAATGCTGATGAACCAATAATTTTATACACCGATAGTCAGAGTGCACAGTACATAGCCAACTATAAAGGACGACGTTCACGTACCAAACACCTTCACATAAGGTACCACTACATTCGTGAAGCTATAACTGATGGGACTGTATACCTGAAATACTTGTCGACGGACAATATGTTAGCCGATCCACTAACCAAAAATGTATCTTTACCAAAACATAATAATCTTTTTACAAATCTTGGAATAACCTTTTTGAATTAAATTTTGAATTATAAAGTGTTGAGAGGGTATATTAAATATAATGAATTAATACTATTGTCCTATGGCAACACTTACAATTATTATTTAATACTGCCATCTGTACTTTGAATATAACTATTTCTTATTCACCTAATTCACCTAATCTTGACATATTATATTTTGTTCTTTTATCTAATCCTTCACTTGAATAAAATACTTCCTTGTAAATAGACGTCCAAGCTTTTATTTTTTCTTGAGGACTTTTTAATCCACAGCCATCGCTAATTATCAGCTCTGATACTCTACAGATTTCGACAGGAATAAGAACTCTATCGATTGTTCAAAAACCGGTAATCTTCGAGGCCTTGAGAAAAAAATTGAATGTAAGTTCTTTAAGCCTATCTAAGAACTTTCAACCACAAGAACCTAAAGGGTCGCATCAACCTGTATAGGAAGACGTGAATAACTATACATAAGGTTGCTAGATAGGAGTGTAGTAAAGGGTCTTCTAATAGGGACATTCCAACTTTGACAGCGGCCATATTAGTGAAGCTACATCTTCCAAATTTGCTGTCATTTATTCAGTCAGTTTTTTGAATTTGGTACCAATCCACATGAGATCAAAGAGCGTGAAATGCATAGTAAAAATGTCACTGTTTGGTGTGGAACTTGGGCTCACGGCGTCATCGGTTCATATTTCCAGCTCAAATAGTTTATTGGTCGATGATTACCAACTTCTTTTGACTTTAATTGGATGATATGGACACCAACGCTGTGCGGTTTTAACAGTACGGTGCTACGTGAAACAAAGCTCCTGTCCAATTGGAAATTCTTCCGATTCAAAAGGCTTGTCATAATCAAGTGGAGGTAATGTGAATTGGCCCGTTAGGTTTTTTTTTGTGAGGGAGTGTTTCCAGAGTGCGCAAATATTGTACCATTGTAAGGTTCTGATACAAAAATTTGTACTACTTCTTCCTGTTTTTAGTAAAGTCTTCGAAAAACTTGTAAAAAATAGAATAGCAAACTTTTTAAACAGAGCAGAGTTTTTTAACCCAAATCAATTTAGATTTCAGAAAGGTAGATCGATGGAAGATTCGATGTTACAGTTCTGTGCACAAATAATGGTAAATCTCGACGGAAAAAAATGTACGGCTGGTTTATTTATCGCCAACCACGATATTTTGTTAAGAAAATTGGAAAAAGTTGCATTTAGTGGCTACGCACTAGATTTGTTTAGGTCATCCTTTAGAGATAGGTCGCAAGTAGTGAAGATAAGTGAGATTAGGAGTTAAATTAAGATCTCCAATTTGGGTGTACCCCAAGGATCTGTTTAGGGACCAATTTCGTTTCTTATTTATATTAATTCACTTCTTGGACTTAATTTTAAAGGCGCACCTGCTGCTTTTGCGGATTATATAGATTTGTCTTATGGTTTAAACAGTCCTTTGGATATAGTCTATGACATTAATTGGGATCTAAACTTATTGAGAAACTGGTTTGCTGAACTGAACTGGTTTTAAACCTGTTTTTTCCTCAATAAATATGGATGCGAATGTTTTTTATTAGTCACCTGAGTGCCAAAAATAAAATTGGTTTAATAGTAATTATTGCAGGTACGTATCCTTCCTCATTTTGTGATAGTTTAAGTTGCAGCGACAATTGTTTCTTAACTGACGCAGTTAATGAATATAAATATTTAGGGCTTACAATTGATTATAAAATGAGCTTTTCGATATACGTAAAAAGAGGAAGTATTTTCGTTGCGAACAATAAAAACAAAATTTGAATTCCTACTAAAAAGTCTACACAAAAAAAAATTTATTTGTTTGCTTTACATCAGCGATGGTTTAGAAGAAAAGAAAAGTTGGAAAATTCTCAACAGGTGGCGTTGTAGGCTTACATCTGTGGCCACGAACCATAACCGCTAAAGTCGACTTTAGACAAAATTGAGATTTTGATGTTATTAGACTCAGCGTACTCACATCTATTTTGTAATTTTGTTCAGCTTTCTATCTTAAATAAGTGGCAACAATTTCAAGAAAACGTAACACCCTAGGACCCTTTTTTTAGTTTGGATTAAGGAAAAAAAACCAAACTAAAAAAGAAATAAATTTATTATCTAAAGTCGACTTAAGCGGTTTTTCCTTGTGGCCACAGACATTACATTTCTCATGGGGAAACGCACTTTGAAAAAAAAAAAAAAAAAACTGGATAGAAATCGAGTAGTGACACTTCAAATATAGAAAAAAATATTTTCAAAATCACAGTTTTGATCTTTTGTGATAGAAACACTTTAATGCTAAGTGCGAGAGAATCAACAGGTGGCGCTGTGGTCGATCTTCAGAGCCGCTCAACCGATTTCAATGAAACTTTGTGAATGTGTATGGTTGATTCCAACTTGAAAGCTAGTATAGTTTTGGGCCATAATGGAAACGAAGTGCAATCAAAAACAATACAAATAGAAAACCTTGGATTAAAAATAAATAAATAAATATGTTGGCGCGACAGGTCTGTGGGACCCAAGGCCTAGCTTCTCACAACCATTCGTTTTGTGTGGGTTTTCAATTTTTGGGACGAATGGAAGGGATCTAGAGCTTTACGCCGAGTCCAAACGGCTAATTGAGAAGCTCTTTCTCGGATGTTTGTCAGACGTTCGCGAGAGGTGGCGCAGTGGAAAAATCTTAAGATGTAATTTGGTTCTTTCGTTAACAAAGCCATTTGCAAAAAATAATCGGGATAGAAATCGGGATATGGCACTTGCCATATAGGTAACAAAATAATTAAATTACTATAGGTATCTGGACATTTATGAAGCTTTGAATTTTTGTAAATGGTGTTCAACACAATGGGGCAGTAATCAAAAAGGGCGCCGTTGCACCTCCCTTAAAAAGCGACTCTGCGAATTGTGGCGGGACTTAATACGAAAGGCACGGGCAGCGCCGTGGGAGTACAGCTAGTATTATATAATATATTATTTCTATTATTAAACTTTAAAATATAATAATTTTTTGATAATGCAAATTCTGTTATAATTCTGTTCTGTTTGTATAAGCCCATTGAAGTGGCATTTAACACTATTTTTAATACTTAGTATATAAAAGTAAAGAATGTCGCTCATATTTCTTATGTTCAATATACTTTTAGTAATAATGAAATTCTACGTTTTATGAATTTTTCATTATTCGTAATAGATTTAGCGGCTTTAGTGCCGCTTTTTTGTCGAACCGATTTCGGCGTAGTATTTAAACTGATACTGATGAAATATGCTCCAAATTAAAGTTGAATTCCCGTATGTGTATTCCCGCACGCATTTTTAATTCTTTTGCCTTAAATGTCATCGTGGTCGGTTTAACAGATTCTTGACCATTATTGCGATTTTAAGGTACCTAAATCCCTATCCACTCTCGCTTGCTTTTATGTCATCAATAGTCGATTGGTTTCGATTTCCTATATTCATTACATGCTGTCAAAATCGCAAGCCCTTGCTTACTCTCCCTCCCTGTCAAAGTATTCCATTACACACTTGCATAAAATCAAACTCTTGTTCATCGTAAAGTAGGTGCTATATTTATTTCAAAAATAAATAACTTTCACTTGCCGTCGAAGAGCAATTGGCGAAGAAAAATTACAAAAATATGATATAGTCCACCCATGGGGCAGCCACACTTGGCAACGATTGCTCTGAAAGATAAACCTTTTCACTTTGACAGGCTTTGTACTGAATTATATTTTCAATTTGTCATCTCTTCACTTCACAGAAAACGTTCGTTTTTCTCCTCTGTTTCGTTGGAGGTTATTTCGAGCAACCTCATTCCATAAATCATAGATCTGGCTGGATCCCGAACCAGACCGCACCAGTTATGAAGTAGGTTTCATTTTTACAAGGCGACCTACAATTTTTCACAACACAGTCCATCCGACCAATCGACCGAACGACTGACTTCTGTTTGCTTTCTTCGCTCAAGCGTTTAACCATTTTATTTCTCTGCTCAATTGAGGGTGGCAAACGGGCGGACACATACAATAGAATCATAACAGTAGGTATGTACAAACTCCTGAAAAGCAACGAATTAAATCCAGGATTAGATGACAGAAATTGTTTTGCCCTGCGCTGGGAGTACGACTGTGTGTGTGTAGTACGAACGAGACCAAATCAAGCGACCTGCTACAAGAATAATTTTCCAGACAATTGAATCGACCGATTGTCATTTCCCTCCTCCTCAGATATGGTTTCTTTTGTTTTTCCAGCCTTACTGGGTTGGTGCGCGCCCTTTTGTTGCCTGCGGTGAAAGTTGTTCAATGGTTCATACACCGGGACTAATAAATGAGTGGAGTTGTCCTTTATAGTCCCTGACTGACAACAAGCACTTCATTACCTTGGGCCTGGTTGGGTTTTTTTTCTCTCCTGTTTTTGCTGTTCCTTTGTTTTTCTCTCATTCTATTTTTTGTTGTTGGCAATTTATAAGTAACGTTCTTATCTTTGTCTTGACGGACCATTGACCCTGCCCCAGCCGAGAACCCTTTAAACAAGTGACCCCTGTTTTTAATTTTATTTGCCTTGTTTTGTTTTTCTGTTGGGCGAAGGATGTTTGGATTGAATTCTTTTTGAAATGTTTACCTAGCCCCTTGTGTGAAGCAATTACCCTTTTTTCGATTAGCCTTAGCTTTCGGCTATACAATGACCCAAACCTTTAAGCAGGGTTACCTTTGGGACCCCTTGGGGTCCGATTGAACCTTTCTTCAACACTCGGACCCCAGGACCCGCCTTTTTGAAAATAGCGCAAATCGGACCCCTTTACGAAAAAACAGGACACCTTTGAACGCCTATGGACCCTTTTTCGGAATTGGCTATTCATCTCATCACATCAGGAAGCAAAATATTATATTCTCTCTTTACATAGTCATCGACTTCGACTATCGACATCGAATCGACATAAATCTCGCTCTGACATGTATATTTTTAAAGCTAGCTACCTCTTCCTGTTTCCTTTGAGGACACAATGCACTCTCATAGTGAGTGCATTTTGTTTCTAATTCATGCTTTAAGCTAGCTTCATGACGTTTTTTTTAGATTTATAGCAAACTGAAAAATTTAATTTAAATGCTGTGTTAATCTATTGTATTTTTTTAATTCAGGTATAATAGGTACCTATATTTGTGCAATATCTATACCAATTTGCTTTTAGTAATGAAATTATTTACCAATAAGTGCCTATACAATATTCCTATACAATATGCCCTTAGCATAATGGCCCTTATTTTTTTTATGATTTTGAATGAATTAAAAACGTATGGGATACCGTTACGATGCGTTTTTTTTTAATTTCATAGGGGACCCTTTCTGAAAGCCAGGGACACCTTTTTGGACCCTTTTCGAAAATTTTCGAAGGTAACACTGCCTTTAAGTGTTTTGTTTACACAAACATCCTTAAGGTATATCTGCTCGAATTGTTTTTGGAGACGCAAAAGATAAGACAACATTAGCAGCATTATTAGTTCCCAGCAAATTTTGGAGCATTCCACGAACTGTGTGAAAAGAAGGAATATCTGAAATATCTATTTGTTTCCCAAAGCCCGTAGTTTTGAAGGTTGAGAGTATTTTAAAACTCGGAATAGCTTTAAAAGACAGGGATATCAAGAAAATTGGGAGTTTCATCCAAAATTGACAATGATTTCAAGACTGGCGGATGTAACCTACTCTGTTTATGTGGTAGCCCAAGTGAAGAACTCCGAAGGTATCTGATAATTGCCACCTAAGCCTCCTAACTTAACGTTAAGAGACACAGTCAGTGGATAGCCTTTCGTCAATGCAAAAGGGCGGTACGAAAATAATTTACGGTGACTCCTTGCCTTGAGGAACATCCTTTCTAAAATAAAACTGTAATACCTTTTATCGGTTTTTAAAGTATTTATTCGGAATAGATTTACGATATTTCTTATCGCTATCCGCTTTCAGGAAGCACAGATCTAAAATGATATCCGAGCAGAGGGTATTAAACAAGAAGGCGGCCTGCATTATTCTAGCTTTGGCATTTTAAAGACAAAAAGCAGCAGGCTGGAAGGTAACCCTTTTTATAATGACAGCGATTTCTTATGTAAAAGACTTCTTTAAAGCTTAAAAATGTCGCGGACAATCATATTTAACATCTGAAAAGCACTGCAACAATGGACTACAGTGTTCTTTAAGGCGAAGAAGCGGCTAAGATTGACCTTTCAACCATTTACATCTTTCAACAAAATTAAATGAACTCTTTAACTTTGCTTAACACTTGAAGTAACCTTGCTTTAGAGCTTACTTTTTCAAACTAATCTCATCTTAATCGTTAGCGCTTTGTCGGAAATGACTGATTAAAAGAGTGTACCTACGGAAAGCTAGGCCTTGGGTCTCACAGACCTGTCGCGCCAAAATATTTATTTATTTTTTTTTTTTGCTTACTTAAGCAAGAAGAAGATGTCATAAAACTGAACCCTTTTTGGGGTACAAAGATAAAAATTGGTAGAGGAAAATTCGAAGCTCGAATCTTGGAACTGCTACAGAGGGCACTTAACCTCGTTGCTGATTGTGCAAAAAAGTTGGCTTCGTTTCCCAAAACTTTTCATAGAAAAAAGTGAGTTGCATTCACAAAGAGCCAGAATCAGGGAAAGCTGAAAAAAACTAACTCTGGTTGTGAATTAAGGAAGTAAAACACCTGGCTTAAACTCTGAATGAAAGACTCATTTGGAACTCTCATCTCATGAAAACCATAGACAAAGGTAGGGAGCTAGGATCTCTCTGTGGATTAGCAGAAGTCAGACTGTTCTTATATGTCACGGCTTTACATACCCAGTCACATTATGCAGCATCAGCATGGAGGCAAAAAACGAGACAAATGCCAACACAAGACAAGTTCAATAAACTTCGACAGTAGCGCTGGAAGTCATCCTAAACAGATGCAGAAAGAAGACGCGAGACAAACGGCTTCATCCGAAATTACCGAAAACTCCCAGCTAATCCACCAGACTTTGTCTGGAACTGAGAGAAGATGAAATCCTTTGAAATGACCATGACAGACTACTGTTTACCCAAGTTCAACTTCAGCCAAAACTTCAAGGTAACATTCCCAAATTGCCAGAACTGGGAACAGAATAAACCAACATTTCCCAACGATTTTCATGTATGGTACACAAATGGATCCAAAACGAATGAAGGAGTTGGAGCTGGAGTACACTTTAAAACAAAAACGTTCATCTATACATGGAAACATGTAACTTCATATTTTAAGAGAAAATCTGTGCAATAGAACTGTGTCTCTGAGAGAATCTAAAAGAATCCATAACAAACAAAAAAAGATATTAGCTATGTACTCCCTCCGACAGCAAAGCTGCACTCCTAGCCATGAAAAGCTGTCAAATACAACATCAAAAATAGTATGGGATTGGATACAACTGCAGTTGAAGTCTTATAAGCGACGGTGAAGGGACCGATGAAATAAGGTCGTTATAACCGGCGCGCGGTCGCTATATCCGACTGCCTTCGACAAATATTCAGGAATAAATAAAACAAAATCACATAAAATGCTAAAGTTTTTGTTAAAGACGCGTGAACCACAACTATTTTAAAAGCAGCTTTCACGGCGGCACATCAAATAAACTGCCATAATATTTAAAAGACAATTTTTTTTTGATTTTCCCTCATTCCGTTGCTATAACCGACGACAATGACCAATTTTCTGTTCGAAAAATTCGTTGTTTTTTTATCCGACGACGAGTCGACGACGTTATATCCGACGGTTGAATATATTAAAATATAATGAACCAACCAAATGGAATGAAAGTGGACGTTATAAGCAACTGGTCGTTATATGCGAGGTCGTTATAAGTGACTTCCACTGTATTTACATCGCTAGCAAGCACAAACGGAAGAGTACAAATCTCATTTGGGTGCCAGAAAACAGCGCGAACACATAGGCAATGACATATTAGCCAGAAAAGGATCAGCATCGACCTGCATGATGCCAAGACCATCCTCTGGACTGCCCATCAGCGCTGATAAATTCTGTATTGAAACCTGACTGAAAAATCATTACTGGACTCAAACTGAAGATAACAAAGATGTTCATGCCAGACTTTTCCCACATAAGAACAAAACTACTTCTAAACCCAACTAGGAGTCAGACTCCTAGTCACAGGGTTCCTTACTGCACATTGTCAAGTAAAAAAAACTCCATGACTATTAAAATATGTAACACAAGATAACACTTGCACACTATGTAACGAGGAAGAAGAATCAGTAGAACACACTCTGTGTCACTGTAACTGACTCCGTATACAACAGTGGTTAAGTCAACCTAGATGCAGAAAACAGGGGTCGAATTACCGCATCCGTGATCGTGTAATACGTGACTGAATTTGTTATTGTTTTGCATGTAAAATCCACAAAATTCAGTGACGTATTGCTCGCTCACGAATGCGGTAATTCGACCCCAGATCTAATCCAATTTAGGGACAGCTATTACTCCTCCCCTTCCCCAAGAAGGGTTAAACGGATGGGTCTAAAAGTATTAAAAGGAAATTGATTATTTGCTATCTCCGTGTGTGAAACTGCATTTCCCAGTTGCAAGTGGCTAGAAAATTAAATACTCTAAGAAAAGAGCACACCACGAATATTTTTCCCTCAAAATGGTGTTAGAGGGGTCATTTAAAAAAAGCAGCAGTCTCTTAAGTTTTACTTCCCTGTCTAAAGTGGAAAGTTTCAAGCCGATGAGACTTGCAGTTATTTTTAATTTAAATTATGAAAAAGTCGTTTAAAAAGCGCAAGGGTCCATCACCTTGCCCCTCTAAAAGGGGTAACATTTCAAAAAATGCCGAAATACGTGTTTCATCAAAAGCTAAGTATGTATAGTCCTTTCAATAGTTTTCAAGTAAACCCGGTCCCAAAAAATAAATATTCCCATGCAACTGTCTTTACCCCCCTGGGAATTGCCCCCTAAAAGCGGTTGTTGGGAAAATATAACAATGAAATATAACAATAAATATATTTCGTTATTCTCTTTTTCTATCTTCAATCTTACATAGCTGCGGTAATTGTAAAAATAAGTTATAGCCCTCAACTGATAACCTGGTAACCCCACAAAGGGGGGTCATTTGTTATCTCGTGTTTTTAAAGACCGCTTAATTTATGGAGGGTTTCGTATCTTTAAAAAAAACCTTTCGTAAGCGTATAAACCTACAGCTAGTGGACTACATGCTCAAAGACTCATTATGACTCCGTGCAGTTTGGGGCTGCGTATTGATTTAGTCAGTCGTTCGGGCAAACTCTTTTATACAGTTTTTTTGAAAGCCTTAATCAATTTATGGGGTCTGAAAAAGGACATCCAGACACATCTGCCCTTGCCTTCTCTTATATCTCCACCAGATCCTTCCTCATCTTCCGCCCACCTCTCCAAACACACTCTACTTTCTTATCTACAACCTCCATGGCCCCAGTCGACTACGACTTCCACTTAAAATGAAACCCTCCTGTTTCGCAACCAATTCGAGAGGCTTTTAGCCCAGTGAAAAAAGCTCTCATTTTAATCACTGGCATTCTCAAAATCTGGGTTACTGCCTATATTTCAACCCAGGTCCTCCGCCTGTCCTTCCCCTGGTATATGGCTTGCTCTATTTCATATGCAAATGAGTCGCCTTCCATTCCTTCAACTTGATGATGATGATTTATAAAGCCAGGTGCTCCCGTTTCTATGCACACATGTGTCATCGCGCATCTAAATACTATCCCTGACGTTATCCCATAAAATGGGTCAAAGTGCCACTTCAACCGTTAACTCTATCTCGTTCTCGCTTCCTCATATCTGGTAACACACACGCGCTGGAGGTTACTTCACGCATCCTTGATCATAGACCCCGTACATATTATATTCAGCGCCACCCCCCCTGCCACAGCGCCCACATTATAATTACTCGCAAAGGACCAACGAAAGAAAGTCATATAATTTTGCTAAGAGTTTCAAAACATCGAGATAATTTCTCACCTGAAAGAAAACGGCCGGGAAAAACTATCTTATGTAGAACAGAAAAGATACTTTTCCAACTCGGGCTCATTTCTCCGAACGGGAACAAGAAGTAACGAGGGGGAGATCAACAAATGTAGAGAAAAACATTTCACTCTAAAATATCCTTCTGTGCGGAGTGTACAATTTGAATGTGAATTGGTGAGGCTTTTCCCTTTTGGGGCGGTAGGACATTTTTGGATTTAATTCGTCTGTATGTGTGTGTTTGCAGTACTGGCGTGGAAATTGTGCGGCAGTGGTACGGAATGCAAAATTGATGGGTGCCTCTGATTTTGTCGGTTCGTCTACCTACAGCAAATTGTTAATAATAAATGAATATTGTATGCTGGTCGAGTGGGGGCTGGGGCTGACGAGCATTTGGGGAAATTCCACACGAGTGCGTTCCGACTTTAAAGAGCCCTACAGCTGCCGAATGCTTATATACCTACCCTGGCCCAGATGTTGTAAACAAGGATTCGTTTCTCTCTGCGCAATTTTAAGCAAAAGAATTCCACTCCTGGAATGTGGGTATAGACAAGGCAACCTGACGTGCCACCATTTGCATATGTTGCACCTCAAATGGTGCAGGTATCACGTACGCTAGTGTTGGCAGTTGAAAGTGTTCAAAGTGGTATAATTATTAGGACACGGGGAAGAGTTCAGTCAGCGAGATCTCCTCGCTGGGTGGGCTTCTTGTTCTTTGTTTCAGATGGATTCCTTCTGTGCCAGTGCAGCCAAGAGGCGGAATGAATTAGCTCAACAAACACACAAAAGAAGACCAGCACTATAAGAATGGAAAAAAAATAACGACGAGATCCTTATACGACATACGTCCACGGCTGCAGCAAAGCTTCAATTTTTGTTCCTTTGCCTCATCAGGACATCTGCAATGAACACAAAAGAATGCCCCCAACTACTTTGTCACTCATCCCCTTCGAGTTCTGCGGGAGTGTCAGTGGACAGACACAGTTTATGTGTCTATGTCCTGACACCACCTGTTCTTTGTTTGGGCGCTGTGTGTGCTCAAGGCTCAGTGAACAAAATAATAATTTTATTGAAATTAGACGAGTCCCAGCAGCCCAGTCCGGCCACAGAAAGAAAAAGGGGGACCGATGTCAACAACCTGGGCCATTGAACGCAAGGTTGCTTTTTTCACTACACATTTCTGTCTGTGTGTGTGAGTGTTCCTAATGACAATAGTTAGGCATGTGACGGACAAGTATAGTGGATACAAATTCTTTTCAATGGCGCAGCACTGATCTCGGCTTCGCTTCGCTGCAGGGTATCCATAATCCATTATCCCTCCAGGTATACCTATCGGGAGTAGCCCCTGAAGTTATCCAGTTTGCCATTCATTCGTGTAGGTCCGGCCTATTGAAGCGTGAAACAGGATGAAAAAGGGATTTCATTATACCATGTTGGTGCGGCATGAGTGTAGGTTGTACGTATGGTTGGGTGATTGGTTCTGGTGTTGAAATTTCTTTGAAAAAAAAAAATCCATCCTTGTGTGCACAGTAGATACTACCAACAGGGACATGCAGGAACAAAGTGGACACAGGCAGAGGAATTCCTAAATTATTTCTTGCCTTACACAGGATGAGGGCTTGTCGTACATTTTGTTTGTCCTTCTCGGTTTTTTGTTGTAATATTTTTTGGGATTTTATAGTGGGGACAGGTACCTAGATGACAACGGGTAACGGGATGAGGTTTATATTTACTTTTTGTTTGCTTTGGGAGGCGTTCAGGTTGAAAATGAAAGAAAAGCTTATCCTCTTTCATCGACCTATTGTCGTAGGTAAGAGCAATTTAATTTTTTTTTGTTCGTGTTTTTTTAGGAGTGTGTCTACTGTTTTTATTATCTGCAACAAAACAGGAGTAAGAGGAGGAATATTATTTGCATTATAAGCTTTGCGTTGATTTATGCTCGCAGGTAGGTAGCTACTTAAATTTGGAAATTATGTCTGGCTCCAAAGTAATCTTTTAATGTTGACAGCTGGAGTTGATCAGCATGTGATTTATGGATTTACCCCTGGTCTGCCACTTCCCAAATGCGAAGCCCAATAAACTAGATCATTTAGGGAAAAGCTGGATCCGCCTCAGTGACTATTGAAGAATTTTTTTTGCGCATACCTTTCAACCCGAAGATCGCAGCGCCGCCAATTAAGATAACCCAAGACGTTTGGGCAAAAAGCGATAAAGAAAAGGCGGACGTTTTCGCCGACCATTTAAAAGAAACCTTTAGGCCGTTCGATGGCTAAGCGCTTAATAGAAATATTAATGCATCGGACAGAACATCTGAAAATAATGCAGTAAGAAGCGCTACACTCACCGAGCGCTACAGCTCGAGCAAGAAATAAAGAAACTCGAGCATAAAAAAGCTCCGGGTTACGACCTGATAACGACAACAAATCAAATGTTACCCTCGGAAAGCATTAACTAAGCTTCTGCACATTATAGACTCCGCGATCAGATTACAAAACGTTTATAGTCAATGGAAAATCGCAGAGGTCATAATGGTTCTTAAACCAGGGAAACCACGGAATGAATAAAAGTCCTACAGACCCATCTCGCTCCTTTCAATTATTTCCAAAGTTTTTGAGAGGATATTACTCAGACGCTTACAACCAATCATAGAAGAAAACCATCTTATCCCTGACCACCAATTTGGGTTTAGATGCAAACATTCGACGATCGATCAAGTGCATCGGATAACTGACGTAATAGAGAAAGCTTTAGAAGAAAATAAAATCTGCTCTGCCGTATTCTTGAACGTTTCGCAAGCATTTGATAAGGTGTGGCATGAAGACCTCAAGTGCAAATAAAGTTCTCCCGGAACGGTTATGGAAAATTCTAGATTCGTATCTAGAGAACAGACTCTTTCATGTTAAACACGGAAACGGATATTCGGAATTTAAGGAAATAAGGGCAGGTGTGCCGCAAGGAAGTGTCATTGGGCCACTCCTGTAACTATTATTTACGCGTGATATACCACAAACAGAAGGTACTACCAATGACCAAAGAAACAAACAAAATACTACAAGGTGCGCTTAACCGGGTCAATGAATGGACAATATCTTGGAGGATCTTAACGAAACGAAATCGGTCCATGTGGATTTTACATGTAAGCAAACAAGTAACTTGCCTGTATTTATAAATACGGTACTAGTTCCATTTGCAAATGAGGCTAAATATATCGGAGTGACTCTCGACACAAAGTTGAAATGGAAAACGCATGTAAAAAAGAAATGCGAAGAACTTAAAAACAAATATAAAAAAAAAATTAAATAAATAAATATTTTGGCGCGACAGGTCTATGGGACCCAAGGCCTAGCTTCTTACAACCATTCGTTTTGTGTGGCTTTTCAATTTTTGGGACGAATGGAAGGGATCTACAATTTTACGCCGAGTCCAAACGGCTAATTGAGAAGCTCATTCATGACAGTTTTACTCTCGGATGTTTGTCAGACGTTCGCGAGAGGTGGGAAAACCCTTAAGATGTAATTTGGTTCTTTCGCGATTCGAACCGGGTACCCCTCGCTTAGTAGCCCAACACACTACCACTAAGCCACTACGACGACAAATATAGAGAAGTTTATTAGTTACTCGGAAATTATTCCAAGCCTAACCTCGAGAACAAGCTTTTATTATATAAGCAAGTGCTTAAGCCTGTATGGACGTATGGTATACAGTTATGGGGTTGTACCAGTGACACAAATTTAAATATCTTGCAAAAACTTCAAAATAAAGTGTAAAGATCATTCGTCAGTGCACCGTGGTAGATACATTAGAAATGAAGATCTCCATAGGGAGCTCGGATTCCCCACGGAAAGGATGGAAAAGTTGAGCTCGAAAGCATATTAGGACACGCGAAATGAATTTTTTTCAATATTATTTTGCAACTGCCAGTTCGCAGCAAAACTCTTTTGAAAAAAACTAAACCGTTGGCATATTACTACGCCGAATAATAAAAAAAAGCGTATATTTTTAGGCTACTACTACTAAAGTCAAATATTTCGTCGACCTTCTTTAAATGGTTCAGAAAAGGTAAGCTGGACCTACCAAAAGCAACATTTTTTAAAATTAAAAAAAAAGATTCCATTCGAATTCTACTAATCCACATATATCAAAAGAAACGTCTTTTTAATAGCTATCAACTCGTAAAATAAAACATTTTTTTGCTTCTCTCTAAATGTGTCAAAAAGTAAAAAGTTCATTTTACGACCCTAAGGTAAGCTAAGTCCAACCAAAACAAACATTTTGAAAAATGTAAAATTAATATATACCGATCGTATCCTACTATGCGGCATAGCTGAAAATCTGAAAATAAGCGTGTATTCATAAGCTATCAGTCACTGTAATAAAATAATTTGTCGCTCTTCTCTAAATGTTTGAAAAAGTAAAAAGATTAACAACTGTCATATCTTCGAAAATCCAGTTCGCTCACCAACTCCTCTGTTTCTTATGGAAAACTCCAAAAAACGAATCAACAAATAAGTATGGATATGTTTCTTGTTGGAATTAATAAACGGAGATTTCTTTTGTCATTTGGTCCATGTTTCATTAAAATTTGATGAGAAATAACGTCGTAATCGGTACGACAACAAAATATGAAAAGGCTATCATTATAATGACGATGCTAAGAGTGGTCATAGGACAGGGTTCGGACTTTAACAATCCATTTATGCAGTAGATTTTTCGAAAAAGTCGAGTAAATCCGAGTTTTTCGGAGTAGATTTTTGTAATTATTAAAAAAGTGTCAATTATTCCTATGACGGAGTTTAAATAAACGTGTCCTTATTATTTGTTTTCATTATTTTTACATTTAATAACAAAAACATAAGTTTAAATTTCACAATTAAAATAAATAAAATTAAAATAGATCACAAATATTTAATTTCATCTTTCGTAATTAAATGTTCGCATCATTCCTAATATATAATGTTTCATTTCTTAGAAAAACTTTGCGAACTTAAAATTCAAAATAAATTTTTTTAGCACCTTTATAAATTGTAACAAAGCTTTAAAAATTTGGGCTCTTTTTTCCAGTACCTAGACATTTAACAAATATTAAGTTTTCAAAGGTTTTAGGATTTAACTTATTTCTAATTAAATTCATTTCAGACAAATGTCTCTGCCCATGATTGTTTGTGACTTAAAATGTATGATAAAAAAAGAGATATGCTTATAGGCTTCTTTCCAGATTTTTTTCCCTTATTTCTTCAAATGAAAAAAGAAAAATGTAAGTTCACGTAAATTGAAAAATAGCAGTAGATTGCTAGTCAAGCGAAGCAACGTAGTAGATTTTATAAATTTTTCTTTTTTTTCAAAATCGAGGTAGATCTACTTCAATTGCAGTAAAGTCCGAACACTGTCATAGGCTTTATAGCGCTTGTAAAAAAATGGTAGTCTAGAGGTCTATATTTGAACCTGATATTCTCCCTAAGGAGTGGTTCTTACATATCTGCTTCTGCTACTTTAAAATTTTTCGACAAACTTAAATTTAACAGAAAAGAGCCGTTTTTGTCATCAAAAACACAGTGAAGCAACGCATCCCACGTCTTACAAGCCTATCGTTCCCTAACCGCAGCTCGTTCGGTCTGCAGCTCCTTGAGTTCGCGAACCTCGCACCAATTACATCTAATTAAAAATGTTTGTGCGCTTCTGATTCTTCACAGTGTCAAACATCTGAATCAGGACTTGTCTGTTTCTAGCACCAAGCACACAAATTAATTTTATACCTAGAGCAAATGTATTTCTTTGAAAAACCATTGTTATGTTTCAATTAAGATCCATATAAAAGATTAACACGTTTCCCATACCCGAGCGCACATTACCTCAAGGAGAATGAAAAGACAAAAGATTGTAACAAATTGCACCCGCACCACACTCCAATTATTTGCAACACAAAAATATTTCCAAGAAGTTGTTACAGGTATATACGTCAGCTATACGTCGAGTTGGCGCAAATCCTGGAAAAGTGAGTTTGCTTGTTTTATCTTGTGTGTACCATTTGGGGAAAAGTAAAAGCACACAGCACCCACAAACTGTATTCAATCTGGGACCTTAAATCATGCGCTCCACAGCACAGCATGTATGTCATCGCAGCTACAACGCACAACAACGCCCAGCAAAAAAGCCGTTCAACATATATATCAAATTGCAACTTTTCCTTCATTACCTGCCATGCAAATTATGCACAGCTATATCCTGTGCCAACAGAAAAAAAAGTACTTACATGGTCTACATTTGTAAGCAATCTCCACGAACTTTCTTATCCCAGAACAAGGATCTCCCGATAGCGACTTGGCGGTGGCAGCAAACTTGCAATGGCGTTTCTTTTGGCACGCATCGACAACCGTCTGTAGAAGCACATACTGCAATGGAAGAGAGAGCGAAAAAAAATTGACAAATAGTAAGACAGTCGAATAATAAGGACTAAAGGAAAGATTTATAAAAATGACAAATGACCTGCAAATCACTGCATACTGCTCCTCCCGCACAGGCAAATAAATCAAGGGAATATGACAAAATGGTTTCGCCGCACCTAACCGTGTATATAACAGCTGTACCAGGGGAGAATGTCATGTCCAATGAATTATCTTCTGGTAATATAATTTGTTATTGAGAATTTGTTTCATTGTCACATATCATAGATTGTCTGGTGCGCATTCCACATGTCACATTCAGTGTTCGTTGGGTTGGAATTTTATAGATGGTATATGTAGGTACAAGCGAGGTCAGTCCCACATATTATTATGTTGGTATCTTACCGATTTTAACTACCTAGCACGTTATGACATGGATGACAGGTGTCAAATGATGTTCAAAATGAGGTTCGCTCAAGATTGGCAACGTCACACTTATAATTTTGACTCTAATTTGAAAATGGCTCCATGTAAGGTAAGATTTAACACGTTGAAACACTCCCCTCGGGAAAATCGAACCTAAAAAGCTTCAAGGGTATATAAGTTCTCCATTTAAATTGTTGTAAGTTTTAGTCCGCAGGGAACGAGCTGCAAGTTAACTTTAGATTTGAGAACGTGATATCCTCGAGGATGTCAAGTGTGGTGATAGGTGACGTACTTTGGTTTTCTGCCATGTGGCATCTTTTCGCATTCCGAGGAATAATTTTGTTAAGCTACTCTGAGCATCTGCCACGGTAGTACCTATCAGCGACTGGTACCGGATTTGATGTTGGTATAGGATATCCTATTAGCATCTCTTGAGATACACATGTAAGGGTTTTCCAAAGAAAAATACCATCTTTTGAGATAAATGATCGGATATTTATTTCATAATAAAGAGGAAGGTATCAGCCAAATGGCCGCAACGACCACGATTACAGGACCATATCCTTTTCATGAAATTTTCCATAACAAAATCGCAAAGTGGCTGCCCTATATCCTCGATAGACTCACGAATTCCATCTTTGAGGTCTTGAATCGACGCTGGGCTGTTAGCGTAGACCTTATCTTTCACGTGGCCCCAAAAGAAAAAGTCGCAAGGTGTTAAATCGCAAGATCTCGGCGGCCAATTGTGATCACCTCTTCGAGAGATAACATGGTCCAGAAACTTTTCCCGTAAAAGATCAATGGTTTCTTGGCTTGTGTGGCACGTACGTCGTGTTGTTGAAAGTAAACATTGTCCAGATCAATACCATCCAACTCCGGCCATAATGACGTTTGTTCTTTTCCAAAGAACGACGAAGAATGGACAAACCTGGGTTTTCTTCAACACTTTGGGCTACAGCAGCAACATTCTCAGTTGTTCTTGAGTGACGTGCACGGGTTTTATTCTTCACATCACTAACTTGTCCCAACAGCTCGAATTTTTCCACCAATTTCAGTATTGCGGTCCGACAAAGTGCTTCACGACGACCAAAAAATGCTTTAGTTTTGCGAACTGTGACTGCAAAATTTTCACCATTTTTGTAGTGAATTTTTATATTTGCAATGCGTTGTTGAAGAGTGTATCGTTCCATTTTTAGTAATGGCGTAGTTTATACTTGTCAAATGTCAAAATATAACAGCTTTAAAAGCGACAGCTACCGAAGTAGCGGGCTATTCAAAATAACACCTATTATTGGAAAACCCTTTATATGGAACAGCGCTTTATAGGGAATCAGGACTTTGAGTCTCTTTGCTTTAAATAGGTAGCTTAAATTTGAAAATACTGATCTTGTGATGCAGGATAAGTGGCACAGCCGTTATACACCTGAAATTGACTGTGACTCCAAAAAGGTAGACATGGATTTCTTGAAACGAATGGGTTGTTCGATCATTTTAGTTTGTAGTTCGATGGATTTTTTCTTTGCAAAAGTGGTGAGCTGCATCTTATGTCGAAGATTTCCCTTTCCCACTGTAGATCTTCTTCGAAAAAAATTAAAATTCCCACAGCAGATCAAGCTTCATTCAGAGTTACACTGTTTGTGAATGAAAATTTATTAGTCCACACAGAGACATAAATTAATATGAAAAGAAATAGAGCTGGGGAAAGTATACACCCTTGAGGCTCTCCTCCGTTAATAGCAGACCAAACCAATCCAATGATAAAATGTCTGCTAAAATTCTATCTGAGCAGAAGAAAGCATTGCAGTGTTGTTAAGCGAGGATATAGAGCTAGCATTTTAGATGTTAAATGCTAAGACTCTGTTCGCTTGCCTATGACGTCCGTAAGTGGCTACATAGCTCAACGGCGCCAGTCCACCTGAGTGGGTAATAAGTCCACAACTCAAGTCGGTCAAAAGTCCACAATATTTCGGGTCTTCGTATGTCTTATAATATGTATTAAAACGAAGCGAAAAGTACGGAAATGTTTGTCAATTTAATTGTGTGGTTAAGTATACATAAGTACATATTAATTGATTAATCAGGCGTGTATGTCCGCTTTTTTCCAACCTGAGAGTATAGGTACCAGTAAAATTATTATAAACTCAATATTTACTGATAACGACACTTAAGACAAATATTAATAAAATTATTTAACATAAAATTTGAGTTTCTTAAAAACTAGATCTTAAATATTTGCTTATATTAATATTTAAATACAGTTTTTAAAAAAAATTCTAAAGTTATTCTTAAAAATTCGAGCGAATTTGTTTTTGTATTAGTTTTAGTTTCTAAGAAAAATTCTAAAGTTATTTTGAACAATTTGCGCGAATTTTTCAAAATAACTTTATCATTTTTTTTACAACTAAATTTAAAAATTTAAGGAAGCAAGATATACGAGTATGTATGTAGTTTTTGAGAAGCATGTGTACAGCACAACACTTTTTCTCCCCAAACCCGAAAGGAACTCGAATTCTTTGTTAAATAGTTTTATTAAAATTTGTCTTAAGTATGCTTTAAACACTTGCGTTGTTACACTCGTTATCAGTTAAGATTGAGTTTATATTAAGTTTGCCGGCATGCACGCCTTACTGAAAAGAAACACTGTTTCACAGGTACTTAAGAAATTCTACGAAAGTTAGCCCAAACACCACAACATAAGTCAAAAGTCCACAATAATTTTGTGTGGACACACGCGGCACACCCACACTGGTGGGTCAAATGTCCATTATGGACTTTTGGCCTGTGTTCTTATGACCCTGCGTCAGCTCAATAGGTCTCCAGTAGATGAGTGCGAAAATCCATGCTGAGTGTTTACAGAATCCGGTGGCCTTCCTAATGCCCGACTATGTAAATATTGACAGCCTTTTATTACCCGAGATTTTTTTTCCGAGGGTAGTTGAAAATCTTCTAAAGACACTATGAGAATAGCAAGCGCGTGCTCATAGTAGTGTCAGATTTTTACTGACTAAAAACACCACCCTTCGATAAAATGTTAGATACTGGAGCTTCTAGTTTCAGCTTCGACTGTTGGAATTCCAAAATCCCTGTGGATATCGTCGTTTCTAATATACCATGGTGCTTGTACAATTTCTCTGAGCACTTTATTTAGAAAATTTAAAATATTGGCATTCGTTTTCTTGGTATAACCCCAGAGTTGTATACCGTAGGTCCACACCGGCTTTAGGACTTGCTTGTAAAAAAGCATTTTGTTCTCGGTACTGAGCTGGGAATGTATTCCAAGTAACCAGTACATTTTTCTATATTTAATATCGAGTTCTTTAAGTTTCATTTTCACGTGCGAATTCCATTTCAGTTTTGCGTCGAGTCCCAGGTATTTGGCCTCGTTTGCAAAGGGTATTCGGGCCAAGTTTAGAAAAATTGGCAAGTCATTCGTTTTCTTATACGTGAAATTCACTTGGATAGATTTAGCTTCATTGAGGGTAATCCGCCAGTCCCTCGCCCATACGTTTTCCTTATTCAGTGCGATTTACAGTTTCGAAGTAGTTTCTTCGATTGAATTACCAACTGCTAGGATAGCGGTGTCGTCGGCGAATGTAGCAAGGGTAGTGCCATCTTCTCTTGGTATATCGCGAATATATAACAGATAGAGAAGCGGCCCAAGAACGCTCCCTTGCGGTACGCCGGCCGAAATTTCTTTAAGCTCCGAGTATTCGTTTCCATTTCTAACACGGAAGAGTCTATTCCCGAAATATGATTCTAAAATATCATACATGGGTGCGGGGAGAATTTGTCTTAATTTAAGTTTTAAACCGTCGTGCCACACCTTATCAAAGGCTTGTGGAATACGCTTGAGCATAGTTCTTTTTTTCTTCAAATGCCTTCTCGATTACGTCAGTAATTCTATGCACTTGGTCAATCGTCGGATGCTTGGTTCTCAATCCAAACTGGTGGTCAGAGATAAGATTATTGTCTTCTATTAGCTGTTGTAGGCGCCTTAGCAATATTCTCTCGAAAACTTTGGATACGACTGGAAGAAGGGAAATTGGTCTATACGATTTTACTTGATTTGGCGGTTTTCCTGGTTTTAAAACCATTATGACCTCCGCAACTTTCCATTGGCTCCGAACGTGTTTAAGTCTGAGCGCGGCATTTATAATATGAAGAATCTTAGTTAGTGCTTTTTTTGGTAGCACTTTGAGAACTTCTCCAGTGGTCAAATCATAACCAGGAGCTTTCTTAGGTCTTAGAGATTCGATTTCACGTTTTAGCTCCCTTAGCGTTGTACTTGTGAGTCTTAGATCATCAGATATAATTTCTATCCTATTAATTTTGTCGTTAACCGCTTGACCGTCGTACGGCTTAAAAGTTTCTTTTAGATGGGCGGCAAAAACGTCCGCTTTTTCCTTAACTTCCCTTGCCCTACTATCCGAGATATCATGGAAAGTTTTTAGACGTTTTTCGCACGCATTCCCTTCCTTTGTTTAAGTAACTTCCAGAAATAGTCCTACGATAGTACAACATGTTGAATAACTTACATGGTACCTACATGTAGGTTCAAGTTCCTGTGTACATTTTTGATGTGAAACATCTTATGGCGCGACTTGGGAGTAAAATCGATTCTTCAAAGCGGAAATGACCAAGCGGAAGTGCGTGACGGAAATTGGCCTGTCGCCATCGCTATGCCGCCGCCTAAAACTCCTTAACCACTCAACCGATTTTAATGAAATTTTGTAGGTGGGTATGGTTGGTTGTAACTTGATGGATGGGATAGTTTTGGACCCGATAGGTGGCGCTGTTGTCGATCTTCTTAACCACTCAACCGATTTCAATGAAATTTTGTGGGTTTCCATGGTTAAATGGAAAGATATATTTTTTTTTTTTTTTTAACTTAATTGTCAAAGTGAATACTTGTATGGGCACGCTGAAGTGAACTGAAGAAGCTAATTTTTACACAGATACTAGACTACTGAATCAGTTGACGATATGAAAACAAAATGTAAACAAAAACTCTCAAAAAAGAAAACTTTGGATGGGATTGCGTTATGAAAACTTTTTAAATTAATGAACATAATTATCTACTGGGCTGTATTAAGATTAAAATATTATAAAGATTTGGTTTTTAAATAAAATTTGTTAATGAAATTCAACTACATACAACACAGTTCAATTTAACATCCACATTTAGCGAGAGAAGTTTCACATCTGGCGTGTGGTCACAAGCACGCTCTCTGTTTTTTTAAGTGTCCTTATTGTAATAAAACATATCCTATCTCCCAATCGCGACGTTTTGCAATGCAACTGTGAAAATCGAATTGAATTTCGTGCCGTTATTTTTAAATCTATCCCGGACAAACATCACAAAGTGAGAAATCGCCCAATCACGTTATACATTATTGTATAGCCCACCCTGTGCATATAATTAACATCCCACCCCTATGTACTGCAATTCACTCACATAAACATTTCAACTCTAATCTGGCAACGGTTAGAAATCAAATTCAAAAATTAGCTATATGAATTCTTTTGACACCTATTGGTAGATATAAAAACCCCGAGTGATTCCACCTATTTGACGGCGATTATAAAATGAAATGAAATGAATAAATATTTTAAAATAAATTAATTTTCACAGCTGCCCATCATAGAGCATATAATCTGATCTTTAATAATCAACATCTCATTTAGTTAAATTAAATGGTCGTTGTTCCGCATAATCGCTTTAATAACATTCGCGCAAATGATACATTCATATGGGAACGCATCGCCTCCCACTTTTCAACTGTCAAAAAGTCGATTAAAATTTCATTAAAATAATGTGGTTCGGATTGGGAGGGCTTTGTTGTGCTTGGGTGTAGTTGTTTTTTTTTAATACAATATTTTGTTGTTCGTTTTGGAAATGCGAAAATATCCGCAGCCATAATGTGGCAAAATATACCATTCACCTAGTGGTGTCCGTGGCTGAGTCCTACCAACCGGATTCATCAGTCCTTGGTCAGTGGATATGTAGGTAGCGCAAAATAGTATGCCATGTCATTAGTGGGGAACAAAAATCATGATAAAATATTTTTTCAGTGAGTTTTTATTTTAAGTCAGTTCAACTGATGACATGATTTGTGTCACAATGCTTGTAACCTGTCTGGCGATGTAAGGCATTGTGTCAGTTACATTCAAAAATGGGTGATGGAATTTAATTTCAGTTGTCAATCAGTTAGGTACTATGGTTTTACTGTCCATGTCGTTCATAATCCTTTCAAATAAAAGTGGAACAATTCAATCTCAGCAACTAAAGTTCCATTAACCATGTTACTTTCAACCGAAAGTTAAGGTGGCAAGCGGTAGTCATAGTGGGTTGAGTGTTTACCTACGACCCAAGAGAGTAAGTTCGAGCTTCTGCGGGGAAGAACAATTATTACATGGGCATCGAACTTATAGCAAAGCGAATAAAATCGCTTTAAATGTTTTTTATTTTTTTATTTTTAAAGGGTTCTCCTTTTCCCAATTGGGACGGGTCGATCTTGGCTTTCTTATCTAAAACAAATAAATATTTCTATCCTCGGCCTAGCTCACAAGTCACAACCATTCGTTTTGTGTGAGTTTTCAATTTTTGGGACGAATGGAAGCGATCTACAATTTTACGCCGAGTCCAAACGGCTAATTGAGAAGCTTATTCATAACAGTTTTACTCTCGGATGTTTGTCAGACGTTCGCGAGAGGTGGCGCAGTGGAAAAAAAACCTTTAGATGTCTGGTTTGATCTTTATTATTCAGTCACTGATGACAAATCATCATGGCAAGCAACACGATTGAGCAGCACGTCAAGCTGGTAAGACTTACTTGTTACTCTGTGCAGACGGCAGAGGCGGTGGGCCTTTAAAGTCGACTTTCAAAAGTTTGTTGGCCAAAATCGTTAAAAATCGGTCAACAAACGTACGTCAAAGAAACGCCAGATCGGTCAAGAAAATTGCCGCAGTTCGTGAAATTGAGCAGGAGAATCGGAGTCAATTCTTCGCCATGCACTAGAAGTCGGCCTTTCGAAGAATTCAACTTGGCGAATTTTGCGGGATTTGAGCCTACATCGATCCGTACAAGATCCAACTGACCCAGACCCAGGAGATCAAAGTTAATATAGTTATAGACATCTCTCATTTGACTGGGCGGGACCCCAACTAGGATTAGGACCCCAACTTTGGAGAAAAAATTATTTATAGCGACAAGGTCCTTTTTGGGGTATGAATATAGCTTCATTTATGTTATCAAGAAAATTGCCACGTATGGGACGAAGCCAACCCACAAAAGGCTCACCAGGTGACAACGCATTTACAAAAATTTACTGTTTGGTATGGAATTTGGACCGGCGGCGGCGACTCTCGTTAGTCCGCATTTGTTGAAAATGACGTAGGTGAGGCCTTAACCATCAGCCGCCAACGCTAACCGATTTATGTTGACTCAAATTGAACAATATGAAGGTATATGACATCTCTACCAGAATTCACGTGAATTGGCCCGAAGATGGTGCGATTTGACCAAATTAAACATTTTCTTGTTGTTTTTCCTAAAGTCGGAGGTCCAATCGACCGACCGATGACCTTCAAGCCAATACAACCAATGCCAACGCTCAAATTCATGTATGTGACAGAATCATAAAAATTGGGCGACTCGAATTCGTGCCATCGTGAGAACATCCGCGACGGACAACGGAGAACATAATAGCTTACATGGGCATTTCAAATGAAAAAATAAGTTTCGTTGTGTTATTCCATTTCAACATCGACCCGTCCCTATTGAAAAACCTCTTTTTTTAAATATTATTTCCGACGTTTCTGCAAAAGGCTGAATGCTCAAAAAAAAATCATTTGGATTCCCATTGCCAAAGTTCAAAAAGTACCTTTACCTATGACGAGTTGGTTATATACCTTTGTTTTAATTTTGGATATTTTTAATTCCACACGTCAGAAAAGTCAATATTTCTGTAGGTGCATCCCGCGGCTCTACAAATTTTATTGCATTTTTATGAAATGCAATTAATTGAAGATGACATACCTACCTGTACAGCAAATACCAAAAATATACATTTTCATTGACATCCATCAGAAGTGTAAAGTTGCGCGGTTATTTATCACATTTTTGATTTCAATGGAAAAATGGACTGTTAAAAAAAAAAGTGTTTTTTTCGTGCTCTCCCCCGAAATAAATTTGTTATTCGCGAGAATAAATCAATTTCTTCAATTTTCAGTTGATTGAACATCACACTTATACTGCTTGTTTGGCCTTTGGCTATAGCGGTCATTGGGCCACCCCTCATATTTTGTTAAATCACTCCGAACATGACACTACACTTTGCGAGTACAACTATGGAAATTCCATATCGTTTTATTCTTTTCGATTGGAATGTGTATTTTTTTGTGTTAGAATACTGACACTTAAAAAATGCATGCGTTAATATAATATCATGGATGGATGGACATTTTAATGTATTTTGCAATAAAATTTAGCAAATCGAACTCGAATAAAATGTCACGTAACTTATTGAAATTGCATTTTGTCATAAATTTTGTTTTATTTATTTTTTTTCTGGCTGTACAAGTACACCATTTTTTGAATATTGAAAAAAATATACATATCTAGTAAAATCGAACTACAATAATTGTCGAATTTAACTTTAATTAAATTGTGGTATTTTCTAAAAGCATTTTTCTGTTGTTTTATAGAAACGTTTTATGGGGTAAATCAAATTTGAACTTATAAAGCTGACATACATTAATTAAACTCCACGACAAAAGCTTTACACGCTCTGTTTGATTCAACCCTCCTTGATGCATATATCATGGGCACGTTACCTACGACCCTTATGGTTCCAAAGGTAAAGCGTCTGATACAATGATACTGGAACTTCGGCTGCTAAGTAAATTTAGGGTCGAATTTCCTCGGATTCAGGGCTGGATTTAGAAAGAGTGTGTAGTGAGATTGGGGTGTAGGCGAATATTCACGGTTGGCTCAAAAACTAGCCAAGTATCCTCTGCTGGTGTCTTCGTTGTAATCGACTAGGCATCACTATCTATACTCGTTAGGCCTTCGTTTTTTAAGCGTAGGTCTATGCCTTATTAATGGCTATTTTTTAGGAAAAGTTGGGAAGTCGGCGGTAAGGCCTGGCTCAACATTGTTACGGCCAATAACTCCATTGAATTCATGTGAAGAGTATTGTGTCCGAACGTCAGTATAAGAAATCTACTTGTTGTTTCTCAACAAAAAAGGCTGTAGAGAACATTATATTTTAGCGTGGAAGGATTAAGTGACACCACTGTCAGAGTGTCTGATATGCTTGCAGAGAAAGCTTCTATAATTCGGGTAATTACCTTTGTTTTAGTCCTGCCAAAATTACACAGAAAAAATTACATGACGCTATGGTAGAACATTCGACCCAAGACAACCCAAGCAAAGTCCACAACACCAGCCTTGTGCACTTTTCTGCAAGCAAAGCATACCAGTCTGCATTAATATTCTAAAAACTCCTTACAATAAAAATAAAGTTTTTTAATACAACTTAAGTTTTTTCAGGCTTCCTCAAAATTCGCCCGAATGCCAAGAAATTAGGCCATGTTTAGCCAAAAAATAAAATGGAAATTACGCCAGAAAAAGTTTATTCATTTGGCATACTTTCCAAATTTGATTTGGAAATAAGATCAAAAAACTGTTTTATATTTCTGGCATAATTTCCATAATTTATTATGGCAATTAGGCCCAAAATTCGTTGTGGACTTATTTAGCCATAGTTCTTCTGAAATAAAAACAAAACTATTGAATTTGGAAAAGAGACGAAAAACTGTTCTGGTTTTTTTCCAAAATATTTTGTTTGCTTTTTTCCATTTTCCTTTAATGGAAAAAATGCCCAAAACATTTCTGGAAAAAAAGCCAAATTTTACGGCATTTGCGCCAAAGTATTTGGCCGTTTTATGGAGATTTTTGGGCTTTCTTTCCCTTTTTAATTTTTGGTGTAATTACCTTAGGCGTAATTTCAGGCAGCCGTTTTTTCAATGTAAGCAATATTTTATCAACATTTTGCTTAAAAACTACTTTCTGAGATCAACAAAAGCACGATTTTCAATTAAAAAAAAATGTAAACTCCAAATTAAATCAAATTGAAATTACTTATTGTTTTATTTACATATTTATTTTTATATCCATAAAAAATGAACCGAAAATTGGTTTTGTAAACGCTAGTAAAATTGACTAACCTTTTTTAATGTTTGTTAGTCAAAAAAAATGTTATAAATATTACACACATAGGTAAATGTTGAAATTAACATTTTGTAGATTTCAGATAGATTTTGTTGAATTGATAAAAATATCCGGAAAAGGGAAATTAAACATTCCAAAAGTAAATAAATACTGATATAAAAGAGGTCATTATTAGTGAACTAAACTTTTCTTCCAGATAATGGAAATATTCAAAGGGTAAGTGAAAGAAGAAATACAATATATATTTAAAAAAATAGACACCAAATACTTAAACAAAATTGGTTCATATAAGATTGTTTAATTTGCAAGTTTATTTTATCAATAATTAAACATTAATTAACACTGTTCCCGGATTCTTCAAAAAAAAGCCGATCGAATCATCAAAATGTTTTAACAGACTCAGCTAAAATTGAAGGCAATGAATATATCTACACATGTGTCAGTGTGCGAGGTAGGTATAGTAGCAGACCTTTTTAGTTTCAAGTTAAAGATCATTGGAAACTGTTTTCTAGTAGAAGTATTTATTAAATAAATCTAATTTCTATATATGTTTTGTATATACCTAATACTATATACGCAACAATTTTATTTCTTGAATCTACAAATGGAACTGAGAAAAAAATTCTATATTAATAATCTGCTTATAGATTCAACAAAATACGATAGTAGTACTGACAGATAATTCCTGTAAAATCAACAATATTTGCTGTGGTTTTAACAAAAAAACAAACTATTTTTATATTATAAACAAAAACAATTTATGTTAATTTGACAAAAAGACTAAAATCAAATTGATGATTTCTTTGTGAAATCAACAGAATTTTTGTTAATAAATCATACCATTTTCATACAAACGAAAAAACGAGTTTTTTTCACCATTTCAATTTTTTTTATTTTTTTGTTATCAGAACAAAAATTTTGACTCAAGAGTTTGTCAATATGATGGAGAAATTTAGTTGGAAGTACATTGACAAAAAATTGTTGAATTAAACCTAATTTTTCAGTTTTTTGTACAAGTCACGATAAATTCTAGTAAACTCCTACAATAGATAAACAAACCAAACCAAGTCAGTCCTACCATCTTAAAGTGACAGAGACCATTTAAAGTCACTAAAAATCAGTACAATCCTACTCCCATTCAAAGTCGGATGAACTTCAGTTTGACGAATGTCCTTAAACAATTTCCTACAGTACCTAATGATGATTATGCTCGCACATATACACAAGTGAATTTTAAGATCCTATCCCATATCCCCTTTTATCGCTGCTACATAAACCATCCGCAACAAACAGCATTATAACGAAGCACCTTATTAACTATCCGAGACATTATCCAGATATCTCTTAGAAAAAACAATCGCCTGATTACTTAACAGATTCCTGTGTGCTTTGGCTGTCCCTGACGTACATAAATATCCCTCCATCTATGACACGACACTGCTCGTAAAAAATAGTCATTTCACTTTTACGAGCAGGTACTTAAAGCAAAACATTTCCAACCCATTACCGACACTCGATGTGTAAATTTTCCATGTGAGTCACCAAACTCTGACATGTTTACCACTATTAGCACAACGACAAAGGACAAGTAAATAACACGCATTTAATTCTCAACAAAGCGAAAGAAAAAACCGCACAAGACCTGAAAGCGATTTTGGTTTTAATTAAAAATATCTCCCGCCCACTCGGTCACTTACCGACAATCTCTTCTATAAATCACAGTGAAATGCATGCGCTTAATCAAATCGACCACATTAATTTGTGCTGAGTGCAAATTTACATTTTCGCCATACCTGCTCGCAGAGCGAGACGAGCATATGCTCTTCGGGCGGTGTGAGTCCTTTGTGCGAAATACTATGGATTATAGCGAGATCGCTGCTTCGGTATCCTTGTGCGCTTTCAGGTAGAAGAAAATCCTTGCATCCGTTAATTGAAATGCCTTTCTTTTCAGTGCATAGTCCTCCGCTCAACCTCAACTTTTGATGTGCACAGAAAAAAATAGTAGGAAATATCACGCATTCGACACAGTGCATATAGATGAGATTCGTATCCGTTTATATCGTTCTGTATAAGCCTTGGTTCCTCTGTCGCATTACCACCGCACAGTCGATTTTTTTTTGTGTACGTTTTCGACATAAATAAAATTAACAATTTAAATTACACTCCGAATCGGTGCTCAGTGGCATTGTCGCCGCTCACAGGATATAGCGTATAACATGCCACCACTGCAGTTCCGGCGAAACGGAAATTGAGCCATCGCCACATTTGTTGTTGGCATGGTTTTATTTCACTACTGCTTGGCAAAAAAAAGCAGACGAAAAAATTTGCCGTCATCGAATGCCAAAGTGGGACCAATGTCACAACGTCAACTTTAACTTCGGATTGAGGTGGTGGTAGGTAGTAGGTGCCCTATAGAAGAGGATGGCGAAACGGACATCACATCAGGTGGAGGGTTTTTTTTTTACATTATTAAGTTGTCACCCCGATGTTGTGAGGAATGTCGGTTTCAATGAAAATTTTCTGTACATTATACTGTGTCGTTGGCAGACTCGACTTTACAGTCTCACTCGTGTTTTTGTCCCTCTCCTACCGGATGCGCGCGTTGGGCCGTTCTGTTTGGTGCTATTTTGACGGATATTTTTGTTGACAGTTGCGAAAATCCAACAAGAGTGATTGCGTCGTAAGGGATGTCGAGTATATAGTAACTGTTATGAATAGGTGCCTAGCGCATAGCTGGAGTTTTGTGAAAACTCAGCCGAGAGAAATTGCTGCGCATAATTGAGTATCATGTAGGTAAAGCCGGACTTGAATTTTTTTTAAAAAGAACATGAAAACAAACGAGGTCGAATTTTTGTACGAATACTATAGCTTTCTCTTACCATTAATACGAGAAAGTTAAAAATGGTTCGTGGCTGTGCTAGATTAACACTTGTCGCGGGCTTAAATTTTTGAAGATTTAGCTTAACATTGACAACAGCTTTATTGAGCGCACTTGCTCAGTGGTTCTGGTTAGTTTGCTGGGTTACACTCTGGGAGTACATATACCCACAAAGCGTATCAATAGAAGAAATCAATTTCATAAATAGTTGAGGATGGTATTTCCATCGCCGTTTTCAGCTACGTTTAGTTAAAAATCGGATTTATAAAAATTCGAGTTTACCTTAATTCGAGAATACCTAAGCATCATTTTATAGACGACCTTAAACTGCATAATTTGAGCACTGTATAATTTTTCCTCGCTTTAAACATTGGCAACTGCGATTTTTCCTATAAAGTACGTTATTTTCCAAAAGTTATGTTTGACCAAAAAATGGATTCCCTTTCGACCCGATTGGGAAAATATATCCCAAAAATGTTTGAAAAATCCTACTGGGTAAATTTACAAAGCAAATCGCTTGCAAAATAATGTTTTCCGGTGTTTTTGGCCCAACATCTCAAATTGCTTCACCCCTGCCGCATTCATGCATGTCATTTCTTGTTTATCGTGAAGTGAACAACACGTGTTTCTTTAGTGGTGTATATAAAACATTTATTTGGGTAAAAAAAACAGTGTGAGTATTATTTTTTCTAATTTTTCTTCAATTGGAATATTAAATTATTTTCCTGAAGTAGAAATATGTGACAAAAACTAATATTTATTGCTCTTTTTGTGGGATTTTAACATTTGGGACTATATGTCCCTGCAGAGTAGTAGGTTGGGTTTATATGTCCCTGCAGTAAACAGTATACTGTATTTTTCCTGTACGATTATTTTGGTCTTGCAGGTAAAAATGAGCTCCAAGCGTGGTTTGAGGCCATATGAAATCGAGGATGCCTTTCGAAGATAGTGGCTCGGAGTACGAACAAGAAGAATCTCAGTCAGATTATTCCAACTCAGAAAAAGATCAGGCTTTTGTTGAAGGTGCAGATATGGATTACGAAGAAAGTGACAACGTGACTGAAGACTCAGATGAATCAAACAATGACGAGATTATGGGTGAAGAAACCACCGAAGACATTACCCAAATTACGCCAACAGCAGCAACAGAAAATACTTGGTCAGTAGACAGCACCACTCTTCCAAGAATGCAAGTTCCACAAGAAATTATTCCGTCCGTTCTGTGCAATGTGAACAGAGGCTCGAGTGAATTGGACATTTTTTTGAAATTGTTTCCACGTAGTCTTCTTATATGGATCAGCCAATGCACAAATGAGCGAATTGCCATCCTCAAAATTTCCCAAAAAGGTAAGTTCAAGAAAACAGTGCGTGATAACATGGAAACGGATCAACACGAAATTCTCGTCGTATTGGGTATAATGCTTATTACCTTTTATAATCGACTGCCGAAAATGCCAATGTATTGGTCAAAAAAGAAATCTGTTGGTAACGCACTTATTAAAAATAGCATATCCCGTGATAGGTTTCTTCTTTTGCACTCGAAGCTGTACTGCAATTATCCAGATAAACCAACAGAATGCTCGAAGATTTATTACATGGAAGAAGTCGTCAATTGCCTCAAAAAAACATTTAACGGATGCCGAGAAGATAGCTCAATTCAGGCCATAGATGAATCTATGGTTAAATTCAAGGGTAGATCCTCTCTGAAACGATATCTTCCGTTGAAACCTATAAAAAGGGGGATTAAGATTTGCGAAAGGTCGGATTCGGCGTCAGGATACATATATGATTTCAATATTTATTGTGGAAAAGAGTCTCAGATGCTGGAAGGAACATTGGGAGAACGCGTCCTTTTAAACTTGACCAAAACTTTGAAACGATCGAATGTTTGTATTTGCTTTGATCGTTTCTTTTCATCAGTTCATCTTTTCAACACCGTACCATTTCCTGCTTTTGGCACTATTATATGAAACAGGAAGCAAGTCCCATCCTGCCCAACTAAGTTGATGAAATTGGATAGTTTCATTTGATGAGTAATTGCCACGGCTCAGATTCGGGAACAATTCGACGCAAGCGAAAAACCGGCGAAAAGGTGGAGTCAAATTGTCCAGACTCAATAATATTTTATAATAAATTTATGGGCGGGGTCGATTTATCCGATCAAATGGCTCAACTCTACGATATAAATCGAAAGTCCGGGAAGTGGTAGAAAAAAGTTTTCTACAAACTATTGCAATCAACTTGTGTCAACGCCTGGATTATTTATAAAGAAACTCAGCATTCGCCAAAATTACCATATATAGACTTTATATCCACACTGGCTGAACAAATGATAGCCGATGGACTTCAGAAAACCAAAGCACCAAAAAAGAAGAAAACCGGGCGGTACCAGAAGCGGAGCAATATACTGTATGAAGTTTTAGGCGATCACATGCCTATAGAAGGGACAAAACGCAGGCGATGTGTAAAGTGCTTCAAAGATAAAAAAGGCGGTAAAAATGACAAGCGAACGCTTTTTACTTGCGAAGCTTGTGATGTCCCATTATGTTTTAGTTGCTTCACCCCTTACCATGTAAAAAACAGTTCCTAAATAAAGTTTCATAAGTTTTTCAAAAATG